>FR997773.1:2415000-3741603 GCA_905475315.1 Autographa pulchrina | reverse complement strand
AGCAAAGGGCATAAATATTTGCAAGTCATTAAACCTCTTTTTAAATTACAAAGTACAAATCAGACCTACAATCAACCAAAGGGGAATGGACTACCGTTGAAAAAAGTGTGGAGAAAAAACGTAGATGTATGTCTATTGGGATAATCCAAATGAACTAGTGGATAGATTAAAACTATTGATTGCTTCACGAGACGCTGGCAACACTGGGGCTGGACAATGAAATAATATCCATCATCGAAGAGTTACGTGAAAGTAAAGTTATTAATTAATAAATATCTTTTTATTCCTCTGCATATGTTTCATTTTACTGTTAACCCTTCAATACAAAGCACATTCAACATGAATATAGACAAATTTGGACATTATATTCATAAAAGAATGCGATTGTCAGAATTATTCGAGAGTAATGATAAATGCATTAACGAAAACAGAAAATGGTGAATTTGATTAAAAGCTACTACGTTGAGAGGTATCAGAACTCCCGTAGAACCAGATGATGCTGTAAATAAGGATTATGTAGATCAATTTATGACAAACATAACGAAAGATTTATATAAATCCATGCTGTTAATGCGATCTCAAATTATGAATGATGTACAAAATACTTTAAAAGCAAAGATATCTGAAGTTTCCATTCATTTAGGAAGATAAGTTTTACACAAAAAACAGTTGTAGATAACTTATTAGCATCTAAAAAGCCTTCATAATGTCCAAACAACAAATTGTAAATGAAATTCACAAAGCGGCAAGAAAAAATTTTGATCGTCGTTCTGTAATTTTGAAAGGGATTGATGATTTGTGGCAAGCTGATCTGATGGACATGCAAAATTTAAGAAAATACAACAATGGTTACAATTATATTTTATTGGTGATAGATTGTTTCTCAAAATACGCCTGGGCAGAACCGCTAAAATCGAAAAATAAAATTGATGTTACTAATGCATTTGGGAACATACTCAGTAAAAGTCAACGCAAACCGGTTAATTTACAAACAGATTCAGGAACAGAGTTTTATAATACTTCATTCCAGACGCTCATGAGAAGGTTTAATATTAACCATTACTCAACCTTTTCTACAAAGAAGGCTTCAATTGTTGAGCGATTGATAAAAACTATTAAAAATAAATTATATAAGTGTTTTAGTATGAATGGAAACTACAAGTGGTATGAAACGGTGTTACAAGATACATTGAAAATGTATAACAACACAAGCATCGTACTATTTCAATGTATACCTGTTGAGTAAATAAATGCAATGAGTTAAACATAAAAGAAAATATAAAAAAAACACATAAGCAAGTTTCTTTTCGTTGCGTACCTAAGTTCAAAGTGGTGACAGTGTTCGCATTAGTAAATACAAGCATGTTTTTAAAAAAGGGCTACACTCCTAATTGGTCAACTGAAATATTTACCATAAAAAAAGTAAACAATACCATTCCAAAAACGTATCATATAGAGGACCAACGCAAACAAGCTATTTTGGGAACCTTTTATGAACCGGAACTTCAAAAAACATATTTCCCCAACGTTTATTTGATAGAAAAAGTTTTAAAAAGAAAAGGAAATAAATTGTTTGTGAAATGGTTAGGTTTAAGTATCGCAGAAAATAGTTTGGATCAACAGAGCTGCGATAGTGAATTGATAAAAGTAGATATCATATTATTTATATAAACATTATTATTTCTTACATGTATTTCATTTTACTTTGAACAATGCAAGGTGGTGGACTAGTCAATAGTGTGATTAATAATTTACCCTTTGAACTTCATTTGCCTGGTTACAATTATTGCGGAACCGGGGTACTAAACTACAAAAACGGTTACTACGTGGAGATCGAGCGTAAAACAAGTTAGACGAAGCTTGTATGCATCACGATATTGCATATCAGAACCATACAGATTTACCTAATCGTCACAAAGCCGATTTACAACTGTTAAACATGGCTAAACAAAGACTTAGATCCAAGGACGCAGGAAAAGGGGGAAAAACTAAGTTCGTGGCTGGTGAGCAAAGTCATGAAAGCCAAAATAAAGTCTGGTGCAGGGATTAAAACGTTTTAACAGTTTTGTATCGAAAATAAGATCAAAAATTAGGAAACTCAAACACATGGACAGTAAGGCTCTTATAACGCCGCTTACTTGGCTGCTAGAAAGATATTTCCTTGCGTACAGAAGTACGAGTTCTCGTGTCATACCCATACCGAAGACTGGTGGAGTTCTGCCTTTGATCCCAATTTTCGCTGGTTTATCGGCATTAGGATCTTTAGCGGGTGGTGCTGCGGGTATCGCAAAAACAGTTAACGACTATAAAAACAGCTCAAAAAAAATTACAAGAAACTGAACGGCACAATAAAACTATGGAAGCATTAGCTATAGGAAAGGGGTTGTACATTAAACCGCATAAAAATGGTAAAGGTTTGTTTATAAATTCGTCAAAAAACTGATAAGTAAGCTACCTAATCGGTCCATTAACTGATGTTGACATCAAAAAGCACGCTCGCGACTTGCCATACTTTCGAGGAGTTTACATGAAAGATCGGTTACCGAGGAAAACCAAAACAGATTGAATGTGCTATCGTGAATTTGGACAATTCAAAAAATGAAGGAACTCATTGGGTGGCTTATATTAAATTTAATAATTTATTGTGAATATTTTGACAGCTTCGGTGATTTGAAACCGGCCTCTCGAATTGATACGATACTTAAAAAAACTGTAATATTTTTTACAACTATACAAGGTACCAAAAATTCAATACTGTGAATGTGTGGACACTTATGCTTAGAATATCTAAGGAATTTTTGGAAAAATAAAAATGTATAAATTAATATGTTGTTCTTTCATTTTTATCATTCTCAAGATGTCCTCACTTTGTCAATAACTGGAAAGTCATCAGATTTGTCTACTTACTATCCTAACACATTACAATTAAACGGTCCAGTACGAGTGCGCATTATTGCATTTCTCCACGTTTAATTCTATTCCAAATATTGATAAAAAGAACAATAAGTTCTACTATGGATCGGAGGAAGTAATTGAAATACCCGAAGGAACTTATGAACTTCAAGATATCAGCGATTATATAAAGTCTAAAATACAAAACGCTTCGATAAAACTACTGTGCAATAACAATACTCTAAAAACTACAATACTCTGTTCTAAAAATATAAACTTCGATAAGGAAGACACTTTTCGAAACCTATTAGGATATGATAAGCAGATCTTAAAAGCTAATAAATTGCATGTCATCACAGTTTCCAGTTAACATTTTGCCAACGACCGTGATCAGGATTGAATGTGATATTGTCAGTGGTTCGTACGTAAACGGAGAGCCCAGTCACATTATCCACGAATTTGCACTCAACGTGCCACCAGGATATAGAATCATAGAAATTCCTAAAACGCAATATACTTTCCGATTAATCAAAACAACATAAGCTGCATACATATACGGTTATTGGACATAAACAATCAACTGATAAATTTACGCGGTGAAGAAGTACAGCTTTATTTACATCTAAGAAGAAAAAATGATTGACTATAATAAATATACGCATCAACCAAAAAAAACCATCAGTTTATATAAAGCTCCCAGTCATATAAGAACTAGCTCGAAGAAAAGAATAAAATTAACGAGAGAAAATAAAGCATTTCTTAAAGCTATCGGTCTCCTAAAATGAATATCTTAGATGTTTTATCCGCACCAACCTACGACAATACTGTTGAAGGCATCGAATACCATTCATATAAACCGTACGTGACCAGTTTTAACAGGAATGACGAGATACGCATACCTATCAACCAACAGGACTTGTATGTACTACCGTCAGCAAGCACCTTGTATTTGGAAGGAACCATAGTTGTTAAGAAAAAGGATGCAAAAGAAACTGCGAGCAGTGTTCATTTTACCAATAATGCTCTACTCTATCTATTCCAAGATATAAGGTACGAGCTAAATGGAGTCGAAATTGATAAAATAAAAAATGCTGGTGTAACTACCACGATGAAGTCATTAATTTCAATGAATGAGACCGAATCAAAAATATCTAATTCTTGGGGCTGGAATATCGAAGGCATTAAAAATATAAACGGTGGTAAATTTTCTGTATCCATACCACTTTGCAACATACTCGGTTTTGCAGAGGATTTTAAAAAGATTGTAATAAATAGTAGGCACGAGTTGATATTGTTACGTAGCAATACAAACTTGAACGCTGTGAAATTAAATACTGGTGAAATTTTAGAAGACGTTATTATAAATAAAATCATATGGCGCGTACCGCACGTTAAAGTATCTGATAAGGAAAAACTAAGTTTAATTAAATTGTTAGAAAAAGATCGTCCACTGCAGATGGTATTCCGAAATTGGGATCTTTACGAGTATCCTGCGTTACCTAGGACTACTAAACATACCTGGTCTATCAAAACATCATCGCAAATAGAAAAACCCAGATATATTATTATCGGTTTACAAACAAACAGAAAAAATAGTGCCAGTTCTGACATGTCTCAGTTTGATCACTGTCATATACGAGATGTTAAAGTATACCTCAATTCAACATACTTTCCATACGAAAATTTAAACGTTAATTTTGCAAACAACAACACAGCTTTATTATATGAACAGTATACTCGATTTCAACAGTCGTACTACGGACGTCGCGCGGAACCCTTATTAAGTGAAAAACAATTCAAAGACTTAGCGCCACTATTCGTTATCGATTGCTCCAGACAAGCTGATAATCTAAAAGGAGGACCTGTTGTGGACGTTAGAGTGGAAATCGAAAGCGATTCAGACATACCTGATCAAACATCGGCATATTGTCTTATATTAAACGACTGCATAATTGAGTACAAACCGCTTAGCAGCACTGTTAAGAAAATATCATGAAATCGGATACTCTCATATTGGATGTACAAGGATTCAAGGATCTTTACAACAATTTTATAATAAAAGAATTGGCATTTGCGACTCAAAACTATACGCAATCGTTTTTAATAAAACCTCCATACTTATTTAGACATCTAACAAGCGAAGAAAAGATTCAAGTTAAATGGATAGAAAAAAACCGAGGCATTTATTGGAGTGAAGGACACATCGACTACAGAGAATTCCATCGTATAATCGTACCATATTTAAAAGATAAAAATATTATAGTTAAAGGTTCTGAGAAGGTAAAATGGGTTAAGGATCTATGTACGAATTGTAATGTATCGGAACTTGATGAGAAATTGTGTCCTAATTTATCCAAGTTGCACAAAAAATACTCCTGCGATGGAAAAGTTAACTTGTGTTGTAATAAACATTCCAAACAGTGTGCTCTTAAAAACGTATTATGTATAAAAAAGTATTTAGAGGAATAACTAAAGGTGTATCTGTTTATTAGTTTTAAGATATAAAAATAAAACATTTTTAAATGACAATAATGCGTTTATTTTATAATAACCCTATACTATTTACAGTTATGTTTATTCCTATTCTAAATATAAAAACACAAAACTATATACTATTCTACCACATAAGTAAATGGTTTTGTAAATAAAAACATTTATTTTTTTTAAATATATTTTATTTCCTATGAATACCCGACACATTGCCACAAAACATTACCGAACACATTACCAAAAAATATTATTACCAAATAAACAATAAAAATAAAAATCTATTGTATTAATCAAAAGTTTAATAATCACTATCTATTAATGATTTTGAAATTTTCTTAACTAAAGATTCAGTTTCGTCCATGATACTATCAATAGCGTCTTTAACTATATATTGTGCATTGATTATTACATTTTCACAATCACCATCACTATCACTTGTTTGAGAATTGTTATTACATAGATCTACCACGGAAACTTTTATCAACTTAATACCCCGTCGCTGCAATCGACTCATAACAAATGATTTTGTAGGCATTTGTTTTTTCGTTTTTTCTTTACACCGTTGCTTGGATTTCTTATCTTTTATGGCTGGTCTGGTCTCCGGTTCCTCTGGCATCATCTCAGTATAAACTTCGTAGGGATCCTGAGCATACTGACTAAACACAATTTCCGATTCAGAAATCTGTAACAAAATATAGACACATTATAATAATAAGAATACTCTATCATAAAACCTTAAAGATATTAACTGCAATTTAACGATGAGTCTAAGGTTTGATTTCCGTTTGTGAAAAGTGGCTAGGTAAAGGTAAAATGTGAACAAATTATAATTATAGTAATATAGTTAAACAAACACTCGAAAAAAAAAAAAAAAAAAAAACACGAAAAAATACGATGTAATTGTTGAATACTTACCGATGACATGTTTTGATACACTCTGCAATTGTACAAGTTGTCCACCTGAGTAATATTTCGTAAATGACGAAAATGTAATTAAAGGCTACTGTGAAATTGCAAAACAGAAAACTGATGGCTAAGCAATTATGTCGCCAAGCTAAAGGTAACAAACAACAATATAATATTGACTCTACTAAAAATCAACCTTATTTTTTTTCACACAAGATACATTTTTATTCGATTACTATTCATCAGTGCATGATTAAACTTGAATCAGTATAGTATTTAAATAAATAAGAAAAGATTATTTTCGTAAAAAAATCATAAATAAAACAAGCAGTAGGTACATAACATTTATTTATCTTTATTCTACACATTTAAATGAAAAATTAAATACCATTTTTATTTTTTAATAAAATAATAAATTGGATCAACGATCATAACCTTGAAATAAATTTTACAAAAACCAAATTAATAACATTCCATCCACGTCAAAAAAAAATCAGATAAATATAAATTTTACAATTAATCAAATTAAATTAGAAACAGTTAACGAATTTTTAATTAATAAAAGCTATTACACACTAGACGAATATTTCAATGATACAATTTAACTGACTAATTTTACTGTACATACACTATTATTTACACTAGTATAATAAATTCTTTAAATATTATATACGACATTACAAATTATAAATATATAAAATAAGTAAATATAATCAAAAGTAATAATAAATCATTAATTACAATAAAAAGCAATTACATAAATTATAATAACATAACTATAATCTACCTAATTTCCAATTTACTATAATTTTACAAAAATAAAAAGCATAAAAAATGAATCCTTTAAAATATATACTGCAGTATAATAATAATATAAATAGGTTGAATTAATCAATTATATAATAAAATATATTAAATAATTAAGTTCTACACAAACAAATGATATTATTATAACAGAATAACAATCTATGTACCTAATCTAATTTAATTTTTAGTATCATTTACATAAGAAAATTGATAAAGGCGCTCTTCCTCTCTCCTACCTATTGTCTAATTTTGCTGTGCCCGACAGGGTACCCATAATTGTTTCTATAATTTTATTTTACCACCTGAATGTACATTATGGATTGCAATAAATCATTTGAATTTGAACATAATATGCGTAATTTAAATGTAAACTTTGTAGCTACTTAAAACTATAGCTTAAAACTACGACAGTAAGAGTCAACTTAAATATTTAATCATCCTTTAAAATAGACTTGTGACCCCAGGCTCGTGTTGATATTTGATCTACAGATATTGAACGCTTATCATCGTTGCTGGACAATGCAATTTTATTAACTGTTCGGGTAAATATTTGGTGTTTAATAGATTTAAACATAACATTCTTTCTGCGGATAACTCCTCTATTAAATAAAATATTTTCATAGTCTGATACATTTAATGTCTTTACTACACATGATTTTACACCCTTGGCTTTTTTTATAATTTTACTAGAAGCTTTTATAGAGTAAAGTTTTGACCTCAAACCAACAAAATCTGTTATACATTGTCCACTCATTTCGTCCTTAAACAGACCCGGAACTTTTTTGTTGATTGTAGGTATTTCAAAATTATTTTGTTCATCATAGTTACTAGTATCAAAATATTGTAAAAAATTATACTTCAAGTCATGATAAAAATCGTTAGTATGTATTTTATAAACAAAAGAATCGGTATCAGTATAACATAGCCGTACTCGGTCTTTATAAAAAGGTTTTATTATATTATAATGAAAATCATACATGTGTGATTTAGAAAGTTCTAATACAGAGAATCCAATATAAATAGGCTTATCTAAAATAATTTGATCCGGTTTCATTTGTATTGCAACTAAATTCTCAGATAAAATAGATGCACTATGGAAATATGGATTGGCCACAAGTCTCTCGGCGGATATAAATTTTTTGGTTCGATTAGATTTGTCACTCCATTGATTAACTAAGTGAACAGTAACCCTTTTTTCGGTATTTTCTAATGTCTTTCCAAAAACACTATTGTTTAACAACTTAAAGAAGTCTTGTTCAAAGGAACTTTTTGCGCTTTGTCTTAATTGGGTGTTTAATTCTATGTACTGCTTTAAATATGGACTCTGTCTAAAAGTAATTACTCTATGAACTTTACGCAATATTAAGCCGTGCTCCAAACATTTTTTTAAATGAACGTAATGTATTACATATTTATACTTATTATACAAGTTTGCGATAAGTTTCTTTGTTTTACCTCCCGGAGGAACACATTTTTCTGGACAAAATGGTAAATCATTATGATGGTTGTGTAAATATTCGGGATACAAAAGATCGACTTCTAATATAAAGCCCCACTCAGCGTTATTTTCAATATTTTCAACATTCAAGTTAAAGATTTCATCCTCACTTAGAAATCTAAAATTCGAATATGGTAAGTACTGACACATGCTAAAGCCATAAAGATTATTGCAGTCAAGATAAACTATGAAACACTGAGGCTGTGAGGTATTATATTCCGTCATATATTTATGATTAGCTTTTGCATAACGATGGGAACACATACATAAGCCCCCTCGTATACCACTTTGTATCATTCTAACAATAGCTAGATCTGAAATTAGTTCCAATTGAACGCCTGTTTTTAGCAACATTGCATCAAAGGATAAACTAGGAGCAGTTATATAAAATGCTGGATCTAGGTTATAATATTGTTTACATGTTTTTCGAAAATTTTGAAATATATCCGTCAACAAAAGCACGTCTGTCTTTAAGTATAGATCCGTATATTGACCTAAATTATTAATTTTGAATTCATTCCAAACTGTTTGTGCATGACTATAATCTTTATCACTGATATCTTCGTTGGTTAAAGAATTATGAAAACAATACTTCTGCGGTAATGTATTTTCTTCATAACATTTCCAATCTGTCATATAATCATACGGATATATACCTTTTCGCGTGAGTAATCTAAACTGTTTTTTATCAGAAAAATGAGATCGAAGATTAACAAAATCTTCTTCCTGCAATGTAGCGGCAAGTTTATCTAAACTGGTACCTAGAAAATTATATGAGTCTAAAAACCTTATTTGAATATATTCGTTATCGGCAATGGGTATAAATTTTGTGAATGTTATATATTTTTCCTTGGTTTTAGGTATTATTTTAATGTGTCCGGGGATTTCACCCAACTTTTTTATAAATAAATGACAATCATATCCAGATAAATTATGAAAAAATATTGGTACATATTTTGGTAGTTTATGTTGCAAATTACAATGACGATGTGCTGCGCCACGGTACTGACCCGTCAGATGACAATGATCCCTCACTCTATCAGACAACAATAAGTTTTCACAAATGTGACATTTATAAGCGCGTTTAAAATCCAGAGCATCCTTTTCTGTAAATATCATAGGTTTACTTTTGGACAGAACCCTATGTATTGCTTTAACATCTTCGGTTAAAAAATATACAAATTTTGAAACACAATCTTTCCCACGATAACTTCTATAACCTTCAACAGTACTGTTAAATGATGACACTATATTATAAGCAAATGCGGCCGGCACGTGGCGTTGTGAGTATGACGTGTTGGCGGTTTCAAATTCATCGCCGGATATCGGTTCAAGCAATGTTTCGAAATCTGCATATATGACAAATGGAATATTTTGTTTTCTATCAAAATTTTTAAACTTTAAATAAGACCCTTGATCTGGCAAAACTGTAACAATTCCTCCACACATGTGGGTATCGATTTGATTTTGTGTAGGAAAAAACAGTAAACATGTTTCGCAAAAATATAATTTACTATGATGTTTAGTTATCTGATTTCTAACCAGTCGAGGTAAATCTTTGATAAGACAATAATGAGAATAATTATTATTTTCTAAAAACAATAAATGAATGCTCTTTGATTTATTATTCTTTGTTTTGTACAAAGGGCCGATGATTGTTTTATCATTTTTCAAACCATACACGAAAATATTCAAAAAAGGATTATTTTTCTCAAAAATAGCAATGTCCGAAAATGAGATAGGGAATTTCAAACCATGAACATTTAAAACATTTTGAAAATGAGGATAAGAAGAAACTCTGTCAGGATGGTGAGTAGTAGGATGCAATGCCGCTACAATACACCACAAAAAGCAATACTCATCTTGATTTCGAATATTCAAACAAGCTTTTTTATTTTTTATATATTTTGGTAAAGTGAAAAATTTAGATCCGCCAAGAGGTTGATATTTATTTATATTAATTTCTAAATGTGAATTACATAAAAATGTCCAACCACTATCTCTCTCCTGAAACTCTTCAACTTTTTTCAACAAGGTTACTATTGATGTTGTGTAAATTGAATTAAAATCATAATTAGAATAAACGATTTGGTTTTTTGTAGCAAATGATTTAATTTCTTGTTGGTCATTTTTACACAATAGAAAAAAAGAAAATAGTTCAAAATTAATCTTAATAGCTATATGTTTCTGTAGTGCTCGATCTATTAGATTTTTAACTTGTTCACTTAAATTATTCAGAAACAATTCAGGAAAATTATTAATTTGTTCGTTAATTGCCATGATTTTGTAACTTATTATTCGTTCTTTAAACGAAGTATTAATAATTGCAACATTATCATCTAAGAGGGTCGTACTATTGCTTTTATGCACATTGCTACGTAAGTGACTAGTCCATTGTTTATTATTTACAAATACTTTGCAAACCGAACAGTTAGGCATTGTTACTTAGTGAGTAAATACTTTCAAAATAATTAGTAAATTATTACTAATTAAACTACTTACAACTATCTTCACGATATTATATAGTAGGTATAGTTATGTCTCACGTTCTAATTGCTGAGATTTTATTTGTTTGAATTATCTGGAAAACAGACGAAATACATATATTATTTATGTAAGTACTTATAGGGCAAATCAAAATAAAGTTGAATAGAGAATAGATTTAAAAGAATACCTGCTTAAGTCGTTGTCCGTCGTAGCAATTTTAGGTGTTTTTATTTTTCAATATGAGTATGATGTATCCGAAGGTAATAGACGAATCCCACGAAACCCGAAGAAGGAACTATCTTTGTCTTGAGAAGTGATGATGTCTATGTATATGAACAAGTGATTTCTTAAAATAACTAAAAATAAAAGAAAAACAAATTAAAGTAGATTTGTAGATCAATATCAATTGAAAATAATAAAAAATAATGTGAGATTTATAATTACCTGTAAAACACGCAATGTAGTTAGTTCAGCCAGGTACAGATTACGTACAAATGTCTTGAGACACCAAAAATCATTAAAATGTTTTTCGATAAAGGTGTCCAGTCTCGTTGATAGATTTTTATGACTTAAAATTTTGTATTTTCAATAATACTTATAAAATATAGAAATAACAAGATTTTTACTTCATTATGTGTAATAGGAGTGCACCTAATGAAGTAAACATCCTGTTATTGAATATATTTTACTCTTATTACGATACTTTTGCAATAAATTGTATCTATTGGGTTATTCCGCACTCGAACCAAGAAGTTTCGGTCTCAATAATATTTTTTATTTTATTCCTGTTTGTCCGATATTTTTATTTAATTATGATCTCCTAGTGCTGTTTAACAATTATGTTTACATATTACTTAGTTTGCGCTAGTAACTATTAGGTACTCTAAAAGTCCTATACCAGTACTTTATCCATAAAATAATTCATAACAAAAAATTTTAAATGTTAAAGATTACCTTCCTACTGAATATTCTTTAGACAGTAAAACAATTTTATTCGAAACAGAAAATTTAGTTTAAATGGTCCAAATCGGATTTTGTTATAATGTAGGACCGAAAAGATGTTCTCATTGCAGAATAAACCAATAAATTTTATATACGTAAGCTGTGTCAAACTTAATATTTGCAACAGTTAGCTATTTTATGTAAGGTTGTCGCGCATCCACTCCAACACCATGCAAATATTAGCGATGTTTATTAATTACTTGATATTTTCATGTCAGCCCTGAGTCATTTAGCTGCATCAACATTTATTGGTAATTCAATAATGCTTTACTTTATTTTTTTGAACGGATATAACCAGTCTAAGTAAAAAAGTGTGTTTCATGCAAAGCGTTCGATGTGATGTAGTCATATTTAACATAGTGAATTATATTTACAATTTGAACTTATAAGCCACACATTTTTAAAAGTACTCATTACATGTTGTTTAAAGTCTACAAGTGCTTTACGGTTATTAGTTAGTAAACTCGTACATCACGGGAGATAACAATACCAGTACCGACGGTGAACCGCTGCCATCTCTACTATTCTCTACCTGCTGCCCTGTGCCTGTTATCACCAACGGATCAAACCGATTGGGTACCTAGGTAGCTGCTGCTTGGAAAATGTAAGTATTAAACCCTATCCATAGTTTTTGCTCACGTCATTGTAGATTTTAACTAAAAATTGTTTATCTTTGAACTAATTTCTTTTGTTGGTTATATAGTTAAGGCATCAAAGCGTAACAAACAAATAAACTCAAACTATTCGCATTTATTATATTGGTATTATCTACGCATTAAAGTTTAAACTCCTTCTCTCCAGCGACTTTTAATACTTATAATTATTTTTTTCCATGTCTGTTATTCCAGGTCCGACTCCGAATTTGATGCATATCAAAGCTCTGAAATGGCTCCGATCGCTGAAACGAAGAAATCAAGCTGCAAGCCTTCTGAAAAAGGCAACAGAAAACGCAAGTCACCAATGACGAATCCAACTCTATCCAGGTAAACAAAATCTTTAATTATTTATTTCCCCTACCTCACTTAGTTACTTTTTATCGACGTTTTCGATGAATGTACCTTAGGTTCAATAGCTACAACTAGTTATTATTTATATTTTAATATAAAAAAAGACTATTGGGTACTCTTTTTCACCATCACTTAATTTATACATTTGAGTATTTTATACTTAGTAGGTATCAGGTTATTTTTCAGTGTGTACCTAACTGTAAATAAATGAAGAAGTTTATTAACGGTGAACTTATAGCTAACTTTATTATTTTTTTGTTTTTGTTGCAGGAAAAAGACTAACACTTATAGCGATATATTTGGTATCAGTAACTCGGACTGCGGAGCTGAAGGTTCGTCGAACAACCAAACGCGCGTTTCTTCTTTTTTTATGAACCGAGTAGCCAACGGATATGAACGACGGGCAGCGATCACTCATGGAGAGTTTTACATAGATTGTAAGGTGTACAAAACCAACGATGTTGGTACTACTGATCCTTTGGAGCTGTGGAAGAAGGCATTAGTTCGTGTTAAGTTCCAAACCGACATAGACTCATTGCAATGGAGAAAACTACAGGAACTCATGCGATCGGTTGACACACTGTTCCCTGAAAATCCAGTGTTTAGTGACAAATAAATTGATTACATGAAAAAAATGTTTCATTTCATAAAAGTCGTTTCGATGGTTTAATATCATTTTAGCGCAATTCAATGAATCAAGTCGTTTCGATGGTGTATCACCGTTGGAACGCAATACAACAAGTCGTTTTAATGGTTTAATATCATTTTAGCGCAATTCAATTAATCAAGTCGTTTCGATGGTGTATCACTGTTGGAACGCAATACAACAAGTCGTTTTAATGGTTTAATATCATTTTAGCGCAATTCAATTAATCAAGTCGTTTCGATGGTGTATCACTGTTGGAACGCAATACAACAAGTCGTTTTAATGGTTTAATATCATTTTAGCGCAATTCAATTAATCAAGTCGTTTCGATGGTGTATCACTGTTGGAACGCAATACAACAAGTCGTTTTAATGGTTTAATATCATTTTAGCGCAATTCAATTAATCAAGTCGTTTCGATGGTGTATCACTGTTGGAACGCAATACAACAAGTCGTTTTAATGGTTTAATATCATTTTAGCGCAATTCAATTAATCAAGTCGTTTCGATGGTGTATCACTGTTGGAACGCAATACAACAAGTCGTTTTAATGGTTTAATATCATTTTAGCGCAATTCAATTAATCAAGTCGTTTCGATGGTGTATCACTGTTGGAACGCAATACAACAAGTCGTTTTAATGGTTTAATATCATTTTAGCGCAATTCAATTAATCAAGTCGTTTCGATCACCTTTGGAACGCAATACAACAACTATTCCATTATATGTATCGCTCATATCCTATTGGGCATTCTATACCACTTTCTGTAGCGAGCGCTCGGCGTGTAGCCGAGCTTGACTGGCGAGCGACAGAAAGTGGTATAGAATGCCCAATAATATACTACTCAAGCTCTGCTTAGCTTGGGATCAGATAACCGTGTGTGAGTTGTCCCAGGATATTATTATTATTATTAATAAGCTGTAACAAACAAGCAATCAAAAGGTTCATTAATCTATACTATAATATTATAAAGCTGAAGAGTTTGTTTGTTTGTTTGTTTGTTTGTTTGGTTGAACGCGCTAATCTCGGGAACTACTGGTTAGAATTGAAAAAATCTTTTTGTGTTAGATAGTCCATTTATCGAGGAAGGCTTTAGGATATATAACATTACGCTGCGACCAATAGGAGCGAAGCAGCAGTGAAAAATGTCACAAAAACGGGGAAAAATATTCATACTTGAAAGCTTCCGTTGCGTGCGCTGCGTAAACGGTTCGAGAAACCCAAAATATATGTATGAAAGAATTGTTCCTCTTTAAATGATCTAAAAAAATGTCTGCGACAGTATATGTCTATCTTTTAAGATTGACTCACTATAACCTTTTTTAAGGTAATCATTTGGTCGAAATTAATGCATTATTGCCAATTATTTGCTACAGAGTTTTATCAACATAATATCAACTAAAATTATCATTTACGCAGAAATACTTTTTTTTTAAACTTCTTAATCGCTGTCATAATAACAGAAATTGACGCGGACGAAGTCGCGGGGATCAGCTAGTACGTACATATAATCACGCCTCTTCCCCTTGTAGGGGTAGGCAGAGACCACTTCTTTCCACTTGCTACGATCCTTATACACTTGTTTCGTTTCCTTAATACATCTAGTATTAAATTATGTACTATAAATATTTAGTATTTGTATATCTTTATTAATGAATTACTTATTACACTGTTAATTTTAACTAGGAAGCAAGGAAACGCTACCTAAAGACACGTATTTTTTAAATAGATTAGAAACAAACTGTTTTTTTTAAATACATAGTTATGCCAATAGTACCTACATAGTGTGACTTTATAATGAAATGCATATGTATAATTTCGCTTTGAAAATACTTCGACTTTGCTCCTAATATAACTGTATACCTTTAATTATAACTATTTTCACATAAGAACGTACATATTTCACGCAGCTTCATATGAAAGTAAAAATCTTAAAATGGCGGCGCACAAGTAAATGAAATCTAATTAAATAATTACAGGTTCAGTGATTAGATTCATATCTTCTAATTATTAACCCGTTATTTACTTGCGTATTAAGTTCAGAACTTCTTGTTGGATAATTTTGATTATTTTACGCATTTATAATGTTGTCGGCTTTTAAGGCCGTTATAGTAAATGAAACGCTATGTTAAATAGTATAGCAGTAAATAAGCCTTAAGAGAATCAAAATTATAACACCCTCCTTTTTGCGTCGTGGTTAAAAAGGGGTAAAGCAGTAGCACGTTCTCAGTTTGGTCTTTGAAAATTGTTTATTAAATAGGTTGACCATGTCAATGAAAAGGGTAGTTTGACAGTTAAACTGTGTAAAGTCCTGTAATGACTGTTCCTAACGTTTGTAATCTCTTCTTGGTCTTTTTTTTTCAATGACTTGCAGTAAAGCCTGTAATTAAAACTAATAGGTTTAAGTTCATGACGCACCTTCTTTGAGTCTGTTACTCATTGATACTTCTTCGAAAAGAAAACCTATTATAAATTCTGTTTAGTGAGTAATAACAATCAGCTGATTCATTCACATTTCTTTCCCAGAGTTATAACATCTGAGGTCAAATATTTAGTTTCTAAAGAATTTAATCAATACTAAGTTTATTGGCCAGCTTTCTATTAACAAATTATATCTTTGATTTACGTGATTCGTCATAGAATGTTCGGATTATTTAAATTATTATTGTGCTTATTCCCAATTTTGATGATTTAAGAATATAGGATTATATTATTGTTATTTAAGGTTATAACATGTATGTATTATGTATATCTCAAGCATGATATTCTCTGATCGTTCAGTGACAAAAAACTGGATGACAAAAATTTGGATTTTGACTAAATATGGAAAATTAGTGCACTGTTATATAACTAGCGTAAAATTTAATAGTGAATGAGCAGGTACCTAATTTCCATTTGATTCAAGTAAGTTATTATCCTGAAATATCGATTAATTCAAATTATCGAGTTAAAACTGTATTATTAATTTGCTCAACTATATCAAACAGCTAATTAACATACAACTTAAACTATTTCCTATTAGTTGATATACGTTAAATTATAATGAAATACCTTAACATAATCTCCCTATTACAGTAAATTATTTATACCTTCGTACAGAATTTATATTTAATAACGCAGTAAAGCTAAGACGATTATAAAAGATGGTTATATAGTACTAAAATAACTTCGATATCTGTATGGGATTAGGGTCATAAACTTTATGTAGTTTATATTGATTAGGATTGAAATTTTAGATTATCTCTGCTAGCGCCTAACACTAAAATAAGTCATATAAGTAGTTACAATTATTAAGAAAGAAAGAAAGAAAAAATATACGCGTCGAATTGAGAAGCTCCTCCGTTTTTTTGTCGGTTATAAACGTTAATTGGCACGCGCCACAAATGCACATAGTTTAGCACAAAACGAAAAAATAAAAGAAAAAGAACTTATACCAAAACAATTTTAAAAGTAAAAATAACATTAAAACTAAATGAGAATTAAATATTATACTGTGTGACTCACGGCTGCGCCAACTAGGCCCATTTCAGCATAATTTATTAGCAGTATTAAGTGTTATTTATATGTAAGGTTTTGTAAGGCAAATATAGCGCATATGTAATGGTAATTAAATAAAGTTCGCAACTAACTAGTAAATATAAAAACATCCAAAGTTGTGCCCTAATATAATGCATCCACATCCTTTACCCAAGACTATTCAATTTATATCTTTGATATAAGTTAAGTATTGTTCGTGTACTCACTTTTATTGATTTGTACTAAGAACGAGCATGGATCACCAGGCTTGTTCAGCATGCAGGTTTTAGACGAACATTTGTTATTGACGAAGTTTGTCAACGACTTGGTCTATGCCAGTTCTGGTAGAATGACCAGTTAGGTAGTCCCTACCAAGTTGCGCCACAAAACTCTATCTTTTCCGTACCCAATCTGATCCAACCATCTTATCAGGTTACAGTCCATACCATACATATTCCATACGATGACAGATTTTTAAATATTTGATTAAAGTCTTTATTTCTTATTATTATAGAACAGCGTTGTCATTTGTCGCTCTATAACATAATGAAAGGACAATTTAACTTACTTTCACATTTACAACAAGTATAGTTTATTGCAGGAAATAGCACACTTATCGCGAATATTTTAAGTGCTAGCGCATGCTGTACGAAACATGTCTAATTATTTACAACATAATATTTAGACAAGCAATCGGTTCCGCTGTTATTAAGCTATAAGGATACGCTCTTAAAAGTAAGTGTTGTGATACAAATTGATTTGCAAGATATAAGGTACAATTAAAACGGACGATGTATATTGTGGTACTTCAGACGTTAACGCATGGTCATTTACACATCTGCTTTTCGTTTAAACCATTTGGTATATTACTCGGTTTTATGGTTTTTCATGTTATATAACCTAGGTCTTTACTGTAGTGTTATAATGAACTCAATCTATTATTTTTAACGTCTATGTAAATGTCTATCAACAGAAGTAAAAACATTCTAGTCCAGTATTCAAACAGCATTATCCGTGGCCTTATAAATTACCTCAAAAAACAATTACATTATTACTAGGCGATTTTAGCAATATTTTTAACTTATATCTTCGTGTGCAAAAGTATGACGGTACAATTCCCCAGTCACATGGCCTACATAATGCTCAGTGATAATGCACGTAATCTAGAGACGTTACTGTTAACAGACGCTAGTCTCGAACTCTCACTCGCGTGCGGTGTTAGCCGGCTGGATTTAAAGAGGGGTTCCGTATGGAATTAAAATTGTGAATGTGAACTATGTAAGAATGTAGGATTTAATATTCCTTTTATTTTTTATTCTTTAACTAAAGATATTTGTAAGCTGAATGAAAAAAAAACTATAATAAAAAAAATAAAAAAACACGCCTGCCATGTCAAAAAAAAAAAAAACAAGTCAAATATTTGCAGTCGGGGTCGGTTACTTGGAACAATTCATTACAGTTCCCCCGACTGCAAATATTTGACTTGTTTTTATTTTTTTTTAACATGGCAGGCGTGTTTTTTTATTTTTTTAATTATAGTTTTTTTATTTAATACCTTTTAGTGAACAACAAAAAAAACATGACACAACACAAACAAAAAAAAAATATCGTTCGGAACCCTTTGCAGGCGATTTCGACTCACACTTGACCATTTTTTAATGTCGACATAGCCTATGTCACTCGGGATAACTCAAAGCTTCTAATGATACCACAAACATTGAAATCGGTCAAGCTTTTTAGAAGTTATGGTGGAATAAAGAAACTCACAAACATACATACATACATATATGAACCCTGAAAACATAACACTCCTTTTTGGGCAGTCGTGTAATAAAATCAATAGTGAACATTTCTTTTATAAATCTTCGGGAACCTCCGAAATTAGCACAGCCTCTTAAAACGAGATTGAGTGTTTAAATTATATTAACCTTCACACTTCAGTCTTTTATCTACATTGTATATTTTATGTGTCAAATATTTACTAACACCACTACGGAACCCTAAATATTGCGGTGCCTCGCTAGCGGAATTCCATAAAATCATGATTAATTTATTAATATTATACTGCTCATCGCCGCTCTCTCTGCTAAATGGGGCTTACGCTTCGATGGCCCGGCCGTATCCTCGTAAGAAACTGTTACTGTGTTAATACACACGTTATTTTTAACCGACTTCAAAATATGAGGTTATTATTTTTTCTGTTAGTGTTTAAGGTAACTGAAAAATATTGATGTGTTAATCTGTTAGATATTTTAGAGATCTATTCAAAATTTTATGTGTTTCTGTTTGTTCACTTATACCTCCAAAGATTTTCATTAAATTGTGTTTTTTTTTATGTTTGCTTACTTGTATATACGGTGCAAAAATAAATATAGGTCAGTAGTCTTTGAGACACAAACAGCTAAACTTTAACTTAGAACTAATGACAGATTTTTGTGTTAATAAATAAAGGGAGGTGATCTACCTACGTATACGGTTACGTTCCTATGTATACGTTACTACACAATTCTAACATTAAAATATCTTGATTGCTTTATATTTAACACATCCTCCTTTACCCAAGTCGGTTACAAATCGTCTGTCGTTTGACACTTCAGACCCGAGCTTTGAGCGTCGGGTGTTTATTTGACAAATGCGGCAATGTTTCCCTTCGCGTGGGCGAGACATGTACACCGAGTATTAATGTTACTTTATTTGTGAAATATGACTCTACTGTTATTTCTATATAGGGATGTAACAGTACTTTATCGTATTTTAATAGTAATTTATCTATAACTAACTAGCTGTACCCGGCATGCGTTGCAATACAATTTTTTCTACCTAGCACCTGCCTACTACCTACCAACTACCACTTAGGGGTATGAAAAATAGATAGTAGCCGATTCTCAGACCTACTGAATATGCATATAAAAGTTCATAAAAATCGGTCAAGCCGTTTCGGAGGAGTATGGTAACTAACATTGTGACACGAGAATTTTTACACGACTGCCCAAAAAGGAGTGTTATGTTTTCAGGGTTCATGTATGTATGTATGTAGGTATGTATGTAGGTATGTATGTATGTATGTTTGTGAGTTTCTTTATTCCACCATAACTTCTAAAAGGCTTGACCGATTTCAATGTTTGTGGTATCATTAGAAGCTTTGAGTTATCCCGAGTGACATAGAATATGTGGACATTAAAAAATGGTCAAGTGTGAGTCGAAATCGCCTGCAAAGGGTTCCGAACGAAATTTTTTTTTGTGTTGTGTCATGCTTTTTTGTTGTTCACTAAAAGGTATTAAATAAAAAAAAATATAATTAAAAATTAAAAAACACGCCTGCCATGTAAAAAAAATTAAAAACAAGTCAAATATTTGCAGTCGGGGGACCTGTAATGAATTGTTCCAAGTAACCGACCCCGACTGCAAATATTTGACTTGTTTTTAATTTTTTTTACATGGCAGGCGTGTTTTTTAATTTTTAATTATATTTTTTTTTATATATTAGTTTTTATATGTTTTTAGAAATATATGGACTCTTTTGATCAGGAGTGGTTGACCACGGCCCTATCCAGAGAGAAATGGAAGAGGGTAGGGAGGCCTTTGTCCTGCAGTGGGACAGAAATGGCTAGGGAAAAAAAAAGTATGTTTAAAGTTATCTGTAGTGCTATTCTGTAACATTATTTTCATGTCTCGACAGCGGAATCCGCGGTGAGATGTCAAAAACGTATTCTCGAATTTGAATTCTAAATCAAGGCCAATTGGGTTCACTTTTGAAGTGAGCTTTATTGTCACTCAGGTGAAGCTCGATACCGAAATTATTTACAGAATAGACATACTGGTTATCATAGCACAAGCTCTGCTTAGTTTAGGATCAGATTACTATGTGTGAGTTGGTGTTTTGCCGGAGTAGTCGGAGCCTTTCTCAAGGCTCTGGAAGCCCGGACTCTTGCATCCTCAACCCCCTGGGGATGCAAGGCTGGCTCATAAATGAGTTTCAACTGACAAAAAAAAAAAAGGATAATACCTATATTAGCTGGTATTTTCTTACTTGTTATTTTCGTTCCTGGAATTTGAGAAATGTGGAAATGAGGAAATTAGGTTTTTTTGGACCCTGTCATACTGTTTTATTTTATACTTACAGTAGTATTAACGTTATTTGTGTAAGTTTACTGTATTCTTTAAACGGTACGTGTGACAATTTATGTGTTTTAAGTATCCAGATTATCTGGTAAATTATGTTTGATGAAGCGTTAATAGGGCAACAGAGAAAATATGTAGGTAAGTATTGTTCACAAATTCAGAACATGTACATTGTACAGGTTAAAATTAATTTAAAATAACAGTATTTTAAGCTTGCTTACTATGATTTTTCTTATATAAATTAGCGTCCGTCGTTTTCTATTCTCCTAAGTCTCAATTTCGTCAAGTAATATCTTCGTAATTTGAGAAGACCGAGATCTAAATACAAGGTTAACGACTTAATGCTTTGGTAACACATAACTTAACATACATAACATACCATCACGCCTGTATCCCCGAAGGGTTAGGCAGAGGTGTACCAATGTACACCCACAGTTCGCCAGTATGTTTAGGTCCCATGTAATAGGGGGCGAGCCTATTGCCACTAACCGGGCACAAATCCAAACTCCGACCCGCTACTGAGAATTTCATGGAAAAACACAATAACACCTTGGTCGACTTGGGAATCGAACCCAAGACCTCTATTTGTATTTAACTTTGTGGGCTTTGATCAAAATACTGAATAAGGTAAAGTTTGAAATTCGTGTTATTTTTATCAATAACTAAAGACTTTTATTCTCTCTTGTAGTTTTCAGAGTTGTAAGTAAGTTTTAATCAATGAAAGTTTCTTTATGAATGAGAACAGGGTCTTAAATTATGGTCTGCTTTAAAACAGTTGCAGTAAATACATTACTGAGCGTAAAGTGATAAACAACTGATAATGTTACCTGTTAATATAACGAAAATAGATCGTAAGTCGTAATTTAATTTAACATTTACTTTAATTTACCATTGGTTTATTAATTTCTGATGAGTTCTGTCAATATGAAATATGTGTATTTATTCCTAAATATAACTGACTGAAATACCTAATAAATAGCCTTTAATAGATGACTAGGTATGAAAAGTCAAAATTTATTTAGTCCGCCATTTAGATAATCAAAATATAATAGACACATATTTTTTCTTTTCTCAAATAAATTACAAAATACGAAGATAAACCGCTGTAAAGTTCAGGAGTGGGGGCTTGTGACGTCACGGCTAGGTACAATTTGTACTCAAACGTGACGTCACGCAAGAATTGTACTCGCTGTATCTTCGTAATTCTTTGTTTACGGGACTAAACAAAAAATACGTGTCTAATATTTTTTTCTTATCTAAAAGATGGACATAAAAATAAAAATTAGTCATCATCCCTATTGTATGCAGTAAAAACGCACACTTCTCAATTACAAAGCATTTTCTTTAAAAGCACTAAAAGTCTCCCAATAAGCTAAAAAAGCACATGCTATACCCACATACAGCACGTGTCACATTACAATAATGGCTGCTAATTATTCTCGTGTCCCGCTAGTTTCGGACTCGCCTCATTCCGTACTACGGTAGCGCTTACTGTTCGTGAGATGTTGTGAAATGTTTACGTGTTTTCTTGTTCGTACGTGCTTTACATGTTGTTAGGCGGTATTTGGGACTTATGTTTGTACTGGGTTTTTGAGGTAGTTAAACTTTTTAACGTAAAATTTGTTGTTTTTTATGTAATTT
The DNA here is from genome assembly GCA_905475315.1 of Autographa pulchrina. Classification (NCBI taxonomy): domain Eukaryota; kingdom Metazoa; phylum Arthropoda; class Insecta; order Lepidoptera; family Noctuidae; genus Autographa; species Autographa pulchrina. The sequence continues at coordinate 3,718,590 of FR997773.1, read as the reverse complement.
CGAGGTATTTTGGAAGGATAGGGATCTGTGGACATACTTGGGTCAACAGTAGAACAATATAGGCAACATTAATATAAAAAACAAAGTATTTTTTATTACTTGATGTTACTTACAATATTGTTCAAGACTTTTACAGTACATTGACATTTAAAATGAATAAATAAATAAATGCGGACAACATCACATACATTGCTCTGAACCCAAAGTAAGTTGCTAAAGCACTTGTGTTATGGAATTTAGAAACAACGAAGGTACCACAAACACCCAGACCCGGGACAATGTAGAAAAGTGGTTTTCTACATTGACCCGTCCGGGGATCGAACCCGGGACCTCAAAGCTGGCGACACCTTGAAAACCGGTGCGTACGCCACTCGACCACGGAGGTCGTCATTTACTACTGTTTTGCTACAAAGGTAATTGTTTAACAGAAAAGTCTTTAGTATTATTTCAAATTTTCTCTGGATGCTAACTTATTTTAGTGGCAGTAACTGTAAATAAATAAATAAATAAATAAATAAATGGGGACAACATCACATACATTGCTCTGAACCCAAAGTAAGTAGCTAAAGCACTTGTGTTATGGAATTCAGAGTCAAAGAAGGTACCACAAACACCCAGACCCGAGGCAATGTAGAAAAGTTGGTTTCTACATTGACCCGACCGGGGATCGAACCCGGGACCTCAGAGCTAGCGACACCTTGAAAACCGGTGCATACGCCACTCGACCACGGAGGTCGTCAAAATGAACTTATTGAAATAATTCCAACCATTGTAACATTCTATCACGTTAAATTGCTTTTGCTTTAGAGGTTTTTACGACTATTAGTACTCTAAACTGTCGATAACTCATCTTGATTGTCATTTTATGCGATTTCGCTATTCAATCTCATATCGAAAGTGACGTGGGTGGTTGCATTTACATAGTTTCACCCGGTTTTTGTGTTCGATCATGCATGAGCTATGAAAACGTGTAAAGCTGTTAAGAAGGTGTTATACTTGGCCTCCTTTGGTAGAATATAAGTGTCACTGATATGATATGATATATTTAAAATAATAAAAAAATATATATTGAAAGGGGATAATAACAACGCAGTATATTTTTGACCCCCGCATAAAAAGAAGGACTGTCTGTGTGGCGTAGTAGCTTCTAATCGAATGTGCCGATTGTGATGTGGTTTATATGTATCTATTCAATATTTATTAACGAAGCATATCATAACAAATTAATGCAAAACAAAGTAATTCTATACAAAATGGCTACAGCAGTAACGCTCTAAAATTAACAGCCTTTATTCCAAAACAATAAAGTTTATTATCGCAAATCATTCACACGTGTGGTCTATCCTTGTCGTGTGATCACACCCGTATGCAACTATGTATGCAACTAGCTAGGTACAAATGTACCGTAATATTTTGTTACTAGAAACGTAGAAACAGGGGTCAAATATGTCACATGTTTTATTGCGTAAAAGTATCTGATAAGGGAATTGCAACAAGACCTTACTTCTCTGTGTAGAGTCAGAATTAAAAGTGTGACTAAAATAATTGATTATATGTACCTAAATGTGAAAATAACCAACTTCAATGAAATTATATGGGTGCAATTCTGAAGTATATACCCTTTCGATGACAAAAAGGTTTTTTGAAATCGATCCACAATGGCGTGTGTTGTCGGAATTGTTTTTTTTTTAAGTAATTAAGAATATAGGCTGATGATAAGAAATTAAACTGACATCTAAGAGACTAGGACGAATTTTCAGTATTTGGTAGTCTGCATTTCTGTCTTAGTAACTAAATAAAATAAAATCTTTTTATTTCAGACACTTGGCCCATAATATTATATATATATATATATAAATAACTATGCAATTTAATTTCTTATTTAACCTTTTGCCACCTTTTGACCAAATATTTTAATTAAAACATTATATGATCAAAAAGCTTTGATTCTATTAAAAAACTTAACGTTAATGTTTCGGAAAATAAGATTTCGTGTTTAGTTTTTCTGTATTATTATTTACTTTTGATGCTAACTCTACAAGTGTTATTTCTAGACTCATTTACATACGCATGTTCGCTGTTTTTCAACGAAGGCTAATACATTTGTATGGAAATCTTAACTGTCAATTGACACCGTACAGTTAAACCTTTTCCCAGAAAAGCAACCTATGGAACTAATTGTAATTGTTGAGATCCTGGATACAACGTTCTACTAATTGGCATTTAAGTTGGCAACATTGTTAGACAATAAATAACTTTGTTTATTTTGACGGTTTCTTGTCACGTTGCCAGTTTTAAATTAAACATTGGAGCTTCTGGCAGTTAAGGTTGTTCCTAAGTGCGAGAAAAATGTAAAAAGAAACTTTTTAATTATAGGCTCCGCTTCAAAACTACAAGACTTATTTCTCTAATTGAAAGATATCAAATCCGAGAAAAGGATTTGTTATTACCTTATTGTTGTCTTACCTTATTGTTGTAAGGTAAATCTATTGTCTGCATCTTGCAGAGAAAACACATGTTAGAACGTCACATAGACTAACAATAGTGCAATTCCAACAATTTACCGGAAGAATTAAAAACTACCTTTAATAATGTTTTTTATAACGCATTGAAATCTATTTAGTATATCAGTAAATCGTACTCGTAGTTAATACATTGTTCATACAATAACGATAGCAATCAAACACTTAAACATAATTCTATAAAAAACTCGCAAATCACAGCAATAGGTTTTCTGTGTGAACGTATTAATTAACTTACCTTCATAATACAACGATAAATTACATTAATTAGTGTAGTTAGATGAAAATAATTATCTTATTGTTCAATTTGTGCGTGCGATACACTTTACACATCTCGTGCATTTTTCAAACGTACCTATGCTTCTATAGTAGGCATATTATAACCTTATTAGGGTGCAATCTTTTGTCATTGTCTCCAGAAGTAGTATTTTTTTGTTTTTAATTAACTTATCAGCTCAAAACTTCAAATAAAATAGAAGAGACTTGAAACACGTAATACGTGTTTCATCATTTAGCCAATCATAGTCCACTGCTGGACATAGGCCTCTCCCAATTTGCGCCACAACACCCGGTCCTCCGCCCTCCGCATCCAGTCCCCTCCAGCGACCTTTTTCAGGTCGTCAGTCCACCTGGCGGGGGGGCGTCCTACCTTACGCTTGCCGAGTCGCGGTCTCCATTCTAGGACTCGTCTGCTCCAACGGCTATCGGTCCTTCGACAGACATGGCCAGCCCATTGCCACTTCAGCGAGCTAATTTTACGAGCTATGTCGGTTACCTTGGTTCTTTGTCGGATGACCTCATTACGAATTTTATCCTTCAAAGAGACTCCGAGCATAGCTCGCTCCATAGCCCGCTGCGCGACTTTAAATTTGTGGACTAGTCCAACCGTTAATGTCCACGTTTCGGCACCGTAAGTCATAACAGGTAGGACGCACTGGTTGTAAACTTTCGTCTTCAGGCATTGCGGTATAGGCGAAGAGAAGACTCGACGTAGTTTGCTAAACGCTGCCCAGCCTAACTGAATTCTCCGATCGACTTCCCGCTCGAAGTTGTTTCTACCAAGCTTGATGACCTGCCCTAGGTAGATATACTCTTGAACAACTTCGAGCATCGATCCTTCGACATATATCGGTCTCGGCATGACATGTTCATTGAACATGATCTTGGTTTTATCCAAGTTCATGCCAAGACCGACCCGTCGTGAAGCTCCATTCAGGCCATGCAGCATCTCGCTTAGTTGGTCCAGCGACTCTGCCACTATGACGATGTCATCGGCAAATCTAAGGTGCGAGATGTGCTCACCGTTCACATTTATACCCCGTCCAGTCCAGTCCAGAGTCTTGAAGACATCCTCGAGCGCATTGGTGAACAGCTTTGGGGATATAACATCCCCCTGTCTCACCCCCCGACGCAGCTCGATCGGATTGGTCTTATGGTCATGGAGCTGGACAGTCATTGTGGCGGTGTCATATAAGCATCTCAGCGCCTCGATGTATCGCCAGTCAATACGACATCGTTGCAGAGCATCCAGAACCGCCCAAGTTTCGATGGAGTCGAAGGCTTTCTCGTAGTCCACAAAGGCCAAACACAGCGGCTGATTATACTCTTCGGTTTTCTGCACAATCTGCCGAACAGTATGGATGTGGTCTACGGTGCTAAAGCCTTTTCGAAACCCGGCTTGTTCTGGTGGCTGGAACTCGTCGAGTCTTCTAGCGAGGCGGTTAGTGACTACTCTCGAGAACAACTTGTAAATGTGGCTCAGGAGTGAGATAGGTCTGTAATTCTTCAGCAAGGTTTTGTCGCCTTTCTTGAAGAACAGAACCACCGCACTCCCGCTCCACGCTTGTGGTGTTAAGCCTTGATGAATGACGGAATTAAAGAGACTCGCTAGCTCTTTCAGGACTGTGGTCCCACCGGCCTTAAGGAGCTCGGTTGTAATTCCGTCATCACCCGGCGCCTTGTTGTTCTTTAGTTGTCTGAGAGCTGCCTCAACCTCGCCCGGGTCGACATCCGGGATGTCCTCGGTGTAATGGCGCGTGAGTGGGGCTCTGTGGTCATCTTCGCCTTGTCTCGATGGTTTAGTCACCCGTGATGCATATAGGTGTCTATAAAAACTCTCAATTTCCTCGAGAATCTCGAACTTAGAGGTGACGGTCCTGCCATCCCCGGTCCTCAGTTTCGCCAGATGGGGTCTACCTAATTGCTGAGCGAAGACTTTGGTGCCTCTATTTCGCTCAATCGCAGCCTCGATATTACGAGTGCTGCAGCGTCGGAGGTCACGTCGCGTCAGTTTCCTGATTTTCAGGTTTAAGGACCGCCTATCTGACGAAGACATCTGGGCGTCCGGCGTTTCTCGTCTTTCCTTCATAAGTTCGAGAGTCTCGGGTGAGAGCTTGGACTCCCTATTACCGCGTTTTCCGGGGAACAACCTTCGAGACACATTCTGTAGCGTTTTGACCACTGTGTCGGTTTTTTCGTCAACATTGTCCGTGGTTTCCAGCAGTGCGAAACGATTTTGGAGTTCCAACTGGAACTTATCGGAACCTAAAGCTATTTGGGGCAGCGTGGGTCGGAGAGTAGGTCTCATCATCCTAACTCTTTCAGCCTTAAGGTTGATATTTAGAGAGCCTCGGACGAGTCTATGATCGCTACCGGTATTAAACCTATTGATCACCGAGACGTCTCTAAATATATGCCGTTTGTCCGTGATGATGAAATCTATCTCGTTCCTCGTCACATTATCGGGGCTTCGCCATGTCCACTTTCTGTGGGGCTTCTTCTTAAAGAAGGAATTCATTAAGAAGAGCCCCTGGGACTCTAAAAAGTTGACCAACATTTGGCCTCTGTGATTTCGGCGCCCCACGCCGTTAGGACCGATTTTCGTTTCGCCGCATTCTTGTACTCCCACCTTGGCATTAAAGTCTCCCATAACAACGTTGTAGTGAGCCTTCCTGGTACCATGTAGTGCCTTCGCTATGTCTTCGTACATGGTTTCGGCTATCTCATCAGAGTATGTCGAGGTCGGCGCATATACCTGCACCACCTTCAGGAACTTCCTGTCGGTGATTTTCAATAAGAGGTACGCTACCCTTGTCGACACACTACTGATTTCCACAACGCTGCTTGTGAGACACTTGTTGACCAAGAAACCGACACCGCCCTGGGAGGGCCTATCACCTTCTCGGTAGTAGAACAGGTCACCTGACTCAAGGGTTATCGTGTCCTCCCTCTGTCTTCGGACTTCAGACAACCCCAAAATGTGCCAGTTTATGCGACCCAATTCTACCTCGAGTTCGGTGAGGTGTTGGTCCAGCCGTAGACTTCGTCCGTTATACGTCGCCAGGGTCAGTTTTTTGAGGTAGTGGTAGCCTCCCGTAGCCCGGAGATTCCTAGCACCCCCTGTCCCGCCGTTACCGCGACCGCTACCTTGGCCGGGAATAGCGGGACTACCGGGAACTGGGGGCCGTTTTGTGTGGTGTGGGCTCATACAGAGGTTTTGGCCTACTAATGCCACGCTGGCCAGACGGGTTGGCATAGGGTTTGGTCTCGAGTTTTCCTTCTCTAAGCAGTGGTTTTCGGCTCTGCTCAATTTTCCCTTAGTCGCCTTCTACGACACCCACGGGATGAGATGGGGTGGTGACCTTTGTATTCTTTAGGTCCGTCACCACACGGACGTGTTTAAATTAATCTAATTGGTCCATTCGTCTTTAAGTAAGCATAAGTGAAACATTAAACAAAGATTTCGACGAACTGTTTTTTTTTTCAAGTTGGTTAATAATTTTATGAGTGTATGTTTTAAAAAACGTGTATCTTCATTCAAATACACTGGAGTCCAATAAATAGCGACCATCTTGTCAAACAGACTGCACGTAAAACGCCCATGTTTCGGGGGCACATGAATTATTTATATCTTTGTCCAATTCGTGTACATAACCGTACAAGTCTATAACAATTGTCTTCGTGTGTTCCAAAATGATCGATGGATCGATGTGAAATACATGTGTCGTTGTTTCTGGGTTCGAGTCGTGACTGTGCAGACCTTTAGAAATTTTCTACATGGGAAATATTGACAGCTATGGTTTCATATGTTACTTCCTTGTCTTCTGCTAGATAAAGAGGAATGTATTTTATATTTATTTTTTATTTTACTTCTAAATATCGAGGGGCTCGTGGCTAAGTGTAAGCCGTACGGTTTGACCGATAATACAGGTTAAGCCGCGCTCGCCGCGGTTGGTCCGTGGATGGGTAACCATTTATTACATACCGAGACCCCTCCGTGTTTCGGCAAGCACGTTAAACAGTAAGTCCCGGCTGTCATACTTAGATCTTTGGCAGTCGTTAAGTCAATTCTGACAAACAGTCTTACTATGGGATACTGTGTTTCCCAGTAAAATGGGTTGTGGAGGTCAGATAGGCAGTCGCTCCATGTAAAATACGGTATTCAGCTGAATCCGGTACGACTGGTAGCCGACCCCAACATAGTTGGGAAAAGGCTCGGGAGATGATGATGATTTTACTTCTAAATATAAGGAGATTTTTTGATCATTACATTAAATCGTTTTTCTCTATTTGCTAAACTTGTAAGAGCTACTATTATTAATAAGTATATTTCCTAACCTACTGCTAAACAAATATGTCACAAAAAAAATCGATTTCTTATTTCTTTCTCATGATCAGCTCAGCGTAGGAGTAAATATGTTTAAACGGTTTGGTTACTCTAGAGGCGTTAATTAACCATCGATACACATAAATAAAGAAATTAATCAAAATTAACAAAGCTTTAAATAATAAATTAATATATGCGAGTGTTTTAATTAAAACGTTGCCTATTCAATGGCAGAGGAATCAATCATTAGGAATATAATGCGGTAGAATAAGCAATCTTTGTTCTTAATTGAAAATATGTCAGACTCCTATTCTTGTATTTGAAATATTAGGTTTGTGTCCGACTAATATTTCAATGGTTAAGAAAGTGTTATTTATGCTTTTTTAAGGGTTCATTAAGAAGATCTTTTCTACTCTATATTCATAAAGGTCATTGGGCATAATCTGACCCGGTTTGTGAAAACTTGTGCACACAAACCAAACTAGATTTAAATTGTTATGTTGAACCCCACTTTTAATTTCACGTATTTTTTTTATTTTTATTCCTGTATTAAAAATTAGTAGGTCAAAGAACAATGTCATAATGCTGGGCAAAGGCCTTCCCTATATCCTTCCAGACACTCTCTTGCGTAAGTTCAGACTATACCCACAGTAATGCAACCCATACTATCGTAAACGAGAAACATTAATCTGTCTATTTCATCTTATTTTGTTTCTCTACAGCGTGGGCATAGTTTTCATACTAAGGTGCCCATTGACCTTTGTTGATATGTTTGCTAGTTTTCTAGTTATTATAATGCTTCTTATGTATATATACTTCTGCCTGCCTAGCCAAACTATGTTGGGGTCGGCTTCCAGTCTTACCGGATTCAGCTAAGGGAATTGCATTATACACTTCTACAATTGTTAAGTTAAATATTAATAAAGAACTATGCATGAATGTTTATGAGTTGAATTTTTGTGGCTCTATTTAGGTATAACTTGTAACAAAAAATCTAAAACAGTCTATAATATGTTTGTATTTAGAAATATATAAGTATGTTTATCAGTTGTCTGGTTACCATAACACAAGCTCTGCTTAGCATGGGATCATATAACCGTGTGTGAGTTGTCCCGGAATATCATATTATTATTATAATCTTATAACTGTATTTTCTGTATTTTAAAAAGTACAGAAAGAAATAAAGAAGTACTCTGCAAATATCATAAGAAGTAAGTTTACCGCCGGATATCGATGCCGGTAATAAATAAAATTTATATACATTCTTCAAATTCTTCAATATCTTGAGTAAGTACGAGGAATTTTTAATAAAAGCGTCGTTTTACATCATTCCTCGCTTTATTAGTTTGTGATTGCTTGTTATAACTTTATACGTTGTTTTAAAGTTGGTTAGGGTGTCACATTGACAGTTTTACACAAGGATATAACTTGTAATACTTTCTTAATGATAAATATTTAAAATATTTATTGAGTAATCAAATAGGTATTAAAATTAATGAGCCGTTGTCAGTACTTCTTTATATCGGAAGGCTCTTTTAATGTTATGTTGAAATATTGATACTTCCGATAGTGTGAATATTGACAACACACCCTTTAATTTTCTAACCTAAGCCACGCATTTGTTTCTTGCTGTTTAGAATTATTACTTTTGTTCAAGTCCTGCTTTGAGCCTACTTTCAACTCTATCAATGATTAATTTAGCCATATCTTTGTCTATACAAATATCGTAAAACATATTAGTACAATATGTTAAGTCTCTTTTCTACACAACACACAACTTAATTTATTATATTAGTTACTTACATAACATACCATCACGCCTGTATCCCCGAAGGGTTAGGCAGAGGTGTACCAATGTACACCCACAGTTCGCCGGTATGTTTAGGTCCCATGTAATAGGGGGCGAGCCTATTGCCACTAACCGGGCACAAATCCAAACTCCGACCTGCTACTGAGAATTTCATAGAAAAACCCAATAACACCTTGGTCGACTTGGGAATCGAACCCAAGACCTCTAGCGTAGCAGTCGCGCTAAGCACCACTAGGCCAACGAGGCAGTTCTATTAGTTACTTGTCATAAACAAATATATTGTCATCAATTCATAAAGTCAGCTGTTCGCAAAATAAAAGAACATCGAAAGCCACTTTAATACTGGTTTTGTGTCTATTTTTATAAAAAGAAATTATCGATAGGCGTTTTAAATTCGTGTGACGTCATTGACATGGATATTAGCTCTCTCTTATGAATGATTTCTTCAAATATTGTAAAAGATGCCGCAGTGCTATTGTTGAGATTTTATATAAGCATTGAGTATTTATTAAAGAGTATCTTAAATAGTTTTATACATAATTGTAAGCAGCGTTTTTCCAATGGATATAGCGCCCTACTAAAGTACACGTTTTATCATTATTCAGCACTTTGTTTAATGATTACGCAGTACCGATATTTTGTTCTTCTATTACCTATAGTAAAAATTGGTCCTTCGTTTTAGTACTGTGTGTATTTATACAGACGTTTTTACTTAACAGTATTTCTCTCAACGAAATTATTTTATTGCCTAACATCTTACGTTATCTCTACAGTTATATAGCTGCGTGTAAGTAACTTAAAGAGTAATTGAATACCATAGCATTTTATTTGCCATAAAATAATAACACATCTTCTTATCTATTACAAATCATTACTTCTTAAATAGACAGGTTCAATGTCATACATGTTACTACCATTAATTTGTAGCCTGAGGTGTTGTACGCGACCAGTGTAAGAAGACCTTTAGATCTCTTCCCAGAAAGTTAGAAGAACCTTAATTCGAGCATCTACGGAGGTCATTTAAACCGGTTAAGGCTGATGATTGTGCCTCGAACCTCTTATAACGACTTCTATACTATTTAAAGCTCGTTTTAATTTGATCTTTATTACCTTTAACTTAAGGTACATGACGATAAGAACACCTACGCCCAGGTGTGTAATAAAAAAATACAATGAGATATGATGATTAAAACTTTTTTTCAACGTCTCTATGAGCGAAAATTTACCCGTTGTGTGTAAGTAAATTATATTTTATGGTCGTAGGTAGAAGTAATGTTGAGTTATAGTATTCGTCTATTCTATTCTATGCTGTATTAGTCACTATTCATTTAATTATAAAAGTAATAAATACTTATAAGAGAACCGGCGATTTTTTTGTGGTTTTTATATTTATAACCTTTTTTGCTGTCCTCTGAAATTATGATGTGAATTTTGATTTTATGATGTATATATTTCACATAAGTTTAAAAACGAGATAACGTAATAAAAAAGGTACTATATAAATTACGTTTGTGCCTTATACATCCCAGTATTTCTTGTGAAATGTCAACGTTAACAAAAGACGACGCCGACGTAAGCAAATGACAAAAAAATATTTATTGGTTCAGAAACCGGGGTATATAGAAATCTTGTAACAGTCGCAACATTGTATCAAACTGGACACACGGGACACAGCTTCACTACCATAAGCAGTACCATCAATATACTTGTTAAATACAAACACTTGAAAGGCAGCATTATCCCAGATTGCTTAAGTTCACTACTACAGTCTATTTCAATTCTTGTGCCAATTCAAATTATTTCCACTTAAACAAATATCAACTCTATACCAGTGCAAATAAAGTTTATTTTAGTCTTCTTCTAGTCTTGAAAAAGCCAAAATTACCTAATTCAACAGATGCATTAGGTCAACTGATTCCTCGGGATGAGTATGAGCGGGCTCAGTTAACTAAAGAGCCCTAAGAGATGTATTTTTTTTTTAAATTATTCATTTAATTTCATAAACATTCATTTATCTTCCTAAGTAAATCTTACATGTTTTGATACCTACTGTTAAGGTCAGTTACAACTGAAGATCATTTTTCTGAACTCTTTTCAGAAATAATGTTTCGTTTCTTATACCAATGCCACCGGAAAATTGTTCCTAATTATAGAATTTTTGATAATAAATCCATAAACATCTCCTAGTGTGGTCGTTCCGTTATTACCACATCAAACAAACATAAATAAACAGATTCCAATCTTAACAAAAGTTCGAATCAATAACCAACAGAACTTGACCCGCCATTTTAATATTCAGTCAAACAAATAACGACTTCCGTTCCCTAAGGGATGCTTGATTACAATCAACATCAGAATCTATTCAACTTTCCCTAAGGCGGGCTACAAACTATTGTTGAACATGTTTTACTTGGCCCCGATTGATTCGTAAATATCCGTGGTTAGTAATTATCGTGTGTAGTCAATGAGTGGTTATGAGCCAAAGATTAAGTGTGGATGGTAAAAAATAAGTAGGCTAGGTAGGTAATTTCTTTGTTGCATTTTTTTGTTGGAACAGAAGTAGATAATAAGTGTGATGATTATGATGGTCATTGAGTATTTGGGCAGGTTACGTCAATGAAGACGTGGAGTGTGTAGGTTGATTAGAATAAGTAAAAAAATACTCCTACTGCTTAGTAGCGAGAACTGAAATGATGCGTAAAAGAAATAAATAATATAATTAAATAAGTATTTGTAAATTACTATTACTTCCAATGTATTTGCTAATGGTCAATTGTGTCTTTGCCTTTTGTTTTATACATACCGTTTATGAGTTTGTAATACCAGCTATAGTTAATGCAATCTTTACTTAAGTAATTAACAGGGTGATTTATTATTTTCACGACCATTTACCAGTATCTGCAGATACTAAAACAATCAATTAAGTAGGTTTATAATTATAAGACTAATAAGTGACGCCACGCTTCAGGGTAGAACTGATTTATTCTTGCGTCAATACTTAACGGCAATGAATACAAGTTGTCTTGTCTGCACAATTTATATTACGTGGATGCATCTCAGCCGACAGAAAACGATCGCAATCAAACGATAAAATGGAACGATACACAATATAACAAACTTACAATTTAACTTTATCGCTCCAGTTTCACAAACAATACTATTTATCCAACAAATGAGGTGTACATTACTGTTTCTGTTAATACAATGGACAATGTAATCGTGCTTAGCCGGTAATGGATACCTAACAAAGATATTGATACGGCGATCGTGAGATATAAACTGTTTATTGATATTGTCCGTAATGGAATTTTATTATTATAATTTATATCTTTGAAAGCGATTCGTGATTTACGAATTAGATATAATTGTGTAGTTGATGATCATACCGATGGGTTAGTTGTTTCGGTAATTTAAAAAATGATTGTATAAGAAAGTGATTATCATAATGATGCAGATATGTGTCAGTATATTAGGTGCTAGCTATAAAACTTTATAAGCTTTTAGATTTAAATACGAAATTTACCTTAATTAGGCCTGGGAAATATCATTATTAGGCCTAAAATCGAGCCCTTCGTTTGTACTGGGTACCTTTAAACAAAGTTTATTTCTCAACTCACTTTATTTTATGAGCAATAAGGGTTTTAAATACACAACTCTAAAATAGAAAAAAAATCAACTTATCGTAAATACAACACTAACTTAATTTAATGAATTCTAAGTCCTATCAAAAGAAATGTTCCATAAAACTCAAAGGTTAACAAGTAATTACGTCGAACAGGGGCTAACTAGAGGCAATGTGTTTAACGTGAAGGCTTCCAATTTAGTCGCTACACAGTTTTAACGAGCCTACCACAAAACGTTTACTAAGCCCATAATTACCGATATTCACACAGATAACGCCATTTACGCTTGTTATAGAGTTTGGGCTTTAAAGTAGGTGGTACACTTGTTGACGCCGTTTTGGCTTATCATTATAAAAGTCCGGTGAACAGTCAAAGCCTGCGCTCAGGTTAACTGCAAAGACCTCTACCAAAAAAAAAGCTTATCATTATTCGGTCTATAATTCTTAAAGTGATGTGTTTGTTCGACTTATCCCAATTAGGTGTGTATTTGTAAATAAGTTTATATTATCTCAAATTAAATAGTTTAATTTCTGTATCGTGTATGTTACGACCTCCGTGGTCGAGTGGCGTACGCACCGGTTTCTAGGTGTCGCTAGCTCTGAGGTCCCGGGTTCGATCCCCGGACGGGTCAATGTAGAAAATCACTTTTCTACATCGTCTCGGGTCTGGGTGTTTGTGGTACCTTCGTTGTATCTGAATTCCATAAGTGCTTTAGCAACTAACTTTGGGTTCAGAACAATGTATGTGATGTTGTGTGCATTTATTTATTTATTTTATTTATTATGTAGAGCTTCTATGTGTGAATGGAATGGAATGAAGCGACTTATGAGGATTATCAACGAGTCAAAATCAGTCTGTTGTTAAAGTCGGAGTACAGAGTACAGAAACAAATGAATCTTGATTCCTACCACTTTCCTCAAGAAACTATACTAGGATAATTAATGCTTGATAAAAACAGTATGTTTTTCTTTTAAAATTTCAGCGTTCATTATCAAATGTGTAAGCTTCTTAACATACTTATCCTATAAAGATTTGTATAGTTACGGTTTAAACAAGACTATCTATAATTTTTTTTGTCTGTCAGTCTGTCTCTTTGTTCAGGTATCACGCAAAAACTAGGGGTTCGATTACGATGAAACTTGGTATAATTATTCTTTATTATCCTGGGCACCACACTGGGTAGTTTTTATCCCGGAAAAGTATAAACAATAAAAAACAAACTTAATTTTGCGGTTAAAAACTCATTGATAAGTTCCTTCATCCACGCGAACGAAGTCGCAGGCACAGCTAGTTGTTTACTAAAACCTTTCCAGTATTTATATGTTTTTTATTTAAAGGTAGGTTTTTATGTTGCTTTTGTATTGTTCGTTTTTTATTGCTGTTTTTTCTGAAGTTTAATTACAATATAATTATGTTGGAAAATGTAATAAATTTTATTTAGATTTGTCGTGACACAATTTCACCAAAACTAACAATTAGATTATCTACTTTTAAACATAGTTGTATAAACCTCTTTAATCGGCAATTAATCATATCTAACATCAAATACACGATTAAATTCACCCTAATATACTTATCTAAATAGGCTTATTTTGGCGAATAAATGTCTTAAACAACCATTACGATTACAGATCAAATAGGTCCATTAAAGTATTTAAAAGCGAAAATGATAATTATAAAGATTTGATCAGTGAGAGGCATATCACTTCCCCTTAAGATACCATAAATTGTGAGAAAGCCATTATTTATCTTGGCTAATGTTTGTGTAGTAAGTAAGTAACAGATTTACTTGAGTGTCTCAAACTGATATATAGTTTCCGATCGTCATTTACTTTACGTTTACCGTGTTTTGTTATAGATTGTCGGGTTCAGCGCTTGTTGGTAGACAAATTCTGTTGATTGTTGAATTATTGGGGAAATCTTTGAGCGTTATAAGTTTTTAAGAAGTTCAGCAGGAAAATGAAAAAATAAATAACTTTTACGGACTTTATCGCGGTTTGTATTTAGATTTTATGTCCCGACGTTTCGACACCTTTGCAGGTATCATTTACCGCGTTACCGCGATACAATCCGTAAAAGTAGTTTTATTTCAATTTCTAACATTCGCGTAAACCTCAGAACTCAATCCCCCTTATTACAAAAGATGGTCTAAGAAAAACCGAGGTTTTAGAATAGCCCCGTCTCTTTTTGTTATATGACATAAGAAAGTGATGGGTATATTTTAAACCTGGGTTTACCTTAGTCTTGGTTTAAACCATCTTTTGTAATAAGGCCCAATAAGTTCAGCATGAATTTTGCTTAACAATGGATAGGTAGCTACTTTTTTTTTACATTTGTTTAGAGAGACCATTTTTTTTAAGCTATGTTTATAAATAGTGAAGAGAAAGAAATTTTTGTAAAAGGTTATTTCAATCAAACATGTTATACATATAACACGTACTTACTTACATAAATTAATAAAAGCTTGAAAAAAAAATGTTGTTAATTAAATACTATGTGAATACCTAATATTGCATTGTGAATTTCTTACATTATTAAACGGCTTCCAAACATTTCCTAAAAACATTAATCCCACCAAAAACATTCAATGTAAAAAAAAGCCAAGTCTCTCTATGCAATTCTTCCATCGTAAAAAGTTTTGAGATCGCATAGGAGCCAAGTCCTGTTCAACTTAATTTGTAATAATAAATCAATATTTTGTGACTATATCAATAGTTTTGTTTGCATTACAATAACAGTGACTTGGCCATGAGCACAAGTTAAAGGTCGTTTGCTCCTTGTAATTACGTGCAAATACCGTTGAATTTATATATTATATATATTATGGATATGATTTTGTAACTGATTGGAATTTGAGATCACTATGGACTAAACATGCGCCATAGTGCATGTGCAGTTCACTGATCTTGGATGATACCGACTGTCGGTTAAGGTGTCCTGATATTATTTATTATTTACTTGCAACTCCTCCAAATATGCCGTTTTATATTTGTATCTTATTGTGCTCATGGCCAAGTCACTATTATTGTAATGTAAACAAAACTATTGATATAGTCACAAAATATTGATTTATTATTACAAATTAAGTTGAACAGGACTTGGCTCCTATGCGATCTCAAAACTTTTTACGATGGAAGAATTGCATAGAGAGACTTGGCTTTTTTTTACATTGAATGTTTTTGGTGGGATCTCATTTATTTTTTGTAGGTCTCTTTCTTTTCTTTTTATAAATAAACAAAATTGCTATAAAATTATATTTGCTTTTTGTATATAAATAAACATATATATATATATATATATATATATATATATATATATATATATATATATATATATTGTATATACATAAACAAAGAACAAAGTTAACAATGCAGTCATAATTCATATACCATGTTCTTGTAAAACCGCAAATATAAATTTGTTTCATATTATTTACTAAGGTATATAATTTATTACCGTTTTTATAATTTTCCCTTTATATGTAGCTAAAAACCTATCTTGGTGCCAAATTTGAAGGTTCTAAGTTTGCTAGAAGTACCTTAGATTTTTGATGATCGGTCAGTGAGTGAGTCAGTGAGTGACAAAATGGTGTAACTTTGATCGCTCATAACTCGTAAACTATTGGTTCAAATGTCATGTAATTTTGAGGCTGAGCTTGTTTTAATACTTACTCTAGGTCATCGAAAACCTAAACCCCTAGCTTTATCCGTATCGATGATACAGGGGGGGTGAAATAGCCGCGAAACGCTTCGAGAAAAGAATGGTACGGCCGTGCCCGTTTTGCTCGAGACTTGGCTGGGGCACTGCCGTGCCCCCAGATAGTTCGCAATACAATAAATAATTTAACGTTTAATTCATGTAATCTTCAACTTCACCATTTACGACTCATGCCATCAAATCAGACAGTTGTCTAACAAACGGTTTGACAGTAAAGTCTAAGATCACCACAACTTAGCTGTTCTTACCCTAGTCGTAACCACATCTATCCAAACAATGACTAGCTCATATTTTAATAGTCGGTTTAGTGAAAGCAGAAACTGCTATAATGTTTAATGTGGGAGTTTAATGGTAGAACTGAATTGCGACTTAATTTTGAGACGCTCTTAAGTGTGATGCTGTTTCTGTCTCCGACTACAGCCAACGATGGTAAGCGACATACTCTTTCATATATTAGTCTGCTGTAGCGAGTAGCCGCCACCGGCTACAGACGTGTGCGTCCTATCCTTACTAATATTATATACTTATACTAATATATACTAATAATTATATACTAATACTATAAATGCGAAAGTTTGTTTTGATGGATGTATGGATGGGTGTTTGTTACTCTTTCACACATAAACTACTGAATGGATTTTATTGAACCTTTACTATAATGTAGCTTATACATTGGAATAACACATCGGCTATAATTAATAAAAATAGTGTGTGAATTGTCCAAAATTTAGAGAGTCAAGTATATGTTATATATAGAATTCACGCGGGTGAAACCGCGGGGTACCGCTAGTAAAAGAAAGTTTCTGTCTGTGGCCACCCCGGTGGCATGTTGGCACCGAGCGCACGTTTCAGGGTAGATATTTAACAGATAGACATTTAAGAACGACTTAAAGTTAAGTGGTCGTTCATTATTCGAGGTTTAGAAACCGGAGACGCTTCGCGATTTACTTGTTAATTACTAATGGAATACATGTTGTTCATGCGAAACTGTTCGCGTAAATATAACGTTATCTTAATTTTATCGTATCTTAAGTGCTCGATTTATTTAATTAATATTGTTTTAATTATACGCCCACATGTTGAGGATTCAATTAGAATGTGAAGCATTCAAAGTGTTTGCCTTATCGATTTGTAACTTGATCAAGGGATGCTGTTTTTTGTAAGTCTGGTAATTATATTGTAGTTTTTGGAAGGAGAAATTCTGTTAAGCTTCTGATTTTTTTTGTGTTAAATAATAAACCTCCAAGTTATTTGACTTTGAAGACTACTCATCGTAATTATTTACTAGGGAGCTTACGTTCATTCATAAAGAAAAATAAGTACCTACATCAGACAGACATCTTAAATGAAGGAAACCTTAAAGGGTTAACATACTTTGTAACATTATGTTAATAAAGTAATTAACCTATTTAACTACTAATTATAAGAAACTCTCTAGTTATTAATATCAAGGGAAATCAAGCGAAGATTTTTCTTATGAATTAACCGCCAGCAGAGTTACGCACGGAGAAACGCTACGAACAATAAAGCTTAACATTCAACTAATTTTAACCCTATTCTTGAAACTATAGAGTGTATATTTGTGTGAGGTGTTGAGCTGTAGTAGAATCTGTGTGTATGAATATATTTCACGGTAAGATATTGGGGACTGGGGCAATATATACCGTTTATTGCTGTATGCTCAGTAACCATTATATCTCTTAATATAATAAAAATATTTGCAGTGAACGTAATTTTCTAGTATATTCACCGAGTGGAAAATGTGAGGGTTCTTGTGCATTTATTTATACTTAATTAAAAACAGGTTGATAAGAATCGTAAGCGATTGCGTTTCACTATCTGTGTAATATAAATAGTTTAATGAAATGCATTTAGATAGTGTTCTAGGTAAAATTAAATTGTAGGCTAATAGCTTTTGAGTAGTTATGGATTTGTTGTACATAGTTGGATGTAGTTTATATTGTTTACATAATTTGCCTAAGATTTTTACGATGTTAGTGAATCAATAATGCATAAAACCAGTTATCTTGGCGAAGTTATTTTTAATGTATACATTTGATAAATTCGTTAGGCATGTACGAAAATTACTATTGGTTGCCGTAAGCAAGTTTATTATAACTTTGTACTTTATATCTTTAATTCAAGTGCTGCACTTCTGACTACTGCAATTCTTCGTCGTCTGCTCAGTTGTGAATTGTCATATGTAAAATATCTTGGTACAGATTACACATGGTTATCTGATCCCAAACTTGGCAGAGTATGTACTATGATATCCTAACTGATGAACATACTTATATAATTTTAAACACATACATATTATAGATAAATTACACCCAGTCACACAATAAAAGATCATGCACCTCTCAAAGATTTGTCCTGGATGAGCATCGAATTCACGGCCTCCGCTTTTGCAGTCAAGATCACCAACCACTAGACTAGCCAGTCTTATATACTTCAATCCAAAGATCTCTGCCCATCCTCTTCACGATCCGTATGTAAGTCACAGCGTACCGTAGTGTTGTCGTCACATCGGTACCGTTACCGCACGGCGCGGTCGCGTTCTTAACCCGCATCTTATGCCTCGCCTCGTCGCATCGTCGCCGCGTCGCCTTGACGACATCGTGTGTCGTATGTGGAGGGAAAAGATTCCCCTTTATTTCTATGAGAGAGATTTTAATATGTAAGTGGAAAAACTAAATTTGATCCTTGTTTCTTTGAGAAAAGATATATGTCCAAGGGACGACAAATCGTTACATGGAGATTTTTTGTTATATGTTAATTAGTGATCGTCCAGTTTTGTGAAAGAAGATTTTTTTACAATGTTACATGTCGTTTTTTTAAAAGATAATATCCTTTTTTTTTTTTGGTAGAGATATGTGCAGTTACCCTGAGCGCAGGCTTTGACTACTTCACCGGCCTTTTGGCGAGGACCTTAAGGCCTCCAGCCAAAGATAATATCCTTAGGTAATTCTATATTAGGGAACTTTCTGAAAAATGCGCGTTCTGTGTACGGAGAAGCTTTGCTTGCTGTGCGTTATTTTAGATATGCGTGCGATATTCGTTCATTCTCAGTCTATAAAGAAGCATGAACAGACGCGTCGTGTATGTAAAAGCCTAAGAATAGAGCTTGAATTCTCTATATATAAGAAGCTATGTGTTAAACTGCTGGCGGAGTTATTATGTAAAGATAGTGGCTGAGTCAATATTAAACTTGTCTCATTTTAGAGTCGATAAAGTTACTATAGAATTGCCTATTTTCATTGCCCATTGCACTGTAACCACTTTTACAGAAAACAACATTGGCTACTTGTAAGTAACAAGGTGCCTCAGGTTGTGTTTTCAGAGTTCAACACAAAAATGTTTGAATGGTCCATTGTTGTGCGTTTACAACGTTTCAAGTTGTTAAAGCTGATCGAACGAAGGTAGCCAGTACCTCCGTTACCTTTACGGCTTTCCATTTTGTAAGACTCAGTCATTCGAACTGTTTTGGTGTTCAATACCCTTTCTGGTGTATATGAACTACAAGTGAAGAAATCATCAATACCCCGGGGAAAAGAAATTGTAGGTTAATTAGCTTACGACACGACATTTTCTTTGATATAAAAACAATACCTACTTCAAATAAATTATCCCAAATTAATCATTCATAGATATGACACTGGACAAAAACAAATCGATTCTTTTATCGAATTTCATAATCGAGAACTTTCAACAAAACGAGATTCCCTCACGAATTCGGTCAATCGATAATCGTTATCAATATATCTTTGTTTACCTTATATCGATTTCTTGAGAATTAGAAAGTTGTATCGAAAACTATTGTATTACACGTCAGTTTGAATACCGCTATAAAATGCGATGATTTTCATCTGCGAGTATTTATTTTAGCATTGTGGAATGAATTGGCGATTAAATTGACGGAGGCAATATACTTCTTCGAGTGGTTTAGTGTTTATTATAATTAAAGCAATTTTCGCTTTTGTATAGCAAAGAACTTATGACGGTGACTTGCGAATCAAGTCACATATTTAGCACCAAGCAAACTTTAATATAATTACAGTAGGTAGGTAGGTATATTAACAGAGTGTTATGTACATGAATAAACTACTCTAATGTCTATAGCTAAACGTGTATATTGATTTGATTTAACGGTCATCTCAAAAAGGGTTTAAAGTAAGTTTAACGATAAAATAGAGGTGAAATATAATGAGATTAGCGCTTTGGAATGAATTTTAGTTGGATGCAAATTGCAAGTGACTATGTTACACTAAATAATTTTCTCCTCTTTTTCCTAAGAAAACGCCGAGACAAAAAAAAAACATTTCCTAAAAGCTCATCTTATTTACAACATGTTTAAAAATGCAGCCTGATTCCAGTTACTCATAATTTTAGTTGATTTATTAACGTTATTTTATTAAGATTATTTCTTAATTTGTTACAGATACAGCAGTTCGGATATCGTGCAGTGAACATAGATATGTGCAGTGACGCCGTTCACTTCGTATCGACGGACAGAAGGTGACAATATTGTTTAGTGGATGCCAGTGAGTTGTGTATGATGATCGTTTGGCGAACGAAGAATACTAGTCGTCGGAAATACGGGGGCTGGTGAGTTTTGGTTTTATTTCTCTTATTATATTAGCTTACCCATAAACACTAGGAGCAAAATATGAAAGCATGTAACGGTATAAAGCTGTATTTTTACTAAAATTACGAAGACATATTTTGTTTAATAATAATGGTAGTGGTCGCTTACAAGTAGCACCATTTTGACGGCCAACAGAACACCCCCATTGTTGTAAGCATAATTCGATCCAATTGTTGATGAGTAGAGCTCTTAGCGCTTTAAGAACTCGTATAGGGTTTTTTTGGGAAATAGACCAAGCTCAGTGTCATTTATAAATTTGTTAGAAAAATACAGTATAACCCAAGAACACCGTAAACATTCAAAACAATATGGTTTTTCACTCTGACAGTGTGGTGACAACACCCATAGGAAGTCACGAAGACCATTGAAAGTCTCACCACACGACGGAAGCCGTTTACTTGTAATTACAACAATAATTACGGAGCTGTCGGGTTCCCAGTAGTGTCTAGACTAGGAGTCCATCCTTTCCCACGAACGTTACACTACTTAGGACTGACCGGTCACTTGTGAATGGAAACAGGGGATTCTCTAGACTATTTTACCAACTTTCCTAAACATAGCTTCCAATTCAAGTTTGCTGCTTTCAATATTAATACTTGGAGATTTTTTTATTTAACATCAGAACTGTAGGCCTTTGGATTCTCTGTCTGTCGATGAGTTTAAAGTTTATGTTATAAAATTTCCGAACATTATCTACCGTGTAATTAAATGTAAAGATCAAAAAAACATTTAGTTTGAGCATCCTACCAAAAAATATAAAAGATTTTCAAAAAAAGAGACTTATATCTTCTTTTACTTTAAGTCCTATTCAGATCATATAGATTTTTCATTAGCAGGATTCTTCAAAGACGAGAAGGAAGATCAAATTGCAAAAAAAACACTAATTATTTTACAAACATAACTGCAATTACGTAAGTGCGGGCCACACTCAACCGCGTATCTTATCCTTCAAATGAAATAAACTTGCAGATAAACACAGGATGTGGTAATTGACTAGTTAATAATATACATAGTGCAACATAAATATAGAATTAATTAACCAATTGAAACTAATCTTTCAATCAATCAATAGTATTGGATATGCAGTTTGATTTTATTACCCTGCTTAGTATAGTTTGAATGGATACCTAGTAGTTAATAGATCTTCATAGAATAAAGTGACAAACCATGTTCAATATAAAAAATATCGTTAATTCTGTTCTGATGAAATAATATAAATTCCATTGATCAGTTTTGGAAAACCGATTCCCTAGGCCTTGTGAGCCTGTCTTCGAAATTGTAATTCATAAAATATAGAGGACATTATTCTTTAAAAAAAATGTACACAATCAACATTATTTATTGCTAGTATGTATTTACTACTCCCTTCGTACTTCTACTATTGAATACAACATTCAATTGTAAAATGATAGTTAATTCTATAACTCAATTAGAGCTCTAGCCTGTGGCTCGTAAAGATAGGTTTATCAAGTAAGTGACTATAAAGTTGCGACTACACGATGTTCTTGGCAGTAACTTCTTTACTAAAGTATTGATATAGATAAATGACTAACAACTAGTAGCTATTTACATTGATAAAATTACGTGTGTCTTTGGGTGCGTCCACATCTGACGAACGAGCATTACACGAGCAGGTCGCGAGCGGCGAGCGCGCGTTTGGCGGACGGCGTTATTGATACTAGTGCGTTCGCGGCATGCTCGCGAGCTGCTCGTGTAATGCTCGTTCTTTCATTTTTATTATTATTATTATGAGCCGTTAGTGTCACACTGCAGGGCAAAGGCCTCCCATATTCATCTTACATCAAGAATTTGCAAATCAGGACTTATGTTTTTGTCTCACTAAAACAATTTTCAAAAGACTTCACTTACAATCGTTTCTGCATGAGAAGTATTCCCCTTTATTATTAGGAGCACCAATTATATCCCCATCCTAACAAATTCGCCGCGGGGCGTCGCAGTTAGCAATCTTGTATGATACACCTACATCAAGTTCTGTATGTAAGCGTTTTGTCGGCTTCAAGTCGCCTTAGAATCGAATGCGTCTGCTGCTACAAACGTCCTTGTAATTTGAGTTCTATTTCAACTTGATAAGATTTATTTTTGATTGTCATCACAAATAGCGCTTGTCGCAGCGTCCACGCAATTCACGCGCACGGACCACGCGGAACCCGCGTAGTATTGCTCTAAATTATACTTTATGTAATCGATATAGAATCTAAAATTGCAAAAACATTTGGAAATACCCTCGGTTTCCCAGTCTATAGTAAACGTGGTTATATAAAAGGACTCTCACGCATCGTATCCAACCATGGGAGGCCTGTTTCCGTCTAACAAGTATTCCTAATTTCCTCTTAATGTCTCTAGTGGTTTTGCGATGTCATGTTCCCCGCTTTACTGTTTCGCTGTGGGGTGTTTTGACTTTGATATGCCAACGCATATACCACGCTGAGTTGTGAGGAAATATGATGAAGGTTTTATGTAGACCGGTATACCACTAGTAGGAAGATGTTAAAGCTTAGCTGTGGGATAGCACTCAGTAAGAGTAATGTATCTTTTCAAAAAAGAAAAATAAAGTTAATTTTGGACAGTTTTGGCACGTAGTCGGTACCATTGTTTAATTTCATTCAATCATCTTTTTATATAATTTTATTGAATTATCTATCAATACAAACAGAATTCATGTTTACCACATTATATTACATAACATAACCTCAGCTGTTTTTCTCTTATCTTTTACTCGAAAAAAAATGCCCTAATCAATTATAGTAATCCAAACACAATTTGGACAATTTTCATGATCACATTTAGTGTAAAAAAAGTTCAGTGGTATTATATGGTTTAACAAATATCGGGCTTACATTTCAAATGCCTATTCCTAACAAGAAGATAATAACAATAGCTCAAACTCCTCTACATCTTACGTGTCATAATTTTTGATACGGTCAGTTGCATTTCAGACTTGCGTTTAGTTCATTTTATGGTTAGATGCCTTTAACATAAGTGAAGGAAATGGGATACGTATACTGTTACTTGCGAAGGACTGGCAACTTGTCAATGCTTAAGATATAAAGCTGGTACGTTATTGCTTTGAGCAGACGAAGAAATGGTTGGAATGCTTTAAAGAATTTTCGTTAGGGTTGGGAGTAACAATTAAAGCTGAATTTTCTTAAATACATAATTGCTTATTCTTAAATGCACTTATTTTATGTTATATTTTGTAAAGTTATGATCGAATTGTTTTATTTTAAATTAGTAAGGGAATTTAAATTATAAGATAATTTTCTATTCCCGTTACGGATTTCAAAGTTCAAGGCATTGCAAAACAAAATTAATTTTAAATCATTAACTTTAGTATAGGTTTCCGTCGTGCTATTGTATAAGTATTAAATTGATAAAGAAACGAAATAAATCTTATTCTAAAAAAATATATTTTTGTCTCAAAATATAAATTGTAAATTCATGTAAAATACTACCTCCAACAAAGCCTGAATGCTTACAAACAGGCATTAACTTTCAATAACCAATGCACGATTATAGTTAACCACAATTCCGTGCGTTCTATAAGCTGAAATAATATGTGATTACACATTATTACACCACAATTCATATGAGGCATGAATATGGTGGCACGTGCTGTGGTCAGCCCTAACGGGGATGTGGTTGCTCACTTGTGTGGTGGTCGCGTGCTAGGAGGTTAGGATGTACTGTGCTTCTTATATATAGGAAAATATGTGGTATAGAAATATGATTTGTAAAAGCTTTTAAGCCTTTTTTACTGCTAGACAAATCAGTATCGTTTCTTCTTTTTTGTCTGTTGTAAGATTATACTGATGATGGTTATTAAACAGACTAACTAGGTGAAAAGCGTATTGCTTATTGTTTCACCTTATTTCATTATATTATTTAAGTTACCTGTAATGTTTAAAATTTATGCCGTCTAATACCCATAAATTTTCAAGTACCTGTACGTGACAACGAAACCTACCAATAGTAAATTTTACGATAAAGGGGAAAATTACGTAAAAAATCCAAACGAACACAAACGGTAAGACAAGAAACAAGATATCTTCACTTAAATTCTTGATGAACAAACTATGTATCACATAGTAATTCTACTTTACACATTAGAATATACATACTCTAACAAGGGACAAAAACACAAACCCGTTACCAAAGGTCACGGTTGACATTCAAATGTCCCACATATAAATGCCAATTGGACACATTGCTATCACTTAACTATACAGTGTATACATATCCTTAGCGGTACTTGGTTAGCTCATACTGCCTTGTTTTTATTTAATATAACGATCAATACAGTGAAAGGAATTTTCATACATGCAGAAGAAGACTGAGTAAGATGGATGAAGTGTATGACTATATAGAGATGAATGGAAGCAGAACCTAAATGATTGCGAACAGAGCAGGGAGATCATGATAGATAGATTAGATATTCTACATAGTGTCTCGAATATAATGTAAAATCGTGTGGAATTTAAATTTATTTTATCCTTTAACGCAAATTTGCTGACCTAAGCTTCACATAATAAAACCTAAGATTAAGATTGGAGCTTTCTTAACATTAAATTGTAATATGTATCTACCATCGACACGAAAAGTAGAAGAAGGACATAGATAACAAGATTTCTCCTTTTTATCAGCAGGAATATCTCAACAACAGCTCTAGAGGTTAATAAGATGTCACTTGGATATGTTTCTATTCCTATAATATTTCTGCGTGTCTGCCTGTAGTTTAATGTTTTGTTTTGGTTTCTATATGGGTATTTATATCTTCAGCTCCATTTTTGTCATCAGCCAATATATTTCCAGAGCAGGTATTTTAACATTAAATGATCATAATCAATCATTTGTCAGCTCATTAATGAGTATTCGCAAGGCGACTTTGATATAATTGACAGTCTTGAAAAATGGTTTTGTGATTGTTGTCTGGTGATAGTACCTACCTGATTAATTTTGCTACCTTTCCCGGTATACTGTTCTGGTTGATAATCAGGTTACTTTACTTTGTAATTATGTTAACTGCGCAGGGCATGCCAGACGTAATAAGCCTCTTTGTGGGCCGTTTTTTGACCACCTACGAAGTATTGTTTTGTGTATTTAGCTTTACGTTACAAATGACTTGATTTTTGTCAGTTCTTACAAGGATCTGTCACTTATAGATGGAAGTATGAGAGAAGCTTGTTTTAGGGCTAATACCATCAGTAAGTTGTTGAGGTGTTTTTTTTAACCGACTTGAGGTTCTCAATTCGTTAGTTAGTTTTTTTTTAATGAAAAGAGGATCAATACTTCTTCGTATTCTATAAGCTGGAAAGCTTTCCTCTGCAGTTGTTTTCCTTTGTTTCGCTTATATTGCTAGTTACATAAAGTTGCATCATAAAGTTTTAACTTCAAATTGCGTCGGCGTTCACGTAAATTTGATTGATGCAAACGACCCACATTCCTCTCGCCGTACTTAATAATTCAAGGAAGAGGTTGAAAAAGTCTGTCCGTCTGACCAAGCCGCCATGTTGGGTTCCATATGTAATTTGAGGTTTTTGATCCAATTTTTATTTGTACGGAAATTTAAACACTTTATAATGTGATACGAAATGTTGTTCCTCGATATATTAAGGTTCTTGTTTTTTTGTACACCCACATGCAGATTGCACACACAGGTTAGAATGCTTGCTTACATGTGAATTAGCCCAAAATTTTATTTTCCTTTTCTATCTTCGAAAGTCCCACTTTCTCGGTTTGAAAAGACATTTATTGACAAACACCGTCACTCCATCACGTAGGCATCTCATAATTAAATTCGTTTGCATAGAATTTGAATAATAACTTCACATAAGCTTGTGAGTTATCGCGAGAATTTCCCATAAATGTCGGTTATCGATATATTTGCTTCCATACTTGTAGATTGTGTCTCGATGTTTACCACGGGAATTGCATCCGAGGTCTAAGGTCTTTAGCGACACTGGTTATTCCAAGTATATTGTAATATTATAAATGCAAGATGCGAAAAGTGACTGTTAACACGCAGTTTTCAATCGTGAACACATGTAGCTTGAAATTTAAGAAGCTTCTAGCTATCCATGAAGATCGGCAATAATTTGAAATTTTGTATTAGATTTTTTTGGACCTCTTAATTAGTTTCACAACGATTACGTGCCAACTAATCATTATTTTCTTTCTACATTCGTACACTATCCTATCCTAGATGACTCCAATCTTAAAAAAGTGTAAGATATTCACATTTTTAAACTGAACCCTAACAGGCTACGGCGCACAAAAGCCTCCCACAACCGCGATAAGGCTGGTTCCTTGCTCCCAAAACTGTTGAAAAAAATTACAATAATCCGGTCTTGGCGCTACAACCAATTTATTCTCAGATGCTGCCTCGACCAGCGTTCTTGTTCCATAGGATAGTAATGAAAGCATCTTTTGTTTATTAGCTTTTATATTAGTTAGTTTTATGGTTTCGTCTGCTTTGTGACTAAAAGTATAGAATACATTTCAAAGATTCAATGCCTGATGAGATTGTTTTGTGCGGATCCAATCATCAGTAAATATCGTGAGGTCTAAGGTATACCAAAACATTTTAACGTTAACAAAAAAGACATTTAAGCACTCCGATTTCTCAGTTTCCTTTTTTCTCGTTGCTGTATTGGGTTATCTTAATATTGTAAACTTCATAGCCTGAAATAAACAAAGAAATACCTGATTGAAGCTGAATAACGCTTCATTTAATGTAGTATCACACAGGTTGATCATCTTATAACTTTATTCTTTGTTTAACCCTTTCTTTAAAGTGAGCTTCACAAACTTGATAAGGTTGGCTCTCTGCCCCCAGAACTGTCGGATAAACCATAATTTATTTAAAACCCCGATAGCTTTTAGTCTTACATTAAACCCGGTTATTAAGTGTGTGTTATTACATATTACCACTGCATAAGTTATCGCTGCATTCATTCAGAATTTTGAATGTATTTTTAAATTGTTCAGTCGGGTATGCATCGCTTAGTGGTGTAAATGGTTTAAGATATTTTGCGTATGTATGTTTTAAATGCTAACTAAAGTAGAGGCATTTTAAATAAACTTGTATGGTCTTAGTCACCTAATAAGGTGACAGGTTGAATTTCACAATTTTATTAACTGAATGTTACTGGTCCAAGTTCGTTCCTGTAGATATATTTTAATTAGAGGTAAGGTCTTGAATTTAAAGATACTTGTTGTAAACATGGGATTTATTCGCTGTCTATCGAAACACGGTCAAACAACAGCTCGAACCTACCTACTTATTTGAACAGAGCCGTGATTACACATTTCCAATTCACAAGCATCACCTATTTTACACTAGCGCTGAATATTTAACACCTGAGCAAAAACAACAAAAGCATCAGAATTTATGTACCACGATTTATGTAAAGAGCAATTTGAAATTCCACGATTTTTTCAATCGTAGTCACGCGTTTTAATGTACTTACATACTTCTACGTATTATTATTAGGGGAAATCGGATCGATATTGAGATCTAATCGAGTCGGCGCGTGCGACTCGTTCGCGGCACGCATGCGCAGAACGGCGGCTTGATGACGCACTTTCGTTTCGAAAATTAATGTAATATACCAGTGCGTTTTGGAAATTGGTTCACCGTTTATGTTCTGCAGTGTAATGATATGAACAAATTGACAATTTAGTACGATGCAGTTTTGTGCTACAAAATTATATGGCCAAGTAATTATAGGTGCATTTATGTCTGGTTTACGAGTTCCAAAAAAGAAAGGCGTCATGCAAAAATAAAGTACATTATATATTTAAGTTCACTCGTATACTTTAGACGTAAAACAAATACAAAATTGTTACTGGCCATCTAAAAATAAGCGTATAATCAAGTATTCCTAATTTAAAAGCTAACAGGATACATCCAAGCACACATATCCAATAATACTCTACAAATATTTGTACATCAACACAAAACGCACTCTTACCGTTAAGCGATCGCATGTTGGCCAAACCTATTTGCCAAGTGTACCAACTATTTGCCAAGCACACCGTCTATTTGCCAAGAATACTGATATTTGATATAACCATCACTTACAGTAACGGTCTTTACTTATTATAATGTCGTGGAAACGCTTCACTCGCATAGTATTCGTGTGGCCGTCTATTACACCGAAGTGTAATTATTTGTCATGAATTTTCTCCATGTTAGTCTAGTTACATGTTAACTGTAGTTATTAGCGTTGACATATGCATGTTTTAAATATGGGGCGCAGGTAATGTTTGTTCTAGGCTCAGTCTTTCATATTTTCTTCTAGTTTGCATAAATGTCGGTTATATGTATGTGCAGAAATTAACGTGCCAATGTAAAATAATGTAATTCTTAAGTGATTTTAAGTGACAGATATAATAATAGTTTGAATGAATCGACATAGTGCTCTAAAAAGTAAACTATTGTATTAAAATAAATTACAACTAGCAACTTTTTTAAATTCATATTTATAATACCAAATACACTCCTATTTTTGAATGTTCAAGTTGCACTACGTTGTGATTGGTGACAAATTCATACTTCACGAATTTCATGGTAGGCTGCGGACATTTTGCCTTAGCGAGTGTCGGCCAATGAAGACATTATCCTATAGTTAACCGCTTGTTATGCTAACTCCCACTTGCCCGTAAATAGCTAGACTTCAGCTTAGTGACAAACTGACGTGGTACACAATTTACTTCGCTTTATTCACTTGTTTAGAATCGATTCTCTTTTGTTTTTCGTTTTAGAATGTGTTTGAATGTTTTCTGTTATTTTTTAATTGTCTATTTTATTGGGCTTGCGGTTGACGCTATTTGACAATAGATTAAAAATGCCTACCATAAAAAGTTTTCGACTAGTTTGGAATTGCCGACCTCTTTAGTAGGATTGGGACCACACACACTTAAAGAATCAGAAAGTGGTAGGGCATTAAAAAAGATTAAGAAACCTTCAAGTTATGGAGAAAAACAATATATTATTGTTTCTCCATTAATTATTGTGACATTCAATTATTGAAATATTATCCATTCGTAATAAATCTGTGTAATTGACAGCCTTAGTACCGGAGGGCGAGAAATAATTAATAGTTTTAATTTCTTCATTTATCTCGATGTAATGGTATTTACGATTAATGGCGACAGATGTATTTGTAATTGATTGTAAATTGTGTACTTTTGTTTTTTTTTTAATGTCAATTGATGTGTGGTAGTAGATTTATTGTAGGTAATATTATAGATAACAATCTAGCGTGTTTTATGAGAAGTTTAAATAAACATTTATGACTGTCGGACTTTTACTATAAATTAATGGTTGTATAAATAAGTGCTCAAGGTGGCTGCTTAAAATAATTCCTAAAAACAAACTGAATGTTATCTGTAGACTTAACGTTGCACGTGGGTTATTTTATAAATAACTAAAAATACCTTAATTAATAAATTATTTGATACTTAAATCTTTAGTATAACGGGTCTTCAAAATTTGCATTCATTATAAATAGATTTTTGCCACAGAAAGTTTAAATAACTTAAATCTATCATATACAATGACATCCTGTTCATATGAACCTTAAAATAATTAACTGTAATTAATATAAAAACTGTTACAAAACTACGGCTATAGATATATTTTTTTTTTATTTTAATAAACTACTACAATATATTCTCGTCACCATCAATATAGCTTTAAATAAAATCTCCAGTTCTCACTTGCCAGTAAACGCATTTAATATACAAATAAACCAATCAGAGTTATAACGACGTTAAAACACGATATTATACAACTGACATTGGCCGTGAGCTCAGAAAAGAAAGTTAACACTGCCGCCATTAATTTATATAGCGGCATTTAGATCCGCCTGCCCGGTAATGGCTGTTATATTGAAAACAAATACTTTATAAAATAATTTGTGTTTAACGCATATTGAAATTATATTTGTACTTAAATGAGGTCAATATTGTTCAACCTTATGAAAGGCTGATACATAAAATTATTATTTATTTTCAACCCATTTTTTGCCGGGTGAAATACTAATGATTTCAACCCACGTCGGGGTACGACGTGGGGATATGTCGGACTTGCACCGACCAAAAACACCCCGGTCCCGTTCACGCCTTTGCTGGAGCCGCGGGATCGCTAAGCATTCTCAGCGCAGCTCCGGCAGGCGACGGTCCTTTAAGGACTCCTTCTAGACGGGTGACTGTAAAGTGCCCACCCCTCATTCCTTCCGAGAACAAACGCATGGGACATCGCGTCCGTATCCTCCGGGGCCTGTCAGCTGATCGGGTGACGAGGTGCCCTCCCCCTCACCCGCAGGCCTCACCTCAGGGTGGTCTGAGGTCATTTATCTGTCAACCCTAGAGTCCAGTGTTGTTTAATGCATGATATAGGTAGTTTGAAATTGGACTAAACAACAGACTAAATTGATATATCAGCCGGAAGACGTCTAAAATAGACTGCTACCACGAATTTAATTTACAATATAATAGCTTTCCTGAAACGGAGGGTTTCTCTAATATTTCTCAATTTTTTTATTTACTTATCCTAATTTTTGGTTTTGTTTCGTACGTCTTATTAAATTACTGCACAAATATGAATATAATAGAATCAACGAAGAAGGAGGCCTTTTCCTTGTAGTGGGATTATTACTATACAGAATGACTATAATGTTAAAATAATGAGACCACTTATCCAATAATTTTACTTTATTGTTATACTCTTACTTACTTTATTAATTTCAAAACAATTTATGAGTTTTTTGTAAACTTTATTTTATTTTTAAAACATAATAATTTCATATCTGATAAAATTAATAATACTACTAAGTAATAATAAAAGTAAACAACTAAGAGTTAAGTTTATTTATACCTAAATATAAACAAACAAAGACGGAAGTTAGACCATAAACACTGATGTAATTCACTTTTAACGAACACTTCGATCAAGTCAGTCCTAAGGCAGATTATGATGAAGCGTTCTGTTAAACTAAAACGACAAACATTGGATTATCCGCTATCGGCAATGACCGATTTCTACGAGAAAGCAAATTGTAGAGCCGTGGTGTCGTCAAAACAAACTAGTTTAATATTCACGATTATTCATACATTTTCACTTATGTAAATCAATCATTGACTAATAAACTCCTGTGAACTATTTGTGTATTAAAAACATTAACACTAAAAATTTTAATGATCTTTTGAATATCAAAAGAGAAATTTAACGGCTAAAAGTTTAAAATTTTGAAAGTGGAGTGTGCTTTTGTTTTTATAAATAATGCATTTGAATTTTGAAATTTAAATGAATAAACAACTTTTATGTTTTGGTTAATTACATTTTATCAAGTAGTTTACTTATGGTATCTCTTAGATTGGACATTGTAAAGGTTAGGTACATATTAACGAAAGTTATGGTAAAGACCAAAGGTTCTAGAGAATGGTTTCCGGATAAGATCGTGAGTTCTAATCCCGATCCGTACAATTATAGGTGCTATGTTAGCGAGATAAAATGGCGAAATAAATTGGGTTTAAATATGGTCTTCGTGTGCTAACTGTGACTTGTTTAGATGTTTGACTGTGGGACCATTGTTTGAGGTATTCCTTCTTTGTATTGCCGAGTGTAGGTCACCTTATTTCTTAAAGTGTGTAAGGCTTTTATGGCATAATCGGTTTTTTTACTAGACTGATAACTTCGTATAGATTGTAAAACGTTTTCCACATTGAATAAATTACTGTGTTACCTGGGTATTAGAGGGTTAAACATTTGCTTTTTGTTTCCAGGTCCAAAATGGCATCAGAGGTCGCGTCACATATAAGAAAATCAACAGTCTTGTGGCTCATCTTAGCCTTAACGAATGTAAGTAGATTTACTGATTTAGAATGTAAGAACATATAAGAATAATATTTATAAACTAAATGATATAAATATACAATACGATACACTGGACATGGGCTCGTATAAAAATTTGATTATACAAACTATATCCCAAGGTTTTATACTGGTATTTCCCGTTTCCGTAAACCTACTGAAACTAAGTATCATCATAACATGTCTGAATTCAAATTAAAGTCACCTAGAGAATATCTGAATTTCATATTTTGTCAGAACCACTCAAGCAATCTTGATATATAATTCCATTTACATCTAAAACAATCTGGAATCCTGGTGTTTTTGACCTCAAACTAGTGTGAGAGCAAGTATCTCTAAGGGTTCCCACATAAACAGTAATCGAGAGGGCTCTGAAGTGCCGATGTCGCCAGCAATTGTACTTTACGACATGTCAAGCCATTCTTTAGTCACGTTTGGAACAAATCGAACTCGAATGCAGTACGAAAGTCCTGATAATTATTTTAACTAGGAAATTATGCGTTTAATTAGTTTCATTATTGCATTGTGAAATAATAGATGTGTAATGTTAAAGAGAATAGGTTAAATTGTGATCATTTACCAAGTAGCTTCTTCTGCCCAGCCTTTTCCCAAGCTATTTTGGGGTCAGTTTCCAGTCTTACCGGATTCAGATAAATACCGTATGAGATCGACCGCCTGTCTGAAATCATATTATTTTGAAATTATTTTACACCCCGCGAAATGAATTGCGAAAGATGTCGTGGTGGCCTAGCGGTTCAATGAACGGATTTGTATGCACAAGGTTGCAGGTTCGAACCCAGGCAAGTACCAATGTGGCTTTTTCAAAGTTATATGTACTTTCTTAATTATTCTAAGACACTTCTGACAAACGGTGAAGGAAAACATCGTTAGGAAACCTGGATTCCAAAATTGGGATCTGAAATCGCCAATCCGCAGAGAGCAAGCGTGGTGATCAATGCTCGTGCCTTCTCTATATGGGAAGTGGCCTGTGCCCAGCAGTGGGACGTTTATAGGCTGGATTATTAAATGAATTATCGTCAGTTTAGTAATATAAAAAGTGTATTTACTTTTGACGGCGTCATTGTAAACAAGTTATTTTACAAAAACAAATAAATATCATCACATCAAAATAACATTAACAAACTAAAACTCTAGATTTCACAATGACTTAATTTATTTATGTTTTCCTGTCTAGACTTTAGAAATCTTTTGTTCGAATTCAGTTAACGGAATAAAATTACTCGATGCATTCGTGTTCCATATATCGATACGCATTCGATATCACACTTTCATTTTCTCGATATCTCGTGAGAAAGAAATATTAAAATTAAAATGCTGTAATAAAAGTAAGATTGGAACAAATTAGTCGATATTAAAACTTATACTTTTTATAGTATTTGATTCGTATTGATTGTTATTGATCGTATGTAACTCGTTACTGTATGTAGCTTAATTGGTTTACAACTGTTTAATTAGTTGGTTATTTTTGTAAACTGATTACAATAAGGGCACAATTTATTTTGGTAATGGTTTTGATTGCATAGTGATTTGCCGCTTTTCATACAATTTATTACAACTAGCCCTAGTAGCGAGTTTACTCATTTGTATGGATTTCGCTAGTAAATAAGTGTTTCAAGTTTTTGACATGTTTAAGCGTGACTACACTGTACTCACAATTTAAATGTCATAAAATCTTTTTTTGTTTTAAAATTAGAACGTCGTGTGGGGTCTACAATTACTTTTTAATTTACAGTTCTTTACCCGACGTTGAAAAAACAAAAACAAATCTATATTCAAATCCAGAAGCTCCGTTAGTAACAAAAACCCGGCGAGAGTAGAACATTGAGTAAGCAGAATTGAAACACCGTCCTTGGCGAGGTCGCATAGCCTAACCGACCGAGTGAAATATCCCCTAGTATGTGTAGAAGAGTTTGGTTGTGTTGACTTTCATGTTTAGTCGGTTGTTCGTGTTAGTGTCCGCTCCATTTGAGCCGGTGTAGTCGCAAGCGCGTCCGGCACACATAGCTCACATATCGCACGCCAACTGGACCAAGTTAGTAAAAACATACGGATAGAGTTAGTACGGTTCGCAGAAGTGAGCCTCAATTAATTTTCAGTTAGTGTTTGTTTGTTCTTTTATATTTACTTACGTTGTTATATTGATTCTCATATAAGATACGAGTATATTTAGATTACTAAAATGGATACATTTAGGCTCACAATCAAATGTAAAGTTTTTAGTATAAATACTTTTACCTAATCATTTAAATACGCTGTAAATTAAAATTAGTATGTTATTTTTGGATTTCTGTGATTCAATATAGAATATGGTACCTAACTATATGCTGTAATTAAAGGGTAGGTTGACTAACATGTATAACCTAATATGTAGGTAAATAATATTATTTTATGAATTAACTTAAATAACACGAAACTTTTTTTGCTATCTGTACGCGTTCCGGATTCGCAGCAGTATCAATGATTGCTTATTTCAAGCTTCACGTTTTACTTTCTGAGCGTTTTCATGTTGAAATTGATTTATTTATACTGCCATATTTTTTTTTTTGTAAACTGTTGGATATGATTATATTTGACTAACTGTTTCTTTTCTTATTTCGTTGAAATAACTTTGGCTTATAAATCGTTTACGTTTTTTTCCACAACATAAAATGTATGTGAAATTTATATTATTTTTCCAATGATTTCATACTTAAAAACCGCTTTTACATAAACATAAAAAAAATACTGAGTCGATTTCGCGTCGAGATGTCGCGTGACAAACATACAAACACCGTCGAATTGAGAACATTCCCCTTTCAAAGTCGGTTGAAAGAAGCCTTATATTCCTCTCCAAATTCCATAACCAATATAAAACGAATACTTTAACTCTTATTAAAATTCCGTCAGACACATCCGGAAAAACAATTGAAACGCGAAAATTATACCAAACAATGGAATTTGATATCGCATACCAGTCAAAGATAAGGCATAATAGTGTGTAACGAGATTGTCTAGGCAACCGCAGAATTGCATCCATAACACGGTCTACACAACCCACTTGTTAGGGCTCCTACTTAGACAGTAATGGAATTAAAATAGCATTAATTTATTGTTTGACGTCAATGAACTTGAGTGTGACTTAGTGAATGGGTGTTACAGTGATATTGATTGCGAATTGTTAATGTTTTGAATGAAATAGAGATATTTGCCTTGTAATGCTGATCAGAATTTTCTTCCGTCGTAATTTGCTTTGAATTTGTAAAGCCTTCTTTTAATTATTATTGAATGCCTTCTTATTTGTAGTTGCAGACAGTAAACAAAAGTGATATTGATTGAATGCACTACTTCGATTCAGCTATTTTAAATGCATGTCAGTGGTCGGTCAGTGTACTTGTTACTGTGCCTAATTTTCGTATTCAGGTAAGCCTACAATAAAATCTCATTGAACTCTCGAAGAAAATGATCGTAATGACCAATTAATGATCATAACAGCAGAACGCCAATTATCGTAAAAATGACCAAATGAAGCAAGTCATTCGGTCAATTCAAGCAACTCTTAAATAGCTGAATCGAGGCCCAGTTACCTAAAAAATATTATGTTGTTTATTTAGCGGTGGGAGCGAATATCACAAAGTATTGCGTACAACAATAGTATAGTCAATGAATAGGTAAACAGATAAGATACCAGCAAAACAAAATTCAATAACAATTAAATAACATAAACGAATTTACTCTAGCAGCCCGCAAACGGTACTTTAATTAAACACAAAACTGAGTAAAAAGCTCAAAGCGGACCGCCTAAAACATGAAACGTTGAAGGTAATTAATAACAAATCCGTTGATTGATCAGATAAAGCTTTGGATAAATATCTGTAATACGTTGAAGCGACTTAGGTCAGCACAAGTCAAGATCACGATACGATACGAAGTCAGACGTCAACGCTGTGAATGAATACAGGGGCCGTACCATGAGCTCTTAAAGCAGGACTGTTGCGGTTGAGTAAGCGGGACAGCGCTATGCGCAGTGTAGTGCGCCGTCTCGCTTCCACAGTGCTTTAAGAGATCATGGTACGGCCCCAGGTGGTTTGATAAAGAATTGAACTGTTTGATGTAGCTTGTTAGTGAAATAATTGATTATAATATTAATTTGCGATTACATGAGGGATTTGTTTGGTTTGTGTTTTTGACAGTGCTTCTTCTTTTTCAAACGACGGTCTTCGTTTTGTATGCTACTTACTATAAATAAATGATTTGTATAAAATTGTCAAGAAATAAGCACGGGTTTTCCCGATTGTTGTAAATACTATATCATTTCTAAGCATTACACATAAATAATGGTTGTTGTATAAATTTTATTTAACAAAACGTTATGAAATTTGCCAAGTACAGCAAAGTAACGCGAGAAGATAAAACAGCCTAGTCGCGCAGTTTCAAAATAACATTATATATAGAAAAACCGCTATGAAACTCCATACGGTTTTATTTACGCTAGTATATGGTCAAGATATATCTAGGAACAGGCAGCCCTACCGCTATGTCACGTACCAAGCGTCCAACAACGTCCTGTACCAGGTAATGGTTTGTGAAAGCCGTGTGAACCCCACATGACCCATTGTACCCCACATCATCTATTGTACACAATTATCAACACTAATTACTCTCGGATACGACACAGTTTAGAATACCAGTAGTTTCAAGTATTCAAGTAATTGTGGCAAATCGATTGCGGTGATCGATTAGTTTCTTTTGTAAATGAGTTAATTATATCGATTTTCTTCGGATGTAAGAGTTAATTGGTGATTTTAATTAGAGTGATGATTGACTTCTGATGAATGGGGTTAATGAGTCTATTCTGTTCAATAATGTGCTAATTTTGCAAACATAGCATACATAGCATGAAAAAATAGACATAGGTACTTCACAAAATGTTGACTATTAACATATTTTGTTTTCTGACAAGATCGTATATGTGAAAGATTTCGAAGAACTGTCTGATAAGTTGGTATGATTACAAAGTAAGAAAAACGATAACTTTGAATGGGCTGAGATTAAAATCAGTGTTTTCGAAAAACAGGAACAGTGAGGTTTGTAATGAGACAGGTTAAATTGTACGGTAATCAAGCAAAGTTAATGTGTGCTGTATCCTGTTTGAACTTTGAAACAACCGGGAATAAACTGCAATTTAAGATATTATTAATAGTGTTAATTTATCAAATGCTAAGTTTTCTCTTAGTAGAATGTACGCAGTATGTTCTTGGCTAAATGCCTTGAGCTTTCCTCACGTAGAAAAGATTTTCCAACGAGGTCAACAGGTTGGAAATGAAACAGGACTTGGAAATGCATTTTCCATGAATAAAAGATGGCCGCCAAACAATAAGGGTGCGTGGTTAGAATGAAGAAGGATTAACGGACTTATTTGCGTATCTCGGTTCCAATGAATATGCAGATGTTATAGACTAGGATGACGCCTCGTCGTGGAATGCTAACGGTTGGTATACTTCGACAATGAATCTTGTCACATAGGTTTTACTATCGAAAGTAATGTGGAGCCGGTTTTTGAAGATGCGCACGCGCGACGAGGCGACCGCATAAACGTGATCTCGTGATGTGGAATTGATGCGACAACATTTCTTAGGGATTAGTTTTTTGGGGAATGCAGTTTTTTTGCAAATCTAGGATTGTGTTACATTATCTAAAAGAGTTGCCAGGTTTTTTTTTTAATTTTTCCTCCTGTTTTTATAATGTACTTGTCAACTGAGAAATAAAATGCCACTTTAAGGAAAGACTAAAAATAAAAAAAATAGTTAGGTTGTAAATTTAACTTTTTCCTGTACTGATAAAAAAATATCTCACACTTTACGAACAAGTAGTATTAGAGACACAAGTTCAATTATTTTTTATGTAGTAAACAAATGTCTATCACTATCAAAAC
Organism: Autographa pulchrina; assembly: GCA_905475315.1. Lineage (NCBI taxonomy): Eukaryota > Metazoa > Arthropoda > Insecta > Lepidoptera > Noctuidae > Autographa > Autographa pulchrina. The sequence goes on along the minus strand of FR997773.1, from coordinate 3,679,836 downwards.
AGCTCAGCATTATGAATCAGAGTGCGTCACCTAGACCGGTACTAAGTGTGAATTGACACTAATTGTTCATGTGTCTGGGCTTTCGTTTCTGTCGAGATGGTATCGTTGGCACTTCGTATGTGGCACCGCCCGTTTATAGCTATCCGTTGTGTTATCGTCGCGGCTAATGGCGGCTTCATTAGGATTTGATACAGGATTTCTGGGATTTTTACGGTCATTTACTCCGAAGCGGGTACATTGTTCAGGAATTTATTTCAGTATTTACAGAAATTTCTATGTTCTTTTTCTTTCACTTATAAGCAGTACATTGAAACTTTTCGTTTCGCAAAGTTACATTTATTTTGTAATGCTGTTTGTAAAGGTTTTTATCAATTAATTTTAATTTATCTGGGTGTTGCAAAATGTGCTACAAGTCGACCTTCAATATATCTATACTCAATTTGCTTGTAAGAAACGCGACAGACTTACATTAAGTATTATGTTGTTAATTAAGATGGTTATTTTTTATTTTCTTTCTAATTAGGTAAATAAACAACCTTCTTTACATGATTCAAAATAACTTATAGGTCTAATTAAATTTAAAAACCAACGTGGGGTCCATCGAGCCTCTACAATTCCTTCCATATATTGTGTCGAGTCACAACATTTAGTGTTTCCTACACAAATATATTACCACATGCAGTGTTAATTGTAATTATGATTTTTAACATGATATATCTAACAAATTGATGTTGCTATGAACAGGAAGTTATTTTTTTATTAACATATTAATGGTGTGAATTGTGAAATGTTTACATTGAACAATTTATGACATGTCATGCCAGTGACATGAGAATATGGTTTTTATAGTATCATTTATATGTCAACTGCTGAGCTTAATTGTTTTGTGTGGTTTATAGTTACGGCTTGGTTATTTTATATGCTTGTTATTCTGATCTTGTGTAGATTTATAATATGTGTATAGTGAAGAGAAAATTCTTACCGCAAAGATTGAAACAAGATAACAGAACATGAGATAAAAGCTATTTGGGTATTACTAAAGTATAGGAAAAGTTTAATAATTTTAATAATAAATATATTTTTCCTACTATTTTAGAAATACAAGTAACTAAAGTTTTCTGTTAAATATATAATTATATCGATGTATTGTTTGCTCTTGTTAATTTATAAACCAATCGGCTGAATTAATTGTGATTACAATAAACATAGGGGAACTTGCAACTATAAGTATTAAAAACTACTTTTATCCACGATAATAATTAAAGAACGTACGATTATGTACCATATAAATGCAAGGCACTAGACATTGCACAAGTAACTTGTAAGTACCAATATCGTAAACCAGACGCTATTGAATGAATCAATAAATATATTCCAATTGAGCATCATTCACCATTACTCGTACAATGTAAGTTTCAGTAGAACTAGCTCATACAACTTGTATGTATTGAATTAGCTAATTACGATCATGCATGGATTGGATGTAGTTATGCTAGATAGAACAAAATTTAAGATTTTGAAACATAAATTGAATATTTTAATATAATTCAACGGGAAGTGAAGCGAGACATGCGTAAATACCTTTTTTGGGCTTGACGTTTGATCAGGTTTAATTATATTACTGCAAACATGCAGCACGATAGTTTAGAAGTTAATGTTATTGTGTTTCATACAATTGGAAACGGAACTAAGTCAGCATTTCCCAAACTATGTTGGGGTCGGCTTCCGGTCTTACCGAAATCAGCTTAATACCGTATTTTACATGGACCGACTAAACGGAACTGAATATGGACATATATTTTGTGTCATCTATCTTCTATACTTATAATAAATCTGTAGAAATGAAAATTCTGTACATTGAAAATATCAAAAGTAAATGGCGGGGGGTGTTACTAGACCGACAACAAACCCAAAAGTGTGAAAAAAAAAAATTGTCTTTCTGTCCGTCTGTTTGTTCAGGTATCACGCAAAAACTACCGGTTCGATTACGATGAAACTTGGTATAATTATTCTTTATTATTCTGGGCACCACACTGGGTAGTTTTTATCCCGGAAAAGTATAAAAAATAAAAAACAAACTTAATTTTGCGGTTAAAAACTCATTGATAAGTTTCGTCATCCACGCGAACGAAGTCGCAGGCACAGCTAGTTTAAAAAATAATCGCGTAATGAGAGACGGAATTTTAATTATTAATTATTTTACTATTTTACTTGAAGATAGCAAAATCCTTAAAATTGTGTTCTGCGGGTTGGTTCCCTTTCGCATAACTATTACAATGTTTCCTATCCATTCATATAGTGTGTGAATGGCGTATAAATCTTAGTATTGAGTTTAATCCAATTAAAATCCCGTAAAGGTATTTAACTCATATTGTTTTTATTTTATTGCTGAACATGCGTTTCCGTAGACTGTTACAACGAGAATCGAGATATAGGTTTATAGGAATAACGTCAATTTGCTCTCTGACTTACTATTATACTTGGTCCTTACTTATCCAATTGGTCCCTTAAACTACTAAGAGTATTTAAGTTAGAGAGTTCAGTAAATAAATGAAAACTACTCAAGCAGATGCAAAAAACTTCATAATAGAATGAATTTTCGCACAAAAATAAATTAATTGTATTAGCTTTGAAATTTTTTGTCAAGGCATTCCTTATGCCTTACAAAGCCACGCTACATACATTATATTTAAATGAAGTGGTCAACAAGCACTTGTACATCACGGACAACGGTGTAAGAAATACTTATCACCCACATAATGCTAATAACACTCAGCAAGCTGTTTACTTTTTTTTTTATTTAAAGGTAACTTCTTTATTAATGGAATTAAACTTAAAATATTTACAATATTATAAAAACTAAGCCGAAGAATTGTAAACTAAATGAAACTAAGAACTAAAACAAGGCATCAAAAGGATGGCTTCTACCTAGGTCAGCGAATAAGCATTGCCATACAACGTGGCAATGCTGCCAGCCTTTTGGGCACACTCCCAGTCGACAGCGATGTGGATGAATTTTTTGATGCCTTGTTTTAGTTCTTAGTTTCACTCAGCAAGTAGTATTGTTTAAATAGCTATTAAAATTAGCTCTCTACTACTTATAATTTACATTAAAATAACACATGTCTACACCTTTACATATAGTTGCTATTTACAATACATATAGTCATACACCTTTGTCGACGTTTACGCATTATCAAGTTGATGTCTTTGATTATAATTTTAGCAATAATAATAAATCGTTAGCGAAGAAAACAGAGAGTTCAGGCAAAGTATCATTACGTATTGGTATTTAGGTTCTTACGTAGTTTTTCCGTCTATAGCTAAAGGTTGATAGTACCTATTATCTTTTGAATAGCTATTTAACAACAATGCCCGCCGTTAAATTTCATATTTTTCTTGAATTTCATGTTGCGTCTCCACCAGCCTGAACATAGGCCCTTTAATCCTATCTTCATCGAACACAATAACAACTTTATTTCTCAACAACAGTTAGACATCGACTCAAGATCTTTAATGAACAGATCAGGCCTATAATAAATATCATTGGTCAAAATAATCCATTCAAAGAGACACAGCCTCAATTTGTACGTCGTTACGAACCAATACCCAATAAGACAGATGTACTTGTAACACGAACGTATAATTTATAACTCATAACATGGAAGGCGGCAAGTTAACTATAAATAGTTACAGAATAATCATCAAATTACATGTTCGCTTTGTTAAGGAAATCGGTCGAGTGTATTAGAACATTTTATTTTGCTTGTAGGAAGTACATGTCTTGGTGGCCTAGCGGTTCAATGAACGGATTTGTATGCACAAGGTTGCAGGTTCGAACCCAGGCAAGTACCAATGTGGCTTTTTCAAAGTTATATTTACTTTCTTAATTATTCTAAGACACTCCGACAAACGGTGAAGGAAAACATCGTGAGGAAACCTGGATTCCAAGATTGGGATCTGAAATTGCCAATCCGCACTGAGCAAGCGTGGTGATCAATGCTCGTGCCTTCTCTTTATGGGAAGAGGCCGTTTATAGGCTGGATTATTGTGTAGGAAGTAACACAATTTACCAAGAATATGGATAAAACTTTCTTCTAGAGTCAGAAGAGTAGAATAAAGAGATGATACAATACAACAATTAGGTAATGTGCGGCAAGTTATTTTTTCTTAAACAGATATCTACTAAGTACCTGACAAGTCAATTTTTTCCAATAAAAGTTGGCTAAGTGGCATCCTAACTTGATACACATTGTTTTTCAGCGCTATTTACTAAGGTTCAATAAAATATAGTAAATCAACCCAGTATAATGCATTTTGTCCCTAAGAAGATATACAGCTAGGATAAATAGTTCCTTAAAAGGTATTTGACGGGCCTGTTGGTCTAGTGGTTAGTGACCCTGACTGCTATAACGGAGGTTGTGGGTTCGATCCCCACCCAGGACAAATCTTTGTGTGATGAGCACGATCATTTGTTCTGTATCTGGGTGTAATTTATCTATAATATGTATGTATTTAGAAATATATAAGTATGTTTATCAGTTGTCTGGTTACCATAACACAAGCTCTGCTTAGCTTGGGATCATATAACCCAGATTGTCCCAGAATCTACACTAATAATATAATATATAATATATATAATATATAATAATATTATAAAGAGGAAAACTTTGTTTGTTTGTAATGAATAGGCTCAAAAACTACTGGACCGATTTTAAAAATTCTTTCACCATTCGAAAGCTACATTATCCACGAGTAACATAGGCTAAATTTTATTTTGGAAAAAAATAGGGGACCGTGTCTTTCCTGGGTAGGCTTTTTGCTGCGGTAACCGACATCCACGCGGGCGGAGCCGCGGGCGACCGCTAGTATTATATAAAATAAATAAATAAATGCGGACAACATCACATACATTGCTCTGAACCCAAAGTAAGTAGCTAAAGCACTTGTGTTATGGAATTCAGAAACAACGAAGGTACCACAAACACCCAGACCCGAGGCAATGTAGAAAAGTTTGTTTCTACATTTACTCGTCCGGGGATCGAAGCCGGGACCTCAGAGCTAGCGACACCTTGAAACTGGTGCGTACGCCACTCGACCACGGAGGTCGTCAACGTTATATAGAACGAAAGATTGCATTTTGAACCTGCCCTTTCAATAATGTTACATATTTATAAACCTAATAGTTCAGTCAATAAATCACCCATAAGGGGTTGTAGAGTGCGTGAGCAAGGCCCTAAGCAATTACTTCAGAAAATTGTTCAGGGTGCTTAGAGAGTTAACATACTAAAAGTCCCGACATCTAGGGGGTGAGGAAGAGTGGGGGGAGGGGGTTAAAGTTCCCATTTTTCAGTTTTTCGCTAATATCTTTTAAACGGTGCGTCATGGAGATAAGAAGTCTTCTACGCAATGAAAGCTTATAAAATTATGTACAACTTTTACCTTATACACTTTTTCACATTCCTACCTATTTTCGAACTACACGTTCCGGAAAAGTGAAAATTGAAAAAAAAACTACTTGAATTGAACACTACCTCTTGTACACTACTTCCTTCACGTTATTTGGGGATAAAAAGTATCTTATATCTTAGATCAACTCCTACTATATCAATTTACTAAATTTTATCCAAATCTGTACAGCCGTTGGGATATCAAAACTTTTATCTACACTTGTCTTATACACTTTTTCCAAATTTTCACCAGTGTTCGAGTATTAGTGTGATGTGACAAGCATTACCGAATATTAAATATGAGCTTGTATATAAATTAGGTATTTTATTGATAACATAAGCTGGGAGTACCTCCAAGCGGTGAAGGCGGTAACAGTTTGAGATCTCGTTTTCTACCAGTGGTAATGGAGCAGAAGCGGGTCGTCACTTTTCATTCCATATTTCGTGTCGTAGAAAACGAGATCTCACTGGCTAAAACTCCCATAATCATCCATGCCTTCGGGCTTATGTTATTGTTGTCGTTTATGATTCAACCTCTTTGGCATGGTAGCCTACCCGGTAACGCAGGGGAGCAGCCAGAACAGTTCTTTGCTTTGTAATCGTCATTAGTTACGCAATTGGATTATCCATTTTAACTGAATGTACTATTCTTCTTCTGCTCAAAAGCGTTCTGGTTTCTTCTTTTACATTATGTGCGCATAATAAACAATTAGTCATGAAGTCGAATTGAGGAGCTGAAGACCTGAGCTGAGACGGGCCTGCCTCTTCTTGACATGTAGATGCAACACTTACATATTTTTAATTGTATCGGCTCGTGTGTAGTTTTTACGACAATTAGTGTGAATTAAAACGGATGTCAAGGCGCGGAAAATTTGCTGCTTATCATCGTTTCGATCTTTACTAGCTTTGATAAGGCCGAGTATTCCTTTTTGTTTCTTTAACGATGCCTTTAACGATGTCCTTATCACACACAGGACACTTATTATTATTAACACTCATGATGGATAATCCAATTGCGTAACTAATGACGATTACAAAGCAAAGAACTGTTCTGGCTGCTCCCCTGCGTTACCGGGTAGGCTACTATGCCAAAGAGGTTGAATCATAAACGACAACAATAACATAACCCCAAGGGATGGATGATTATGGGAGTTTTAGCCAGTGAGATCTCGTTTTCTACGACAGGAAATATGGAATGAAAAGTTCCGACCCGCTTCTGCTCCATTACCACTGGTAGAAAACGAGATCTCAAACTGTTACCGCCTTCACCGCTTGGAGGTACTCCCAGCTTATGTTATCAATAAAATACCTAATTTATATACTAGCTCATATTTAACATTCGGTAATGCTTGTCACATCACACTAATACTCGAACACTGGTGAAAATTTGGAAAAAGTGTAAAAGACAAGTGTAGATAAAAGTTTTGATATCCCAACGGCTGTACAGATCTGGATAAAATTTAGTAAATTGATATAGTAGGAGTTGATTTAAGATATAAGATACTTTTTATCCCCAAATAACGTGAAGGAAGTAGTATACAAGAGGTAGTGTTCAATTCAAGTAGTTTTTTTTTCAATTTTCACTTTTCCGGAACGTGTAGTTCGAAAATAGGTAGGAATGTGAAAAAGTGTATAAGGTAAAAGTTGTACATAATTTTATAAGCTTTCATTGCGTAGAAGACTTCTTATCTCCATGACGCACCGTTTAAAAGATATTAGCGAAAAACTGAAAAATGGGAACTTTAACCCCCTCCCCCCACTCTTCCTCACCCCCTAGATGTCGGGACTTTTAGTATGTTAACTCTCTAAGCACTCTGAACAATTTTCTGAAGTAATTGCTTAGGGCCTAACTCACGCACTCTACAATGTCTTTGTTGGATGGACTATAAAAGAAAGAGAAAGAAAGAATTTATCGATATTTTTGAAAAGTAGTTTGAAAGTAAATCTCTTTTGTATAATAAATCCATATTGTACAGTTTATAAAATGCTTTCACTGAGTTAAAAATTCTAAATAACGTGTTTTTTAAGATTATGGCTGAGTGAAAGTGTTACGTGTTTTACTAAATTTGTAATTTGCGTTTGCGCCTACAGTAAAGTTTTTAATATAAAAATGGATAGGAAATATTTATGTTAACAAATTATGGATTATATTTTTTTTTTTTTCTTAGCCTGTACTGTCCCACTGCTGGGCAAAGGCCTCCCCTAATTCCTTCCATACTACCTTATCCCGCCCCACCTCGAACCAGCCCTCGCGGTATGCGACTAAGTCATCCCGCCACCTCTTCCTGGGCCGGCCTTGGCGACGCCGCGCCGTCCATCTGTTGGCTCCCATTGTGTAAAATATAATAAATATTATAATAATATTCCGGGACAACTCACACACGGTTATCTGATCCCAAGCTAAGCAGAGTTTGTGTTATGGTAACTAGACAACTGATAAACATACTTATCTATTTCTAAATTCATACAAATTATAGATAAATTACACCCAGATTCAGAACAAATGATCTTGCTCATCACACAAAGATTTGTCCTGGGTGGGAATGGAACCCACGACGACGACCACCGGTATAGCAGTCAGGGTCACTAACCACTAGTCCAGCAGGCCCGTCATGTATAATGTATGTAGTATTTGTTTATTGATCTTTGACAGTCAAAATTCGTAAAGTTCTGATAATGTCAAGTAGGTTGCGGTAGTCAGACAAACAGTTTATTTATAATACCAGTTTTCAGCTGAATTCCGCTAAGCTGAAATATGCTTTCTCAAAAATAAAATCAAGGTCAAAAACTATCGACATTAAATACCATTCGTATGTATCATTTAAGTGGGCTTAAATAACTTTCGTTTGAGTTATCATAATTTCGTGATAATGTTCGAATCTTAACATAATGTCTATTAAATTAACATCTAATACGCTTAAGATAAACGATTTACATCCTATAAACATTAAACCTTATAAATGTATTCACTACACTAATTAAATGAACATTATCTATTCTTTATTTGATAATATTTTTGTTTTATAAACTTACGATTGCCATTGCTTATTACTTTAAGCCTACTTCGCTTCAATTAAATAAATCTGCGATTAATGTAATCTAGCGATTATTGTAAACTTGATTTTAAATCGAGTTTTATTTGTCATTTGACCTAGATTCCGCATGCAGTTTGACTTTACTATGTATAACTTAACATCACACATTCCTTAAATTTTTCGGTGGATAAAAATAAATAAATTTAGAGATTTAAATAATTCATCCTTTGGTTTCATAACTTATATTTATTAAGTAGCTAAAACTATTAAAATCCGACTTCCGACTAATATGGAAATTCAATAACACGCAGAATCCTACGCTTGTTGCCTGCAGAAAACGAACCAATGGGCTTGCCCCAAAATAATAATCAAAATTCTTTAATAGTATCTAAACATTATGCGGAATACCTATAACATATTATAACACCTACATCGACCACCATCTCCTACGGATTACGGACGGAAATACGGATACAATTCTGGACTCGTAATTATTTTTCACAGCCGTCAATCAAGCAGCCATGATTAACAAACGTCAAACAATAAGAGATCCCATTCACACACGACATCCAACAGTTCGGACACGCGACTTTTTTTTGTTTAACAGTAAATAATTATCTCTTGTATTCAATTAGCTCGGTGAGAAAATGACATGGCTATCGGACGGTACCATAGAGTAAAGAAAGTAAAAACTATAGAGTGCGCGTGTCGCTAATAGCCCATTGTGCCGAGCGTAAGCAGTTTTCGACTGTATGTCGTATGTTCGTTTAGTGATTTAAGTTATTTTCCGTGATGATAGAGACACATTGCTAAAATATTGATGATTCCTATAACATTAGGTTTTGAGACAGATTCATCAAAATGGCGCGCAATGTTTTGATGCTATTTTTACGACAAAACTAGTTCATACCAATGCCTACAGTTCATACTCTGATATGAGCACTCTGTAGTTTCTTATCTATGCTCTAAAGTACAAACCTATGATTATGACGCGATCTAGAGTATGACTAGATGTGGTATTAAGATGAGTGAGATTATGTTGACTTAATTGGAATTAAACTTGTATGTTGTGTTGTTGTGTGAAATTTTAAAACGATGTTATGATTAGTGTCTTGTGGCTTACTGGCCGTGTTATTATACTTTACTCTAGAATATAAATACGATCTTAAGGTCGTTGCACTTTTTACATTCTATGTTATTTGCGTTCCTAAAACGGAAAAAGGACTCCTTCTCCTCTTAATAAAAGGAATTATTTTACTTGTGGAAACTTTTGGAAGAAGCAAAGGAAGACGTGTTTCATCATTACATTATAGTTCATCTACGACGTTTTTGGGTTGTGAAATTGATAGGTAAATTTTCATTAACGAATAGGTGACTACTTAATTCCGAAGTGCGCTCTTAAATTCTCTATACACCTTCCATCGTCTCTAATTCTTAGTTTATAAGCACCTGGCACGATGCCATTGAACCTGCCAGTCGTAGTACCGACGACATCGCCAAAAAACTTGATACACATGTAAGTAAGACCCGTTTTTAATTGCGCCGAACTTTTTTATTGAGTTTATTTAAGTAGTTTTTCACTAGGAATTACTTTATAGGGTTCCTGTTAAGGAGTGTAGTTTGAAAGTATGTGATTGTGGTTTGTTGTGACCTATTTTCTTTTGGAATAACCTGTTATGTACTTTAGTTTCTTCTTTCTTTCTCTGAGGTGTTTTTGAACAAGTGGATCAATATTCTAAATAGTAATCTATTAGTCTAAACGATTAAGATCTTACTTCTTAGTGTAAATTAGGATAACGTTCTTTTTAGGCATTTGTTTTTTAGGTATGTTTTTTCTTTCGATTTACAATTAGGAACTTTTAAGGGCAGGTAAACCTAAGTACTTTTTATATTTTTTTCTTTGATTCAAATAGTGCTTTTAGCAATATTGTTTAAATTTATCTATTGGCACCATAACAGTTTATGTATAAAATGTCTTGTTTTATAATTCGTAAATGATTCACAGAACTTGACTTAGCAACAAAACTGAAAATAGTATTAAGCAACTCCTACCTGTAGGTATATCTTTTCTTCTCTTACTTAATGCACATATACAAAAAATGTAGGTGCGTCTGTATGTAAAATGTGATGACGTAACGCGACACCTAGAGTTAACAGCTGCTCGCAGGTGGCCGAGGTGATAACTTGATTTTGCGAGACTACGCATGCTCAAGACACATTAAATATTACTATAGAAGTACCACTTATTTCATCATTATTATTGTACTGTGATTTGTACATTGAGGTACAAAAAATCTTCTTCGATACGGAAACGTTCTCCAGGATTTTTCCTACCTTGAGGAAGCCGAAGGTTTATAGGGCTCTTACTGGCTCTACATTATTGCCTCTCCCTTCATTTTAACAGGTACCAGACACCATACTATTGCGACTAATAGCCCAAACTCAAAGTTCTTCAAAGTTAACGAGGTGGTCTTTCTGACTATATCTATACAATTTGTTCCATTCTGATGTTGCTATGCCAAAATGTCCAAATAGGTGTTTATTTCCGTTTATTATAAATCATTACACGTTAGATGTGCCGCATTACAGACGAAGCCTTCTAACCGGTTTTACTTATAACTATAAAGTAGGCAAACAGTATGACCCGTTGGGTGTCTATTCTGAACTAAGATCGAATGATGAGAGGGTACATAGATTGGTGGGTGTGTTCATATGGTGGGCTAAAATAGGGCTTATACATTCTTATATAGACTACACATATGTGTATTATATTTGTATGGTGAGTAGTAAGTCCTTATGAATGAATATAGGGTAGAAAAAGGAAAGGTGGAGATGGAGTAACTAAGTTGATGTCTTTTGTTGAGGATTGTCCTAAAGTAGCCAGTGATAGAGACAAAATGAAACAGGAAAAGGAAAAATAATACATAAACATGGATTTAGGTAACTTGCTAATCCATATTATGTAGAGATGTCTTCAGGGTGTGTCTATAAATGCATAGTTTGATAATCAAAAAGTGTTTCTTATTGTAGAAAATGAGTAGAAGAAGTTTGTCTGTAAGCGAAAATTGTTCCTTTTCCTTTGCCTTAAGTGGTAATAAGTATTTTGAGTAGTAATATAAGGGTTTCCGAGGTTAGTTCATCATATTCAACCATTACATAAACCGTTCTTTATAAACCTGTCAGACTACGGTCTCATCGTAAAGATCTTGTTTCCAGACATTTGTTGTCAACAGAATATTTATAGAAGTTCTTTTGATGACTGGCTTCTTAAAAAGTTATAATACAAACGTGTAAAATATAAACACGAAAACGGTGGATTAACGTGGTAAGTAATGGGACAGCTTGAGAAATTACAAATAAATTCTTTTTATGGCTCCAACTAATAAGAAACTGAAGAATCAATGTTCTGTAGTTTAAAGTTAACTTGATAATGTTGTGTAGTAACGTTTGTTTTAAAGCCTTCCGGTGTTGTGGGAGTTAAAAGAATGATCTGCAGATTATTACCTATAATAATAAATGCAGACAAAATCAAATACATTGTTCTGAACCCAAAGTAAGTAACTGAAGCACTTGTTTTATGGAATTCAGAAACAACGAAGATGAACCTACCTATTACTACAAGGTAGTTAAACTTCAAATAAAAATGTGTCTATTAAATAATAAAATACTGTACTTAGCTAACAGAATATGGACACTTTAAGCCCACACAATATAACTGTAGCATAAAACAGAAAAAAAAAATGGAATGTCATCACACCTTTTTTTTAAATAAAGAAATTGTTTTGTATGATGTTTTATTGACATTGCGTTGTTCCGGAAGAAATTCGAATTTCTCGCATTCCATGGCCCAGCCAGTAGGCAGGTCGTATTTAAAAGCTTATTTAATCGTGACTCATGCGCATAAATCGCTTTCTTTTCACATTCGCCGACTCCTTAACGTGTTTTCCATAAGTTCGCAGAAATAGCCTCATGTGACACTTTGGATAATTTTATTTTGGGGTTAAAGTATAAATAGGCAAATTAGAGATTTATAATGTAATCTATTAGTTTCCATTTTGCGCATTGATTCGAACAACAGTACATCTGACACTAAACAACGAGGTTAACTTATCTTAGAATAAGAAAATCCCAACTTTAGCAATGAACCAATCGGGAATCGTCTTTTCACACAAAAACTAGCACTAATAAGTTCAAAATATAAACTCATTGATGAACAGACCTGTAGTTAAATCATTAAAAAATAATCATCACATCAAGAAATGAACACACCCACAACTCAACACACTTTCCGAAGCGTAGGTCTCAAGAGCTTAATTTATTCATTAGCGTAATGACATTGGCAAGAATGCCAGTAACGACCAAATACTTGGAATGTTTTACGTTAACCCTACCCAACCGCATGTGAATGACATCTCGCATATGCTAATACGCATGAGTAATGTTAAAATGAATGGAGCGGTGAAAGTCGGTTCGCATTTGATTAGGAACTTGTAACTTTTTAGAAACGTTTGGAAGTGAGGACAATTATTGCTTGTGAACCATTGTTGTACCTTTGAACTTGGAAAAGTGATGGTTATAAACCTAGTTTTGAAGGGTTAAGTTTTATGGTTGTGTTTTTGAATTTAATGTAAAATGAGAACTTATATTAAGCAGTTAGAAACATTTACCTTTAAGTTTAACACAAATCTTTTATTGTTTCTACTTTCGCTATAGCATTCAATAAGTCTTATGTTTATTGTCAAATACGCAGTAGAAATTAAGCGTAGGTTGTAGAAAAAGTATGTAGGTAATCTAAATAGGTGCAATCTGAAGTCACATGTAAGGAACCACACACATTCACACTAACGTCCGGTTTTTTTAAAGATACCTAACAGAACTGAACATAGGAAGAATTATAAGCATTCCCAGTTACCTTTGAAAATATGTTATGTAGGTATCCTTTAATGTATTACTTATGTACGTTTCTAAGCGTTTTCGCATGAAATCTACTGAGTAATGTTAAGCTATAATAATGAAAAATTAAGTAATCATTACTTGTCTAAGCATAACCTTTGAACAGCCTTTACGTGAACCAAGAAAAGACCTATTTATACATGTCCCCGGAAGATTATGAATATACCTAGTTAGTTTATAATGATTCTAGCACTATTATAAAATGTCGTCAAATTGTAAATAAGAAGAATTTATATGATTTCGATCCTTTGAATCTGATCTGACCAAACCGCGCTATCATAAAAACGCTGTGAAAATTATTTCGTCATATTGTAGTAGTGTAATAGTAATTTTTATTTTTGTTATTTAATAGTCATTTTAAATTCACTTCATAACTTCGTTCATAAATTCGTTTGTTTTAATAAGTGTCACACTGCAGCCGTGTATTGACTGCCATTATTTACCACAACTCCTATCGCGCGGCTTCTGGTAGAGATTCCTTTAGAAAAAAAACAGTACCTTTGTACAGTCTTAATAGTATATTATGTTTATGTATCATTGTGTGTATATACATAAAAAAGTAAATAAATGGTTTGAAGTGTTGAACAATTTATAATATTACGTAAAATCACAATCAACCGGTAACATAAACCACAGTCAAGCCTGCTGTCATCTGTTATCTTTCAAACTTACAATTTGCGTTAATAAGCAGAAACGGACTTAAATTGTAAATTAGTTGAGATGGCTGCGGTGATATCAGGAAATTATTATACGAATGGAAGATACTTACCACAGACTCGGTTACATAGTTGTATTATAATAATATTCTTAATAAGTTTGTAAGAATAGAGTTTTGTTGTATCCTCGAACTTTGTTTTACACCTCTTTGGAAGTGAAAATTATTTTCATTTAGCTTTATTTTGCAAATTTTTTGGAGGAAAGTAGAAAGTTTTAAGAAAAGTTCTTAATATTTTTATAGCTTATACCTTTTTTTTTTTTTAGAAAATCCAATGACTTTAACCCACGTCGAGGTCACGACATGGGGATATATCGGTCTTGCACCGATCAAAAACGCCTCGGTCCCGTACTCGCCTTTGCTAAGGCCGCGAGATCGCTAAGCATTCTCAGTGCAGCTCCGCCGAACTTACCTAATACCTACCTTATTTAAAGCTTTCAGTGTTCCTAGCTGCTAGACTTTTGCTAGCGCTCATACAAGTAAGTACTACACTAGTTAATCCAAAACATATAATCTATATGCATTTGTAAAAGTAAAATTACATAATAAACGACATGTACACCTAAGTAATGACAGGTCGTATATAACGCATCTAATTTGGAGTTGTTAATTTTATATACAATCCACCTCACAACTTTCATAAGCGTATATCGATTATCAACCTTATGTCTTCGTAATAAAAATCATGTTAAAACTTTGATTAGATGTGCGGTGCTCTGTACAAGATTATAAACTAGAAAGAAACGCATAAAACGTATCGGCTATAACACGCACTTGTTAATAAACAAGTGCGTGTTATAAAAGTCAATTGAGGAATATTATTGCTTGTAGAGTTATTTACTATTTACGTGTACAGAATAAAGTAGAGTTGTTAAAGATATTTGCATTTATTTTTTCTTAATTAAATTTCTTTGTCGGTCTTTGAGAGGTCTTATATGCAACCCATTGATTTTTTGTTCAGATTATAGCAGTTTTCGTATCTGAAGAGAGAATTATCTACTGTGACCATAATGATATATTGGAGGTAAACACTTGGGGTATATACGAATAACTACTTTTATCATAAATCACATCAAGTGAGAAACTTCGCAGTTAGCAAAAGAGACTAATGATAAGATTGCCTTTATTATTAGGCATTTGTAAATGAACAACTCCGTCATATACCTATAAATTCGTTATACCGCCAACTTCAAACAAAACCGAGTAACAAAATTACATAGATTTCGAATCAACTCAAGTACCGATAACAAAAATCGCCTAACGGCCAGTGAAACTAAAAGAAACGCGTATCTAATGGTACATCTCTTATAATGACAGTCAATGTGAACAGCTGTGCACTGATTGCTGTTTCTCGATACAACTGCGTACGTCATTACTGTAATAGTGTGCACGCGTCCGCTAGTGATGGGAATTATATAGTAACGATTTAATTAGGCGATTATTTTATGTACAAAAAAAGAATCGAGAAATCTATAATTTTTTGTTTCTTGTCTCCAAATAAGCGACAATATATAACGTGAAATAAAACGATTAGCCTATATTATGTTTAATTATTTTCACTGGTCGTAGTCTCATGAAGTCTTCAAATTGAATAATATATGTTTAGTCAATACTGTAATATTTCTGGTAATTACGCATTTTAGAACTCTCTTTAAGGCATCAAACACATAGAAATTAAGTAGGTTTCATTAAATATTTACCCGCAGATTGTGTGGTTTACTATTAATATCAAGTAAAGTATCGTCGTTTAAGTAATGATACTTGATACGGAAACGGATAAACATTTGCTTATATATTTTCTATGCGATATCGGCGCCATTATCGTAATAGAGCTACTAGTGATGTGAAACATAGGAGCGATGTAATTAGTCGATACACTGAGGGTTGTTTTATTTCCGCTTCACATTTTTACATTATTTAACATTTAATATAATTTTCTATTGCTACCCATGTTTATAACGTGTGACATTACTGTTGTAAATAGAGGCCTGGATTCGACTATTGTCTTTTTTGGCTAGTTTAAAATACATTTGACGAGCACGATGTTTAATTTGGGAATGGATAATGGTAAGTTCCCAACCTCGTTGTATATGGTGCATAATTTGTGGTATTACTTTAAAATAATGAAAAAAAATATGTGAAAATATACCTTAATATTTTTTAAAGAACCTTAGTGAGATCTGAAACAAATTCACTAAAACCGAAGCATAGAAGAATATGTTGCACCGGGTAACATATACTACCGCAAGTGAGACAATCAGGTTAGTCAAACAGGTATCTACCCGTCATTAAAGTAACGATGCGCACGCGCCGATGTCGTCTAATGACGCTCTAACATTAATAGTGACAATTTAATTTGTCAATAACGAAGACTTCGATATAGTTTCACTTGTAAGATTAATGTGATTTAGTTTTAATGAAGGGTGATCTGGAATAGTAATGACAGTTAAAGATTAACAGCATTGTAAGAAAAATAAATTGTTCGGTTTGAAATATGTGAATTGATTGGATATGGTAGAATTTTGTGACTGTTAATGAAACTAATATTAATAAAACCAAACATTTACTCGAATTTTGTTGCCACTTCATCATCATACATCTTTGTTTATAAATTTTACTTCTGAATTTGACTCTGGTCAGGTTTTTTTTTGTCTATTAAAATAAAGTTTATATAAAACAAATTGAATATTTTACTGAAAACAGAAAATGTAAAATATGGATCTAACTCTTTACAAACCATAACTACAACTCACTACTATTATCAATTACTGACTATTTGTTTCTCATCACTATAAACTACCAATTTTCGTCACAAACTGTCACAGCCCATCACTAATGATTTGTGCGTGCCACCGTCGCGTGCTCGACGCGCGACTAACTACACCAGCGTTACAGAATAATAGAAAAACAAATTGAATTAACGAGAATTTTCTCGTACCACATAGAAATTATGTCGACCGCAACGCTTATTGTTATAATGGTAATTTTATACGTCACGGCAAGGTGTTTTAGTGTTTGTCTTTGAAAAGGGTGCTTGTTACACTTTTCTAGTGCGGACCTACAAATATGTTTTACTAGCTCTTGCCTGCGGCTCCGCACGCGTGGGTGTATGATATCACGTCAAAACGTAGCCTATGTCCTTTCTCAGGCTCTGGACTATATCTGTACCAAAATTCACTTAAATCGGATCAGTAATTTAGGCGTGATTGCGTAACACACAACAGAGTTATTTTCTCATTTTAAGTAATACCTATTTTAGTAAGGATATAGCTACCCAAACGTATAGGAGACTTTTTTTTCTGGAATAACCTAAAAAGTACCTATGCTGCCTCCGTGGCTGAGTACTGGTCCAGAAACATCTAATTCTAATGCTATTAATCGTCACCCTAAGAAGAAGAGAAAATAGAGTCATATTTACAGTACGTTGTAGTATAAAATACATCAAACTTGAATAGGTACTTAATATATTTAGTAGTTATGTGTATGGGAAAACACGAAACGTAAAAGATACTGTACCTGTCTTATCTGAAGTTAAACGTATATTTCGGCTGACACAACTAACCTTAAGAGGAAAGGGGAGCGGCCATTTTTCCATACAAATGCTCTCGTCTGTTTTCTCACTGGTTTCTGAACTTAGGGCTATGATTTTTTGCAGTAATAGAAATATGAACTCCTTCACATCCTTTTTTAAGATAATTTTTATTTAAAGGAATTAGAACCTTCTAAAAAGTGCTTATTTTGACCGCAGTTTTCAGACGCGTTTTTTTCGAATTTGACAACAATAATCGAAAAAAGGAAAAAATAGAGGCACAGATTATTCTTTTCTCATGCAGTATATGAAATATCCGTGTGGTATTAGCCGTGTGGTATCCGGCTTAGAATTGACCACCCCCATTCCTCCCGTGGGTGTCGTAAGAGGCGACTAAGGGAAAAATCTAGAAGATGGGCAGCAGCGTCTTCTGTAACTTGACCACCAATACTGCGATCCCCAAGCCGCCTGCCAAGCGTGGGGATTATGGCAACCCCCCCCCCCATAATGACAGACACAACGGCGCGACGGCCCCTAGTACCCGGCAGCTCCTCTATCCCTGGCTATGGTAGCGGGCCAGGTAACGGAGGAGCAGGGGGTGCTAAGAATCCCCGGTGGATTTCGCGCTACCACTCCCACCGGACTTTGGCCCTGGCAACGCACAACGTCCGCACGCTCCGGACTGACGAGAAGATTGTCGAGCTGGAGGAAGAATTGAGCAGGTTGCGTTGGGACATCATGGGATTATCTGAAATCCGACGAGAGGGGCAGGATACGATAATCCTAGATTCCGGCAACATGCTCTTCTTCCGGGAAGGAGACCGAAAATCCCAGGGTGGTGTTGGGTTCCTCGTCCGTAAGTCTCTCATTAACAACGTGATAAAAGTCGATAGTGTGTCAAGCAGGGTAGCGTACCTGATACTCAGAATCACCGATCGGTATTCGTTGAAGGTCATCCAGGTATATGCGCCGACCTCGACACACCCTGACGATGAAGTAGAGGCTATGTATGAGGAGATCTCCGAAGCCATACATACCTCCGAATCTTACTTCACCGTTGTTATGGGAGACTTCAACGCTAAGGTGGGCACTCGGAATGGCGATGAGTTGAGAGTAGGGTCGTTTGGATATGGGCAGCGGAACCAGAGGGGCCAGCGGCTGGTCGACTTTATGGAGAGGGAGGAACTCTATTTGATGAACTCCTTCTTCCAGAAGCGACCATCCAGGAAGTGGACGTGGATAAGCCCCGATGGTTCAACCAAAAATGAGATCGACTTCGTCATGACAACCAAGAAGCGTATATTCAGTGATGTCTCTGTGATCGGGAAGGTGAAAACCGGTAGCGATCATCGCATTGTCAGAGGCACACTGAATATCAATGTTAAGCTTGAACGATCTCGTCTGATGAAGTCCACGCTCCGTCCAGGTCCTGCCCAAATCCAGAATCCCGAAACCTTTCAACTCGAACTGCGTAATCGTTTCCAGTGCCTAGCCGAATGCGAAACAGCGGACGAGATAAACAGCGGGTTGGTGGAAGCTGTCCAAGCAGTGGGGTCCCAGTTCTTTAGGACCCCACGCCGAATAAAGCCTCAGAAGCTCTCCAATAAAACCATTAAACTAATGGAAGCCCGGAATGAGATGAGACTGCAATCTTCAGCTGATATGTCGGAATACGGCCATCTCAATAGGCAAATTTCTAACTCCACGCGTCACGACCTGCGTTCCTTTAATACTGCCCGTATAAAGGACGCAATTGAGCGGAACCAGGGCTCCAAAGTGTTCGCGAGAAATTTCTCTATTGGGAAAAGCCAAATGACGAAGCTGAAGATCGACGATGGCAGTATCATCTCATCGAAACCGGAGATATTGAGAGAGCTCGAGAGGTTTTACGGACAGCTGTACACTTCGACACGGAAACCCGTTGTCAGTGTGGCTCAGGACTCTAGAGCCAAACTGACCCGGCACTATACTGAGGACATCCCAGACATCAGCCTGTACGAGATTAGAGTGGCTCTGAAACAGCTTAAAAACAACAAGGCGCCGGGTGATGACGGAATTACAACGGAGCTTCTGAGAGCGGGTGGAAAACCGGTACTGTTAGTCCTCCAGAGGCTATTCAATTCCGTCATACTCAAGGGTACTACGCCAGAAGCATGGCACAGAAGTGTGGTGGTGCTCTTCTTCAAAAAAGGCGACAATACCTTGTTGAAGAATTATAGACCCATCTCGCTCCTGAGCCATGTGTATAAGTTGTTTTCGAGGGTCATTACGAACCGTCTCGAACGCAGGCTTGATGACTTCCAGCCTCCCGAACAAGCTGGCTTCCGAAAAGGCTTTAGCACCATAGACCACATTCACACGCTCCGCCAGATTATACAGAAGACCGAGGAGTATAATCGGCCACTGTGTCTAGCGTTTGTGGACTATGAAAAAGCCTTCGATTCAATCGAAACCTGGGCTGTATTGCAGTCCCTCCAGCGATGTCATATCGACTATAGGTATATCGAGGTGTTGAAGTGTTTGTATAGTAACGCCACCATGTCGATCCGGTTACGGGACGAGAGCACGAAACCAATCCAACTGCAGCGTGGTGTGAGACAGGGAGACGTTATTTCTCCGAAACTGTTCACAAATGCGTTGGAGGACGTCTTCAAGCTCTTGGACTGGAACGGGTTCGGCATCAATGTCAATGGCGAATACATCACTCACCTTCGTTTTGCCGATGATATAGTGATCATGGCGGAGTCGCTGGAGGGGCTCAATACTATGCTCAGCGACCTCAGTATCGTTTCCCAACAGGTGGGTCTTAAAATGAACATGGACAAGACGAAGATCATGTCCAATGTCCATGTCGCACCCCTACCGGTTGTTGTTGGGAATGATACTCTCGAAGTTGTTGACCACTACGTCTATCTTGGACAAATAGTTCAATTAGGCCGGTCCAACTTCGACAAAGAGGTCGCCCGAAGAATCCAACTCGGATGGGCAGCGTTCGGGAAACTACGCGACATCTTTTCGTCCAAAATTCCGCAGTGTCTGAAGACGCAGGTCTTTGACCAGTGTGTGTTGCCAGTGATGACATATGGCTCTGAGACGTGGTCGCTAACGGTTGGCCTTTTGGAGAGGCTCAGAGTCACTCAACGAGCTATGGAGAGAGCTATGCTCGGGGTTTCCTTGCGCGATAGGATCCGGAATCCGGATCCGGAATACGGAAATTCGCCAAAGAACTAGAGTTACCGACATAGCTCGAAGAATATGCAAGTTGAAGTGGCAATGGGCAGGCCATATCGCTCGAAGAACCGATAACCGCTGGGGAAGAAAGGTTCTCGAGTGGCGACCACGAACCGGAAGACGCAGCGTTGGCAGGCCTCCCACCAGGTGGACCGACGATATCGTCAAAGTTGCGGGCACCCGGTGGATGCAATTGGCGAGTTGTCGTTCATTGTGGCGTTCTAGGGGGGAGGCCTTTGTTCAGCAGTGGACGTCTTCCGGCTGATGATGATGATGATATGAAATATCTTTAAAATTGGTTAAGAATTGGGGGAGAAAATAGACGAGAGCCAAACCTCGATTTTTCGTCACTTTTTCGGTCTGAGCTGCAGTTGTCCTTATCGCAAGAATTAGAGGGCGGGGGGAATTAGAGCGACAGCAATACTTTCTTCAAATCAAAAATGTCCGCTCCCCTTTCCTCTTAAGATTGATCTAAACTCATTTAAGACTCTCCCTACTAATGGTAACCTACTTAAAACATATAATTACGATTCCTATCTGCCCAATACATTGTAATAATGAGAATACCATGATAAATGGAAAGGATATAATTACTAAACCCTTTTGAACCTTTCGTAATCATCCTTTCTAAAAAATAATACCTTTGTTGTATCCAACCCTATTATCGTAAAGGCGTGTGTTCAATACGTTATATATATTCTCCGTTATTTAATATCATCTCAAATCTGTAAACATAACATGTTTACAGATTTTCAATCGACACCCTTTTAAACTTTTTTATTCCAAAGAGATTAAGACGTCAAGAAACCAAGCTTTTAAATAATAATAATAATAATAATCGGGACCCTGTCCCGAGACGGTTGGACACTATATTTTATATTTTTAAATGTATATGTATATCGTTTTTTGTATATATTTAAAAATGTATTTTATAAGTTTATTGGAAAATAAAGGAAATAATAATAACTTTATATCAGATAATTAACATCCATATTAGAACACACAAAAATGACACAAAAAATAAAGAAATGTAAAAATTAAAAATTATTACAGCATTGTTTGCAGGCTTATCCAGTGCCTCAATAGCTGAGAGTCCCACCTATCATTCAACATGTTCAGGATGCTGTTGGAGCTGGTTCGCACACGGTTAAGGAGTGATGCGCATCGTTTTCTGATTATGGCATAAAAACCATCAATGAAGCTTGGTTTCTTGGGACATAATACTTAATATTTTTGTCACTTAAACGTATCGACTTTTTGTTAAATCGATTTAGACTGGAAGTGATAAAATAAGACGGCTGTTTGTAAAATGCGAACTGATTTATTTAATACATACACAACACTTCTGCTTATCAGACCTGCAACTAGAGTCAGTAATTTAACGTTTTAAAAGAGCTTAAAAAGGCCTACTTGAAATAAAAATATTTTGATTTTGATTTTGAGACCCTACAATCCAGGTCAATATAAAATGAGATTAAAAATATTAGAATACCTCGTCTGTAACCACCTTTACACCAGCGCATTATCACCCATAGCAAAGGATGCAACGATTATATCATCGAGCTATTATTACCCACGTTCATCGACAGACATATTTTCTCTAATGCGTTAAATGGTTTTTGACGACTTCCTTTGAGAAGCCGTATCGTCAATGAGATGTGATGTGATGTTTTAGAATTTTTTTTTCTTCCATTTTTAAACGACTTCAAAAATAATAGGATCTCAATTCGTCTGTATGGTTTTTGCATGTATTGTGCGGTCATTGTTGATCAATTTTATTTCGTTTTTTCATCGATAGGTATACTTTAGACATGGTTCCATGTAACTTTCATCTATCCAGTAGTTTTGTTTTAATTGAAGTCGTTTTCTTACATTTAAATGCAATCAAAAACTCAATCGTATCCAAGAACTTCTCTCTCTCTCTCAACTTTGTAATTTTTCTAATAAACTTGTCTTCTGATTCTAAACACAGATATCAGCTTTCGTTAATATGGAAATAACAGTCACAAAAACATAAATTACAAGCTATCAAGACAGCAACCAATTAATTATATCATTGACATTTACTGCTAGAGAAATTCATTGAAATATAAATCAGAGCCTGATTTAAATGATGCATTTGCAACAGTGACGTTGTGTCAGTTGATACATCAATACACAGATTTATTGTGAATATATGCTCGCAATAGTAAATCAGGTATTTAATATTCATTGTATGGACTGCGATAAATTTTCAGTATTCTCCAGGTTGCACTTATAGTACTTTCATCATCATCACAGCCCTTGTCCTCCAACTGCTGCATAGGCTTCTCTTTTCTCCTGCCATTATAGACCGACAGTGCTGTGCCAGTCTCGTCCAGATTCGACCCGAAACTTTTAGTTTGCTGTCGACCCATATACCAATGGTACTTTCATCATCATCATCATCATATCAGCCTGTTGCAGTCCACTGCTGGACATAGGCCTCCCCCAAGGAACGCCACAGCGCACGATCTCCCGCCCTTTGCATCCAGTCACCGCCAGCTGCCTTCTTCAGGTCATCGGTCCATCTAGCTGGGGGGCGTCCTACACTACGTTTGCCTAAGCGTGGTCTCCATACGAGAACCTCCTGCTCTACCTGCTCCACCTCTCGTAGGTTCTGCGAGAGACATGACCAGCCCACTGCCATTTCAGCTTGCTACATTTGTGGACAATATTAATCACCTTGGTCTTATGTCGTATGATCTCGTTCCGGATCTTATCCCTTAATGGTACTTTACTTTCAATTATTCTGTGATAGCAGGCTAGGCTAATAAATTATTGTAATGTGGTTGACCACCCAGGACGCGCTGTGATTATTAGGTGTCGCTATATCCTTACTTGAAGATGTTGACTGTTTGCACTTGAGTACATATTATGATTAGTCGTAAAAACTACTTGATTCCAGCTATATCGACTGAAGAAGACCGCTCACGAAAAAAATCATCGACCACTACGCGGTTTGTTACGGATCGTTTTTATAGACACAATCAAAAGCTTGTAGCAAGTTGCTAAAAAATATAATGACATGTTAAGCACGCGAAAATCTGCATTATGCTATCTCATTCACACTGATACATTTCTGTATTTATCTGTCTCTTTTTTTTAATTTCTCTTCGACGCGTGGGAACAAAATGCGTCTGCGCCGCTTTTCCTGGAACGTGCGCTCGCGATTCATCAAACTGTTTTTGTACACAGATTAGCCAATGAAAGGGTAGGTACAGAAGTATAATTATTTTCCCTCTTATTTTACTTTCCCGATGGGTCATCATTTCTATTTAATTTACTTGCTAATAAATATAAACAAATATTATTTACAATCGTCGTGAGACAGGTTGTTTTACTTTCCGATCATGTATTTTTCAGTAAAAACGCATTGACTGTTCTAAGGCACTATGTTATTTTGTTAGTATAGGATTGTCAATACTTGAAAGGAATGAGTGTAATTACATATCAAGAATTAGATATCTAAACACACAGGCAACTCAGCAACATTCAATCAGGTTATTTTTTTTTAGTATACTTAAATAATAATAATAATATGCCGGGACAACTCACACACGGTTATCTGATCCCAACTAAGCATAGCTTGTATTATGGTAACCAGACAACTGATATACATGCTTATATATTTCTAAATACATACATATTATAGATAAATTACACCCAGACAACCAGAACAAATGATCGTGCTCATCACACAACCATTTGTCCTGGGTGGGAATCAAACGCACGACCTCCGGTATAGCAGTCAGGGTCACTAACCACTACACCAACAGGCCAGTCAACAAGTCATCAAGTCAAGTTTAAATATCTTCAAATATAGAGTACTTGTGTCGATTCTGCTCTCACTTACTCTTTGGCATCCATCATCGTGCGCCAACTTGCCAATCATCCAATTTTGGCGTAAACTTGCCGCACAAAAATTATTCTTTGACCGTTTATTATGTTTACATTACTCTCTTTCGCGGAACCCTCTCGATACACGTCTGCAGCTCGTTGGGAACTCTACAGGAAATACAAACTTCTTTAAACACTCGCCTACAGAATAATAAACGATATTCAACCTTATTACTATGGGTTAAAGTCGTGGGTATTTTGTTGGAACTGCAAGTTGAGTTGGTATCTGGGAAAGGCATAATTAGTTGCTTTTTACATATAGCTTTTAATTGATGTTGACGGAAAATGTATTGTTTTGTTTTATTGTGAGCATTGATCGCGCATTGATTGTCGTTCTACGAAGAAACATTACTGGAAATATTAATTGATTTATTAAACTCTCGTGTCTTTTCTAACGTTCATGTAAGTTACGTCAATAATCTATACTTATAATAAATCTGTAGAAGTGTAAATTCTGTACATTAAAAATATCAAAAAAAAAAATAGGGGTGGTGTTACTAGACCGACACCGAACACAAAAGAGTGAAAAAAAAATTTTTTGTCTGTCTGTCTGTCTGTTTGTTCAGGTATCACGCAAAAACAACCGGTTCGATTACGATGAAACTTGGTATAATTACTCTTTATTATCCTGGGCACCACACTGGGTAGTTTTTATCCCGGAAAAGTATAAACAATAAAAAACAAACTTAATTTTGCGGTTAAAAACTCAATGATAAGTTTCGTCATCCACGCGAACGAAGTCGCAGGCACAGCTAGTAGTCAATATAATAATAGTTTACTTTTAAAATATTTCCGTATTAGAAATGATAATATTACAGGGTGTTTGGTAGACTAGTTAACGTGAAATTATAGACGTAGTATAAAAACCTTTTGGCCCAACTGTGGACCATATAAGTGGCCATAAAAAATACCGTATACCTACAGACATTAACGGTAACGCTAATTAAAATGCAAGCCCTACCCATTTATTTCGTCTTGTTGAAATTCATAATTTCTCGGAATAAATCTTTGGTCACTGATCAAGATCTTATTACTAACAAGACGGTTAAAACGTTTTGTAACTATAAACAGCTTAATTTGGTCCACAATTTCTACACTTGACATTGTATAGAGCTAAAGTTGGTAGGCTCATCCAGTCTGAAAAAATATTTTACTGCATATTAAAAGTTACCAATTACAGTCAAGGACTGGTATCATAAAACAATTAAATTCGTCATAATAATATAAAAAGATATGTAAAGAATAGGTACCTTGTTCTATCATAAACAATTTTTTAATTTAAGACGTTCTCAAAAGCCAATCTCTTCAGTCTGTCTTGCTACATTTCACCTAATGGTTAAAAGATATCACGAGACTGAAAATTGAGTAATATTTAAGTTTTCCATATACACAATCTGATTCCTCAACACAAGTGCTTTGCCGTTTTGCACAGGCTTGCTCAGAACAATCTGGTTCTTTCCTCTAAAGACCTTCCAGTATATACTCTGCATTTGTTTACACAAATTTACTATTGTATTGTCAGGACTATAAAAGAGACTGTGATTCCTGAGTTTGTTTCGACATTAAAATTTCTTCTCATGGTAGTTAGTTAGGAAATATCGACCTCATCTTCATTAAGAAGACGTGTGAAAGTTTTGATTTTTTTTTGACCGATTGAATTGATAAACAGTCCTATTAACAAAATAAACAATTTGAATTTGCTACTTACTATGGGTTCAGAGTGTAGGTATGTTGTCCACATTTATTATTATTGTAACATATTTTTAAATCTTCCACAGACGAGAGCGAGAGCGGGCGAGCTATGGCCGATGGACCGGCCTGACGGCATGCCCGTCATCCAGTCACTCGAGGTGATGTGCGGGAAGGACCACATGGACGTGCACCTCACATTCTCACACCCCTTCGAAGGCATTGTCTCGTCTAAAGGTGCGTATTGTACGCCAGTTGGGGTATCAATCACATATAATAACTATAATGTATTCTATGCTCATTCGCGCCTCTATCCGCTGGTTTTTGAAAGGCTGTCAACTAAGGGCTCTCACACATAACTGCGAATTTACATCGCATCGCGAATATCTTCGAGCTCGCGTTACATTTTGAACTTTATTTAACTAAAAGTTCCTTGCATCGAATCGCATCACAGTTTTGTGTAGGAGCCAAAAGGGCACGGTCACGGGTTGAGATTATTGTCATAAATGTTCTTAATTAAGTAAATTCTGGCGTATCCCAATATGGAAGTAGCTTAAATATGACTGTTATACCTACTTGAACCTTCGACTACAGCTGTTTCTTGATTAACCTTTTTGTTTGACCTACTGATTGATAACTTATATAGCTCCAAATACTAGATACTAAAGGTATCTAAAAATTAATATATCTTATCTTGAAACACCAATTAGAGACTTACCCCCGGTTCCTGAAAGGCTGAACAACATAAAAAATCACCTGTTACATGTCAAGCTGTGATTGATTGTTAGTATTTTGGTCAAGCCAATCGTGATTTGACAACAGATAAAATGATCAGCCATTCACAAACCGTTGACACAGTCCAAGATCCATCACAGAACGTACAAAATCAAAGGAAAATGTTAGAAACCGGTGTATTCAGACCGCCACTAATTGTTGCTATAATTGCTAAGGTTTCACTCACAATTATGACTGCTACATACTTAGTGAATTATTAATAAAGCACGCTCCAGTTACCGAGCTTTTAGTATGTGATACTGTTAGATACTGTACTTGGTTTTACTTTAATCTGGTTTATTGTTACATCGTAGTTTTGTTATGAATAGTTTTGACTAGCTCTTGATTAATAATTAGTTATTCGGTTGTTGTTAATTTGTTTGTTTCGAATAGCTTTGTGGGTTAATGTGGATGGCTGGCTAAATATAGTACTTTTGCATTATAACTATTATATTAAATTGAACATAATTTGCATGTTGAAAAGTTTTAAGTGGTGTGATGATCCTAATATACTCATTATAGTATATAACATCGAATGTTTTTTTACAGACAATTTTTTACCAAATCTATTTTATAAAGAAAAAAGTAAATTAATTTATATGAAGTAATTTGTCATCCAACAAAGGGCCAAACCTTGTTCATAACTACAGTAGTTAGGACAATTAAAGTATTTATGATTTATATGGAAATAAAAAACTGCAACATACTCGTGTTATTAAGCTAAAAATACAAATATGTTTTTAAAGGAATGTTGTTAAGTATGGTTATGTCCGCTATGCTTCATTTTTACGATCAACTAACCGTGAACTTATCTAGTATTTTAACTGGAATCGTCTAGATTTTACAGCAGATGTCTGCGACGCATTGACCTATATTTTCCATTGTACAAACAACCATACAATAATAAGCTAGTTGTTTTTATTCAAATATGATACTTTCTCAACGTGAACAATTGACGTAAAATATGATTTCTTTAACCCGGGGTCCTATTAATATAGGAATGCTTGTAGTTGCTTCAATGTGAAAGAAAGTTTGAAGTTTTTGTACACAGACTTAACTTTATTTACTACTATTTATTATTTACTAGCGGGCTCGACAAACATTAAGCATCTCAATTTTAAAATTATGAAAAGTCGTAGAAGTTAACTTAAAGAATTTACTGGATCTGTCCAGTTGGCGGTCCTAACCATCCAAGGTCATTACAATCAGCACAGTTCTTTAGAAATAATTAATTACATACTCAATAAGTTCTAAGTCTGCATATAATTGCTTAAAAATTTCAATAACCCGGTCTTTAGATGTAATCCTATACTTAAACTAGCATCCAATAAAGCCTAACATCAAAGCCGCAAACAGCCATTGCATATACTCTAAGTTTCCTATCACTCTGTTTATCTTGCTAACGATATTGCAATTAACGTTGTAAAGGTGTGCAAAATCAAAATCAAAATCAAAATATTTTTATTTCAAGTAGGCCTTTTTAAGCTCTTTTAAAACGTTAAATTACTGACTCTAGTTGCAGGTTCCAAAATGTCATTCCAATGGAGAAGAACCGGCAAGAAACTCCATTGGTTACTCTTTTGAAAAAAAGGTTAACATCAATGTAAAAATACAATTATTTTAATAAATATACAAATATGCGACAACAACGTAAATAGCAAAATGCTTAGATTAAGGTAAACGATGTCATCCAAAATGGAAGAACAATGAAGTAGTACACGCAACTAAATTTACATTGCCGTCACATTTACAAAGGTCGCGTATGCGAAAATAATAATAATAAAACTAAAAGACTAAATTAAGTAAATATGAAAAAATATCTAGTTAAATAGGTAAATAGCTTTACATACAATATATATGTAGTCCTACCTAAACCCTAACAGGAATGTCAAGGCATGTCAAAAGGTTTCTGCGAATAGAGACCGTGGGGAAGCTAGTCGAGTAAGATACAACAACAAGATGAGGCAAATGAACTGACGGACCGCCAGGGAGGCCACATGTGCAGAAGGTCCTAGATCCACGCACTTTTATCCTCTACGTAGTCACTAATTTTATAATAGGCCTTTCCTATTAGTTTGGATTTCACGCATGTTTTAAACTTTTTGTTAGTTAAATGAATTAAACTATCTGGTAATTTATTATAAAAGCGAATAGAATTCCCTAGGAAGGATTTAGTATTTGTTTTAGTTAGTCTAAACCTTGGGACTACTAGTTTATTTTTACTTCTGGTGTTAATATTGTGATAATCACTGTTGACACTAAAACTATCTAAATGTTTACGAACGTACATTATATTTTCCATAATATAAAGCGATGGCAACGTGAGAATACCGATTTCTTTAAATTTATCTCTAAGTGATTCACGGGGGCCCATACAGTAAATGGCGCGAATTGCTCGTTTTTGCAAGATGAATATAGAATCTACATCGGCTGCAGAGCCCCATAGCAGAATGCCGTATGACATAATGCTGTGAAAATACGCGTAGTAAACTAATTTTGCCGTAGGAATATCCGTGAGCTGTCTAATTTTCCGTACCGCAAATGCAGCTGAACTTAGCCTTTTCGACAGTGCTTTGATGTGAGCACCCCACTGTAACTTAGAATCTAAAGTAACACCAAGAAATACCGTTTCGTTAATTAACTCTAGTTTTTTACCATCAAGCATTAGATTTAGATCCAAATGCGATCGAACGTTCGGAAGTGAAAATTTTAAACATTTTGTTTTTGAAGCGTTTAGTAGCAAATTATTAGCTGAAAACCAATCTGACAACACGTTAAGCGCACTATTTAAATTAGTAAAGTCGTGCAATTTTCTATTAATTTTAAAAATTATAGAGGTATCGTCTGCAAATAAAATTATATCCGTTAATTTAGACATTATGAAAGGCAGATCATTTATATAAGCTAGGAAAAGAAAGGGGCCTAATATTGAACCCTGAGGCACGCCCATTCTTACTAAGGACCCAGGTGAAGTCACACCGTTTACGCCTACCTTTAGCTGTCTTGTTGACAAATATGACAATACTAGATCTAAAGATTGTCCTCGTAATCCGTAGTATTTTAGTTTTAGGATTAGAGTGTTATGATCCACGCAATCAAAAGCCTTGGAGAGATCACAAAAAATGCCGATGGCATCTTGTGAACCCTCCCAAGCTCCCAAAATGTGAGAGACTAACTTAACCCCGGCGTCGGTCGTCGACCTTCCCTTAGTGAAACCAAATTGTTGCTCGTGAAAAATATTATACTTGCTAAAATGTGACATCATTTGGTCAAGGACCATTCTTTCAAATATTTTACTAAAAGCAGGAAGTACTGAAACTGGTCTATAGTTAGATGGATCATTCTTGCATCCAGATTTAAAAATAGGTATTACTTTACTGTGTTTCATTAAATCAGGAAAAGTGCCACAATCAACACAGTCATTAAAGATATTTGCAAGAATAGGGGCAATAGTGTCAATTATGGATTGAAGTACTTTGACAGAGATTCCCCATAAATCTTCAGTGGTCTTTACTTTAATCTTACTAAATGTTTTCTTAACAATACTAGGAGATACATGCGTAAAATTAAAATTTGGAAAACTTTTATTCATAGACGTCTTTAGTAATGATTCCGCTTTTGACGAAGACGAAGGAAGAGACTTCGTCACCTCTACTGGTATATTTGAAAAAAATACTTCAAAAGCGTTAGCAACATCTGTCTTGTCTGAAATTATTTTATTATTGATTTTCAAAGACAGGTCTGTATCTCTTTGAGTACTATTTCCAGTTTCAGAATTTATGATCTTCCACACCGTTTTAATTTTATTATCAGAACCGTCTATACGCTTGCTGATAAGTCTAGATTTTGCCGCTAAACACACTTTTTTAAATACTTTTGAATAATTTCTAACATACTTATGAAAATCAGGATTAGTGTTGAATGATTTTTCATCATAAAGACCGTAGAGAACGTCCCTACTTATTCTAATGCCTTTAGTAGCCCACTCATTAAATTTACTCTTAAAGTTGAGTTTAACATCTTTTCGAGGACACGTTTTGTTAAACGATTCCCGTACAATACCAAACAGGGAATTATAATCTTTATTTGGAACTCCAGAAAAAGAATATTTACAATTAAGGGCTGCTGTAATATTATTTTTAAATGAATTTAGGGTATGATTTGTTAAGGGCCTGGTTGAAATAACTTTAGATACAGGTAATTTACTTTTAGCTTTGATAGTAACTAATTGACCCATATGATCAGATCTTACACCGGGTATTAATCTAGAGTTTAGCACCGAACTATTCGAAAAAATATTATCAATACAAGTAAGGGAAGTTACAGTAATCCTCGTTGGTTCATTAAAAATATAATTTAAATTAAATGACTTAAATAAAGATAAGAGCTTACATTTATCCGGCGAATCAATCAAGATATTAACATTAAAATCTCCACAAATATATATTGATTTATTATTGCAGCATAATTTACTTAAAATTTCTTCCATAATAGTTAAAAACGATAACAAGTTAGATGAGGGAGGCCTATAAACGCAAAGAACAATAAGAGATTCTATTTCTGCACATGCTACCTCACATATGCGATCAACAGAGAAAGAGGAGATGTCTTGACGTTCCTTGAACTTAAAGTAATCTTTACATAAAATCAGACACCCACCCCCCTCAGCTGAAAGTCTGCTGAACGCACTGGCAATCGCAAAGTTATTTACATTAAAATTCATCATATCTGGTTTAAGCCAAGATTCACAAAAACAAAGAATATCAATTGAATACTTATCTACTAAAAGTTCAATATCAAGAATTTTGCTAGAAAAGCGATTTATATTCTGATGATACAGCAGAATGCTATCAGAGTGCTTCCCTATTGTCTGCGTTGAGAGTTTAAACAATCTACATTGTTACTTAAATCTAAACTTAACCTATTCAGCGTTATATCTCCTATAACTGTGTTAATATTAAAAGCTATTAAACTAGCAACTAAAAATTTATATCTTCTAGGAAGATACATAGTTTCATGGGTTAGTTGAAACCCAGTAATAAATTGATTAGTGTCAAAAAACACTAATTTGTCACTATGACAACAAGTTGACATGTACAAAGTATTGTTTAAGTAATGCACATACTTATTGTGTTCGCTACTTAATGTGTTTGCATAAGGCAAAGCACACAACATAATTTTACCTATATCTAAACCTAGTAAGGTGTCAATGCCATAAACAATGTCCTTTCTCCTTATGCCTAAACTGTTACCTACTAATAAAACAATGTTAGTGTTTTTATTTAATTTCATGTTTTTAATTTTGTTTACCAAATTGTTGAAATTACAGTTTGGGTAGCAGTAGTTTGTAACATTGTGATTGTTATTGTTATTTAACAATGAACCAAACCCTGCTCCTATTTTATCAGAAATGATTATGCACTTGTCTGAGTAAAAATCAATATCACTATCAATTAAAGGCTGAGAGACTGTAGGTGAGGAAGGAACCTGCGGAGGCTCAGATGGTGAAACAGAGTTACTACAGTTGCAAGAGAGATTGTTAGTCAGGGACTCATATCTCTCTGCATTGCCTTTTACTATGTCTAGAAGTTCACTAGCCTCTACCATACGCTGACTAAGTTGTTCCTCACAGGAAACATATTTAGCAAAGACATCTTTCAACATATTCTCTTTAACTACTATTTCGTTATATAACAATAGAGTGTCTTTGTCATATTTAGCCCTACATTGATCCAGTTCACTAGTATATAATTTTAATTGAGTTACCAAGTGAATGTGCTTTTTATGACTATTAATATTATTTAATTTAGTGTTTTTTATTTTTCTTAAGGCTAAATGGGCTTTCCTAATTAATTTACTACATTTTATGTATTTTTTTATCTTATTATGACTAATTAAAGGACATTGTGTAATGACATCCTCACCGGTAAGGTCTATAATTACAGGCTGACTGACAGCCGAGGCTGAGTAACCTACCAACTCATCATATAGGCTCTGGGTGTTCGAGACCTGTTCATTAGTTTTCACTGACTCTAATAACAATATTGAATTATGGGCTTTACAAAGTTCATGCTCGAGTTCAGATATGCGATTCAAAGCGCTTTCATGTGTATCACTGCATTGTTGAAAAGAAGAAAGTACTTCTTGCAGGTGCTGGTGCCGGTCTAGTAAGTCCACATGTTCAATATGTAGTTCAGCCAGTTCGTTCTTGAGAGCGGTGTTCTTGTCGACTATGTTCTTCACTTCTACCTCGCTGTCATCTCTTTCCTGTAGCAGCTGCCTGCAGAGGGTTTTTGAAGACTCCAGCTCCTTTAAGGTTGCCCGAAGTTTGTCCTCCATGTCCCTTGCAGTTGCTCTGCGGGTCATCATTATTATCTTCCTGTTATCAGTTATCTGAAACTTGAAAAAGTAAAGCTAAATATCTAGATCCTAAAAATCTGGTGGCAGGGAAAACTAAAAGCAAAATAGTAAATTTAAATTAAACAATTATATTTAAATTAAACAATTATAAAATGTTAAAATTTAGATTTAGGGACAGTTAGATAGTAAATAAAGTAATAATATATTTTAAAATGAACATTAAAAGGGATACAAGATGGTTATTTAGTGAATAGATAAGGTTTATAAAATTATTTAAAGTTTTAAAAGATAACTATTATAATAAGAAGGTAGGTAGGTAGGTTAAGGAAGAAAAGAATTTGCTTAATTTAACAAATACTATAACTTAGTTAACTAAATGTGTTGTAACCTTGTATACAAGGTATTTGTCAAGTATTAAATGCAGTGAGTGATGTCTGGGGCGATTGATTATGTCGTCGATTTTGCTTCCACAGTTCGTCAAACAAAAGGAGACACAATATAAGCCAGTGAGTAATGGACGTTGCTCATCGATGATGAGCTGTGTGATTAGATGGTGTGTTGTATGGTGTATAATGTCTGTAATTAACCATTAATACTTAAGGTTGGGTACTTTCCTTGACTTATAGTTTCAAATATCTCCAGTGACCGTTGACAGCTGATTTCTTCGACCAACTTTTTGCGATAGACTTTTACTAAACACTGCACTTAACCAGATACATAACTTATTGACTATACTATAGATAACTGACAACAATTACACAATAATATCAGTAAAAAAACTATTAAAAACTATTTTTCGAAATTTAAATTACAAGAGGTCGATTTTTGACGACTAGTTGGCTGTGTTGCGCTCACTTAATTAGCCATTAACATAAACACCGAGCCTTTAATTACAGTACTTTGCTTTCTATTTGTTAATAGGGCATAAAGTTTTACTATGACTTACATTAGCTGTTTTATTTCAATTTTCTTTGGTCATTGTATTTTAAGTATGGTAGATAACTGCCTCGTTGGTTAGTGGCGCTTAGCGCGACTGCTACGCTAGAGGTCTTGGGTTCGATTCCCAAGTCGACCAAGGTGTTATTGGGTTTTTCTATGAAATTCTCAGTAGCAGGTCGGAGTTTGGATTTGTGCCCGGTTAGTGGCAATAGGCTCGCCCCCTATTAAATGGGACCTAAACAAACCGGCGAACTGTAGGTGTACATTGGTACACCTCTGCCTAACCCTTCGGGGATGCAGGCGTGATGGTATGTTATGTTATGTTAGATAAGTAGTCATTTAAATCATCAACAAACCACAACATATTTTGTTGTATTGACAGGTCTGTTGGCCTAGTTTTTAGTGACCCTGACTGCTAAACCAGAGGTCGTGAATTCTATGGCCACGAATGAATGATCATGTCCACTCCATAGTCCCTATGTGATAAGTATGATCATTTGTCTTACGTCTGGTGTAAATAGACGACCTCCGTGGTGGAGTGGTGTACGCAACGGTTTCAAGGTGTCGCTAGCTCTGAGGTCCCGGGTTGGATCCCCGGACGGGTCAATGTAGAAACCAACTTTTCTACATTGTCCCGGGTCTGGGTGTTTGTGGTACCTTCGTTGTTTCTGAATTCCATAACACAAGTGCTTCAGCTACTTACTTTAGGTTCAGAGCAATGTATGTGATGTTGTCCGCATTTATTTATTATTTATAGTCTATTATATGTGTATAATGTGCAGAGCCTGTATAATGGCAACCAGAAAACTGAGAAATATCAACAAAAATAATAATTTGAGAAACATATGAGTAGGTTACTCAGTTTTCTGGTTGCCATGATACAGGCTGCCTAGTTAGGGATCAGATGGCCATACGTCCGTTATCCTAATTCATTAAATTGTAAGATATTCTTATTTACTTTATTTGCAGAATACATCCAACTATTACATATATCTAATAGTATTTTTAATAAACTATTTTTAATTAATTAATTTATTCATTTCCGTTGTCCAGGTCAACACGGCGATCCGCGCTGCGTGTACGTGCCTCCGTCGACGGGTCAGACGTACTTCTCATTTAGAATCGCCTATGCTAAGTGCGGCACTAAACCAGGTAATTTGATATTTTAATTATTAGCAAATAGTGTATTAAGGTTGAAAGTTGGCATAGTGGCGTTGCTAACTGGACCTTTGTTACCGTGTACTTTGAAATTCAACATCATCATCATCATCATCTCCCGAGCCTTTTCCCAACTATGTTGGGGTCGGCTATCAGCCATACCGGATTCAGCTGAATACCGTATTTTACGGAGCGACTGCCTTTTTTTTTTTTTTTTTTTTTTATACAGGTGAAACTCATTTATGAGCCAGCCTTGCATCGCCATGGGGGGTGGGGATGCAAGAGTCCGGGCTTCCAGAGCCTTGAAAAAAAAAGGCTCCGACTACTCCGGCAAAACACCTGGTGCCATCTTTCGCCTTAGTGGCGGCGTTACGGGACCAACCGAAGTCTTTACACCATAACGCCCCCGGTGACTGCCCGCTTAGTGGCGGGCCCGACATGACCCCCCTCCTATGCCGGAGGGAGGACAGCGGGGGCAGTGTATGGCACTACACCACCCCCACCCAGCAAAGAAGGAGACGCGTGCAAAGAAGGCTGAGGGACCCCCGTCCCCGCCCTCTGCGTCCCCCCCAGGGCAGGTCTAGCTACGGCGGTTCTTGTCCGCGCCCTACCCACCCGCCGTCGGCGGAGCAATGGAGCGGAAGGGTCAGCCTCCCGCTCGCGCTCCGAGGTCTCTTTCTGCGAAATGACAATCTCGCAGAAATGAGACACTGCCCGCCAGACGCGATCGTCCGCGAGCATGGCATTAACCACACCCTCGAGCGAAAGGTCCGGGCCAGCAACTCCACGCAGGACACGGCGCTCAGTTTCGAAGCCAGTGCAGGCCTCGAGTGTGTGCTGCGCCGTGTCTTCCATTGCGCCACAATGGTGGCACGAAGGGGACTCCTCTCGCCCAATCCGGTGCAGGTACGATCCGAAGCACCCGTGCCCGGACAACACCTGCACCAGACGGAACGTGAGGAAACCGTGGCGTCGCTCCAGCCATGGGTCCAAGAGCGGACCTACAATTTCAGTGACGCGGCGTCCGTAGCGGGCGCTGGCGAGATCCAACCGCCAACGGAGGACCATTTCGTCGTAGGCCTCGCGCCGCACGGCGCTACGTTCCTCTGGGGCAAGGCACTCCCCGAGCGCTTTCCGGGCCGCCGTCTGGTGGTATACGGCGCCCAGGACCCTAGCTTCTAGCTCCCAGGGGGGAGTACTGGCAAGGACGCATGCTGCTGCGTGCCCCACAGTACAGTAGGCCCTCCCAATGCGTTGCGCGATTGCCCGTTGAGGCCTGCGCAGGAGGGCCACGTTTTCCTTTCTATAAAGGGAGTCCGCCCATATTGGCGCTCCGTAAAGCGCCATAGAGCGCAGGACTCCGGCATAAAGGCGGCGGCAACTAGTCCGTGGCCCCCCCAAGTTAGGAAGGAGCCACGAAAAGGCGTTAGCCGCTTTAAGGAGGCGCGTAGCAAGACCCTGAAAGTGGGGGCCAAACTCCCACTTGGCATCCAGGATCAGGCCCAGGTATTTCATCCTGGCCTTCACATCGATCCTGACGCCAGCTACAACAACGTGCGCATCAGGAGGCTTGCGCTGACGAGGCCCCGGAAAATATATGGCCTCCGTCTTTTCCAGGGCCACTTTTAGCCCCAGACATCCCATTCTGTGTGCAACCAGCGTGCCGCCAGCAGAAGCCAGGCGCGCCGCCTCCCCATATGTCCCTCCTCGGGCAGTGACTAGGGTATCGTCTGCATAGCAGAAGATACCCATGCCTGAGAGGAGGGCGCCCCGAAGCACCCAGTTATAACCTATGTTCCACAGGAGTGGCCCAAGGACCGATCCTTGTGGAACTCCGGTGTCCACCCGGCGGCGCTTGATGCTGCCATTCCTACTTTTAAACAAGACCTCGCGGTCCCGTAGGTAGTCGGCCAGAAGCGCCACCAGGTACTGTGGTACTCTGTGGTACCTCAGGGCCTCCAATATTACGGCGTGAGGCAGGGAGTTGAACGCGTTAGCGATATCAAAAGATAGCGCCACCACTCCCTGCCCTCTCTCTTTCGCCTCTGCGCACAGGACTTTTAGGCCCTGGATTGCGTCTATGGTGGACCGACCCTCACGAAACCCAAATTGGGCCTCAGATAGGTCCGGGCCGGTCCCGGCAAGATGATCCTTGAGGCGAACCGCGATTATCCGCTCAAAGGTCTTGCCCACCTCATCCAAAAGGACGATTGGCCGATATCCCGACGGGGAATCGGCCGGGCGCCCATCCTTTCGAAGGAGGACTAACAAGCCCTCCTTCCACGGTTTCGGGAACCTCCCGATAGAAAAACACCGGTTGAAAAGGTCCCGAAACCGTTCCTCCAAACGGGAAGTGGCGATCGCCATAACCCGGGCCTGTACGCCATCGGGGCCGGGGGCGGTCTTCTTGCCACTCAGGCAGGACACCGCGTCCGCAAACTCTTCTGATGTCAGCGGAGGAACGTCCTCCGATGGGCCCATCCCGTACGGGGGATTCATCATGGGTGGGGTGACGTTGGCAGCGCTTGGAAACAGCGCCTGAACCACCCTGTCCAAAAGATCAATCGGAAGGGTCTCTGTTAGTGGGGGACCAATAGGGCGCAGCTTGTCGCGTACCATTTTGTACGGTCTCCCCCAAGGATCGGCGTTGAGACCCTCCAACATCTCCTCCCTCGCGGCGTCTTTAGCCTCCCCAATGGCCGCCTTCAGCGCCTTCTTCGCCTCCTGCCATTGCAAGTGGTACCGGGCCTCACCCTGAAGGTCCCGGTTATGGCGACGTCGACGGAGGCGCTGATAACGTCTTCGGGCGGCCGTACAGGCCTGTCGCAGATCGGCCAACTCTGCAGACCACCAGTAAACCGCCTTCCTAGTTGGGGGCCGACGAGACCGAGGCATGGACGAATCACACACCTCGGTCAACAAGTCCCGCATATGAGAGGCCGCTGCGTCCACATCAGGACTGGTAGGTGGACAGAACCAGTCCTGCACTAAGGCGACCTCGCCTGCCATCTGGCGGTCCAGGTGGGTGATGGCCCACCTCGGGAACGGTGTGCACCCTTGTGTGCCCTGTGCTCGCTGGGAAGAAAACCCTATCCGTATGTAGCGGTGGTCTGATAGGGTCTCCATGAGCTCGACCTGCCATGACGCAACGGTGGCAGCAAGTGCAGGGGTGGCGAAAGTTAAATCAACCACGGACCCTCCGTGCAGCCTCACACACGTGTGCGTCGTCCCTCTATTAAGGAGGGAAAGGTTGGCTGAAACCGCCCACGCCTCCAAAGCCTGGCCTCGTGCGTCATTGGACGGGTTGCCCCATGCCACAGACTTTGCATTAAAGTCGCCGAGGACGACCACCTGTCTCGGCGCCAAACGCATCAAGACCCCCGAGAGGGCAGCCAAAAATCGCTCGAATTCCGAGAGTGAGCGGTTAGGAGAGAAGTATACGCCTAAAAGGGCATTCTCTCCCCAAGCGGCGGCAACAAAGCCAGACCCCCTTTCCAAGGATGTCAGGGGAAGGGAGTCCATAGAGGGTCGTGGAATTATGGCCACCAAACCATCCAAATCCCCGAGCCAATTAGGGGGCACGAAGTAGGGCTCCGCGACCACCCCCGCATCGGCACCCCATTCGGCCAAAGTTTGGGCGACCAGGTCTTGTGCCGCCCGACAATGGTTGAGATTCCCCTGGAGGAGTGTTTTCTGTGTGTAACTTGACATCACTCCTCCATTTGTAGGGAACCTCCTGCCACCGGCTTACTGGTGGTGGTGTTGACAGGCCTTGTCTGGGCCGGTGCTATGCCTCGCTTTGCAGGGGGGTTGCACTTGGCACCTCCCATCGTATGGCCCGCCACTTTGCCGCTTGCCGCACATACGGAGCAGTGCGGCTTGCCGTTGCAGGCGCTGGCCATGTGATCAGCCTTACCGCAACGGCGACAAAGAGCCGAACGATCTTCCGACGACGGGCAGCGGGGTCGAGTGTGTCCGAGTAAGAAGCACTTGAAGCAGCGCATAGGCTGGACCCCAAGTGCCCGGACAACCCCCGAACTGAACCCTATCGACAGCCCTTTTTTGAGGACGGCTTCCGCAGCCGCAACTGGGCAGGACAGGCGTATTTCGCCGATCCCCCGACGGCCAGGTCGGACCTCGCCGGCTTTGATGGTTCCACGACTGCAACCACCTACAGCCGCTACTGCCTCCACCACCTCATCCCTAGTGACCGAGTCGTCAAGCTCGGAAATTACCAAGGACGTGCACTTGGTTGGCCTGCCCACTGTAGCCAATCCACTGACCGCTTCCCGCAGGGCGGTTGCGAAGAGATCAGCATTGGTGTCACGGCTCGCTCCACAGAACTCGAATAGTCGAGCCCCGGTCTGCGTTTGCCGGCACTTGACCTCCTCAATGCCCATCTCCCTCGGATTAACCGATTGCCGGGCCTTGGTCAACACCTGCTCGTAAGACACCCCCTTCTCCACAGCTTCTGGCGTGATGGTTAACACCACTGCTGCGGAGTTGGGGGGAACCATTTTGGGGACCTTTTTGGCTGTTTTCCCTCCTTTTCCCTTTTTTGCCGGCTTTTTCGTTAAAGGGCCTGAGGCAGTGGGAGCCTTCGCCTTCTTCTTCTTTTGGCCTTTCTTCTTCTTGTTCCCGACAACCTGCCACTCGTTAGCAGGTGTTGTTGCGGGAAGCATGCTGTCTACTGTAGCTGAACTTTCAGGCGCCGGGGGCATTGATGGTCCCGGATTCGCAACCACATGGGAGCTGGAAACGATCGCCTTTTGGCGAGTGCCTTTTTGGGAGACTAATGTTCCCTTAAAAGGAATTACCTTCTTGGTGTGTGCAACAGTGGAGGCCACCGACGCATAAGAAATCGGGACCTCGGAATCCGCCCAAGGCGCAGAACCCTTAGGGGCCGACTTCTTGCCGACACCCTTTCCCTTTACGGGTTTAGGGGGCGCTCTCTCAGAAACCACCGTTTTTGGTTTGTCCCCTGCTAAAGGCGGGCGAACAACCTTGGGGGGATTAAGGCGGTCCTCAATCCCCGCGAAACATGATCGCACAAAAACCTTTGTCTCCGCGGCGTGTTTGAGGAGCATTTCCTCTAGTACACCGCGGAGGGAGGCAGTGGGATTTGCAGTGATGGTCATGGCGGAGGCCACGTCCATTGCCTCCACTTCGGCTTGTTGGAGCGTAACAGCGCCTTCCAGCGTAGCGATTTTGGCCTCTAAGGCCTCAATGCGCCGGTGCTGCTGTAGCTTCTCCTCTTCCAGGCGAGTCACTGTTGCCTGGAGACGCTGAACCTCCTCCGGGGCCGATCGCGTTACCATCGATGCCAAGATGTTCTTAGCGTTTTCCGCGTGGTCTCGTAGGGCTTTTTGCAGGGTCCCCTTCATATTGCTAGATTTCCTAGCTATTTCCACGATGCTGCCCATGTCAGCATCGTGAAGGGACTGCAGCTCAGCCACCGTCTTGTCCGAATAGTCAATCCAGACAGAGGCGCCATAACCATGTTTAGCCCGGGCGAGGTTAGCCTGACGCTCCTGCGCCGCAACCTTCGCCTCGAGCTCTTGAGCGAGCGCCTCTCTTTTCAGCCTATTGGCCTCTCGCTGAGCCTCTGCCAGACCAACATAGTGGTCCGTTGACGATTGCGGCTTCCGGGGGCGGCCACGTTTGCTGGAGGCCGACTTGGTGCTCTTAACCGAGGGAGCGTCCGAGCTGGACCCCTCGGCACCCGCTGATTTGCGGGAGCGCTTGCGCGACTCTTTCGTAAAGAGTTTACGTGTTTCACACAAGCCTCCCGCCGAACTCGCTATCGACGCGTCGGTAAGCGTGCCCTCCTCGTCCGAGGACAAACATCCTGGGGACGGGTTGAAAAACTTGCTCCCCGAGATTGAGAAGCAAGAGTTGCGACTCGAAGGACGCTTGAACACCTCGGCATCTGAACGCGCGAGGCGAACCGACGTCCTCCGCCCTTCACTAACCAGGGTTGTACCGGGTGTAAAACCCGCACCCTCAACACCGCGATCCTCCGAGGCGTCACGCTCAACCAAAAGGGAGCCGGACAACCTCTTTGCATCGCTTATCTCCTCCGGGCGAGTGCCCCCCCTTACCAGGCCCGGAGCAAACCGCTCAACGGGCTGGGAGGCGGGACCCTCCCCCTGGTCCTGAGAAGGACCTTTTCCAACATCTAGAGATCGCATCGTAATCAGATTCGATTTTCCAATAAGTTCAAGCGCACTTTAGCCGCGTGTCCTCTGCTTCTGCGTTACCGAAGTGTCAGAGGACGGCGTTTCCAGGGATCACGAACGTGGACGTAAGCGCTTGGGGGGATCCCCACGGAGCGACTGCCTATCTGACCTCCACAACCCATTTTACTGGAAAACACAGTATCCTATAGTAAGACTGGTTGTCAGAATTGACTTAACGACTGCCAAAGATCTATGTATGACAGCCGGGACTTACTGTTTAACGTGCTTTCCGAAACACGGAGGGGTCTCGGTATGTTATAAATGGTCACCCGTCCACGGACCAACCGCGGTGAGCGCGGCTTAACCTGTATTATCGGTCAAGCCTTACACTTAGCCACGAGCTCCTCCTCCTCCTCACTTTGAAATTCAACGTGAGATTTATTATTCAAGTAAGTGCTCTTTTCGGACTTAACCGTGATATTTTTAAGGATGCAATCGTATGCTAGATAAAGGTGCAGCATGTTACGAACCTAGGCTAATATTTCCCATCAAGATTTGCTCGGTAGTTTCATCGGTAGAGAAATCTCTACACAACTTTATAAGTATCACGTGTAGTATTAATCGCCAATTTACGTCTCCACCATCAGAAAATTTCAGTGGCATTATAATGTTATTCTGTCACCAGTCAAAATACAACTGAATTATAGGCCACCTAGACACTTATAAAAATACGTATAAAATAATATAAATAATCCAGCCTATAAACGTCCCACTGCTGGGCACAGGCCTCTTCCCATATAGAGAAGGCACGAGCATTGATCACCACGCTTGCTCTGTGCGGATTGGCGATTTCAGATCCCAAATTTTGGAATCCAGGTTTCCTCACGATGTTTTCCTTCACCGTTTGTCAGAAGTGTCTTAGAATAATTAAGAAAGTACATATAACTTTGAAAAAGCCACATTGGTACTTGCCTGGGTTCGAACCTGCAACCTTGTGCATACAAATCCGTTCACTGAACCGCTAGGCCACCACGACATTTGTACGTACACTACAAGTTAAATAAAACAATGGAATTCCAAAATTTCATATTCAGTGTTCCTTCTAGATCCAAAAATATTTAAAAGCTATTAAAATTAAACAAATAACCAATTTAAGGCAAAATCCACACTGTAAGGTAATTAAACCTCGTCTCGGTTGGTTTACTACAAATGGACCGTGGGTAGTGGCGTGAAATCAATAAATGTATTCGATGCCTAATGATGCAGACTCGCACAATTACTCGATATAATAAATTGTTTAAACAAATCGATTAATCGTACATCATTCGAGTCCTTAATGTGTTTGTTATTTGATCGTATCGATATGTTGTTACGCATTCTCACACCAATTTAAGTATGTGGAACATTTTTTGCAAGGTAAGAGTAAATGTTGTGGCCTACATCTCACATGCATGGAATGGCCAGATGCTTAAACTATATTATAATTTATAAAGAATTTTAAATCATCATCAGCCCTTATCACACAGTTGGGTGAAGGCCCCTATAACTATCTGACTTTTTAAGAGCTTTTCTAATTTCGTGTTGACGTATTGTGTTCAATTGTATTTTACTAACGTTTTTTAAATGTTATACTAGTAAGTTATATTTATCTACTTCAACTTTGTGTACATTACTTATATAGGTATATTCTTTCGTAAAATATTTTAAAGGCTAAATTAAGATATAGCAACACGCCTTACTATTTACAACTATGTATTCAAAAGATGAATTCTGAAAAAAAAGAGTTTAGATAAAACTCATATTTCTTTCTCCAACTTATCTCTTGCTAGTTATAAACAAAAGAAAACAGAAGAAAAGAGAAATACACACCAAACCAGCTTCTTATTCTCTCTACTTTTTGTATAATTGCTTGTTTACACTTCATTGCGAAATCGCGATCCGTCACGCCAATGAAGAGAAACGTATTAACTCATTCCTTTGATACATCATCTAAAATTGTGATGCGTATAGGAACATAGAACCGTTATAATTCTATAATTATAGATTCGTAAGATTATTGAGAATAGAGATCTCTGTAATCTGTATTGAGTTATTAGCGCGGAGAGATGTTACTCGCCGCTGTTGTTACTGAAACTAGGTAATAAGAAACGTTTCAATGAAATAAGTTGTAAATTATCTTCACAGCATAGATGGCTAAGGAAATAAGTATCATGCAATACATTGAGCAATATAGCAGCAATTTTCGTCAGTACAACGCGTAGTAAAAAACTTCATAACCAGACAAACGCATCTTCAATGTAGTTTTACTTATTTATGCTTGAGGTGTGATTTATGGCCTTTTTTAAAATCGAGACACAAATCGGGAACATATTGCATACTCAAACTAAAAACATTAATCAAAAGCCTTTCTAAACAAGTAGATAGGTAAAATAGTAAAGGCCCTTGAATGCCTATTAAACCCATTTAAATCAGACTATCAAACAGATACAACTTAACGAAGACAACGCAGACACAATCAACTAATCAGGCTGTCCAATGATATTGTCAAGAAAGGATGTAGCTATCAAGGGTAGGCGTAAGATAGACGCCTACTTAACAAGTTTACACCGATTAGAATTGTGTTAAGGTGATGGTATATTCCACTTTGTTCACCTGAGGGCTATCACCTGGGTGAACAAATGCGACCTTTTGGATTATTAGAGTAGAATTATAAATAAATAAATAAATAAATAAATGCGGACAACATCACATACATTGCTCTGAACCCAAAGTAAGTAGCTATTTAGCACTTGTGTTATGGAATTCAGAAACAACGAAGGTACCACAAACACCCAGACCCGAGGCAATGTAGAAAAGTGATTTTCTACATTGACCCGTCCGGGGATCGAACCCGGGACCTCAGAGCTAGCGACACCTTGAAAACCGGTGCGTACGCCACTCGACCACGGAGGTCGTCAATATCACCCATATACAAAATGATATGAACATGGAAA
Organism: Autographa pulchrina; assembly: GCA_905475315.1. NCBI lineage: Eukaryota > Metazoa > Arthropoda > Insecta > Lepidoptera > Noctuidae > Autographa > Autographa pulchrina. Next base: position 3,634,913 of record FR997773.1, on the reverse strand, counting down.
TTGAAGTATTTTTTTAGTTATGAGTTAATTGTAAATTAGGCATACATACTAAAAGTAAAAGCAGTTATAATTTTAAGTAAAAAACGTGTAATGTAGTAAAATACTTCAATTTCCATGTTCATATCATTTTGAATATGGGTAATTCTACTCGAATAATAACGGTCGCATTTGTTCACCCAGGTAATATCCCTCAGGTGAACAAAGTGGAATATATCAAGGTAATAAGTACCCGTTTGTTTATACATTAACTTACGCCTAGAACATGTTTGAGAAGATAGGGCGATTCGATTTTGTTTTATGGAGGTTGGAATTCGAATTTAGATCACTGAAATTTTAAGGCGAAGACGATGATCTTTCTAATTATATTCTAAAAATATAATGATTAGGAAACGCTTTTAGTGTTCTCGGATTAGGCCAGGATTGTCAGCCAAAAATGGTTAAAAAAAATCTGCTAACTATTATACTACGTGATGAGGACAATTATGAATTTTACTCATTGTAAAATTAAAGATTTTCTGGAAATATTAAATTAATCGGCTTAGGTGGTCGGCTATAAAACTCAATGATCGTGTTTTTTACATTAATATGTACCTATTGTAATCAAACATTGAGTCCTGCTTTTTTAGGTAACGTTGGTACGTTCGTTAATTATTTCGTCAATATTAAGAAAGTTTTCGTAAAAGAAAACTACAAAAGCGTATGTGACTATGCACAGTGTTGAGTAACAGCAATTCATCTAACACATAAATCAAAACTGCAAGCTAAGCACTTAGCTCTATCAGATCGCAACTTCCATTAATAATGCTTTGTGAAGTAAATTATCCTCATCTTTATTCAGGCTATTAAGATTGTACGCGGATGCTGTCATTGTTTCATTGCCGGTAATTAATTGATGGGGCTATTCCAAGTTTATATTATTTGGAATGTAGTAAGAGTATACAGTCATTGCTTTCTAATATTGTTCTGTAATTAACGGAATTTATGATTTGCCTTTACTAGAAATGTCTGACTTAAATAGAGGCTATCACAATAATGTAAGTTGTTTTTTTGGAGAAATAAATCGAATCTACGTTATTATACGTTATAAATATAAAAACATATATTTTGATTTTGTAAATATTTCGATGGACAACATAAATAGACAGCAAGTTTGTCGACAATAATTTACCATTTACCTATCGTTAAATTTAATCTCGTATAGCATTTAGATTGTCAGTAACTATCGGTGATTGGTAACAATTTCGCAATAAATCGCCAGCATTCGAGTTTTACGGCACACCGGTCCCATTTCAACAAAGTCAGTGAGTTTTTCTCATGCCGATTCCTAGTCGCATCCACTATGGCTAGTGTGGAGTAACGGGCGGTGCATGCGTCCCGCTCCTTCTACGAACATTGCGCGTGCATTGTTTCTCGGAATCGCCAACCGCCGGACCACATAACACCGCACATAAAGCTCAATTTCCCTTAACACCCGCCTCGAAGACGCCATCCCTCAATCCAACTTTCAAGTGTATTTCCTTCCAGCTGTGACGTACTAATTTCGACTTTAACTGCTTCTGACGAAATGAATAGCGCGTGACAATGTGAAAACGATTTAAAACCGTATGACATAGAGTCTGAATATGTCAGGCGCGTGTAAACTTGGAAGATTAATGTCCTAATGGATCGCCGTTCTGGAAGGGAGTCAGCTAGAAGTCTTTAGGGATCAGTTTTGCTTGCGTCATGACGACCCGAGACCACTGACACGATCCGCGTTCTTCGGGCGACTTCCACTTTTTGCGTGAGTACATCCGTGTGGGTTTAGCCCTAGCAATAATAAGGATTTAAAAATTAAATAGGAAACGTTTTCTGCTAAATCAGGAATGAAAATAATTTAATAATCAAGAGTATACGTAACATAAAATGACGAATAAAGAATCTGTTATCATAATTTAACTTAGTAATGAAATGGTGTCGTAAACATTTTTATTATTTTCCATTTTTATTAATGAATTTTACTGAAATTAAGTCAAAAACTTTGTTTCTTGTTATCGTACATATTTGTAAGATATTTTGCAATTAAATTTTAACTCCGTTATAAATATTAATATGCCGCATTCCCCCTTTGATCTTCACTTCAAAAAATATTTCCTGCTTCACCAACTGCAATGCAATTTCAGTAGCAGATATTGTTTGTCGACTAGATATTAGTATTTAACGTAATTTTTATAGCGCGTAAGTCATCATCCTATTTCTAGTGGGGAGAACTATCTACGGATTTGTTATTGAAATTGGCCATAAACAAACTTTTTTTTAAAACTGTTTAGTATATTTAAGCTTAAACTTCTTCCAGATCTCCATGGGCAGTTTTACGAGAACACGGTGGTGGTGCAATACGATAAGGACTTGTTGGAAGTGTGGGACGAAGCCAAGAGGCTGCGATGCGAGTGGTTCAACGACTACGAGAAGACAGCCTCGAAGCCGCCAATGGTCATCGCCGATTTGGATGTGGTGCAGTTGGATTTCAGAGGTAAGACTAATGTTCTGGTTAGCTGTCCTTTTTGGTAAAGGTAGCTGTTTATGTGTACCTACTTATTTCAGTTCTATGCTATTTTTTTAAACCGATTTTCAATGGTCTAATTCTTGGAAACTTGGTACTGTTCAAAGAACTATGTGTTTATCAAGGATATTGACTGTACCTTGACCAAAATGTGTCTAAATCATTTTAATGGTATATAGTTGATTTGGTGACAAACATTCAAACATCACATAATAATATTAGTAGGGTGTAATAATGGCAGTGGCGCTGTGATCGATTATGAAGCTAAAATTATTTCTTACTACATAAATTCTAAATCCTGTCCAAATGACACCAGTCAAGGATTTGAAACGAACCAATCAGAAAACTTTATCTTGTCATTTGGTTGATTCCCATTGGATGGCGATGACGCGACCGGTCCGAAGGTTTATTAGATCCCAAACAATGTAGACTGACAGCTATCCGGAGACGAACCTGTCTTGTGTACCATACCAACATTTATACCTTTCCTTTAAACGTCGTCAAAAGCTGTCAGATTACTGAATGTTGGCATTTATGTCGACGATCCTAGAACTTCTTTAGCTTCAAATGATTTTATACAATTTTTTAAATAAGAAAACGCGTTTTTTACTTTAATATAGCTTTTTTTAATTATCAATTATAATGTCACTATGTATAGGCTAGGTTGCTTATTACAATAAGCTGTTTGCAAATAGCTGTAAAGTACACTATCATCCTCGAAATAAGAATTGTTTATTTAATAATCAAATTGTGACAATGAAATGCCATGATTAAATCTTAGTTCAAATCTACTACCAATCATTTCCCGAAACATAAACATTGGTACGAAAACCGTAACCAAAAGCAGTATAGACGAAATTCAGATTATGATTTCTTACTTACATTCTTCGGAAAACTTTATTTGAGCTACCAAATAAAATTTGTTCCAAAGTACTCAATCAATAGATAGTTCATTTATTTCATATACAGTCATTATCGTCCACTGCTTGTCAAAGGCCTCCCTTTCCGTCTACCAATTCTCGCAGTCCTGGCCTATTGTTTACACTATGTTTATTTACAGGAGACAATGTGGACTGCTGGATGGAGATCCAAGCTGGGAAGGGACCGTGGGCAGCACCAGTGTCTGGCATCGTCCCTCTGGGATCCACCCTCACTCTTGTGGTCGCCATCAACGATTATCGAGGTAAGAACAGCAATACTTTTATAAAAATCTTCTACATAAATTATATTTTGCATAGGTAGGTATCTGTCGATTAAAAATGAATGCTTTTTGTCATCACAAATTCACAATTGAGCTTGTAATTTTTTTTTCTAGTAGATATTATTAAAGCATTTAAGTCTTGTTTTTGGGTCTTTAAGATCAATAGTTAATGTAATTAATCCTAATTTGTATTAGGCTACAAACCCTTACGTCTGTTTTCCTCTGATTGCTTTTCTAGACATCCTAGCTCAGTACGAAAATTTTTGGCAAAATAGGGAATTAGAAGTGAACTTACTAAGAATAACAAATATGAGCACATAAGTCGGAGAAATAGTTAAAATATGCGGAAACGCACTATTGCTTATTAGTACGCGCATTTTACCCATAATTATATAGCAAAGGTACCGACGCCAAAATTGCCTATTGTTTTCTTCAAAGCAAAAAAAGTATTTTCTCTAATATTCATCAATTTTTTATTACGGTATTTCCCTAGCGTGTGTTACTTCGTTATTTTTTTAGTGCGTGAGATAATGAGATTTTTAAAGGTCTACAAATATTGTTTGACTGTTTGACGAAATCAAGACGGTAAAGTTGTATGTTAAACGTATCTGTCAAACTTAACGGCTGACATGTTTATAAATGGTTGATAAACATGTTGATTGAGTACAAATGTGATGAAAATAGATAAAATTTAAGGTTCTATGGTACTAAAAGGGAAATTGTAATATGGTTTGCGATTATCAACTCTACTGCGTTGTAATAAAGGTGCTGTCAAAGATTTACCTTTGGTGATATGCAATCAACTTTGTCGTTAAAATGCGTTTGGTTTTATGTCGAAGTATGGAAACATTTTGTATTTATAGCAGATTAAAGTTTACATGAAATATACAAATGACGAACAGATTAAAAATTGTATGCATGCTATAAAGTTTTACGAGGGTTTGTTTATACCTACAATCTACATGTTTTTTACTTTCGTTTAATATTTTGAAACTTATGAAAGTAATTTTTAAGGCAATAACGTTTCACATAAAAAAGGACGTTGATGCGATTTCATTCATACCATTTTTATTCCGAAACAATTTATCAGTTTTTTTTTCGATAGTCGAAAAACAACTAAACTGAGAAGCTCCTCGTTTTTGAAGTCGGTTAAAACATATTTGGCTCTACAATACTCTATTTTCCCACTCTCAAGTTCCCGGCAAGATCATAAACCTACTTTTTCGTGAATTATTCCAAACATTTTACTCGCATGCACTGGTGACGTCACTGACGTGTTTCGTCTAAGAATGTACAAAGTAAATAATTACAGTATTAATACCGACGTTCACTGCTTAATTATAGTTTTTAATTACCGGTGTAGAAATGAAATATTGTGGTATAGTCATTACTGTTAGACTTTACAACTGCATAACGCACGGAGCTGTTAAAATAGTACGCGTGAGATTGTATTTTATTTATGAAAGCATATTTTTCCTAGTTTCAAAACAAAAGGAAAACGGCATTTATTCGTATTCTACCTGTATCTAAATGTAAAGTTTAAGTTGATTATGGATTTTAAAGATAAGAAATAATTAATGTATTTTTAATAATCTTAAATAACTAATAAGAATTTTATATTTTTTATCGGATAAAATTACCTAGATAAAAATGACTTAAATCTCCGGGGTATCTTCTTTTTTGTATCTTTATAAATTCTGTCCAAAAAGAAAAAAAAATAGTTAACAAACGCATGTTATTACTTACATCATCTGAGAAATTACTGCAATGAAGAAATTCAATAAGTTAAGCTATAAGTTTATTATAATAATTTTCTTATCATTCATTCTTGGAACTTCATTAAAATTACATTTAACAACATCCATTTAAATATATTTGAGACTGACGGTTTATAACTAGCTAAACAAAACAGCCGTTTTTGTTCTTGCAATATTGCATACTTCTCATGTTGATAGTAATAACCCTCCTTTTTGGATTCGCCGCGGTAGGGTAAAAAGCAATCTAATGTATAATTAAGTAGAAACATCGTTTGTACGATGCTTCCGTATTTATTGTAATGTTTGTCGGTGGCTTTGAGGCTTGTAAGTTTAACGAGAAATTGCTCATCAATTTGTACTAGGTATTCTAGGTACCTATTTAAGTTTTTATTGTCATCTAATAATATTTTTTTTTACTTAGCGTAGTATTTTTATTAGTCATCTATTTTTATTTCATTTTCTATTCGTCTCTGAGGTCCTGAGTTCTTCTGTCATTAAAATTAATATACAACGGTAATATTTACGCGTAAATAACACAAAAGTTATACATATAGATTTTAAAGTTTTTGAGATAAAAGTCTGACTGATTTTGTGTAGAAGGACAGTCAAAAATTACCTGAAAATCTGCCATAAGAATTCCTAATTACCTCATTAATTTTTCTCCGACAAATTCTATGTTATAACCGAAATTTTCGTCAAATTAGTTTTAAACAAAACGTTATCAAACACACATTAGTATTATTAACACTAAAACCCGTAAAATGACTAGCCGGGTAAAGCCAGTGTTTACACAAGCTAACGGTACCTGTAATTGTAAAAAGTGAACTGGACAAATATGTACGAATGGGTTTGCTTAACGGGCTTGCCTCTATAGGAGTTGGGACCAGATATACGTTGGCACAGGTTGGTTGATACAACACTATTTAGCGCACCGAGTTTTATTTTACTATAAAGAGTATTTTTATCGGTTTCGAGTGACTATTGGTGGTTAGGTAATAAGAGAATACCTAATTAGAATGCATGTTTCTGGAAATGAAAGTTTTTGTGATTGAAATATTTTTAGATGTTTTCGATTAAAGATAATCCTAATTCATGCTACTACTCTTTTAAATATTAAGGTAGCCTTTTTTTCTGTTTTGGTTTCGCTTTTATGGTTAGTCATAGTTTATCAGTTGAGTAGGAAATAACCTATTTTTTTTTTATTGAATTGGTTGGGTTTTTCTTCTCTAAATAACTATATTATAGAAAATACAATAAAATTATATTTTCTTGCCTTCCTATTTTTATAACCGCATTTCGTTGCAAAAACTCATGTTTCAATGAATGAAATTCCACATATTTATGGGAAATATAAGATATAAATATATTTCCGTGAATGTTAGAATTTTATGGACATAAACTGGTATTGCAAGCTCGCTTCAGGTCATGGGTTAACTGGACACATTTCTCGGAACGCAAGTCCACCTACAAGAAGCTTATATATAAGCAGGTATTATAGATTTGTTAGTACCATTTGATTTTATGTGTTCGTAAAATAACTATATGTATGTAACTTATACTAGTGATATTTGCCATTTGATTGAGTTTATCTGTGTTCAGGTATTACTAGATAATAACGGTAATTTATAGTTGTGACTTGGTAGCTATTATAAAAAAAGCGCATGATAAAAAAATCTTAAATAAAACCTGCAATGTTTTATGACGACCGTGGTCGAGTGGCATACACACCGGTTTTCAAGGTGTCGCTTGCTCTGAGGTCCCGGGTTCGATCCCCGGACGGGACAATGTTATAAATCACTTTTCTACATTGTCTAGTGTCTGGGTGTATGCGGCACCTTCGTTGTCTCTGAATTCCATATCCCAAGTGCTTTAGCTACTTTGGGTTCAGAGCAATGTATGTGATGTTGCCCAATGTCCATATTTATTTATTTATCAACATTAAAAGTAAACTTTGACAACTTATCAAGAAATTAGAATTTTACCCTTTTACTCGACTGGATAAAGCTTACAGTAGGTCCTGTAATACTAAAAAACTTTCTAGGTAAAACTTCCATTACCTTCAAGACAGTCGATTTAGATTAAGAAACAAAATATTTTTAATTAAAGGTAGATTCCCTTTTCCGGATTGAGATGATGACTTTATTTAAAAAACCCCTCATTGTACACATAGACAGATAAATCAACAAGTTATTCTATGACGATTGCTCTTAATTTTCTCATAAGCCTACGAAATAACAACACAATAGAAACATATTAATTTCGTCTCAATTGAATCAATAGCGTTTGCAATTGTGCGTTATGACCGCCTTTATCTAAAAGACAGATATTAATGATCTCAATGTGAATGATCTTATAATAAGGCGGATTTAAGTTCGCTTTGAACTACTTTTGTAATTGATTTGTGGTTTTTGCAGTTCCTAATGTCGTTTTTATTGTGTGATTATTCTCGTTAGCGTAAAATTAGATCTAGTTTTATAGTCCTAGTTGGTATGTTATACTTTTAAATATGATTGTTTAGTAAGCTCTTTATTTCTTTTCTTTAAAAAAATAATTTCATTACAAACTTTTTTAATAATACAGTAGATAATCAAATAATGGAGTTTGTTTTATTGCATTCAAACATTTCCTAAAACTGGGATTTATTGGAAGTTACCTACCGCAGTTACCCTGAAATGAGACAATTCACTTGACTTCTACTTCCTAAAACAAATGGTCGAGCGCCTTACTTAAAAATATTTAATTTTTATGTATAATTTAAATACCAATGTATTAGGTATTAGATTTAAGAAAGCTAAAAAAAAAAAAAAATGTATATTGTCATTATGTATACCCACTGGTACTAATAATTTTATCAAAACTGTATCAAATTAAAACTAGTAATATGTGGAAACGTAGTGGATTGTACATTAACTTATAGCATTATGTATATTGAGATATATATTACAATGTACGATTGTTTGTTTTCCCAAATAAAATAAAATAAAATAAAATAAAAAAAAGAATAGATGGAATTACCTATATGCAGTGTTTCTTTAAGCCTTAATCAGTAACAAATTTATCTCAAGACCATTTTCGTTAATAACTTTACGACTCTCGTATTTTCATAGCATTCTTACAACATTCTTTTAAACACCTGCCATAAAGGCCGACGGCGCAAACAATGAATATCCGCCTATATCCGGTATTTTACGAGTCTCCAAACACTAAGGTGCGGTTAAGTTAATGTTTCTCCAGTTAATGGAATATTTGTTTGCTTTCCCAAGTGTTTGACCATCCTTTAAGTTGAACTTAGTTAAACGATCGGTACTCGTGTACTGCGCGGCCGACGCCGACGTAACTCGGCGCGTCTAAAAAGAGATAAAACATAGTTTTAACGAGATGCAATATACATGTGCGGTGTGTGAGACAGGGATGGTGATATGTTGTAGCTCGTTTTAGGCGTGCCAAGTTACGTTGGCCGCACTGTATTGTGTAGTTTCCACTTAAGTGTAATAATATTGGGAACGTGTCTTATGGATTATGCGTTGTTAGGCATTCTAAGAGATAAGTAGTGCTTAGGTGGTTGACACGGTATTGATATTCAGATTTTATAATGGCTTCTTGTTCTATAAGCATGTTTAAGTACTCATACTGTACATAAGTACTCATACGCATACTGAGTCGTGGTGGCCTAGCGGTTCAATGAACGGATTTGTATGCACGAGGTTGCAGGTTCGAACCCGGACAAGTACCAATGTAACTTTTCAAAGTTATATGTACTTTCTTAATTATTCTAAGACACTTCTGACAAACGGTGAAGGAAAACATCGTGAGGAAATCTGGATTCCAAAATTTGGGATCTGAAATCGCCAACCCGCAGAGATCAAGCGTGGTGATCAATGCTCGTGCCTTCTCTACATGGGAAGAGGCCTGTGCCCAGCAGTGGGACGTTTATATGCTGGATTATTAAGTACTCATGCTTTATTTGATCGACGTTTGCTGTTAAGGGGTAATCGTGGTGAACAAAAAAATGTTTTTTTTATTTTTAAATATTTAATAAACCATGTGAAACTTGTAATATACCGTATGTCTCGTAGATAGATACCTACAAGGCATATGTAAGTGTGAAAACAGTAACCTGAGCAGTCGCTAGCGTGATGAAGCAAAGATATATTGAAATTAGCATTGGAAGTGTAATGTCGTGATAACGACCGACGATTTTAAAATGATTTATCAGATTACTGAAACTTGATAGAGATAACTTTATAGAACGAATTATAGCCTCTAGTTCAGAACTAAATGTGCTGTTGATTATTATTGCCAGTTTTAAGAGCAAAGAGAGGATTAGTGGCAAAATATACCAAAAATAACCCAAAAGAAAGATTATCATTATGCATATGCATGCTACTTTATCCTTTAATGATGACCAAAAGCTGAATATCTAGCGATCTTTTAAACAAAAAGCCTAAAACTGAGATCAGATAATCCCAATTACCCTTTGCACTTAACTCGGATCTCGAAAGCTGCACTCAGTAACGGCCTCACGGTATTTTACATGCCTATTTGTAACTTACCTTTACCTTAGAGTTCATCCATAAATTAGTACATACGGTAAACATTTGATTATACTATCATTAATTTAAAGACATTACGATTTTCTTAACCCCCGATGAAAAGAGTGGGTTTTTATAAGTTTAACGAGCTTTGTCCGTCTGTGGCATCAAAGCCCCTAGGGATCGTCCAGATCTGACGAACGCGCACCGAATGCACGCATGTTCGCGAACTGTTCACGAACTGCACGCGAGCATTTCATGTTCGCCTGCCGTGCACAAACAGTTCGCGGTCGGCGTTTATTTATACTAGTGCTGTTCGGGCGATGCTCGCCAGCCGCTCGCGAGCAGCTCGTGAGCATTATGCGAGCGTGCATGATTTGCTCTAAACAGGCGCACTAACCCAGTACTGCTATGTTGAAAATAACTAAAAACAACAATGATAAATACATACTTTTTACCCTCACAGCCACATTTGATTGCAAAAAGTCATGTTTCAATGAATGAAATTCCACATAATAATATATGAATTTCCGTGAGTGTTAGAATTTTATGGACATAAACTGGTATTGCAAGCTCGCTTCAGGTCATGGGTTAACTGGACACATTTCTCGGAACGCAAGTCCACCTAGAAGAAGCTTATGTATAAGCACTAAGCAGGTATTATAGATTTGTTAGTACCATTTGATTTTATGTGTTCGTAAAATAACCATATGTATGTAACTTATAATAGTGATATTTGCCATTTGATTGAGTTTATGTGTGTTCAGGTATTACTAGCTAATAACGGTAATTTATCGTTGTGACTTATTATAAAAAAAGCGCATCATAAAGGCTTCTTAAATGAAAACATGCAAGGTTTTATGACGACCTGCGTGGTCGAGTAGCGTACATACCGGTTTTCAAGGGGTCGCAAAAAAAAACAAAAAACAATTTTAACTAACAAACAAATTTATCAAAATTTTAAGTAAACTTTGACAACTTATCTAGAATTAATATTCCACACCTTTACTCGCCTTGATTACTTAAGCTCACAGTAACGCTAAAATCTTTCTAGGCGAAACTTGCAGTACAGTCGAGACGGTAGATTTAGATTGAAAAATAAAATATTTGTTTAATTAAAGGTAGATTTCCTTCTTCAATCGTCAAAGATTCTGATAGAACGCTTATTAAAAAAACTCCTTATTGTACTCATAGACAAATAAATCTACTAGTTACTTTTTGACCATCTCTTAATTTTCTTATAAGCCTACGAAATAACAACACAATAGAAACATATTAATTTCGTCTCAATTGAATCAATAGCGTTTGCAATCGTGCGTTATGACCGCCTTTATCTAAAAGACAGATATTAATGATCTCAAAGTGAATGATCTTTTAATAAGGCGGATTTAAGGCTCCCCCACACAGACGCGTTATTAACGGTCGATAATATCGCATGCGTTATTGCGATATCTGTTTTCAGTACATTTTGTATTAGGATGGTCATGTAGTGACACACTGCTGCGATAATAACGCCGCGTTGGAAGTAGGACGTTGCGTTTCTGCGTCCTGCGATATTCCGATATGAGTTCTAGAAGATACATTCATACCCGAGAGAGATGGTACAATAGTGCCGTCGCGGCGCGGCGCTCTCTCGTAAGAAATATCGGACGATAAAAACGCAGCTGTGTGCAAGGAATCGGGACCCATTATCGCAATACCGCATGCGATTTTATCGTCCGATAATAACGCGCCTGTGTGGGGGAGCCTTTAAGTTCGCTTTGAACTACTTTTGAAATTGATTTGTGGTTTTTGCAGTTCCTAATGTCGTTTTTATTGTGTGATTATTCTCGTTAGCGTAAAATTAGATCTAGTTTTATAGTCCTAGTTGGTATGTTATACTTTTCAATATGATTGTTTAGTAAGCTCTTTATTTCTAATCTTTAAAAAAATAATTTTATTACGAACTTTTCAAATAGTACGGTAGATAATCAAATATTAGAATTTTGTTTAATTCCATTGTAAATTTTTAAAATTTTCTTTAATCACATTTTAACATTTCCTAAAACTGATATTTATTGAAAGTTACTTACCGCAGTTACCCTGAAATGAGACAATTCACTTGATTTCTACTTCCTTAAAAAAAAGGATAGATGGAATTACCTATATGCAGTGTTTCTTTAAGCCTTAATCAGAAACTAATTTATCTCAAGACCATTTTCGTTAATAACTTTACGACTCTCGTATTTTCATAGCATTCTTACAACATTCTTTTAAACACCTGCCCTAAAGGCCGACGCGACGGCGCAAACAATGAATATCCGGTTATATCCGGTATTTTACGAGTCTCCAAACACTAAGGTGCGGTTAAGTTAATGTTTCTCCAGTTAATGGAATATTTGTTTGCTTTCCCAAGTGTTTGACCATCCTTTAAGTTGAACTTAGTTAAACGATCGGTACTCGTGTACTGCGCGGCCGACGCCGACGTAACTCGGCGCGTCTAAAAAGAGATAAAACATAGTTTTAACGAGATGCAATATACATGTGCGGTGTGTGAGACAGGGATGGTGATATGTTGTAGCTCGTTTTGGGCGTGCCAAGTTACGTCGGCCGCACTGTATTGTGTAGTTTCCACTTAAGTGTAATAATATTGGGAACGTGTCTTATGGATTATGCGTTGTTAGGCATTCTAAGAGATAAGTAGTACTTAGGTGGTTGACACGGTATTGATATTCATATTTTATAATGGCTTCTTATTCTATAAGCATGTTTAAGTACTCATGCTTTATTTGATCGGCATTTGCTTTTAGGGTACTTTATTTCGTGATGTATTCGTATAACACAAAACAAAAAGGCTTTTATGTTTTTAAACTGGTTATATCATATCATATGTCTGATAGGTATATAACTGTAGATAAATACCTACAAGACAAATTAAAAAGTGAAAAATTTAACCTAAGCAGTTGCTAGCATGATGAAGTTTAGTTTTATTGATATTAGCATTGGAGTGCAATGTCGTGATAACGAGCAATAGGCCATTAAGTATTTTAAAATGTTGGATCAGATTACTGAAACTAGATATAGAGAACTTTGTAGTATCTAAGAATAATAGCCTGAGTTATATAAAACGTTTAAAGGTGCTGTTAATGTTCATTACCACTTTTAAAAGCAAACCTTTCATATTATTTTAAATAAAATCAGTGATGTCGAGCAAAAATTTCAAAAAATACCCCCAAAAGCGAGATTATATGCATGCTGCTTTATCCTTTAATGATGACCAAAAACTGAATATCTAGTGATCTTTAAAAGAAAAAGCCAAAACGGAGATCAGATAATCCCAATTACCCTTTGCACTTAGCTCAAATCTTGAAAGCTGCACTCAGTAAAGACCGCAACATTTTATATGCTTCGTATGTTAGTCCTTTGCCTTAGGGTTCATCCATGAATTAAGTACATACGTTAAACATTTGATTAAAAGCATCATTAATGTAAAGGCATAACGGTTTTCTTAACCCACGATGAAAAGAGTGGGTTGTTATAAATTTAACGTGTCTATATATGTGGCATCATAGCCCTTAAACTAATAGACTGATTATGACGCGTTTTTTTTTAAAAGCTCATGTAATCGTGATGGTTCTTAGCTATATTTTTTGAAAATCTGTTTAGCACCATAAAATCTATCGGCGATTCTCTAAAGTTTGTCAGGTTTAAATTCTTAATAACACTGTTTCCTGACCTTCCTTATTAGACTTTCAAGCAAACTTTCTAAGTTTATATCTTATCTTCCAGGTGAATTCGACATGCGAGTAAAGTCTTGCGCGGCTTCCGACGGCTCCGGCCATGTGATTCAACTGTCCGATGAATATGGATGTGTTCTGCGACCTAAGATGATATCACGGTGAGTCGATAATGTTTAGCTTTTATATGGTATCTAGATGTTGGTCCGTTGCATCTAGTGGTATGTTTTGCTGGGGGATAGGGTTCAGGTACGGGTTTTCGTCAGTTAAAATTGTGTTATATGTGCTATCTAAACCATCCATAAATATCTATTTAGATAGCTCTTCAAAATGTTTAATTATACTCCTAATTGATTTTGAGTAGGCACATTTGTATTTTCTAAACTATTCTATATTTGGCCCAAATCTTTCTTAATCACAAAGTCCATCAACCTGGTTCTTATATTCAAGAACAATAAATTTTGCTTATGAACTGTTTAATTTCCTTCGTTTTGCTTGGAAAATATACAATGGTCTCTTGAATATAAAAAACCAGCCAAAGATAGGTAGATGATATCCCCTTTCATTAACATTCTTATTTCCTTCCATTTCAGATTCCTCAAAGCCAAAGCAGTAGACGAGCGAGCGACAGTCATCACCTACGCCTTCTTCCACGCCTTCAAGTTCCCAGATGCCCTTAGCGTCCACATCAGATGCAAGGTCGAGATCTGTAGACACGGCTGCTTAGACCACTGTCAGTTGGCTGGCGTTACCCCGCAAAGACATGGAGCGCTAGACAGGAAAGACGATAGAACACACCAAGATCATAACGATATCAAGTAAGTAGAAATATGGACCTAAAAACGAAAGGAATGAGGTAGAAATTGGATTGTTTCGAATTGTTCCGAAATAGTTCGATGGAGTTCTCAGTTCCATTAATTATGAAACGGATGATTTCATCCATCATTTAAAGGTTTTATATAAGGGGAAATTTAGTTTGAGCTAACTAAACTCCTATTACAAAACGGCAAGTAAGGAGGTTTGCAATTTCATCGTGAAATGTTTATCCATTTACTTTTCACTTAAAAGTGCCGACGGATCAGAATGGCCAGATGGTTAAAGTTATTGTTGGTAGTAAAAAGTTATGAGTACCTAGTTCATAAAATCATGGTTAATATTGGCAGTACTTCTATAAACGTATAACTTCATAGCTGAAATAATATAAAATTTATTGCCTAGTTTTATTCAGGTATAAATTCCAATAGTTAATATTTTGATTAAAAAATAAACAAATGTAGCTCAATATTTCAAGTTAAATCCCAGAGCCATTAAATAACTATCGACAAATTATTGATAAATTATGATAAAGTCCTCCTATAAAAAGCCATCGTGAGACAGCGCAGTTTAATTACCATAAAATCTATCCTTTTTGTATAGTCTAGTAACACTAATCACCTAAAACTCGTATTTAGCTGTAGATAATAAAAAAAATCTAAATCTGTCGCACGGATTCGTTATATATGGGTTTATGCGTGGGTATTTCATAAAATTTAATGCCTTTCTATTTTTGTATCACTGTTTTAGGTATTCTCGTTTATCGTATATTATATTGGTATTTCTTCCAACTATATTATTATTTTATACCTCTTAATAAATATCACGGGTTATCCTCAGCAATACCCGGTCTTTTGAAAGGCTTACGTGGGGACAATATGGGATGGGGCATCTTCCATAGGCCATTAATTTCTGCCTTATGGGAGAACAGACATGAAGGGCCCAAGGTATATAGTAATATAATTCAAGGAATAAGCGCGTAAATACCTTTTTTTGGGAAGGGGCATGTAGGCGCTTATTCCCGTGAATTATATTACTATAAACATGCAGCGCGATAGTTTAAAAGTTAATATTGCAAACGGCCCAAGGTAGCTACAGAAGTATTGTGAATTGTGGTGGTAGAACTAATGTGGTTATGAGAAAGAGTACGTTAATTGGATGGGTTCTTTAAATAAAATTCGAAAACTATTCCACTATTCATTTATATAATTTAGTTTTAATTATTATTTCCAGTGACTCATCAGCGGAAGACGGTAGTCTATCAGATCTGGATGAAGCTCGTCTTCCATTAGAAGAAGCGTTCGGTGATGAAGTGTCTGGTGACGTAGTCCTAGCTCCAGCGCCACTGCCGCAGGTAGCGCCGGCCCCGGTCGTTGAACCTGATACCGATCATAGATCTGCTGTAGAGGAATTAGTTGAAGCTCTCGCTAGACCTTTCACTGTAAGTAATTTGGATAAGCTACCATAAACTTATCATAAATCAGCTTTAAACGTTTCTATTTAAGACATCATCTTATCAGACATAATAATTTCCATTTTTGTAAAATATGATATTGTAAACTTTATATCTCCCGTTTTTTAATCGAAAGCTCAAGAAACATGGCAAATACACGTTCTTTCAAGAATATACTCATCAGTTTTATTTCCTTATTTTCTAGGACCGTCCTACAATCATTGATCGTGAACGCTTCCCCCATGGACCTCGAAACCTCGGCACCAACGTAAGGCCCGAACCTTCTGGCGATGGAGTGGTCCCGGCTAAGGCCCCTGGTCCCGCCGTAGCTGGTCCCAGGTCGCTCCGCAAACGGCGAGCAGTGCGTGACGCTAGGTCTGCAGATGTTGGAGTGTCAGGAATATATGATGTTGTTTCTGAAGCTGATCTGGCTTTTGGACCGTCGAGAAGTGAACCAGTTACTGTATTCAGTGGAAGGATTCGTGAAGAGGTAATATTCGATTTTCCTACATATCATTTTGCTATACGGTATATACCATAGCTAAATTTAGGTATCACCATAAGCCCAGGCTCTGTTTTGTGGCATATATGTGGCATATTTGGCCATACATGACTTATAACTGGAACTATTATGAATCATGTATGTTTCTATCAATTTGCTTTTTTATCATCAGTAATAACTGCAAAATTTTTGGCAACTTCATAAATGTTTTTTGTCCCCTTGACGAACGATATTTAAATGACACTTTTCCACAGGTCGTCTACGGAATATGCATGGGAGCGGTCAGCTTTGGCGCCCTCTTCGCTTCAGCAGCAGGTGCGGCCGCCAGTGCAGCGCTAGCAGCTGCAGTCATGCTGCAGAAACTGCGCTCACGAATGGCGGTGCAACCACCACCAGTAGTCCCTGCACCAGCCTCACACTCCCTCGCCGCGTGGATGGCTCTCCGACTCTTAGGCTCCCAACCACACCCACATCACTCTCGTGACGGTTGAAACCATAAAAATCCTACCGAAGACTGTTTTTAGATGCTAAAATTAATACGTCGAAACTGTTATCTTATCGTGTTTTCGAACTTTTAGAGCATTTCTCCTTATGTAATATAGAAGGAATAACCGATTCTTCCATAGAGTTAGATACCTGATAACATTTAGAGTTAACCTTCAGGAGATGAGGTCAGTTGCATCCATGTATTAGATGTTAGACTCGCAGAAAATTATTTAATATGCTTATAATTTATGGTAGTGTTAGTAATGTTTCTAGATCGCCTTAAATGATGGTGCTAGGTCGTGCTACGGACTAAGTCCTGAGAAACCTGATATTGAATTTTCACTTTTGTGAATACATTTTATACAGATAAGTTTTGTACAGATTTTATCTACTTTTATATTGACTAACTTATTATCATTTTCGTGTTCTTTTGTGTCTAGTGGATAAGTATAAATGTCGAGTCATGCCATTAGTTTAAGGTTTAGTTAATTCATTTGATTGCGATTTTTATGTACTTTAGCTCAATTTTGTATCGCAAGGAATGAAGCTCTTAGATTAAAAATAACATTGATTTAGATTTTCTCAGAATCAGTGTTATTTGTTTTATTTTATTTAGGTACTGAAACCTCGGAGGCTCTTAGGCATACTACATCAGTAGGTACCTTCTCAATGTTTAATATTTTATTCATTGATTTATTTACCAAACATTTATATTTGTCCTTATTAACATTTTTATCATCGTTTCTGTTTAAAAAAATTCGAACATTTCTATAAAACATTTTGTTATCTTCATCATTAATATTAATATCAACGTTTTTGTTATTTAAGTCTCCTTTTATCGTCTCTGCGTTAATTTTATTTATAAATTCATTTCAAGTTAAACTAGTATCATTAAATAAAATAATAGATATACGCCTGTGCTTTACTGTTATGAATAAACTAGTTGTAAAATAACAGTTAAACCAATTTTTATATGCAGATTGAAAAAAATAAACATGTATTTTATATTAACGCTATCAAAAGTTGGTGGAACTGTTTATATTTTTAGACTATTTAATATATTTGTATATTTAATTATTTCTGATTTAGGATAATTATATTATACTGTATCATATGAATATTGAGAAACCAATGAGTTCTAAATAATAGTCTTCATATCAAGAGAGTTTTGCATTTATTTTTTTTATGCATTTATATTTTATTGCTCAATATTATTTGTGTATCTTTTTAATAACTATGGTTAGTTAAGTTTAGTTAAGTGTTGTAGCTAGATTGAAAAATGGTTTGTGAGATCGACCAGATGATAAATATTTATGTTATAAAATTTGATACTTAGTTATTTAAAAATAAACGGTGCTTAGTCTGATTCATGGGAAAATCCTATAGCGACTTCCACGGTACCTTGAATAAAGTTGTTCTAAATATTCTTTAATTGTTTTTAAGTAAACAATCAACATTTTGTTAAAAATATAGTCTACATTATTATATCTCCTTCAATATTGCTTTATTTGTTTTCAAATTAATTAAACGAGTATCAAAAATGTGTGGACCTAGTAAAGACCTACAGTTTTCCATTCCTGTTCGGATGTTCTTGCACCCTTTGTTTTTTGTTGATTATTAAATAAGTAATTCATTATATCCTGTTGGATGTAAGGAATTTTAGAAGACAATATTTCATTTACTCAATGATATATTGGACTAAAGTTAAAAATAAAAAACAATAATTATATACAATTTTGAATTAATGCATAACTGTGGATTTATATTTTGTGATATCTGCATTATGCATATAAAATCATTTAGTACTCCATTGCACCAGTGTTGTCGATCTCACAACTATACTATTATATGACATGCCACCCAAAAATCTTGCATTTACTATAGAAAACTATTATAATATAAGTTGAATAGAGTTTTCAATAGAAAACTGTCTCCCTAAGTGCAATTTTACTGTTTATTAATAATTTAACGTATTATATTCTTCAAATTTCCTAAGGTTTTGGTACTTGGTGTTTCTTTTATAAATAATTCTTGGGAGTACGTTTGACTTGAACAAAATGTTTAGTTTCGCTGTTTGGTCGTGACGTCATGTTGCGTGTAAGCACCTGTTAATTTGTTTAATGGATTAAAATTATGTTGAAACATAGTGTTGGCTGTTACTTTATACCCATTTATGTATAAGGTTCTCCCGTTTATCCAACAGAGTAAGTGAGGTCGTTGATCAACTATTTAAAGAACAAAATTCCTTTAAGATAAAAACAAAAAAAAAACAAGCAAATACAGTAGATAACTTAATTTTCTATTGTATAATTTTAACTATTATCACTATTTACGTATAGCTTACACTTCCAGAATATTTGTGGTAGATCTTTCTTATTTCCCTCTATTCCGAATACTTTTCTATTTCTACCTTCATTGTTTAAGAATTTTTATACACAGTATGTTGAATACCTTCAAGTTTCGAAATAGATAAGTTTACGTCGTTCCCCGATCGATTCCCGATCTGAAGTGTATCCCAGTTGTATAATAATTTATGTTGTGGTTTTGTGAACATTTTTTTTGTGCGGACAGATACGTTGTGTGTTGGTGCGTCAGGTGTGAGTGTAATATTAACGTTTGCGACGGATTGGCGTGCATGGTTGCAGATTCGAACTCATAACCTACAGGCAAGTACGACTTTTTTAAAGATTTATCGGAACTTTAAGAATTGTTCTAGAAATCCAATGATAAATAATCTATGTCAATACATTGGTGAAGGAAACATTGTATGGAAACTTGGATTCTGAAGAATTGGAATCGGAATTTGGAACCCGGAATGAGCAAGCGTAATAATTAATGCTCATCCTTTCTGTACATAGGCAGGGCTAAGCCAAAACATATGGGTATATGTCGGCATTATTATAAATCTAAAAACTATTTTCATGTATACATGATGTTAAGAAAGCCCGAAAAGGTTTGTTTAGGTATCGATATCTGATTACAAAAAAGCAAAAGAAATGGAAAAAAAAAAATTATAACCTATTTTATTTTTTTTTTCAAAATGCTAGAGAAGGAGTCAGCGTTGTTACAGGTGCTGCCAAATGATCAAATAAAGGCCTCCAAAAATACCGACTTTCGTCGGTATTACTCCGCCCCTAAGATGGCCCACTGACCTTATTTTATAGCATTGTAGTCTCAAATTTAGGGAATTTTGCGTCAAAAAATGGCTATTTCAAAGTTCATTATTATTGTTACTATCATGAATATTCCATATTTTATTTGGGCATGTGATTGTGAAACCTATATCACCCTTTCGGGTCGGACAGGATTTTCTTAACACCCTGTATAATCATAGCTTTCAGTAATCCTTAAAATATATCATTGCCTTCACCCTTCGCAATGTAGACATGATAAGCAGGTAGCCTTAATAATCATAAATATTTAACTAACTGACAGTCATCGCTTTGATATTATATTCATCTATTCATTCGTACCCATTTTGATATCTCTTCTTTTGTAGGTGTTGATTTCAAAGAGAAATTATATTTCAAGGCTTATTAATATGAATTTATATTAAAAAGTATTTAGTTTTAGAAGGTACCTACAGGTAGGAAATGTTTATTATGTGGGTTAAGTTACTTAAAATTTAAATAAATAACGCTCATATTTTGTTTTAAATAAAATTTTATTATCAATTATGTTATTCATTGTTTCTATCTATTTATATTGTTGCTTTCTATCTCAGGTGAAATAGTTACGTCCTTACCGAAATTAAGCCAGCAGGACATTTTATTTACTAATTAATTTAAGGGTAGATAATAATTAAAGAAAAATTACATGCATTGGGTTAAACTTACTCGCCCTTTGTCTTTAGTACCTAACGTTTTTGGCTCTCCTGTACTAAAGGCGCATACTGCTGCCTTGATGGGGAAAATTGAGTTCCTAGAAATTAAATTTATAATTATTTAATCTTCAGTGTAGGTTTTTCCGTCTTAAGGTTTACTTTTTGTTTTTGTAGCTTAAGAGCCAAATGGCTAACCAACCATATATTTACTTGTTCTCCTTTCTTTTAAATCTAGATCATCATAACTTTGATATAAAAACGCAACTCGCTGAGAACAAAATAAAACTACAAAATTTCTCGATAAAAGTTTAATTTTTCAAATGTAGACATTGTTACAAATTTTATAAAACAATCGAACTCACATTTATATGGTACAAACTTGTTTAAATAATTTAACTCGTTTATAAAATTAAATTAATATGAAACATTTAAATTCCATTGTAACAATTAATAAACCTTTAATAATAATGCAAAGAAAAACAATAAAATAAGAAGAAGAGGTACTCAGGTGGTATAAAAATAAATAAATCGCTATAAGTACTCGTAATAATGACTAAGACTTAATTAAAATAAATATATTAATACTAATGACAAGTTATTTTAAATTACAATCTAGCGGTTCACCTAAGCTGATATTTCGTATAATATATTTTCCGTTGCCCCTACTTCGAACATACATTCGAAAAGAGGTAACAGAAGATTGTACTTACAATATTTTAATACTACAATTTGTGTTTATAATTTGTTCTAACATCGCATCATGAAAACAACAAAACAATCCAACAAATCAACCTATTACAAGATCAACCACAAGCTGAAACACACACGGTTGAATTAAATGTCAACTCAACTGTTTCAAAATAGGAATCAATACGATTTAACTGAAGCTCAACGGATTTGTAAACCTTAAAGTAATTTGAATTAATACTAAATAAGGGTTCCCAGATTAACTACATTCATTTGAGCACTCATATAACACGCAAATAAATAATTGGCATGGTCTATATACTTCAGTCTCATCACACTACTATGTACAAATTAGGTTACATTCGCTCTGTTACGAGTAGAAGCGACTTTTTGAAATTACATGCGCGGTCGGTGGGTGCGGCCGGGCTATCGTCGTCACAGCAGCTGTTTTCTTCTTCAGATTGGTTAATGGCCGTAACTTTAAGAATAGAACCGCTGAGACAGCACACGAACATAATAAAGTAGCGAGAAGAGCTCCCAGTGTAGCAGCGAAGCCAGGAGTAGTCATGCAAACGAGCCCTGGTGTAGGAACAACTTTAGGAGCAGCGTTTTCTTCTGATGTATCCATATTCAAGTCTCCAGCCGACACTACGCGAATCACTCTGTTTACGCCAACCTCCTTTTCAGGGGAGGTAGCTCGTCTTTGCCTCCTCACTCGCCTCTCGTCGCGTCTCGCTTCAATACCAACTTGTTGGTAAGCGTCAATCTGTGGTGGTCCGTATTCAGCGTGAGGGGCAATCACATTCGGATTTCCGTCCGAACACTGCTCGGGGCAACGGTATCTGCAAATCTGAATAGTACATTGGAAGTGTACTTCCATAGAGTCGGGGAACTTGAACGCTTGGAAGTGAGCGTATGACAGTACACTGGCACTAGCTCCGAAGTTCTTAATCTTTGTGAACCTCGACATCAGCTTCGGTCTGGTAACACAGCCTCGCCTATCGACTAATTGTATAGGAGCGCGTTGACCATCGTGAGCTACACAGTCTCGGACTAACATATCGAACTTCGTGTCGTCATCCTTGATCGCGAGAACCATCGTCATTGTTTGACCAATTTTCACCAATCCTGATACTTCAGAAGCCCAAGGTCCTTTGCCGACTTGAATTTGCATCCAGCAACCAACGTTATCACCAGCGAAGTCAGCTCGTACAACATCCAACATATCTACTGGGAATGGACGGAATGTAACCGCCTTTTCGTACTGATCGTGCCATGTGCAACGAAGTTTTCTGGCTTGATCCCAAACCTCCTGTACTTGTGGGTCGTATTGTATGACAATAACGTTTTCGAAGTATGTACCAGCAGCTGCCACGTCTCCCCTGTATCTTGGGTCTCCGCTGCCTGCGGTTCCACAAGCATGTGCGCCAATTTCGAACGAAGCTGTAGTTCTTCCTAGATTAGGAGGAAGATGTACGCACTGGTGGTTGGAATAATGTCCTTTAGAGAACACGATACCGAAGAATGGTTTGTCGAAGCTGAGGAAAACTCTCATTGCATTTTTCTCGCACTTTACGTCGAGAGAGACGATTTTAGGCATGTCGGGTGCTGGTGCTGGCCAGACGTCACCGGCTCCGCTGAACACTTTGTCGCTGGCGGCGGTCTGGGAGTCGGCGGGTGGCGCAGGCGGTGGTGGTGGCCCTCGGAAGCCGGGTCCGACATCGTTTTTGTGGTGATTCACTGGAGGCCCCAACGCGAACGGTTTCGAATGAATCTGATGGTGGTTCGTGATTCTAGGCATGCCTGAAACGTGATAATAAAATAATATGAATGATAATGGAAAGTATATTAAGTTTCTATAATAAGAAATAAAAACAAAAAGAACAGAAAAATCAATTAGTTGCCCACGGTGTGAGCACAGGCGAAAGCCAGATAATGGATCTCCGATAACAATGAAAGATGCCAAGTAGTGCGATAAGATCTTATCGATATTATTAAGTGTATGGTGCTTCGAAAGAGTATGGTATGGAGAGTATCTTGATTACAATTAAAGATATGTTCATTCATCCGATTTAATACTTGCGGATGTCAGAAAAAATATAGTGAATTGTTTAATATGTGTTACCTAATGGGTGATGAGCCTGATGATGCGGTGGGTTCTGCCTCCGGTTGTGAGGTGGTGGTGCGGGCGGCGGAGGTCCGTTATACGCGTGGCTGGGAGTGTCTCGTTCAGAAGATTCCATGGCCAGCTGGTCCCCGGACGGCTCGGCTGCGCTGCTGGTATCGGAACCAGCGCCGCCGCCGCCGCCACCGCTCTCGTTCGATGATTGGTCACTGAGGGCTCCGCTCTGGAATTATTGAAAGATAAAGTTAGTTTCAAGATGGATCATAGTTCTATGTAAAATGAAAGCCTGTTATGCTATGATACAAAACAAATTTCGGATTCGATTCTTGCAATCTGGTTACCTATTTGCTTATTCTTTGTTTTGCTTTAAGAAATCTAATACGTAGGTCAGTTGTCACATGTTTTGCTATTAATCTGTCAAGTATCACTTTTCTCGATGGCCTAAAAAAGTTGTAACGTAAAACTAGTTGTGGATGTTAACCACAAACGTATGTACTTCCGAAACCTCATAACTTAAAGCGAGACGGAAAAATTCTTGTTTTTTTGTTGTTCACACGCCCAGCTTTCACTATACAACGTAGGCATTATTTTAAATGTTATTTAATACGACACACTGACCGTTTTACGACGCGTCAAAGGTTATGCGACATTGAACGATGTTCGAGGTCAGGGCATACGAAATGCAGATGATTATGTATATTTCACTGATAGTGGATGGATGGAAGGTAAAGGAACTAAAGGCGTTGTGATAAACAAGGCTTGATGAATTGCTGTATGGATCCGTTTATTTTGGCCATAAGAAGCTTTGACCGGCTTTTCATCTCATCTAAATGAAAAAGGCAATTTGTTTGAAATGGATAAGGATTAAGGCGAGGGATTAAGCTCGTTGGGTCCCTTTCATTACTTTCCTAAACATGAATAGGCCTGCCACTTAACTGCGCATACTCGAAGATTGATTACTCATAAACTTGTATTATAATTAATTAGTTTAGTAGTCAACTTCCTGGGTGAACGAAGAGCCATGTGAAAGTTGTTCCATAGTTCGGTTCCCGTTCTTAAAACATCAGGTTGCTCCGGTTTTCAAATATTTTCCATACCAACTGGTTTTGGAAATTAGATGAACCGGCTATTCGGAATTTATAATGATAATTGTGATTTTTTATAGATTGCGGTCTTTTTAGAGGTGTGGTGCAATTTTAATGTTTTGGGTCTCTAGGTTGTATATATTAGGCATTTTTAATACCTTTAATAAAACGGAGAAGTTTGAATGGCGTGTACTTCATAGATGTTTCTTTTGTTAATGTTTAAAGAATCGTAATATACTTTCTATTTTTGGAATTTATCGTACCTTGCAGCGGAGTAGTTATCGGATTTAATGTTGTGAAACATCGAAGTATTTATAAATAGGAGACTTAATTAAGTAGGTCGAAAATATCAAATGAAAAGAGTATAAATAGTATGTTATTACAATAAATGACAAAACAAATATGAATAAAAAAATTATTTAAAAAAAATTAAAAAACAAGTCAAATATTTGCAGTCGGGGTACCTGTAATGAATTGTTCCAAGTAACCGACCCCGACTGCAAATATTTGACTTGTTTTTAATTTTTTTTGACATGGCAGGCGTGTTTTTCATTTTTTTTTAGTTAAAATTTTTTTATTAAATACCTTTTAGTGAACAAAAAAAAGCATGACACAACACAAAAAAAATATATCGTTCGGAACCCTTTGCAGGCGATTTTGACTCACACTTGACCATTTTTTAATGTCCACATAGCCTATGTCACTCGGGATATAACTCAAAGCTTCTAATGATACCACAAACATTGAAATCGGTCAAGCCTTTTAGAAGTTATGGTGGAATAAAGAAACTCACATACATACATACATGAACCCTGAAAACATAACTCTCCTTTTTGGGCAGTCGTGTAAAAAGTATCAAATCTTTTGCTACTAAACTTAAAATAAGTGACAAGAAGAAAGCTCTCAAGTAACATTGACACCCAACCCTCCGAAACTCGAGTTACCTTTGGGAATTCTAACCCGTGAAACGCGACACGTAATTATTAGTGTCCCCAATACAACTAACTATATACCGTGGGTGTCTCCACGTATCAGACACCATTTTATTGAACGAGTCGTCAAGTATTTTACAACTCTCATTTGTTTTGCCTCTGGCTATGAAATTAGAAAGTATCGACTGTTAGATACGATTTTTCGATAGAGATTTATCTGAGGGCCTTGCCTTCGAGTGATCCCAGTAATTATTTGTATGGGATACGGATACACGGATGTAAGATTGATATGTGTTACGTAATAGGAGAAAGTTCTTGGGAGGATTTTGTTGGGTTATAGATGTGTTCTCGTTAAAGCTTCATAGTTTAAGAAATTTTGTTTTATTTGTTGGGTAACTTATGAACATATAATATTTAGTTTATAATCATGTAAAATCTTTTAAAACTCTCATCAAAATATTTAGTACTTTATAAGAAGGTTACAAGACTTACCTAATTTCAAACGTTGTTTAAAAATAGGAATTAAGGTTTATTAAAGTTATTTCATATACTGAAAAAAACATATGCATAATAAATACATGGCACTCTACACTGTGTGAATATACATAGTATTTCTTTTAAATTATAATTATAAAAGGAAACAATTACAAAATAAAAAAAACATAACAATCTAATCATTTGTGTACTATCCCAACACCTTATAATCGAACATAAAACATCGTACCAACATAAAAATCCACTCAAGAAATCTATAGAACTGATCGCTTCATATAAGGCATTGTGATTCAGGCCTTAGCTACAAGTGCAGTGTGTCACGCGGACGTTGAACCCGGCGGACTAATTTTACTTTCATTAAATCGCTGATGGTCTACAGTGGCTAAGCCGCGCTGACTTGTTACTCGTTTGTTGAGTCATTGAAGGGTTGATTGTCGACCTGTGATTTCAACCGTGATGTTTTGAGGATTGAATTTGATGTTTTAAGGGTTGTGTTTTTTTCTGTTTTTGATTTAGAAAATAGCGTTTCCTTTTTCGTTTTTATGTTGTTTTTGTAGGTCATGCTGTTAAGTATATTTATAGGTAGAGTTATAAACGAAACTAGTTGTATAGTTTGTGTAGGATAAAAAAAAAACAATACTTCGTAAGGTAAATGCGCCCTATAAAAATAAAGATCTTGATGTCATTGTTTTTGTCCACCACAACATTTAGTTAAACTAAGTACTAGATAGCGTACTAAAATCGAATAAGGTGCTAAGCTTATAAGTGTCTCGTCGGGTATTTTTTTTGAGCCATGATTTATTCGCATGTCAACAAAATAAACAATAATTTTCGCCAACACTAAACATGTCACAATAAAGTGAAACAGCAATTGTCGGAGCGAGCAGGATTTCAAGTCCGATGTGTGCCGTCGCTGTAGGTCGCATTGCAGGCTGGGAAAGCTAGCTTTTACTCTTTCCACGACACCTGTCTATTGTCATAAACCGTCATGAGTGGTGTGCATTTCATTAGCTTGTGTTTCTGTATGTCTTGGCAAAATTATTTTTAGTAAAAATATATTTTAAATCAACTAGGCTCACAGTCCTAGTGAAGATCAATCAAGCAAGTCTGAACAGGATTAGGTTGCGTTCTTGCGTTATGGAGTTCCTATGGCCACTTGCCAGCTCCTGCATGAGACTAGCTTAAAATTATAATATTGGCTGTCACCGAATTTACATAGTATGCAAAAATATCATCAAAATCGGATGTCGTTGCACGTTTCCGAGCACGATGAGTTGTTGTTTCTAAGTCTCGTCTTTTTAGATCTGATAATTCAACGATAGATTTAATTAAAACCTTAACGCTTAATCTATAACCTAATGTTATATCAACAACAGCTTGCAAAAATACATATCTAACTCAGGCAACTTATTTATTTATCCCATTACTAGTTCCATAGTGTACCTCCGTATCAAGCAAACAATCTCACATCAATGTTTGTTGTGATCGGGTTCAGTAGCCTTCTTACTTTCCACAGTACAGTAGGGTAAACAGGTATTCAGACGGAACTACTCGTAGCTGCGTCCGTCACCACTGGGTCGCAATGCCCATGTTTGGGGGTCCTACCCGCTGACCGTATTAGATACTCTCTTAGTTTTCCGATATAGTACTGTACCGATTTTTATTGGGTAAAGGTATGTGACTTTTTCATAGTTATACGTACTTTCTTAATTATTCTGACAATGGTGAAGGAAAACATCGAGAGGAAACCTGGATTACAAAAATTGGGTTCTGAAATCGCCATCCGCGAATGAGCAATCGTGGTGATCAATGCTCTTGCCTTCTCTATATGGGAAGAGTCCTGTGCCCAGTATTAGGACGTTTATAGGCTAGTAAGGTATTTGTTGATTGTGTTTTGTTTTATCCTAGCAAAAGTATAGAGCTAATAATAAAAAAAAAGGACGGATGACGGGTTTCGTCGCCTTTGAAGGTGTCATGGTCACGGGTAGTCAGTAATAATGCAGATAGAACATTTGGACAGTTGTCTAGATATAAAATTATATCGGCATGATTAATGTAACTTGCTCTTATCAACTCATACAGTATTGAAATGTTTTGAAGCAAGTCTGACTTACCCATAATTAAATAGTCAACTACACATATTCCTTTGGCTGATGTTACTTTGTAATTCATATCCAATCTGAGAATAGAGCCATATACTCGATTTATTGTCGCTGCTGAAATAACTACTCTATAGTTCATCACATAGAATATAGATTAGTTTGTAACGTATGCTGGTAAACGATCTCATCTTTTACATTCGACCTAGTGAGTCCTACTTCCGAACTACGTACGTGCCGATACAAAATTCAGAAGGAATATAAAAAATTTAGAGCTTTAGGTAGGTAAGGAAATATCGGGTAATGGACCACTGTGAAATCATCTGTGTCTATAACACTTTTTTAAACTACGTTTAGGTTAAACGTACGACGTGATTCACCATATGCAAAAGGTTATTATAAATCGTTTAAGTTTTATGTTATAAACAAAAATAAAGTGCGGCTTTTAGATAAATACTACTATGCTGTTCTCAAAATTTTCACCGTTGAACTCAGCGTTCAATAGACAAAAAATAGTTTTGACATTGTCCTCTACTGTGTTAGACACTAAAAAACACTGCTGATCAAATATACTATTAAACGTTATATTTAGTTGCAGAATCAAAATGGAAACTTAATTATAAATATTGGAAAATATGTCGTTGTAGATAAAAAGCTTTCACACATTAAACGCAAATAAAAA
Source organism: Autographa pulchrina (assembly GCA_905475315.1). Classification (NCBI taxonomy): domain Eukaryota; kingdom Metazoa; phylum Arthropoda; class Insecta; order Lepidoptera; family Noctuidae; genus Autographa; species Autographa pulchrina. The sequence goes on along the minus strand of FR997773.1, from coordinate 3,605,986 downwards.
CTCTTTAACCAAACATAAAGTCATTCAATCGACCGCTCACTAGAAAATCGTTTTACTAACGATACGAGTAAATTATAGCAATTTTTGTGAAAATACGCAATGCAAACAGTGTTTACGGTTTCTTAGCGGCAACTAGTGATGTGCCATAAACGGAATCGATTAAATCGATTAACTTTCCATAGTGATCCCGATCTTGGAATTAAGAAAACATGTGGGGTCATTAACCTGTCGGTGGGTTGATTCTTAATTGTTTTTTATTGCTTGTACTGACCTGTCGTTGCCACTGAGGTATTTTTTAGAGATTTATCTTGCTGTTTGTTTTAAAAACAGGATGTCTTTAAGTGAAATAGGTAACATAGTTTATAGATATGTAGTTACCTTCTTAGCTTTGTCTAACTTTAAAAAAATAACGAGTATTTCCATTAAAAGTATACCTACGTTCCTCGCAAAGACTCATTTTTTGTAATAAAGCAACGAAGTTGAAACGTCTTTAATACAATTTAATAATGTTGATATCACTACTAAGTAACAATGTAAGTTCAGGCGTATTTTCTAAAAGTATATAAATAAGATTAAATAACTTATTTTATGCACAATATAAAGTGACACGAAAACTTTATTTGTTACAATAATTATAATAAAGAATTACGTCTCACCTATGTACCGTACCGCTCTCTGCTCACCACATAGTCACAAAAGCGTGATGGTTACTTTCTCATATCGCTCTACTTCCACGATACGGTGTACAATTCGGATTAATATATTTTCTGTAATTAGATGTTTTGTTCAGTAAGCATCAAGTTTATTGAATTGTTTGTTACATTTGTTAATTACGTTTTGTGCGGCTTTGGATATTACTTGTGGTTGAGAATTTCAGTTTGTAATATTTATGTAGATTATATGATAATTTATTTAGAGATAGGTACTAAAAGATGGATGGATTAACTGGAAATGTGTACTTATTTTTTTTTCTTGTCTATTTAATTTATTATAGGTTACTTTATGCTGCGATAATAAAGAATATAAAAACCCACGGGGGCGGGAACGGGGGTTAAAGCTAGTATAATATAAATTAAGCCACAAAAAAATCTAAACAAAACTCATATAACATAGGAAATGAATGTAAGAAAATAACCTTTTATGAGAAAAAAAACATAATATTCACATCTTTTATTTTCTGCGTTTCCATAAAAGAAGCAGCATGTAAAGAAAGCACCGACAAGCAGTAAGCTTTTTAACCATTGTCCACAAAAGTTTATTTGCAAGCTCAATTACACCGGCTATAAAATAATTATGGACTATAACTCTTTAACAGTCGGCTAAATCTTTGTCAAATGCACCCACAGAACATTCTTGACATGGCCTCACGTTTGCCTAGTTACGAAGACTGTAAACCCATGCATAAACTTAAATGTAGTTAACATTACCTAGAATATAAAATCTATATATATAAAAATGAATTGCTGTTCGTTAGTCTCACTAAAACTCGAGAACGGCTGGACCGATGTGGCTAATTTTGGTATTCAATTATTTGTGGAAGCCCAGGGGAGGTTTAAAAGGTGAATAAATATGAAAATGTTCGGAATTAAAAAAAAAAAAAACAATTTGTTATAAGTTTATTTTATACAAAAGTTTAGGTTTTTATTTATCGATTAAGGCAGTACGAAGTCTGCCGGGTCAGCTAGTAACCTATAAGTATTTGAACTGAAAATAAATTTAAACATGTGATAATTAGACATTACGTAGGTAGGCACTTGTTAATAAAATTAAATAATAGGTATTTTGATCTTTACTGAAAACTACTATTGGTGCTGTCAATCATAGTCACAAAACGCTGTAAAGATTTTTGACGCATATTCTTAAAACTGATATGCGTCGATTCAGACTACGTTATTTAGGTATAGGGTTCACATATATTTTATTCCTTATGTTTATCGCCAACTCGCAGAGAGCAACCGTGGTGATCAATGCTCGTACCTTCTCTATATGGGAAGAGGCCTGTGCCCAGCAGTGGGACGTTTATGTTTACCAACAAAAAGCAACAGTAAGAAAAACGGTTTCGAAGTAATAGAACATTATTTAAATGCGTTTTCCCTGTGATTAATAAAATAGTTTTTGATTAAATTATTTCATGTTTTATCATCATATCTATTTAAAATATACATATTTTAACTGAAAATGTGAGATATATACACATAATTATAAACGTGTGTGATACGTCTCAGTTTGTTAAAGACCTTAAAACTAACCCGCCCGTCGTCGCGCGCTCATTAGCAAGCGTACAAAATGACAGACTAATTAGAAGCTAAATTCAACCGTTAACATATAATATTATTTCTAAAACTATACTAATATTGTTTATATTTAGGAGATGGTATTAATTTTAGTGTATAGTTACCTGTAACAGTGCTAGAGGTATTGCGAAAATCGATAAAAGCAGAAGAAATTCTAAAGTAAGTTGATTTTAAGTACATTTACACAATACAATGTGTTCAAAATGTCTATATAACAGATTAAATACAGCAATTTATATGGTTTGGTCTGTCATTAAAAATGCGTATTAAGTACCTAAAATTCGTCTTTTTTATTTGACGTATTTTTTTTTTTACGTGTATGTTTAATCAATTATAAATACGTATTAAAAAGGCTACAACATGCCTGAGTAGGAGGTACCTATATCCATATGGTATAAATGCGATTGATCAAGTAACGGACATATTTTCCCCTTTTCAAAAGCGTACTATCCGTTGGTACGGTCTGATGAAATTTTAATCACACCAATCATACATGGTCTGTTAATTTTCTATTAATCTCCTATTATATGAACTTGTACGTTTTGTTAAACATCGGAAGTCTTATATGAAGCGAGTAGCTAGTCTGTTGCTAGCTGATCTTAATTTACTAAATCTAGGTCGGAAATAAATTTATGTTAAGTGGACAAATATCTAGATTACGTATTTATTGAATTCTCAAAATAGAAATTTCGAGGATGTGTAAATTATTTTATTTATCGTCCCCTTCTAGACGTAAAAAAGAAAGTTTAAATAATATACGCCATTTGTTTAAAGAAATCAAAGAACGAGTGACAAATAAATGATTACAAAATAAAAGTTATTTTATAATATTTTATAGTAGTAGGTATCTGCCTAATAGTTAATGCAATAATAATACTGGCCTATAAAACCCAGTTCTCGGCACAGACCTCACCCCTTATGTTAAGGGTTGTTTAATAAAAGGTTAGCAATACAATCTTTAACCCTTTATTATTCCTTAGTTAACTATAAAAAAATCACAAATATACATGACTTACTAATAGTTCTTAACATTTTTCAATTTGTACGATTCATTTTAATATAAAAACACTAATTTAGATCAGCACTAGAAAAAGAATCGTTCACTCCATATATATTGCGATCACACAAAAAGGCTTACGGATCAACTTACTAACCCACTAATAAGTAAGTAAGGAGTTCTAATTAACATTACTAGGCTAAGGACGTTAATGTAATGCCTATGAATGATTCATGAGGATTAAAGCACTCTATCAGAATCTGTCTTAGCGTTCAAATGTTTGATAGCTCTCCCGTCAAGTCATTGACCTATGTTCTATGTTTGTATCTTTGAGTGTAATTAGTAGTAGGTAAGTAGGTAGTCGGTAAGGTAATTCGAAAATGGGTGCAGTGGTTAAGCGAAGTTTAGGTTCTATACTAACTATTAAGAGCATAAAAAATTACTAAGAGCGCTGAAAATTTGGCTCATTAAAATTTCAAAAATGTATTACAAGGTGTTACCGAAAGGGTATATCTATCCAAACGGGGTAAAGAGTACATCTGGTATAGAGTCAGTTTACAAAACTTCAGCTCAAAATTAGTATATTTAATAATTGATATATAATTTTTTGTATTAATTACTTGACACTAAAATCATTAATCATTGCCCTTTTGGATTGATGTACCCTTTCGGTAACACCCTGCATACAGGGTGTTACGATAAGAGATAAAACATTTTATTTATTATTGATTTTTGTACTCCATTTCCTTGCGTTTACAAAATAAACTATAAACCTACCAACACAGCACTAAATACACATACGAGTAGATGCAATTTACGTAACCGCTCCAGATATTCAATTTGTGCAGCGCTCTGCCGAGCAAAGTTGTATTCGATAAGCATTTTATCGATAAACACCCGCTTGGCACAGACTCGGCCTATTTAACCATTGCTGTACATTTTTGTACGAAACTTGACTTAAAATATTTTTAAAAGAATTTTGATCGCTTAAAATTGTATTGCTCTTAAGTATTCGTAAGTAAAGTGTGAATACTTTAACATGAATAAATGGATTATCGTACCTAAATGTTTCATACAGTTTTTTTTTTTAGTTTTATTGTCCCGTTTGGGCCTGGTACGGGTAGATAAAACACTAATGCTTCAGATTTTTATAGAGTTTTTAGTGAAAACCCTATGAAAATCTGTGCAGTAGTTTTTGATTTTGATTTTTAATATGTATTGACTCACGTAATCTTACAGAGAAAACAATTTGAAAGTATGAATTACAATGTTTGTTTTAGAGCGAAGTAAATGTAGATATTAATATTAAAAAGAGGGAGGTGTAATGTCACGCCCAAACAATGAACATTAGCATAAAGAAATAGACAGGTGCATGTTATTCATAACTATTCACTAAACAATGGCTTTCTATATTTCTATTGGCTGATTAAATTTGGTAAAGGGTACGTGATCAAACTATATTATAAGCTTAACTTTGATTGGTTCGTTACTTAAGCATTTCTTTAAGGCTACTGGCCAATCAACCAATGCCACAAAGTTTAACTAATTGTAGAATTTTGATTTTGATAACCTGATGATCTATGATACCCAAAATTAGAAAAATTACCTCAATCACCAGTGTACATTGGGGTTTACCTTCTTAGGTCATGCTTGTTAAAGTTTCAAAGCTAAATGATTTTTCGTGTTTATTTTATTTATCATTTTTAAGTTAGGTATACTTAATAATTACTTATCTTGTAATATCAATTAACATATTAAAAGATAATCGAGACCTTTGTATATGCCGCCTTTCTCCCACTTTTGGGCAAAATCCGTTCCCAAAACTCCTCAAGACTTAGTAATTATAGTAAAAGTAAAACAATATAATCTCACCATGTGTAATATGAGCAGTGCGCCTATACACAGTCCTCGTCGTAGCCTCATCCTCAACTGTGAACAAACAGACACATTAGTGGAAAAGTTTCACTTTAAGTAAACACGAAACGAGTATCGAGTATAGAAAGCAATGAGTAAAGTTTAGAGAAAAATCTTAGCAAATATACCTAGGTAAGTAAGTGAGGAACCAATTTTAAAATTCATTGTCGCTTTAATTACACTCAATGACACAATTACATAACTACTAACGATAAATTATTACAAAAGTTAAATTTACACTAAAACTATACTAAAGATAAAATATTTCTTAAACAAAACTTAATTGAAATATAGAATTGGAAAAATCATAAACACAATCTCAAATAAATTAATCAAAAAATAGTTTAAAGGGTCTAGACAAAATTAATATTTACTCAAAATTCTCGATCTCATTTATAACCTAGAAAGGATAAATGCTCTAAAACATTTTACCAAATATACAATGTTTAACAAAATGTTATGTTTATTAACACTTGGCTCGAGAAAGTGCATTGTTATCTTATACATTTTATGCTCCACGATTCTAGTTTGAACCTAGGATATAATTTGGCATTGACCAAGATAGTAGACACGGAAAGAAGGTACCTTTTTAACACAATGTAGAAAACGGAATATAATAATAAATTAGACCTTTTTGCTCTCAAAATATAAGTTTCAGTTTCAGTCTTAAATAACTACGAGAAATTACTTTTTTGACAATATATTTTACATAACTTTTAAAAAGTAAAGGAAAATATCGTTTCTGCCCAAAATGAAAATAGCTCTACATGATAACATAGAGAACTTTTATCGCTCTCTGAACCAGATTTCCAAATATATGCACAAGTGTTAATCTAACTTCACACGTACATAACATACATGCATTGTTGGCTAGACATTATAATATAGCTACTAAAATACAAACGTGGGATAATGAAAGTTGGATAGTAAACGAAGCTCCAGAAAATTAAGTTCAAGAGTCAACCATCCATTGTAAATCTTAAGAACAATTATGCATCTCTAAAATGGCGTATAAACACTACTTATTATCTACAACAATATAAGCATAATGCTACCAAGCCTTGCGTATTATGAAGCGTCCCAAGTTCCGTTTTGAAAAGAGATAGAGCTATGTAGCTCTATAGCTGCATCCTTTTCTTTCAGTTCTTAAACGTTAGCAGCTTTGTACGTGAAACAATCGTATCATTATCTCATAGAATGACATTACGGGTAAAGAGCCGTCATCGCGTCAGTCTCCCATAATGAACCCACTTTGTAAGCCTTGGTACGGTTTCCAGAGATCTAGGACGGAATCTGGTGGCGTATTGTGATTTTGTACCCACGACTGTACTTCTTTGTGAACGGTACAAGTATTTTCATTAGTAACTACTTTATGTTCCATGTTTGTATGTCTGGAATTCTTGTTATTGGAACGAGTGGCTTGAGAATTTGTTCCACACAATACTTGAGTATTTATTCTCCTTTTGTAACTAGAGCTACCGAATAAAAGCAAATGGCAAGGATAAAAATAACACAAATAAATTTAAAAATTCTTTACAAGATTTTAATTTTCTTCTTCTGAAAATTGTTGTATACAGCAAATTGAAAATGTTTTCAAGAGTAATTTTCGATTTCAAAACATGTCATGAAAGTAACAGGAAAAACATTTAAGACACAAAAGAGCCCACAGCAGTGAGTTAACTTTTAATAATATACTTTTGGGGAATGGTTACTTTACTTGAAGAAAATACTAAGCTTTCGAGTATTTTTTTCTAATAGTAATTTATTTCATAATTTACTAAATAATGTAAACATTAGCTCTCTCTCTTGTGAGAATCACCTTCCTAAGACAATTTTTTATTATTTATTATTATTACATTGACAGAGTTTTGAGTATGTGAAGTTTTGTTACTTAGGTATATGTTATTTGTAAAATGCTTTCAATGTCACTAAAATGAACAAAAGTTTGTTAAGTAATGTTTGTATTTGTGTTCTATTCATTGTTTATTCAACGAGTGTAGTATGAGTTGAAGTTATTACGTCTAGAAAATACAACGTTTCGAGTAAAAAACAACTAATAGCGATATAGGTCACAATTTACAAAACAACGTAAACATACTAAAACTACATAAACAAAGACATTTAAAAACACAAACAAAATATAACAATAAACACAACTCATGTAAAACAGTAACGGGTGCTCTACTATTTCTTTATCACATACACTTGGAGTTTTCTCTCAAGACATTAACCGCAACGTGAAAAACTTTCGTTATTATAATAATAAAGTTAATTCTTACAATAAACGGTGTAAGAAAGTGATGGCACCGTCATGGTACGGTATGGTACTTTAATTGGAACGGATATAGATGAAGATTTCACAGGTTACACGTAAGAGAAAATTTTAATCGAGTTGTTAATTTATAGACTAGTAAGTTAGATATTAAAACCACGTCACCTATTGTTAATAATTGAAGGCTGTAGATTTCATAACATTTGCATTGTATCTACCATTGTATGAAGACCATTTCTAATATCTACCCTTCATAATATATAAAAAAAATGTATTTCGGTGGCAATTGTTGTCGACTGTACCTTAACACAGATCTTTTCTTAGAAATGTTTGTTTGTGAGAATCCTGCCTTATGTTAAGAATCAATATCTATTTCAATGGCGTTGTCATAGTAACGACTTATTGCGTATCAGAGATTCCGAAAATGGAACGATAACAAAAGAAAGTAGATAGGTACCTAATACTTACGTGTTTGACAACTAAGCATAACAAATGAAGATCACGCTATCCTACAAAAAATACCATTAATAAAAACCAAAATGCCAAATGGAATTTGCATTCGTAATCATATTTCTGCGCCCATAAATCAAAGTTCCGTGGATCCTTATCTACGCATCAATCTGCCTACTTTCGATTGCCGACGTTCCAAACGTGTACATTTAAAATACTGAAGCATCCTTCTATTAGAAACTGTTGGTTCAAGGGTGAATAGGTCAGACTGCAAGCTGATCGAATCTTAAAAGGAATTTACCCACTTATTTCCCTTTTGCTCTGGAAAGGGAAAGTCTTGTAAATCCGCCGCGTTCGCTCCGCGCAAGTTGGAATGCAATATTGTTATTCATTTGTTTTTCCCTCCGACTATATCAGGGATAAGAATGTAGATACGAATAGTTCAGCATACCGCATCACGGTATGTTTAATTAAGATCCAAAAGGATTTGTCTCGTGTAGTCGTTTTCCGGAAATCTGGCTTGAGTTAAACCGAATAATTCCTTTTTGTAGAGCGTATTTGTTGTTTTGTTTTAAAATGTATGAAACTCATTTTCTATCTGAATTGATATCAGTTCTTTATATGAATAAAGCTTTCGATTATCACTGCATACTATCACTTGACGGCCGAATTCAACAACTCATTTGTATAAAAAACAAAATATCGCGCCTACCTCAGCTTAATTGGCGGGGCTCGCGAAAGTAAAGGCGTAGTCACACCGCACTACTTTAATCACCGAATTTTGGGCGTTCCCGCTGAACAAGTTGTTTTTCGGGCAAGTATGCCGTGGGAGTACTGGGAGAAAGTACTAGCATGCAGTGCCGGAACTCTTTGTAGGTAGAGTAGGCAGTGTAGGCACTTGAGTTTTTGCGGTGCATTTTCGCTTGTAAGATATGCGGTTGAACTGCCTACATTGTATAATTGCAGGGTGCGGTGCCCTACGGCAGTTTATTGCGCCTCAGCTGATCTGACTTGCAATGCGGCCTCTGTTTATTTGCAGATTAACAATTAATAAAACGATCCATTATTTTTATGGCTGCACGGTGCTTACGAATCATTTTCGAGTTAAGGTGTGGCTATAAAATGTTATTATAATGTTTCTTGATAGCAGTGTTTTGTTTTTCGTGAATGTTATTGTTGGTAGGTAACTTTTATTGTTTTTGTGTCACAGTTTTCCAATTGACTCATTTTTATAATCCTATGTAGTTACTTACGTAAATAGCTAGTACCTATTATTGTGTAGCAGCTAATGATGACTTTATTTATGGTACCTAGGCAGGTACTGTAGTTCTACTATTGAAAGATAAAAAATTGTACGACCTCCAAGAAAAAAAAATCCTTAACCAGTTTAAACTAAACCAATTCAATCACCAACCAATAAATAAGTTCACTTGATCATAAATCCAAAAATATAGCAGACAAACGACTGAGGCGTGGTCAAAAGTACTATATCATAAATACATAATCATTGTCGTACCTACACCCAAAAATATTGAATTAAAACCTCCTTGGACTTGAATAACCACTTTCTTAATAATTACCATTCTTTTTGAAAGGGTGTGGTTAGAGATAGTAACGAAATTCCTTTGTATATATTTTAGGTCCTATTTCATTTTATATTAAAAGCTTGTAAGCCTGTATATTGTACCCGTGTCTCCCTGTAAGCCTTCTAAAGAACTAGAGTATTACTGAAAGCTTAACCCGTGGAAACCGGGAATAATATGCACATTAAGGTTACCTTATATTTTACGGAGCACCAAAGGGTTATCCTTATAATGAAAATTGTAACTATTACAAAACTTTATGAAGGTTACGGTTTTAGAGGATTTCTTAAGCTGATTTAAAGCAAGGGTTGTTTAGTTTTTTTTAGTTCAAATTATTTTATGACACTGCATTTAATCCACTCAGATTTACGCTTACTATATAAATATAACATTACCTATTTAAATTATATTCAATAACCTATCTAATTCTTTTTTTTTTGTTAGGTTCTAATTTTAGAGGCAGGCGGTGAAAAACAAAAAAGACGTGATATTGGATACGATATATGTATAGCATACCAACAAATAATTTCAAATTTCAAAACTCTTTACAACATTTTAACTTTGGGTCTTAGACTCTACTACATAATATTGGTAAGTATTCGCAAGATCACAAATCTCTACACCTAGAAATCAGTGAATATACTCGTAACTTTAGACCACACACAGCCATTTCCAATATTAGCAACAAACCACGTGGACTATAACTGTCATTTCTCTTGTTTTACCGACAGTTCCAGCAACAAAGAAATACCGACCTTAATACTTTGGAATAAAGGTGATAACATATGAAATTGTTTCTGCTCATGTGTCTTGTCTTATCCGTCTACCTTATCATACAGTAGACCACACATGCAGCTACAGAGAATTACAAAAACCGACCTTAGTGCTTTGGAATAAAGGTGATATCAATATTATAATTTTTCTGCACATGTGGGGTTGTCTGTATTTGCCTTCATCTTACTTTCACTGCGGACTTGACACGATTAGAGCCCTTCGGTGAATTTATTATGCGAAAGAATTTCGTGTATGTATGTATTGTGTTTTTGAGGTTGGGAAGTAAGTAATACTGTGTTAGTAAGTAAGGTGTTTAATTAGCTGTTAAACTAAGAATGTAGGTAACAGAATGTTTTCTGTGATTTGGTTATTTACTAATATAACTAATATTTTTGGAAGATTACCTTGGTTGGCTAAGTTAAGAGTAACTGAAGAACTATGGTATCCTGTAACAAAATAAAAAGTTTTTGCAATGGGACCGTTTTATTTTCAAAGTTTATTACGAAAACCTAATCTGTAAAAGGAAATCAGTTTTAGGCCATTAGATTCAGCTCTAAGTTTGCTTAGTACATTTTATTTTTCTAAATATTTGTCTACTTCTTTCGCTCACATTCCGTAAACATAATTAATGCTAAGTAAACACATTTATGCATATTCAGTTAAACTGTATTTACACTTTCTCCAATATAAGCATAGTTTACTTCACTATTTAGGACAGTGTAGGGCTATGAAAAAAGAAATTGGAAATAAGCAACACATTCCTCTCTTTGAATAACTTTTTCGCATTTGTGTGACGGGCCTGTTGGTCTAGTGGTTAGTGACCCTGACTGCTATACCGGAGGTCGTGGGTTCGATTCCCACCCAGGACAAATGTTTGTGTGATGAGCACGATCATTTGTTCTGGTTGTCTGGGTGTAATTTATCTATAATATGTATGTATTTAGAAATATATAAGTATGTTTATCAGTTGCCTGGTTACCATAACACAAGCTCTGTTTAGCTTGGGATCAGATAACCGTGTGTGAGTTGTCCCGGAATATTATTATTATATTTAAATAAGTAGGTTTTCAATATTAGCATAATCTCTATTGGTATTTGAAAGTCTGCAAATATAATATATATAATATACCAGAAAAATAAAAATATTAAATACAATTCAAACAGACGGTGAAATGTAACTATTAAACCCACCTGCAGATATAACATTCATAGGCAGAGAATTTTGAACAAACAAAAACATTTCAAAATTGATTAAAAAATTCCAAACAGTCGGTTTAAGAACTTAAACTATTTTAAAGTTCGCTAACAAATTAAAATAATAATATCTTGTTAAAGTTAAATTATTCAACAAAGATTTTAATGTTCTTATTCCAATGTCTCTGTCTACTCCTTAGAAGCCTATGGTAATTAATAGACAAGTCTAGACTTAGTAAACAATATAGTATTGAGCAAGGTAGCAATCTCGCACTAGATCTTGCCGTCCATTGACCCGCGCAACGAAACTGAAAGTCAATCGCGACAATACACACAGACACACATACCTTTATATAAAGGTATGTAGGTATTATATTTATGTATGGACGGGTATGACTTGATTTATTATTTCAGATTAATTAAGAGATATTCGTATTCGAGTCACGAGTGCCTAAGAGAAAATTAATTTCTTCGTGATTAAGCTAAAGGTACATATTAAGCATGTAATTTAAACATATTTTTTTACTTAGTGATTTTTCTGTCAATCTCTTATACCGACATGCATATTATATTTTTCTTTTAGTAGAAAGAGATAAGAGCCTGGACAATACTTAATATTACCAAAATTTACAAACCTAGAGAGTCATAAATATATATACAAGCAATGGTAAAATATGTACACGAAATTTTTACTTTTTTATGTTAAAAAAGATAGATCATGAAAGGGTCGTGTCTTGTTTAACTATCATATCTAATTAGCAAACATTTGATATAAATAACCGTCTATCGGTAATCTGAGTCTAAATTACAGCGACTCTAGCTCATGAATATTGCAGAAAAGGTCATAACGTGTGTGGGAATTGCTCGTTTGACCTACAGAAATCTGCCATTTTGTATATTTAATTTATCTTATTCACATAAAAATACGCCGAATACTGTCAAAAACATTCCACTCAGGTGATATTAGAGACCAACTTAGCCAACATGCTTGTTGACAGACATATGTTTACATCAAGGTATAAGAAGTTTGTATACTTATAACAACCGTCCCACGACACAAGAAAACATACTTCGGTAAACGTTTTACTCATAAATGTAGCTGTCATTAGCACCTCGAAATACAAATCGATATATTACTTAAATAAATAAAACACTTTCGACAAGCTTATTTACACTTTCTCCGTTGACAGTTCTAGGATTACGAGGACCAATCAAGTGTCATTGTCAAGACACATGTCAAAACAAAAAGAGATAAACTTACGTGTCAATCAAGCGTGCGACGAAGACAGATATATGTGTCTGTATTACGTTTTCAGTGTTACAATTTCGTAAGATAAATCTTAGGTCAATGACTTTTAACTTTTGCTTTCGCTAAAACTTTTACGAGTTGTTTTAATTGGTATTAGGTGTCAGTATTCAATGTTGAATAAGTGTGCTGTAGCGTAAATATTTGCTTCGAAAGTTATTAATATTTACCTACGTGCCTAAAGAAACGGCATAAAATTGGGCACGCAAGTTTCTCAAAAAGAAATTCCTAAGTAAATCTCCATTACATATTCGTAGAACTACCTTACATTGTTAAACCTACTAAAGGTATCCTCGTGTTTGTAGGTACCTACCCTCAAAAGCACTCCAGTGCTAAAAATAAATTATGTTACAAGTTTTTATTTAGAGATCGAAAATTCTTTCGATTAAACCTTAATACCACCAACAAATTACTTTTTCATGAGAATGAAAACACGCTTTAACTACAGTCCCTAAACAAAACAAAAACTAGTTCATATTTATTATAGCTTTGAGCTTCCTTTGGCCCTTCGATGCGACGTAAAGAGCTTTTGATTGGCTCCGATCGTGTCCGAAGTTAGCCGAACATTGCCGAAGGATGTTGATCGTGTTTGTATATCGATAATTAATCAAAGTTTGTTTAGCGTTTGTGTTTTCTGTACTTGTATTATGTAGTTTCCTTTGGTAAGTTAAAATTATCTGAGCGTTAAGTTTATTATGGTAAACGGGTCAGCTGTTAACTTTACAATACAATCAATATATTTGATAGCATCAGTTAACTAAACCAATTATCGTAATTAATCGCTGTAAAACTACATACTACTACATAAACTAGTAAATTATTGCTATGTTTTTTATAAAACTGAAGACAAACACAATTTTTATGATACACCACTGCTTACCTTTTACCCATTACAGTCGTGATACACATTGTGACATACGTCAAACAAAGAAACATTCACACAACTAATATCAACCAATCAGCACACATTTACAGAACACGTAACAATTCCACAATTCCCGATACAGTTCTTATCACAAACAAGAGGAACAATTACAATAATTAATACAACACTTAACGTTCACATGGAATCCTAGGAAATGTTGTTGCAGTTAGAGTTAATTGAACACAATGACGGCACCCAGACCGGGTGAGAACCTGTGCTACAGCGTCGTAAACCCACATCGAAGACCCCATGGCACACATCACTCGAGGTCGAGACTGGCTCGGCCTTAGAATGAGCGGGGAAAAACTTGCAATCAGCTTTTAGATAGAGTTTTTTTAGTTTTGAAAAGGATAGTTCTAAATAAGTATAAACGAAAGAAAAAGAGTTTTTATGGCCAAATGCGTAAACACAAAAATAGTACGATTAGTAAAAAGGAAGGTTCGGAAAAATATACGTATATTTACCAGAACCTTTTTTGCTCAACAATGGCTGTTTTTTCATTTGCCGTTTGCCACGATTTAGCTATGATAATTATATTATAGCTCTCCGAAGTATTGTTTTACGTCTTGGTTTTCAGCTATTTTTCGTCCGGAACGGATACGCTTAGCATCGTTTCTTAACCGGTCGCCGTTCGCCTTAGAAAGAACAAAAATATACGTTGGTACTCGATGCTCGTTTGTTTTATAGAAGTGTGAACGCGTTTATGATCTAAAAACGGCAAGAATGTATAGACTTAACGGATGGTTTATGTCTTCACATGTTAATTGTGTAGGTTTTAGTGGTAAAATTATGAATATGAAGAGTTTGTACCTCTTATATATATACTAGCTGTGCCAGCGACTTCGCGTGGATGACGAAACTTATTAATGAATGACGAACTTATTACTATTGATTGTAGCGTGATGAAAAGTATACTATAACCTGCCCAGGAGTATGAAGAATAATTGTACCAAGTTTCGTTAAAATCCGTCGAGTAGTTTTTGTTTCTATAAGGAACATACAGACAGACAGACAGACAAAAATTTTACTGATTGCATTTTTGGCATCAGTATCGATCACTAATCACCCCCTGATAGTTATTTTGAAAATGTATTTCATGTACAGAATTGACCTCTCTACAGATTTATTATAAGTATAGATATTCAGTGTTGTACTTTAAATAGGTATATTTATACCACCGATTATCATGAAAACGTCCAAAACCGTGTTTGAAATTTTGTTCTATAAGTATTACTTGCGTAATTTAGCTAATCCAGATATCGGAAAAACTGAACAGTTACCAGTATTATACTGACACCACCTTATATTTCTAACCAAAAGTTACTAAACAGAATTACTAACACAGAAAACGCATGATAAAAATATACTACTAGACATACATAAAAGTTCGGTAATACAAGAGAAGAAAGAATGTGAAAAACGAACACCAATTTAAAACCTTTTTAGTCGGCGCAGACGCAGTTTTAAAGGCTTCACCGCAAGCTTCACAACAAGCCAATCAACTTGACAGGCGTTTTGGTTATTATAAAATTTTGTTGATTCCTTAATTGACAGTTATTCATACTACATTAACTTTAATATTTTTTTTTATACACTCGCATGATCAATCATACTTAAAAAACAAATGTTTTTATTTAAATTAAAATTTTATATTATGTACGAAATAAGCAATTAAATGGCCATCAATTATGTATTATCAGATATCGTTTATAATAACAGGGCTAAAGTAAACACGTAAATAACTGGACGTTAATCTCAACATAATCCACATCGCTGATAGGCTTACATCGTTTAATTAAACAGCTCAAACTAAATGAATTTCAGCGAAAATTAATCGAAACAACCATCATCCAACATCCACACCGAATACATAAGCAAAATAATTACTATGTTACGAAAATAAATCATACGATCGATTTGTGAGCGGTAAGTAAGAGTAGTCAAAAACGAAAGTAGCATCGATCTAGAATCGACACAGCCGAAACATCGGTCTCAGATTGTGGTCAGTCGGTCGCTAACTTTCTCCGGCGACTAATTAGCGATCCGACTATCGATGTTTACAAGACCACCGCTTTGAATATCGATATCGATGTTTGAACTCATCTTATCTATCAACGGATGATATTATATTTAATGTGACGTGTGAAGTTTATTATTATGATGCAGGAAGGAATTGGTTCCTTTAACGGCTAGTTAATTGGTGATTTGATGTTAATTACTTTTCTGGTAAAATTAAATTCATGTCAATATAAATTTTTTCTTTAAGTTTGTTTACAGTTTTCCTACTTATAAGCTAGCAATGCATTCAACAAGTTTACCTTTTATTATTACCAATTAGTTTTAGATAAATTTATAATTATAATAAATAATTATAGCCAATCAATTATATTTTTTTTTAAACTACTGATCATTAAATAATTGAAATAAGTAATATTATTCTTATTGAATTAAATTATATTATTAGTATCGATATATTTACACGATCGAATTGCGCATCACTATCAAAAGCTCGCCGCTGACCGGCGCGTACGCATACGAGCCCGCCTTTAATCGATTGGGCGGACAGCAACAAGATACATGACGTTACAACACTCATTTAATGAAGCAGTCAGTCAATATTCAAAGCCTTTTGAATGTCCAAAATGTATTGATTGTTGAAGCTTTCTCGTATAAAAATAAAATATAAATAAAGAAAATAAAAATGTAGGTTACAATTTCATCAAACACAAATGGACCAAAAAAAAGAACTTTAAATAAGTTGAATTTTTGTTTAAAAATCTTCAACGTTTTTTTATTCTTTATTGACCTGACACAATATTTTTCACAAACAATCGTAACAATTACGTGTCACGCATACAATGGAACAATTGCATAAAGCTATGCACAGTAATATCTAACAGCACGCAAGACAACTAAAATGATGACATGCTATATAAATTCAATTTAGGATACAGTCAACTGTGACTTTAAAAAAAAATGCCCGCTGAAATTTTTATGTAAGGTTTTTTTTCTTAGCCCAATATTAAAAAAAATACCTTTAATTATAAAATCTTTAAAAGGCCCGGTGAAGGGGTTATGCGAAATCAGAGCAAGTTTACTTTTTTGGTGCACTAATTAATTTGTCAGGTTACACGAGAGAGTATTACCGTGGAAATATATAATTAAGAGATAGTAAAATTCTTACATATGACGTGAACGCATTGTTCGATATATGAATAGTTCGATGAACAAAAGATCGTTTGTAAATGTCAATTAGCTGGCTTCAATGACGCTTTCCCTACAGCTATGTTCCCAAGCTTTGATAAAAACTTTTCCTCTCTTTTTAAGATTTTTTTTTATTATACACCTTTAATGTTGGTTATTGCACGTTCGGTTGATAATTTTCAATTTTGAAAGTCATTACGGAATGCAGTAGGGATGGGCTCCTTATTTTGAGCCCAAACTTTTTTTTGCACTATATTAAATTCTCTGCCGGTTTTCAGTGAAAGAAAAAATCAAGTCTCTTTATTAATCTTTTCAATATTGACGTTTAAGGAACACTTTCGCTGTCGGCTGCGGTAGACTCGTTTTGTAACCGTTCCGGCTTACAACGATTGTCCTTTCAATCACTTATGCAGTAACACCGCCAGTTTGTTAACATTGAACTTACATTGCAACTAATCAGTATTAAAGCTTTGGAAGTACCAAACTGTAGAATACTTATCCGTTTATTTTTAGGCGATATAATAATTTAATTATGAAAAGCATTAACACATAATATAACACATAACATAATGCAATAGATATATGGCATAATTATTTGTCAAATTCAGAATAACATAGGTACGTAACTAAATTACTTAAACCACATTTTTTTTTAAAGCTGGATTATCAAGATCCATATGACGTATTTATTAAATTTTAATTAAGTTGCATCTCGACTATCATGTAAACAAAAGACTTTCCTTATAGTTTTAATAATGAAGAGTTCACGCTAAACAAAACAAGTTAATTAACCTATTTATTAACATAAAGTTAATCATCTCAGTAGTACACATTCACTACCAACCTGTCAAAATGTCAAACTGATCATCGATGTCGACATACTATCGATACAACAATCTATACATTTTTTATGACCACACTTGTAACAATTGACTGCAAAAATGACTCTTATTACTATGAAAATAAGAGTGTCAAAATGTTGCCACTAATTTCATATCGACAATGTCCAAGTTTATCGACATAAAGGTACGATTAATACTATTCCACTCTAATTAACGCGAGTGACGTAGAAATGTATTGACATTGATTTAGCGAGAAAAAAGAAGTTGTTTTTTCTTTTTTATGTCACTGTTGCTTTTATTCTATTCCAGGCCGTAATTGACAAGTGAGATACCTCAATACGAGATTCAGTGGTTTATAAGGTTATTTTTGTGACGTAATATAATTTTCTATGTCATGTTGGTTTTTTCTATCATATTTCCAACGTGACATGTTCCTTGCGGAACGATATTGAAGTAGTGGTAGGAGACGTTGCTAATTTTGTTCATAAATTGAAATTGACAATTAGGGATTGATTTGGGTACGTAATTAAATTAGTAATTAATATGCGCAATGGCTTTGAACAATGGGACCTATATTCCAATCAATATCTTATTACAAATATCATACATCATTCACTTTACATCGCAACCATTTGGTTATATTGGAATACAAATATAAAAAAATCCACAAATTTATATTACAATATATTTTTCTAAAACAAAACAGTTTAAACGACATTTACCCGATTCTCGATGTACGATGTGTCTCGGTTGTCGATTCTCACAAAATCTTTAGCGAGATTTATTGGCTTCAATTTACATAAAGATCGGAGACACCGCGACGTCTGCCGTTAATAGCTCGACGATAACGTGTGAATTGACCTTATTTTTTATACAATCATTTGTTTACCTAGTTCTAAAAACACAGTAATAAGATGAAATGTTAATGAAATCACTTTACATAAATTTACATTTAATTTAAACGAGGTTTACTGTTTAACTTAAGAGGTGGTTTCAGTTATCTTTGCAGTTTATTTATAAAGAACATAAATCATTTTTTATTGCGACTTTACGGAGAAGTTTATAAGGGATTTATAACTGAAAAGGACTATTCATGTATAAGTGTTATTTTCGATAATTTTGCAGTCAAGAAAGCACAGGATGTTTATTTATTGTTTTACGACCTATAAGTGAAGACACCTAAGAAGGTCAGTTTCTTAAAATATTAAAATTAATTCTAATGAGCGCTACGTATAACAAACTTCCACTAACTTTAAATCTCTTATATATAAAATTCTCGTGTCACAATGTTAGTTACCATACTCCTCCGAAACGGCTTGACCGATTTTTATGAAATTTTATATGCATATTCAGTAGGTCTGAGAATTGGCTACTATCTATTTTTCAAACCCCTAAGTGGTAGTAGGTAGGTAGTAGGCAGGTGCTAGGTAGAAAAATTGCATTGCAACGCATGCCAATGCCATGGTAAGCTAGTATAAGTATAAAATACATTACACTAATTTAAATATAATTTTCAGTGGAATACTCTAATATAGTAAGACGATCATAAAAAAGATACCTAATCAAATGACAAATAAGTTTAGCAAGCAAGCTTAGTCCTCTATCATTTTATGTACAAATCATGATGGTCAAATAAAATTATCTTTTCTCATATGTAAATGATTGTGATAAATCGAGCTTTGGCTATAAACACAATCTATTAACACCGATGTTATGTAGACGGCTTGACCCCTCACTACGTGAACTTTCTCCGATACTGGTTCCATTCTAGCTTAGACACGTCTTCATTTTACTATATGTATGTTATTTATGTATGAAAAATATTTATGATGTGTGTTATAAATGTGTTTTTGCCTGGGGCTGGTATGTTAAATTATGGGTGGGTGACAATATTAATAAATGCAAAGAGAGCAGTGGGGCAGTTAATATGTACATCAATATTTCAAACTGAAATATTATAATTATTACTAGGTTTTTTTTTTATAAAATAATAACCAATTACTGCTGAAATATTTTTAACATTCAGGATAATTCTACACCACAAAGTCCTAGTAAATCAACTTTAACCTACAAATTATATTTTCTTTTTTGTTTGGTCTATTGTCTTTATTGTGTTTGTTATCAGTCTGTCCGTGACCATGATACCTGCAAAGATATCGAAGCGTCGGGACCTAAAATCTAAATACAAACCGCGATAAAATCCATAAAAGTAGTTTTATTTCAAAATAATATTATCAATAGACCAAACGAAAAAGTGAATGTGTAATAATGTGAAATATTTAATCGTACGATCAAAAAAAATAAGTCAAAACCGAGCTCCTCTGAAAACGTAATCATCCTAACTTTGAAGTAAACAGAACGCAAATAGAATTTAGTTGAACATTTCCAATAACATTTTAGGTACCGTTTACATAATTATAATTCTACGTAAGTTCGCTTTGAACTACCAATTAACACCAACTTGAAACAACCCACAAGGAAAACCAGCGTGAAGCCATAAAAAATATAATTGCTCATTTGTAGATCATCGGCAAACTAAATAGTTGCTACACTACTTTCCATTTTACTGCCGACGAATATCATACTTTCGGCTCCCAACATCAAGTAGAAATTAATTTAAAACGGTGTTCCCACGAGCGGCAAAAAGTACTAAGATGGCTCCCATTGTGAACCAAACTTTTACTAGTACGTTTCTCTAACGAGAGCAGGTAACTGGGATTCGTGGAATGATATAATAGGCGTAATGGTGCTTATTAGATAGATACATACTTCTGTACTATGGATGTTGTAGTGAGATATACGTAGGAATTTGATAAGTATCTTTAGAGCTATGATGTTTAAAATAATACGGGAATGTAATTGAGCCACTGCAGGGCAAAGGCCTCTTCCCGTGAACCTTTTTTGATGTTGGACTTAGTATGGATCTATTAGATACAGAAATTTGTTGTTCACTGCGTATCTATTACTCTTTAAATTGTTCATGTTACGGTCCAAGATTGCTGTTTTAATTTGATCACAAATATTTAAAGCATTTTACTAACCCATTAGTGTGGTAGAATAGTAACTATGTCATTTAACATTATTTAATTTTACGTGACATTAAAATAAAGTTGTACTTACAAGAATTGATTATTCTAATATTATCATAATGATGTAATAACATATTCCATCTACAAACAGACAAAAGATAACACAAGTATTCGATGTAATTATTCGATTAACCAACTCACGAATAGTCACGAATATCGTGTAGAAATGTTCTGCCCTTTAAATAACGACTACATAACATTCGAATAGGTAAATTGGAATCGATTTATCATTCCCTAACTAGAGAAAGTAGATTCAAATTGAATATAAATTCGAAACGATTAAAAAACTTAAATTAAGAGTAATGATCGTGTAATAACGACACGTTATTTCACTTAGTTTATGGTTTAAGTTATAATACTTTAAATTCAATAAGTAAATCAAGTAGATAATATTTATTTTTAATAATAAATATGGATAAGTAAAGGTTGACTTGTAATTTATGAGACAATCTGATTATGAAAATAAGAGTTGTGTTTTCATAATAAAACTTAATTCGGTAAAATAATATTGGCTGTAATGGCAAGATAGGCATTTCCTAAAACCTATTTGGTAATATTTTTTGTGATTTTGAATTACGGGAAAGATTAATAAAACTTCGATATCCAATGCTCCATTAGTTATCAAGTTTCCAATACTGGAGCAATGTAATCCATCAATAGGTTGCTAACAGTGTCCTTTGCGCGCTGAAGCCAATAACGGGCGCCATATTGATTTATTAGCCACTTTAGCTTAAGCTCAGAGGTATCAGAAATTTTATGTTGTTAGCTAGTTCGTTGAATGTAATTTGTTATCGGTGTTATGCATATTTTCAGACACTTATATTTAAAGTTTTTTTAACGCGTTTAATTATCGTATAAGGAATTATTTTTTTCGAGATAAATGGCATTAGGTGTCACGATAAATAAACCAGAAGGTATTATTTCATTTATCAGATCTCGATTAGTGAAACACTGAGTTTTTTTACGTGTCAACTATTTATTTTAAATTTAAAGCTGGCATTTATATTAAGCTTTACAAAAGTAACAAGAAGCCTTCACCATCAAAATATTAGATTACGTCAAAAACATCTCATCACATAACTGAACAACAAATAAATCTATCTCAAATCGTATCCAATTAATCTGTATAACCGGAGAAAGTGCGGACAGTTGTGTGAGTGACGAAACAAAAACAGAAGGTCGGTAGGAGATGAGTTTCACCTATTAACGGCGATTAAACGAATACCGACGCACAAGACTGCCACACGTTTCCTGTTTACTTAATTAGAAGCATCGTTGAGATGCAGTCCGATGCACAGAAATCGTGTATGAAAATAAAAAATAGAATATAATCTTGGGACAACACACACACCGCCGTCTGCTCCCAAACTAGATGGTTAGGTAGAGCCAGATATGGCTTCACATATGGCTAAACATATTCCTAATAAAATAAATAAATTGTAAATAAATTACACCTAAACACTGAATAAATAATCATGCTCATCAAACAAAGATTTGTCCTGGGTGGGAATCAGACTTATGCTCGCCGGTTTAGCAGTCAAGGTCACTGACCACTGGACCAACAGGCCGGGTTGCCGTGCGCAGTTAAGCACAGGACGTAATCGTGACCAATGGCTAACAGCCGAATGCTGAAACTCAATTTTATTTGAGAAGTTTTTAAATATATTTATCGCTGCTTTGCATCTCACAAGTTACAGAGAGATCTAAAGGCATGACCCTAAAAGTCATTTACCTATATACGTGATGATGTCAGTAGTCTATCCAGTTTTGTAAGTACATTGGTTGAGAATTGATCTGATAAACGATAAGACATGTTTGGGGTGGATAGTTAAGAATACTGGATTGTATTTACATATTAAATTTCTCTTTCGATAAGTTTAAGATAAGCAAGGTGTTTATGTATTTTCATAGCGTTATTGACATAAACACGATTGTGGCTTGATAATAATTTTAGTTTCTTTGTCGAAGAAACCTCTTTGAATAACAAGAGAAAAGTTAACAAGATAAGTTATTTATATATTTTAGAAGATCAAGTCTAGCTTTGACCCAATTTCTAATTAAACCGTAGCATGTAGGTTTATCAGATTAGGTAATTAACTAATTAAGCTAAGTAATTACATGATAGACGTATCCACTTTATACCATGTTGATTAGTAATTAACTGGGCTTCATGTTACTACCTATATTCCGCTTATGTTTATACCAATTTACACAAATACACCATTAATGTCATAAAGGTTTCTATGAATACTTACCTTCTTTATACCAATAAATTATGCTTTATGATAAGAAAAGAAAGAAGGATAAATAAACAGATACTTAATTAAAATATTTAAAGGGAAAAAAACGTTTCAATTAGCATAATTAAGTATCAAAATATGCTAATGTTATTACGAATCTCCTTAACTAAGGTCCATTCATAAACGAATTATATCTTCTTATTTTAAATACCATTTCTTTTTTCGTTGTCAGTTTAATATAAGACAGCATTCCAAGTTTGTACATAGATTTTTGAATCGATATTAAAAATATTAACAGACCATGTTTTAATAAAAACATTAAAAACAAAAGCTATTGATCGAAAGCAACTGGTAGCAAAAACAAAATATTTAAATATTATTATCTCTTTTTCTCAGTGCAGTAATCATTCTTAATTTAAAATTAATTTTATTTTTAATCTGATTAAAGGGCGTCCCGACCGTTCCATTCACTTCAAGACTCGTTTTATTTTCACGATCACTTTCAGTCGGACATTTTTGAAAACCACTTTCTCTGTATAATATATAAGGCAAGGTTTAATATCCCATTGTTTGGACAAGCCACCATAGTTATATATGAGAAGATTTACGTTTTGACTGATATGTGAAACGTTAAGCTTCGGGCTTTTTGAAGGGCGATAAAACATAACGACTTATTGTTTTTAAACACATTAAGCCTACTTAATCCTTATGTCGTTACTTTCTTTGGTACTAAGAATTTTTACACAAAAATGTTGTAGATATAAGATATTCCTATTAGGGTAGTTATTTATTAATCAACATGCAAAGTAGAGTCTCAAACATACCCGTTTTTTTCGACGCCTACTTAGTTAATCTCAGTTTTATATTTAATAATAGTTTTTAGGAGACTTTAATCTCAGTTTTATCGAATGGAAACGGGACAATAGTAACAATAACGGTACGTCTACAATTCCTTCAAATTACAATAACATGTTGGGATACTCTTTTATTGATTTTATATCTCTTAATAATTTGTACCAATATAATGTCATTCAAAATAGTAACAATAGAACCTTAGATTTAGTGTTGTCAAACATGGGCGGGGCTACAGTAAAAAAGTCTATCTCACCCATATGTAAAGAAGACTGTCACCACCCCCCTTTAGAAATTAACTTTAATATCAATGCACATGTAACATTAAAATCAAAGAAAACACTGTCATTTAACTTCAGGGCAGCCGACTACAAACTAATTAACAATAAATTAAGAAAAATAGATTGGAAGGATGAGTTCAAATCGTGTTTAAATGTTAACTCAATGACAAAAACTCTCTACGAAAACATCAGAGCAATAATTCATGAAAATATCCCTAAGATCAAACGCGTCAGTAATCTTTATCCGCCGTGGTACTCCAAATCCCTGGTTCAAATTCTAAAGGAGAAGGAAAAGCTAAGACAACGTCTAAAGAAATACGGTAATCCACGAGATGAAATTGAGTACAGAATGCTTGACGACAGAGCACGGTCGACTATAAAGAAATGCTATAAAAAATATGTCTGCACTGTAGAAAATAACATTAGGTCGAACCCAAAGGCATTCTGGTCTTTTGTAAAGTCAAAGAAATTGCAACCTAACTCTATGCCATCTGAAATGACATTAAACGATTCAACAGCTACAACAGGCGATGAAATATGCTCACTTTTTGCTACTCAGTTCTCTTCCACGTTCTCTGTCACTAATAGTATACCTAGAGTGGCAACAACTGACCATAAATCTCTCCAACATACACTCAGCAGAATCGTTTTTACTGAGAGAGAAGTTCTTAAAACACTAAAAGGACTCGATGCAGCTAAAGGTGCCGGGCCGGATGGGCTGCCGCCCCTGTTTATAAAAAAATGTGCCATAAACTTAGCTCTCCCGCTTACCCTAATTTTCAACAAGTCTCTCGAAACATGTACATTTCCAACCGAATGGAAAAAAGCATACGTGGTCCCAATTTATAAAAAGGGTGACTGCGCTGAAGCTAAAAACTATCGCCCCATTTCAATATTATCAATATTCTCAAAAGTGTTTGAGTCAATGATTTGTCCCGTGTTAACCTCACATGTAAAATCACAACTCGCTTTCCAACAACATGGCTTCTGCAGTAACAAATCTACTGTCACCAATTTGGTATCGTATGTGGACGAAATCGCAATGAGCATAGACTCAGGACGGCAGATCGATGCCCTTTACACCGACTTTAGCAGTGCTTTCGACAAGGTTGACCACGAAATTTTGCTGATGAAATTACAGGACTTTGGTATACACGGGCCCCTGTTGAGATGGTTTAGGTCGTACTTATGTGAACGAACACAAAGAGTTGTGGTGAATGGGTATCAGTCTGCCGAATATGCAGCCACTTCCGGTGTTCCACAGGGATCTCATACAGGGCCAATTCTTTTCGTCATATTCATCGATGATATAGTGCACTGTATTAAGCACAGCCAATGTTCGTTGTTTGCCGATGATCTAAAAATCTATCGACAAATTAACTCCCAGGAAGACACTACCCTATTACAATCAGACCTTAACTCGGTGCAGAATTGGTGTGTGGTAAATGGGATGCTTCTGAATGCCAGTAAATGCTTTCATATAACATTTACGCGAAAAAAACATAAAATAACATCAGTCTACTCTCTCAATGGAACACCTCTGCAACAGGTCAACGATATACGGGACTTAGGTGTTACGCTCAGCAGCGACCTCTCATTTACAACGCATATCAACAATGTTATAAAAAAGGCAATGAAGATGGTTGGGTTTATCAAAAGAATAGGCGGAGAGTTCAAGAGCACGTCGTCATTAAAAATACTCTATAATGCATTTGTGCGCAGTATCGTGGAATACGCTTCTCCCGTCTGGAACCCCACATACGCTGTGCACATAGTCCGGATAGAGCGCGTCCAAAAAAAATTCACAAGTTTACTGAGGTTTAAAGATCAGAAATGTCCTTATAGAGCGGACTACATACAACGGCTCAGTTACTTTGAATTAGACTCGCTAAAAAAACGAAGAACATTTCATGACCTCTCAGCTCTTTATAAAATTGTAAATGGTATATCATCCACCCCTGACCTCCTCCAGAAAGTTAATGTCAACGTTCCTCGACATCTGCACCGCCGGGCCCGTACCACTAGAACGTTTGCAACAAAATCTAGTCGAACAAATCTAGGTCAACACGCACCCCTAAACAGAATGATGTCCCTGTATAACAGGGCTTGCTCAGACAACAGCGATATCGACATATTTTTCAACACAATGCCGCAATTTAAATCTAAGATCCTGAATTTGAATATTACTTTGTAATTGGCTGCCTTACTCTCAATTTTAAAATGTATGGATTAATTTTTGTTTTTGTTTATTTTAATTTCGGTTATTTATTTAATTTTGGTTAATTTTACTTAATTTAAGTTATTAATGACAATCTTAATCATAATTATTATAATTTCTTATTCTTTCAACAATTTCTATGTTAAAATATATTAACTGTATCAAGCTAACTTAATTTTGTTATTTCAATATTTCTATATAATTGTTATTTAATAAATCCATACAGGATTTATTACATAACTATGTATTTAATATCTGTTTTGTAGCATGATTGTATGTAGTATACTGTAAATGGTGTGCATACCTGTAAGTGACGTATTTACACTGTACATAAATTATGGAAATGATGTAACAAATCCTAATTGTAAATATGTCGTTGGTTTGCCTTTTCAATAAATAAATAAATAAATAAATAATCTCAAAATACAAGTATGAAATAATAATAATAATAAATAAATAAATGCGGACAACATCACATACATTGCTCTGAACCCAAAGTAAGTTGCTAAAGCACTTGTGTTATGGAATTCAGAAACAACGAAGGTACCACAAACACCCAGACCCGGGACAATGTAGAAAAGTGGTTTTCTACATTGACCCGTCCGGGGATCGAACCCGGGACCTCAGAGCTGGCGACACCTTGAAAACCGGTGCGTACGCCACTCGACCACGGAGGTCGTCAAATATCTACAATACTTAACAAAAAATCTTTATATCCAATACTAAAAGGCCTAATTGAAGTAAAAACATTCCGCAAATGTATTGGAACGTAATTGATTCAACATACATTGTAAATCAATGGATGGCTATCGAACCGAATTCGTATATAAATGTACCGTGTCATTCATTGTGACTGTGAACTTGCGTATTTGTGTAATTTGGTTGTGTAAGAGCATTATGTACTGTTATCGAGGTAGATAAGAGGTTAGTGGTCTTGTTTCTGAAATACAAAGAAGTGTTTATTAGCTGTCAAGTTTTTGTGTATAGTTTGTACTATATTTTGCATAGCTACTTGAAATTTACAGAAACATAATATATATATATAGAAAACGAAAAGCTTTATGATGAACTTCTTGATCCAACATACAATCTCAAAAACCCATAACATCGCAAATGACCACTAAAATGTAAGGACAATAAATTAAAAATAAAATTACATTATTTAACAATCTAAATTATCAAAAAAAATATGCGTTTATTTCATTGCAAGAAAAAAGTTAATTCATATTTTTTCTTAATTACATCCATAATCAAACACTTCAAATGCCAGCTTCATTTGTTTATTCAGCAAAGGAGTATGAAAGCTATTGAGGTTTTTAATAAAGTAACACCTCAGATTCATACGGGAATCATTTGAAAAAAAAGTATCTCATTATTTTTGTTGGTAAATGAAAAAATCCCCCTTTGAATGGAACTCCCTTTGAATGGAAGCGTAGACGATCTCATATATTTTAATAATGCCTACATAATATGAGGCGTTACTTTAATGAAAAATCTGATAAGAATACGTTAGATTTTCCGAAGGTACAAGATGGTTCTTTTTATATATCCATGAGTACAAAGTTTCACAAGTTTTCAGGTGAATTGTGATACCCAAAAATACTGAAAAATATTTATATATTGTCTTATATCATCTTCTATACCTGCAAGCTTATTGTCATAGACCCAATAAAAATAAATTGGAATACGAATAACATAAGCAGTGTGTGTGCGTGTGTGTGTCTAAGTTTTATTATGTTAGAAAAAGGCAACCAAATCCCGAAATGATCTTATTACGTCAAAAAACATTGATTTAAAAAACTATTAGCCTCCTATTCAAGATTACCCAAACCCATAATTAGTGAACATAATCGAACAAAAGCTCAGATGAATGAACTCAAATACGTAACTTTTTGAACTAAACGCTTCAGCCAATGTCAAGGCCGTGTGCAGCGGACAATGGCGGCCACGCATGCGCAGATCTGCAGCGGTATTACGTATCTTGCAAAAGTAAAGCGATAAGAAAAACTGCACGAATATTGTTGACAAAATGATTATTCATATCACGTATCTCGATATTGAAATACAAATTAGAAATATGACAGCAATAAATGTACAATTTTTGTTGTCTATAATTGCTTTCGGTTTGCTTTTGTAAGATACGTAATAAGGCCGCGGAACAGAATTGTACCGTTTACATTTAACGAATAAATTACGCGGTTACGAGATCGAATGGTAATTAATTCGATTATTGAATGAGTTATGTTTTTATTGTTCTACATTTAAACGAACGGTTTCTTGGCGGTTTTATTGATTTATGTAGTGGAATATTTTCGAAACTGTCAAAAATTATTTGACTGATAAGTTGGTTGCGAGTTTTAGAAAAAAGGAAGAAAGTATTTTACATATTTTCCTTTACAACTTTATCTGTACATCTAAAATCTTAATAATATATTATTGTTTTAGGTGCATACGTTATTGCGAATGAATTAAAATTAAAATTAAATGTTAATTAGAAGGAACGGATATGAAAATGCATTCCTTTCACCCACAATGACAAGGCATAGGGCGGAAACTCAAAATATATTCAAACGATGCGTGACAACACACAATGCTTTGATAATTAGGGACTTTAAATGAAGAGAATTATATGCTATAATTAAAAAAAAAGCAGTTAGGTACTTATTTACGTCGTAAATAGTTATGTTTGTTCTGCGTTCTTTGCCTAAACTGCCTCATAAAAGCCACCCAAATCCATAATAATTTGACCTACTAATGTCTACTAGAGATTCTTGATTTTAGACAGCTGGTTTTTACAATATGGCTAACAGAAATTAGAAGGGGACGTTTTTCTAGCAATAGTATACAAGCTAATAATACTAAAAACTAGATTTAATTTTAAATAATTCATATATCGGTAACACATTTGTATTTCAAAACAAATTGAGTTAAAGATGCAACACACAAAAAAATATTTATGTGTTTTAAGTTACCTGCTCAAATGTAAGCTAACAAAAATCGACTTTTACCATATCGTAGAAAAACATAACACGTAACAAAAATGTTGTTACCCCCTTTTTAATTACATACGTATACACATATTCTGAGCATTGTTCTTACAAAAAACATGCATAACCTTTTGTTTTTTACCACACAGGTCCATACATACATATTAAGTCTTACTATAATTGATAAGCCTCATACAATGATAACACGAGCGTGCAGGGCGAGGCACCTGAGCGCCCCACATCGGGCGCCGCGCTCTGAATACTGCGGTTCCGGACTTACACAAATTGTGCTTATCATACAATATCTTGTATGAAGTACGATGTTACTGACTTTTACCGATTAAAAAGAAAATAGTTTTAATGTTCGGTCACAAAGTTACATATTATTATAAAAAAATTAAGGTCTGTGATAGTCTTATCAGCGGTTTTCAATGAGATAAAACCAACTTTATTTGTATAAAGCTCATCTAAATTTTCTTATATAAATCGTTAAGCGATCTTATCAGAACAAGATTAAGTTAAGCTTATAACTGACCTACATTAAAATAAAATTAAAAGAGAAACGTCAGCTTCTTTAGCTGTTTAAATTTAGTCTTTATCAAACAATAGTAAGGAAGTTTTATTTTAGTCGTACACTGTAGCATAATTACAGAGTTTCCACATAATAAAAGCTCAGTGTTGCCATAAAAAGCTATGCTTATGTCATTACCACGGTTCGTTAGTATACCAGATTCTTGTATTTTATATTCCCGACTAATTATCTAACAATATAATATAGAATGGTAATGAGGTTAAGTTTTATGGCGATGTGTTCACGGCTCTACATTAATGAGCCATATATTTCTTCTCATGAATATTAGCGACGATTGTATAATTACCAATACAAGGTATGTAATGAAACGCATTGAACAATAGCTCGAGGCAAAATACATCATAATATTCTCTGATTTTGCATAATCTTTGTGTTCAACGAATTATATGTCTTATTGTGATTACCCTACATTTTTAATGGGTAATTTAAAGCGGCATTAAAATGTTAGAAATTGAGCTTCATTTCTAGTCAAAATTAGTTCCGGCCCTAAAGCTTCTTTACTCCATACAAACTTTACAACTTCATCTGGTGAACCTCTCTATCACTTACCGAGATAACAGGCATTAAGACAACATTAACATATCAATGAAAACATACCGTTATCAGCGCACAGAACCAGTGAACAGCAATCAAAAGTGTTCAATGTTCCAATCACAACACAGTTCGCACACAAAACCGTTGCACAGTGATAAAAAAGAAGTAAAAAAAAAAAGTTTTGCGCACGTGCGCGGGAGTCGCGAGTATGTGCGGTCGCGGCGGTGCGCACGCAGCGGTGGGACAGTGACAAGTGGGTACTGCGCAGGTGCCAAGCCAACCTCCCTCGAACAAGGTCGCGATCCCCTCTCTTCACACTCGTTCACTCATTTCACCCGGAGAAAGTCTGCCTACATACATACCAAATTTTCGAACCGATTGAGCAGACTAACTTGCGAAGATGATGAATGAAATGTGTGTAAGTTCAACGTGTGGGATCGCTTTATCTTGGTATAACAGACTCTATCAATTGGTATGCGTTAGCGCATGTTACAACATTTATCATGATTGCCAAAGATGTTCACAAAAAATTCTACGTTTTCCCTGTTGGCGTGTTGGTCACTGTATCAAGAAAAAAAAACGTAGTGTCAATCGATTTGGCAATAGATAACACTGTTTTTTTTATTTCATTAAAAGCTTTTGGTTCGACTACCACAGCTCCTAAATTTTCTTCTTTTAACATATATTCACCTAATAAAATACAAATCTTTTTCTATTCAACATGCTTAATAAATAAACTCATTGACATCAATATCGCTTACCAACGATGACAAATATGCAAATTGCAGATAATCGAAACATTTTTCTCGAAATAAAAATCTAGTTTTGCGAAGTGAACATTCCTTAGCATAAGTAGTATATAACGGCAAATCTCTATTTATATTACTTATAAAAGTATATGGTCTGATTGCGCGAATTAAAAATAAACTCTTTTAAGAGCAATTATCAGAATTTGACCGCATTTAACCCTTGGCTCGTCCCAAACGTCAAAATCTAGACTTAGGCCTATGCGTTTACTTTGGAAAATTAGCACGAATACTTACCACTTTATTACATTTCACAATGTACAAAGCATTCCACTGCTTAAAGCTGTAATGTGTAAACAACAATAATAATAAACTCCGTCGGCACAACAAAATACTATGAGAAATAACTTTATTTAACTTACAATAGTATCGGAAATAATCACTACAAAATAAAGTGCCAATACTGAAAAAAGAGGTTGTATAGACATTGATTAAGCGATGACAGAGGAGAGACGAATCAATCCATAGATGAATAGTTAACACGAAGAAGGTTGTGACTCTATAACTAACCGTGCAAATTGATCAATCTGTAGCCGAGTTAATCTATTGATAACTGTCGTAAATGTCATACAATTACTTTGCTGCTATTTAGTAGTGTAGGAATTATAACTTTATAACGATGACTTGAAGAATATGGTAGTATATAGTAGTAAATGCTTACTTCTTAAATATAATTAGTACGAAGTTTACGTTAGAACATAACATAACATACTATCACGCCTGTATCCCCGAAGGGTTAGGCAGAGGTGTACCAATGTACACCCACAGTTCGCCGGTACGTTTAGGTCCCATGTAATAGGGGTGAGCCTATTGCACCTAACCGGGCACAAATTCAAACTCCGACCTGCTACTGAGAATTTCATAGAAAAACCCAATAACACCTTGGTCGACTTAGGAATCGAATCCAAGACCTCTAGCGTAGCAGTCGCGCTTAGAACCACTTAGGCCAACGAGGCAGTTTACGTTAGAAACAAAATTTATTTCATCTTACTAAAACTTTAAATGAAATTAATTTCAACTCATATCAAATAACTGTCTCGCCAAATATAGGTTCATAGATGGTTCCAAAATAGAATTAATCATTACTGATATATTAGAATTTATTCTATTTAAAAAGATACCTGTTGATTAGGTTAATAAGCCAACTTGTGAAGCGAAGAAAACTCTTCGAACAAGCTTAATAGCAATAGTTTTGTTTGCAGTGCGAAGGGCTACTCACATCTGAGAAACTGTGTACCTAGCAAACATTTATTTCAAAGTAGGTACTTACTGAATACTTAAGTAGTAGTAGGTATTTCAGTCTAAGAGTATTATATAGTTTATGAATAGATATATGCTGAGTAGGGCTATTGAAAAGGAGAACCAACTAGAGCATTTTGAGAAATGGTCAAAAGTCAACCCCTGTAGAAGTGAAGAAAGGTAGAAAATAGAAGTAACATAAAGGTGCGTCCACATCTGACAAACGAGCACCGACCGAGCATTACAGTAACAGCTCGCGAGCATGCCGCGAAAGCACTAGTGTCAATGACGCCGTCCACCAGACGTGCGCGCGCCGCTCGCGAGCGGCTCCCTAAGAATATCAGTCTTTAATTACCTCACTGCTGGGCAAAAGCCTTTCCTCATATAGAGAAGTAATACATTAAAATTATCTATTTAACTTCCCTTCCTTCACCTAATCACTTAAATACTACTTGAAGAATTACACCCATATCCTCATATTAATATCGAGTGTAACATATTACGATCCGGATTTCATTTTCCCGAGTCCAGCGATAAATACAAAGTCATTTATAATTAACCCGCGCATAATATTTTGTTAAAAGCGTGAAACATACGCTTTTGCTAAGTTGCCGTGTCAAGATGTCTTGTCGTAATATATCAAAATGTGAGTTTAGAAATTTATTTTGTTGTACGTGTGAGGAATGGTTAATGAAGGAAGTGCTTTGAATTTTAGATGAGTAATATTTTTTTTTTATACATCTACTAAACGTTTATGAAAAATGGGCCTTTTTTTAGAGCTTTCATTGTACGACGTACTTCAAACCAACAAAGATATCTTTCTTTTTTCTCGACCCAGCACTTGTTATTGCAAGACTTCACACTACTCTATCCGTTTCAAAAATATTATTTCAATTCAAAGACAAAACAAATAATTATAAAATAAAATTTTCCTCAAGCCCTTTACATGTTAAATTCGAATTCCAACAACAAATGCTTCTAAACAACCGTTACTCGCAAAATTTCTTTATTTAAATACCGACACATTACCAAGATTAGAGTCACAAAAAAACAATTGCTTGTCAATTGTTAAACAATACCGAAAATATTTAAATGAGCGTTGTACACTGACGGGTCAACAAATAAATATTATAATCGGCTTCTTAAAAGATCGTCAGTGTCATACGTCTTTTAGATGTATTGATAAGGTTTATTCAATGTTATTAATAACTTGAACTTATCTTGGATCAGTATATTTATGTTGATTGATGAAGAATCAAATTTGATGTCTTAATACCGAAGGGAGAATGAAAGTGATTTTGTAAAGTAGTTTTGAGCAGCTTAGAAAATTTTACAAATTTAAAGTATTTTGTCATAACTGTGATTCAATTAATTGATTAAAATTTATGTACTGTTTTGGTTGTCTGCTTAATAATATAACCACAGAACGGTTTGCGGTTAGCAAATAAGTCTTAACAAAACAAACTCTAGGTAACTTTATAAAAACTTTTATGAATAAACATCATCTTTAGAACTATGTTTCAATAACATAACTTGAAAGTATTCTATACACTTAAATAATAATTGTACTGCTTTTATTGACTGAGTCTTAACGTACAACGTGTGTTTATCCAACAATATTTTTAATCTAATTATAAATACAACAGCAAACATAGTTTTTTACAAAGAAAACATTATGATTTATACTGAAATATTTCATAGGCGCTTGTGTGGGTTTGGGTCAACTAGTTTGTTCAAAACATGACCCACATACATGTACACAAGCTTAATTGAAATATAAATACAATCAACGTCTTATTTTTAGAAAATTATGTTAATTTAATTTTTAAATAACTTATAAATAAAACTCTGTTGGTTCCCTTTTTTTTTTGGTTGGTTTTTATATTTGGATGATTTTATGCAGGAATGTGACAAGAAATTTGACAATGCTTATTATATTGATTTATATTAAACATTCGTTTAGATTGTTATCTTTGACAACCAATTTTCATGTTTACGCTTTTATCGTAAATCATAATAATAGAGAAAAGTTTTCATTGTTTAATTGGAACACTATAATTGGTGTCAAACTTCTGAATGGCAACTTTCAATTGTTTTGTGAAATTGATATCCCTGGGAGCGTGTCTCTCAATAAAGCACATAATAAATTATGTAGAAAAACTTTAACAATGATTTATTATAACTTTCTTACTTAGTATTCGCTTCAAATGTTCAAAAACAAATCTCACACGCTTAAAGTAGACTGGCATGAAAACATCATGCGAGAAATAACTCAATAGCTAATGAAGTCATTACTTCGTGTTACCATGGCAACTCGTCAGTAATTTTCGCTTTAACTGCAAGTACTAACCATCACGTCAGCTTAAAAGAGTATTTAACCAAAGAGGTAATGTTAGGCTCTCGAGTTTTACTAAATACAGCGTGAAGTACTACATAATGAGACGCTTGCCAGGTTTTAACGTCCTTTAAGTCACTTTAAATTGTATGACCATATCTACCTTACGATTATACTGTGTTACTTAAAATATAATTCGACCATTGCGCTTAGTATCTGACCGAAGGGATGAATTGCATTCTCACTTGCTAAGGTAGGAAAGGGACATAAAAAGCAGATTAATTAAGTCTACTAGCTGTTACAAAGATATTTTGTCAAGTAGCTATATAAAGTTAAAAGTTAAACGCCAATTTGTAATGTAATTTCAGACAAGACACGCCGAATCGAAACACAGTCATACATCATTAAATTATTAATTGATAATTTAATGATTAAATAAATAAATAATTAATTACCAACTTACATTTGAATATATTCCATATTCCTAACTC
Source organism: Autographa pulchrina (assembly GCA_905475315.1). Taxonomy (NCBI): domain Eukaryota; kingdom Metazoa; phylum Arthropoda; class Insecta; order Lepidoptera; family Noctuidae; genus Autographa; species Autographa pulchrina. The sequence goes on along the minus strand of FR997773.1, from coordinate 3,570,567 downwards.
CAACATGAAAGGTCAAAGGACCGCCATAACCTAAAGCACCACTTTCTCTGAGATCTTAAGGTTTCCGACCAAGTACAGTCAACGGAATATTAATAGTAACACTTTGACTTTACTTACAAACCATTTTGTTTCTAAGCTTAAATTTTCGGTATTTGTCTGCTAAACCCTGGTGAAAAAAGTAGGGTATGAGTAGTATGATATGAGAAAGAAGAATTGAACGCTGAGATGATGAGCAATTCGCAATGATGAGCAAATTGGGTACCTACAAGGAAGGAAGAATAAAAATAAGATGTTTGTATGTGTAATGTGTGTCTACCCGTCATCGTCACTCCTAAACGATGTTACCGATTTAGGTGAGACTTTTCTGTTTGATAACTCGTGTAATCGAAAAAGTTCTTCTCTATATGTCTATAACAGTAATGTATTTTAACAGAAATTAGCGCGAGACATCCCTAAATAACTGTTAGGGTTCGACATTTTGACCAGGTTACACCGGCCGTGGTCGTAAGTTGAGTACACGACAATAGTTTAAAAGTTAGTACATGTCTTTTATATTACAATATGAATGATTAATTTAATTAATTACAATTTATGTATTTTAAATGAATCTTTTACAATACATATTTTATTTTATACCACTGACATGCGGTAAAATATACATCAGTAAGAATGATTTAGATACCTCGTTTATAGATTGTTATCGATGATATTAATTTTTATTGGCAACTATTGAAAAACAGTAAATATCTTTAAAAGCAATTAACTTGGAATTTCTATGTTTTTATGTAATAATATTTATGTAAAGAATTTTGAAGATCCTGTGTGATTATTATTATGTTGTTATTATATCAATCATGATTTTAATTGCCGTATCTATTACGAGAAAGTAGCGATTGACTTCAGTGTTATTGGATAACATTTCTTTTGTAACAAATTGGTAGCATCTTAAACGTTAGTGACTTTTAAAGACAATATAACAATGGGTGGGCTTTCCTGCATGCGCATATTGCATGAGGGCGGGAAGGTGGGACTGCATCCTGCTTCCAAGCTTGGATTTTAGTAGCGCAATTAAAGCTAAATATCTTTCATAACATTGAATGTCATGGATTTCCGCAAAGTAACGCCTGATTCTATAACTTATAGTAGTTAACAGTCAAGGCCGTTAAGCTAAGCCAAATTCCGTAGCTTGGGGGTCATAGTATTGAAGAGAATTAAAATTACTATATTGGTATATAATTATCTAATATATCTTAGCAATAAAAAAAAAAACTGAAATTGTTTGTACTACTGTAAAAGGTTTAATATCAGCATAAATCGTTTACAGTATGTAGTACAAAATTAAATTATACCACAAACAAAAAATCCCCTCTTTCAATAAATATTATGGCAATAAACTCTCCGTTACACAGTATCATAGTCTCAGTCATACTCATTGATCCGTGAAAATTGATCGCGGCATGCGCGTGCGCAGATCTCAAGCGCCATTGCGTGACATTGTCGTATATAGCGTAACGTGCGTGTGCGTCGCTACCGTTTGTAATGTTGATGTTTATGGGAATTTATAGAGCTGTTATACTAGGTTAATTAATATTGAAAGCTTTTTTTTTTTAGATAATTAGATTCCATACGATATGGAATTCATCCAAGTCTTTACATTCAAATAACTAACTATGTGAAGCTTTTGGTAAAAAGTATTGTTTCAGCTCTATTGTTTCAGCTTACCTACCTATAGATTAATGTATACTACGATAATAGGTAATATCGTAGTTTGATTCACTCGAGGAGAGAACCTCCTTACCACTTAAAAATAGGGTTCTATTTAACCTGGATTATGGACCCAAAGTACCTCATACTCACTTGACTATGAGCATTCAAAATATCGAGATTAAAAAAACATTGCCATTCAAATAAAATTTTAATAACGTTGCGTAATATTATTATACTAAATTAATTAATTAAATTCCTAAAAACAGGTTGTCATCAAAACGTATCTGCAATTTACATCCATTTTCTTTTCGAAAGTAAACAAATGAAAATGCTGGAAAGTACAGGGTGTTGCATTTACGTTAAGTAGGGCAGAGAAGACCACCTGTCGGACAAAATAATATGTTATGATACTAAAAACCGCACACTACTCACTATTTGTGCACTAAGTAATGTAAGTGCATTACCGTGTGCATCCAGAAATGAAAAATAAATGACTGAGCTCCTCTGACAAAAGATTTTTGTACATAAGTACTACACCTAAAACTAATGCGTGCATAGAGCAGTATTAGTGTAAAACTAAATACGAAACTTTCAAGCTAGAAATCAAGAATTATAAAAATATATAATAATATAATATTCCGGGACAACTCACACACGGTTATCTGATCCCAAGCTAAGCAGAGCTTGTTTATGGTAACCAGACAACTGATAAACATACTTATATATTTCTAAATACATTCATATTATCATTTATAAATACTATAAAATTAGTTTTAGTCACAAATGTTTTTAGATTAAGGTGTTCAACATATGGAGATTTCTCTGAAATAAACGTTTATTATTATTATTATTATTATTATAGATAAATTACACCCAGACACAGAACAAATGATCGTGCTCATCACACAAAGATTTTTTGATATATCTTGGAACAACTCTCACACGGTCATCTGATCCTAAACTAAGCAGAACTTGTACTATAGTAACCAGACAACTCATAAACACAACTATATGTTGACACAATATTAATGTAAGACTAAAAACAAACTAGGAGATAAACAGGAAAACTTGCAACCAGAATTTTCATTCATAAAATACAATATCATCATGAAAATTCCAACACTCTTAAGAATTTTATTCGTTATTTTATCAAAATACAGAAGCTATCCAAAAATGCTGGTCAGATAAAAGGCACGTACGAGGCGCATCCTGTGTGAAGCGCCCTGATTTATAAAGTCCGACAATACTACCTCATCATACGTAGACTATTCTATTACAAATACATGTTATAATACATTTTCTTTATATGTTATAGTTACTTAACAGCAGTCGTGAATTTGAAATAAATAAAACATGGCGTGAAAATAAATTAGTTTAAAGTAATTTATCATGTGAGCACAATCATCAGACTACGTATACTAAACTGCAAGCAGATACAATTCACAAAAAAATAACTCTACTGCTATAAAATATCAGTGACGTGATACTAATAACTGATGCTTATTTTTCAAACCCCTAAATATTAACCAAATAGCCAAGCAACAAATGAAAACCAACGAAAGTGTAGATAAACATCAATAGGTAGATATTTCTATATTTTCCCACGTATCCATACATGATCCGAGGACTCGTTTTCACCGGAAATGGTGTATTTGTCGAACTTTTCCTTTGACGTAAATCCACAAGATGTAGGTAGGAGGATTAGAGACGAATTCTTCTTTGACAGTCAAAAAATATGTGAGAATACATTCGTGCCTTTTTACATAATGGTAACAAACAGCGTCGCGACAACGACGGGACGAGACCACGATTAAAGGGCCCGATATTTCCCAAAACTAATCGGGCATCTCTGATAACTTCACGTAAGTATAACTCCCGGCAAATAACTTGGCAAGAGTCGTTAGATGCGCAGAAATCGTTTTTTAGGTCTATTTGGTGGTCAAGCGGGACGCGGGGTATGCGGTAGCGCCAATCCGAGCGCGCGATTGGTGCGTTAGTCGACCGAGTCGCCGATCCGAGCGCGCGATTGGTGCGTTCGTCGACCGAGTCGATTAGAGATTGGTGAGTTAGGCGAATATGCGCGGGTTTACCCCCACTACGTCAAAATCTTGCCAAGTTATTTGCCGCGAGTTATAGCTGTAGTTAGTTTTTAGTTTTACCATAATGTTACATTAATGACAAACAAAAATTAAAACACTTGTTTTATTCTAACGTCTGTTCCTATAGTTTTAAACAGACAGGGACGGTTCTTAATACCAAATGACACAGTTCTAAATCAAAAATCTGAAAAATGTTAGCGTATGTAAAAAACAGGAGCTTATTATGCATAGCAAGGAAAATTTATTCCTCTGTCGCACAAATTGCAAACATGAAACGAAATCTCTGTTTCATTTTCAGCAACGTGAATATGTGGGTACCTTATTTTCTCACAGGTTTATTTTTGAAGCGGCACCCCGCTGTTTTCCTGCGTGGACTAATCGGGATAAAAAAGTATGACATTTTTTAATCAAGGTTTTATACTACCTTTTTCCAAAAACATTTTTAATGCAATCTATATTTTTACGAAAAAGTTAGTTGCAAACATCCATCTAACTATCCACGAATCCAAACTTTTGCTTAGATAAGATTTTTGGAGATTTTTTAATCATTCACACTATTGCATGGTGTCTGCCCGTGCCGATGACATCTGCAAAGGTGTTGAAACGTCGTGAACCAAAAACTAAATATATACCGCGACAAACTCCGTAAAAAGTAGTTAGTTAGTTTTAATTCAACATTAATACGTACAAAATGGTTCAAAATGTCTATCACTTTTTCTATCTTTAATTCTAAGGATGTATGGTCGTGGGAATATTGCTGTAATCGTCGAGCGAGACTAAGACTAATGAGGGGTCGCAGTGTCATTAGCGCATGCTACACATTTAACCGGCAATTTGACATATACCCGTGTCTACGATACGAAAGGGCTTGACCCAATTATCCGTTGAGAACTGTGACGATTTGTTTTCTATTACATAATTGCTTCTTTTCGATTGAGAAAAAATTGCGATCTTGTGACCCGAATATAATTTATGTAAAGTTACTTTTATTAACTTCATCTTTCGTTCTCAACGTTCTATTCAAATTCTTATTACATTTTGAAATAATACTTTTAGCTTTGAAAACTTCGAATGAGCCATCATAAAAAATTGTAATATGTTTTGCATTGTATTTAAGAACAAAAAACTGGAGAGCAAGAGAACGATTGGCTATCGTTTTTTACAAATTTTACTATGAACTTGAAGTAGCGAATAATTTTGGCAGCTAGGTACCTGATACCAATATAAATAATGACCAACTAAATCATTCCGCATTAATGTCAAGACACACTTAGTCAGATCAAAGCGCGTTTGATCAAATTCACGCGTTTTTTCAAGTACTACAAGAGGAAGTGAAATCTGCGAGCCGTGTCGCATGTCGGCCGGCAAGGTCGCGAGTAGGATGCGCGCAAGTGGGCTGTTGTCACTGCCAGACACACACGTACGTAGTGCACGCACGTTCGGAGAATTTAGGTGCGATCTTTGGACATATAAAATGTTTGAATCATTATGGGATCGTCTCACTAGATTCAGCTGAATAAAGTATTTGAAACCGACTTAGAAAAAGTAGGGAGTTATAAATTAGTCGAAAAGAGACGAAATCTTTTTAAACATGTAGCTACTTTATATACATGCTGCCTATCTAACCTCTATATTTCCCATTTTCCTGAGTATATCCGTATTCGTATCGTTTTAGTCTGATTGTCCAAATTATGACGATTAGGTATCTTTAGTCAAAGGTCAATATTAGTCAGGACGAACAGCATAACGTGCATTCCGAGACACGGAGCCTTATCAACCACCCGTCAGTTGGTATGTCAACAATCTATGGACCAACCGCGGCGAGCGCGCTTTAACCTTTAGATAGATTAATCCTCACCACGGATTAAATAAAGAAAGTTATTGCATAAATTATAGCAGGATCAAACAGTCTAGACATTAGTCTAGTCATTTTAATACATTCATTTGTTTAAGTAGTAACATTTCAGTCGAAACCACATAAAGTCTCCTTTACTTCATTTGTTTGACTCTTACGAGTAGAGCATCCATCTAACACCGCACTCTCTTTCAGCGCGCGTTGCACGTATAAGCTTGCGCGTGCCCGCGTCGCGTGCCCACCGCCCCGGATGCTCACATGGTTTCTAGGAGACCACACTATTTATCCTGCTGCTACCTATCAAGTGCTATTACACTTATTTCTTTATGTCCGTCGTTATTTACAAATCACTGCCACTTTATCGCTCGAGTTTCGAGCTCAATCAGTTGGCTCGGAATGCCTTGAAACTATAACATGAGCGTTTTTACGTTTCTAGTCTATTTTAAATAATTATCCGTTTTGAAAACAACGTCTATTAGATATCACTCACTATATATCTTCTACGCAAAGAAAAGATTTCCAAAGCCATCTGTGCTTAACGTGACGTCATCATTTACAGCACTTGTCATCCCACTGCTGGGCATAGGCCGCTCTTTTTTTGCGACTTTCACTGCGGACTTGCGCCAATTTTAACCACGCCCGACCGGAAACGTGAATGGTAGAATAAATGTTACATCATAATTACGAAATTGGTAGTTCGCAAATATTTGTATAGGTATTCATATAATTCTAACCCTCAAATAGTCATAGTTTATTACTTAATTTTTATTATTGTCTTGAGAAAATCAGGCGCGTCTCGTACTAAAGTTTTATACCGTCCTTCAAAAGCATAATTTCTTATCTGTACATAATTCTCAGATGAATCACCTAAACGTAGCTTTTCACATTGTAACTAACGTGAAGTTTGAGTCATTAAAGTTTCATGCTTATTTATAGCTACTACACGGCCTGATTCACAGCTTATGTGTTTCGACTTTTAAGTAAGGGTATTGGCAAATGTATGTAACTATGTGTCTCTATCTACCTACAAGTGTATTTAATCTCTGTGAAGTAGAAATGATGCCACACCTGCGTTTTGATCCTTTACTAAAGAACGTGAATCTTTTGCTAGTATCATAGGGGTATTAATGTCAAGATTGCATTCACTGTATCTTTAAATCTCATTATTAAAAGTACTCTGTACACAGACAACTGCCGGTGCCTCCTTACCTTCCCATCTGACAGTAGTATATACTTGCTTACATATGTTTATTCTTTGACGAAGCAGATGATAAAAATCTTTGATGAAGAATAGTATTTTATCACTTTTGGCTCTTTCAAGACTTTAAGTAGGTACTTGAAATAAAACTGTTTTTTACGGATTGTACCGCGGTATATATTTAGGTTGTCGGCCTTTGCAGGTGTCAGGGTTTCGGGTAATGTAACTAAATGTAACTAATGTCACTTTAATCTAGGTTTACTCTCAAGCCCTGAATGTTAAACTAAATGACTTAGGTTGAAGCTAAATTGAAACACGGTTTAATTTGTTGCCCATCGCTCGTATACGACCATTACTCGGTTGGACTGGAGTAATTTAGTCCTACGAGTTGCGTACGGAGTAAGTAAAAAAGTAGGGCTACGGACTTTATTTTTTGTTAGATACAACACGTTTATTAAAAAGGTGAAGATACAAGACGTTTCTGTAGGAATGCTAAATTATAGATTTCTGTTCAGAAGAAATGAGGTTTTACCTATTTGTAGTTTTTGTTTTCGGTTAGGTTGAAATAAAGTAAATATTTGCCCAAGAGCTTTTAGCTCTCTATAAACATAACATACATAACATACCATCACGCCTGTATGCCCGAAGGGTTAGGCAGAGGTGTACCAATGTACACCCACAGTTCGCCGGTATGTTTAGGTCCCATGTAACAGGGTCGAGCCTATTGCCACTAACCGGGCACAAATCCAAACTCCGACCTGCTACTGAGAATTTCAGAAAAAAATCCAATTACACCTTGGTCGACTTGGGAATCGAACCCAAGACCTCTAGCGTAGCAGTCCCGCTTAGAACCACTAGGCCAACGAGGCAGTTATAAGTGTAAATAATCTAATTAAGCCTTGTAAATAGTAAATAATAATAATACTTTATAATGTATAGCCAGGCTCTCCGTCAATGAATGTTGAATGATGAAAGTATCTAAAATTGATCGTTCACGAATGAATGCTTCTGATTGAATGATTACCATATTAACTACATTGGACAAAAAAAGTGAATGAAATGCTGTCTTATTTGATATTAAGATTATGCTAACTTTTTTAGGTAGGTAGCTATCGATAAATATAAAGGTGATTTTTTAGGCTTCAGTTTTCAGAGAAGTTGGATTTCATTGTCGATATCAAGCTCAATGGTGCTTTATTGATATACAGCATAAATATGTTTGTAAAAATATCTGCCTCAAAAATGCAAGTCATGTACAGTAATTGTTTCTTATAATCCTCTGACAATACTCACCAATTGTGGCAATTGTTTGCCATAACTGTTTATTATAAAGAGTTTATCTTTTGTATAAAATAAACTTAAAGCCTCATTGCCTACGGGTATTCTTTACCTGTCAATCTATATATATAAAAGAAAGTCGTGTTAGTTACACTATTTATAACTAAAGAACGGCTGGACCGATATGGCTGAAAATTTGTGGGGAGGTAGCTTAGAGCCAGGAGACGGACATAGGATACTTTTGTACATTAAAAAAAAAAAAAACAATTAGGTAGTAGGTAGGTAGGTAGTAGGTAGGTAGGTAGTAGGTAGGTAGGTAGTAGGTAGGTAGGTAGTAGGTAGGTAGGTAGTAGGTAGGTAGGTAGTAGGTAGGTAGGTAGTAGGTAGGTAGTAGGTAGGTAGGTAGTAGGTAGGTAGGTAGTAGGTAGGTAGGTAGTAGGTAGGTAGGTAGTAGGTAGGTAGGTAGTAGGTAGGTAGGTAGTAGGTAGGTAGGTAGTAGGTAGGTAGGTAGTAGGTAGGTAGGTAGTAGGTAGGTAGGTAGTAGGTAGGTAGGTAGTAGGTAGGTAGGTAGTAGGTAGGTAGGTAGTAGGTAGGTAGGTAGTAGGTAGGTAGGTAGTAGGTAGGTAGGTAGTAGGTAGGTAGTAGGTAGGTAGTAGGTAGGTAGTAGGTAGGTAGTAGGTAGGTAGTAGGTAGGTAGTAGGTAGGTAGTAGGTAGGTAGTAGGTAGGTAGTAGGTAGGTAGTAGGTAGGTAGTAGGTAGGTAGTAGGTAGGCAGTAGGTAGGTAGTAGGTAGGTAGTAGGTAGGTAGTAGGTAGGTAGTAGGTAGGTAGTAGGTAGGTAGTAGGTAGGTAGTAGGTAGGTAGTAGGTAGGTAGTAGGTAGGTAGTAGGTAGGTAGTAGGTAGGTAGTAGGTAGAAAAAATTGCATTGCAACGCATGCCGGGTACAGCTAGTTATTCTATATCGCGACATGACCGGGTGGCATTATTTAAGAGTATAGTGTATGCAAAAGGTTATATACGACTCTTCTTAGCCCAAGTCTACATTCATAATGTAAAGATTTTAATTATTGTGTATCTTAACCTGTACTGTCCCAGAAGTGGGACAGTACAGGAAAGGAAAAAAAATGTTTGAGTCTGAAAAGTAAATATGGTGTCAATTCGATAAGCACAAAATAAATAAATTAAGGTTCTTTCAATGGGGCCATGTATGTTGCTTATTATAGAAAGGTTACCTATATTGTACCAGTAAACAAACTGACATAAACTACATAGGTAGTTCATAGGTCTAAAAAAATATTTTTGCTAAATAAATACACCTTTAAGATTAAATATAAAAAACTTCATACATAATAAAAATGAGATTAACGTATAAATAGTTTGTTTTACTTTCAAAGGAGGCTTTGTTTGTCACGTGTGCTACCCTTGTCATTTGCACTTGCGACAAACTCTCGCTGAACAAATATTCACTTAAAACTATCTGCCCCAAAACATATTAGTTACGTACACAGATATATTACTAAATATGTGTTAGCTTGAAGACACCTACACAAAACAATGGACTTAAAAAACAATATTTTGATATATTCTTAACTATTGCTGTAATAAATACTTTTTTTTTTTACAATTTAATACTTAAATCTAATAAAACAACAAAAACATATATACTAAAATTAAAACTTATATAAAATACTATATAAACTATACTATACTATTGCTGTTAATTTTAAGATTATGCCGACGCTCACGTCTTTAAACTCAACTGAACGTTTTGGGCTATAAAGCTTGCCAAAGAATTATAACACATATACATACGCCCAAAAATCATTAACCGAGTAGCCGAGTAAGAAAATTTTTTATTTTTATTTTATTTATTTATCACATATTACTCGCCATTACAGATAACTTAACCTAATTCGACATAGTAACTTAAAGTATGTTTCCTTAACTATTACTTAACTACTTACATTTCCTTACATACACATAGGTACATACTACACATCCTTACATACTACACAGTAAGTAGCCCTTGTGAACTCGCTCAGTGTACAGTTAAATATGTCAATGTCATCAGCCACCGTGTTGAGAGTGCGTAAAATACAAATAAATATAAATAAAAACAATTATCAAGTATCTGTCAACCTGAAAATAAACCCAAATTGCCTTCTCGGGAACAATTATCCTAATATACATTATATTACAATACATATAAAAACAAAACATAAACGTAAGTGTTGTTTGAAATAAATTTCCCTGGAATGTCCACCCGTACCCATTAACGCTGTAAAGGGTTTAACTATGTATTTATTGTATGTGTGTGGAAATTAGGGAAATATTGTGCCAACGAAATAAATTTCAGTTAAGGTCACTTGGATTAGAAGCGTCTTTCAGATAGCATTGCTTTTACTCTAAAAATATTTAAAACTAGACTACTAAAAAAAAGTAAAATGACCAAGTAGTTTTTTGTGTAAGTTAGATGAATTAAAAGAAAACAAGCGAAATTAAAACTTAACTACAAATTTTCAAGGTCCATTTTTCTTTTCTTTCCCAAGAGCTGCCATTTTAAGTTTTTCCATACAGTATCCGCTTTTCTAAAGAGACTGATAACATGAGAGTTTTATGTTATAGAGAGGATATCTAGCGAACGATTTCCACTTAACCCCAGAGGTTACGGTGGTGTCAAGAAGCAAATTCGTAATGCACTTACCATAAGTGGACAAAGTAAACTTTGTAATCAAACGGAAAGTAAATAAGCAGAAAAACAACGAATGTTTTTTTTTATTTGCAAGACTTATTAATTTTCATGAATTTAATCGAGATAATGTACCGTTATATAATATATTTTTTTAGATTAAATTAAATTAAAAAAAATACCTTGTACGGAACATTGTGGTCTTAAAGGTGTGTTAAAAAATATATTTTAGGTAAGACATTTAGAGTTAGGTACATTTATTTTGCTACTGCAAGCTCGCTTACGGTATGGCAATTTTTTCATACAATGGTATATCATGCAGTTTGATTAAAACATATTTTAATATTCCCTGGTCTTAATAATAATAATAGGTTCAATAATTTATTTACATATTTTTTCGGAGTACACCTTCTGCAGAAATCTGTACAGTGGTTATCATAGTCCTGAGTGTCATCGATTGCTTTACCGAATATCACTTGTCTTGATATTTGAATACGCAATATTTGGAAAGTTTACGGATCTTAGTTATGATTCCCACGAAGAAATGAAGAATGTAGTATCACTTACTTGACGTCTTAAATAAGTCTCTCGATTCGATTTGGAGAAATCAGTCAGTGCTTTAAATACCGATGACTGAATTGAGACCAATCTGTTTCTCTAGGTGTATACCGTGCCTTTAATGTAAATCCTAAGATTTACCAAATGAATGGTGGTAAAAGTTCGAATCGACAACCTTTTTGGACACTTACCATTAAGAATTGGTAAATCTTAGGTTTTACTTGAAAATCTTAGGATTTACCGTAGTTTGGGCTTTTAAAGTAACATATATATTTTACTTACAAACTTAAATAGGTATTATCCATAAAATTAATCACAATATATTTTTTTAAACATTTATTTACATGTGTCAAAAAAAAATTGTGACCACAAAAAAGTGGATCAAAAAAAATATTAAAGATTAAGTACAGGTTTTGACAAAGATTTTAATAGGGAATTTGTACTAAAAGGCTAAAGGGGCTAAAGAAATCTGAACCGTACATCTTAAACAGTCGTGAAAACTCTTAAATTCGGGGAAGCAGTATTACCTAGGGAACTACAATTACCCAGAAAACAGATTGAGTTGCTCAGATAGGCATTTTACATGTCAACTGCTGGCACATAGCTAAATCCGGTGGGACTTTAGCTGACCTCAACACAGTTACTGTTTGGAAAAGGCTAGACAAATAACTGACATGAATGTAGAGCTTCAAATATAACACGAAACTAAATTAATTAGCTAAGCTTTATTAGTTGTAGACTTTATTTTTAAAGATCAATTCAAAAATGTCATGTTAAATCAGCTTCGAGATGAACATATTCGATGTGATCTGTCACTGAATCTCTAGGATCCGGTTTATTAACGACGTTGATGCGACCAACTTTTGTTTCAATACGGTGAACCACACCACAAATAGGAGAAGCATAAATCAACCTTACTGCTTTGGGAATAAAGGTGTTGTTAGTTACCATTGATATGCTGTTTATTGTATATCTCGTGGCCGATATAATACGATAGATGGGTATCAGGCTTAACAGACAAGATAATATCAACTTTAAAATTAACACGTTAGTGTTCAAATTACAAACATTAGTTTGTGATGAGTGTTTATCCTAGAATAAAAGCTGCTGAAAATCGCAAACAAAAATAGGTCGTAAGCAAAAGGAGTAGCGAAGTATTTGTAATGATAGTAATATTACAAAGCGCTACTGTTAGCTTCGAGCACTAAATACTAAGCATATTATGCATGTTTGCGAGGATGTGTGAAGAGGTTAATGTACTCATTGATTTTACATGATAATGACGCTTTGTCAAATAGAAATTGAGCAAAATGTTTAGAGATAATGTAATGGAAATTATGCTGCATATACGACGGAAGAGAATAGAAATGGTGTAATGTAGGTAGTAAAGAAACAGTAAAGACAGAAGTGACAAGGGACAAGACATGAAAAAAAAATGGTGGCATTCTTAATATCAAACCGATAAAAAAATCGATACAAGTCTTTAATATTGAGTCACAAAAAAAGGATGAAAAAGTCGTAACTCGAATGTTATACAAAAAGATTGATGCACCTGAAGAAGTACGTGGAATTTTATTGACGCGCACTCAACCTAAATGTCCAATAGGCGATAAGGTCCGCCTACAGCCTGATGCTGTTCAACCAACTTAACACAACAATCCTCAAAAACCTTAATTTGAAGTACATAAGGGTCAAAATCGAATGACGGAGCGATTAAAAAAAATGTAAGGTCTCCCAAGAGCGGCTACTTTCCAACGTGTCAATAAGAGCTTTCGCTATCTGTGACCGAAACGCTTGTTTTGTTTGTTTTGCTTATTTGAACATTCTTTTTTCTGAGCTCTTTTTGATATAACGTGTGACGCGGTACTTTCGTTGGATGTGTTAATTTGTTTGTACCTACTACACAAGGGCACGTCTTGGCGCGCCTTAGTTGGTTCTGTAAAATATTATCGACAGATTTCTAGAACGCGAACGAAATCGAAAACAAGAATTTGCTCTTCATTATTCGACATGAAACAGCTCTGTAATTGGATTTTTTCGTAAAAATAAATGTTTGGATGTGGTACGAGCTCCGCGCGTAATAGGTTTTATATCACAAACATGTGTCCTTTTACATGTAATCACCTTTCAGCCGTTTCCTTTCACACCTATAAAGAACTTGAAAGAAATCTCGGTAACATTATATAACGTAGGAGTTAAACGAAATTTTGTTTCGGTATTAAACTGTAAGTTCACCTTTGTGTGGAATTTTCAGAGTAGTTCTAGCGCTTTGAAACGAACCAGGTAAATACTTTTTGTAGTGGACAAGGGGTCAGTTTTGTTTGCTCAAGTTTCTGTACACTATTTATTAATTAAAAACGAGTATGGTTGCTTATATCAAGATCCAATGAGCTTCAACACCCTACTACCAAAATGACCACTTTCAAATCAACTATACGCCACCCAAGTACCGCGAAAAAACAAAAGTGATTTACAACAAAAAATATAATACACTTTCCCTTCACAGTTCGTAAAGCCTATAGCAATAATTAAAAACAATTTTCTCATTCTCGACGCGTCAATACAAGAATTAAAATATAAAGACGTATGGCTATCTGAAATTGAATCAGCGCCCAAAGAGTAAAGATAAAAATTTACGATGTTAATTGACGTTTAAAATTGAGAACCTCTCATGTTATTTGAGATGTTTCGAGATATCGTAGAATGGGATTGAAGGGAAATTTATGTTTTTGGGTATTCCGAAAAAGCCCGTCGTTAAACTATATGTATATACAATAATATAAATACATCATGTATAGTCTATACGATTTCATAAAAAAAAAAACTTGTGTTGTAACATGACAATGATGTTTTGAATTCTCGAAATGAATGCTTACATAGGCAACATAAATTATTTTCTTTATTCTGAGCATTGTTTTGCTAGTTATTAGAAAAAATTCGAAAAAAAGTGATAATTTCTCTTTACCGAAAGGCTTTGGAAAATCTGAAAAAGTAGGTTAAACGAAAATTAATCCCATGAAAAATTAATTCTCACATAAGTGTGATGCTTCACGAGAGAACTACATCTTTTTTAAAGACGTTTGTCAGTAGTAGTGTGTAGTCTTAAGTCTTAGTAAGTTCAATCAACAAGTAATCAATGAACTCTACCTGTCTTGCTACTACGTTTTACAGTATTTTTATCTTTCTTTAAACATTTCGACAGTTGTACGACGATTAAAGGTAAGGTCGAGAGTCCTTAAATTTTAATTGACAAACACTATACTTGATATTTTTTGGTAAAGTTAAGCCTATTTTTTTGTACAGTCTCAAGATAGGATGTCTTGGTATTCGTATTTGTCATCTTAGCCGCTAGACGGGTGTAGGCCTTTTCTGCATATCCCGGTTCTACAGAGCTGGATAAATAACCACATTTAACGTTAATTAAAATGACTATTAATTGGATATTTATGTACGGTCATCTTGGATTTCGTCGATCCAGTCTTAGCCACTTTATGGTCACTGTCTCCATGGCATCTATTTGCCATCATCACTTCTGGCTATATTTTCTGACTGGCTTTATTTTAGTGTTTAGTAAGGGATGTAGGAAAAGTGACGTGATAATGAATATGAAAATTTTCAATTACATTAATTCCAATAGTAACTACAATGTAGCTTTATGAGCAGCGTACAGTGACTAAGTGTTAACAAAATTTAAATGCACTTTAAACTGTAATTATTTGTTTGCTTACCCACTGAATTTGTATGTTCCACAAATAAAATTTTAATGTCTTACAAAACAAGCTTTAATAAGCTTGCTTTGTGTTTGAATTGTATTTAACTTTAATGAATAGTAATTTGCGGTTTTACGAAACAAAATAGGCTTGAGTAAACACCATTAGCACGTTACAACCTACCTAATTTGGAAACAATGAAAATGTTTAATACATAAAACCGTTTCGGTTTTGTTTCGGTTGTAATAATTTCCGATAATTTGTAAATGGTAAAATAACATGACATCTGAGAATCAAAAGACACCTAAACATCTGTCCGTTCAATAGGTAGGGCTGACTATAGGGTTGTCACCACTGGAACCTTTATATTTTATTTGGAAAAGCAAGACATGTTATGAAATTTAACCTTGCAGTGCATCGTTAGTGCACCATTATTACAAATAGTCGACATCAAAATTAAATGTCAATATATTTATATTATAGAGTCCTAAATCAGAAGTAGTTTTAATCTGACAAACAAATGAATAAAATTCTAATAAGTTAAATAAATCGGCATAAATACCTTACTTTTTGGAAATAAAGTTAGACTAAACGCTCTTATGGCTACTACACACAGTGCCGGCGGCAATGCCGCCGGGTTTATGCCGAGCGGCTATGCCGCCGGCAATACAAGCCGCGCGAAGTCGCCAAGCATCAATCTGCATCTGCTCGAATGCCAGGAACGAACTGACGCCGGCAAGCCGCGTTACCCGCCGGCACACCCCGGTTGCCATGCCGGCGGCTCCTTTGTGCGGCAAAGCGCCCGGCGGCTTTGAATGCCGCCGAGCGCACGGCGGCTCGCCCGGCGGCACTGTGTGTAGGAGCCATTAGAGAGTATGTCTCAGTGATCAGTATACAAAACTTACTAATTTAATTTGGTATACATTCCATTATCAGACAAGAAGCACATATAAGTCTTGTACTCACGTATCCTTTGTACATTTGTCATATTATGTTGTTTCTGTATTTTTGTGTGTGTACATAAATTATTTAATAAATAAATAAGAAATAGGTTTTATTTCGTAAACTGCGACGTCTATTACCTATCGTGACAGCCCTAGTACCTTAGGATCCGGACGACGCTGGCACTCAACACACTGACACACATTTGTTACCGCGCAATTTTATTTATTTACACGTATTTAAGCATTCGCCGCCCGTTGCTGGACATTAGTCGTATGTGATGAATTAGGTATCACGAAACTTGTTAGCAAACGGTTTTGTCAACGATAGGCGATAGCAATCTAGGTCTTCTGATTTATAGTTTTATTAGACTTGTTTTGATGCAATTTCGTGGTCAAATCTACCATTTAACGGTCTTTTAGAGAAGAGATTTTTTTTTAAAACAGATCACTGACGTATTAATATAGGTTCCGAATAACGATCTGCTTTCAAAAATTTTTTTTTATCTATTTTGGCCTACGGTTTTAGCTTGTTATTATGGTTGTTTTTTTAACTCAGTTAAAATATTGAACAGGATCAGGGATGAAATTAGTCACAAAAATATTTCGTTTTCTGAATGAACATTTATATAATTATTCTAAGGTTTACCAGATATTTTTAATACGACATTGTACGCTGCACTGTTAATATATATTTTCTTATTATGTTACTTGAATGGTGTCCAATAAAGAATATTCTATCTATCTATCTATAACTGATAGCCCTTAAGTTTCAAACATGCAGGAAAATACCATCTCTAAGTATGTAGGAATGTATGTTCTTAAATTCTAGGCTAAATAATTTACGTGACAAATAAAACCAGGCAACAACCAATAATCTCATGTAAAAAGAGATCTTGTATCGCTGGCATCTGCAAATTAACTTCGACTCGTATTTTCTTCAGTTTACGAGCTCCATTCGAGTTTAGTATTGGATATATCAGGAAGATTTACAGCCTTTACGGTAGGCGTTACTGGTATAAAGATTCTGAACTCTTTAGGAGCCTTTTCTAAAGATTTATAGATGCAAAATTGTTGGTTTTAGATTTTTTTTAATGTAGGTAAGGGTACTGTGGTGTGTTAGGCATTTCTTTTATACCTGACTAGTACAATTAATTGAAAATAAACATTTTTCTTAGTAAGAGAAAGAAAAGTAAAAGAAAAAACAAAAGCCAATCAAACGGCCAATTGAAGTGATTTGGATTCACCAAACTTTTTTATTCACAAAGAGAACATTTGAGACGTTTTGCAATGTATGTATTGACTGCAAAATCTTTTGAAAGTATAGCTGAGTTTAAAACTTCTCTTACGTTCCCTTGAACCTGATAATTTATTCACGTTAACACTAAAATGTAATTGAATCTTTATCATGCAATTATCAACACTTAAAACTCTCCAACATGTAACATAACTCGATATCAGAATATAAAATCTGAAACGATACAAAAAATCACGCATAATAGTACCTTTCGATCCCTAATAGGTACATTACACAAATTAATTACACGATTATAGCCTTTATTCTAAGTACTTAAAGCTTAACTTAACCACTAATCATGTTAAACGTAGTGTAATCAATAGTTCGATGAAATATATCCGCCAGTAAAAATTGCGATACCATTACATACAACCTGTTTGTAGGTATTCATACAAAATCATTTACTTTCTCTAGGGAAATGTGGCTGTAGTACGCTGCCTATCGTATTTTGAAATTGGGTGGTAGTAATTATTTGATTTATCGATGGTTGCGTTTGATCGGACCATTTATGGTGAACTGAACAACTTGTTTTAAGACAGATGTGGTCGGTTGCGGACCAACTATTGTCGATACTTTTATTTTCGATTGGCAAATATGGTACAGTGAAATCGTTGATTATACAAAAATTATAAAGCAAACCATCCACCACCAGTCTTTATGCCTATGTCATAACATTATAATAATAATAATAAATAATATTCCGGGACAACTTACACACGGTTATCTGATCCCAAGCTAAGCAGAGCTTGTGTTATGGTAACCAGACAACTGATAAACATACTTATATATTCCTAAATACATACATATTATAGATAAATTACACCCAGACACAGAACAAATGATCGTGCTCATCACACAAAGATTTGTCCTGGGTGGGAATCGAACCCACGACCTCCGGTATAGCAGTCAGGGTCACTAACCACTAGAACAACAGGCCCGTCAAAACATTAGATTATAATTGTTTTCTATGATATTTTACTCACGTTACACTCGCTTATTGGATGTTTATAATGGACAATTCTTGACAATTATTCTTTACCTACATACCAGGTATTTATTCAATATAATTACTTACTTTTTGCCAGTGTTTATATCTACACCCTTGTCAGTGCAATACCCTTTGTGTGGCAATACCTATCACAAATGATTATACTACAGCTTCTTCTAATATAGTTTACTGGACGTTTAGAGGCTGATATGATATATTATCACAGTAATCGATCAATACCCGTCAATAATAGCAAGTACAGCATTATTTACAAGTCGTTAGTAAGTAAACAAATGGACAATAATGGCTGTAACTCTGATTGATTAGGTTGATAACTAGCCCGTATCTGTCTGTTTGTTTTGTAAACAGGATAATTATTTTCCGGTAAATGTTCTATCGCTAATTAGTTGTGATAATAAACATGAGTACAATGTTGTTATATGGTAGAACTGAGTTTCTGAGTAAAGGTGTCTGATAGTTACGATTTGACTCTCATGTGTTTTAAAGAAAATTTACCAATGTATTGTAACTTTTCTTCTAGAAGTAGAAGTGTGTACAACAATTCCGTGTGCGTAGCTGAATACTGGTCTGGAAATTTAACTGCCACTGATTGCAACGCTTAGAAGAAGAAGCAAATTTTGCTATAAACGGACCTGTATGACTTATAAATACAATATAATTTTTTGTTAAATTTTCTGATTAAATTCTTCCTAACTGTTCTACTCGAGGAAATACAACTAACATAGCTAACATGTCTGCTTTATTAAATTGCTAGTCACACAACCGTACTTTGTCATCTAGCATTCATCCCAAACAGATACCTACTTTCAGTCATACAAATGCACAACGGACGTCCGCACTTAGAAAATAAAGTTTATGCAAACGATCTATAGACCAGTCAAAGATACTCGGTACATACCAATTAAAAATGTTCTTTGCAAATACTTTCTAGAGACTTCTCAAGTTTGTTTTAATTTCTAACTACAAATAAGTAATCAAGTGGGTTGGAACTCTCCAGAAACAATATTGACGATAAATACGTGTGCATTGAGAAAACTTTTACTTATTAAATTACGTACAGAACGTCGAATTTTGTATAGGTATGTTGGTGTCGTTTAGTAACAAAGACAAGCTTACGATTTTTTTATAATTAGTACAATTTTAACTAAAAGGTTACCCAAATGATGAGCCCAAATGATGCGGCTGTGTCTGTTATGAATGTTTGTGAACGAGATCCTAATGGAGACCCCTGTGACACAGGGATATTCTTAGTGCAATTGTTATTAAAAAAGGAAGTCGAAGTAAATACGATCGTTTTGAGTTTCATTAGAAAAACAGCGAAAAACGAGCCTTATTTAATGACGACCTAAAAACACACAGAATAAGATAACAAACCTATCTCAAATATTCACAAACCTAATTATAAAAAAATTTGGTAAACACAAAAATGGCAGCACAATTTTCCGTCCAATTATATCCGACATGAATACGGACAAAGTCTTATCATAAGGTTTTGTAAAAACACGAGATAGGAAAGTTGAAAGAAGTCGTAGGGCCCGCCCACGTTTGTCCAAAACTTAATTACTAACCGGCTGGAAAAGAATGCTAATTAAACTCTTACACGCATGCCAACGTCGCCCCAGTGTCAATCGAGTTTTTCATTTATACACTTGCGGTCAAATAAACGGCACACCGAAATTGTTTTTCAATATTGAATAATGATTACCTATCTAAATTGATTTTGTTTAATAGAGACGGAGATTTGACATTTCGAGTGTTACAGGTTTTTTTTTTTCATTTAAAAAATAGTATTGTGTGTGCCGCTACCGATATTTACTGAAAGAAAGGTAAAAAATTGTAAAACTTCGAATCGACAAACGGGCCTCAATATCTTGGAGTTTGACCTTTGCACATGTCAAATGTACGTTTCTAATAAAAAAAAATAGTATAAATATTTAAATTGGGCTTGAATTTTTCTTTTACAAACAATACTTCAAAAGGAAAAATAAAGGTGACATGAGCAGAAAAATATATTTTATTTTTTCCTTTCACGTCGTAATGTTTTTAGGTCTAATGTGTCTTATCACTTTACTCGCGCCATTACACATAAATTCAATTTATTAAGGAACCTTTCTTTTGGAGCATTTGATTAATCGCGTTTATCCTGTCCCAGATAGTAATATAATGTCTACGCGTATGTTAAGATAATTACATTTCCTCCCATGATATAGAACTTTCATATGGCTTAACAAAAACTGCCTTAAAAGGTGTGTTACTAACAGAATAATGTAATATTATTTACCCTGTATAGTCGACTATATTATGATATCCCAAAGTACAAAAAAAACTCGGTTGAAATTACACTGTATCAGCAATTATCGCCTATCAAAAGCTTTTTCTTATCTCGCCCCTTGTTCTGTCAAAGAAGGCTACCATCAATCAAATCACAATACAATGAGATCGTTTTCGTTTTGACACGAAAGTGTTCGATTATCTGCAGTACACAATGGCGAAATTATGTTGTTACGATAATGTGGCGGATTATATAATTGGCTTCTTTTTGAGCAGGCGTAATTTATGATATGATATATTGTGTATCAGATTCTAACTCTCTTATTTAGAGCATTATAGATATGCCTTTTTAAATTTTTGTAAGTGGATTATTAACCACCTATTTTAAAAAATATGCTTTATATTATACAATAGTTAGTCAAATAGTCGTAATAGATAAAATATGAAAATTTTACTCTTTAAATCAATAGAACAATTGTTTTAACAAACTTATTATATTTTCTAAGTTATTAATGAATTTTAATAAAATAAATAAATAACTAAGAATTTAAAGAAGTTTATAGTAATATTTTGTTGTCCACTTCATCTCGGCCCTACGTGTATACAAATACTTTATGTGGGCAGTTGGTCAAGTTCGCCCGTTGTGCCCCATTGACATGGATAATTGAATTAAAAAGTAAGAATCGCACGCTTCACATGAGTTCATAGTATTCATTGAAGACGACTTTCCCATATAAATAACGTTACTATTCACAATACTGCAGCTAATTAGCCAAACGTCGAAGTAGAAAACAAAAGACTGTCAATGTAAGTTCTTACTGTTCTCATCAACTTTTTTGTACTTCAAAGCGTTTTTATCTAAATAGTAGAGTTGGTAAGTTATCTATAAATTTACTTAGAAATAAAATGAAATGTCTAGGAGTGGGAAATGAAAATTGAAAAATGCTAAAAATATTACTTATTGGAACTTAATTTTGAGTATCATTTTCAGAGTTTAGTAACATGTTCGTGGTTTCCATTAGATTCGACTTAGCTTAATACTTAACATCATCATCAGACTGCCTCGTTGGCCTAATGGCGCTAAGCGCGACTGCTACGCTAGAGGTCTTGGGTTCGATTCCCAAGTCGACCAAGGTGTTATTGGGTTTTTCTATGAAATTCTCAGTAGCAGGTCGGCGTTTGGATTTGTGCCCGGTTAGTGGCAATAGGCTCGCCCCCTATTACATGGGACCTAAAAACATACCGGCGAACTGTGGGTGTACATTGGTAAACCTTTGCCTAACCCTTCGGGGATACAGGCGTGATAATATGTTATGTTATGTTATGTTATCATCAGCTAGAATATTAGTATACATCGAGGAAGAATAAATAAAGTTATTTCTTTAATCATTAAAAATTTTACCTACTAATGAATAGCTAGTTCCTCGACTCTACTAAATAAAACAAAACCGACTAACAGCCCCATAAATAAAGGGGCGACTAATAATAGCAGGCCTTGTCGTAGGGGCGCCTGTAATTAGAATTTAACTCACGCCCACAAAATAAGTTAGTAGTTAATAAAAAATGTTAATTAGTACGCCTCGGCTAAATTTTGTAAACTTTACATGTTTCAATACTAGTCAAATAATTTGTAGTTTCTTCAAAGGTTCTTACGCAAATAAAAAAGCTTAAGCTCTTATAATTAAAAGTGTCATGACTTTCATTCATATGAGTACATAGAACTTTGAATAACACAACCATTGTAACGTGTTGAGGGTTTGAACTCGAGTTGTTTGAAGCAAATGAAAAATGGGAATCTTAAAATATGGTATAAGACTAACAACAGACCTAATAAATATTTTGATGCCAATAAAATCAAAATTTAAAAAAATTAAAAAAAATTAAAAAAAATATATGTGTACCAGGTAGGTACCTAACAGTCGAATGTTGACCGAAAATTCAAATCCACAATATCCACACCTCTATTTTTAATATGAAAAACTATATAACTATATGTAATTAATGTTAACTAGGTAAGCTTTTTATTTCAAAGTAAACAAAAAGTTCCTTATAACAAACAGATATAAAAACATTGTTATCTTAATAAAAAAAAGACAATTAAAATTAGTTAGTTCCTAACGACCGACACAATAAACACTTCCTATCAATTTTATTGCTATCGCTCCAAATCTCTATTGCTACCTAATATAACTAAACCGCATACAAAATATTGTAATAGAATATTAATTCAAACACATTAAGCTGGTTCTAGGATTTTACAACTTCCACAAAGCGTAGGACTACATCGTTAACATATAATGAGATTACCAGTTTCAATTAAGCTCTAGTACGTAGTAATTTGTACTGGGTCACAGGTGCAGATAGTCTGGTTCTTAGAGGGCAGATAAGAAAGTACAGAGTGCGCATGTATCAACAGAGTATGAACCGTGAACGCTAGTATAAACTTGTTTCGTCGTAAAAATTGTATCAATACAGAGCGCACCGTTTAAATAGAACTATCTCGAAACCTCCCATTAACTTTAATATCGAAATCATCGACATTTTCCAATAAGCGTCTGTTATTTCACGGAAAATACATTAAATCGGTAAACAAATACTACATTCAGCCAAATTATCGTTTCACCCGACACAATGGGCTTTTAGCTTACTTTTATTTTATTTTTTGTTTATTTACTATTCTATTTGTGTTTTTAGTTTGTAATTCTATGGATGTCCTGACTGAGATTTTTTTTATTATTTTAGTGACACGCGCACTCTACAGTTTTAACTTTTTTTACTCTGTAGTCTGGTTGTTTTCTTAACCTGAATTAACGTAGAAGTTGGTTGCCGGATGCCTCTAGTTAGGTATGTGGACGGCCATCTATCGCGCTGAGCTTGGAAGGTGGATTGTTTTTTAAACATAGTCTATTTAATCTTACTGGCTTACATGAGGATTTAAGTCGACTTATTGACTAGGCAGGTGTGGAAAGTAAGTAGCTATGAGAGCTTTATCGCTTCATATTATAATATAATAATTCTTTTGTAAGTCCTAGTCCTAGGGTATAGTTTACCCCTCTTGCTAAGTCCTAAAATGGTTTATTGATATATATATATATAACTTCGACGTTTGAGGCCTCATTTAATTAGCTTACTTAAAATTAGTTTCGTTATCCTAGTTATTTAGCAAAAACAATATTCATCATAAATTAGCTGATGTCAAAACGAATCCATTCTATTTTTTTTCAAGACGGCATGTGCTTTAAATTTTTTACATAATGTATGGTCAACACAGTCATGTCTTCTTTATTAGGTACTTCCTTTTACATACAGGATTATTTATTTACTTACAACATTCCAGGCAACTAATTTCCAAAAACGTTGAAAAGTGTCGTTCGACCTTGCACTACTAATTTTAAATTCAACGCCGACCCGCTTCGAGCATTTCAAATGTATGAGATCATTTGTATGCCTAAAGTCTACATTTTATAAACAAGAAAAATGGAATTACGGTTCTGGAAAAAGTGGTTGAAATACTAGGTCTACGTACGTCTTACGTAGAAGATACTTGTTGTGTCTTTATTTATTTATTTATTTAAAAAGGCTCACCAACAGCTTCTGTGTACATGAGATCATGAAAAGTATTGGATTACACTACTTGGCCAATAGGTTTGGCAACATTTACAATAGAAAAGTGAAACAACGTATCTTTAAAACGTCATCAAAATATAAGCAGGGATGTTTTAATGCAGACAACCTATTTTATATTAAAGAAAGACGAGCTTTAATTAGTAGTACCTATTCTTAAATTTACATATAAGGTGCTATTAAAGCAACTGCCTCGGCTTTAATGGGAGGTAGTATTGTGTTTATAGATTACAATAGTAAAGATAAATTATTGATTATTTATCATATTTTTTTTCATACAAAAAAAATAACGTATAAATTTGAATTGATGTATTAGTATAAAACCATCCCGTGTCATAAGCTGTTGCCGCTCCGCACCGAATTCGAACATTTCGCAAAACGCCGCCGCGCCGCCGCCGCCGTTCAAACACTGTTGCCATTCCTATCAAAGGATGCCGCCGCCGCCGTGCGCGCCGGCCGCTCGGTCGTCAAACACAGCCCCGCGCGCCCCCACCCTCACCCGCACTAGCACGTTCGTCGCACGCGCCAAGGCCAACCGACCGCCCGGTCGCCAGTCGCCCCCCGGCCGCGCGTTCGGAAGTTAGTTCTAGCTATTAACGTCAGGAATATCGCGCGCGCTATTATTAAAAATGCCTCCCAGACGTCGGTATTCCAATCAAGAATATCTTGAAATGGTATTGTGCTACCGCGAGTGTAACTCGGTGTAACACGGCCGCTTTGACCCGCCTCCGGTTGACGCAGGCAGGCCTTCATACTCGGCCGAACTCGAAGAGGAAGTGCTTCAGTGTCATCCTCTTGCGAGCACCAGGGATGTTGCTCGAGTCTTCGACGTGAGCGACAACTACGTGTGGCGACTTTTAAATCGTGAAGGGCTCCATCCTTACCACTTCACAAGTGCCGTGGCCTCCTCGCTCGCCGGATTTAACCCCTCTAGACTTTTTTTTGTGTGGTCGTGTGAAAGACCTTGGTGTGGTGAAAGAAGTGTGGTAGAACTAAAAAGGCGCATCAAACGCGCATTTAGGCAAGTGAAAAGTGAAACGGACACATTAAATAAAGTGAAGAGACATATATGCAAGCGTGCCTTCATCTGTGTGCATATGCAGTGTAGATAAGTAGGTACTAGGTAGGGAGTGAGTAAATAACTGTAAATACGGTGCAATCGTTGTAAATAAAATTATTAACTTTTAAACACGCCAAGTTACTGTAATTTATCGTTATTCGATATTAATCTAAGTACCTACTGTTTGGTTTAAGATTCTAGCGATAGTCAGAGATCTACAAGAATCGTTGTTAGGTTTAGAGATTATTTACGCGAATGTTAGACATTGAAATAAAACTACTTTTTTACGGACTTTTAATAAAACCGCGACAACATCCGTAAAAAGTAGTTTTATTTCAATAACTACTGTTTATAAATAATACGAAAAAAAAATGCTATTCTTACACTAACTTGACAGTCACACAAGTTTATCATCTTATTTACCTACGTCAGTTTTTTTTTAAGAATGCTGTAGCTGGTAAGTAGTTGCACTTTTAAAAGTTTAAAACACTTGTATCATGTATGCCTGCGTATTATTGCGTACCTAGTAGATTATGTAGTGACGAACTAGTCAGCTGATTACAGTTTTCATTCACAGAAAAGATGGAAAGAGATAGCAGTTGTTTTCATTGATGAAGCGTCACATTGCGCGTAATTTGAGAACCACGTTACGCGGAATAGAGTCAATGTTAATTTAACTATTTTATGTTCTCAAATTTAATTAACTGTTCCGGGGTACGAAAGTTCTTCACTATTGTAATCTATAAACACAATACTACCTCCCATTAAAGCCGTGGCAGATATTTTTATAGCACCTTTATGTTTATTATGTTTATTATGTTTTAAAATCTTTGTAAATGGATTATTTTTTCGTCAATGTTCAAACTACCACAATATTCCATAGTATCTAATTTCATTTCCAATTGACGACGTGAAAATATTAATTAATCTTATTATACATATTAAAGAAAGACGAGCTTTAATTAGTAGTACCTATTCTTAAATTTACATATGTTCATTATGTTTCAAAATCTTTGTAAATGGATTATTTTTTCGTCAATGTTCAAACTACCACAATATTCCATAGTATCTAATTACATTTCCAATTGACGACGTGAAAATATTAATTAATCTTATCTCTCAGATCATGACTATACGACTATAATATTCTGATACTCGCGTTCATAAATTATGTCTGATTAGAGGTTGCCCCAAGTATCAAGCAATAACCTAAATTATTGATTCCTAGTATTAAGTGATTAAATTATATTTTGCGAGATTGTATCGTGTTATAAATATCGATTCACCTCTCACCGTAATTAAATGTAGAACGTCAACTATCTTCAAAATGACAATTAATGTCATTAATAGACTCGTGTAATGCAATAATAGGTCACTTTTAAGATGATTCCTAATTGTTTATTACCTGCTTAAAACCGTTTTAATACCATCTAAAATCTGATAAGAAACAGATTAAAATCATATCTGTTTCCTTGTTTATATAGACAGGCGAGACATATTTGGCACACAAGTTTGCTGGGATACTTACTTACTATTTAAATTAGACCATACCCTGCATACATATCTGACCGTCAATAAGTACATAGCAGAAAAGTACCTGATAAAGGATATCCAAATCATAATTTAAAGATCATTCCATCAAGCCCAATAAATAAGTAAAACACCAATAAAAATGACGATCGGAAGCTAAAGCCACTAAAGAGGTAAGCCTCACGTACTATAGGAATGCTAGGAAAGTGTGCAAGTAACCCCTGAACGTGCTCTGTTTACCATGGGAAAGGTACAAAAACATGGCGATTGTGATTCCTTGCGCGCAAACTAATTTAGATTCTCTGAAGATTCTGAGGCGTCGATTCGAGGCTAGGTAGGTTTAGACTCGGCGAATTATGGTTGGGATTGAATGAATTGGATGGAAGGAATTACGTGTGCTATGAATTTGTTTGAAACAAATGTGAGTTACGTTGCAATTTTTTCATTTGTTAGGCTTTTGTCGTGTAGGCTTACTTCAATTTTATTGAGGCTAAAAACCTGCCTATTTCTGAAGCTGTAAGCTATGGATTAAAATATTTAATTCTAAAAGCTTTAAAATCTAGCTTCTACTGTCCGTGTATAGTAACATCAAATGCAGAGTACCTTTTTAGGAAAACAGGAAAATTTAATAAAAATCAGAAAGTAGATCTCTTGTCAAACCACTAAATAATAAAAATGCCTGTCCGCTCTAAACTTTAACAACTCAACTACAAGCCTACGTACAAATGTGCATATGGAAGCAACAGCGTGAATAATAAAATCAACGCTCCCCTGACCGCTTTGAGATAAGGAGACAAATCGGTGAAAACTTGTACAATGACCGAGAAAAGTAAAAACACTTTCTGTAGATATATTGTTTGTAGGCCGCAACCATCCGGATTCTTGACGAACACGTCCGGACTTATGTTGAGAAGAACAAGAAATAAGCGGTAGCATGGAAATCCGTTGTGATGTATTTCGTAATAGGTTGGACTGGAAAGATAAGAGACAAGTAGATACTGTAACTGGATCATATTTATACCATCATTGACCTTATTAAGTTCACAAGAAAAATAAGTTTCTATTATATATTTGGAATTACACATAGCATTATACATGAGCAATATTATACCAAACTTTCTTACAAAAAAAAATATCTCATATTTTGTAATAAATCATGTGACGGACATAAAAAAAATTGACTACCCACTGTCAAATCATACAAAAATAGTAAATGAACACAAACTTTATAGAAATTCTTAAATATATGACTCTTTCATGACTCTTCAATCCTTTGGCTTCTACATTCGTCCTTTCAAAGTATGACTAAATAACATGCTAAAAAATTCGAAACACTCTTACTGACATCGGGTATGCGCGGAATGCGAAGATGTGAAGCGAAGGCTTTGATATGACTCATAGTAAATAACTTGTGTTCGAATAGGAGGGACCAATCGATGATAAAAATGTAGGAAAATAGCGAGCTTTTTAACCCCCGATGCAAAAAGAGGATCTTGGACGAAGAGGACTTGTCGGTCAGTGTGTCTGTCTGTGGCATGCTCCGAAACGAATGGATTTCGGTGCATTTGCTTTTGATTGAAAGCTGACGTGAGCGAGATGGTTTTTAGCTTAATCATTTTTTTTATGACGATTTTTTGAGACAGTATTATGTAAGGTTTGAAAAAATATTAATTTGTAGTTATTAAATAATAACATCAATTTTGTAGAGGTACAAACACAACTTGGCTCTTAATTTTTCATAAATTTCTGTTAAGTATACACAATACACAATGTATTATATTAAAGACAATACTGTTAATAGATTAACGTCGAATCAAATGACCCGCGTCCCGTTAGCGAAAGCTAAGTGCCAATCGGGTCGCCATTGTGATTATTGTAATTTATTTATAATGCCCTTGCCGGAATGTTTTTGAATACGTTAATGACAATCGCAAAAAGACCAAAAAGGAATTGAAGTGCGAATTGATTCTTGATCTGAATACTAACTTTATGGAGTAGACATCTTAGACTATAGACAACTATAGACCGATAGTATCGCTAGTTTTCCTTCGTGCCAAGCGAGAGCACTTTTTGTCTGTATCTAGTACATTCGTTTACTGATTTAAAGTTATTTTTCGCGCAACGACAGACTTATATGCGAAAATATCGATGGTTTCGACATTGTTAGGATAATATTAGGGTTTTAGATAGTTTTATTAAAACGGCGCGCTCCGTCTTGATACAAAATTTACGATAAAACTAGTTCATACTAGTGCTCACGGTTCATACACTGATAGGCTCACACCTTAGTTTCTTATCTATACTCTAAGAGTAGAATCAATAGTTTTGACACATAAAGGATTGTTTTATAATCTAGTCACAAGTCTGTTATTCTTAGAACTGCATTCTGACTGTTTGACAATAACATAATAAAGTGCGCTCGCATCTTCAAATCGTGCAAATAATTCACGTACGTCCTTCAGTAGTGCAAAAATGATATTTTTACGGTAGATTCATAAATGTTATAAAAACAAAAGCAAAATCAGAGAATCTGATAGAGGTCAGTTTTGTTTACGATCTGTGACTTGCGGAGTTAAAATCGGGAATCCTTTGGTTTTTTTATTGCGTGGGAATAACCCATTATCTTGAATGGTCTGTGTATAATAATATGTAGACACATGTATACGACAAAATTAATAATGACGCGTTTTATTTCTGTCATTTGCATACAATATACATAGCTAATTATTATTAAACAATAAATTATAGTAATTATTATTGTAATTAAACGCATGTTTATTGGTCATTAAATAAATAATTTGTGTGAATGCGAACAATAGGTGGTCGCAGGATCTTATGTTGTCAAGTGTCAGTGATTGAATCGCATTGACGAGGAAATTAACAAGAAATATTACACAAGCAGTTTTCATTCATTCACGATTTTGTTTTGTTTCATAGTCGCATATGAACAAGAAATATTCCATCAAGAAAATTTAATTGCAAATCGTCAACGACCAAATCCCAAGATTATTGTCACTTGTTTGTAACGATTTTAAGTTAAATTGTTATTTAATCTTTCTTAATTGTATTTTGTGCCACCCTATAGCCAAGTGTATGATTGGTCTTTAGTCTTGTGATTAACGAATCTCTTTATTTTTTGAGATAACATTGTAAGATGAAAACACACACGGAAGCGTAAACAACCACAACTGCTATACTTCTATAGATAACTTACACAATCTACATGAGTATAGACAGACAGAAAACATACGAAGTCTGCAGTCTAGTCTAGCTACTGGTGTTTCCTACTAATCGCGTACAGATCAGACTGATTCCGCTCCGAGTTACTGTTACTCGTATCTAGTTAGTTGACCTCACTTTAGATACGATGTTGTTTAACTCAATTAGCTATTTCCTAATGATTTTGCCTGTTGTTTTCGGGAAGGGATAGTCTTTTGTTTTTGGGGAGTATTGATCGTTCTAAGTTGGACTAGGTTTTTGCAAGTATTGTTGTTAGGTATGCTTTATTAGAATATGTTATAGAAAGGTACAATTTACTTCAGTCTGGTTTTATTTTAAGTTTGTTTTGTATTTTTTTTAGTTTGGAAAATCTTGCCGTTTCTTGTGCATAGGATATTTTGGAACCTGCAGCTAGAGTCATTTAACGTTTTTAAAGAGCTTAAAAATGTCTATATATATATATGTCTGAAATAAATATATTTTGATTTTTGAGTTTCAATCTACCAATAGATTTGCTTTCCGACTTTAACACGACTGCCATTTGATCGATTGATTGCCATGTCCACAGTATAGAGGAGACCTATACTTACGAATTAAGTTTTTATTTGTCTTTTATGATACCGACAGGCGAGGAAAGTGTGGCATTTCCCTGCCAGGAACAACATAACTTTCTTCAACATACCTTACCCACGATTAGTTTACAACCATGAATCAAATGTCGGTTATAGAAACAGAAAACGGGTTATAACGGAACAAATTTTTGCCAATACTTTAAAATAACCAGTCTTAGGTCACACCTGTAGTATGTGGCTCAAATAAATAATTAAAACATGTTTTTGGGTGCCATATATCATTATTGATGTATTTAATATGATACGAAATTGTTTTAATCAAGCTCAGTGTAAGTTGGCCTGACATACTTGGTGTAAAAATAGAACACTTTTCTTGGCTGTTAATTTAATCGTTAATCATAATGATGGGAAACTGAAGATTAGTGAGATGTTTATTGATTTCCGAGTAGATTGGAGAAGTCTTGTTAGTGGAATTAAAAACTGCAACTGTTGCACACTTGTTAAAACATTTTTTTTACTTTTTCGTTCTTGAATGTTTTTCACACCTATTAAGAATTGGCGCCATTATAAAAACAGTTGACTCAGACGGCCTTTAGCCTTGGGGTGCGGTGTAGCAAAACATTATTTTCGCTATCTAACGGTATCATATCATCAAATTTAAACACCGTTTCAACAGTTAGGCCTGAGGCCCTTTTTGGGTACCTCCTATGATCGTGTGTGGTTCCTAGAAAACAGCATAAAAAAAAATTAGTAAAATGAAACCTGAAACTAAAATTTTATTTTTATGCAATATAATAAAAAGAATACATATAGGGAAGCGAACACATTGATCACCTCTAGACAGAAGTCATTTCCAAGAAAAATATTTTTGAAGTCAATGGAATTTAACATCCAAGTGTTCTTATTACATTCATACTTAGAAGTATTTTTACAAAATAAGCACTGACATTAACTTCAAAGGAAACCATCCAAGCTTTAATTTATACTATTATTATAAACCATTTATGCCGTTTCTGTTGCTACTACAATTTATGTGAGTTAATATCATATTTATTTTAGATGAAACAAAAAACATTCAAGTTTGTTTCCATATAACGTATGTTTTTCTTAGCGCGCGTCCACATCTGACGAACGAGCATTACACGAGCAGCTCGCGAGCCGTTCGCGAACCAGCAGGTCGGGCGCGCACGTCTGTCAGACGGCATAATTGACATTAGTGTGTTCGCGGCATGCGGCTCGTGAACGGATCGCGAGCTGCTCGTGTAATGCTCGTTCGTCAGATGTGGACGCACCCTTACCGAGACCGTAATATACAACCTCTTTGGCTTTGGCTCGAAGGATCATGAAGAGATATTACCTCAATCACTCAACTGTTCAAGAGCCTTCGTGGTCCGTGACGTAAAGTATAAAGAATTATGTTAAATATAGCTATTGGACATCTAGAGCAGGTATTATACTTGGGTATATAATATGAGTTTTATGATATGGGTGAACGAAAATTCTACATTTTTGCTAACAGTTGAATGTAAAGAAACTTACTATTATAGTATAGTGAATAAGTTTTTATTTTCATTTGTTTCAGGTTTATTTAACTGTTTTCAAGAGGAGGGGGTTCTCAATCCGCCGTATGTATTTTTATAAAGTTTCTGAAAATAGGTACGATTACAAGGGCTGTGTGGGAATGAATATAGTGATGATACTTTCGTCGTTAGACTTTATGTTACGTTCGTGTTAAATTAAATGAAACCATGTCCCAAAGTTAACGAATCCTCAACTTTTAAAGTAGAAAGCTAGGAAGTGTGCACTCGAACACCGATCAGGAACTCTATTACAAGTTCGCTTTATAAACGATTCTTAAACTGAATTACGACTGACAAGTTAACCGATACCATTGACATTTCGAATAGCCATCCTTCCTTAACTACTAAAATACCAAGCCATTAACTTCGGACAAGATCCATTAAATATTTACAACAAAACAATAAATGAGTCACGCCCGATAATGGTATGCTACCAGCATTCCCATTTACTAGCGTCCCATACAAAATGATAACAATTCCCTTTTGTTAGTGCGATACCAACGCTTGCCACACTAATACGTTTAATGATTTATATTTAAAACTCGAATAAAAATCAACTGTCAAATAATTTAGAATTAAAAACAAATTACCAATTCGTTCTACATTTGAAAAACAACAAATTAGAATAAAACAAAAGTTCCATATTCAAAATTTGAAAATGGCAAAAGTGTTCTTTTTAGTGATGTGCTTAGTGTTATTGCATGTGATATCGGCGAAGTATGTCGATAAAAGAAAATGTCCCGAAGTGAGAGCTGTGCCGCATTTCGATTTACCAAGGGTATGTATTTTTATTTTAGTATCTTTATTTCCTATGTGTTTGGATAAAACTTCTTAGATCTGCTAACATTTATTCTCAATAGGATAGTTACCATACTTACGCCTAATGAAAAACTGATATTAATAAAATTAACATTTAACTTAAAATCAAGACTATGTTTGTACAAATAAACCAAGAGTAACGGTTTATTGTTTTCCTCTAAGAACAATTTATGCGTGATAATATTTTGGGTTTACTTCCGCTGGAAAATTAAGTGAAAACCGGATCAAATAGAAATTCCGTTGTGTACTCGTAACAATGTTTTACAATGAGAGAGTTAACAATTAGGACGAACAAATATCCCTCGTTTTGGGATTGCCGAAATTGCCATTGTTCTTAGTATTTAGACAAATGAAAGCTAAATGATAAATGATGTCACATCAGTACTAATATGACGAATAAATGACTTCATAAAACTAATTTAAATCGACTCTCGCACTACACTATGAAAAAGTCCTAATAAGCGTAGAGTTCCGTTAAAAACATATTATCGAACATTTAATTCTCCCACTGTGTGTGCACTACTAATACTTGAAAACAATATTAGTAAATAACACAATAATCAATGATTAATTTGTTCATGCAAAGATCAAAACCGCAGCACGTCCCAATTCAAAATACAGTCGGCGTTCCAACCACTTATTGAAAACTGCCGTGCTATTCTGTAACATTCGACAGCGGAATCCGCGCTGAATCCGCGCTGAATCCGCGGTGAGATGTCAAATACGTATTCTCGAATTTGAATTCTAAATCAAGGCCAATTGGGTTCACTTTTGAAGTGAGCTTTATTGTCACTTCACTCTCACCTGTCACCGAAATTATTAACAGAATAGACATACTGATCAAAGTTCAATGTTGGATGTAAAAACTCGATCCGACTGGCGTAGTGTACGGACGTGTTTACAGAAACCACAAAATATTTTACTTACTATTTATTACTAGTGTCATACAACTTTAAACTCTTAAGTGACGTTAATAACGTTGATTACAACTTAACGCGACAAGTGTCTTTTTAATACTGTCACCAGCGACTAGTGAGTGTTAGAGTGAAACAGATTATCGCTGCATCGCCCGCACGCATCTTAAGGCCAACGCACATATTAATCGAGCGCAGCGGTAAGCGGAGCGGATAACACAACTTATACTTGGTGAACTGGGTTAATATGAGTGTTCGACGTTCTCCTGTTAGTAAATCAACCGAGACTGTCAGTGCTACCGGAGGAGGCAGTACCTCCCAGCCTGACTTGTCTGCCTTCGGACTACATGAGTCGCAAAATATATCGATAAGAAAGAGGAAGACACCGGATGATGACTTTTCCTACCAATTTACCGAATTTAAAAAAGAAATTATTGGATTACTCAAGGAATTTGGAAAGTCACAAACTGAAAACATTAATAGTATTAAGCAAGACATATCATCTATTAATAATCAACTGACTGAAATGAAGAATAAAACAGATCAAATCATTACGGAGCATAAGAACTTTAAATCAGACATAAAAAATCTTACAAGTACAGTGAGTAACACCCAAGAAAAACTAAAAAGCCTTGAAAATGATATACACGCACTTCAAAATAACTCATCAATAACATCATCATCAGAACACACAAACCCAACTGCTTGTGATGGCATAATCATTGAACTGCAAGAACGCTTGGAACGAAGTAAGAATATAGTTATCACTGGCGTTCCTGAACCACAATCAGATGGAGATATGGAGAAGAAAAGAGCAGCTGATCAATATGAGGTCTGTAAAATAATAAAAACTATACATCCTCTTTGTCCAAGTCCAGACAAAGTTATACGATTAGGAAAATATGATGGTAAAAAAACACGTCCTATAAAAGTCTGTTATTCGTCTCAAGAAACAGCAAAAACAATTTTAAAGAAGAAAGTAAATTGTAAGGATACCAGCTTTAAAATCTATTCCGATCAGACACCTAACCAACAACAAACAATGATCAAACTCAGAGAAGAGCTACATTTACGCACAGAAAATGGAGAAAACAACTTAATAATAAAATATATTAAAGGAGTTCCCAAAATTCTACAAAAGGAGTCAAAAAACTAGCAACCAGAGAAGATACGACAAACAAAATTACAGATAACAACTTTGTGATACATGAAGTCCATAGTAACTACGCAGATTTAAAAACAAAAAATAAAGCACTAAAATTTTTCTACGCAAATGTCCGCAGTTTGGTTAAGCCTGGAAAACTGGACGAACTAAGATGTGTGTTAGAAACGTTTCCCTCTATTGTGCATGTTTTAGTGCTAACGGAGACATGGATAAAGAATGACGATGAAGCCCAAAGATTAAAGTTACCAAATTATTCACATCACTATAACTACAGGAAAAATTCAAGAGGCGGTGGAGTGTCTATATACGTTCACAATAGCCTGAAACATGAATTTCTAGAAGAAGAATGCGATGATGGAAATCATTTTCTATGGGTACATCTTCATGCACTCTCCTTGGACGTAGGGGCTATATATAGGCAACCAGCAGCAAACATCACCAAGTTTTTAGAGAGTTACAATCAATATCTTTCAAAAAGGAAGCGTGTTGTGGTTTTCGGTGACTTTAATCTTAATCTACTTACTTATAATGATAAATCTGTAAAGGAATATAAAGATATACTGCGTGATAACAAAATAAAAATACTGAATAAAATTAGCAAAGAACACTGTACCCGTGAAACAACATCAACAAAAACTATTATAGACCATGTGTGTACAAACTTACTCCTAAATACATTCCAAATGTCCATAATTGAATCTTCTATTGCTGATCACAATCAAATATACCTTGAAATAAATAGACCTACACCTGAAAAGAAAAAACGAATCAAGTATGAGGCCATAAATTTTTCAAGTTTGCAGAATAATGCTAAAGAAATTTTCACATCAAATGAGTTTCATGAATATAGTGAATTTGAATGTCAGCTATTAAAAATTATTGCAAAAAATAAAATACAAAAAATTAAAATACTAAACCCACCAAACAAAGAATGGATAAATAAAACAATAATTGACCAGCTAAACATAAGAAATCAATTGTGGCATAATCTGAAACAAACACCTGAAGATCAGCAATTGAGAAACAAGTTTGTGCAGCAAAGAAACAAAACCCACTTTCACATTCAAACATCTAAGAATAGCTATTATCACAAGGCATTTACAAATTGTCAGAGGGACCCCTTAAAAATGTGGCAACTTATAAATAGACTAACAAACTACAAAAACAAAACTACAAACTCTATACCATTAAAAATAAATACTTCTTACGGACAAATCTCAGACCCCAAAGAAATTTGTGAGTATTTCAACACTTTTTTTGCTACAATCGGTACTAAACTTGCTAATGATATACCTAAAAAATACCATAATAACTTATCATTAACACTAAATAACCTTAAAAGTAACGACAAAGCCCTAACAAATTTAAAACCAACAACTCCACAAAAACTATTAAAAATAATAAATAATCTCGATATAAATACTAGTTCAGGACTGGATGGGATTAGCACAAAATGTATTAAAAGTATTAAAGATGAAATAGCAGATAACTTAGTTAAATGCATTAACAAATGTTTAGCTGAAGGTTATTTCCCTGACAGCTTGAAACTCGCGAAGGTTAGTCCTATTTTTAAATCAGGGGATAAAGCCGACCCAAACAATTACCGACCTATTTCAGTCTTACCGGTGGCTTCCAAAATATTCGAAAAAATATTACATGAGCAACTATACAAGTATTTAGCTTCTATAGACTACCTGTTTGATAAACAATATGGCTTTCGACCTCAGTCAAACACGGTCTCTGCAACCGTAGACCTAGTT
Organism: Autographa pulchrina; assembly: GCA_905475315.1. Taxonomy (NCBI): domain Eukaryota; kingdom Metazoa; phylum Arthropoda; class Insecta; order Lepidoptera; family Noctuidae; genus Autographa; species Autographa pulchrina. The sequence continues at coordinate 3,533,713 of FR997773.1, read as the reverse complement.
ACAAATATACGACTTAATATTGACCGTAAAAAGATAGCTTTGGGAGTATTCATTGATTTGAAAAAGGCATTTGACACCGTTAGCCACGACATACTCTTGATAAAATTAAGCAGCATAGGTGTTGCAGGTACAGCTTATGACATTTACAAATCTTATCTTGCAAACAGACAACAAGTAGTAAAAATAGACAATTACCAGAGTGTCCCCCAGCCCATCACCTGTGGCATTCCACAAGGCTCAATATTAGGACCTCTGTTGTTTCTCATTTATATTAACAACATACAAGAAATTGGACTCAAGGGAGATATCACTCTATATGCCGATGACACCAGCCTTTTTTATTACGGTCACTCCTTAGATGCCATAATAGATCAAGCTCAACACGATCTAGACATATTACACGTCTGGTTACAGTCAAATTTACTCACCATTAATGCGTCTAAAACCAACTACATAATATTCTCAGCTAAAAATAGAAAAATTGGAAATCACAATCCTCTTACCATAAATGGCCAAAAAATAACTAAAGTTAAGAGTGAGAAATACTTAGGATTAGTTCTTGATAGTCAGCTCACTTGGAAGCCACACATTGAAAAAATAAAAAATAAAATCAGCTCATTAACAGGTGCCTTACGAGGTGTAGTACGGTGTCTGCCAAGACATGTCCGGTATACCATATACAACTCCTTGGTCAAGTCTCATCTAGATTATTTAATTGAAATATGGGGATCAGCAGCTAAAACCAACCTAAAGAAATTGCAAATAACACAAAACAAAATTATTAAAAGATTATTCCAATACGACTACCTAACATCAACTATCAAAATCTATAAAGAAACTAAACTAATGAATTTAACCCAAACTTACATATATAACACCAGTATTTTTATAAGGAAAATTATAACTAAAGATATTAACTCTCAGATAACGTTTACAAAGAAAATAGATCATCATAAGCGCATGACTAGACAGGCTTATAATCTCTGCCTAAAAACACATAGGACAAATATAGGAAAAAAGAGCATTCTAGTAGAGGGGGCCCAAAACTATAACAAATTACCCAAAGACATTAAGGAGGCAAAATCAATGTTAATGTTTAAAAAAATGTTAAAAAACCACATTATGAAGGATTTTTCATTATTAAATTAAGAGTTATATCCATTTATACTTGCTATGCTTTTATTTTATTAAACTTACTAAACAACAAAATATATATAATCAGTTCATGCGACTAGCAAAAATACATGGATATATATACCTATATAAAAAATACTATATACCTATATAGTTTAAATAACCTATTTATAAAAAAAAAAAAAAAAAAAAAAAAAAAAAAAAAAAAAAAAAAAAAAAAAAAAAATATATATATATATATATATATATAAAATAAATGAATCATAAGCTACTTGTGATCATAAAAATGAGATAAAAAAAAATCATAATTGATAATATACACATCTTCCTAAACGAACTTCAAAATCAATTTCATTTTATCCACTATGTGAGCGGCCTTAGTAAACATCTATTGTTTCGGCGCACTGGCAACGAACAAAATATGACTTAGTATGAATGGTTGTAGTTTTTTAAGAATACCCAACATTTTTGTGATTTTACTTAATAAATGTTAATAAGATTTAAGTTTGTATAAACTTAGTACGTAGTTAACTACGCCAATCGGCCATATTGTATTCTATAAATATAATTTTCTCTGTAAGTGATTTATGTGTCTTTTGAGAAAATAAATGTCTTAAACCATAAAAACCAAAGCTTACCGGGAATTACTAAAATATCTATAATTATTATGATAAGTTTCATTGGTATACAGTTTGAAATATTTTCGCGTAGGCGGCGGAAGTTTCTGATAAACAGTCAATGCTACTCGTACTTCATGAACACAAAACATAAAAAGTAGTTAATAATATAATTCAAATACATATTATAAAAATGAATCCCTATTTCCCTTGGTCACGGCATCACGCGTGAACGGCTGGACCGATTTCCCTAATTCTTTTTTTGTTGTGTTTGTTATTGTCAGGAGAAGGTTCTTATGAAAGAAAAAGTTTAGAAAATTGCGAGGAAAATTAGAAAAAAAAGGAATACTGAACCACCGTATACAATTATTTCTAATCCAACCTAAACTTTTTTAATGTAACCTTATGACGTTTGACACAAATTACCTTCCTATTATTAGTAAAATAGTTACCAGCCCCTATTACCTGTATCCTGATGCAGATCCAATTAACCTTTTTTATTGGTTTTCACGACATGTTGTCATACATCTTAAGTGACGTCTGAGCATAACTAAAAACAAACATACATATTTGGTATTATGTATATAGCCCTGGTTTGAACTTGTCAATGCTCATTGAGTTCTGAGGTTTACGCGAATGTTTGACATTGAAATACAACTACTTTTACGGATTTTATCGCGGTTAGTATTTAAATTTTAAATGCTCAATGCTCTTCAATGCGATTTTTGTCAGTAAATCACTAGGTCGAAATGAAATAAAAGGCTTAATTTATTGATTGTAAACAAAAGTACTGTACCAAAGGTAATAAAATTATTTAATTGTCGCAAAGCTTAAAGCATTCTACAGTATTTTCGGAATTATTATCCGTAACGCCATTTTATTGTACGAAAGGATTGTGAATAATGGTGTAGATTGGGTTAAGGTAAATGGAATCATGAATATTAATATACTCTATATCTACATGGTTATATTTGTTGTTTAAATCCAGAGTATGAGGAACCCAGATGTGATAAGCTCTAAAACTGAGGCCAATATTTTGAAGTTTAATCATCATCATCTCACTGCCCTGTTCCCAATTATTTGGGGTCGGCGCAATGCGTATTCAGCTTCCATTCATCTCTACAACTCGTCATCTCAGTATTCACTCCTTTCTTTCTCATATCATCTTTCACACAATCCATCCATCTCTTTTTTGGTCTTCCTCTGCATGTATACCCATCCACATTCATACTAATAACTCGTCTAGTTATGTGACTTTCATCCCTCCTCATTACATGTCCATACCACGACAAACGGTGACCTCTCATCTTTTCATTTACGGGCGCTACTTTCAAGCTTCCTCTAATATACTCATTTCTTATCCTATCCAATCTCGTTACTCCAGTCATCCATCGAAGCATTTTGAAGTTTAATATCCGGACAAATAAAATCTTCTTACTAACGAAAGTTCGCGAGTCGATCACAGATACCTGGGGCCGTACCATGATCTCTTAAACCAGTACTATTGCTGTTGTGGAAGTGAGACGGCGCACTACACTGCGCATAGCGCTGTCCCGCTTACTCAACCGCAACAGTCCTGCTTTAAGATATCAGGGTACGGCCCTTGTAAACTAATATTATGATTGTAACTTTTTTAAGACCTGTCAGATAGAAGCAAGATCTTCTTTGACATTTGAATGGAGTCCATTTGCATTGAAACACAATGATATCTTGAAAGCAATATTTGATGACTCAATGATGGCACTTAGCATTCAATTTCACTTTCTATTTGTAAAGGATAATGTTTTCTAATGAATTCATAACATCTTTGACATAATAGTCTGTTTTGACATTCAAAGTTTGAATGACAATATCTACAGCTTTCTCAGCGATTTAAGTGTAATAGATAGTTTGAATAATTCCATTTGGCTTGACGATTAATATGGGATAAAACTGCCATAAAATGTATATTATTTACTACTCTATTCATGATTTGTGTTGGATTTACGGGATTGTCTATTGAAATGTCTCTGTGTAGTTTCTAATTGCTTAACCGCAGAGAGTAGGACAATATCTATGTGTGATATTAATATCTATGTAATCTTCAATTGTATTGTTATTTGAACTAAAGATAATAATATAATCTTCGTATTGAGGCTATTGAAATTTGAAATAATATAATTCTTTACTACTCTTATTCTGGCTTATTTTATTTTCGTTCTGTTAGTTGTTAGGCACATACAACTTAGGTAGACTCAATCGAATAAATAAAAACGTAAAGAATAAAATAGTTTTTAAGGTTTCTTAAAGAGATGTAAGCCATATAGGTAAGTGGGTGTGGTGTCTACCTAAGTTGTATGTGCCTAACAACTAACAGAACGAAAAGAAAATAAGCCAGAATAAGAGTAGTAAAGAATTATGTTATTTCAAATTTCAATAGCCTCAATACGCCTTGAACAATTATTAGTATTTTGGCAATACGGAAATAGGAAAAGTACCTGCTCATAATTTGTCTTTACGACCATGTTGTGGGACTCCTTTACGACCAAAATATTGATGTTAAGTATTCGCTATATGTTTATAGATAGCCGATTATGGTAATAACGACTATCGCTAAACATGAGCAATCCTAGTAGAAACCAATAGCAGCAAATCGTTTTCACACATAATATGAAATAAATAGGATACGTTTAGCAATGGAAATTGCTGTTTACAGTATTTACTGAATGTTAGTTGAATTATCTACGTCAGTAAATACGCATAGCGACTGGTTAGAAACCCCCAACATATTTCAACAAACTTTATTTAATGTGCCTAACTGAAAACTAATAGCAATATCACGTAATACCAACTTAGAAATACGTTAAAGCAAGGCGCAAAATTACGTTAGCCGTATAACGATCAAAATTAGAGCATATGCCTCAGGCTTTAAAACTCATTTTTGTTTGCAGATGCTAGGAGACTGGTTTGTAGTGGAATATTATGCGAGTGCTGAAGAGGCTCTTTCGTACAGCTGTATGAAGGCTGTATTAACTGAAGACGACCACGTAGCGACCGCAGGTCTATAATAAAACTATTTATGCTTACTAACAAGATTTTTAAAGGATAAGCACCTAGTCTAAGATTCTAAATGAACTGTTTATTTATGTATTTAAAAATACTTTAATTGGTCGTTAATCTTTGATTTGTCAATCGACATAAAATGTTTACGCTTTTCTCCTAATTGGCAGTTATTAGTTAATGTATATTATTTTTGTATGGCTTTCGCTTGTTTACTTTAGTCGCCCATCAGTGAATTAACGACCTGTACATTAAATTACTGATCACAGTGCAAGTGATAAATCAGATTCAAACATCAAAGACTTTAGACATTATAAAGAATCGTTCAACAGATAAGACAAAATTAAACTAAGAAAAGTAGAGTACTGGAACAAATAGATTTCTTACAAAAAGTAGTTACTTACTATGTAACACAGAATATACAGTAGTATGTAGAGTCTAAAAGAAAAGTCAGTACCCATCCCTAACAACAAACTAAGTATTCCTAATTCCCTCCCCTATTACAAAATTCTTGATTAATCTATTTACAGATGGCGCTATAGAATGGACTCCGGGAGTCACTATGAACTTCACGTATCGTTTCGCTGACGATCCTCTAGGAGAGAACCTTCTTGGTAATATTACGTGGCGAGTGGATCTCAACCAGCCTGCACATTGGACACATGCTGAAAGGACTTGTAAGTATTTTTTTTTTTTATCTAGCCTGTACTGTCCCACTGCTGAACAAAGACCTCCCCCAAGTCCTTCCATGAAAGTTGATTGTAAACTTTAATTTTGTACATATGAATAGAAGAAAGGCGGGTTTGTATCAACAATTTATAATTCAAGAAAGGAAGAATTTTCATAATCTTTGATTTTTTGCATCCATTACCTCTCTGAATAGCAAAACAACTATAAAAATATAGGAAAAAAAAAAGAAAAACAACTTTCTCACAGGAACGGGGACTACTTACACGGGTGATACCGTGGAGCACAGCTAGTACTTCAATAAACTCAACCTAAAGCGGTTCACATCTGGACATACGTATGCCTTCTGCATATAGTCCGATACTTTTTCCAAGCCATGTCAGGGTCGGGTTCCAGTCTTAACAGATTCAACTGAAAACCGTATTTTACATATACTACCTGACACTGACCTCCACAAACCATTATTACAACACAAATCCCATAGCAACACTGTAACATCAACCTTTCAGTAACTAAGCACTACTCTTTGAAAATCTTTTTGGATTTACGCAAATACTAAACGTATTTTCTAATAACTAATTCATTTGTCTCTTGAGCTCAAGAGCCCTTTGTTACTCGATTTGATTGAGTTAAAACAGAGCAAGCGACTTTCAAAAGAGAAGCGTTTGCGAAATAATTTAATTAATTCTGTACTTATTCAAAAACATTATTACGTAGTACTTATTAATAACGTTTATAGTGATTTTGCTAGTACATGAAGTTTTTATATAACTTACAGAACAACATTAACATCTCATGATTTAATTTATAGTCATTAAACAAAAATGTAAGTAGTTAGCAAAAAGTAATTAGACTTTTAGGACGAGTCAGCTTGCGACCACGGTCGGTGTAACCCGGTCGAAACGTCAAGCCCTAAAGGAATTTAAACATGTACGCGCTAATCCCCGTTCTATAATATTACTATAAGTAATTAGACTATTTTCGGGTAAACCTTGTGAAATTTTCATAAATCATACTTTTTTTTGTAAGCAATGTAAGAATCTCTACAAAAATACAATATCTAATTAGTAGCATATACTCACTAAATAAATATCCTAATCCTTAAGATAACAAGTCTCCAGCAATACGTTTAACGTTATCCTCGTACATTTGATGCTATCCCTCACTTGTCTCCCCCGACACGCAACACATTATTCTTAGCTGTTACCACATGACAATTAATTAAAATGCCTCCACATCAATTTGGACCTTTCTACCAAGAAATTACGGTATGTTTTTGTGTGAGTTTGAAGTTTCGAAGTTATGCCCACTGATAGGTACTTGAAGACTCTCATCTTAGAATTTTAACGCTAATCATTAACAAAGAACTTATCCTAAAAGCAGACCTTTAAATTAAAATAACAAATTCTGATGCTGTGTTATATTAAGCGCCGTCACATATTTTCCTTGGTTATGTTCCATTCTTATAAGTCTCTATTGATTTTACAAATGAACTAACTAAAAAGATTTATTTAAAAAAGAATATTATATCGTAAGGAAATAATAGCAGTGCCTGCCATGAACAGATATAATGAAATTCGTTTCAAAAAAAACATCATTCTTGTATGTCTTATTCTACTCGAATTTCAGACATCGTTCGCTCCGTATATACTTTGTACTGTATCTACAACTACAGATACAAAAACTTGGACATCAATAATAATTATTAAATTGACTCACTTTGAGCTGAAATTTTGTAAACTGACTCTATACCAGATGTACTCTTCACCCCTTTAGGATAGACATACCCTTTCGGTAACACCCTGTATACTTATTCCTTTACTTTTTCCAGATGAGGGTATATACAACACGTACGTACTAGACACGGAGTATAAAACCTGGGCCCTTCTTCTACATTGCGCTGAGCAGACGGAGAGCGCACGGTACTTGAGTGCCTTCGTCCTCTCGCGAACGACGTCGCTACCCAAGAACGTAATGGCTTACTTACGGGATAAACTGCCGAGGTAATGTGCTGATGGTTTTAAGGGGATAGGGAGAATGATTGCTGTCTTTTTTAAAATGATCCTCAAAAATTTTACTGTGTCTTCTTTTATAACCGTCAACTTCATATTCGCCTCTTAGATTTCGAAATTAAGTTACGTTATGTTAATTTATTCCTATAAGAAAAACAAACTGAATCTCCATAAAATGACTGAATTAATGCTGAATTAATTGGAACCATAGTATCTATTAGAATTTCTGCGTATCTATAAGCCCGCAGTAGCGTGATAATGTTATAGGTAGTTGGTTAACTACATAGTTAAATGAATTATCAGTTTAACATTATTCAAAGTAATAATTAATTAGTTCATCGTTATTCCCATAATTTTCTTTGTTTGTCAAGTATTACTCTGGCTAAGTGGGTCGGAAATACAATGAGGTTTTTGTTAATTAGCATGTATTTTGAGGAATATTTTACACATCGTTCAATATATTAAAATTGCATGTTTAGATATCAATGTTTGTGCCTCTTTATTGTTTTAAAGGGGTAAAATCAGATCTATTATAAAGATGAAAAGTATGTTAAGTAAGTAGTAAGTTAATTGTTGAGGAGAAAAAAACCGTAATTACCATTCCGTTTAAATTCTCCCATTGGTTGTAGTGCCGTACCTAAAGAGCCTGTACTTCAAAGACAAAAGTAACATTACAATACATAATGAACAATTACCAATTCTAAAGCCATAATTTTACTTTCATCAAAACGTTTTATCATGACCACGACCCGACAATAACATGGTAATCAAAAGTCCAGTTAACTAGAGAACATTAGAATGTATTCAACATTACTAAGGGCTGTCACACATAACTGCGAATTCGAATCGCATGGCAAATATCTGCGAGTTTGCGTTCCATTTTAAGCTCTATTTAACTAGAAGTTCTTGCGGCTTTGGCTGGCGTCGCAACGAATCTTATCGCAGTTTTGTGTGGGGAAGCCCTAAGGCCGATACGGTACTATAGGCTTTGAAAGGATAAAATTATGTCTAGCTAAGCAAGTTAATAATATAGAACTGGGTTTTCCTGCTAGGATATTTCTATATATACCAAATAATGATAAAAAAGCTAGACCTACGTACCATTTGACCAAAATGTTGACGGGTAAATATGGGAATAAAGTACAGGCTACAATAAATTTATACTACCTAATAGCTTTCTGCTTATTAAGAACTCAGTTTCAGTTTTACTAATTACTACACATTTGCTTTAGTTTTGGCCTATCCAAGTATTTCTGAACTAAAAAATCGGCAATTGAAATGAGGTCGTTTTTCATCTCTGTGACTTTACTTTACATCTATTTTTTTTTACAGATACGACGTGGATGTTAACTACGTATTCCCGATTCCACACAAGGATTGTTCATCCAAACCAGCCAGGCCTGACTTCTCACCAATTCTGGTTGAGGTCGGCAGCAAAGTACCAAAACGACCTGGCATCAGCTACAAAGTGGCTTTTGGCCATTAAGTTAAGAAATACATACTTATTGTAATATTCATAATTATTATGTTCTGGGGCTGTATTAAGAAGGGTTAAGAAGAGAAAATCTTAAAAAATACGTATCAAAGATGTTTTTATAACCTTAAATAGCGGCCCTGTGATAATATCACTGTTGTAACTATTTTATAATGAACTTTCGAAGAATTATTTTTTCCATCTTCGTGAAAGGAAAGTAACGTCAAGATCAGAAACCATTTGGAATATAAACGTTTATCCTTAGAATCGATAGGAAAATGATGAATGATGATAGATACGATCCAAGTGTTAATATATTTTTGTAAATAAATACCAAATGTGCCTTCGCTAAAATGTCTTGTGAAATTCTGTACGGCGGATTAAAGCGAAACAATTTTCTAACGATGTAACAATAAAGTCTGTATATCAAGATTTGGGTTTTTCTTTCTCTTTAACACCTGTTCTAATATTTAATTTATCTATATTCTTCATTGAATCGGTATTTATGTTTAAACAGATTTATATTTTCCACAAATTACATAGGTAGAGAAATTATAGGAGAGTTTTAGGCGATTAGTTTTACGATACTACTCGTACTAGTGATGATACTAAAAACTCAGAGGTACGAAAATTTGTAAAAAAAAATGAATATCTTGGAATACCTTCACACTTAAAACAGTACTTAAAATAACTAGGACACCAACGCCAATAATATAGATAACATATTTCCAACCAACAAAATGGTATAAGATTTTATGGTTTCACAGTCCAATTATTGTAAATTCAATGTTAAGAATGACTTCAAAGAACTGATAGGGCATGCACATTGTTCTCTAGCTCGTTTAGTATGCAACAGCGTAACTGTCTACACACTGGACAATACAGACACACTCATGTTATGACATTCAAAGTTGACCGTGTCTAATACTGCCGGTAATAACCAAGAAATAATATCTTCGGTACGTCGTTGAATTGTTTGAGAATTTCTGGTTTGAAGTTCAAGTTTCAAATGGATTATGGTTAAATAAGTAGGTTCTATAATCGCATCGCACATCGCCGCCATTTTGGATAATTAAATTATTTTTATGATTATCCATTGGGTTCAAAAATTTTTATTCATATAGCCTAAAAACCCGTAGGCATAAAAAACTGTCCAGGTTTTTGAGTATGTACCTACTATATAAGTTTATATATAAGTTTCGTTTATTAAATAACCGAATAAAACAGATTTTCATTAAAAAAAGACAAATAAAACTAAGTTAATCCTAAAGGATTAACTTAGTTTTATTTGTCGTGTAATATAGTCGTGCAGTCGTGTAATAATTGTGTGGTTGGGCTAAAGCCCAACCACACAATTATTACACGACTGCCCAAAAAGGAGTGTTATGTTTTCAGGGTTCATGTATGTATGTATGTATGTATGTTTGTGAGTTTCTTTATTCCACCATAACTTCTAAAAGGCTTGACCGATTTCAATGTTTGTGGTATCATTAGAAGCTTTGAGTTATCCCGAGTGACATAGGCTATGTGGACAATAAAAAATGGTCAAGTGTGAGTCGCAATCGCCTGCAAAGGGTTCCGAATGATTTTTTTTTTGCGCAATATTGGTCATTATGTCACTAAAAGGTATGAAATAAAAAACTAATAATTAAAAAAAAATAAAAAACACGCCTGCCATGACAAAAAAGTGAACTAAAAAATTAAAAACAAGTCAAATATTTGCAGTCGGGGGACGGTTACTTGGAACAATTCATTACAGGGGCCCCGACTGCAAATATTTGACTTGTTTTTAATTTTTTAGTTCACTTTTTTGTCATGGCAGGCGTGTTTTTTATTTTTTTTAATTATTAGTTTTTTATTTTATCACTTTGAGCACTTATTTTCCAAAAATATCTCACACTGCTGTACCAACAGGACGTGATAAAACAAAAGAAACAGCACAAATAATGACACCCATTGTCGGCCCTGAATAAGTACGCATCGTCCTTAACGCATATCCACTGAAAATAATACGTAAATATGCTTTGGCAATGTATTTGTAATTCAGGCGTCTTGCGCAAAGCCTTCGTTATTAGTATGTAAGGAGCTGTGCGCAGGTTTTTTCATGATAACATCACAAACATGGTTGAGGTGCGAGCGTGTGTATATTTTTCAGTGCTTTTCTTGTGCTTGCAAATTGGCATAGCAAAGGTCAGTATCAAGACTATTTAATTATTAAATAATTTTAAGATCAATTTCTTAATTTCAGAAATTACATACCTAATTAATCCCTTTTTTAATTTCCTAATTATTTATTTTAAAGTTATTGTTACCACCTTTTTTAAGGATCCAAATTTTGTTCAAAATGTCTACCCCTATTTTTTACATTCTATTCAATTTTTCCTTCTAATTTCTAGCCCTTGTTCGGTACTCGATTTTGGTGCGAAATGCTATGTGATGATGATGATATATCGACGACTACAACAGCATCGAACGAAGATGACTACTATGACTGGTGTTCAGATTGCCCAGTGAGAAGACCAAGAACGACCACTAGAGCTCCACCGATCTTTGGTCCCATGCAGAACAACCAACAGCCTTTCAATTTCGGTATTTGTAAGTTTATTTCATTTTTGAATCCAGAACATGAGCATGAGGGTATGATATTTCATCATACTAAATCATCGGGTAGAATTGGGACTTTTATTTATTCTCTTTCTCAGTTTCATTTTCTGGGAAAAAGGTGAGAGAAAATCTAAAAGGAAGGGATATGGTTTTAAGCAGTATTTCCAACGTAATGATGACCTCAACTGATGAACTAGCAGTCAATCGATTCTTAACTATTAAATTATAATTATTTATTATTATTTAGACACTGTATAACTTATCGTGATAATGGACAACTAAGAATTTCACAAATATTTTCTTTTTCACAGATCATTTTCTAATTTGTCTTTATGCTTACTAACACATAAGTATTTTAATTTAAGTCATTGTCCTAAGAATTATAATGTAAAGGTATTATGCATGGGCCTCGTAAAATAAATAAATAAGTTTTAAAAGTAGTAATGGATTTTTTCGGAATTTGAAAGTAGATAAATGTAGGCAAGCACTATTAAATAACATAAGTTTTAACTTACGGAATTTATGTTGCATCTTGTGAGTATGCTAAACTTCATGTGATCGATTCTTCAGTATAAGATATAACACGTATTATTTATCTATTTTTTTATATCAAAATATGTACAAAAAATATTACAAATTATGCGCAAAAAATACAAATTTTGATTGATTGATGGATTGCAAGTAACAATGTTACACATGCCTGTCGGCAATTAATCGAAGCACATTTTGTATTTAATTCCTTGAATTTCATACATAAATAAATGTATAATATATCCGTTGTTGTGAAATTTTCATAGGCCTATTGGTGCAAGGTTCTCCTTTTTTTTTCTTCATTGATGTACTTCTGAAGCTCATTATTTTAATTTTCAGTAATACCACCCTTTCCTTTAGTATTATCTATCAAGTCACAAGCGGTATATGAATATTCTTTAATAACAATCATGAAATCATTATTTTTATTCATAGATCACAATGTCAAATTTTGTCATATCTACCATTAAATCTCATATCTTATAGATAGACTTTGTGAACAAAATACGATAAATATAAGGCAATCCTTGCTTAAATTGTTCAAAATTACATTTCCCTCTTAATACATAAAATCTTCTACATATATCCTTCAGTTGTCATTCAAAAAAGCAAAACTTAACACATGATTGACAGTGAAAATAACAATAACTTATTATAAAAAATGTATTTGCATAATAATGATTTTTATGCATTCTATTTAAATGTATTATTATTTAAATGAGCGTTATGTCTGAATAGGTGATCTAATACCCATTCATCTCTTAGCTACGTTTTTTAGGAAATTTCCACATCTCGTAGGTATACAAAACCTAACTTCACATGACAAATCAAATTCGATGTTGTTTATTCTTGTAGTTATTGGGAATTATTCCATTTTCTATTTTCAGCTCCCGGTGGAAACGGTATGAACATAAATTGGGCTCCAAACCCGAACCCGAATCAGGGTGGTTGGTGGGGCATCTACTTCTCCCCCAACACTGCGACTCCTGCTCCCGGTATGCAGCCTCCAGCACCACCGCCAGTCCCACCAGTGCCAGGTGCCCCGACACCAGCAGCGCCTGCTGCTACCCCAGGAGCTACTCCAGCACCAGCCGGTACCACGCCAGCAGCGACGACAGCAGCACCAACTACTGCAGCTGCTGGGAAATAGTCTGTAATCTTCAAAATCTGAGCTACGTGTTATACTAGAAATGATGAAACAATGATCTTATGATACTTGAGAGTGGTGCAGGACTCCGCTGGCTACGTCCCGAATTCATCTGTATTGCTCTAGTCCAGAGTGATTCTTCTCTCTTTTTCGTATCATCAGGTAAAGTTTCGAGATAATGGCTTCAATCAATGCCTGAGGATACGGTGCATGTATCTTAGACTTCTTTCTCTTTTCTTAGAAGTATTATAGCCTAGTCCTTGCCCTCGGAATCACTAGAGTAATTTGTTCCACTTTCGCGGAACAGTGTTCTTCAACCAAAGGGGTTGATTCAGTCCTCCTCAGAACGGGGGCATTGGATTTCTCCCTTTTTAAATCTTTCGCTTCCTGCCGTGTAACTCCTATGCCTTGCTTAGGTTAAGATCATTGTTTTAATTGGCTTTTAAGTGTACGTCTAGTTTGCTGTTCGAGTCTATGTTGTATATAGATTTACTTTAGTCATTAATAATGATTAAATAGTAAGTTGTATTGTCATCAATCATTTTGAGTCTACTGTTTATCTTGGAGTTGTTGAGACTAGTCATAAGAGTGATTTGCATCCATTCTTATTTGGTGACAAGTTATTTGTGGTGCATTTCAAACTATAAGCATTTTATTTTTACGTCACCTAATTAATTATTTAAAAAGGCATTTGCCCGGAAAAACATTTTCATATTAGAAGTAAGAATATTTTTCTAAAAAAAAATAATAAAAGTATTATTCTAGCACCTTTTCAGATGTTATGAACAGAAGTCTCTTATTGGTTTAATGATTGTAATTTTGATGTTGTCATATTATTTAAGTTACGTTATTTTAAAACAACAAGAAACATTGTTTAAAATAACAATAGAATTGTAACCTTTGTGTATTTAAGATTAATTTGTGTACAATATTTTAAAATATACGAGGTAATATCTGACCTGAAACGTTCGTTTTTAAATCCTAATCTGTTTTCATTGCGATTTAGGACAGGCTTCGGAAGCAAATTCTAAATACTCAAAGGACAGAAAGCCATAAAAAACCTAACCTGACCTACAGGAACCTCTGAAGTCGTAAACAATAGTAAATTTACAGGAAATACCGGACTATATCCATGTAAAACAAGTCCAGTAGCATCGTATTGGGTAATTGGCGCAGGAAACTATATATCAGAACAACGCAACACCTAGCACTGTCGATAATGTACGTTATTATACTTTTTGCTTCTAATTAGGTCATTTGTTAAGGTTTTGTTAATTGCGAACTTTGAAGTGAGGCTACTCATGCTTGACATATAACAATAGATAAATTAGTAGATTAGGTATCTTTTTCTATACAAATGACTTCAGACTAAAGTAAGTTCAACATTGTAATTGTCTATTAAAGGCACCTTTAGAAAATTCTTAGAAAATAATTATGTCAAAATCTGTATCAACAATAACTCAATCGTTTATGGCCAATTCTTAATTAATCGTTTAGATTTTGGGATATGATACGAAGACATTTTCCATCACTAAACTTTTGTAACTTTCCTAAACCTAATCAATTGATCGCCCAACTTCCATTATCAGTCTTTTAACGTAATTAAGTTCACATTTAATTGCAATTGGTCATACAATACAACCTACGGTATTTATGTCATGGTCCGCGCAAATAAAATGTGTCTTCAAAGATCTAGAATTCTCGTCACGTATGGTTAGGACCATATGAGGCCTTCGACCACATGGCATGGCGAATTGCTGTATAGTTTGTTTGAAATGAGAACACAATACTCAATATTTTACGGCGGTTATCTTTCAAGGTAGTGCATTTATTTGTATTGACTGCGTCCATGACTGTTTTATGAACGCGCGTATTTAAAGGACCTTTTTGTCCTTTGTGTTCTTTGTAGATTACGATGCTTCTCCAAATCGAGATGAGTATAGAGCATAAGAGATGGTATTTTATTTTGATTTAGTTAGTTACGTCAATTTTTGTCTACATTATTTTCTTCTTTAGTTCGATTTACCCCCATCATATTAAAATCTTATAGAATTTCAAAGAATTTGATGGGGCGGGGGTAGAATGAGCATTTGCTCGTTTGATGTAAATCGGACAATGTATAAATCGTTTTACGTTTTTTTTTATTTCTATTCGTTTTTACCCAAGACTGAAGTAAACATTAAATAACTCCTTCAAATGTGGTCAATGACCATAGACCATCGAAGGAATAACGTGACTAATAAAACGGTAAGTAGTGTTAAAAACATTACCTTAGAACCAGTACATCAGTTAAATAATGCAGTTAAAGAGTTTTATGTAATGCGCTTCTAGCATGCAAAACATAGTAACAAGTAAATCCGGTGTACAAACTAGTTTACCTTCCAAGAGCATGACGGAACTCTCAGGTTACTGTACGGTGCTCTGATTGTTGCCTTGTATAAGAAGCATCATCAGTAGGTGCATAGTGCGTGCATATGATGTATATTATGAATGACTTATGTCCTTCGTTGAATCTAGGTTTAGTTTTGTAAATACGTATCTAAGTGAATCGTCCTGTCTTGGTAAATCTGGACAACTACGATGTTTCTGAATCGATTGCCTGCTTGAAGATATTTAACATGATGTTAAATGGGAAACGGGGATTAGAAGATTTTAAACCCACTTCAAAAGGAAGATGTTCTCAATTCGACTGAATGTTTTATCTACATCACCGCATTTGTGTTTAAAAAATTGATTCTTCATTTTTAGATAACCTTTTTAAGTACCAGTGATTTTACTAAAAGTGAACAAGAAATAACCGAGTATGCCTACAAGCTTAAAAAGGTTGATAACCATAATAAAGCAATGAGGTTTTATCATTTACATAATGTTATATATCGTAATTATAGAGTTTATCCACTCTACGCGTAGGATACACGTGTAATAAACACACAAATTGCCATGGGAACGCGTTCAGTTGGTTATTAGTCCTTGGGCCTTTGTAGTAACAGATCAGTTTCAAATAAAAATAAAAGTACCTAAAGACTTTTCCTACATACATACATATAATCACGCCTGTTTCCCGTAGGGGTAGGCATAGACCACGTCTTTCCAGTTGCTACGATCCTTATATAATACATACTTGTTTTGCTTCGTCCACTTTCATTATTCCCTTCATACATGCTCTTCGGTTTAGTTGACGTTTTGGGGATTGTTTTAATTTAATAACTGTTTTATACACACACTTTTCCTAGATCTGCCATAACTGGCTTTTGATTTGTTTCATGTACGATTCAATAGTCGAAATAGTGCATGTATAATGTCATGATGTGATATTATGTATTTAATACAACTAAGCAGGTATATCAGAGAAACATATCTATCGCATTGTTAGATCACTTTGTACGTCGACATTCAGATTTAAAGCTAGGTCAGGTTGTAAAGAAAAGAGGGATATTTTTTTACTTTAAGAAATGCTTACCTACTCACTTTTTTCACATTTATTGTCCGTACAATAATTTAAGCTAAATATGAAATTACTACATAACAATCAACGCTTATTTATTGCTACTAGAAAATTTACCCTAAATACCATTCCAAATGAATGGCCTATTGCTTCAATTACCACAAAATATTTCAGTGCCCACTTTTAATTAGGGCGTTATTTCAATTTATTATAACGACGATTATCTACGGATCTAATTACGCAAGAAATGACCTACCTACTTATGAAACAATCCCAAAAGCGGATCCAAAAGTGTCATTGGTTTTTCTATTACGAAAGGTTCAGTTATAAGGACTTGGAGTCATGCCACGTAATGTTATCATGCGTTATGCATTGTACCGTTATCTAACATGTGACCTAACTGTTAGCCGACGTTTTGGGGATTGTTTGAATTTTAATAACTGTTTTATACACATGGATTTAATTTTGTAAACTATGGAGGGCTAGTAAATGTGATTTTTTAAGACAAGGTAGGTGTATACTTTCTTAAAAACCTATGAATTGGGACCCTACAAATGGTAAGAAATTCACCCTCTATTTACTCGACTTGTATGTCGGAATGATGCTTCTCTTTTTTAATTCATACACATGTGATAATTTGCATGCCTTTTTTTTCGCAGGGTGAAAATCTTATGATTTCGACCCAATTCGAGGGCACGATGTGGGGATATGTCGGACTTGCACCGACTAAAACACCCCGGTCCCCTTTTCGCCTTTGCTGGAGCCGCGGGATCGCTAAGCATTCTCAGCGCAATAATTTGCATGCCTACGACAAATTTGACTGGCCTGTTGGTATAGTGGTTAGTGATCCTGACTACTATACTGGAGGTCGTGGGTTCGATTCCCACCCAGGACAATAATATATTCCAGGACATCTCACACACGGTTATCTGATCCCAAGCTAAGCAGAGCTTGTGTTATGATAACCAGACAACTGATAAACATACTTATATATTTCTAAATACATACATATTATAGATAAATTACACCCAGACAACCAGAACAAATGATCGTGCTCATCACACAAACATTTGTCCTGGGTGGAAATCGAACCCACGACCTCCGGTATAGAAGTCAGGGTCACTAACCACTAGACCAACAGGCCCGTCAAAATATAATTGTTTGTGTGATGAGCATGATCAGTTGTTCTGTTTGGGTGTAATTTATCTATAGTGTGTATATTTTTAGAAATATATAAGTACGTTTTTCAGTTGTCTGGTTACCATGGTATAAGCTCTGCTTAGTTTGGGATCAGATGACAGTGAGTGAGATGTCCCAGCAAATTTAACTTAAATAACAACGAACACGATTAATCTACACTTTTCGCTTACCACCTTACAAATAATCCTGTTTTCTCCTCGTGGCTATTTTATGAAAACAAACAATACAAAACCTTGAACAAGTCAGGCGTGATACAAATTATAACTGTTAATCTGATTCGCATTGTTTCATAATCGATCGTGCAATATTTATGATGCAACGTTTATCGCACATGCTAGTAATCAAGTCACTTTTTATTATCCAAGAAGTATTTATGGATAGTGAAATAACTTCTATATACTTGGTCGAAAGTAAATAATGTATCTACCATCGATTTGATTTTACATTAAATGTTTATTAAGTCAAAATAAACAAAAAAGTAAATAATTATCAATTATTCTCACCTTCGAGATTATAATACCTACCCCTGAAATTTCAGAAATTGAGTAGTTCAAAATTAATTTCATTATCTTCAATCTAATCTGGTTACCACTTCATAGAAAGCAAAGTAGCATAACAACTTGACTACAAATTTTAAAATTAATTTTAAAATAATTTTTGAATCAACAAACCAATTAATAGAAGCGTTAAAAAGAACTCATTCTACTAACTATTACCAATAACAAATCAGTAGACTCATTTCGGATTTAATCACCGAACGATTTTAAAAAATTACGCTAAAGTACATTAAAACTGTCTCTTATTACTTTATTACCTCTATTTATTATCTTTACTGCGTTAATACCGTAGCACCATTACTTACAATAAATAAATATCAAGATTTTATTAACTTTAAGTTCCAATTGGACCGCTGAGAAATTTGCACATTTTGCTATAAAAAAATCTTTATGTAGTATCTGAACCTCGATTCAGCTATTTAAGAGTTGCTTGAATTGACCGAATCACCTGCTTCATTTGGTCATTTTTACGATAATTGGCATTCTGCTAACTTTCATTACGATCATTAATTGGTCAGTACGATCTTTCTCTTCGAGATTTCATTGAGATTGTAAGCTTATCTGAATACGAAAATTAGGCACAATGACAAGTACACTGACCGACCACTGACATGCATTTAAAATAGCTGAATCGAGGCCCTAAACTTTAAACAGCGACCATTCACAAGCAAGTCGTTTCAGTAATTATTTTTATAACTTTGAACTTGTTTTGAATGAAATATGAGTACAATACCCTGTCTAGTTACATTTTATTTCTTTACAAATGTATTTTTCCATAACAAATCTATCATGTATTCCTGTTTTGATTTCTTTCAATGTTCTCGGCGGACTTATTGTTTATGGTTTATGTAAACCTAGGTAAGAATAATATTGACGTAAAATTAATCAAGGATACCTCGTAGAATGTCAGTTTTCATAGTAGCCAAAAACTATCTGTGAATAGTACTTAAATGAAAATTTTATGATTTTGGACAGAAGCTCTCCAGTAAATTACTTAAGACGACTACAAATCTTGAGCATAGGTACAGATAAACGCAAAATTATTATTATATATTTTATACATTTATCATATTTTTTATAATCATTATTGAATCGTTAGTCTAGCTTAAATGCTTACCGAAATCACAATTGGAAATACGTTATCTAATGTAGAAATAAAGTTAACCCAATTCGAATTAAAATAACTCCTGTGGATAAAAACTATAACATACATAAAAAAATAATCCCGTCACTGTGATTATATCATATTGTACCTAATGCTTACTCTTGTAGCGTAGAAAAAAGATTATTCCATCACCTATCATTATGAAACATACAAGTTTTAAGCTTTAATTAAACAGAACTATTGCATCTAATCCTGAAATAGAAATCTCCACATGAATTATGACCGGCCAACTATTTCTGTTCCTCACAGTACATCATTCTACTAAACATTTTTAATCTCAGTAGGTACAGATACATCATACGTATACAGGGTGGACTTCTAAACAGTTGGCTATTATATTGTTGTTCCGGTTTTAGTTAACTGTATTTAAATGGGACGCCCAAAAAAATAATTTTGAAATGCAATCAATTATCAATTTTTGTACCAATATTTTAAAATCCTTTCGTTTTATCACGGTAAATAAATCACCTAAATTTAACTTGTAATCTGGTAACTACACATTTAACACATTGAAGAAACATTCCTCATCTCATCCATTTACTATCATCATTCGTTAATAGCGTAGTCAAACCATAGAAAATTGTACATATTAATATGATAAACGATTATCATTTGTTTCTAATAGCTGCAAGCATTACAACATATTTGAATTCGTTCCTCGTTCATCGTTCGCCCATCCTGTAGCTACACTGCAACAGAAACTCTAATTAAGCTCTTGAAGGGCATCCGGCGCAAACGCACAGAGCAATCAACCGGTCGTTGATTCCCAGCTTCTTTGTGAACGATTTATCTCAGCAATTTTGTTTTATTAGCTTTTCAAAAGCGAACGCCTAATTAAATCCATTGTTTTGCTTCGATTCGGTGAAGTCGCGTGGCTCGAATCAAAACAAATGCCGGCCGACAATGTTCGTTGTATAAAAATAAAAACAATGCTCGTAAAAAACATTGCTAAAAAGGAAACAGTAAAAACATTTAATTTTATTGTATACGAACGTACGAACGTTGTATGAATAAATTTTATTAGATTTCTACAAAACATTAAAGAGAACAATAATTGAGCTTCCTGGTAAAAACAACTACTTAGTCCTTACTAATATTATAAATGCGAAAGTTTGTTTGGATGTTTGTTACTCTTTCACGCAAAAACTACTGAATGGATTTTAATGAAACTTTACAATAATGTAGCTTATACATCGGAATAACACATAGGCTATAATTTATAAAGATAGTGTATAAATCGTCATTCACGCGGGTAAAACCGCGGGGCACAGCTAGTAAGTTATAAACATCGTTAGTGACAACAATTAATTGATTGCCTTGTTAAATAAAGATGAATCATAGAAAACACTATTGGGAATTCACTACTATGTTTACATTTTAAATTTGCTTGAATATAACAGTGTGTAACGACTATCATAAGAAAAAAGAATAATTGTTTACATAATTTAGGTTAACTGGATTTCATGGCAAAGTTTAATAAGAACTTATTCGTAAAGACATGTTCTGCTATGTTAATTTGCATGACTACTAAATATTTTTTTTATCTACATATAGCGTCGTAGTAATTAAATTATACACCTGATTATTGTCATATCAAACTCCAAACCAAAATGCAAATACGCTAATAAATCTTTACACGCAAACATCTAGCGTGCAGTTTTATCCAACTTAATTAAATGTACGAGCAATTAGAACTGGCTGTTTACAATTCACAAAACAGCCGCCGACTTAATGACGCGAAGAATAACAACAATACTCCAGGAAGGTATACATTTTTTTAAATTAGGAAACCGGCTTGGTAAAAGCGGCCTTCCGTCATCAGTAGACAGGAAAGCATCATCGATGTGTATTAATGAAGCCGACGCACGGATCGCTTGCCCATGCGCACGACGCAGTGTTACCGCGCATTTCAAACGATACACTCGCGAACTGCAAATGTATTTTCTAAAAACGAAGGTCGATGACACAAGTTCGGAACTACGTTACGGTTCTAATCGATTCTCGTATTGATGATCGATTGGCTGAGGTGGATATCTTGCAGTGTTTTGTTTTGTTTGGGTGATAATTGGATGGGAACTGTTCGATTGTTTTGCCGATTCACACTTTTCCTTGTATGTCATAGAGTGCATTGTTTTGAATCAGAAATCCCAGGGGTCTCGCATTTATAGACGAGACTTCGAGAGCGTGCCATCAATTAAAACGTTTTCTTTAGCCGAAGTGATAGCAGTTAGTTAACATCTTGTTTTTATGAATAAATAATTTTAATATTAAATCTAAGAAACGTTAGTTCTAACGGTGAAAAAAAGCAATTATACTTGAGTTGCATTTTGAATAATAATCCGATTAAGATATGACTCGTTATTGATGAATGAAGATATCAAACATTGTAATCCAAAATTTTTGAATCGTGTGTAATAACCGATAACCTTAATGCCACTAACCGTTTTTGATAAGAAGAAACAATTTAGTAAACTTTTTTACAAGTGAATTTAAACTACAAATAAATTAAAATCATTGCATCCCTCGTCTTGGCATCAAGTCATTGTTCGTACCTTAACTTTACGAACCTAAACTTCAAAATTTAAATTTACAAATTACCAAATATTAAACAAGTGTAATTTTCAGATGCTAGTCTAAACAAAACTATCGAACATAATAAAAGAAAAGACATTAAAAATGAATACGAAAGTGTTAATATTACTGGTGGCAGTGACGCTGATGCCAACAGTTCTGTCGAGGATGAGGAGGTACTCCAAGATACAGTCGAACACGTTGTACAAGATCAGGTGTGATCTGCTGTGTATTGATAGGAGCAAGGAAGCTAAACCTGCGGTGAGTACATTGATATTGTTTTGGAGATAACTATAATACTAGAGTAAAGTTGATATAAGATATGATAGATAAGAAAAATATAATTGATGCATGCTTTGATATAATTAACACAAACAATCCTCTAACTTATTAGTTATCTAGGTCTTTAGACACACACTAAACGAATCCTATATTCTAGTAACAAAAGATTTATAAAGATCTGCTTATTTATAAAAGTTGGCTGAACACCTTGCAGTTTAACAGCTCAGGCTGAAAAGAATACAAAAGCAATAAAAGTTTTAACAACTTTCTTTGAATAAGAGTCCAATAAAATATTTTCCCACGCAATAAATAAAGTTTTATTTATTAAGTATCCACGGTATAATCGCTATAAAATGTGTTGAAGCTTTCCGCAGAACCTACCTACACCTTTTGCACGTAATTGTTGATAACAATCCAATCACCTAGAAACTCCAACAAACTTAAATTAAATACAATAGTATTGAGCAATAGAACCTGATTTGAACATAATCAAAGCGATTTATGAACGTAATAAAACAGTAGAAGGAAATCGGTAATAAGCAATCAATGACTTACGTAGCGGGAAATCCCAGTTAGCCTAGGAATAAGAAAAGCATACTCGAAAATGTCGTACTTATCTAAGATAGTTCAATGAGCTCTTACTAAGAGAATAGCTCAAAACACGGATGTTAAGTATTACAAAAAAAAAAACTTTAATTTGTAGAATACATAATATTTTTACGATACGGAAAAAAAAATGTTTGGCAAGGTAGCTGTCACAGCGATCACGACTCCACAAGTTCTCAGGATGTTCTTGGAACTAAGAACAAACGTGATGCATAAAAAATTGAAAACGGACATAAAACTGAATACAATCAAGATTGCAACGAGTATTAACAAAACTTATTCCGTTCCCAGATTACTTATTTAAACAGAACAATTGATTCTGGCCTTAAAAGGGTATGCTGTGCTAATTTGAGGACTGTAAAAAGAAATGATGTGAGCTTTGATCCAAAGTGAAGCAAAAAATTCCGTCCAACATGATGTACTGTCAAAAGACAATCGCATTTTGATCGCATCGTATGTCAGTTGTTAAAGAGAATCCTGAGCTGTATTTTTATGTGTAAACAGTAGTTAAACCGAGATTATTCCTCGTTTGTTTTTGCTCGTAAACTATTTTCTAGAAGTCATAAAACTGTTTTAAACTAAAGAGATTTAAGATTATGAGAACCTACGATTAGTGCTATGATAAATGCTGAAAGAAACAGTCATCCTTCTAAAAAAGTTATTATTTAGGTATAAATAGATTTTGAAAAGAAAATTCTTGTTTAATTACACCACTAAAGCATTCACCTAAGGTAGGTCTAGTGTTAATTACCCTTTGGTTCACATAATTAATTTCGCTTCGTAGTACACCAAAGTATCGAGAAAGGAAGAAAGACACTGTATGCATATTGAACAAATTAACACACGAACTATGAATCATTGGACCGTAAAGGCTTCGTTATTTTGCAACTATTGTGTAGCCGCTAATTATTTAAAGCTACTAATGAGTCTGAATAACAGAACTTTACTAACTGAATGCTCCTATTCATATCGAGACGTGACCTCTTGAAGTTGCACTGCAAACATTATGTACCCAGACAGTGCAGAAAAAGTTCAACAATTGTTTCTTTTGATGAAACAATTCATCTACTGTCTAGAACAATTTAATATTATGTGCCATATGAAATGTGGTTTTGTGTATCTAATGTTCTGAAAAATTGTTTAGAGCATGAATAGTTTTTAGATGTAAATGCTGAATGCATATTCCTATTTATATGCTTATATGCTTACGCTATGTACGTTTTTCTGCATTTTATAAAATCTTGTTTTAAAATGTGAGAAACGAGCTTTAAGGATTTGTAATAAGTTTTAGCTGAGCTATTTTATCAGCTCTAGACATTGATAAAATTCAAAGATATAATATTTTTATCTCTTCTTTTATTTATCAACAGTGTAAATCACAATGCCGTGCCAACGAACAGAAGCCGGGTACTTGTCCAGTATCAGACAACCCAAAGTGGGAAGCTGCGTGTGTGGAAACCTGCAACTCTGACGCCCAGTGTGATGGTACCCAACGATGCTGCCAACACGCCTGTGGGTCTACCTGCAGTGTACCGGTGGACCTGCTCACGATACCTGGTAATTGAAGTCAACTGGAATTCTCCACCCATTCTTTGACCATTCCCTCACTTTGACATCAGTAATATCTATCTTAATCAAAGTCATAATTAATTGTAACCTATGCTAGTATCATAGAATATACCATATGTCCACCTCAAAGATGATGTGTGCAGTGATAGGCTCACTGCATTTACATCAGTCGATCAAAATACTACTTACAATAAAGCAAAAAAACTGATGCCTCAAAGCTTGTTAGTTGGGATAGGCCGAAAGTCAATAGGCCGAAACGAAAACCATTAATCAATCTTAATTAAGAACAAAACAAATGAGGTTTAAAAAAATAAAAAGGAGCCACAAAAAATCATAATGAAGATGCATCATATTTTTTTAACGATAGCCCTTTCGGCATCTCTGGTCCCGTATACTTTACAGGTTACTAATAAACCCTGATTAGCTTCGCTTTATACTGGACCTGTTCCAATTTATGATAATGATTAATGAGCGTAACCCCCCCGTACACTGAATCTCAATTTAACTTTAAGACGTTCTTAAATGTCTATCAGTCTCTACTTAACACCTTATAATGACAGAGATAGCATGACACTTAACGACTGCTTCAATGTGTACGTCGCCGCGTCGTTTTACTTTTCGGTTGTAAGAAGAGATTTCTAATAAACCATTCGTTACAGGTCTACCAGCCATGCCAACTATCGAAGAGCCAAAGGAAAAGAAAAGGGCTATCGTTATCAGATGGTCTGATGGAGTTGGAGACGCAGCCAGAGCAGTTCCAGGGCCAGTGTTCTATGTGTTAGAGGAACAACATCACCTGGGACCGAAGTACGAAGAAATGAGACTGGGAGAATGGAATTTACTCTTGAGGACGAACAAGTAAGTAATCTACGTGTAGATTAGGATTCTTGTAGTATCGTAAAACTGCTACCGCAGAAATTGTGGAGTTCTTTACCAACATCTTTCTTTTATTTTATCCAAAATTATGTGATCTCTACAAGTTATCACACTTACTTGTCTGTTTAGAAACAAAAATCCCCTTATCCTATATCTCTAAAGAGATATTGGAAAAATATACTTCTCGTATATACCGTAGTAAATGAATGCCTCTAGGTCAACTGCATTTATAAACTTCCATAAATAATTATGACCTCCCCAATCCTATCTCAGGTGACGTGAAATTACCTAATTCAGCGTTTGTTTGACAGCAGATGAATAACATTAATTGAAAACTTAAGGCATGTTATCATAAGATATGGTTGTTCCCGTCAAGACAAAGGGCAATTTCATATTCATCTTTCAGGAAAAGATTTACAAATAAACAACGATAAAGAATAAAAATATTTTGACAGTACATGAGTACGGTTATTTTTATTTATTATTACGAACATTTATATACGGATTTTTTTGTTGTTATTCTTTTCGAACAGAATGGAGTATTATTTTCAGGAAATAAGCAATATTATTATGAACAGGAAATTGGGATTTATCAAATCATCACGTCATCACGTCATCAAACTAAAAAGAATGTTTGTCTATCTATATTTACATAAGCTTTTTTAGCTGAAAGTAAATAATTCGTTTTAGATTAATTCTGACGACATTGTGTTTAAAACGAATCACTGTCAAGCTAATTGTACGTTGTTCTGGGTTCGTATTAACAGTGGGTTGTGTAAGATATACACTTCATTACCTATTATAACAAGTAACGTTAGCACGAAATAGAAAGCGATTGAAGGAACTATGTATTATGTTTTGTTCCTATAGAATCTTGTTAATTGTACATGGTCGTATTGTTAAATACTTATTAATATAAGAATAGCTGTGAAACGTTCACGTAACTATAATTATGAAATGTAGAGTTATGTATATCTTTACATCATATTTTTTTTTTTAATAATATGTGTCTACAAGAAAATTCCAGATTAATGTTCAGGACCTACCTACTTATAAATGTTGTTGCTTACTTTCATATTATAATTTTTTAACTAGGTACTTTAAATGTGGAAATTTACTCCGTGACCTTATTCTGAAGTTTCGCTACATCGGTCAATAAAACATTCAAATATGCTGAACATTTCAGCCACATACAGCCAATGCGTTTAAGTGCGATAAGTAGAGCAATTTTACCTTCCTACATAACTTCGACCAACAAATTACAGCAATCAACTACTTCAGGAGTGAAGTGAAAACATCCGCAATTTTTACAACCTAGAATTTTCCGCAGTAATTACGATATTCAACCTTATTCCCTTGGCATTGAAGCGATATTAATGTCAATGCTACCTAATACTACCCATCGATGTGCGAAAGACTTATCATATCTCTCTCTCTATTTAATTCCCATGAGAAGATATAATGTCTTTTCGCGGGGGAATAAAAACTATAGAATAAAGTTTCAAAGAAATAAGGAACTGTAAAACAATAGTGATGAATAAAGTAGACACAGGAAATTATGTGATTCTACTTTCTTTAAGGAAGCGTCTAAGTATTATGATAACAAATCAACTTTTAATTAAATGTAATCAGTTTATATGCGACTATTGTAGTAGTAGGTACAATGGTGTTTGAGTACCTAAGTAATTGTGTCACTGTACTTGTTACTGATTTATTAGAATAACCTTTTGTTCACCCTGTTACATTTAAAAAAAAAAACTACTTTTTACGGATTATGTCGCGGTTTATTTTGGATTTTAGATTCAGACGTTTCAAACCTTTGCAGGTATCATGGTCACGGGCGGTCTGCCCGTGACATAATCCGTAAATAGTATGATTTTTTCAATGTTGGACATTGAAAAAAACCTACTTTATACATTCGCGTAAATCAAAGAAAGCAATGTTTTACATTTTTTTGAATAAAATGCATGACGTATAAAGCTTTTTTGAACAATTTCTCTAAAGAATAAAATGTATTTTAATGTAAAGCAATTTAAACAAAATTAATAAAAGCAATCTAAACACTGTTACTAAGTATTGGCTTCCAAAAGCCGGGCGACCTTTCGAATTCAGAAAAGTTAAATGGATTGGACTTTTTTCTTAGAAGTAATAAAATTGGGCTCACTTTGTAAAAACACTTAAAAGTCGTATTAAGTAATTAAATTCAACAGTAGCGTTAATGTTACCTAATTTTTATACCTATTTTAAATCGACTTACATAAGTAAAAGTCATTATAGTAAGGACACCTTTCGACTTTCACCTACCTGTAACACAAGAAGAGCAGTAGGTATGTCTATTCTGTAAATAATTTCGGTATCGAGCTTCACCTGAGTGACAATAAAGCTCACCTCAAAAATGAACCCAATTGGCCTTGATTTAGAATTCAAATTCGAGAATACGTATTTGACATCTCACCGCGGATTCCGCTGTCGAGACATGAAAATAATGTTACAGAATAGCACTACTGAACCGAATTGTATCCCAAAAGAACGGAATAATACACGATTAAAAAATAACAGAAAAATTGTTTTTCTCAGTAGTACATTTTGTATAAGTTCACGGGAACTTATTGACTGAAAACTAAAGATATAGCTGTTCTTTTTTTGCTTAGTGGTTTATATAATATTCATTATATTCCACAGAACAAAGGTCTCCCTCCGTAACGCCCTAAAGCCGGGTCGCTGGTACCGGTTCAGGGTAGCTGCTGTCAGTTCCTCTGGCACTCGAGGCTTCTCATTACCCAGTCCTCCATTCACACCCAGAAGAGGACCCCGTCCACCACCAGCGCCGAAGAAGCTGAGGGTACGACCCTTAGGACAGAATAGTAATGGTAAGAAAATAAATGGGTCGACTTTACCGTTCAATTCTAATCTAACTCGCTTCTTCTTAACTGCCCTAGTTCTAATTATGGTCAGTCAGGTCATTGTGTGTATTTCTTCCACTCATCTCTACTACTTACTAATTAATTTAAATAATATCACTCATATACTCAGCTGAAGCCGGTAAAACTGGAAGCCGACCCCAAAGTACTTGGAAAAAAGGCTAGACAGATGATGATACTACTTAACACTAAAATAGGTCCTAGCTTCTGGAATGTATTAATGATCGATTGCACACTTAAAATCGCATTACGTGTTTAATAAAAACGTTTTTTTTTTCGTTATTAAAATCTCAATACAAAACTATCAAAAATAGGGGTGACATTTTGGATGAATAAATTTCGTTAACAATGACCATTATGAGTCACCTAAATATCCACATTTTGTAATTTATTAATTACACCTTTCACAAGAGTGAATGCTTAATAGACTGGAAGAACGCACATGATGTCACACCTGCTCTATATTTAGACGAAACGTGACCGCCAACTTTATATACCTTTATTTTTTACATTTACCAAATAATAAAATCGTTATTAAGCAAAATTAATTTCGTCTACGTCTTATCTAAGTGTCGGTATATAAAAGTAATAGGACCACTTCATTTGTCTGGAAGGAGGCAACTAATTAAATTATTATCTTAATAACACTTAGAATATTATTCATAACTACATTAACTACTAACTGGCAGCTTGTTACGTGCTTAGTGTTTAATATTCATTGCTCATGCCAGTCGACTGCCTCCATAGGGAATACCATTCGGTGACTTGTACCAATGCAGGTATAGTTTCATCTCTCTGTATTTTCATAGCTGCTCTATAAAAGTTTTCAATCCCAGATTCAACTTAATAATTGTATAAATTCTTTATTCAAATACCTAGGATTCAATACAATTTTATGATGAAAAACATTCTTATTTACCTTGTGTCATTTTTCGACACATCACCAAAATTACTGGGTTGCCTTTGAGCCCAAAATTCAAAGAACTGTCAAAATCAAGTGACCTAATCAGCTGCCGGCTAATAATAAACACATAATCAATTGTATAAAATCGATTCTAAACCACTTCACCTAGCTACATTTGATTAACTTCGTTTAGTCGAAACCTGTCGCAGCCGACTGTTCGATATGTCAAAGTGCCATGTTTTAAATTGGATTTCGCTTTTGTAGGAACTGTTACAGTCAAATTGGAATGGAAAGAACCACATTCGGATTTGCCGGTGATGCGGTATAAAGTTTTTTGGAGCCGACGCGTCAAGGGATTAGGAGGGGAACTGGATTCGGTTCTTGTTAACCATCAAACTGTACCTAAGGTAACATTTACATAATTTCTAACAATACACACCGAAGAACTTGTATCTACCCTGTCACTTTGAAAATCTTTTCTATCCAATATTCGAGCGAAAAATTGACTGTTGTCTGTCTATTGTTTTCTTAATTGTGCAATTGTTTTGCAGGATCAAAATTACATCGAAATAAAAGACCTGCAACCTAACTCAATGTATTTCCTACAAGTACAAACGATTAGTCAATTTGGACTTGGAAAACTGCGAAGTGATAAGGCATCAATTTTCTACAACACTACAAGCACAACACGAACTGGTGAGTTAATGAAATGCTCATTCTTGGAATGAATTGTTTCGTTAAGTATTTAGTACCTTTTCATTGACCCGGATAAACCCAGTGTATTGCGTTCGCCGTGGGAAAGAACAAGGGACGTCTGCTGATTTTTTATCGACTTAAATCGTCAGAAGGAATAGTGATATTCAAGGATCTGAAAACTCTTAACACTCTGGAAACTGGAAAAACGCGTAGCTTTACATAAACAACAACACATTTAGACTTCAACTTGATGACTTTGGGGTTAAATTTAAATTCAGGTAGACTAGTATAGATGACTATATATGACTAGTATAGACTAGTATAGATGCTGAACGTAACCTGATTCAGAAAATGCCTACGTCACACTTTACAGTCAAAATAAATAAAGTGGAAAACTCTGCTTGGTTTCGTGGCTGACCCAGTTCTACCGTTGCAATAAATGTTTCGACGAATTGGTCTACCGCTGTTTAAATTATTTAGATAGTCGCTCCAGCGCGGTAATGTTTTGAAGAAGTTAGGGCAACTTGTCAAGGTCTCTTAAATTAAAGTAAGTTTACGTAAATACGTACCCACCTAAATAGTACCGCGAAGGTATTTGCGTACTCACTTAATTATGCACCTATATTCACTTAGTTATTTAATCATAATGTATTTTAATACATTATGATTAAATAACGTATTAAAATAAAACATTCGCGTTTTATTTGAGCGTGACACGGACATACCAAGTCTTTTCAATTTTTTATTTATATTTAAAATCAGAGATATTTGACTCTACTCTTGCAGTGTAAAGATTTTTTCTAGGTGCATAAATAATATTTACTGGGTGCCGAAAAAAAAATGGAAATCAGTTAGAAATCTACCTATAATTACACCCAATTCAATATTATTATACTTATTCATCTTTTGCTAAGTTCAGTTTATCTCCCTTATAGCTCCGAAAAAGAGTTTTTACTTTTTAGGTAGCTGTCTACACACCCCTATTCAAGTAGCTATCTAGATCACTTTCCCCAGCGTAAATTATTGATCAGGCCTATAAAAATAGACTGTTTATATTTCAGATCCCGCCCCCGAGCCGCTTCAAAGACGCGACATTAAAAAGATAAAGGGTCTGAGCCTACATAAAATTGTGTGGTATAACAACAAATTAAAGGCCAGGATCTCATGGCAACCTCTGCCCAACGTGTATGAGCAACCGGGAAGGTAAAGTAAATAGTTTAAACCAAACTAGTATTTTCTCTGTTTATTCAATTCTGATGGGTAACTACCTACTTAAGGGTATCTAATAGTCAGATAGTCGCTTTTTGAAAAATATTAGTATCATTAAAATTTACACCTGTGAGTCTGGAAGCCGAATACAGTAAAGTTAGTAAAATGCTTACGCTGAAGACGATACGATATAAAAACGGTGAACTTTAGTCTTCGTGATTGAATTTAGTCTACCTTTTACATCTCAAGTAAGTAGGTAATCGCTGTGGAGACTTCAGATAGTTTCAGAACGCAATTGGAATGATAAATAAGTTTTCTAAAATAGTGTTAACATGATAATATATTATTTATTACTGACTAATAAGACATGGTCGATTCTAATAAGTATTATTCTTGTAACAGAAGACTGACTGGAACGAAAGGAATTCAGAAAAAATTAAAATTATTTTATCGATTTATCGCAGAATATGAAATAAGTTGAATACGTGTATTTATTTGTAAGAAGGAATAAATAATTCATAATATTAATTGGTTCAGGTACTACGTGCACTGGAAGGCGAACAAATGTAGCAACCCTAAAAAACAACGTAAAGAAGGGCTATCCGCGACTACTGAGGTAATTATCTAAAATTTCATAAACAATGGAAGATCATTTTTTTTCCATTTATCAAATTATAATCACTGTCTAAAATACTTTTAAATATGTATTGCAAAGCCGACGAAGCGAGAAAATAAAAATTCAAATAATGTAGTGAACTTAGTTGCAAATGAAAAGTGCGGCAAAATTTTAGTGTTGTCATACCCAAAGATTTCTTCACAATGAATCAAAACCAAAATGGGATCAAAATATTTTTTTCAATTTACAGCAAACAACTTTTGAACTCTACGAGTTGGACTACCTATGCAGTTATAAAGTGAATGTGAATTCGTCGCCACGAGTGAAAACACCAGATTCAGAGCTGATTTTGAATGTTCCAAGTTGTGAATACTTCAAACGAAAAGTTAATAATATTACATTGACATGTGAAACGTAGGGAATAATAAAATTGTAATAGCAACTTATGTTTGCACATAATTCTGACTGAAAAAGGAACTGTAGCTTATTCCTTTAAGTGGATCAAAAGTTTGTTAGCTAGCTATCAAGTTATTTTTGTAAACGTGTGAATTATTCGTGTTAAACTAAGTTAAAGATAGACTTATTTTTTGTAAAAAGCGTACTTACTTACGTACTTTTTTTATCTTATATTGTAATTATATCTATTAAACCACTAGTGCACGAAGTAATTAAGTTAATGCGGATCTTACACTCCGTTTAGAGCTAAAATTATTTATTAATTAAAATATAAGTATTTTTATGAGGCGCGACGTTTTATTTTATACCCTACAATATATTAATATATAAAAGCCTAAAGAAGAGCTTAAATCGCTCGAATAAGAAAACAATAATCAAGTCTGGCCGTTTAAAATGTCAGATGTATCGTGAATTGATCAAACTAATTCATTTATTTTTTTTGTCGTTATGCATTTGAAGAACACCACTAAATACAATAACACAAGTCCTTAACTGCGATATTAACGGCTTTCAAGAATATAACTATGAATAAAACTAAAACACAGGAGTAAATGAAATTACCCGGGGAGCCGGGTAAAGTATTTTTTTAATCTGGCAACAATTTTCCGTCCATCTTCAACGATTCGATGCTAACTTCATTCTAGACTTTTGCAACCCTCAGAATGTCAAAAGTAAATAAAAAGAATATTTTGTGAAATAAATAAATTATATTATTGTAATCGCACTTTTTGCTAAAATTTACTGACCTGCACTTATTGTGTTATTGTTAAATACCTTCCACAACGTTAGAATAATTTAATAGAGTCTTTTACGAGTCTTATTGGAAAATATCGCGAATGAGATCATTTTACTGTGTAAAATGTACATTTTATGTTTAGGCAAAGATATTAATATCCTACTGCAGTTTCAAGTACAAGACTTTCTACTGAAATATCATTGCGTGTTCATTTAATATTTAGTGTTCTCATAAAACGTGCGAATAGTCTGTCTCTGGGCGTAACCACTGCTCAGGCGGGTTTGAAGGCTGTGTTAAAATGATATTTTATAATATTTTCTGAAACGTAGCATACTGTGTTTGTGTAAAAAATGGCTGAGGACGAAGTGCTGTTTGACGATGTGTACGAGTTGTGCGAGATAATTGGCAAGTAAGTAAATATTTCAATTAATTTTCGCGAAACTGACGCGCGGCGAAAACTCGCGGTCAGGGAACCATCTAATTAAGGGATTCAGTTCCATGCATAATTTTGTACCACTGGTCAGCAATTGTTTGTATAAAAACAAAAATTAAACTGGACCAAAATTTTCAACAAATAATTAAAAATATTAAATAGTATACTAAAATGTCTAATATATCCTTAAATGTAATATAAATAATAAACTATGAATATTTGTATTCAAATTAAATGTAAAGTTGACACATATTTGTATTATTAGTTCTTAAAAAAATATTACCCACCAGAAATAATTGTAACTGCATTAATAAAATCATCTATACAATTTCTAAAATATTGTATCAAATTAATTATTTTTATTCAACATCATAGGTAATCATTACACTAAAAATCCTGAAAATAATTTAAATGAAACTGTATAGCTGTTACTAGGTGCACAATTACAGTTTTCTAAACAAACCTATGTAACACTAGATACCGCTGAATGTTTTTACTTTCTAGTATGAAAACAATTTTTAATGCAGTGCAACTTACAATCACCAATTTACTTATACAAAAAAATTAAGAGAGTAGTAATTCTGTACCCCATAATAATTAATATGTCATATGCTCTTGATGCTATAAGAATAGTAAATCACATTTCCAATAGGAAAATGAATTCGTGTTTTGCGTGCATTTAAAAGCAATCTGTTAGATATGATACCAAAATCTTGTTTTAGGGTTGTTATGACAGACAAAATATTCTTTAAAACAATACTGGAATTAAGTAAATATTCAATTATTGTGATATGCCTACCAAGCATTTAGAATTTAGGTGTTAATACATGCTGTTGAATACATGAATTGTTTATAATAAAATCATAAGTTCGGACTTATTAAATGTTTAAAACTTACCATTTTACATAACCTCTTGTAAGTCTATGATGAGCACCTTACTAAATAATTTTATCAATTATTTTAAGGGGACCCTTCAGTCTGGTGCGTCGCTGTGTTCACCGTCAGACGGGTCAACAGTTTGCTGTCAAGATTGTTGATGTGGCCCGCTTCACAGCCAGCCCTGGACTTAGTACTGCAGGTGATGTATATGATTTGAACTTTAACATGATATGTAGTATGTATAATGATTAAATATTATATTACCTATGCTAGAATATTATCCTATGTAAAGTTACTACAAATAATTTATTTAACAGTTGAGCCATATTGATAAAGAATATCACCAGGGCCTTCCTAGTATTTGCCCCTATTTCTTTAATTGAATTAAAATTATAACACAGTATTTAACCAGTTATGCTCTTATAGATAATACTTATACTCAAAAGCATAATCATTTTATACCTACAAAATTTTTCAATTTTTAGCTAATTTTTCATCATATTTTATCACAAGTTCTCACTCATTGCTAATTGGTATAACAATGACTATTCTTCTATGAATATGCTCCTACATTGGCTTGTTATAACATCTTAATAAGCAGCTTTGTGAGAAAACGACAATTAATCATGTGATGTGTAGAGTATTAGTCATAAACCAGCAACTGTTTTAAGTATTTGTTAATAAAGTAGAAAAATTGTCAAACCATGTCACATGAATATTGTTATGTATTTCAGATTTGAAACGAGAAGCTACAATATGTCATATGCTGAAGCATCCCCATATTGTGGAGTTGTTGGAGACGTACAGCTCAGAGGGAATGTTATACATGGTGTTCGAATAGTAAGTATACTCTATTTTTAGCACTAGTATAACTTTTCAGGTTATAAAGATAACATTTGTTGTTGTGCTGAATTAAGAATGAAGTGTTTACTTATGATGATAGGATTGTGTAGTGTTGTCATGATTAGAACAGGATGTCACATTGTGAATTTGAAGACTTCATAAAATACAGCCGTTGAACATTCTGTATTAAGCCTCAGTACAGTAATTATTATCAGACTAATTAGTATATTAAGTTATCTGTTAACAACTAGATGTTATGTATATTATTATATGCTTAACATTATGGTTAACAAATTCATGACTAAAGGATGTGAGTCAAGTTTCCTACACCTAAATTTTATTGTTTCTCATTGGCAGGATAGTTACTCTAAAAGTAAAGTCGGAAACGACTTCCTATGTAAATAGCATAATCTCTTGAGGCCTATGCATATCCACAAGCATTAGTAAAGTAACTACATTAATCAAATTTCATACTTGCGCTGAGGAAATAGAGTATATATTTCAATGCTCATAATAATAGGAAGAAGTCAGTGTGTTCAAGTGTGCAGTGCATAATATAATGCTTTCTATTTTCAGCATGGACGGTTCTGATCTCTGCTTCGAAGTGGTTCGCAGAGCCACCGCTGGTTTTGTCTACAGTGAGGCTGTAGCATGGTAAGTAATCTAGTTGGAAAATTTAGATATTGATGACGTCATTTATGCAAAACTAAAATAGTAGTCATATTTGGACAGCTTAGATAAAATTATGTGAGAATATTAACTATATTTTTTTATCCAAATGATGAGTAATAAGCAAATGATTCTTATTCTCGTGCAAAAGGAAGG
Organism: Autographa pulchrina; assembly: GCA_905475315.1. Taxonomy (NCBI): domain Eukaryota; kingdom Metazoa; phylum Arthropoda; class Insecta; order Lepidoptera; family Noctuidae; genus Autographa; species Autographa pulchrina. Next base: position 3,497,679 of record FR997773.1, on the reverse strand, counting down.
CAGTTTTCATAATCAAAAATACTTCAAGGAAAAAGTACATGATTTTACATATGTATAAGTGTTCTAGACGTCTGATTAAAGATTCCAAAAACTTTTACCCCTGGTTTTAAACCTTAAAAATGTTTAATTAAAAAATAGACTAAGCAATCAACCAACTATTCACTTCAGGTTTGACTGATAATATACGAGATACTATTTTTTGAACGGCCATCAGAAATATTCCTATGTACCTATAAACTCTAAACCCTCTCCTTCCAGCCACTACATGCGACAAATCCTCGAAGCTCTCCGCTACTGCCACGAGAACGACATCGTCCACCGTGACGTGCGACCCCACTGTGTGTTACTGGCCGGCAGAGACAACTGCGCGCCCGTCAAGCTCGGCGGGTTCGGCGTGGCCGCACAGCTACCCACGCCAACAGCACATAGAGCGCCACCTGGTATGGACTTTGTTTGTATATTTGAGGGGTTAAGGTCTGGTTCTTACCCCCTTTTTTTTCTTGTAAGGGAACTAAATAGGTACCGTAAAAAGTGTTATTTGCTATTAAGTCATTTTGATAGAATATGTTTTAAATTATTAAAATTTGACTATACGTCGGATATTTGAAATTGCTAAATTACTTAAAATATAGAGACAATAATATTAGGTATTACTTCTCGGTAAGATATAAATTTTCTGTTCAAAAAATTTACTTAGTACATTTTGTCCATTGGCCTACTATTTCCTCTGTTTTAGCTACTTACTTATTACTATTGATGAAATAATGAAAGGGCTTTAATTGGTAGTTAAAAGTGAGATTTAATAATATATGATTAAATTAACTTTTGTGCAGTATATCATTTGCCACATTTGTTTCGTTAGATTTTCTGTATGCACTAGTAATGTTCTGGGGTATAAACGTTGATTAGCTTGGTTTGTTACATTTTAAATCTCTGGATAAAGCACGAATAATTTTGATTTGGTAAATAAGTTTTAATGCCATTGATGGACACGCTAGAAAGACATAATTTTTCATATAAATGTTTTGTGTTTCGTGATTTTCATACCCTCAAATTTGTTCGTGCTTCTTGTGAAAGTAGAATATTCTCTAATTTTAAAATAACATAATCTAAACATTTTTTATAGTCTTGAAATATAGCATCGGTTAAATAATTTGTGTATCTATGTTTGTAGAAGTTTTCTTCATGCGCCTCTTTATTGTTTATCTTTTTGGCCGTAATTATTATAAGGCAAAAACGGTATTTCCGAGTAAATGTGTTTAGCCTAAGCAATCCTCAATGACATCAAAATGTCTAGAATATTTCTTTAAATGTTTGTTCAATGTGTGATTATAATATGAATTAGAAATCCATATCTGTGATGTGAATGTTCAGGCGAAACACACTTAAAATATACATTTAGTACTTATTTATCTTTCTATTTATTTATCTAGTTGATGACAGTAGGTTGTATTATACAGAGTTGGTGATGGACACTCGCCCGCTAATGGGTCCGATGGGCCAAGCCTATCTCAAATCAGACGAGTACGGTAAGACGTCAGAACAAAGTGCCCTAACTGCATGGACATGTGCGAAACCATCAGCACTGTGTCTCACATCTACACTTGATATAAAATTTGGTACTTGGTTCACTCCATACAATACGTATTATTTTCAATTATATTTTGGGGTAAAACTGGGGTAATATGGTAAAACTTGGTTAATCATCCCTACTTATGTCTGTTCTTCTTTTTTTATTGTTTTTGGTATTTTAATCTTTCACATTGATACACTTATCTTCATTGAATTTCGTCATAAAATCTGAGCAAATCTTTATATCTTGCTGAATATTTTTGCGTGTGATATAATCATTGTTAGCTATTAAGTTATATTTTTTGTTAGATCAACTATAACAGTTTCGATACTATCCTTATATTTGAAAAAACATCTCCAAAAAACTAAATTTAAATCTCGCACCCATAAATCCCTTTCTAGTAGATATCATGAAGGGTGTTTTTCATTAAACTAGACTCACAGTACTGTCGGCCCTTGAATATGAAAGTTGTTGACCGAGTACTCATTATTTGAATCGTTTGTGTACACACATTATTGTCAAAATACTTAACATCATAAATATACAAAGGCACTATTGTTAGGAGTGGAGTCAGTACCTTATTTCGTGATGTCACCATATGTCTTATACGACAGACAGTCGCTTCCAATCACAGTATCAGTCGATTTTAAATATTGGCACTTTTGTTCATATTAACACACTTGATCGTTCTTACCCCGTTCAATAATTTTGGTGTTGTTCATCTTCATATTAAATACTGTGAATAAATCACTAATAAAACGTTAGTTATAAATAAAATATGTATTGTAAATATAATTTTAGTCATTTAGGTTTCCTTAACATTATGTATTGAAGTTTAAACAGTTATTTGTGTAATCATTGCAGTCGTTGTGCGGCGCGATATAGCTCTTAGACAGCGTTCAAGTAGTTCTTCATCATCATCATTTAGCCAATCATAGTCCACTGCTGGACATAGGCCTCTCCCAATTTGCGCCACAACACCCGGTCCTCCGCCCTCCGCATCCAGTCCCCTCCAGCGACCTTTTTCAGGTCGTCAGTCCACCTGGCGGGGGGGCGTCCTACCTTACGCTTGCCGAGTCGCGGTCTCCATTCTAGGACTCGTCTGCTCCAACGGCTATCGGTCCTTCGACAGACATGGCCAGCCCATTGCCACTTCAGCGAGCTAATTTTACGAGCTATGTCGGTTACCTTGGTTCTTTGTCGGATGACCTCATTACGAATTTTATCCTTCAAAGAGACTCCGAGCATAGCTCGCTCCATAGCCCGCTGCGCGACTTTAAATTTGTGGACTAGTCCAACCGTTAATGTCCACGTTTCGGCACCGTAAGTCATAACAGGTAGGACGCACTGGTTGTAAACTTTCGTCTTCAGGCATTGCGGTATAGGCGAAGAGAAGACTCGACGTAGTTTGCTAAACGCTGCCCAGCCTAACTGAATTCTCCGATCGACTTCCCGCTCGAAGTTGTTTCTACCAAGCTTGATGACCTGCCCTAGGTAGATATACTCTTGAACAACTTCGAGCATCGATCCTTCGACATATATCGGTCTCGGCATGACATGTTCATTGAACATGATCTTGGTTTTATCCAAGTTCATGCCAAGACCGACCCGTCGTGAAGCTCCATTCAGGCCATGCAGCATCTCGCTTAGTTGGTCCAGCGACTCTGCCACTATGACGATGTCATCGGCAAATCTAAGGTGCGAGATGTGCTCACCGTTCACATTTATACCCCGTCCAGTCCAGTCCAGAGTCTTGAAGACATCCTCGAGCGCATTGGTGAACAGCTTTGGGGATATAACATCCCCCTGTCTCACCCCCCGACGCAGCTCGATCGGATTGGTCTTATGGTCATGGAGCTGGACAGTCATTGTGGCGGTGTCATATAAGCATCTCAGCGCCTCGATGTATCGCCAGTCAATACGACATCGTTGCAGAGCATCCAGAACCGCCCAAGTTTCGATGGAGTCGAAGGCTTTCTCGTAGTCCACAAAGGCCAAACACAGCGGCTGATTGTACTCTTCGGTTTTCTGCACAATCTGCCGAACAGTATGGATGTGGTCTACGGTGCTAAAGCCTTTTCGAAACCCGGCTTGTTCTGGTGGCTGGAACTCGTCGAGTCTTCTAGCGAGGCGGTTAGTGACTACTCTCGAGAACAACTTGTAAATGTGGCTCAGGAGTGAGATAGGTCTGTAATTCTTCAGCAAGGTTTTGTCGCTTTTCTTGAAGAACAGAACCACCGCACTCCCGCTCCACGCTTGTGGTGTTAAGCCTTGATGAATGACGGAATTAAAGAGACTCGCTAGCTCTTTCAGGACTGTGGTTCCACCGGCCTTAAGGAGCTCGGTTGTAATTCCGTCATCACCCGGCGCCTTGTTGTTCTTTAGTTGTCTGAGAGCTGCCTCAACCTCGCCCGGGTCGACATCCGGTATGTCCTCGGTGTAATGGCGCGTGAGTGGGGCTCTGTGGTCATCTTCGCCTTGTCTCGATGGTTTAGTCACCCGTGATGCATATAGGTGTCTATAAAAACTCTCAATTTCCTCGAGAAACTCGAACTTAGAGGTGACGGTCCTGCCATCCCCGGTCCTCAGTTTCGCCAGATGGGGTCTACCTAATTGCTGAGCGAAGACTTTGGTGCCTCTATTTCGCTCAATCGCAGCCTCGATATTACGAGTGCTGCAGCGTCGGAGGTCACGTCGCGTCAGTTTCCTGATTTTCAGGTTTAAGGACCGCCTATCTGACGAAGACATCTGGGCGTCCGGCGTTTCTCGTCTTTCCTTCATAAGTTCGAGAGTCTCGGGTGAGAGCTTGGACTCCCTATTACCGCGTTTTCCGGGGAACAACCTTCGAGACACATTCTGTAGCGTTTTGACCACTGTGTCGGTTTTTTCGTCAACATTGTCCGTGGTTTCCAGCAGTGCGAAACGATTTTGGAGTTCCAACTGGAACTTATCGGAACCTAAAGCTATTTGGGGCAGCGTGGGTCGGAGAGTAGGTCTCATCATCCTAACTCTTTCAGCCTTAAGGTTGATATTTAGAGAGCCTCGGACGAGTCTATGATCGCTACCGGTATTAAACCTATTGATCACCGAGACGTCTCTAAATATATGCCGTTTGTCCGTGATGATGAAATCTATCTCGTTCCTCGTCACATTATCGGGGCTTCGCCATGTCCACTTTCTGTGGGGCTTCTTCTTAAAGAAGGAATTCATTAAGAAGAGCCCCTGGGACTCTAAAAAGTTGACCAACATTTGGCCTCTGTGATTTCGGCGCCCCACGCCGTTAGGACCGATTTTCGTTTCGCCGCATTCTTGTACTCCCACCTTGGCATTAAAGTCTCCCATAACAACGTTGTAGTGAGCCTTCCTGGTACCATGTAGTGCCTTCGCTATGTCTTCGTACATGGTTTCGGCTATCTCATCAGAGTATGTCGAGGTCGGCGCATATACCTGCACCACCTTCAGGAACTTCCTGTCGGTGATTTTCAATAAGAGGTACGCTACCCTTGTCGACACACTACTGATTTCCACAACGCTGCTTGTGAGACACTTGTTGACCAAGAAACCGACACCGCCCTGGGAGGGCCTATCACCTTCTCGGTAGTAGAACAGGTCACCTGACTCAAGGGTTATCGTGTCCTCCCCCTGTCTTCGGACTTCAGATAACCCCAAAATGTGCCAGTTTATGCGACCCAATTCTACCTCGAGTTCGGTGAGGTGTTGGTCCAGCCGTAGACTTCGTCCGTTATACGTCGCCAGGGTCAGTTTTTTGAGGTAGTGGTAGCCTCCCGTAGCCCGGAGATTCCTAGCACCCCCTATCCCGCCGTTACCGCGACCGTTACCTTGGCCGGGAATAGCGGGACTACCGGGAACTGGGGGCCGTTTTGTGTGGTGTGGGCTCATACAGAGGTTTTGGCCTACTAATGCCACGCTGGCCAGACGGGTTGGCATAGGGTTTGGTCTCGAGTTTTCCTTCTCTAAGCAGTGGTTTTCGGCTCTGCTCAATTTTCCCTTAGTCGCCTTCTACGACACCCACGGGATGAGATGGGGTGGTGACCTTTGTATTCTTTAGGTCCGTCACCACACGGACAAGTAGTTCTTAGTAGTACGATAGTGTTGCATAGCAAATGACGTCACAAATTATCTATGTGTAATTGTGTATGTCCGGTTGCTTAACGCACTTGCTTCATGTATATTTTAGGCTCAAAGACTGATATTCGTGATCCGGTATTTATTCACTCAGTCCACTCGTCCACAAGTAAGGTAATATTAACCGTCTAAAGTGTATCTAAAACACTCATTTATTTTCATTTAGGGTAACTCACTACTTTCATACAAAAAAGGTTATCGTATAATTAAATGTATGTAATTTAAATTACCATGTAAAGACGACATCTCACACCGATCTTTGAGCCTTGACTTCTAAATTATGGTAAAAAAGTAAATTAAAATGAATTTTATGTTGTATAATTAAACTGTTAGTTAATTAATTAATTAGTTTGAAGACACGCTGTAATTTTATTATGCACCGGATCCTGTATCATAAGTAACTGATGCACTAATCACGTAATATATTCTTCTTTACCTGAACGTTATAACATTTTACTGGTGTTGGTTCCATAATTATGATATATTTATTTTGTAGAAAATATGTCATTGCGATCACACAGAATAATTTTGTTAGAATGTGAATTTGTAAAAGATATCAATTAGGTACGTATTAAACTTATTTCGCAACAGTAAGTTTATAATAAAAGTAACTTAATATATTATTGTGTTTCAAACCTATGTTTATTATTAACCTACTTCGTATCGATAAATTATCATTCAACTTAATGATTTCAGACCTATTAATTATTGATCTTTAATGACTATACAGCACCTGTATTTTAGAATTGATAAGATTAAATTCTTAGTTAAAAATAAACACACAACTAATTCGTTATATGTTTTTGCAGTAAAGAATGTAAATATGTACAAAAAGGTGGAGGTTTTTATAATAAAAACTAAACAGGGTGTGGAGCTTTGTAAGTAATGGCGTCACTGGTGTTCCGTATCATGCCCCTTTTAATAATATCTTCAACATTATTGCCTGAAATATGTAACCAAATAATATAAATGTTATTGTTACTAAATTATTCTTTCACGTGTTTTCCATAAACGGGGTAAAATTATACAATGTTTTGAAACATGTATCAGTGTTTAATTCCATTGATCTTTACTCAATGGTTTGTGCAAATTATGTGACAGAAAAATTTATACTTCTTGTTTGTTCACATTTACCCCGCCTTACATTCTTACCCCACCTAATATCTCCCTTATTTATCCTTACTATCAATTCTAACCACTGTAACATTCCAGGTCGCATCGGCACGCCACACTACATGGCCCCGGAAGTGGTGTCCAGCCAGCTGTACGGCAAGCCAGTGGACGTGTGGGCGGCCGGCATACTGTTGCACGTGCTACTTGTTGGCTATCTACCCTTCACTGGCACTAGGGAGCGGCTGTTTGAAGCTATCTGTCGGGGCCGGTTGAGGGTAAGGATGATATTATGTTAAGATGATGACCATCGAAACTAGAATCTTAAGTCACCACTTTCGATGCTAGGACGTTTTTAATTTTAATTTTTAATTTAATTTTAATTTAATTTTAACGTTTGTAGGATTTTTACACCATTTCTTTATAAAAAAATTTTTAGCAAAAAAAAACCGACTTCAAATATCCCTAAAAGCACTAAAAATTTAAAAATAATAGTATAACCTACCTATATTAATAAACCTAGCCTAAACTACGATTAACCTATAATAAAATTTATCAATTTTTGGAGTCATAAAATATTTCAAATCGGTTGGCAAGCAACGGAGTTATGCGCGAACAAACATAAAAAAAATACAAACATCCGAATTGAGAACCTCCTCCCTTTTTCGGTTAATTAAGCAAAAAAATAAAAACAAATATCTCATGTCTTATAATATTAATCTTTAATAATCATTTTAGTAGTAGGTACTGTTGGTGTGTTGGAACATTTAAATCTGTTTACATGAGAGTTGTAAGGACACACTTATAAAAATAATTAATGTTCCTCCTATTAAAATTACATGTTGGTAGTTGCTTTCATTAAAGTTACAAGACCTAAAATGTCGACCCATGTGTATTTCGGGGTAACTGATGAGTTTTATATAATTATGTTTACTTTTTTATCATAGTTCGACGCACCACTTTGGGAAGATGTCAGCGATGCTGCGAAGGATCTCGTCCAGAGAATGCTCACTGTGGACCACACTCAAAGAATCAATATACAAGAAGTGCTCAATCATCGATGGATAAGGGTATGTATAGATAATTATGGTTGTCTCCATTGTTAATATTTTACACCTTGCAACTGAAAACATTGTACAAGGAATTACGAATAGTTTGAAAGAAAGAAATAAAACACACTTTAAAAAAGTCAATGAACTAAAATATGATACATTCTGTGTGTGTTGACATGACACACAAGAATATAATATACATTTTGAAATAAATAAATCTAAATTATAACATCTATTCCCAGGACATCGAAGTTACTAATTCTTCTTGTAAGAAACTATACGCTCGGAAAACAAAACCCAGTCGTTAAAAAGCGACACCGAAATTGAAAATTTCAAAATGTACTATTATACATACTTTACGCTTAGAAAAAAAATACAATCGTTAAAAGGCCCTAGCCAGAAAAAAAAGTTCAAATAGGTACAAAACTTATTAAAATAAGTTCAAATTCAATACAGACTCTCACCTACCACTTATTCAACACATATTTCCCATAGGACCGCGAAAAACAGAACCGCATTCACTTAGCTGGTACGGTTGAAGAGCTGAAGAAGTTCAACAGCCGGCGTCGTCTCCGCGCCGCGACGCTGGCCGCGGCCGCCGCTGATGATGAGGAGGAAGAGGAACAGCCTGCCAGGAGAGCTGTGTTGCTTGAGGAGGCTAATGCTGCTGGTATGTACTTAATTATTATTAGTATTAGTACTCGTGGCATCGATTTGCTGTATACAGTTAAGGTGTTATGTAGTTGCATAAATAAATAATTATAACATATTTCTTGTAATTCGTAATAAGGACAAAAAAACTACTATTATTGATGTGTCCATTCGTTTTCGAGCTGTTACCAGAGAGAGACAGACTGACACATTAAATTTATAACACCTCTCTTTTTGCGTTGGGGTTAGATAAATTGAGAAAGACCTTTGCCTTTCATGGAGTGGTATATTGGGCAGTTGATAAACATTGAAATACAATTTATATATTATCACTAAATATATCATAACTCTACTTCAGCCATACTGAACAGCGTTGTTAAAAACGAAACGAAACTTTCTGTATACGTAACTGGTGTCTTGATGATATATGAGTCTTGGTAGTTTATACCTAAACTGATAGATGGCGCTGTTTTATCCACCGTTACTTGAGAAAGCTCCATCTAGTGGAAAGATTGTGAACTAAATGTTTAACTGCATCGCCTTAAGGAGTTATTTCTTTACTTTAAGGCGTTGTATTTATTTATGAATCTTTGTTACAGCTGTGAATCTGGTTGTGGAGTCGTTGGATGATGTATCGGTCCTGCAAGATGGGCCGACGGTTATGGATCCCGATCTGTTCCACAGCGTGCTTGATGATCTGCAGCTAAGAGCTCTGTTAGAGGTAAAGTATAAAACAAGAACTTGATAATTTCAATACACAGCTTATATTACATTATTTATATAAATAAAACCAGTAGTGTTTTGTTTTACGTTTCAAACTTGGTTTTCCTGCACAGATAGGTAATGAAATAACTACTATGGGACTGTTTCTTTTAATTACAATCAATCTACTGAGATTATAATGAATCCACCGTAAAACGTAGGTTTCTTCTAATTTGCGTTATTACACTATTCCTAGCGCTTTGCCTATTTGGTTTTACATACATTTTTAATGTATAATATAAATATTACTTACTAATAATGAAAAAATACAAAAAAAAAGAGTTCGTATTATGTAGTTTTATTTCAATAAAAAAAGAGTTAAGAATACTCTCCATCAACGCGGTGACGAGAAGTGCGAAGCGTAGAAGGGTTTTAAATAATCATTAGGAATTCGTAACCATCATAACCTTTGACGAAGATGCGTATTCGCTGGACACTTTGATTTTAATACTGAAATATGTGATATTTGGTCTTTAACTTGTAACACCCAACTCTCCCACAGATATATGACCGCATCGCCTGCACAGTAGTAGTAACCAGCGGGCGAGCTCCGGCCGCGGAGGGTCGCGCTCGCGGGCGGCAGGCGCTGGAGGCGGCCGCGCGGCTTCGTATGGGCCCGCCGCCGCCGCCAGCCGTGCCCGGCGCCCCGCCGCTCCCGGGGCCCACCGCACCCGCTGCTGTACACGAGTTGAGGCGATTACTGGCTCTTCCACATATTAAGGTATGTTACATAAAAAGATTCAGTTAAAACGTTAGTGCCCCGAAGAGTAAGATGGTATTCGCGGACGGCAAGCGCTGAAAGTCGGCGCGCCGCCACACCCGGGCCTTACTGCACCCGCTGCGGTACACGAGCTGCGGCGGTTGTTGGCTTTGTCACATATTAAGGTATGTACTTTACGCAAGACACTAGTGGTGATTAGTGGTAGTTCCGCGCAGCATAAGTTTGCATTCGTTGTAGACAAACTTAAAACTGCTTATCGACTTGTCTTATGTGTCTAGTCTTTGTTCGCGAATAAGCGGCGCGGTGCGAGCCGCTCGACTTGAGCACACAGGTATCGACATGCGAGCAGAGGCGCACACAGCAGGCTTCTACGTATACGCGACTTTTTATGCCATATTAATAATATAGCATAAAAAGTTGCTTTAATACAATCGCGTAAGGAGACAATGTTACTGAGTTCCTTAACGAACGGTGTGTGCGTGATTGACAAGTGGTAGAAGCAGTCTTGCGACTTCGTTTGGGTACCCCGCCACATCCTAGGCCTACTATACTCGCTACAATGAGCTATAATAAGGTCAAAAATTAATCAAAGTTTATTTAAAAAAACAAAATAGATTTATACCAGGCTTTTGATTTCGTGCGACTTGAGTACATTGCTTAAACTTAATCAACTTTATAGCGTGTATGGCAAATATGTGAATTAATTGCATATTTCATTAAATTGTTAAAACATACAAGACATGTATGTACTCAAACACTTCATCAATCTTGATAAAGAAAACAAATCCGATGTTTCGCAAGCAGGAATCCTTCAAGGTTCAATAGGTGGTCCCAAACCATTCCATCTAAATATTTGTTATTTTATTTCATTCGACGTATTTTAACTAGTACATACATTAAACACATAAATTCATTTAACTTGTACATAATACCGAATATAGTGACCACTTTACCTTCTATTAAAACATTTTCAGCGTCGAATCGAATATTGAAATACAGCGAAAACCGCAAGGTGTCAGAGAGATATAACAGTTTTGATATGACCCACCTGTTGCGGTGTTAAAATAGCTAACAGAAAAACTAGCAATGTGTAATAAAAATGTATTTGGCATGTTTTATACCCATCGTAAATTGTTACTTTGTACGCGATAGTAAGTTCGGCTTCATTGTCTGTAGGATTTTATGAATATTTTGTGGATTTAGAGAGAATAAGTAGGTATATTTCCATTCCATTCAGGTATTGCTCCATACTCTTGACATAAGTAGTGACATCATCGTTCTAACAGAATGTTGGCTTACTAACAAACAATCCCATTTACCTTCTATTGATGGTTATATAATGCACAAATCCGATATATTTTTAAACCAAAATGATGGTTTAGTAATTTATATAAAGAGAACCTTAAATGTAACTGTAGAAGAACCTATTTTACAGGGATGTAATTGTTTATTAATTCGAATAAACCCCGATACAGTAATTATAGCTGTATATAGACCTCCCTCTCAAAACATTGAACTATTTTTAGAATCGCTTGAAATGCATTTAAAAACCCTATCATCATATAAAAATATAATCTTAACTGGCGACATTAACATTAACATTGCTACTGGGAGCACCGACACTAACGCACATAACTATTTGAACATTTGTTCTTTTCACGGACTATTACCTGCGCACAACTACCCCACCCATCAAAGTGGTTCCTGTCTAGATCATTTTATTATAAAAACTAATAAACCTTCACTCACATTGGTTACTAACTCCACTATTACCGATCATCAAACTATTTTACTAACAATAAAATTATCCTTGCCGAGAAAAAACTGCAAGCAAAGCTATAATAAAGTCAATATGAAAAACCTTGAACGCGATTTAAGTAAACATAATACCTTTGAACCAGTTTATAATGCGAGCGATGCAAATGTTGCTTTAGACTATTTTATTAACCTATTGCAAAAAACAATTATAAAAAATACTACGACAACTATGATACCTAGAAAACATAGAAATTTAAAACCTTGGATAACACCGGGACTCGTACGTTGCATTAGACATCGAGACAAACTTCATCAAAAATCGAAATTAGAACCCGACAATTCAGTTACTTCCATATCTTATAAAAGGTATAGGAACTACTGCAATAACCTTTTAAAAAAATTGAAGTCTCAATACGATAGGAATGAATTACAAAAGGCCGGTAATAATAGCAAGCTTGTTTGGAAATTAATTAAAAAAAATGCATTCCAGTCAAAAACCTCAGAACCTCCTGTAGATTTGTTACTTAGCGAAACATGCCCATCCGAAGCAATTAACAAAGTCAATAACTTTTTTGCAAACGTGGGTAAAACCCTTGCAGAAAAAACCTTGCGGACAAGCAGTATCGACTTAAATAAGTTAATGACTGCCTCTACGGTGAACTCCTTTGTTTTGCTAAATACGGATATAGATGAAGTGTTAAGCATTATTTCTGGATTAAAGCACAATTGTGCTGTAGGATGGGATAATATTTCCAATACTATTTTGAAAAGCCTCAAACATTTACTTGCTCCCCCGTTAACCTGTATATTTCAATTATGTTTAGATGAAGGTGTATTCCCCAGATCCCTTAAAAAAGCAGTGGTGACCCCTATATTTAAATCAGGAGATAGAAAATGTGTAAATGACTATAGGCCCATCTCAGTATTATCAGGACTTTCAAAAATTTTGGAAAAAATCATAAACAATAGGTTAATCAAATATCTTGAAGACAACAAAATACTTTCACAGAACCAATATGGCTTTAGGCAAAAAAGATCTACTAATCAAGCACTTCATCAATTAACAAACTATATAACTAGCAACCTGGACCGGGGTAAACCCACCATAGGGATATTTCTAGACCTCGCCAAAGCTTTTGATAGCATATCTTGTTCCATACTTTTGCGCAAGCTTGAAGCACTTGGGATAAGAGGAACACAACTCCGCCTTTTTACTGACTACCTTTCTGATCGCTTACAATATGTTAAAATTGGTCAATACTTAAGTTCTGAAGTTCAGAATACTGGCTATGGATTCCCTCAAGGTAGTATTCTAGGCTGCACTTTATTCCTGGTTTATATTAATGACCTCTGCAGCTTAAAAATTCCAAATGGTCTTATAATATCTTATGCGGATGACACCGCTTTATTATTTACGGCAAATACCCGGCAGGAGGTTTTCGAGCACGCTCAGACGGGTTTTGATATGGTAACTAACTGGCTACACAAAAACTTACTAACCCTAAACGCAGATAAAACCAAATACATTCTTTTTACAATGAGAAACACAAACATACCCATTTTTAATCCAAACATATATGCACACAGCTGTAAAATAATCGCTGACATCGCTTGTACCTGCCCTGCTTTAGCAAATACTAACGACATCAAATACTTAGGTATAACTCTTGACACGAATTTGAATTTCCGCAAACACATTGATTTATTATGTTCCAGAGTACGTAAATTAATATATTTATTTAAGAATCTTCGCAATATAGCAGATTATGCATTAATAAAGCAAGTGTATTTGTCGTTGTGTCAATCTTTACTTACTTATTGCATAACTTCCTGGGGTGGTGCAGCAAAGTCAATTTTGCTGCCTTTAGAACGCGCTCAGAGAGCAATTCTTAAAGTAGCAACTTTCCGACCTTTTCTATTTCCTACTGACCTGCTATATAGGGAATGCAACGTACTAACAATCCGACAATTATTTTTATTGCACACCATTTTAAAACAGCACACTGATCTCCCTTTTATCCCATTAGCAACAGACAAGAGAAGGAAGGACATAGTCTGTAGTAGACCTCAAGCTAATCATGCATTTGTCAACAGGTTTTATTTATTTTTGGGACCTTTTTTATACAATAGAATCAATAAAAAACTTAATATATATTGTTTAAATAATAAAAAATGTATGCTCATGTTAACCCAATATTTAGGGAAATTGAATTACGCAGACACAGAAAAAATACTAGAAATTGTTAAGTAAGACTGACAACATTATTAATAGATATTTTCCTTTGCTGATAGACTTTTTTGTAACTCGTATTATTTTGTAAACGAATACTATGTAGTCTTTAATTATTATTTTACTTTAATTTTAAATGCCCTACTTAAATATTTACCTTAAGCGATCACCTGAAACACAGGTTTACCCTAGTTCAGGCTGGCAGCAATTAATACTTTATGAACCATATCATACTATATGTACTCTAAAAATGTTATATTAATTTTAGTTTAACATAAGTGTAGTTTAAGTATTTTTGGAACTGTGGTATTTATAAGATCTAGTTTAAAATTCTACACTGTAACATATATTTGGTCAAATAAATAAATATTATTATTATTATTATTATTATATATACTCTTTTTTTAAGAGAATCACTGTGTTATCATATTGACTAGTCGTCGTTTCCCTAGATCTTGCACGGTCAGTTTCAAGGATATTATGATCGTATGATCAATATATATCACGATATAACAAATATCGTGCATCATATTAATTGTACAATTAAAATTTGATGCCATGTTTTAGTTCTTAGGTTTTATTTAGTTAATGGTCTATTTTGTTTTCTTATTTCTAGTGTACATATAGTTAAGTTTTATATTATTGCAAATAACTTTGATTTTCTAAAGACAAATAAAATAGTATTCATACATTGTTTCATTGTTCAACATGCAAATTGCTGGAAAAGTATTCTGGCTCTGAAGAACGAAATAAGATCAAAGATATGTTCTAGATTTATGATAGAAGTAAAACTTTGATGTGTTTTCTTACAAAACTACTTCCTTCAAAAGCCGAAAAGATTCCTCTATCTACTACAGAAGTCATAGACGAACCGTACCTTCAAATAAACAATAAGTACCTCCGCACGACTAACTTAGCTCACGCGTCACGTCCACCACAAAATCATTGTACACAGGGAACCAATTTTATTGATCTTACGTATATTTACAAAATATTTCATCCCCTTACAAAAGTTTTATTAGAGCGCACGTGTTGAGAATACAAAATGAGGCTGTTCTTATTCAAACAAAATTCAATATCCATATCTTTCGTTGTTTTTAACTTGTAGCGTAAACAACATAGATTTCTGTCGGACGGTCTCGAAGGTAACTATCCATATGCTGATAGACTCGTCCTTATTCTGTACGTAAAGTTGATAGAGTGTGGAGTTGAAAGTTTTACGAGTGGAAAGTTGCTCTTTCTGATGTACGTTAAATTTTTCAATGCTGGTTTTGGATTGGTTGCTGGGTGACGAGGTTTAATGGTATTTTACTCTTTTATTACCTAACGCTGCGGCGTCGTCGATGATTAACGTAATTTATGTTTTCAAACAATTTAATGCAATCTTTACAATTCAATACTTAAATCTAATTTATGTTTTCTAGAAATTTTGGGAGTAATTGGTTACATAACTGAACCTTGATTGTTTATATTAAAGAAGATTCGATAGTATGCAAATAGAAATTTCGTATTATATTGAATCATAACTTTACATGAATCATGATTCGACAAAGAATAAGTTAAAATACATTCGTTTTATCGTAATGAAAAAAGAAGCCCAAAAAGCACAGCTACAAAAAACATTCTGTTCCTTACAATATCAAAGCTACGCACGTGGAAAACGAATTCACATAAGTGTATCAAATCATACCTTGTATGTACAATATTTACTCGCCAGTTGGCCTTGTAAAAGTTTCATATTATGCCCCCGTACTTCGTCATTTGCATGTTTTAGTGGGGTCACCACATATCTCACAATGATGGACAGGTTTCTTGGGTGTCCTGTGTTATTTATTCACGAATGGACTAGGAAATGCTTTGTTGGAGATTGAAGGATCGACTACGTTTTTTAAGGTTTTTGTATTTATTGTTTGAGGGTTTATTGAACTGCTGCTGCTGTTTTAGTAATAAAACTATCAATGGTTAGGGTTTGCTTTTTGGCTTTAGTATTTTATAGATTAGAGTTATTTTTTTGGACATCAACATAGAGTTCGGGCTTACTTGGAAAACGTCACTTACCTACACTCAGAATTTGGAACATTGGAACATTATTCATCCCTTGGTTTTGGGTACCATTTCATAAGCCGTTGCCACAAAACCATTAACTCAATTAAGTCGTACTGCATTGTCAAATCGTTTAATACTAATTTAATTAACTATGAGTTTGGTGCGCTCATTAACTTTGTCGATAACGCGACGTGACTATTGCAGCGTGCTCAGTAGTCGGCACTGGTTTTGGGTCATTTGTTTCAATTGCTGCAGTTTCTTTAATGGTTTTCTTAGTCCGTGCGTCGCTTCAATTCCATTCCTCTCATGCTTCTAAGTATATTACATTATGAAGTCGGTTACAATACAACACTTAAGAATAGGGTAGATGACTAGGTATGAAAAGTCAAAATTTATTTAGTCCGCTATTTAGATAATCAAAATATAATAGACACATATTTTTTCTTTTCTCAAATAAATTACAAAATACGAAGATAAACCGCTGTAAAGTTCAGGAGTGGGGGCTTGTGACGTCACGGCTAGGTACAATTTGTACTCAAACGTGACGTCACGCAAGAATTGTACTCGCTGTATCTTCGTAATTCTTTGTTTACGGGACTAAACAAAAAATACGTGTCTAATTTTTTTTTCTTATCTAAAAGATGGACATAAAAATAAAAATTAGTCATCATCCCTATTGTCCGTGAAGTTTTAAAAAGTAAATAAAGCCTAAGGATACGGTAGTACATATTTGAGTTGTAGCATTTCTCTGCGATTCCTATTATCAATGTACACCGGTCTTGCAAACAACAAAGCGAACGGAGACTGTTCTTCAAAATTCATGGTTGCACGACCGACAGACTTGAATCTATACAATATAAAGTCTAGGTTGTGGCTGTGAATCTCAATATTGGCCTCGTTTTCTTTGTTGTGATAAAAGTATCATAAAGTTTTACACCCCTATTGACTACTACAACAGCAGCGATACCTGTAAAATATTGGACACTTTTATTGGAAAGTTTAAAAGTGTAGATAATAGCAGGTGTTCTATGTTTCTTCATGAATACATGAAGTTTTATATTTTATTAAATTGGGCGTTATATTTTTAGTGCCTTTGCGCGTTTCATGAGTTGTCTTATCACAATTTTTTTATTTATCGTTGTGATAAATGGCCGTTACTTTTTTGGTCTTAAGATGATTTTCAATAATGCTGCTGTATTGTTTCCTTCTAAGTAAAATCACACAAATTACAAGTACCTATCAAAACCCACACACTGTTCATGCTGCCGTGTAGAGGAACGATTGTCTAGAGTGCGCCAGATACTAAACTCTGTAGTTACAACCATGTTGCTTGGAAAGGCTCTCTACATGCACTGTAATAAATAGAGTCACATGAAGTACTGAAATAATTACGGCTGTAGTTAATGGTATATTGGCAAGATGTAAATAATATCGTTCTTGCTAGTTGACAGCCCCACCACAAAAACGCAAACTATATTTTTTATGCCATTTAAATTAAATGCTATATGACTATACTTCATTAATTTTACGAAACTGTTTTGGCACACATATCATTTACTTTATTTCTATTAAATGAAAGTCATCTTAAAATTGAGTCGCGGAATCCAAACGAGTTTAAAAAAGTAAATGGATTGTACGCAACTGGAGCATGGTTCGTGCACATTTCTATTCCACTCTTGTTTTCTTTATTTACATTTCGTAGTCCATTCTATTGACACCTCTATGCACTTAGGAACCCTTTGATTCGTTCTCCCATGCGAATGGGGCCCGTACGCCTGTTACGCCTGAGAGCGTCCGCATCAGTCCAGATTTTATTGTGTAAAAGACTACGTTTCCCCTACGGGTGGACCTAAAACAGGAAAATCGAGGGTTACTGTTGGGATTTATTGTTCTAAAAGAGGAAAACTGGAACTGACATCAGGCTTAGGACTATTTTGCTTTATTTTGACTTGATGTCGTTTGTTGGAGAACTCAATTTGGTCGACTAAATTAGTGGCAAAAATTTTAAATGTTACGAATAGAAAATTCCGCTGCGAGTTAAGGTAGCGAGTTAAGGTAGCGTAGCGGGTAAGTACCTACTAAAGTTGAGGTATATCGACTGTGTGAAATATATAAGTAAAGAGATCATGATAGAAGTCCTAATGATAGAAGAGTACGGAGATGGTTACAACAGGAATAAAAAATATTTACAGAGATAAAAAATATTTTTTACATATCCATAAATCATCTTAAGGTTTATGGATATGTTATGATTTAAAGCATAAATCAATATACCTAACCAATTCATCACATAATAACAGCGAGGTTGTTATCCTAAAGAATGAAGACGAAAATTTGGATTTCAGTATTATTCAGCTAAATTAAGACCTACAGTCTGTACTCTGCAGGATCTATATCTAAGCTAAGACAAAGTGTTCTCCGCTCAACACGGATCTACGGATCTAGCAATTCTATTAACGGTCTTAGTTTAGACAAAGAGATTGGTGTTCGCACCATTGTGATATTAGCGCGCAGCGTGTTCTGTTTACGTGACATAATCCTTTAGTCGCTTGATACCTACACCAAGAGTGCTCGGCTATTCTTTGGTAAAAGCCGGACCCTATTGGTAAAATTTGTCCTACAAATGTTAATCAAATTCTGCCTCAGAAATCCCCATTCGTGTCGAACAAATGAATATTAATCAAAAAGGAAAATAAACCTTTCCGAGTTTCAATGAAATGACGAAAGTCCGTCCAAATAGTCTCGTTGCTTTTCGTTGTCCCCTCTGTAATGTGGACGTAGAAAATACAAGGATTCATTCAATGGGTGTGTACATGGATTCCATTCTCTGTACAGGTAAAGCTCACTCAATCCTCCTTTGATAAAGTACCCAAATATATTACGGTGACGTAACGTTATGTTCAGTACATTACCTGTATCGCGCTGTAAAGCAGATGTTCGCGCGGAATGGCTCATTGAATTGAATTACAATACGTGATAGGAACAATACTCTGGCATCTATAGGTATTATGCCTAAATAATAGGCTGTTCTTTATCAGATGACGTAAAATGTTATGTAAATATGACTTTGACTCTTGCTTAAATGAGTCAAAAAAAAACATTTATATGAGTATCGATAATACGTCTACGTAAATATCCGTAACTATGAGTATCCACGAAAATGTCACTCTTATTACGTCTGAGAAGGCTTATGAAATAACTTAGATTCAGGACAATGATCACGTTTCCGGTCCTAAAACGAATTACTCTACCCTTCCAGATACAATCCAAAACGTACATCAACCTACTCGGTTTTCATGTCGAAACCCGAAGCGAATAGATAAACCTTTAAAGTGGATATTAAGTGATTCACTAAGTCATTAATGCTTCTGTCTCTTTTAACAAAACATTCGCGCAATCAACATAACCCTTTTCTTCGTATGCCCAAACTTAACACATTATTAATGAATACTGCACTCACTCGTTCGCCGCAAATATAATTTATCCAACAAACTTTCCGAAGTGTCAACCCTATTTTATTTAATGAATGGGATCAAGTTTGGAAGCCTTATCGTCTGATGTAATGTTTGTTCCCTTGTGTTTCTATCGTCTGATGTAATGTTTGTTCCCTTGTGTTTCGACCATAATATCTGTGGTTTGATATAAAGCTTTTCTAATACACTTTTGAACTAAACCGTGGTCGTCATTTGTCTAAAAAGACAATTTATGGCTATGACGATTATACAAAATATTCCGTAGAGAAATATTTCATTCACAAACATTACAGAAAATTCTGCAGTCTAGTGCTCGTATAGCACAGTTCCAGTTTTTCCTTAACCTAGTTTTCCCCGCAAAATTAATGGGGCGTGTTTGTAGGTTTTTCTGGATATTGAAATGCGGCCAACAATCTTACGGAAGGCTGGTCGTGAATAAGGTAATCATCCAATTTAAAACAGCAAACGAAAGTAATTAGGTTATTCGGAAGAATGAAATGATAGCATCGTTTTCTTTTGTCAGCCATATAATGTTCAAAGAATTCCGTTCATATTTGTGAGGTTTTCCCTTCAAATATTTCGCAACAGCTGAATAATATAAGACACAGCACGTGTTAACCTACACTACAGTTTTATAAACTGTTAAAAGTTTGCTATATCGGACTCGACGGAATATGGGGAATAATGTAAAAAAATTTCAAGTAGCATCTGTTTGTAACACGTCCATGAGAAATATGTTTTGAACTGCGTCATATGCTGGATTCTCATGTCTCAGTTATATTAGAGGAACGAGTTGAGAAATACTACGTCTTTCCTAACTTTTATATTGTTTAAAATTTCAGTTTTACTGTTACGTTTAGTGGCGTGTGTTTTAAGGTTGCTCGAGTTTCGTGTTTTATGTTTCTCTTTTAAGTTTTTGTCGTGTCTCAAGAGTTGCATTAAAGCACTTTAGGATCTTTGCACTGTATGGCAGAGTACAAAAATATACTACATACATACCAAGCCGTATCATGTTTTATATTTAACATTAAATACTTAATCACTGTCTTTGTAGTATCAATGCTGTTAAATAACACTAAAAAAAAAAAATGATATCACGTAAATTTTATTAGTGAAATAAAACAAACGTAATTCATCTTTAGAAGTTAACTTCAACTGTTTAATATTCAACCGAGACTCCATCCTCTAAATTAAGCATAGAACTCTCAACATTCCCTGGTATTAAATTTAAAAAGTTTCAAATAAAAAACGACTTGGACGACGTTTATTTTCATTCGAGATAGGGTTTTTTTTGCGGAATTAGCGCATAATCCGAACTCTCGCCGGCTCATTAATCAAACGCTAACGACTTTAGATTGTGGCCTCCACATACCCTGAATGCTGACCTAAGCTCAGACACTGCGTTTGCCTTTCCTTATGCACTTGGAGATTAGTTTGCTATCTCAAATAGTGGAACTTAAATTGAACGAGCTTCTTTGTGATGTTGAAAATCGTCGCCGTTTTTACGACTTTCGAACTAACGTATAAATCATACGATCCAAGTTATTTACAAAGTTATCACTATAGGAGATATCTTCGTCTACGTGTACCTATCAGAATAATACGTTAAACATAAAATAAAGCAAGAGTTCTAGCTGACTCCTGAAGCTTTAATAATAGTATAAATAACTTTTGTTATTAGTGAACGAAACTTCTTCAAAGTTAAACGTACTTACGGTACTAAAATATCATAAGCTTACTAATATAGATTGATTTCATCGTAATTAACTTGTTACGAATCTATAAAGCAATCCTTGACACAAGTTTTGACCGTAAATGGTCCTGAACCCTTTCAATTAATTGATTTTAATTTGACTTATGTAACTGAAGCAGTAGGATACTGCCATCTCTCATTTAATTGTTTCCTAGCAAACTAAAATCTAATTTTAATTGGATCACAGCCCGGTCATTGTTTCGAAGGAGATGAATGTGAACGGGATGGAATTTATATTCAATTCAGTTAAGGATTGTCTTTGTTGAGTATTCGTTACTGATTCGGAAGTTCAAGGGTTGAAGGTATTATTTTATTTTTCTTCGTACTTTTCCATTAATCATTTTTCCAAAGAACATAATTCATCTTCAAATTGTGAATTTTCTTTTCTTCTTTTATACCATTGTCTTAACTTTTTAGAATCTACTTACTTTCATAACGTTGATAACCACTCTGCTCTTTCCATAAAAATTTAAACTATGATGTCTTAGTTTACGTTAGGCTTCCCAGTTCTATTTTCGTTGTTGCGCTGTTTGCCGGGAAACGGGTTAATGTGGTGCTTCCTAGTCGATGGGCTCGTATCCTCGTATGAATCAGCCTGTAAATGTACACATCTGAACATCAGCCTACCCTGCAGACCGCTACTCTAAGCAAATCCAAACGTGTCCATAGGATAAGTACTACATGGATTCTATATGTATAGTAGCCAATCTCTCAAAGTGAAGGAGCGTGATTTAATGGCAAATATATTCCGTCTATTCCTCGTCAATACTACAATATGATGATTTTTATGGTTCTCAAATAAAACAGAACGAGTAACAACAGTAAATGTGCTCTCATAACTTCCTTTAACAACTACACCAACTTGTCGTTCGGTTTTTATGTAATAAAGGGAAAATAGCACAAAGTAACGTGGGTTATAGCTAGTCTTCAATAATACAGCGTCGTTAAATAAGATGCTTTGTTCGCGGGACATGTCGGCAGCTAGATTCGACATGATAAATGTAGAGTACGAGACACAATACAAAGGCAAATTCAATGGTCATATATCAGAATTTAGGAGTATCTTTGACGTAACCACGTACCGAAGCTTTGGTGGTGATAGGAACTATTAGGAACTCTGTTTTAATTGCAAAGGAAATTCTTTTTGCAAGGGACAATTTGCATGAGATCCTCGTTAAACGCAGGCTCGCTGTAATGAAGTGACTAAAGCAGACTGGAGATGTTCGTAAAGATAATAAATACTTGGTCATAGCAGATCGGGTAAAGTTCAACACTATAATTTAGGACAATAATCGTAGTTTTGATGGAATCATATTAGTAAGAAAAGTAAATGGCTCTACGGAAGATCATAAAACCGTCAGAACTTTTATAACAAAGCTAATGTATATGAAGATAGCATCAGGTAGACTATTAGACGAATAAATGTTGAAAGTGTTTGACTATGATCGTACGAAAGTTTTCGGTAGGTACTATTATTTTATTTAATACGTTTTTCTTTGATTGCTTAGTTTCTTACCATTTTGAATATTATTATTGTTATAATATAATAAGTTAAGCCGGATAATTAAAAACAGATGATTATTTATAAACAAAACTGATTAATATAATTGTGTGAAAAGATCTTTCCTTTACCATCTTATATTATCAAAGTTTTATGCATGCAGCTTTACAGCCAAGGAAACCCGGAAAAAGACACGATGGTATTAATATGTGGGAGCATTGTTCCCCAGACGAGACACTAACTAGATTCGCCATGATAAATGTACTGCACGAGGTACGCGTCGACTGCTAACTTGATTAACGTTGATTAACCGAACAATATGAACTGGGTCGGGGGAAATTCAATTTTTAAACTTTCCACTATGTATGGGGCTAATGGAGGGTAGGTTGAATTAGACGGTGTCACTGCTGTGCAAGTTTGAGTTTTGTAACATATTGGTGTAATGTGAGACGCAAGTTTATGCAGGTGACAAGCCAGTAGAAAACAATATGGCATAAAATGGAAAACTAAATAACAGGTTAAAAACATGTAACCTGAATACCTGAAACATTGGAAACAAAGTCAAACATAAAGGAACATACATGCGTATTACTACTTTTAAAACTATCAGAATATCCACATACGCTCTATAAATAAAAGCGATGGCAAACGAAGCCATATTGCAAAAATGTTCCCAAAAATAAAACGGAACTTCATAAACTAAAAGCGCATGTTTATCTCGAACTATCCGATTGAACAAAACTCCAATAATTTGGATAGTTCTTTCGTCGATACAGCCACGTGACACAAACAGGAAGCTTGTATAATCCTGGATGCAAAAGTTTCGCTCATAGTAATCGGATTCACTTGTTACGTACGAATTTTTTGCTTATTATACGCGACTGGTTTATTTAACTTTTGTTAATAAGTTTTTACTTTTATGTTTTGGTGTTTACTTCCTGGTATCGATTTAAAGTTTTGCGAGTGCCTCTAGTCACCATCATAGAGGATTGGTGGTAAGGATTGTTGGGAAAAGAAAAAAAAAAAAACAACTTACATAATGAATCATACAAAAATGTTATTTATAAAATTTCAGCACATGCATGGTACTACATACTTTCCTCACCTACTTATAAAAAATACAAGTGAACAAAAAAACGTTTCACCAAACGTCATGTACGGAATGTGTAACTGAAGCGTTCAAAGCTTAACACGCGAAGAACTAAATCTATTGGAAAACATTACGAGTCTTCCCTTTTACTAGTTTCGCCCACTTTCACGTGTTTTAAACCGTCAAGAAATATAGTGTTACCTCGCCTTGGTATCGGTTTTTGTTTTAAGACCGTCGTAAAACTTACCTAGACAGGATCTTAAGGCAATGAATTCTCGTACTGGGCTCTTAAACCTTGTACTTTAATATTGAAATACCGATACCCGATACCGAATTTCTTCGAGATATATTTAAGTTAGATAATGATAAAATCTTTAGCAGAGTTAATTTGGGTAATGTGGTCATTTATTGAAACAAATTATTATCGAAACAATAGATTGAAACTCATTATGTAAACCGCAATCATCTGTCGTCAACGTTTGACGAACGTTACGATCTAATTGGTATACTATGTACCGGTAACCACTATAACATTATTAACCACACCTGATTTGAGAACAAAACCTGTCATCAAAGGTGTCTGGACAATCATTGGAGGTATGAGCTTGATTATAATGATCAATTAACACGAACAAGCTATGTACAATACCCATTAGTTAGAACAATGCACAACAATAGTGTGCGAGCTTCTTCTCAAGAAAACAAATGACTTTCACCCCGTACCTATTTACCTATTTACTATGTACCATGAAAAACAAGTAACGGTTGTAAATTAAATAAACGAATAGGTATAGCAAATAGTTACATGTAAACATTCTTGTATGTGTTGATAAACTTAATTGCGTTCTGTTGTTTATGTCATGATTGTTTAGTAATTAGCTGAACAATATATGTTATTTGATTCACAATGTTCTGTTTAACATTGAACTAAAACATGGTCAAATTTCCCTTCAATTTAATTTAGAATTAAATTACCTCAATGTTTCTAACGGTACATTGTTTTACCGAATATTTTATCAGCCAATACCAATATTAAAACAAGGTTTGGTGCTGTTCTTGCCGGGGTTACTTACAAAATATTAGGTATTACCATAAAACAGGCTCGGAGTAACCAATATAACGTTATTAGCTTTATATCAGGGCTCCCCGACTCCGCCTTTGACACGGGATTATAGCCGTGTGAAGAGCAAATATAAGCCATCTATATTGATTTTTTAATATTGTCTCATGTTTTATAAAGGAATGTCGTCGGTAAATTGGGTAATTGAATACTGTTCCGGACGTAATTTCTGTTCTTTATATAAGTATCATTTTTACGCCCGTTTTCTTTAAGACTGAATATTTCTAAATTATCATATCTTACAATGAAAATGAAATATATTTATCTTTATTGATAACGTTGATTAAGCTCACTCTAATATAAGCTATAGGTACTCAAACAATAATTCACTTTCTGAACTTAGTACCTATAGCCAGAGGAATTTGCAATGACATTCACTGCACCCCTGGCATATCTCATCCGGTCATTTCATAGCTGGACTGTGCTACATAGACGTTGCACAATCCTAAAGCTCGCCAGGAACTCAACACCGACATCCTCTCAAGCCTGACGAATTGAAACCAGTTGAATTTATTCTCGAAAATATAATTTTATTAAAAACTCTAAAGTTCGATTTATTGAAAACTATTTTTCCAACGGAGGAGGAAATCGTCTCTCTGCTGGCTCCACTTCTAAGGCTTACCGACCTATTGTTACAAGACTTCTTTGCGGGTGACAAAGAGTTTTTATTTAAGACGATTTCGTAAGAGCTGAATCATAAAGACTGTGTTATTTTAAATTGTATTGTGGTTTGTCCGCAGAACTTTCTTCGCATTTCCTCTTTCTACTTTATTATCTTTAAGTTTAACATAATTCAAATGTAATTATACTTGTGAAAAGGTCTCTTAAGTAGATTGTGGTGTTTAATTATTTTGGGTAAATTAATTTAGCTTTCCTTCAGTTTTTCAGCTTTTACATAGATTTTCTGGTTTGACAGCTAAGTAACTGACAATTGTGTAATAAAATAATTGCCGCACGTTTTTCATTATGACCACAATGTATTTAGATTATATTTCATAATAATAGTAATTAAGCTACATAAACGAAGTGAAATATGTAGGTACATATTCTCAAAGTTATATCTTTTATCTGTTATTCAATAAAAGATTTTTATTCATAACTCTCTTTTAAATATCTGTAATATTCATTAGGATCGTAGCCTCGCAGGCCTTTCTTTGCCGCGTGAAAAGCTTTGCCACCAAAGCGCAGTTCAGAATGTTCAGACTAAAAAATATTGCACCACGAAGTAAAAAAGTGAAACAGCGCAATGAAACATGCTTAGAGGATTTTTTCGCAATGCCGCTCCATTCAAGTTCTTGTCCCCTTTGAAAAGTTTTATATTCGTGTCACTGGACAGTTTTGGTCGGTTTCACTTGATTAGCCAGCTTTTTAATAGAGGAGAAGATTGCCTTAGTTTGAATGCTCGGAAAATTGTATTAAACTTGTTATTTCGTGATTGGAGTATTTTTTTCCTGTGACCTATATTTTGTATGTGTAGACTGCTTTGTGAAGGTTGATCATTCAGTGTATGTTCTCGTACTTATTTCAACTTTTTACAATTCGTCGACGTTTATTTAGATATAAGTAATTTCCATAAAAAAATTTCTAAAATTGTCTAAAATACTGTTTGTTAAAATTAAAAGCTGAAGATGCCGAAAAAAAGGTTCATCTCTTCCTTATAAATGGTTTATTATAACGTATTCCTTTTGAATTGTAATGGACTACAATTTTATTATTCCTTTAAAAAATCCTTTTATGTATTTCAGGTAAGTTTTCCATCAGTCGCCGTTCGGTGAGTACGACAATTTTTTATTCATTAAAGCCGTCGATCCATAGTGGACCGTTAAAAGCGGACCATTAAAGAAGTCTATTACTTTAAATGACGCCGTTATCAAAATTGATTTCGATGCTTTTATTATATTTTAACGACTTGATCGTTAACATACCGTCACTTTGATTTGTTTTTGTGACCGGCAAGAGTATTAAAGTACTGTCATATAGTTTACAACGGTATAAAAGTAATATTATCGCAAGGCTTTTTTCATATAAAAATGATTTCAATATCAAAATATGAGAGCGACCGAAAATCTCATTAAGTTGTGTTTAAAATCTATTCTAAAATAACTTGATCATCTTAAATGATACTCCCATCTCCAAGGATAATCGTGAATTATTATTTATGAGGTCATTACAAAAAGGATTAACTCATCTCAGGCACGGTGTCATTAATTCTTCCGTTCCACTCCCTTCTAGCTACATTGTACGTTAACCTGTTTAGACTAAATAGATTGAAATTTCAATTCTGTTATAATTGTTTGCTATGTATATACTGTCGACAAGGGTTCGCACTAAACATGGGTACCTGAAGCCATGACATAGATTGTGTAATCCTAATAGTTTGTTAAATGAGATTGTAAATTATGGCTCTGAAACAGGACCGTGTAAGATCTATGTAACATTAATTAATTGTTATATAAGATAAAGCGACTATGTTACACGTATTGTTTGTAATGTAGCTTTTATGTTGTAGAAATACTTTAACAAGACGATGTTGAAATATAAAATGTAATTTTTCTCGCTCGTCCTTAAAAATGCATGTTTTACAAACATTGCTTATTGTTTTCCCTCTTTCTCTGTTCCAATTTGTCGGCAAGAAGAAAAAAAATCATCGTCTACACATCTAAAGAGTTCGCGTCCGCGGTTAACACAGCCGACCTAGAGCCCGAAGCGCTCGCAATTCAGTCTCAGCAAACATACGGGCCTCTATTCAGGCCTCCGAACTCAACGGTTACAGGAATATATCGATATTGCATGCCGGCGCGTCCCACCGAAATGAGCCTTTTGTTTTACGATCTATTGTTTCTGTGGTCCTCCATGCTTCATTATACTACAAAGACATTCGTTTTCTTGGTATGTTTTTATTTATTATGATGAAGTCTTTCCACACGTACATACGTTACATTTTCTTTGTTACTTTATGTTCCGTACACACAAATTTAATAACACGTCGGTCGGGTTAAGCTGGAATGAACAGACAGTTTTGATGTTATCAGACCTCTAACCTACTGAACATAAACATGCCTAAGTCATTACGTTATATTTGGATGTCTGCCAGACTTTCTAACCTTGCTTTAGATGTTTCTTAGACCTGATTAAGAGATATTAAGTCAATAAAGTAACAGCTAATTTGTTGCTGTCCTAAACAAATAAAAGTATTCGATATTGGCAAAGCACGTGTGGATTTAAACTGCAACAATTTTACGTTCAAGAAAAATCTCGATAACGGGTAATACTAGTGGATAGCTTTCATCCAACTGTGTGGGAAATGGCAGTAACACTTCGCTGCCCCCATTTCTGCCGTGTGCACGGGAAAGTGAAAGTCACTGTTAGTAAACGGTTTGATTGTGTTCCTGTCAGGAAAGTTATTGCTAACCCACACTAGATAGGCATTTACTTTAATAATATATCGTGGATTCCCTAATATATTAACTGTTTCAGTCTGTTTCTTTATAAGCATCATTTATAAAAGTTATTTCAGTTATGTTCTTAGAATTTTGAGCTCTCAGCAAATCTATCCCAAGTCGCCTGACATCTGAACAATTTCCTAGAACGCTAAGACTCTGAACGCTAATGAAACGCTGTCCTTGTAGAAACCGGGCTCACTAAATTCAACGTATATTATCGACGCGATCGAAGAACAAAGACGGCTGGTTGAAAGCAAACCCTATAAATATACATTGAATCGAGAATATTGGGAGGTACTCTCTCTAATATGGGAAACTGATAAAATGGAAATGATCAAACCAAATTGTATAATCCATCTCACATTAAATTAAAGGTCTTATATGAACGCTTGGAAATAAACGAAAATATCTGTTCAAATAAATTTTGAATTCTTAAACGTTTTAGTTAAAAAATGTTAAAATAACGTTACCTTCCTTTTTTGCCAAAAAATAAACATCGGAAGGGGTAGAATATTTTGGATCATTAGCTATGCCCTTCTGTATTTACTGAAGGCAATTCTCATTTGCATTATTGTTCCATACCAGTACTCGCAGGGTTCTCTTGACTAAAAATTTTACTTAATTCTTGACAGAACAAGTATAGAACAAAAGATTTTCGCGGAATTTTCCCTTTGCGTAATTTTCTCTGTAACATCGCATTACCACATGTATGAAGCGTGTATATAATATGTTTTTGGTGTGTGAGTGCAAGCAATCAGTGGATGTGGCGAACACAGGTTGTGAATTTACAAAATTCCTTGATTACTTAATGATTTTTCATGCTTCAAGGTTTATTAATCGATTTTTATTATTTACTTCATGTTTCATTTAGAAAAGAGTAATTTAATTTCAGTTCTTAAATCAATGTGAATTGAATTTGTTTATTATTCTTTCACATGCTGATATAAAACGTAATAATTGTACCTTGAATATAAAATATAATTCTTAGAATAATACGTTCATACAATATCCTGTTCAGAAAAGTAAGTTTAGCTCGAGGCTATATTTCATATTGCAATTAAAAGTGTCTCGCTGGATTTTTTCGCTTTTCATGTTTAATTACTAGGTACATATTTTTCTACATTTAAAACCTACGTAATAACTTAGTTAGCTTTGAAATAACAGTATTTACTTATTAATATTAAGTTTAAAAATTATATGTCACATACTATAACACTACATTGAGTTAAATCTAAACATCAGAAGGTGTCAGAGATCAAATAACTCTGGTGATTAGAGGATTTACTACTTAGCGGTATTACGTCCCTCTCAAAGGTTCTCTTGGTGATTAAAGTGGGCGTTAACATCGTAATTCGATCAACAGATTGATGGAACCGATTTGTTGGGATGCCCTTACATATTTGTCTCTTTCGCATGTCGGTTAAATCTTGATACCTTGTTTTCCAAACGATGGCGTCTACTTAAATTGTACAGGGGCTTTCAATTTTAGTATTATAACCATTTCTGTTTTATATTACACTATTTTGTAATGTTTCGTAATGCATCACATTATTTCCTTATTTTTTTGTACCGTCCTCTAATGGATACATGAAAGTTTTTCTACTATTTTTGCATCCTCATCTCTCTTGCATTAAATGAAAATACTTGTAATACTTTCAGAATTTACTGCTTCTAATGCATTCGCTCTATCTCTGTCCTTTTTACTCTTGTAATAAGTGAAGTAGTTGCGTCGCAATGTTCGCCTTTTGAACGCTTGTGGTCCTTTGCCTGTAAAATGTAGGTCGCTGCCATGGATAGTACACTTTTCAAAAACTCATTTGTGTTTCCACTTTAGACTTCTCTTCGAAATTGCGATTTCCATTAATAAATCATTTGACTTGATTCTCAAAGTTTGATAGACTTCAAAGAGTTATCTTCTTTGAATAAATCTTCAGCCTACTAATTCGATTTATGAGATATTACATTAAGTAAAGAGAAAAATCGCTGTATGATGCTAAAAAGTCCAAAACCATGGGCTAGTTACATCATCAAAGATGAAATGTAGTTCTTTTGTCAAGATAATAACAGATTCACAGACAGAGAGTCACAATTTATACACGCGATGAATAGATGATTTTCCTAAATGTTGCGTTTAGGCACGAATTTTATAGCGTAATTGAATTTCGTAAACGTTTTGCAACGTTTATCGTTTAATTCCGTACCTCCATACACGTTAAATACATTTGCATTGATCGATATTGAATTAGACTTGATTACAAAGCTTAACGTGATCCGTCCACCGGAAAGATAAAAAGTAATTTATAAAAAAAACCTGTCTGATCCGAGTATCGACAGGTTGCATTAGGCAGCTGTCGCTTGACCCTCTTTCAATTCCCGATTTAATTTTACGAAGGTGGCTTAATTTGCCTGACATTAAATATTTTTCAATACTTTGATTTATGACGCCAAATATCTATTTTTAGATAGTCATCTTAATGATTTATCCATTCGGATTTATACCCAGGTGTAGTAAAGTATCCGGTTGGGTTATCCCCTGGTATTTTCGCTGAGTTACTACCGCTAGCTCTGACCAGGATTAGATGAATACCAACGGGAAGCGGAAACACTATTTCATTTTAAACCACCTGGCAGAGATGAACTATAGCGTAATAATTTCTGTTTCTATACAGCCGAACGGAAATTTGAATTGACAGGTAGCGAAAAAATATTTGTTGTGTTTTATTTATCAAAATAGTCTAAATAATATTTTCAAAAATTGTGAGTTTGAGTTAGATAAAATCTTTGTGTAAACTAATAGCTTATCTTTGTTTTCATAATTATATCTAACCCTGGACGTTTGGCCGTCTCATTTATATGAATCATTTCCGTGACATTTAGACGCAACCTTCTGCATAATTAATCACGGACCTATTTCCCCCTCATTTCATTATTTTATCAGGAAATCTACGGGAAACCCATGTCACAAGAAGGATTTTAGTCATCAAGCCTAAGGGCGGAATATTGATTTTTAACACATCGAGATGAGTTTGCGCTTTCTAATAAGACCAAGATCCAATATCTGAAATAGCGTTCGATTACTGGAAGTGCTCGTTAAACATATAGTCAGGGGCTAAGGTGAAGCTTTCCCCTGGGTTTTATGATCATCACTTTTCGTTTTTAATGCCGGTTCTTACAAACGGAAGGCCCCTTTTGTTAGGGATATCTTTTAATGTTCGCAATTAGAATAAGTAAGGAATTTTATTGTAGCACCCAAAGTCTTTGATTGTGTTGGAAAATACTATTAAGATTATGTTCAGAAGCTCGCGGGGGCTGTTAAAAGTTTTTAACATAATACATATGTATTGCTTTCTTTGTCAGAAGTTATTTTGATATTATTTTTAAGTAACAGTGGGTAAGTGTAGGTACTCCGCCTGTAGTTGCGAAATGGAGCCATTTGCTGAAAATGTATTAACTCGTATTGTTTCTTTTTACGTATTCTTTCTTTTTGTTACCTTTTATTAACGTTCACCTTTAGATATGTATGATATTCTCGTATTTTCTGTTTTTCAATTACCTACTTACCTAAAAATAGAAATGACTTTATTTCTGAATTTGTGGACTTCTGAACGTGTGGATTGTACTGTTTTCTGTGGATTATCAAAAATAAGCAGTTCGGTATAGCCACATCGAATTCGCAGGTGTCAAGTATACATTCGTTAATACGACATGTGATACTTATAAACCGACTTATTTCCCTCATTAGTACTTTAGTACCTCTGACAGACATATTATTAGAAATTTCATGAACTGTCACTGAAATTGAGTTAGAGCCAACACCGACGCTGTTTAGTAATCGTGAACATTCAATTTTGCTTCTCGAAGTTTGTGCAGCGCTAGGAATAATTGATTAATGAATGACGTTATGTATGCAACACCGGTGCCACCTATTAGTTTAGGGTCAGATTATCCAAAGCCGAAGTTGAGGCTTGAATAAATTAGTTGGTAGTTTGTTGTTCACGGTCATAATCGAATTTTGAGAGTAGATTTTGCTGTTATCTTTAACCATGGCCTACTTTATGGATACAAAACACAACATTCTATAAAATCGGGGGTTTTTTTTTATAACAAATTGCCCTAAAATCAATCAGATTCATGCGGGATTTAGAGCACGATTGACTAATTGCTGCGTTTAATGCGTCATGTCGTTAACGAAATCGTGCCCTCTGTATACCAAATGTTTTAACGCTCACTATATATCTCTAAATTATCTAATCGATAGAACCCTCCACGTTTTTTGTATGTTTCTAATATTTGTGTCGTGTTGCTTTCAGTAAATCTTCTTTGTAAAGATACGCGGACTGTCGCAAGCTTACGTTGGGACATGGGTCGAACATAAACCCCTTTAAAACATAATCTGGAATGGAACGGGACTATGGCCGGGAGTCCGTTTATACCGATTATTATTATGATAGCGGTCTACATTCGACACATCATATTTGTAATTTTCAACCATATTAAATTATCTTTCCAGAGTTATGTAATGGTTTCTACCAAGGCCAGTCTACTTGATTAGAATCAATATAAACCACGGAGAATCTATATAGCTATTTCAGCTTAGAGAATACAGTTTGATTTATACAGCTTCGTCTGTTAAACTCATAAAACAAGTGATGTGACAAATGAGTGTATTTAGATAAAATTTTACGATCAACGTTTAGCTTATACCAGTGCATTTATTTTTATGGTGTCGTTCAGAACGAGTTTTAAAACAGTTTTCGTCGTGGTCCTTCCTAAAAGCTTGATTATTGCCAGTAAACAGTCAATAAAAGCAAATTCCAGTAATAATGTTGTTTAAGGTCCTTTGTCTTTCTATTCTTTGTAGAGCCTATTTTTCTTTTATAGTAATGATAAATTACTCATAAATAAAAATACATTTTTTTTAATTATTTATTTATTTATCAGAAACTGTTTTATAAAAAATATACCCTAAAACTATGCCCCGCAAACCCGTTTACACGGTTTGTCTGCGGGAACGTAACAAGGTATTCTAACAAAATCTTTTAAGTAATGCGGATACTTATTATTACTTAAAAACTAATAATTACTACCAATGTAAGATTTTTAGGATCCAACTAATGAGTCTTGACGCTGGTATTTACTACTACAAATAATGTCATCAAATGTAAAACCATGATCGTGGTCATGGAACATATTAGGTACATTTCTATTTAAGCTACAAAAACCTAATGGATCCCTAACTTCACGAACGTTTTATTTATGAAGTTATAACTGTCACATTTCACTAACAAAAACACCAGTGCCAGTTAATAGACAAGTTTTTCGTATAAAACTACACATCACGATAGGTACAGTCAGCAATATAAGTCCATTAACCTAAATTTACAATACACCTGAAAACCAAGTGTAGAAAATGCCACAGCAAACATAACCACCAACCAAAGCTTTGGTAAATTTTATCAAAATAACCGATTAATAGATCTTTCACAATTATAGAGATAAGAACTATTTCGATCACATTAGATTTCAACAAAATAACCGCATCAAAATCAGTCAATTCAATTAGGAGCTACGATACCTCAGATACATACACATGCGAAACTAATAACCCCCCTCTTTTTGCGTCGGCGGTTAACTATAACCTTGAAACCAGAACACCAATCGTCTGAACGATGATTCTTATTTCAGGCGGTTTGTAAATCACATTTTGATCAACTCTTGTTGCTGACTTTACTCACGTTACGTTCGTCGGCCTGACATCCACCCCTAAAACTGATGAGGGTCACGGGTGTCGGAGACACGCCGCAAGCCCACAAAAGCACAGCTGTGAAAATACGAAGCTATAGCTTGACATGTTCTGAGGTAGATCGTTGGTTTTAATATTAAGAGTTTTTCTGTGAATTATGTCTATGTTATACACGATGTGGTGTAAAGGTTGTTACGTGATGGCGTTGAACGTAAGATGGCTGTTTGGGAAGATGTTAGTTATTTATAAACTTTGTATTCACGTAGTTTATTTATTGGAGTTTCCGACTACAAAACAGACCAGTAATTATTTTCCTTAATGCATTTGTAATGATTTAAGATTTTTGCATCTAGATTGCTTTCACTGCCCATATCCATGGTAAAAAGAATTTCGAATTGAAACAGTCCCATGGTAACATAATATTGGACTGTTTCGGTTTTCATTGCCGTTGGGAATCAAATCAACCTTTACCGAATCGGCCCTTTTAAGTCCCAGGGTTCTAACCATGGGATTTTAAAGGAATCGTTTTCTTTACCTCAAATTAAATTTTTGCCTGACAAAATTGCTGAAATGTGAAGATCAAAGACAACACTGGTATAAAATACAGCTTTGTTGAATTGCAAACAAAAGAAATATTATATTTATATCTTACTTTTGTTTATGTGTGGAATGAAGAAAATGTAATCGCTATTGCTATCCCTACCTTCGTATTAAAAAAAATACCTACTGGAATTTTCAAACGAAGTCATTCAGGACGCTATCTCACATTTGTTATTAAAAGGAATATCCGAAAAAAGTACCTGAACATTTGCCCATACTTTTCTGTTGAACTTCAAACATTCCATTCACATAAACGAATAGATTCATTTCATACTTAAGAATGAATTTTTATAGTAAATCAAAGTTATATACTCTGGATCCATTTTTAAGATATTTAATGTTAACAAATAGATACTCGGACGGCGGACTCGGACTAACCACTCGACCAACAGGGGCCCGAGTCTGCTATTTACACTCCGTGTCAGTATGCCAACAGTTGCATCGTCCGGCGGCGCTCGGGTGCACTCGGGCCGCTTCGGGCGCGACTCGTGCGCGTTCGGGCCGCCCGAAGCGGCCCGAGTGCACCCGAGAGGGCCCGAGCGCCGCCGGACTATGCAACTGTTGGCATACTGACACGGAGTGTAAATAGCAGACTCGGGCCCCTGTTGGTCGAGTGGTTAGTGACCCTGACTGCTATACCGGAGGTCGTGGGTTCGATTCCCGCCCAGGACAAATGTTGTGTGATGAGCATGATCATTTGTTCTGGTGTCTGGGTGTAATTTATCTATAATATGTATGTATTTAGAAATATATAAGTAAGTTTATCAGTTGTCTGGTTACCATAACAGAAGCTCTGCTTAGCTTGGGATCAGATAACCGTGTGTTTGTTGTCCCAGGATATTATTATTAGGATATTATTATACTAATAATAATATTTCGATGAATAGAATGTTTACGACCCTTAGGCAAGAATGTAATTATTTTGTACTAAAAATCTTAATTACATTCGGTACCATGAGCTCAAGTATTTATATTGATATTTGAACCCTAAACTGTTTTAATTAAAGGACGCGTATTGTGACATAGCTCATAAATTAAATGTAGATATAATTATAACCAACGAATACATACATACATATAATCACGCCTCTTTCCCATAGGGCTAGGCAGAGACCACTTCTTTCACAGCATAACACAGGCAGCTCGCGAGCATGCAGCGAACAGCTGCTCGTGTAAAGCTCGTTCGTCAGATGTGGACGCACCCTTACACACTTCTTTCCCACGAATAGTGTAACATAAATTGACTTTAAATTTTCTTAAATATCTATTGTTCGCTTATTTTATACCAACAAACTAACGCCAATATTTTTCACACGAGTGCCTCAAAAAGGAGTGTTATGTTTTCAGGGTTCATGTATGTATGTATGTTTGTGAGTTTCTTTATTCCATCATAACTTCTAAAAGGCTTGACCGATTTCAGTGTTTGTGGTATCATTAGAAGCTTTGAGTTATCCCGAGTGACATAGGCTATGTGGACATTAAAAAATGGTCAAGTGTGAGTCGAAATCGCCTGCAAAGGGTTCCGAACGATTATTTTTTTTGGATTGTGTCATATTTTTGTGTTGTAGCGCTCTATAAAATATTATTTATTTTATAGAGCGAGATTTTTATTTTTTTTTATTATATTTTTTTTATTATTTATTGTAACTTCAGTATTTGGCCATAAGTAACTTGCGAACTTGAGTAGGGCTTTAATATTGATGTGCTTTCTTACATGTTATTTGCTTGAGGGCTGGTACAAAGTCAAGAAATATTTAATGTATGAATTTACGACTAACAATAAATATGATAATTTACCTGTTCGCGCCGCCCGCCGCCATTGCGTTTCCACGTGAGAAAACAACGTGAATATGAATTTCCCTTATGGGGATTTTATTCTTGATGAATGTCTGATTTTGATGTAGTTCACTCGCGAATTCGAGTTTCTTATTACGTTAAGAGTTTTTCCTGTCTATATTTATGGTTATTATATTATTATTATTATTTATATCTAAAAATATTTGGTACTTTATAATTAAATATTGGTATATTATCATGGCATAAGCGTAAATAATTACACACGTACCGATAGATATACCTATAAGTTACTCGATCGTCTTAAATGCAGTACAAAATTGTACTTCATATTTTATTTTGTTCCATCCGTTCATTATTAATCGTGAATACAAAATATTACTCGAAAATAAAACGAACAACAAAGTTATCGCGCTCGCATTGGAACTGTCTAAAATCGAGCATTTAATTGTCGTAATCAGCCTCATTCATCACATTTCGCGTAATGTTTTATGAATGTTGATTAATGATCACTTTAATACGCTCGCTTCGAATATTCAAATGTATCCTAACTTTGTTGTATACAGACTGAGTTGAGTTAGCAGTTCGTTCGTCGTCCAAAATACGAATCAGTTGAGCATTGGTACGTTTGGTTCCCACGGGACTCTCATTGTTTTAGTTATTCTAGCGCCGAGGGTGTTCGTACATAAATATTTCGTAACTACAACAATCTTTTGTTTTCAGCCGTCTGGAAAATAAATGTGTTTTGATCTAGACACTTTTAAAAACTTCGCCCTATGATGCTTTAATTTAAAAACCTTATTAGTTTTAACTCGCTTATTATTTTGTTCAGAACTCAGATATTGAGAGCGAAATTAGTAACAACTTTTACAGGCGAAGTATAAAAGTTTCATAAATTCGAGTACCTATAACAAAGTTAGATATCAGACAATATGATGATACTCCATTATCAACACAAAAAAATGTTGTAGTCGTTATAGAAGGGAGTTGACCGCATTAAACCGTACAAACGGAAAGAAATATTCATTTGATATTCTATTTTTATGGGGCAACTTGGTTGTTGTACAGCAAGCATCGTTTGAGGGCACGTCGTGTATGCGAGCGTATGCTGACTTAACTCACTCGTGAGGAGTATTCCATTGCAATATGTAGAAAAATATCGTTACAAAAAAAAATACAATTCACTGTTTTTTTACTACGGACAAATGTAACCAAAATTTTGTTGTCTGTGTTTTATTTTCTGTCAGATAAATTATATGAGAGCGCTTATACAGCATGTTACAGGCAAAAACCGACCGCTAATGTGATTTCGTAAAGTAACTAATGGCGCATGTTTGAATACTGAAATGTTGGTGAAAATAACAAAAAATAAACGCTTTGTTGATAATGATAGTTAGAAACCACAATATGATTTATTTCTGTAAATAAATAAAATGTACAATGCGGTTTATCTAACCACATTATCATGTGATTGATTACCTGCACATACCCACATATATGTAGATAACTATATCTTTGCGTATTAACACATACCTACTAATGTAAATGCCTTAAAAGTTGTATGAAAAATGCTGTGCACTTATGGAAGGAAAAATTTCGTAACGGAAGAACATTTCTTGGTTTCAGTGCTTAAAATATTTAGTTTACTTTTAAAGTACCTAAGTATAAAACACATTTATTGGTATGCTTGTTTGTTCCAATTTTAACTGTACACTTGAATTTATAATACCGTATCTAAAGGCATTAAAGATACAAGGAAGTTCTACCATGTTCTTACTATGTAAAAATAAACGTCGGCGTTTTTCAACATTGTAATAAGACAAGAGCTTTGCATGTTCACATATATTTTAAATTCTACATCATTTTATAAAATAAGATAAAATGTTGCGCATCGCTTGCAAACATACGCCGCCTTATTCAGGGAGTAGTAATGTTAAAAGATTCCGCTAATGTCGTCGTATTTTGTACATAGTGTGCGTTACGCAGTGACATTGTAGCTGGGACCTAATGTTAGTTATCTTTGCTAACGAACTTAAAAATGTCGAGAGATTTGTTAGCTTAAATTTTACCTTGTTTTGTGAGGACGTTTAGTTGAAATTTGCAAAAGCAAGATAGATTAAGATTCATACGTTTCTATTGCATCCTATGTGGCAATCCAGAAATAAAATCCAGTGGAAAATCCTTATGCAATTCCCAGTTCGCAGTGCATAATTGTTACTTCCGCTCGAAAATGACTAACAAAAGACCGACCAATTAAAACAGAACTGTCTTTAAGCTAAACTGGCGCACTGGACCTGTGAATATTCCTAACATTACCATAGATATGAGACCGCACTTTCGCCTCCCACAAAAGTTAGCCACAACCCGCAATAGAGAAGTCAAGTTATTTTTACGAGGTAACTTCGTGTGTGGCTTTAACAATAGCGCGCGAGTTGCCTCTAATTCATATATCCTTTATACCTATTATTTTTAATAGTTTAACACTCCGCGATAGTTCTTTGTTAGAGCTTTGTACAACAGCAACCTAACCTAACAGAACATTTATTTCTTCACATTGTATTTACGGAGTACGTGGGTCGTAGAATTAGTCTACATTATGTTCACAATTAATTATAAGTAAGACCTTTTCTCCTGTGGGACGAGCTTAGCTCAAATAATAATTAATTCCCCTTCCACAAACTGCTCTCCATAATACCTGTCTTATCAGTCAAAAGTTTTTAAATATCTTCCACCCTCATCCGCCCGCACTAAACAAATTCGTCTCAAACGTCTTAGAACATGCGAGATTCATTAATCTGAGCGTTTGAGGTTATATAAAAACAATAGTAAAATAAAATAATGGTAAGAAATTAGTGGGTTTGTGTAAATAATGGGAATAGTGCAGTGGTTTCCACAATAGAACGTTGTACACTTATGCCTGCGCATGAATGTTGGGTGTGGCAGTGGAGGCATGAACGTTGAATTAATGCCATGGAAATGATTTCTTTGCGCAGTGCAAGCGGTGTAAATTTTCATGGATGCTTGAGAAATAGCTGGAGAGTATCAACGCACTTTGTTGTAGGTTTTACCTTTTATGAAAATATAAACAAAAAGTGTGGTTTGTGTATTTAATTGTGATTGAATTTTACACTGCAAAAAAATGGTCTTTAGGTAAGCTTTATGTCGTGTAAGCTTAACTAAATACCACTTTTTATCTGCTGGAAAATAAATACATAGGACTAATATGAAATGAAATGGACTGAAATGGTACTGAACCAGTACGATTTACGACTGCTACGGCGTCAATAATTTAATGAGTTTAGATTGCTTTAACACGTTACACTTTTCATAGATCCTCTTCATATAATAGTTCTGATGATTTGTAAGATAATATACCGTTTATTTGTAAGAATATGGTGCAAGAAAGTTATGACAGACATTTGGATGCATGGTAGAATCCTTTTGATCTTCTGCCATGGGATTAAGAGAAAACACATGTTAAAACAGACAGGAGTTTTACCTTCCTTTGTTCATATAAAACTACTATAATCGGCTTTACAGTGAGCATTAAAACACTAACTTTAGGGTGGTTTGAATAAAGATTATGACACGCCACACAGGAAGGTCCCAAGGTCACTATGAATATTTAATACAACAGTTCCCACCTCGGAGAATATTTTGCATTAAAATATATTTTCCCTTTAGTTCTTTCCCTTATTTTTCTCCTGGATTTTACTTTCATCGCCTCAGATATTTACCTTAATATGACGTGCTATTCAGAATCGAAATGACTGTTTTAATACATACTAACAAAATCGCTAAAGATAATTTATTTTACATTGATAAAAAAAAATCTATTGATAAAAAAGTAACAAAAGGGGAATTTTCATTAAAGTTCAAAATGAACATATGAATTTAATTACTATTTCCTTGAAAATTCCCGAACAACTTTTACCAGACTTTGGAAATTCTCTGCCAACTAATTTTTAATTACGTATACTAAGTTTATTAACACTGGATGTTACCGGGGCAAGGCACGTATTTTTGTTTTTAGTATTTGAGTCAAGAAGTAGCTACGAAGGCAATGTATGATGGCAGATTTGTCCACTGTATCTGCTACAGTTGTTTATTACACGGAAAATGATACCTGCTTTAATATTGAAATGGGATTAATTATATACTTAAGCTCGTATTTGTTCCAGTCTATTATTTTGCAATAGTTGTCATTTGATAGTTCTAGACC
This sequence comes from Autographa pulchrina, assembly GCA_905475315.1. Taxonomy (NCBI): domain Eukaryota; kingdom Metazoa; phylum Arthropoda; class Insecta; order Lepidoptera; family Noctuidae; genus Autographa; species Autographa pulchrina. The sequence continues at coordinate 3,456,891 of FR997773.1, read as the reverse complement.
TCATCTCGTAGCTTCCAAACTCCATATTCTTGGCAATCAATCTTTGATATTAGAAATAGATTTTCATGGCTTGTCCATTCCTCTCAAAATCCGACTTCGTCTAGGAAATCGTTCCCTTCAATTGTAACAAGTGCATCACGGGTCAACCGCTAGTCTCCGGGCTATGTAGGTCAAGGTAACCGTGCCCCTTATAATCCTATTCAGCGTTCGTGCGCAGCTAGCTCTCGGAATCAAACAAAAAGGGTACCATTTCAAATGCAATTGCGACCCGGAAATTCGAGTGCATACCTAATTTACCTAAGTATATTTGAAGAAATAGTTTAATGAATTCCTGCTCTTATCTCGACTTGCAATTTGCAAAGCTGAAACCATTCATTTTATGTTTCCTTCCTATTGTAATAAGAACATAGAAGTTGGCTAAATGAGAATTCTTGAAGGCGAAATTAAAAGCTTATTCAGTACCTCGCTATTTAATCCGATTAATGTCTGCAAATTTTCGCAAAGTTTGTAGATCCACAAAGTATTTTATCATGCTGACTATGTATGTTGGTTTATTCCATCCTATCTTGTCATAGGAAGTTGACACCTATCCGGGAAATTGATTTTCTCCAGCGGTATATAGCCACTACGATCATGTAAAAAGGTCCAAAACAAAATCATAAAACAGATGTTATATTCTTCTTCCGTATTAAAATGATTTATAGTGGGAAAACCGAAAAAAGAGATGAATGATAGGGCGGAATAAAAGCAGTGTAATGTTAATGCAAAACAGGTGAAAGGTGCCAAGAAACTCAGCTTGCTTGTTGTCTAAATATATCGCTAATTAATTCCGTAGGCGTAAATAAACCTGTCTTGTAAGTGCTTTAAAGTACCCATTTTCTCGCACGTTTGAAATCTTAATGCTTGATCCTGGAAAACATCTTTGAGGTTTAAGACTTAAAGCATCTCGCTAGTTTTAAAGAGCTTGCATTCAAAAGATGCTCGGATTTATCCGTGTAAACATAAATTACCATCATATACTTTCAGAGGGAAATTAGAAAAAGATTTAGCGTTAAAAAGACTCATCTATTTTGTAGAAAACAGTTTCTTACCATATAAATAACTAGCGAATGGTGTCTTGCAATATTCAGAACTCACAAAAACAACGGAAGCATCACTACGGCTCGGGCGTTAGAATAAATTATAGGATATTTCTACTAAAATGGAATTTATGTCTCATTGGCTAGGATTGAGCGTCACAACGGGCTCCTGATCGAATCACACTAAAACCTCCATTTTAGGCGTAACGCTCGATGTACTGGCGCAGGCTTTGTTGTTTTATTTATGAATAAATCGGGGGTTGGTTAGAGAGTGCCCGCTCGTATGATCGGCCCTAAAATTGAATTATTTCCAGCCCGACTCCCCCTACGGCTGATCCATGAACGTGTATCGTAGTATACGCAATTTGCATAGTTGCGTTGTTACGATGTAATAACGAACATTTGATTTATACTGAAGCAGCGCGTCCCTGTCGCTTTTTGTGGGCTTGAGCATCAGTTCTTGCAGTATTCGGGTCAGCTGCTTGGATTTTTCTTCTTATTAAACCAAACAACCAGATGGTTTCTTACTTTTTTATGCAGGATCCAAAGCATGTATTATGTTACAAATATTTACAAAATGTTGTTTATGATTTTTTGCGGTTAAAGAGTTAAAGGAGTCGTCGCGCAAAAGCAAGAAAACTCCATTAGCTGAACACTGCACCGTGCTTTTAAATTGAATATTAAGCATTTTCCAGTGCAATTTTCAAAGTATCTCCCTTTCATTATTTACTTGTGTAATATCTTAGTATCACATAAAATCATTTTCTTATTATAAATACTTCTATTTAAATACTATTACAGTGACGACAATTTAGACCTTTTAATTTACCTAAGTAGTAAAACTGATAAGTATCCATACGCCAGAGCTCCTTAATTTTCGAAATTAGGTTAAGGCCGAAGAATTAACGTGGAACATATAAATTTACCTGCTTAATTAAATTTCCAGGCCACATGCCTTATTTGTACAATTTACTGTGTTAAAATCTTTTAACAATGTAAGTTTAATCTGGTTATAATAATTAATTAATAACAAATAAAAATGTCTAAACACCCAAATATTTTGCTTAGATTGCCATGACGGACTCGTAAATCTTATTTAGCTGATCTTGAATGTGTAATGCTGACACGAGTTGGACCTCTGTTTTGTGTGAAAAGAGCACATGCCGCATTAAAAGTCCGGCTGTTTTGAGCTGGGCCTCGACAGTGGAGTGAATGAAGGCGGGGGCGGCGGTCCGCGCAGCCTCCGAAGCGCCCGCTCGCCTGCCAGTCGACGTCGCGCCAAGCGGGAACCACCACGCGCTACCCGCTCATATTACGCTCAACAACTAACCAATAGTGGCATTTATATGTGCTAAACTTCAATATTGTAAGTAACGTTGCAAACAATCAAATAAAATTTGGATTCAAAACGTGCGTCATCGAATCGACCTTTTCAAAAACATCATTATTAACCGTTGATGCTACCGGCTAAGCTTCTTGTAGTTTTTTTTGTTCGTTAAATGGCAATTACAGTAGTTGTCGTGGTGAAATGTGATCTATTTTCTATATACAATTTGTTCGTAGTCACCTGAGATGTCTAGAGGTCGTCGCGAAGGCGATGTCAGTGAGCTACAATTGTGTGCGCGCCAATCACGTGGATTGTTAGAGCTGTCTTGACTTTCTTCGTATTCGGTATATTCGAACCGTTAAACGAGTTAGCGACGTATATTTTCCAAAACTCACTCAACTATTTCAAAATTGCGTAGGCGGGCCTAATGATAAATGTACCGTGTAAAATTGGCATTCAAAATACGTCCGTCCGTCTTTATCTAACAAAAGGGGAAGCTTTGTCAATTGTTATAAGCTGTTCTTGCTAGTCATTACTGTTATTGATAAGTTTCTTTTTTTCAATATATTTTCTACCTTTTTACTTCTATATTTGCTGAATTTCAGAAACACTATGAATCAGTATCAGACTAGTTCACAACTCTTTGTAGCAGCTATAAATCTCTGTGTACGGTAATTGTATCAGTTGGCAAGCACTGACATTTGGTACTCTCTTTGTAGATCGCCTATATATCGGGCGGGATCGGCTGTAAGTCCCTGTTAACTGCCGTAATCCCGTCGTGTAAGCTCGTTTCTAGTTTATATTATATGCCTTTTGGGAATTTGTGGGACCTTTGTAGCTTTTGGAACTAAATCGATTGAAAACTTATTAAAATATGGATGTAAATGTCATTGTCACGCTGAATATGGTTTGTTGTCTTCATGACATCATCATAATCAATAAGGATTAATTACTATTTATTTTGGATATTTTAGATTCCACTATCACGTTAATTCTTATCCACTGACAGCAACATTTTTTGTTCGAATAAGATGAGCTCTTTACATTTTCAAATTAAAATTCCTCAGCAAACTTAATTCGGCTCGCAAATGTATAACCTCATTACGTTACCCTCTTCATGAGAGTTTTCGTTGATACGTTTTCAAGGTATAATCTAATGCTGACCCATCTAAGTCCTCTCATTTTCTAAATTTCAACTATAAGTGAGACCGTGGCTGAGCCTCGAATTAAATCCTTTTTTGCCAGGATTACAAAACTTATCAGATCTAGGTACATTAAGGGATATTACTCCAGGTTTAAGCTTAACTATATTTTAAATTCAATTTTTTGCTAGTTATATAATATACATAAAAGGGGTATTTAAATTTATAATATAAAAATGAAGCACATTTATGAAATTATATCATTACCAAAAAAAAAATACCATGTGGCCGAGTTGCCACATAGTATTTTCGAATCATCAGTTCTCTGAAGATTCGAAAATTGCGTAGACATAGATTTTACTCATTTTCCTAAAATGTAATTTGTACGAAAATTTTTATAGAGCAACGATTTCGCTCGACTCGGTTTCTTGCCTCACCCAAGTGCTACAGCGAAGCGATAAGCGTTCGAGAAATTGAAAAGGATTTAGTTAGCGCGAGTGAGCCCGTTTGTCGGATTAAATTGGCTTAGTTTGCAAACCAAGGATTGCTCGATAGATATAACAAAAGAAAATAATTCATTTTACGTTCCTTTCCAAAAAACTCCACAAATCCATTTAATTAGATTATAATCTTGAGGACCTAATCTGTTTTCTCGATTACTACTTTTGTTAGAATTGATCCGCTTTGCTGGAGTTGGATAATGTAATCTACCTATATAAAACAACGTATAAGCATCTCATTATTGAGGTCTATAGAATAATTTTATCTTCCAATCAAGCTCTTGTTATGAATACTGATTTGTTCTATCATATGTAATCTAGATCAATGTAGGCGTGGTACCTAAAACAAAGTCCTAATTTGTCCTTGAATTTTAATCAAGAGATCACTTTATTAGCATTAATGCATTGTATTCAATTATAATGTGTTCAAGTTGCCACAATTCATTTTTAAACAGTATCATCTCTGCCATCAATAACAGCGTATGTAACCTGTCTTGGCTTGTAAGAGCTGTTGTGAACACATATTAGTCTTTTATATCTTACCAACATAGTATTGGTACTTGAATATCTTGGCCAAAAAGCTAGAATATTTTTCGAAAACTAAAAAAATATGTAACATGTAATTGTTTATAGTATTTTTCTCTTAATTTGAGTATTAATCAGAACAAAAGCAACAATGGTTTGACTTAACTGGAAAGTACTTAGTCTAATGTGCCCAAATGTTTTTGACATTAGTGTCGTATATTTTTTCAGCTGATGGTACATTTACCTAACCGTTCCATGGACCATGACCTATTTTCTCTACCGCCTGAGGTGACACCCCGTTTCAATACGCGGCCGACATAAAGTGTATTTTATGCATTGCTGTAAAAATAAAAGTTTTACCGTACCCTTCGTACCTGTAGGGCCATTTTTTTATGTGTCACAACTGGGAATGAGCGTTTTAATTCGTACTGTGATATTTACCTTTATTGCTTATGTGAAATCATGCCATTGCCAAAAATACCTACACGTAGGTACTTATGGAAATTACACCCCGATTTTTTGCGCAGTTGTTTTTTACAACAGTGTTCAATTTAAGTAAATGTAAAATAATGTAACAGATTTCATATAAGCAAAGAAAATACTTTATTTTTCATCAGGATAAAAAAAAAGAGTGTGGCAGTGGCTTCTTGTGAATACATAAGCTTATGCTTGCTTGCATGCATATGATTACATTGTAATCACAATGCAAAGCTGAACTCGCAGTTCAATGGGGAACAAATAAAAGAAACAAAGCAACCCGTATCATTTTATGTTTCGCGACCCAGAAAAAGAGGTACCTCATACCTCATGGGTGTATTATGTTTCCATTAGAGCTTGTTGACTTAACCCTCGAACAGCGAACAGTGACTGCGGTTTTTCCGCGTCTCGCCGAAGTGGTCCGGGCACGTATCGAGGTTTTACGATGCACAAGCACCCGGCGTTACGTTGATTTATTTTCATTATCGTGTTCAACTGTGCCGCTGGCGATATTTTCCCCAAACCGGATTAGGAAAGGCAGTCGTGACTGAAATTAACAATCTGATATTGTCACCGACGGTTAAGAAAATTTCAATTTCCACGGTAGGAGGCCCCGTCTGTCGCAAGTTTGATTTTCCTGCTACTCTTAGAGCCAGGGGAATTCGGCAACGGACAGCTGATGCAAAACCCGGTCGGCTCTGCAGAGATATCTCATTGTATGACAGCAACTGCGAACTGATGACCCACTGACCCAATTCTGGACTGCAGCAGTCAGCGATCTGTATACCTTACTATTTGTTTCGAGTTCTGGCAGTGATTCCCACCCAACTAATACATATTCATGGTGTTGTGCAATTCTTCAGGGACTTTTCCGGTGTTTTAGTAGGAAGTAAATTTTAATCAGGAGTATTAAATATTCATCATTTGTTTACTAATCTTTTGCATTACTTAGCGTTCGTTTGTTTTTCACGATTCTGATGGTTTGAAATAAAGGAGTGGTTTTCATATATTAGAGAAACCAACAGGGAAATCAATAATAACACGAAGGCATTCTGAATTTCATTTTCTTTCTAGCTCATATGTGCAATAACTAGCTGAAGTCGTGTAAACATGTTTGTTTCCATGGATATTAATAATAACACGCATTCATTTTACTTAGTTATGGGTGACAATATGTTTTCTCTCTTCCTAACTTAAAGTACTCGTAACTATACGAGATTTGTTAGCATAAAACAGTTTCTCGTTCAAATGTACCCTTATCTTTCATTGTCAAATTATATCACACTATTTTACTTTATGACCTCCGTTATTAGCTGTTTTCATATTATGAAACTAATCAAGACCGCACGCTAACAGTATTGTTCGTGTATATCTCTAACCATCCGCTAACACACATTAATATTGAATTGTGTCATTAATTCACTGAGTTGATTAGAACATTTGAATATTAAACAGCAAACAATAGGCACATAATATTTATAGTTGTTTAATTACTGTCTATATTATTAATATCGATATGCAAATAATTTTGATGGTCGTTGAACAGAACGCATTTAATTAGTAATATATAGCGTTTGTTTTGTGTTTTGAAAAAGTTAAAATATATAGGAAGTTAGGAGTAAAATTGAAACGATCAGAAATACCATAAGATCGTTGTAGGTATATTCTATCTCGAACATTTACTTCCCAGAACCTACAAAGCGTTGGCGTGACAATTATTTCATTGGCACGCTTGTGTGAACTTATTGGACAGTTGGTTTATTTATCATTCATTGAATCTGATATTAATGATATTAAAGTTTAAGTCAGTTACCGTTGATGTTTTACCATAAGCAAAATTTGTATTTGAAGACCTCATAAAAATGTGTATGAGGGTAATAAAAAAAGACTGCTTCCATTTTGCCATTACTTCCAAGGTTCCCTTTAATTGTCATTCAGCAATTGGCATAAGCGAGGCAGTGAAATTTAATGAACCACATTCGGGTCAAGGCTTTCGTTTACACGGGAACCGACGACACTTCAGTTTGAATTTTGCATCAAGAATTTTGGAATATGGATAATTGCTTTAATTGGACCAGTACAATAGACTATTGTTTTAAACATTCATGAGTTCTCCTAGTAAAGTGTACTACAGAAAACAATTAAGTACGACTCGGGTGGGCCAAACGTAGCCAAGACCTTTATGCGGGCGGGCGGAAGGGCCGTAGTGATGTTTTCGCTTAAATGGAATGTTTGTTTTCAACAGATCAAATTTCCTTTTTGTTATCTCTTTTGTTTACACTCCACCAACAATCCCAAATTGACTAATTTATTTTCCTAATTTATTGATTGGTAAGTCGGCCTACGTCTGCAATGGTTGTTGTATTTTTTTTTTTCCCAATTAAAAACGTGCACAGTGCTAGCGAATTCTTTGGCCTGTGCACGACTTGAATATTTTATGCCTGCAGTCTCGCGGGAAATTAATGGTAGGTGCACTAAACCATTGTGCTTAAGATTTTTCTTTCGTGCGGTTGGTTAGATTTTTAAAGATGAGATTTTAGGCTTGCGCTAGATTAATTGACCTACATTTTTCTCCATTCTCGCTTAAAATCACTAAAAACTAGTAATGTATATTTTATCACTTTTTAACGATTTAATAACAAAACAGATTATGTAACTGAAAATAACATCCTTTCATGATGAGTATTTAAATTGGATATTATTGTGTGGCAAACTTGAGGAAAGTATTCATGTTTCGTCTAACGAACAAGAACCGAACCTGTAAAGCTAACACTCTTGGGAGTTATATCAAAAAGGGAATTGGATTCTTCAGGTAGGCCTACTACTTAGTCCTAAACAGCGGCTTACCGCACGCTAGACGAGTGCCTGAGGGACGCTCGTGGCTCCGTACCCTATTATTCCACTATCTCACTTGCTGCGTACGTGAGTCCTTTATTTATTGACCGAGCCTGATGTAACAACAATTTGGTGCGTAAACTACGTGCTGCGCAATCTACTCTTCTCACCTTTCGATACATTTTTAAACGTGGCATGATTTTGGGCTTGTCCTAAATTCTGCTGTGATAGAACTTTTACTTTGAACGTGTTTACGTTGTTTCATAATACTACGCTTTGCTCAAATCGCTGCTTTAGTCTTTTTATATTCAGGTTCTCAAGTAGACTATTTATGGTGCCTAGTAGTATTTTCATATCTAAAGTTGTATTTATTTCTATTGCTTTTTATTCCTATTTCTTAAATAATACAATACGCTTTTTAGAAATGGAAATTAAAGCCAAGAATCAAATTAATCCATAATAGAGTTTCTTCATGGTCGTATTTTAATTTATTTTCCACAATTCACGATTTCAGATTCGTGTAAAATATTTCTTAATAAACCCAACAAGCTGTCAATTGTATTTATTTCACCCAAGGTTTCAATTTTCCACTTAAGTTAACAGTGATCACTTGTAACTGAGATTTCTTTATTCCATTTTGTGATTTGATATCCTTGAATCATTTTTGCTACGTAATAAATCCATCTACTTTATGATAAATCTTCAATTCTTGTTGTCTTTAAAAACTGTCGCTACTCAAGCAAAGTATTTGGTATGTAAAAACGACCAATGAAGGCTTGGCTGGAAAACGGAACTGAAATCTATAAAGCTTTGGAACTTTGTGAAAATCCTGAGCCAAATCGCAGCCTAAATTCTCATTTGTACAGCTCTAGCTTCGGAATAAATGCTTTATATTCCACACACCTGTACGTTCCACATAAATAATTGCGTATTGCCGCAACTCCTAGTACTTATAGAATAATTTCTATTTATTTCACTAAGTTCAAGAACATATTTATTTTATAGTGGTGACTATTAATTATTAGTTATTTTTTTACATTTTTATTTCGTTTAAAATTCCTTCTTCCTAAATTTCGACCAGTTTTTCGTTGAAACCTCTAAGTTTCTTGTCAAACTAGTTTAATTTAGACGTTTTGATATCGAATCTAAATTCCGGCTTTCATGCTCTCGAAGAGAAACTTTGAAGCATAGTGGCGAATTTTGTTTGCTCCAAACTGGAACAGCTCTTCGTGGTTTACTTCCTCGAGTGGAAAGATAAACTTAAGTCATTGTGAACAGAACATGAAATGCAGTTATTATGTTCTCTATGTAATTTGCAACTACCTGGGAACTCGGTCTTTGTTTGCATCGTTTAAGAAATTTGTCAAGCATTGTTAGAGGTTCACTTAATTTAATTATTAAAGAGAAACTATCTGCTGCTTTTGAAAAGGTCGAGACGATTTTAGAATTAAGGTTAAGTGATGGAGTCTTGTGATTATTATTGCGAAATTTGTGCTATATTTAAATGCAGAGCCGGTAAGAGGACTACTCGCAATTAACTTACTTAGTGAAGTGATTAAACAACAAGTGGTAACTATTAACGTGTAATAAGTAACGAAGTTACAAGTGTTCTGGCCTATTTGTGCGAATGAGAGGATGCGCGACTGGCGGTTGTCCGCTCAGCGGAGACGCTAGCGGGAGAGGTTACGGCGATCGGAAAGGGTGTCGGGCCGCGAGCGCGACGACTGGTGCCCGCACGAGGCGCGCCGGCATGCGCTGACGTGTGCACGGCGCTGCGCGTGCTGCGGCGCGGCGCGATGCCCCCCTGGGCCTGACATGGAGGAGGGTGGCTACTGGCGCCCATCTTGCTCGACGCTGTCGCTCGCGGAGCATCATGGCAGCGCTACACACCTGTGTGCGAGGCACGCGCCGCAGCCGGCGCGGCTCGCGCACCGCCATCCCCCCCATGCGCACGCGCACGCGCACACGCACCAGCACGCGCACGCCCACCACATGCCGCACGCACAGCACGCGCAGCACGCCACCTCATGCCCCGTGCACAGCCCGTTCCGGCAACCAACGCCAGAGTACTGTGCCGCACATTCTCAGGTACATTCGTCTTAGCTAAGCTCTTGGTTTTTAAAAAATAATAACCGTTTATGAACCATCATAATAATATGCGGTCAATAACATTATGTAAACATAAGTTTGGTATTAAGTTTTTTAAAACTTACGCGTGACATTTTTACCTAAAGCTCGATTTGATTGATGAATCCTCGCAGAAAGGAAGGCATGCTGACTTAGTAATCGATGCTATCAGACGATCCAAGTTGATCGCGCGAACAATTTGCGAAACCGAGTCACGAGGTGGCGGCACCTGCACCTAATTTATTACAAGTGGGTGCCTTCGACGGCGGAGAGCACATTTTCAATGACAGATTTGCATCTCGCGATTGCTCTTCGCTCGACGTAAAGATGATGATAAAATATCCTATAACCTACGTAATACTCGCGCGGGAACTTTTTCCCCTATTTCTGATAACACGACAAATGGTTCGATTTACATGATGACTGCTGTTACTGGAGATAAGCATTTATATGTATTGTATATACAGCTCGAACTCCTAGAAGATTCTCAGTCACATAAAAAGTTTTGCTTGCTATCTAGTATATTTCCAAAATATTGTTAAATAAAGTAACGTTAAAACATTAGGTATATTATAGTAAGTATACTAAAGTGATAGACGATTAAACAGCCCACACAGTTGCAGAGGAATTGAATAAAGATCTTTGCTAAAAAAATCACAATATTGAAAAAAAAACGTACTTTTAGCAAGCGACGATTTCACTCAAGTTTTTCAACTCGTCGCCCAAGTTTATCGTATTATATAATTCTAATGTGATACCGGGGTTGTACAGCAGCTGCTCTTGATTGATGGGGACTTAGTACATAATATGGCATAATGTAGAGAGATTGATGTATTAAGGAAGCCATTCCGAACGTGTGAGAATGGATCGCGTCAAGATGGACTATAAATGAAACTATTTATTGCGTCCGGTAGTTAAAATTTTTCCAAAATTCTAAATTAAATATTTTTTTTATTAAATATTACATTTTTAAAAAGGTTATAATGATTTTTATTATCAAAAAGTAATAAGGTTAGACTTTCTTGACATTGAATTATTAATTAACTCAGATTTAATCAAATTTCTTCTATTTCACTCTTCCAAATTTTCTCGGCAGTCTAATAACGTCCGTTAACGATGGAATTCAAATACAAAATGAGAAATTCATTGAAATCAAATGCGTATAAAAGTGCGCAGAGCTAAATAATCCTTTTTTAACGTTTTCATGAATACGGAAGGGCGTGTGGCAATAGCTGTGAAACCTAAATTGCTTTTTAAAGAGTACGAAAGAGGAGAGCTTATCGCTAAAGACGGTTCGCATCCAATACGCAATGGAAACGAAGCGAGAGAAAATAATAATAATAATGTATCAATAGAGGCATTTTCGAGCACCAAGGTCACATAATCTTTTCAGACGAAAAAAGTAACAGTAAACCTTGACAATATTGATTTCAACTAAATTCAATTATACAATAATAAACACCATAATATTTATTTAATCGAGTTAATTCCAAAATCACAAATAATCCGAATTATTGGTATAAATAAATGTTAAACCAAATTTACAATACCTAGCAACATCGTTATCAAAATAAATTAGCAATCAAAACACAAATGTTAATTACAACTTGTTTTCGATGACAAACGAAAGAGCTACCTGCTAATTAATTGTGAAATGAGTTGTACGATTTTTTTCAGTATTATTGTACGTTTCACCATATGCCCGAATGCATTAATACTGTGCATATAATCTAAGTTTGCAGGTAGGTATTCGAGATGTTTTGAAATAAAATATATAAACTTAAAAATTTAGTTGTTTGTTGTATATACTTATATTTACTTACACCGATGTCAAGCTACTACTACAAAAGAGAAACCTCATTTTCTTTCGGTAGCAATGGAAGACTTAATAATTTCCAATAAGCACAAAGAGGTATAAAGCCCTTTAGAGAAATTCTTCTGCAGTGAATGAAAGTAAAAGCTAATTTAAAAAAGTAAGTTTGGAGACAGAGTAGTCTATCGGTCAACAACACCTTTTAAAAGATATGAATTATTCAAAAACTTCAATGGTGCATTTCTCGTTATTGAATTCATTTTGAATGTGAATAATTTGAATATTACTAATGTAATTTTCTTCAATATAATTTGGAACGAAAGCAGTTTTCTACGGTTTCCAATTTTCTTAAAGAAAATGGTTTAAAAACGTACACTTTATTTATTTTAGGTTCAATTTATTCGTTCAGTATACTTTAACAGGAGAAATACTGACTTTTGACAGAACTGGTTAACAGTATGTGACCATGTTAAACTGTCTATTTAATATCTGCATTAACGATATTCCTATACTCCTACTATTTGTGTCGGCGAAAAAATTTAGTAAAAAATTGCGTAATAAACGTAACACATTGAATGGCTGCATCATCAAACATCTATACGTATGTAAAATTAGTTTATTAGATCTTTTAACGAACATCAAATACATTAGCTAACATCTGATAGCGGGTATCTTCCAGTATTGAACTCATATGTTAGCTCCGTCTCAAAGAAGGGCAAAGACCTCGTATTCTAAAAGAACGAGCGTCGACTTTCAAAGCTACCCACTCAGAATGTCTACCTAACATGTAACAACATATGTCTGGTAAAAAATACTAGACCATGTAGTAAATAAAACAACATGAAATGTACACCTCTATTAGCTACGACAGCGACGTACATTGTGTGCTATTATTTTTAATTTTACAAATTAGCAGCGTTTTGTACCAGTTAAGAATGCAGTAAATAATTCTACTCACCTCAATTTATCTTACATAATTATTATGTTTGTTTGCCTTTGGGAACTTAGTACCGAATAAAACTCTCCTTCTTAAAAAAAGAACACGAAAAAATCGTTATATACTAGTTGAAATGGTATTAGCTGTATCTTTGTGTACTTATCCAAAAAATAACGTCTTTATTGATCGCACTTATCTGTATCTAAGTATATACTTTGAGAACCTTTCGGGGCGCTCACTATAATGAAATCTACTAGTGCTCTTAGCCATTGAACCCAATGAAAATCTTATACTACCATTCGTTTGAGAGTTCAGAAAATCGCAATGTTATGATAAAAACATATATTCAGTTTTAGATATCTGAGCGGATCTATTGTGAAGACTACTTTAAAAGCTTAAATTACTTTAGTGAAAATTCATCTTTGCCTCTAAAGCTCTTTAGCTCCGACGACCAAGTTCGTTACCAATCTACGGTCAACTAATAAAACCAGTATTCCTATCCTACGTGAAATTTTAATGAAGCTGTATAAAGCCACAGGGGAAATTTGAAAGCTACGCCGTCATCACTCAGATGTACATTTCCTTTTAGTACTTATTAATCTAATAGTCATTACAGGTTTACTGAGCGTATGTACAATGAATTTTATAGCAGATCCTTACCAGACTATTTGCTTGAGTGGAATATGTAAATGTTTTCAGTTCAATAGACAGATTTACAGATACTGTTGACAGTTTTTATACGTTTATCATCGTTTTATTCCGATAAGGTAAGGTTTAGCAGCCCAGTTGTCTATCATGGAATCAAATAGTAATATCCTAAAGAAACTGATGGTGATAGTTACTACATAGGTAGTGGGCTGTATGGTCGTTGATAGGTAGACACGAAGAAAACATTTTAATTAAGAGATTTTGTATGGTATGAAAAAAACATTGCGACAACAAACAATAGGGTAGTTCTACAAAGTAAGGAATTTTATGCGGCTCAGCCAAATTATACAAAAAAAAATGTTTCAAAGTAATTTATTTGTATGGAATACTGTTATTTTAAGATGTTTCTAGTTGGTCACTGAAAATAATGAATAATTAAAATTATTTACACCAAGAAATCTTTGTTCAAAGTGTCAAATTCTCAGGATCCTGTACTGTCCCTCGGACAAATTCTAGTAAAAAGTGCGTCGTGATTTATTTAATTTTCTGTATCAAGGTCATTATGATACCCAAATTAATGAGTTAACTATTTCTTCTTGCTAGGTAGAATAATTATTATCTTATTTACCCAAAAATATATTTAAAAAATCTTGTCAACATTTTGTCCCCACTATTTCATATCAGGATCCTGGTCGGTGTAAAATAAGCAAATACCAGCTAGGCTTTTTGGCGTAGGATGTTGCTGTTCAGCTGAGACGATCAGACGTACGAAAGGGACTAAGAATATCATCTAGCTATTCGCACCTAGCGCGTTGTTTAGTCAGCCCGGCGCGGTCAGCAAGGGAAGTGGTGTCGTAATCAGTGGAGTTCCCAGTATCCTGGTAAGATATTTTTTTACTTAATAAATAAATAATATGAGTAATTAAAGCGTTTTGATATGTAAGTTGCTGACGCAAAGGCATAGTTTTGCTTAATTTTGGTTTAATGTTATAAATTGATCAGTTTTTTTTAATATTAGACAGAAATTCTCAGGATCCTGGTCTCAGGTTCCTGTCAAATTGAATCCCAGGATACTGAGAACCATCCAGGATCCTGATAAGTTCATACTAAAACATTGTTTCTGCGTAAGATAATTTACAACTTTCTACCTATAAACATTAAACTACGTATAAAATAATATAAGAAACCATTTGAGTAGCTGTCGTAATTTAATATCTACAGATAATTAGCATTGGCACTGGTCTACTTTTAGTATTCACGTTATCTTTTAGAAACTTCGGCATAAAGCATAAAACATTAATTTTACCGATCTTAGCAGTTCCTAGTACTATTTTGATTATAGTTATTTACACTACAAGTAAATTTATGCCATGCCATATAAATCTTTAATAGTCAAATAACATTGATTGTACATATTATATTAGTGTAAAATTAAGTTGGTTGCATTGCACTATATTTTGAACACTAAATATTATATTTTGTTGTACAGAAAAAATGGCGAAACCAAAGAAACAACTGACAAAAGAAGAAATATTAGAGAAAAAAAGGAAAGCTGAAAAATTAAGGTACGAAAAAATTAAAAATGATCCTCAGAAATTAGCAGATGAAAAAGAAAAAAGAAAGCAAGAATATAAAAAAATTAGAGAATGTGGCAAAAAGAAACTAGTGTCTGAAATGACTGCTCGTGACAAGAGGCAAGCTCGGAAAAATTGAAGGGAATACTCAGACAAATCCTACAAAAAGACAAAGTTAAATGCTCTCTCTCTCTGTTGGGAAAAGCCAAGTGACGAAGCTGAAGATCGACGATGGCAGCATCATCTCATCGAAACTGGAGATATTGAGAGAGCTCGAGAGGTTTTACGGACAGCTGTACACTTCGACACGGAAACCCGTTGTCAGTGTGGCTCAGGACTCTAGAGCCAAACTGACCCGTCACTATACTGAGGACATCCCAGACATCAGCCTGTACGAGATTAGAGTTGCTCTGAAACAGCTTAAAAACAAATATCGTGTCCCACCAGGTGGGTCTTAAAATGAACATGGCTCGAAGTTGTCGACCACTACGTCTATCTTGGACAAATAGTTCAATTAGGCCGGTCCAACTTCGACAAAGAGGTCGCCCGAAGAATCCAACTCGGATGGGCAGCGTTCGGGAAACTACGCGACATCTTTTCGTCCAAAATTCCGCAGTGTCTGAACACACAGGTCTTTGACCAGTGTGTGTTGCCAGTGTTTACATATGGCTCTGAGACGTGGTCGCTAACGGTTGGCCTTTTGGCGAGGCTCAGAGTCACTCAACGAGCTATGGAGAGAGCTATGCTCGGGGTTTCTTATGGGAAGAATATGCAAGTTGAAGTGGCAATGGGCAGGCCATATCGCTCGAAGAACCGCTAACCGCTGGGGAAGAAAGGTTCTCGAGTGGCGACCACGAACCGGAAGACGCAGCTCAATGATCATTTGATGACTAGAGTTCCTGTTCAAGACTGTTTAAGCATAGAATTAGTATCTAAGCCTATCTAAGCATAAAGCTAGTTTTTGTTATTATTAAAGGTACTGGTACTATTAAAACTTAATACAAATTCTAAAATTCATGTAATACATGATAAATAAACGTTGATCTCTATAGATTTTTGTGGTTTTTCTCAGTTTCCTGGTGACCTTCTCAGTTTCCTGTGGCTTGATTTCCTTAAAATGGCCATAAATCGAAAACTATTAAATATTTTGACTGTTCCGCTCTAGGTGCGCTAAAAGACGTTGTACTCTTGTTATTAGACTGAATTCCGCAAACAGAATGTTTAAAAAAATGCTGGCCGAAATCAAACTCATTTTCGTCCATAGTTTGTAGAACTACCCAATAATCTATTCACAAAGCTAGCCTAATTCTGGTAAACCATTGATTGCAGATTACGTTTTACCACAGCATAGAATTTATTAGTCTAATTTTACGCTTAGTAGGTATTAATTTAATGGTTTACACACCAAATGTTGCACTTTAAATTAATCGCTTTCAGTATTCGTACAATTAGAAACCTATAGTTCTAACAAATATCTCGCGATACTTAAAGTAAAAATAACCTTCAATTGTCCTTATAACACTTAGTTGTAAGAAATAAGATAGTTCCTTGGCAAGCTTCTATCACTATCTCATGCTTTAAAATGACAATGGAAGAATGAAAACGGCCACACACAATAAAAACTTTTCTCGTGTGTGAGCCAAAACTTCGCTTTGTTTGATATATGATATCATTATCTTCTAAATAGCTTTACATCTAAAGGAAACTAAAAATGCTTTCTTGAAGTTTCTAGAAGGTGACTAAAAACATCGTCAACGACCTAGATTTTAAATTGGAATCAGAAATCGCCAACCCCTTAATGAGTAAGCATTGGATTTGCTGTTCAAAAAGACAGTTGCAGGGTTGTTTTAAAATATTACGTGGTTAAGTTTTGGGAGTAAGACCTGAAGTGTTACCTGAGATTACATCAAAAGAAATAACTAAGAGCATTCTCATTAATATTTTAACCCTTGGTTCTGAAATTACGGTTGACAGACTATGTTAAAGGAACGTGTGACTCGTGATGTTTCTGTGGGCTTGCGGTGAAGTCAGTAGCTAGAGCATCTGACCTTTCTAAAGGTCACGCTAAATGTCACTCATGTTCTTAAGTGTCATGGGACAGTTTCACATGCTTTACCTGGTACCTCATTTATTAATTGGCTTGTACACGCTGATTATTTTAATTTTCATTCTGATGTTAGTTCAACATCTAGTTATTAAGTTCGTTTTCTGTTTGACAGATTTCGCATTGTTTTACTTTCTCTGTGTCTTCATTCAAATGTCACCAGTAACGATCGAACTGATCGATGTCCTATTTCTGTATTTCAAGGCTCACCACATATTGTGTCTTATTTAGAACAACATATTGTATGTATAAATGTACGTAGGTCGGTATTCTACGTGTACCTAATTTATCGTTTGTGTTCTCGATTTTGGTCACGACTTCGATCCTATTATGTAAGTTATTTGCTTCGGGCCTCATCAAAATGTATATCTTCGGTAATTTGTACAATATTGTGTGAACTCCGCTGATGTTAGACAAATAGCGTGATTCACGCTCTGGTAATTAGAGCCGTGTCTTAAATGACATAGTCAGTTTTTCTGCCTTAATTCTTTTATTAAAAAATTTCGTATTCTTTTCTCTTTTCGCTTTGTTGAATGCTTAAAAGGTTTCTAGAACTTTTCGATTCCCTTTGACTACACTGCCTTTTTAGTCGTCTCAATTTGCTATTTCTTTTAGGAATTTACTTAGATATGTAAACTATGTATAAATTATTGTTTATAAAACATCTTACCTTTATAAATATTTGTGGTTTTATCTATGTGACCTTAATTGAGAAGGATTTAATATGTGTAATACCGTGTATACACTGCCATTACATCCATGTAAGTAATGCCAAAAAAATAACTAAGTGGTAAGTGACATTACGGGCTGTTAGTAATAGTTTCATACCTTGTTGCTTTTACGACCATAGCCGCTGGCCGGTACGCTCGTTATTAAATTATCTGACAACTTGCCAGGTTTATGTACGTTGTTATAACATTAAAGGGCAGCTTTGTGGTCTAAAAAACTTTTGTTACCAATTTCCGTGTATGTTGTTCCTGTAGATATAAATTATACCTATACGACAGGTATATTTATGTACCGATTTATTCAAAGACTTGTGTTTTTGTTGAAAAAAAAAAACTAAACCAAAATTAAATTATATTCTAAGGTTTGTTAACGAGACTGAGAAGACGGTCGAAAATTTTATAAACGAATTTAAGAGTTAAACGTAAAATAATTTTATTCAAAAATCTAATAATAAGAAAGCCCTTATCAAACTTGATTGACGTGCCAACCATTCACAAAGTTCTTACCCTAACGATTACAATTATGCTTTGTCTTTGAAATTTGAGAGCTGAGGATCTTGTTTCGTTCTACCTAAAATTATATATTTAAGTATTGACGTATTTTGTACTAAATTTAGTACTACATCTCCTTTATGTAAACCCAGCAGGAATCTATATACGTGACGTCTTTTTTGTCTGAAACTGTATTTGAATCAGTGACTTGTTCATGTAAAATAAAAAATGAAGGCAATGATCATTTTTTAAGTAAGTAGACTTGTGATATTCATCGTCTAGTGTTCTTTCAAGTGTGTCAGATTTTCTTTAACGAGATACAGCCCTGTCTTCACAATTATTTGCACATCGTTTGCCTATCAGTTTTCCAATTGATTAAGTTCAAACAGATACATATTGTTTGGGTGGTGAATAAACGTGTCTTATTTGAAATGTGGTTTATTTGAGGCACGTATCGTATCCCCCTTGTTATTCATAGGGTAAGGCAGTGGGGTGCCGTGCCTTCGACCAAGTCTCCGGGTTGCAACGAATTAGGGAAATGAAACTTATAGCTTTGAGATAAAGACATTCTCAATTTCAAATGTAGTACCTAACTAATGAAAGATTGACTGTATCTTGTACAGTCAATCTTTCATTTTACGAGTATTTTTTCCATGTAGGTAGGTTACATACTTTTTATTTCGGAGTATATTTCACAATGTCGTGTCGTGGTGGCCTAGCGGTTCAATGAACGGATTTGTATGCACAAGGTTGCAGGTTCGAACCCAGGCAAGTACCAATGTGGCTTTTTCAAAGTTATATGTACTTTCTTAATATTCTAAGACACTTCTGACAAACGGTGAAGGAAAACATCGTGAGGAAACCTGGATTCCAAAATTTGGGATCTGAAATCGCCAATCCGCAGAGAGCAAGCGTGGTGATCAATGCTCGTGCCTTCTCTATATGGGAAGAGGCCTGTGCCCAGCAGTGGGACGTTTATAGGCCGGATTATTATTTTTTTATTATTATATTTCACAATCAAAAATGTGTCTGATTCCGCGTCTTAATTGGATCGTGGCAAACCTTGCACCATAATATTGTCAATTATACTTACACATAACTATGTAGGTACTCGTATAACTACTAATAACCTGAGTTTCAAGTGGATATCAGAAACTCGGAGAGGCAAAGATATGTAGAACTAATAATTTACGTCCGACATACGTATCTTCACGTACACGTATTACACTAGTTTAGTTCATAAAGTATTCCAATTATCTCCGCGTTCTGTTTGAACTGGTGAACAAGTGCTGACGAAAAAGTTCAAAGATTAAAGGTTTTTGTAGTGCTACTAAATACTGAAGTATGTTGTAATTTAACTCCTGAATACATAAGAGTAATTTAATTACCTTACGTTATTTAATGTTGTGTTATTTAACCGTACCCAAATCTATTTGAAGTACGTCTGTATTATATTACGAACAAAAATGTAGCCATTTGAACTCACAATGGTTAAACGATACCGTGTAAGGGTTGCTTAAAACTTTGTTAATAATTACACTTGAACTAATATTAAATTGATGGATTTGTGGCATACTTTGAGTGATTTATTATCGAAAGTTTTTAACCTGACCAAAATTAATAATTAAATGAAATCGCTATGTAACGAGCCCTTTTCCCCCAATTTGCGTCCATATCCATCAAATAACATTAATGTATTAAATGAAAAGTGTAATGAATAAGATCTGTATCCGACGTATGATGAATAAGCTTCAGCAAAACAAATTCTTTGACCTCAAAAGGGCTTGGCGGTGGCGTGGGCGGGCGGAGGACGAGAGTTGCCAACTTATAACTACATTTATTCATAAACTGCGAACATTCAGCCTTCAACTCCAGGTAACGGGACTAAAGAGGTATAAAATGTTCGAGGAGAAAACTTTTAATCACTACATTAGTTCGACTCACAATCTATTCGCCCACAATTTCATTTGTTCATTTTATTTTTGGATAGAATGGTCGTTGTCATGACGACCGTAGAGCCCAGATTCTGTCTTATTGATTAATTGCTGAAAATGTTACCCTTGATAAACGGCTTTGTGGATTTCTTGTTTGTTGGTGTTTTTGCTGTATCTACTTTATTGTTAATCAAGATAATGCTTTGTTTTATCAGAAATAAGTAACTAATTGTTATGTGGAGATTCGACATTTTTGTCTTGGATCTTTAATAAGCTGTTTAAATAATAGTATTTTTCCAATCTTTGTGTCCCTCGTAAATATTGATCTGGACCTAGTTATTTTCAATGTTAATCCATAAAAAATCAGTAGTTTAATTATTTATTTTACGCAATTTGTGTTGGATACAACACAGGTGTTCATTGTTTGCGTATGTTCCATCGATCGGATTTATGTTATTTGACGACAAGCCTTTGTTATAACAAGCAAATTGGGAAATAAAGCTTTATAGAACATTCGCATGTAATTCTGTTACTCACTCAAACTAATTTTCAGTAGGTAATGTTCGAATTCTGTTTAATCAAGGCAACTTTTAAATCGTTCACTTTTATTTAACATTCTATCTGATATATTCTGTTGTATTTTGTATTTAAAACTTTTATGGATTTTTGTTCCTGAACAATGAGTTTTAATATAGTTATAGCTTCTGTTTTTCAGAATAACGGGATTACAACTTCACGATCATATACATATACATAATGAAAGTACATTAATATCATCGTGTTTAAATTGGTATCGGTCAAGTTTAATCATAGCACAGTTTCAAAATTCAATTATTTTGTACAACGTATTTTCATTGAAATATAAATCCCTAGTCTACCAAACACGACAACCACTGTCAAATTAATCAGCTGTTGGACCTATAAAACTATAAAACAGACATTTACGTAACAAAATACAAAGAAAACAGTAAAAAAACACTTTTATGTAGATACACGACGAAAACTCTTTCAACTTGCAACGTCCCGAAGATTCAAACTGGAAAAGATTGATCGTTTCTGAATTGAAAACTGAGTGGTTTTGTATGCAAGTTGTGTAAATACAGAACGCAATAAAAGAGCAATCTTCCCGTTATCTAAAATTCATACAGACTGTGGTAATAAAGCTGGCAACATCAATATAACGGCTGATTGTTTCTGATTGCGTACAGGGCTGGCGTTCGCCGAAATTATAAATAAATATTAAGTTACGTGATATAAAATAAAACTACTTTTACGGATTTTATCGCGGTTTGTATTTTGATTTTAGTTCCCGACGTTTCGACACCTTCGCAGGTATCTGGTCTGCCCGTGACCATGATACCTGCAAAGGTGTCGAAACGTCGGGAACTAAAATCAAAATACAAACCGCGATAAAATCCGTAAAAGTAGTTTTATTTCAATATCTAACATTCGCGTAAACCTCAGAACTCAATACGTGATACAACTTTGTTACTATGTACGATTCAAAGATCGAAATAATGGAACTTGATAAAGAAGATAAGTGTAGACATGTTATAGTGAGTAGATTAGCCATAAAACACGACCCCCTTTTTTGTACAGAAAAATGTGCCGCGGAAAGTAGTCCCGCGATACCATTTTACTTGTGAAGTACGACTGAAATGTCGTGTTTAGTTCTATATTACATCTTTGTATAATATTTATCTTTAAATTACCTATCCCACGTGGCTAAACCAACAATTGTTGACAAATCTTTAATTTTGTGAGAATTGTTTATTTACGACATAACCCTAATTGTCATCGTGTTTGATTGCTATGCCGCCATATTGGTACCACGTGATCGCCGAAGACGTAATTTGATTAGACAATGCGGACGGCTCACATATTACTTTGTTTAGCAACGATCGTCGTCGTTCAGATCGAGGCGCACTCATTTAATGAATATCTTCATGATTATGTTAAGGATGGACGTAAGTGGTTTTTGTATAACTAACTATATTAGAGAGTATTACTATCTAAAGACTAGTTGTTTGCATAACTCTGAATTACACAAACATTGTGAATTTCCATTGAGTTTCGGATACGTACACAGCAGTGCTTGTCCTTCAGGTCTTAACGCAAATCAGGAGTCAGACCTCAAAAGCGTAAAATTTCTCATATTTCGTGATTGTTATTCGTGAATTCAGTTCATTGTAAATCAGTACTAAAAACTTTTGTTACTTAACTTGGAATTCAAGCTCTTGTGAAGAATACAGAGGGGTATTTAATAAACTAATTGTACTTTTCAGGCCCTGTGGATGGTCCTTTCCCTTCAAGTCTTAAGAACATGGCATACAATTGCTACCAAGTGCCTCTCAAAGGACCTTGTACGCACATGCAACTTGTATGGTTCTTTGACATAGTGAGACGAAAATGTATGAGAATGTTTTACTCAGGCTGTGGTGGCAATGAAAACAGATTTGCTTCAAAGCAATCATGCGAGTTATCCTGCGAGAAGGGTAGAAGAATATAGTTTTATCTTTTGTAATAAAAATTAAAACCTTTTAAGCTTTTATTAAACTTAAATTTATATTATAAACAATTCTTGATTAGTAAGGTCACGGTATTCTTACAACTTCAATGTCTTTGAATTTAAAGCCCAAAAATGTGATGATTCAATTCTTGCTTGCGTATAAATGTAACTGGCATGATACATATTTGGAATCCGAGCTTGTGTGAAATATTCTGAGTGACTGCCTCTTTGGCCTAGTGGTGCTAAGCGCGACTGCTACGCTCGAGGTCTTGGGTTCGATTCCCAAGTCGACCAAGGTGTTATTGGGTTTTTCTATGAAATTCTCAGTAGCAGGTCGGAGTTTGGATTTGTGCCTGGTTAGTGGCAATAGGCTCGCCCCCTATTACATAGGACCTTTTTTTTTTTTTTTTTTTTTTTCGGCGTGAAACTCTAATGATTTCAACCCACGCTGAGGGCACAGCGTGGGGATATGTCGGACTTGCACCGACTAAAAACACCCCGGTCCCGTCTTAGCCTTAGTCAGAGCCACGGGGTCGCTTACGCAATCTCTGCGCGGCTCCGGCAGGCTTCGGTCCTGAACTGGACCCCTTCCAGGGGGTGGGTGTAAGGTGCCCAACTCTCGTTACTTCCGAGGACGGACGCCTGGGACATGGCGTCCGTATCCTCCGGGGCCTGTCAGCTGATCGGGTGACGGGGTGCCCTCCCGGTCACCCGCAGGCCCGACCTCAAGGTGGTCTGAGGTCGTTGCGTGCCAACGGCACCACAGTGTTGCGGCGGCCATGGCGTCTGCGGCGAGAAGGGAGCTGGCTCGTCGCCTCCCTTACTCTTTCTGCTGCCTCTTTGGCGGTCATGTCGCAGAAAGCAACCACCGCCCGCCAGGCGCTCTCGCTCTGGACCATGGATGATATCACAGCACGGAGCGAGAGCGTCTGCCCTCCTATTTGCGTGATCAACTCGCGCCTCTCCGAATCCCAAGCTGGGCAGGCCAGCAAAGTGTGCAGAGCACTGTCTTCTGGGGCCGTACAATGGTGGCACGCCTTCGTGATTTCACGTCCGATCCGGCACAGGTACGTCCCGAAACAGCCATGACCGGTAAGCACCTGTGTCAGTCGGTACGTGAGGTCTCCGTGCCGCCTCTCCATCCATTCCCAGAAGACAGGCCAGATTGCGGCTATGATGTCGTGCCCAGCAGAAGGATTTAGTAATTCTAACCGCCACTCCTCCTTAGCTGACACGCGCAGGTCCTCCCTTCTATTACATAGGACCTAAACATACCGGCGAACTGTGGGTGTACATTGGTACACCTCTGCCTAACCCTTCGGGGATACAGGCGTGATGGTATGTTATGTTTATGTTTTATGTTATGTTATGTGAAATATTCAGAAAGCAAAAAAATACGACATGTTTTGGCGCTACGACATTTATACTGTGACGCGGAAAGCATTAACTTTACAAAAATATATTTTATGGCCAAATATTTATGGTAATGTATCTAATATAAGCATACTTTATGATTTTCCGACTTGAAGTCGTGTCGCGTTTAACGACGCCGTAATAAATGTGCGCCTTTAAGATAACTCGACGAAAGTACTTCGAGCTGTATTCTGGGCTATTTGATAGAATACATTGCTTGAAATAGTGATATTTAAATATAACATCTAAGTGTATTTGTGAATACCTAATTAGGTATGTGATTTATCAAGCAATCTTTGCCTCAAGGAGGGGTTTTTTTTAAATACGCCATTGAAGGAACAGAGTCAATTAATTTAATGTAAAGATATTAGGAAAGCATGGATTATACATAGGTTGCTAACGTTCCAAAGAAACCAATTAGTTATTTAACAGGAAGTTGTCGACGACAATGCCTTGACGAAAATCTATATTTCTCGTCAGGGAACTTGTGCGTAGATATCTACGGAAACTGGAGGGTCCTCGAAAACCAACTTTAATGTCTTGATAACTAGTTATCTTTTTGAATGAAGCAAATTTTACATTTATTGCTGTGAATTTAATCTTAGACCCGCTTGCAGTCTGGTTGTGACATCTGGAACTAGGAAATTCATTATCTAATTCTGAATATTCAATTGTGCTTTAATAGTTAAATCTAGATAACAACTGTTCTTCAACGTAATGAAAAAAAAATACCGTAGAAGGAAGAACCAGATATTTTGAGACCATCATATTTAAAAGGTCCTTAAATTTTTAAATCCCTATAAACTCAACAGGCTTGTCTAAGATGACGATGAATTGAACTGATAATTTCAGCTCTGGTGCGAAACATCATCGCATTTACATAATTTGAAGCCTCTGTTATTCCTAAGTTATGAACGAGAGATGACCTTTAACTTTTCTCTTCAAGCAATTAGAACTTAAGTAAGGTTCCGCTTATTGTGTAAACACACAGTTCAGCCAACGGGATTGCTTTACTTAGCGTCATGAAATGGCAGCCTTTTTCAGGATAGTTTAATAAGGACTTGTTTTTGACGCTATTTTGAAGTTCTTC
The DNA here is from genome assembly GCA_905475315.1 of Autographa pulchrina. Taxonomy (NCBI): domain Eukaryota; kingdom Metazoa; phylum Arthropoda; class Insecta; order Lepidoptera; family Noctuidae; genus Autographa; species Autographa pulchrina. Next base: position 3,431,637 of record FR997773.1, on the reverse strand, counting down.
ATTGAATACAAGGACCTGGCTGTAAATTACAAATAGGGTAGTTTTCAAGATGACGATTTCTAAAATTAAATCTGTATGGTGTACCATATATAGCCCACTGAAGGCTGAAAATAAGCAAAGCCAAGCACGAACACCGAATAGAAACTCAGCTTATGTTGCAAGCTAGGGCTTTTGCTTTCAATATGTATCAATTCATGCCCACCAATATGTTTATGTAGTAGGTATGTATATTTTAAAAGAAAACATGTTCATTAAAGCAATATTAATGTTACCGAAATATAAATACACCTTAAACCAAATCAAACCAAGAATTTTAGAGAAGTTTTACCTCAAACACACGAAGTATTAAACTCAAAGCATAACTTCATATTTAAGTAAACGTATGAACTAAATCGTACGCAGCTCTCTCGATCCGACTTTACAACTTTCCACTTAAGATTATCCTTGTTGCCATAAGTAACGAACGAACGAACTCACACGCACTAAGTAAGTACTTTGTTGTGAGTTCGTAAAACAAGATTATTTAAAGCCTTAATTCAATACATTTTAAGTTTAAGTCTGGATTTGAATATTGAATCGTGATGAGTTTCTGATTATTTGTAATCATTTTCTGATCCTTTTAAAGATAGCAACCATTTGATTTACTTTGATATTTTTTTAAGGTCTTGTGGTTTTCTCCTTGTAAGCTTTAAAACGAAATTGTGTGTAAAAAAGTAAAATATCGAATTTTCGTTTTTTCAATGAATAGTAATTATTTGAAAAATGTTAATTCCCACGTTGACCAAAATTAACGCTGTAACTAATTTACCTCCGTCTGTATCAAGTAAATAATCCGCTAACTAAACAAACATTACATAGCAAGTTGCGAGCCATGTCAACACGAAAGTAATTTGATTCGGTTCTGCGTCGTGCCCGCGAGAGAAACATGCAACATCATAAACATTATCTCAAAGACGGTCATAACAAATTTCGTGTTTAGATTCTCAGCGTATGTTGCCAACGAGAAATTTTCTGTTCCAGAAATAAATGTGAAATAAGAAATGTGTGTATAAAATGCACAATTCTAGGAGCTGAACATAATATTGAGCATTCGAGCATCGAGCGGTCAAGCTTTGTTAAATACCATTAGCTGGATAATGGAACTCAATATCCGTTCAAAAATCCGTCTCAAAAAGTTTATAGGTATATATAGTCATATTCTAATATTACCTATGCTTTAGTAGAAAATTATTACTTTAAAAGGTAAGTCGCAATGGTAAGTGAAATAGATGACTGCTAAATGGCAGATTAATTAGTTAATTGAATATAGGATTGTTGCGATTGTGGCCGTCATTATAAGTCTATCATTGATAGATTTGTATGAGATAAGCTGATTGCGTTAAAAAATTATATTGCATTATGTATGTATTACATAGGCTAAGTATAAACTCAACCATTTGACTCAATAGTGTAAATAGAGTGACCCCTGGAGCGTGCAGTGTGTATTAAGCTGTGTTGAAAACACCTTGCTAGCAGCTAGCATAGCTAAGTCCAGAATCGGTTCGGCTTTTAAAGAGCAATATCTTTAAGTCCTCCGTGACGACCTTTGACCGTCCTTTGACGACCTCCGTGGTCGAGTGGCGTACGCACCGGTTTCAAGGTGTCGCTAGCTCTGAGGTCCTGGGTTCGATCCCCGGACGGGTCAATGTAGAAAATCACTTTTCTACATCGTCTCAGGTCTGGGTGTTTGTGGTACCTTCGTTGTCTCTGAATTCCATAACACAAGTGCTTTAGCAACTTACTTTGGGTTCAGAACAATGTATGTGATGTTGTCCGCATTTATTTATTTATTTAAGTCCTATAAAAAAAACTTAAACGGTAAAAATATACCTACCATTTCATAGATTGCGAACCTCTTTCGAGCTCTGACTTAGCGAAATATCGGTTGATTCGACATTTGAATACTGACGATCGTGACTGCTATTTGCTTGAATTACCTACGCGTAAATGGAACCAAGTTTTCGCATGAAATAGAGTAATTTTGAAAGTGATAGTATATGAAAGATATGGCTTTGGTCTGCTTGTAGAATTGTTCCGTCATTAAAATTTAACTACAGTACTCTCACGAGATAAAGAGGCATATTTATATAATAACTATCGTCAGACATAATAACTTTTACAATACGAGCTGAGCATCTCCGAAGTCACATCGATATTTACACAAATACATTTTATATATATATTTATGCTTATATTTAATTATACATCTTACCCACAGACACAACCTTACCAACAGCTCGGTACACCGTCAAACACATGCTACATTTGTATTCCTCCTTGCTTGATTAATAGCATTCTGCCTACAAAATTAACGTAGGCAACGTTACGTAATTTCGTGTACACGTCGAAAATAAAACGATATAATTTGAGGATTTTTACACGTGAACTCCGATGCATAAATTTGCGTACTAAACACTGGAAATTGTTTTGAACTTACGATTGAAAAAGTCCAAGGTAGAAGTTTTAATCCTTTTTTTTTTGGAGGTGTTATATACCTATAATACGAGTCTTGAATTTCGGAGATTTCAGATTTAAATGAACGTTCACATGAAACAATCCGTAGAAAAACTTCGTGCAAATAAAACGACATAGCTCTTGAGGATTGTTGTAGTTTTGTGAAAGTTAAACAGCTCAGTTCTGAGTTTATTTGTCATGTTCAACGTTTGTATCTATGGGGAACTAATGAACGTGTGGTTTTTCTGCCTTCAGTGCGAGCAATCGAAGCTATTGTAAGTAGACACTGCGGTGCTTTAGCTTGCTGGGCGCAAAGGTTCCAACTTATATAAACACAAACTGAATTGGAACCGCTGGAAGCTATGTTTGCGCTGTGGTCCCCGGATAGTCCACTCCATACTGCGTACCTACATATAGAAAGCTGTGTACCATGTATAAACACTACTTATTACTTCCTACTACAACAAAGCGATTGGAAATGACCGCTCATATTGTTTTAGTGTCGTGGAACTAAACAAGGTACTTACAGAAAATATTAGACAATAGTTTTGCTTGGAACTACGACGTTTTTATTGGTGGACCTAAATATTGTTATTCATATAGAATTACTTAACAAGACGACATGTAGATGTACTATTATGTGTCTTGTAGCGTCTGCGACTACCTAGTAGTAACATTTTAGCTTAGTAAGCGGCACTCATGACTCGATTGTGTGTCCTATATACATTTGTATGGAGTCAGCCCGAAAGCCGATGACATCGGTGAGGTGAGCGTAAAACGATTGGCTGCGACATCACATCGAACGAAAGGGTAGGATTAAGGTCAATTTCATGTTACCGAAGCAGGAATAAATTTATTTCCGATCAAACAGCGTTCAAAAATCGATTACCGATCGGCAATGCACCATTTGTGTGACATGTAAAAGATTACACGAATGCTGTGTATGTGTGGGTGTATATTTAGGGTTTTCATTTAAATAATGTTTAATGTAGCGTTATCGGACGGACAGTGGTTTGCCGCTAGCGTGTGAGGACAAACGAGGCCAGTAATTCATTTACTATCAAATTTAACAATTGCAGTCAGAATACTGCAAAAATACATGTACAGAAATATATTCAGATTAATATTTCATATATTGCTTGTTATTTAAGCAAACTCTAGGCTTACATGCGCATTAATTAAATGTTAAAATAATAATGTTTTTGTATTTAATTAAGGTCGAGTGATATTTTTAATCGGTTGCGTTACGTATACATTTTATTAAAGTTTATATTATACGTGCACGATTAATGAAACATGATAATGTTCTCTTTAGTACTATCATTAATTTATATTCGCCGCTAAGTACCTACCATGTGGATCTGAGTGTAAAAATGTTTAGGGCATTGACTGCAAAATTTTCTTCCTTTATATTCTCAATTTACATGAATGTGTTTTCCATGAACCCATCTAACACTCCATAACATTCGCACACGGAAACTGCCTGTCTATAAATAACGAGTAATCGGTTGTTAAGCTCTTCAGATAACCCTTCGAATACCTACAGCATTCAGTTCCGTCCCGATTTATTTCCGAGGCAAATTCCCTGGAATCACTGCTTCCGCACTACCATTTAGTAGACACCTCGGGTACAGAATGTCACACTCGCGATCAAAGATTTATTACTACACAATTTCCTGCTCGCACTTCGGAAGTGCACGAGGATGTTCAAATATTGGAATCTAATGGATTCGAATCTGTAACATGCTCAGCCGAATTTGGTCGATTGTACCGATGGATTTCAGTTTAAGCTAACTGCTGAGAGATTTATCGTTACGTCTTGTTCTTGAAACCAATTTGTGGAATATTCTCAAGTGCTTGCTGAGATGTTACTGATTGCATGTGAAATTATTACACTGTGTTTCTAAAAGTATATGTCCTTAAAAAAAACTGTTTTGTTTATGTATTGTTATCAAAAATCTTATAAGCAGTTTAATACATTTTCGTAAGACGGTTTGTCTGGTTGGGTTCACCCAAACATTATGTAGATATATGAGCATGATATTCGTGTGCAAAATTCTTGAAAATAAGCAAGGAGCACTGAACTAGAGCCAAAATCCAGCTTTATCTTTTACACAAATCTTTGACATGTTTGCCAGTAACGACTAGTACCTACTTTGTATGTACGATCAGTGATGTAATCTTAACTAAACTATCTAACTTTATATCAAGAGTTAGTCTTGTATTTTGTCTACCGACGACGACGTCGGTTTTATGATATTCTAAATTGTTTTTACAAACTACTTAGTTCCCTTATTAATAAAATAATTAGTTACCGAGGATTATATTAAATCTAGTCCTCTCCTACTTACGTAGCCTCTAATCAACGTTAACTTTTATTTTCGCTGCTCGCTAGCTGTGTCAAAAACAACAACGTAGCGTATTAAAATTTATTACGCGGAACTTTGTAAATTAATCCATAAAATTCTAAAATATAGGAGAGTTTCCGTGCAGCGATTTAGCTGTTGGCTGGTACTTTAATGAATCCGCGAGAGGGCGCTGACTCCGCCGTGACTCTGTGACCCAATTCTGTGCTCATTAACGTGTGACCACGTTGCACCGGACACCACAATGCAATGGTTTACTTATTCAGTGCACGGAGGTTTTTTCGATGCAAAGCGAAACAGTCCACGGAAGTGTCTGCAGTCGGACACGAATTATTCATATCGGTTTTAACGAGACGGCTTTAGGCAGCATGAATATTTTGTATGATTGTTTTTTTTTCGTTTTAATTCATTTTTTTGGTAGGTAATTTGTGTTCGGATTTTTCCGACTTGCAGGTCCGATTTTATTGCCATATTTGAAAATTATTTCTAAATAGTAATTGGGGTGAATAGAAGTCACGTATAACTAATCTTCGGAGTGCTACTTATGTGTGATTGCATCTATCAAATTATATTTAGTTTATATGCTTATTAGTTTCGTACACATTTTCGTATAAAAGCGAACCAACTTAAGATATACAAATAATTATCCCAAGAAACCGGACTTTACGATGCAAATGAGTAAATAGTCTTGTCCTAGTTAAACTCCGTGATTAATTTCTGTGCTAAAACAAAGATTACTTCAAGTGATTTCGTAGTCTGGAGACAAACATCAAAACTACGCTATCTTTAGTGCTACTCAGACATCTAAATCACTTTAGCCGCTCTAAAACTTGGTTCTACTCTGTAGAATGAAAAGAAACCTGAACGTATTGAGAAATAGTTTCGGGTGACCGTTAGGGGACTTTATTATTTTAGACAGCCGTATGTTACAGGGTAATAAACTGGGATCTAAATAAATAGTAAATGTTCGACATTTATATTAGGAGTAATTAAGGTTAATACTTTATCTTTTAGATTATAATAGATTAGATAATACTACTAAATCATACTGGAGAAAATTGGGATAGACCTTTGTCTAGAAGTAGAACACCAAATATATAAATAAATACAACAGATTTATGACTTCCTGTCTTTCTTGTTCTTAAATGTGTTTATGATACATCAAATTTACGTTGTGCGTATAAATCTTTGAGTACCGCATAACCATTATTATTTTAAATACCCGCAATATCTTTAAAGTCGTAAGATAAACCAGTGTTTCTGTATCTTTACGTTTAGTGTTTGTTTATGAAACTCCTTTGAAGACGCTCTCTCAATTAAGTTAATTTTATGTACACTAAAATATTAAATGTTGCTTCACTTACCGGTAATTAGATCGCTTTAGGGGTTGAACGTTAGGTACTGAGTTATATTATCTAAATAAGAAATATATTTTTTTATTGTAGCTAATTCTTACCTACACCGTAACAAGTGCTTAGAATGTTGGATATGCTAGGATACATAAATCTAGAATTACAAAACTTGTTGCTATTTTTATAAAACTAAATAAAAAGTTCCATATATTTTAAGAAGACTTGAAACAAACAATGACGCAATGACAAACAAAAAATCGCCGCAATCTATACTAATATTATAAAGCTGAAGAGTTTGTTTGGTTGAACGCGCTAATCTCAGGAACTACTGGTTAGAATTGAAAAAATCTTCTTGTGTTAGATAGTCCATTTATCGAGGAAGGCTTTAGGATATATAACATTACGCTGCAACCAATAGGAGCTAAGCAGCAGTGAAAAATGTCACAAAAACGGGGAAAAATATTCATACTTGAAAGCTTCCGTTGCGTGCGCTGCGTAAACGGTTCGAGTTACCCAAAATATATGTATGAAAGAATTGTTCCTCTTTAAATGATCTAAAAAAATGTCTGCGACAGTATATGTCTATCTTTTAAGATTATCACTATAACCTTTTTTAAGGTAATCATTTGGTCGAAATTAATGCATTATTGCCAATTATTTGCTACAGAGAGTTTTATCAACATAATATTAACTAAAATTATCATTTACGCAGAAATACTTTTTTTTTAAACTTCTTAATCGCGGTCATAATAACAGAAATTGACGCGGACGAAGTCGCGGGGATCAGCTAGTGTATTTATAAAACGAAGACTGTCAGAAATCCTGCATCGTTTGTGTTTAGAAAAATAATATTTAACAGTATATTCGTTGAGCGTCTGCCCTGCAATACGTTTTTATAAATATTTAGCGACGGGCGGTGGCTCGTAAACCGTTTGCCATCTGTCGTCATGTCCAATTTAGTACTTTAGTCATAACAATTTTTTAATTACAACTCGTTTGTATTTCGCTCTTTTATATTCGTTTCTGTGAAGACGTTATTTTCATAAACTCTATGCTGAAATCGCATTTTTGTTTTTTGTTTTAAAGAGTTATCTCAATAATATTCTAATCATTATTATACCTTATTAGACTGTTTCCTTACTTACTCTTCGGAATAGATTTTCCTTTTTTGCGTTCCACGTGCAAGGAATCCAAGTCATCGTATCTCCTTTCTAATAAAAACATTATTATCTTTCCCACCAAATACACGTAGAGCTACTTAACTACAGCAATTAATCAAACTTGAGGAAAACACTAATCGACAACATAATAACTACATTGTCTACCATCGTAATATCGTCTGGAGTTAGTTACACTTAATCCTCAAATAAATTACCGAGCTGTAGTATAGTACTACTCAACGTTTAGTAACTGTATTGCGGAAATACTGCCGATGAAGAGCTCTGATATATGAGACAGAAAAGCTTTCTAGTGGTATCGGTATGGCTTTTATTTTTGCTATTGAGTACGTTCTTTGTATTTTTAAGTATAAACACCGTTTATACTTAAAAATACAAGAAACGTTTCAGTTACATGACTTAAAAAAAAATGGATTTTACAGCTATTGTTTAAAAAAAAACTAAACACGATGTTCGTTAATGTATTCAGGAAATTTAATATAATGTCTAGAATTACTGCTGACTAATTTAGACGGAAAATTCGTAAATCATAACTATGAAAATATTTCGTAAAGGGAATGTATAGTTTGGAGGAAATCTATCTGCCAGAAGTATTTATTATATTAAAGCTCAATTTTCTATCTTGTTAACTTGAACACTAAAATACTTATATATCTTTTCCATTATCTAGTTTTAGCTACCTCAACCTTGACTTCGATAAACCCTCGCAAAGTTCCGATCGAAGCCTAACAAAATAACACAATTTATTAACCTTTTTAAATGTAGCGGACAATTTGGTCTGGAATCTCGGTCAAGATTATATTATTATCTTTTTGTATTCTGTCTGTGTCTACCGAGGATATGTGATACGTAAATACTTTATACAGAATGAGAAAAATGTATCATAATTGTTATTGTTTGTTTCAGGTAATGACGCGTGTAAAGTCTCTTTGGCCGTTATTTATGTACGTATTGGTTGTTTAATTTCCTGCTAGGAAAATAGCGGTGTAAATAAAGGTTTTATTTTTTATTGGTTGGAAATGGAAATGGAATAAAACGTGTAGATTGAAAAACTTCAGCCCACACAGAATTCACATTTGTATTTAAATATCGTAGAAATGGTTATGCAAATAAAAGAAATCATCCATATTTTTTCGCAAATTCCAGACACGTTATGGCAAAATGTTATTCTGAATTAACGAAAGGATTAGTTCTGTTTTCATAAATTAAATAGTTAGTCTAGACTGCTGGCCCCATCTGCTAAACAGGTTTCTTTGTTAAGCGCAAATACCTCTAATATTAACTTTTACAACACCTTCATAATCGTTCTATTGTTTCACCAAATTGCACATAAACACTCCTGGTTTATATACGAAAGCAAGAAACTCTAGCAACGTTTCTTATTTACGATTGCGCTGTCATAACACGTTACCCTTACTTAGTGAGAAACTTTGCTCTTATGTTTCACCGGCTTATTTCGTTCCCTCGTATTAACGTCTATATGACACCTTGATACATCAACTTGTTCATATAAATAAGACTTTAACACTATAGTTATAGCTATATTCTCTTACTCCCTTAACAAATAAAACGAGACGGAAAGTATGATGAGTTTTGCGGAAATAAAACTTAACTACATACTTAGTTTTAGGTTAATGATTTTGAGAAATGGTGTGAGATATGATTGTAGTTTTTGATGTTTAATCATATAAAAAATAGGGTTTTATTAATTAACTTTTACATACTAAATATTAAACTTACATGGTTTGATAGATTTCGTGATGAAAACTATCGACTCGAAATGAAGAATACATTTAATGAAAAAGGGTCCGACTAGGTAAACTAAATCCGATGTGGGCTGATTCACATAGGTAGGTACGTATTTTTATTGCGGTAATGGCTCAGCATTTATTCGATTACGATTTAATTTAATTAACTTATTCGTATCCCTTTCAATCTGTGGCCTTAATTCAATTATCGTCCGACCGAATAATATTGGGCAAGAGAGAATCGGAAAATCTGAAAAATTACTTAGTACTGACAGGTCTGAAAATCCCACTTTTACGTAGAAAATTTTAATAATATTTATTGATTTCAGTTTTTACTTACTTATTCGGGCAATTTTTCATTCATTGTTCATTCAGTAGGTACTTTTAAGTTTCTTGAAACTTTTGTAGCTTTCGAAATTCTTGTCATGAATTGTCTAATTTCCATACTATTTGCCAACAACTGAGCAAGGCAAGATTATGAAATGACTTGACATTCTGTCTTGTACTTTAAATAAGCAACAGTCGCAATAACCAGGCAACGTATAGAAGAGTCTCAGGCTTTTAGTTCCAGCATTAACCTAATGTAGGTACGTTCTTAGCTTTTACGATCAGAATAATATAGTTGACGTTCCCTCGAATGTCTTCAAATATTGCAAGACTGACACAGCGTGATAAGTAGAGAACAAGATTGCTGCAATAACTTGAATGTAGGGATTGTGTTGCGTAGCTTGGGTCCGAATATTAAGTAAATGAGACACCGTTTCAGTTATTAGTAAATTAGGGATAGAGTTATCTGCACTAGATAATTACTGTTAGGATTTGTCCTTATTTTAGAAAGACAGAATAGTAAGAACTGCGTGACGGTTCTTTATGTAGGTTTGTGTGAGAGCTCTTAATGTGTGCGTAAGAAAAAACAGATTAATTATAATTACTTTAACACCTTGCATGCTTATGTGTATGTACACTCATGTTACAACAAATAAAATGAATGATCTTTATCTTATCTATTAAATCTTCGTAAAATATTTGCTCAGTATGTTTTATGAGTTAAAATGTTTTGTTACTATACTAAAGTATTTACTGGTACTAACTTTTAAAGGCTTTTTAAGGTACAAGTTCTGTTTGTGACACGAGAGCTCGCGCGCTTCTTCGGCAGAACAATTGATACAAAATCGTTTATTTGAAGAAAACTTTATGATAACATTAGCGAAATAAGGTTTTTCTCGTGTAACCTGGCAAGAATTATATGTACCTATTTCAACATTTTACTTGTGATGGATTTTTTTTAATACAGTATAAATTTCAACGATAAAAATAACATGAAATAAGATTTTTTAGTATACTACAATACTTGTTTTTGTCATCCATTTTGAATGGTACCTTTTAAGATTGACAAACGTAAACATTTCCAACTTAAAGCATCTGCATTCAAACGACATTGTCTGAAGAACAACTTAACTTAATAGAAACTTGAGTGAAATCCAGACCATTGATTGGGTAATGCTATTTGTTAAACTTGTCCCTCTCAATCAGGCTTCCTGAGTCCCAAGGAAGTTCTAACAGTGGAAAAACAAATTAACATAAACTGTACAACTTTTTGGGACCTACGAAAGCAAATGCTGTAAATAAAGTGTGTAGTTGTAAATAGGGTGTTCGATTTATTTAGGTTTTTGTAGTTGTTTATTTCTGAAACACCTTTTACGCTCGTTCTTCGTTCACAAAATTAAGTTTATCAGCATCGCGATTACATTAGGTAAATGAATTTATTATAAGTCTTCAACGGAAGATCATTAAAATTACTAAACAAAGTTTCCGACATTTTGAAGGACTTCCCGCTCGTCACCTGAATTTTCCCGTAGCTCGCACTACAGACACGCGCCTTTTTAGGTCAGTATAAAGTAGGTATGTACTTTTTACGTTCCTTACTTGGCTTCATATTGTGTTATTATTTTTATAATTTAACCTCAACTGTCCCATTGCAGGTCAAAGGACTTTGCTTACCATTTTTTTTACAAGTCAAGTCTAACTCATACCTCCTTATCCTCCTGGGTCTTTCACGTGGCCTTTGCCTGTTGAGAAACCACACTCTGGTCCATATCATTTATCAAATATTATTCCCATAAACGTGTCAGATCTGTCCCTAATTGTAACCACTGCAAATGATCCATGGGAAACATGTTTTGCGCCAGACGGAAAATGAAACGTTTTGCTTTCTTACATTTCTGCTGAGCTTTCAATTTACCAAACAATCCGCGTCAGTGCGTAATTACTTGAGGAAATATCATTAATTTCCTTAATTTCCCTTTGTTGGTTAATACATATTTGGTCTGAGGATAATGCTTTGAGAAAATGTTATGTAAAGTCACACATTTCCAATGGAACCGTCACTTTATTAATCAACAAATACATAAATACTCTTTTGTTTAGTACAGAAGTTGCATTCTCTACATAATATAGTCAACATAAAATTCAGCTAAAACTTGAAACTGAAATTAGAACAGTAAAGTGCAAAGAGCACATGCAAAATTTAATTTCCTTTTACATGTTATAACGTAAGAAACTATTGTTTCCCAGTGCAAAGTTTAAGAAACGACTGCATACAGGCCTCGTTCATTAATAATTCGGAACGTGCTCGGTCCGTTCCATTTCTTAGCAACTGTAAATGTCATTGCAAATTTCATTTAATAGTGCGAAAATTAAACACATTAAACTCAATGAAACGGCTCAGTTTAAAACATAGTTTTTTGTTGTGTACGTAAATAAGTCTTAAAGGTGTAGTGTTTTTAATACAGTAGTTAAAAATATAAACCTTATTTTATCTTGTTTTGAACATAAGTTAAAAATTATTCTACAAACGAATCAAAATCAAAAATCAAAATGTTTTTATTTCTCATAAACCAAAAAGGCGCTTAAGAAAAGTTACGTTAAAATCTACTGACTCTAGTTGCGCGGTTCCAAAGTGTCATTCCTATGGAGAAGAGCCGGCAGTTAAACTCCATAGGTTACTCTTTTAAAGAATCATTATGACAGTGCCTTTTGTCACCTAAAATGAGAATCAAAACTGTTTTGCAACGTTAGAATAACAAACAGTACTTTATTCATGTTCTATAACTAAGAGTTCTCGGTTTTATTATCACTGAAAGTTTTCTGCTAGAAATATAGTTATTTGCCTGCGGTACATTTTAATCTCTTTTTCAAATTCAATTATTCTTCTAACTTGGATTCGGTACATATATTGCTATTCTAAATATGTTACACCCTTTATGTATTTTTGGCGGCACGTGTAACGATCTTTCATCGACTGCCTTTCAAGGCGAAAACGTATTAATCAATTACAATTATAAATTGTTCGTGTGAGAAATTCTTAGATTTCGAAGCCTGAATAAATTTTACTCAGTCGTGGAAACGTGTAAATTATCCAGTAAATGATGTTTTAAATCAAGCGAAGGAGAATGAATTGCGGTCATTGCTTTCGCGATCCGTTTTTTACTTAAATAAAACTGTTACGTCCAAGTATTTTCTTGGTAGGAAAACTACTGAATTTTATTGTCCTTAGTATCTCGTTGGCTATGTTTATGATATCGTGAGCTGGGATTGGTATCGCTTTGAATTCGTTTTGCACTTAGCCGCTGCAGGGCTTTTCATTAAAGTTATTGCGCTTTAGATTGAAGTAATTCCTCGCTGTATTTGTATTTTCTACTAGCAGTCGGGGATTCTTTTTTAGTGTTTGTCATTTTATCGCCTGCAGGTACTGTTGCTTTAAATACTAGTTTTATACCTGTCGTAAAAGTTTTAAACTAAAATATACCTAAACTAAATTGCTAAATTCTTTTGCAAAAGCTATAAAAGGTGCTCACGTGAAATGATTGAAGATTCAGATTAGACTTACCTATTACGCAAAAACACATTATTTTCTTTGTAAAATGTTTTTTTTTTTTTTAATTACACAAGAACACATTATTTTCTTTGTAAGATTACACGGTTTTTGCTTGAACATAGTACCTACAGCTTGAACATTGTCCTTTACTTGACTATCAGTGTAACTTTTACTACTTAACTAGCGCACTGGCGACTGTACGGTCGGTAAGGAGAATGGACAAAAGTGATATAGATAAAGTACGTAGTTTTCAGGGTTGTTTCGACTTGGAGTACAGTATACTTTAACAAACTGTTTAGTTACAACTTTTCTATACCTTCAGTTTGTCACCAAAGCAAAGACAAAACGAAAGAGGAGACAAGCAACCAATGTGCTGCCTTTATTTAGACGTCTTTCTCCGCTCCGATTCAGTGGAAATGGTTGAACAGAACGGAGAAACGCACGCATCCCAACTCTTCACTATTTTGGTGAAAATAACTTGCCCTCAATGCTGCTTGTATCCGCTTTAGTAGAAAACCGGTCTATAAGCCATCAAGTTAGTTCTCACGTACATAGAAACAAGAATCAACCTCCAAACACTAGTTCAATTAATTTACAAATACTGTAGTTTCCATGGCTTCAAATATGTACGGATCGTTTCATTAGTTCCCTAGCTATTGAGCAGAACTAAACTACAAACGGGTTGGAGTCAAACTTAGTTCACAATGGTGCATAAGTCGGAGCAACTTGCTTGTAATCCTGCGACTATTATGCGTTTTCGATTGTTCACTGATATTTTGAAAGTAATTTAACTTGGTATACTAGCTTTGGTAGTTAGTAGGTATATAGCGTGTGTTTGAACCTCTGAACTTTGTTAATATAATAATTGATTCGAAACCGACTAGTATATTATACCTATAACTTCTTTACATTGGCTTTTAAGAAAAATATAATTACCTTTAATTATTATAATAATAATTAACTTTACCTGTAATAATTCTGGCACTGCGTTAGGTATTGTATTTAAATAGGATTATAAGTCAGTGTAATTAAAATTCTTCAGTAATAATATGAGCCAGCTTTCCCCAGTAAATATCTAAGTCACTGTATAATTTCAGGTGCACCCTTACCTTTAATATTCGTAATTAACCTCTTAATTTCCGAATACACAGCCGTAATTCGCTTAACTACTTCCAACTCTTATTAGTCATCAAATTAAAGCGCTTTCAAAATACATTTCGGGCTACGGAAAATAGCCACAGGCTAGAAAATGTTTACACTTTAGATTTCAGTTAAAACGTTAGTTTTAAAATCAACTATTTTTTTAAATATCGCAATGATAACCACAAAATATATTGCAGATACTTTTTTACTAAATTATGTACCAAAATCTTGTTAGAAAATATGCAAGTAATGTTTATGTTAAAAATATATATCAATTTAAGAACATGAAATTCAATTACAATTAATCCTAAGTTGCTCAAGCAATTCGTATTCCACACAAATCTGCGCTGAATAACGCGCCACGGATATCGAATTGCGATCAGTTTCTAAAATTATTCACAATTGCCGCATTTGCATGAATATGTTCTGCATCTACACTGTAGATTCTATAAAGCATTCAATACGACATCGGCGCTACATCGAAATTCAAATTCGGTAGCTCTGTACGGATTTAAACTTGCACAGCCGAAATTCAGGCATTTCGCTACCTGACAACTATTAACAATAATCCCTTCTATAAACGGTTGGGGAAGGTAACATACACATCGCAACCGTACTCTGAATAATATCAGGTTTAACGATCTTGGTTTATGTTGATGACGATGGATTTATACTGGAAAATACTCTGACGCGTATGGTTATAAAGAACGTGATTCAGTGCGAGGATGAGTGCTTTGTCGATACTGTCCGGGCGATTGCCCTGAAAAGTTAAGCCGATCTGACTCTGTCAGTCTGGTCTGGATTTTAGATCGTGGATGAGATTTCAAACTTTTTAGTGCCATTGTTACCACGTTCTGCTTATAGGTATTTTGCATGCGAATGACTCCTTGCTAAAATACCATCTGTATTCTCAGGAAAACGAGTAAGTATTCACGATAAACTACTTCTATGAGATATTTTAAATTACCTACTATGCAGGTTATATATGCTTCGGAAAATTCGAGTGATATAATACACGAATTACCTTGTCTCCTCGTATTTATATGGTCAAACGTGTATTATTAGAGGAAAAGGCGACAAAAATAACAATTCCGCACCAAACATCATTAATTCTACGGAATTGCTCATATTTTATACGTTATAACTTCCGATATGGTGGTCGAAAGTTCTGCGCCAGATGGGTGGCTTCCACAAGTAGTGACAAATATAAAGCTTATATTATTATAGCAGAATATTTCAATATTTTATAATGATCTGAGCAGTTACACCTATCAACTCAAGTATTCAGACGAAGTAGAGATGGAATAGTATGTTGTATCATTAAGTAGATTCGTTCGCCTTCAGAATGCCTTTAACAAATCAATGATTAAAAATGACAACCCTATTATTCCAAGCGTTATATGCTTTTATAGATGACACTACTATCGTTAGCGTATCTTGGCCTTTTAACGAGAAAATGTGGGTATTATATTTCTATATAGCATCTAGAAAAGTGGCATTCGAGACATTAAGTCTGCCACGTGTACCAACCACCATTACACATTAACTATAAATAAAAGAAAAGAACTGGCCAAGTGCGAGTCGGACTCGCGCACGAAGGGTTCCGTACCACCGTCGTATGAGAGCCCCCCTTAAATATTCATTTTATGTGGTTTTTAGTATTTGTTGTTATAGCGGCAACGGAAATACATAATTTATGAAAATTTCAGCTTTCTAGCTATCACGGTTTATGAGATACAGCCTGGAGACAGACAGACGGACAGACAGACAGCGGAGTCTTAATAATAGGGTCCCGTTTTACCCTTTGGGTACGGAACCCTAAAAAGAATATCTACCCAGCCTCACTAAGTGTCTTCGTACGTATCCTTTCATAATGTTCTCTTGCCCTTAAAACACAATGTATGTGGAAGATATTAAACGAATTATAACAAAGGAAAACCGTCACACCGCTTTGTAAATGAACAGTAATTAATAACTTAACCGCCCTTTTTCTGTTTGTAGAGTGTTTTCTTTGTTTAAAAAGCTCTTATTGTATGTACTTTGTTTTTTAACATTGTTTCACACTTTCCTTTAGGTGCTTCAAACGTTTTATGTAACTGAATTGTAAAGCTTCCAAATAGGTTTTTTTTTATAGAATTGTATTGTTTGCGTATCATGTTGCGATGAATATGAAATTAAAACCGATGTAATTAATCACGCAGAGTTCTGTTGTAAATTTCATTTTTTAATTAATAAACTTTGTTCAACTCAAAATGGAAAGCAATCAGTGTTTCATGTTCTTCAAATTGCGCAATAATACTGCGTATAAAGGCAAACAGTATTTCAGTTCGGAATGTTTACGTATCGGAATCATTCGTCATAAAACTACAACACGAAACACAATACTTTAATAACTGCGTGTACAGTGGTACGGCCGGCGAATCCCAAATTACGGTAACCATACCCCAACTGGCATGGTATTGGAAAGGTACTAATAAAAATAACGCCATATGGACGGGGACCATGCCCTGTGTGTGACTTGACTCTTTTGATAATAATAATTCGGAATATGTGTGCAAGACGGACTTTGCTCCTTAGAATAAATAAAATAAGGTTGACTAATTTTGGGATGCAAACGTACACGCAATGTGTTGTAGTACAAAAGTAGGTAGGAAAAAATTATCATAGGTTTCTGAATCAAAACATTAAATGTCAAAATTGTTTAAGATAAGTACATTACCTTAACATAGTACTTAAGTTGTAAAGAATTCATCACAATAATGTACGGGTTACCCGCAACACCTTTCAGTACGTTTGCTATAGCAATTGATTAGAAAAATCTAGACCACAAAACTAAACCACACAACGAAGCCAATAGATACAATCCTTAATTCCTATCTGCTATTGGCTGAATAGCACACTTTTTATTGAGACCACACATCGAGAAAGCGTAGATTGCAGCACGGAGCGGATTGCTTCGTATACTCAGAAAATACTGAGATTGAGAAATAAGTCCGACGTAGTCTTCCATTCAGTTTATTAAAGAAAGTTACTGCAATAATAAAGTGTTCAGCGATTTTATCACCTATATTGCCAATACATATACTGCGTTATAAGTTATGATCATACATAACAAAACGTGTGTAGGTATATGAAACATATCGTAAGGCTCATGAATTTGGATAAAGTGAAAGAAAGTTAAATTTTTTATTGACGAGAGAAAATGAGATATCGTCTTATTTCATTAATATTTTCGGAAAAAGGAAATCTATAAAAGCGTGCTGCAAATGTATTTCAATACTTATCTACTTAAATTAACGGAGGCGTGGGACGTGAACGAAATGAGTTCTTATTTACATTTTTATTTGAGCCATTTGAGTTTCAGAATACAGTCACAAATTACTACCAATGGTGTCGTTAAAATCTTTACCGGCCGCAAAGGCTTATAAGTCGTAAGTAGCAATTAAATGAATTATTTTGTCAACGTCGGTCGCGTTGGCACAAAAAGGACAACGTCTCGCCTTGATAACGGTAATTAGACGAACCTAGTCGCAAACAAACCCACCCAAAAGGACTTTAACAGAATTTGCAAAATGTCACGTTTTTATTTCGTGATTTTAACAAATATAATGAACAAACGCCAGATGGACGTACTTTTGTTTTAACCTTAATATTTTCGTGGCAAAAGTAATTGTTGATTTTTGTTTCAACGTAAAATTATTGTTCCTCTAGAGATTATTCGTAAAAAAGTTGATTGTAGAAAAATCACTGTAATTTTATATTTCCCTCTCATAATGTTCAAAGTTCTACATCATTAGAAGTTTCTGTTCTAACTTTGGATTACAGCAGTATTTTCTATTCTTTTTTAACAATAAATTACAGTTAGATAACTTAAAGTAAACTTAAATAAATAATTCCTTGTTTCTCTATTGCATTTTTACAGCATATGGTATCTTTTACATGGAAAAGAATGCATGGTTTTGTTAACAAATCGTTAGCGTCAGAGGAAAATTAATTACAGCGATATTTTTGCGGTTCAAGCGATGCACAACACAGGCTTTACATAGGTACATGAGTGAACCTCTTTGCATCTTTCTAGGGTGCTTTTGTTGCAGCGTTCTTCAATTAGTAAAATTGTTTGTAATCACGTTACTTTATAAATTACAAAATAATAATGATAGCACATTTAGGGGCAAAAACCAATTAAAAAAAAAAAAAATTGTGTCAGCTACGTTCGCTTACTGGACGTTCATGATTTCAAAGGCAATACTGAATTGTCCAAATCTCATATAAAAACGTAATAAAAAATCTAATATTACATTTGTAAAAATATTGACTTTTCGTTGATTGGGCTCAAATAAGAAGCGTTGCTCGATAATAATATTATTAGTAATAGCTAATTATCTCAGAAACACCGTTAAGGAGCAAGAATTGGTAGACTTGTAAACAAGCCAGCAAGTTTTATGTAAGACTATTTGTAATGTCTTGGTCGACGCTTAGTAAAATTAATTGACCTAGTATGTAAACAACAGCAAATAGCACATAATCCTGAACTCCCTCAAAGTAAATAACGATGAAGCAGAAAGATTTAATTTCAATTCGAAAGCACACCAATATTAATTCAACATTACTCAATAAACTTTTTTATTTTATTAAACTTTATGCAATAACTTTCTAATGATGAAACATTTCCGAACGTATGTAACTTAATTCTAAATTAATAACAAGTTTTGTAAACAACTGCTTCGGAATATTCCGATCTAGCCACAATACAACGCAGATTCGGTTCACCGCAAAATGTTCCCACATTTCCCAAAAGATCGAAGACCTTTCTATCGGCAATCAGCGCCTTAGCCGGGGTTATGGTCGCTTATAATTGGAGCTGTGGCCTTGAGTATCAGGAGCAGCATTGCGCCAAATGACACCATTGTATATAGAATTTATAGGGCCATTTAGACCCTTGCCAACCTCGTAGCAATACGTTAGAATTAATAATTCCAGTGAATTGTCAACGTACATGTTTATGGGTGATGACGTGAAAAGCATTGTATCTGCTCTCCTTTGTCATGATATCAACAATTACAACAATTCGTATACAAAGCAGACTGCGAAGCTTTCGGAAAGCAAAATTTAAACCGTCTAGCCAGGCAAAAGTCGCAATTGTCAATAGAAAACATAAAATGTAGCAAAACATTAAAATAAAGACACTACTCGAACCTTTGACAAAATACCATATTAAAAAGTTCATAGTCTCCAATCTTTGAAAGCAACTAAAACTCCACCTGCTCGCGATATTGAAGGAGGATATTTCATACTGGAATATTGAAATTTCGTGCCAAGCCGGGGAGAAATCAACGAAGTATTTGAAGAATCCCCCACTGAGTAATAACTGAGTGAGCCTTGATTAATGACCGTCGCTCTGGGAGTGTCAAAATGTTCCCGGGTCCCTTTACAGTTCCAACACTCATTCCTTTGTGTTATAACGTTTATGGTCACCGGACTGATCCTTTGTTGGTGCTGTTTTGTTAAAATGTTGTATGTTTTTAGGTATGACATTTAAAAGATTTTGTCAAAAAGTTCGTGTAATGTTAACTTGCACCTTGATTGAATTCAAAATAAAAACTATTTATATATTTCATTTTACATTTTTTTTTCTGCTGTGAAAGTCACAACATAAAGAAAATAACTAACTGAATAAAAAAAAGTCCTTATTACATTAGGTTAATTAAGCTTATGTCCAAGTTTTGAAAATATCTCCCAAAAAGTACCATAAGTCACATCCGAATTAGCAACTATTTCTCTGATCTGGCTAAACTCCAACATTTCGGCTTCGACAAACCTTGTAACTAACCTGCAATGCTGCTTAATATATTACAGACATCGGGCTCAAGAATCCTTGAAAGCATTTCTATTTCAGGCTTCAGATCTCAAAGGTAACATAGCTATGTTCACTTTGAGTGCTACCACAGCGTCAGTAAATATTTGCACTTTTAGCCTGACGTATTTATTTTTGCTTATATTAAAATCTTGAATGTTTACGAAAATCTAATTGGGTAGTCATCAAAGGAAGAATTTATAAAGGAATATTGCTTTTCTAATCAACGTAGGTTTAGAACCAGAATGTTATTAAAAACAAGTCATATACAGAGTATTAAACTTCTTTATTCAAAGTTCTTCCCCATTTTGAATAATTAGGATAAAATTGAGCAGAACCATGTAAAAATTAGTGTTTGTTTAATCTGATTATTTAATTCTGGTAGATCTTATTGTGAAAATAAATTATTTCTAACTAAGAATAGCTTTACCCGTATCCATTGTACCAAGTGAGCCCAGCTGCATAATTACCTACAGTTTATTAAATAATTTAAACCGATATCCAAACTGCACTAAACTAGTTGGCGTAATCGGTTAATCTGCAGTTTGCTCGAACTGCACATGGTGCATGATCCGCAACTCCAAACTACTAAGTAATTCTAGTCTTAAAATTGAAATCTATCCTAAACTAGCGCTAACTTAAACTGTTTGAACAGATTTAAAAAGTTTTGCGTTACGACATCCTAAGATTTTGTTCATTCTCGTTATATTGTGAAGTATGAACTTCGAATGAGGTTTTTGGCAAACGTATACCCAAACTACCTGGACGTATTCCGGTGAGATCAAGTTGCCAAAACCCGTATCTTACCTATGTTTTTGTTGACGTTGACAGCGGACAAAATGCTTAGTCAGTGACATTTTTGGTTAGACTATTCATCAAAACAATTCCGTTGTTTACTATCCTAAAATAAAAGATTCGTTTGTTTCCTGGACTGTATTCTATAGGTATTTGAGCTTTCTTTTATTTATTATTCATACGTTTTCTATTTATTGCATTGTGACGGTAGGTACGTAAGAATCACTGCAGTCCGCGTTTGTTTGTGCTACTTAAAAATTAAAGAGCCTACTCACTGGCCACAAAGATAAATACCCCCGGCATCGAACAGTCAACACGTTTTTAATGGAAACCTGTTGGTTTATTCAGATTGATGTAATATTCAGCTTTAGTAAATGGGTTTGCTATGTAAATGATGAACGAACAAATTGAATACATTTGATCTTTAAAAATAAATCATTCTATTAGTCTGTTTCCGGAGTCAAGAAAGTTTTACAAATTGACAAAATTGAATTGCGTTCTAGGTTTTTTTTTATCGTTCATTTCTTACTGGCCTGTCCTCTTACGAGATTGAAAATTCGGATGAGAATTAATCATTTTATAATGGAACCAAAACAAATTTCTACAGAATTTTATTTACATTTTGTAAACAAAATTCTTCGTACCTGCATATTGTACATTTTTGTTAACTCTTTGCGACTAAATATGCAAGTTCTCGACATTGCATGCAGAGTTCTCTTGCCACCCCTGATTTTGTAGTAGCAATTTTAGAGAAATGTGCCGTTGTTTTCTGTGCAGTCTTGAACGAAAAAGTGGTGACAAACAATTTTAAGATGCCAGAATAAAAGGTTGTTTGTTTTCTGTTGTGGCTGACTTTTACATTTAATACTTTGTACTTACGAAACTTGTTACCTTTTTGTTAGTTTAATTAATATTACGATTTGACAGTTTCTTCGAAAAAATCTTTATTGGGTCGTCACTCGGGCGTAAAAGAATTTTTACACGTCCTCACTCAGTTTTCTATTCTCTATAGGATAGCCTAAACTGCGTAGCGAGCTCACAAAAATGTTTTACTACCAATAAACTTGTTGTTTGTCCCTTACGCCCTTTTAGTCCCGGAATCAGACCGATATATCTTTACTTAGTTGAATCAGGTTGTCACAATATTGAAACTTGAATACTCTTTAAGTAAATATTACAATTATTTCGGAACTTATTTATTGCAAGTACATTGTACACTTGAAATTCAGGCTTAAATATTTTATACTTCAATCCTTCATGCAATCATCATTTATTTCCTTCAATATATTCATGGCTAAAGTTATTCCATCAACATAACTGCAAAATTACCTACCCAGCAAGCTGATGAAACCATCTCGAGAAAGATAATTTTATTTGATAATGAATCCAACTTTTTAGAATGAACGTATAACGACTACCTTCATTCAATTCAATTCGCTTAATTCTAAAATCTCAACGCAAACAGGTGAAGGGGATCCAATGAATTATTCCTCCCTTTTTATACTCTGACCGAGGGAAACTGGGTCAAGGTGCATGACAAATTATATCACGACACAGCTCCCGGGCTGTGCAAATAGGTAAAGCCTTTTTCCAAATGTAACGTTTTTTGCTGATGTACTGAGATTGTATATTTCAGTGTCGTTTTTGCTGACTTAGGTACATGAATATGAGTCGAGGATTTAGACTTACGTCTGCCTTGTTACTTTTCTATTGTGTGGGTTATGAAGCTGAAACCTTATTTGTTTTTAGACTTTATTATGTAGAGTTTAATTTACCTTACCCTATTAATACTTACTTCAACCTCAGTCCAAGTGATTAAGTACTTTACACGATTGTTTCTCAGCTTGTCATTGCTTCGGTAAAACAATAACGTCTAGCTAGTAACAGGCGATCGACAGACCAAATTACCAATACTCTCCAATCTGCAAGGCAATATCCCGGAAACAGAACAGTTCAATTTGGAGTGACTGATGTTATTCGACGAAATAGTACATACATTACTTGCTGGAAAACTAGTGCGTTCGAAATTTCGAATTATTTGGCTAGTTTCTTAATATACATACGTCTGGAACTGGTGTGGTGGTAGGTGATTAAAAAAACAAAATACTTGGTCCTCAATTAAAAGAAATATTTTAATGGTTAATAATTACGAAATTTTCTTATCCGTTAAATCAATTAATCCTGCCTAGTCATGATTTATAGACACATTAAACCCCTGCACGTTTGTGGGTTACTGAACAATTACCACAAGCTGCAGAGTAACGATAATTGCGGGCAATATGTAATGTACGTTATCATTATCTTGGAGACTGTTCCAGTTCAATTGTAAATTAAATCTCAGATGTTATTGGTAAAATATGTCAGCGTGCCTGTGCTGAATGTAAATGTTTAGAGAAATTAATGTGTATTATTTTCTACACTACTTTTCTCGATGTAGATAGTTTTGAATTTTAAATTCCATCATCCATCACCTTTATTTCTCTACCTGATTTATTCAGCCATAGTCTTCAATAAAGTTACAACATATAAACCATACATGCTTATATATTTACAAATATACACTTACGCAAAATTATAGTCAATATCAAGGTTAGATACACTTATACGGATTTGTAACCGATACTAAAACTTATGAAGTTAAAGCATCCATACAGGGCTTAACTACATAACTCATCTAAGTAGTCAAAGCTTTAACAGTAAATACCAACAAACATATAGGTAGTATATAGGTATCTATAGGTATGTTTTACTATTTAATCGAGGAAATCGTGACGAGGCGAGGGACGGTCGCCATCCTAACGTTAATAAAAAGTGATCGAAGCCCGATAACAGTGACACCTGTCAAGGCGACCTTCAAACTTGACAATGGACGTTTTTCCCGACGTTTTCGGGTGAAATACGGGAACATAAATAGTTTTTCCTCTTTGTTAACGCAGAAAACGAAATCGAAAGAGATCTTTCAATTCTATTTCATTAAATGTAGATAGATATATATTATGTAACAGAGAAAGTTTTATATAGTAAATTCTCTATTATTTTAACAACTTCAAAAGAAGGAGGTTCTATGTTTCAGACGCGATATCTCGATCCATTCTGAATTTGTTTTTTTTTTTTTTTAGGTAAAACAGAAAAAATGCTTTATTTAAATTGAAGTTAATTGTATTATACTATGTATATGTTTATTGTAATATTGACTGCCTCGTTGGCCTAGTGGCGCTAAGCGGGACTGCTACGCTAGAGGTCTTGGGTTCGATTCCCAAGTCGACCAAGACGTTATTGGGTTTTTCTATGAAATTCTCAGTAGCAGGTCGGAGTTTGGATTTGTGCCCGGTTAGTGGCAATAGGCTCGCCCCCTATTACATGGGACCTAAACATACCGGCGAACTGTGGGTGTACATTGGTACGCCTCTGCCTAACCCTTCGGGGATACAGGCGTGATGGTATGTTATGTTATGTTATTTTAATGTATTATATTAATGTGTAATCATCAACTGCTTGTCCTTCAAACTAGTTTACATTATGAAAAAGTTCATAGTTACATTTCTTTAATTCAAAGCACATTTAAATAACCCACGCTCTGTTTCTCCATTCCACACATTTTATTCCGTTTCAATATAACATGTTCTCCCTCACCCTTGATATATTAACATGAACTAACGTGCATACGATATTGAAATTTCCTTTGGCGTAATGTGACGTGCGGCAAGTTTATACGATCGTTATGAAGTCTTTTCAAAGAGTTCGTTTGATCGGGCTGATGTATTGCGAAACTAGTGGCAGCTGAAAATGGCTCAAAGATATCAAGTTTTAAATCATATGCCAAACTTTTGAAGTATGTTTAGGAAATGAAAATATCGTCAAATATGTTTAGGATTTTTTGCTGCCAAAGGACTTTTCAAAATTGGTTTAATTTGAGTTCTTACATATAAGCAGCTTGTTTCATACGTTATTTTTTCTTGAAATATGTGTCTCACAAGAGATTCGTTACGACAAATATTACCTTTTGTACGGTTTAAATGTTGTCGACAATTTCACATATCGGTTCCCTCGAGATCGAATCTTTCCGCTTGATGTAATATATTTTGATTATATCAAGGTTCGTGACGGGGATCGCTATAATGCTCCCAAAGTCCTTGCAAACAGGTGAATATCTAAATATAACGGAACAAATAATATGTAGACAGGATCTCGAAATGCAATAATAGGGGAACCCTTCTCAACTCGGTGCCTTGGTATTAGTGTTTCTCCTTTTGCAGCGCCGCTATAAGGCGCTTCCGGGCCACACAGATAGTGTTGATTTGTATTCATTGTTTGGTCTGCGTTCAAGTAGCGTACGTATGCTTTAGCAGTTTTATTTCCTTTCGTTTTATTCTCGCAAAACTTCAGACAAATGTCTGTTCAACTGTGTTTTATAGCAAAATTTATGTGCTATTTTTGAAGTTTCAGTTGTTCCAGCTAGTTTGATTGAAAAACAATTCAGCTGCATTGGGAATAGATTTGTATAAACTAAGTTTATATGCACATAAGCATATGTGTTTTAAAACACATTGTAAACGATATTTTTATAGTATCACCATTGGTATTGCGAACACTCGTGTTCGGTATCGATTTTGCATAGTCCAATTCCTACATCAAAATATTTTGGTCACTAATTTGTAGAAGATTATTTCAGCTATTTTTTATTAAGTTTAGTGTATTCCTGTTAAGATTGAATGGAGCACTCGTCATATGCATCGTGTTTTGAGCTGATGGTCCTTGATGTGTTAGGATGTTTATTATTATTTGAATCTAAGTTATTCCGCAAAATCAATGAAAAAGCATCTAATCAGAATCATTTTTAAAGGAAAGCACTTTATGTTTGTGTTTGTGAAATCTCTAAGTCAACATGCCTCTAATGAAATTGTAATGAACTTTTCAATTAAAGGTTATATGGAGCTATAAACTTTTTATGAAAGTAATTTGAAACATAATGTCTCGCGAAACAACGCCAATAAAGACTTAATAAAACATATTTTATGCTTTGAAACTTTTATCAAATTGCACAGATGGTTAATTATAATTTATTTAAGTACTAAGAAGTGACAGTCGGAAAATTGTAGGATTTAATTCGTAAATGTAACCTAGTTTACTTTAAGTAAGAAATGAAAGCTAAATTCACACTTGAAAAAAAAATGCCATGCTATTTATAACAAAATCGTAAGCGTTTACATTATGTTGCTACGGCGTAGCCACTTATGCTACGTCTGCCATGAATTCGTAGCATTGCGTAGTAAAATGCTCGAGTTAAAGACGTAGCAAACATTTAACTGTGCACATATTTATGCAACAAATAAGTTTTAACTTATTTACCAACTTTTAATTATACTGGAGTCAGTAGTTTTATATACCTATAGTTTTAATTTGGTTTAAAAGCATAGCAGCCTCTGAATATTCTCACACTATAATGACGCGCCTTAAATGAGGGTAACTTAATACATTCTCAAACGAGGTTCATGGAAGAAACGTACGTCTTCGAAACTTTAGATTTCGTTGTCTGACAGTAGATTATGTGTAACCCCAAAACTTGGGAGTTACTGTTTTAGTTTAAAACTAATGAGATTTTCTCATGAATCCCCCGAGGATAACCCTAAAGGAGTTCCTTACTTAAAGTTGTATCTAGAAACATGTGGGAGACCCACTTTACTTGTATTTAATTTTGTGGTTCTCCTAAAAGCGATCAATACTACTAGACTTAGGTATATTTTGTTACAGTATTTCAGTAGTATATTTTGTAATACACTGTTATGACGGTTTAGAAGGTTGAGATTCTGTTTTCATTCATTGAAATGCGAACGACAAACAATTAGATAGGTTTTTATCATTGTTTAGTTTTTTCTGTTGGTGTTCATACTACTATAAATTATTTTATATAAATAAATGTACATAATTACTATACTGTTCACATTGAATGTAGTTACATAATTACAATACTGTTCACATTGGCGTTTATGTAGTCAGTTACATACATTTGCGATTTTCTGACACAAAAAAGCGACTTATGGATGACATCAACATAACATAATAGGCTTGGTGTCTGCTTGTGATGCGTATAACATTATATTACGATCACCAATCTATTCGCCAATCTTAGTGATAGTATTGTCGTTAAGGTGACATAGATGACATACGCTTTGTAATATCTGAAGAGAAGTTTATGATTATCTAAACAAAAGCAAATTATTACGACGACTTGTGCTAGTCACAAGTACAAAGAAGAATATAAGAACAGTTCAGTATGATAACTGTGTGTATTCTGCTTTATTTTCAAGTCGAGAAGGTTTCGATGTAGAAGTGACTTTAGCTCTCTATTAAAATTTCACTCGTATGTTTATGTCAATCGCTCTTGCTTCTCATTTGAACGTCTGTACCATAAGTTAAATAAAAAAAAAACTGGCCAAGTGCGAGTCGGACTCGCGCACGAAGGGTTCCGTACCACCGTCGTATGAGAGCCCCCCTTAAATATTCATTTTATGTAGTTTTTAGTATTTGTTCTTATAGCGGCAACGGAAATACATCATTTGTGAAAATTTCAGCTTTCTAGCTATCACGGTTTATGAGATACAGCCTGGAGACAGACAGACGGACAGACAGACAGCGGAGTCTTAGTAATAGGGTCCCGTTTTACCTTTTGGGTACGGAACCCCAAAAATTATCTAAAATAACCAACTCACAACAAACAGTGTGTATTTCAACCAATATCACAAAACCCTTTATCTAACTCTTACTGCTGTATACTTATAACGTAATATGAGAACCCTAGCACAGCTGTGAACGTTGATGATTCAATTTAACAACAGACGAGCGATAGTTCCCAATTGTGAAGGGAAGCTTTATCGAGTCTGGTACTTAACAGCCTCCCAACAGAACTGCCACGCCTCTTATCCCTAGAAGCATACAACCTTTACCAAAACTCGAAGGTTATTTGGTATTTGAAGTATGTAATATTATTACTTGGTAGGTAGATTCATTAGCCAACATTCGGCAACTTATCACCAACTAATTTAAATATTCATCTGTATATTCTCAAAGGAAATTAACGTTCGCACTATTTTATCGTGACATGGAAATGTTTAGGTTAATGTAATGTTATGTTTATTTATCTAAATTTTATGTGTTTTTTTTTTATTTAATTTATACTTTACACAAAAAGTAAGCGGCATAGTTACATAATGAAGTTACTTTCAACTTATTAACATTTGTGGTGATATTTTTTGCCTCTGTTACCAACTGCCATTTCCACAGGCGTAAACGATTATAGGAATTACTTTAATTACATTCAATGTGTGGAAATTGTATTTCATTTCGATACACCTGACTAAATCTTGCCACTTTCGTGAAATTTATGGATTCCATCAGCGTCAACGCTTGTAGAAATGTCCCTTGTCTAGAAGGGCTGATATTTTGTTCTAAGTTTATTGTTGCCCTTTTCAGAATGCCTATTTGCTTTAGGTTATAACCTAACATCCTTTCTCTAGTACTACTTTGAGCGATGTCCTAGTTTATTTGTTTCCCTGCCTATTGTCCCCCCTACAGTCTTGTTAGTCTTTGCTCGCACCGAACGTCGAACTTCCATTTCCTGTGAAAGATTGCCACTTGCTAGTCAACAATCACATTAAATGTCCCACTTTTATGATAGACTTGTGTTCAGCTTATCATTCAATGCACTTAATGTGGATCGAAAGACGAATCGCCGTCACAATATTTCTTTTTATGATGATGATGATTGAAGAGCGTTTTCGTGAATCTGGTCATAAAGGGAATATGTTTGTTTTTCCTTCGATGCTTTATATCTTGATCACTTAAAAAATATCATAGTTTTGGCATTTTGAGAACTAAAATTAAATAATTTGATAGTACATGATATGTCTATATTTAAGTTTTTTATTAATATTTGACAACCGTGACAATTGGCAAAATGTAGAATATAATAATCAATTAATATGAGAAGTGTTTTCAATTAAAGCTTGTTGGAAATCAAATAAATTCAATTCATAGCACAATATCAATTAAATTGATAGTCCACAAATTCATAATATCATCGCCTAATCCCTCTGTTCTGCATCATAATGCTATTGAAATCGGATTATGTCTAGTACCAGTTGTTGCTCACTCTGCATTCCACTATTGTCATGTATTAAAGATGTATATTATTACGTAAATAAGATAAATACTTACGTTGATTATTTTTTTATTGGTATAAAAATAATAATAATCCAATTTGGGATATGGTGGTCGGTTATTGATTGCGTGTTTATCACAAAGGATTGATTGATTTACGTTTTTTTTTTTTTCATGTCAATTTCATTGTATTTATGTTAATTGATTGTTTTTGTTGTTTCAGGTAAATGCTGGTTTCAGATTCCTGAGCTAGAAATGTATGTAATTAAAATATTACATTTATGCAGTGGGACACTTAACAAGTTACATAAAAAAAATGCAGTTATAATTGTGTTTACAAATAAATATAAAAAACATTCAGAGCTGCATCGTCATTAATATAATTATACAAAGGATCTGTTTACACGACGCTCATTAGCCAGAGCTCTGTTATGGACATTTAATAAAGCAATTAGAGCGCTCACTCGCTGCACTTTTGAGAAAACGACAATTTTATTGTTAACATTGAAATTAGTTTCTCACAGAACAACTTATATAAAGTTAAAGACATACTGAAAATTGCAAACTTATGAATTAAATTTTATGACTACGTAGCGTACCTACATAGATGAAATCTTTTTGTTTGTTTTAACACATAAAACATTTTACACAATGTTACTCGCTATTCTTTTTCTTCGTGTCTAAAATTCAACCGCATATAAACAGCAGAGTAGGACAATACGCGAGCCAAAAAGGAAGTACAGTTGTTTTTCGTAGCACTGTAGCCGCGTAGCATTGTTATAGTCTACGAGCCGTAGCACTTCTATACGTACAACGGAGTTTAAGAACCGATGTGAAATGCCTGAAGACCAAAGCCTAAGGCTTTTGGCTTCCGAATTATTTAAGAACTTTTGGGTAGGATATATTAAAATGATTTCGAACAGTGGAATTGCGCGAGATCTTAGAAAAATCCGTTACAAATTATTTATAGCCGGGAGACGTTTGTGATTTCACAAAAAAAGTACACTCTGTATTCTGCAATTGGAATCTAAATTATTTTGACCGGCATCAAAGAAAATTTATTCTTTATTTATTTTGTTAAAAATAATAAAACTGTTTATGTCGGTCTCGACTTATATACAGATAGGTAACAAAAGTTACTATTAAAATCCATCGAATAATTCTATTTCCAATTACATAGACTAACAAATTTTAAATCCATTACCATACATAACCATTTCGAGTACGAATTAAAACTAATCCCTCTACAAAATTTCTAACCAACTAAAAACAAAGTGAATGCTTATACAATCAATTAGTTGTCTAAGCGGCCGTTTCATTATATTCCCTTTTAAGCGCTTAATCTGTCTTGAGTGTTTTTGAGCTTCGTATTACGAAGTCTACACAATTAACACATAATTTTATTACGGAATATAGTTGTTTTTTGTGCTGAACTATATTAAAGGACTGGTATATTGCAGTGGGTTACTCATACGCTTACTGATCTGGATGGTTCTGTGTGGTTTGACACTGGAATAGATATAAATTAAATATGAACATTTAATATTTCTGTTTCATCATTGTCATATTATTTATAAGAAATGTAACCTATGTACTGTGATTTAGAATGTAGTTTGCTTTAGATATCTTAATAACTAAAAGTACTTATTTTATTTTTTCATCATTAACTCCCTGCCCTGTTCCCAATTATTTGGGGTCGGCGCAATGCGTATTCAGCTTCCATTCATCTCTACAACTCGTCATCTCAGCATTCACTCCTTACTTTCTCATATCATCTTTCACACAATCCATCCATCTCTTTTTTGGTCAGTATTATTTCTAAAGCATTCAAGATAAACCATTGTTACATTTGTTCACAAACTCATATATCTGAAAAGCATACTCAAAACCAAGCCTCTAAAAATGCACTAAACGCACTCAGAATTCGTTTACATTCCGCTCATAACTACACAATAGTTGAGGTTGCGAATGAATTTACATATTGCATTCTAAACACGGGCCCGACCGCAAATATTACGTATGTGCAGATATGTTCGGCCTCGAGTTGTGTTTGCTCGCTGCATACGTGTTCCTAAAAATGTATAAATTGAGACGCCGGGGATGTTTCGAAGTTGAAATGTTACAACCGAAAATAGAGCCAATTTTAGATGTGTGGTAAATTTTATTAAAACTGAGCAAATATTTTGTTAGCTTAGAAACTGTTTGCCGGACGAATTTGCTTTTATTAATTAACTAACTGTTATTAATAGCCAATAATATTTATATTCAATCAATGAATATTAATATTTGATCCATTATTGATGTTTAATAACAATATGTCATGTTTAAATTGATCTTTTCCAATCTACACAGACGAATAACTCTTCTCTTGACTATTATGTTAAGCAACCCAAACTTAACACAATGCAAGCATTATTAAAATATTAACAAGTACATAAAGTGAGTGTAATGTTCCGTCCGGGACACAAAAGGTCAGGGGTTGCAATATAAAGATATTTTATAAGGGTTGAACTCCGCTAATAGTTTAGGGGAAGTGTGAACATGGCTGGAATGGACATTGGGGATATAAGGCGGCCAGTGAATACATACCCACAATTTTATTTTATTTGCCAGCCTTTAGAAGTCTTGTCCTAAGGGAATATTGGAAGAATTCGATTTAAGATGTTTTTGCCATACTAAGTTCGGGACGAGAAAGAAAGTTCTTTGTAAGCTACGTAACTAACCGTTGACTTGATTTTGTTTTTATTGTTACGATTTACGAAGGCTTTTAGGTAATGCTGTACGTGAATATACTTGTTCAGTTCTATTGGTCTATAAACTAGGCGTAGAATGTAGGCACACCTGAACCTACCCTGAACCTACATTTAACAATATAGTAGCTTTATGTAATTGTATGCCATTTGCTTAGGCATACAAAAACAAACAACAATTACGATTGGTTTACTAGTATTTATTATTTGATACGCGTTTAAAAATACAAGTAGACCTTTACTAATAGAGACTTTATTCAAAAGATATTATTTTATCTCTCGTTTCATACAAATAGTTGCGCTCTATCGAACTCGAAAAACGTTAAAAACGACAATTCTCTTTCCAACCGCATGTTATCTATTCCAATTTACTCTGAACTAAGCAGATAGTCAAATATGAGAGTTAAATTACAATACTTATTAAACGTTACCGTTCAGCCAGCCACTGTGAAATTTCATTTGGACCAATTAACGTTTGGAACGTTCTAGACAATCGCAGTTCCACTAGTTCCCCTTATATTTGGCGTACCGTGAACCGGAACCGTTCCTAGTTAAATTTTATCAAGAGATTATGTAGATGCGACTATTTGACGTTCCAAAATCTTTTGAAAATGCCGTAATTTCGATATTTTCACGCTTTCCTCGACGTAATTACCGAGTAATTAGAGATAATTGTAGTTTCATTTTGGTCTAATTATCAGTACGAGATTTCTGCATCTACTTGAACTACCTTCATAATAGCTCCCGCTGCGTCAAATGAGTATCGTTTACACTGCAAATTGTTTTATTCATCTCACATTCAAAACACACATCGAAAACAAATAGGGGTGCTTTTATTTGAAACTATTTTCGCGACACGTGCGCTATTATCGTATAAATGGTTTTTTATTCGATATCTGCAACGTCGCAGTCGCGAGTGTGACGCCCTGTAAGTGCGCTTTGAAATTGTATGGAACAACATTAGCCTAACTTAGAGGCACGCTTTAGTATAATATTTTTGAGATTATACTCGGTTTTCTACAAAATAAATAGAAACGTTTATTCAATGACCCAAACCGCTGATATCCTAAATTCAACCTAAAATAATAAAATAAATATACGTTGTTCTTTTTCGGTCATGGTAATAATTCATTTATTAAAATTTAAAATACGAGTTCACGAAAGGCACACACAGGGGCTCGTTATAATATATCGCCCACGCGCTACCGTTTCGGGATAAGTAAACAAAGCGAGTATTCCTACACATAAAGATTATATGAGCATATAGCGATTACAATAGTACGATAAGCACCTATAAACGGCTATTATATTACCCATTATTAAGATTTCGTAGGTTGTGCTTTTATGTGGCTTCCGTAGTGCGATAAGTAGATAATTATATTTTTACAGCATTGTTTTTAGTATTCAATACCTTTTCCCTGCTTAGTTACCTGCTGTATTAACTTTATTTTTTTTGTTATGCCGGTCACGCTAAGCGCGTCTGGTCTCTATTAAATTGGTGTCTTTACGTAGTAAAGGAAATGCTTCACAACTTAAACGGTAGACATCAAGTGTTAGAGATTTGCTCAGTAGTGTTGAATTGCCATCAGATGAAATGTGAGTCTATCCGTTAAACCAGCAGCTCACTATCATAAAATAAACAAAATATATTTATATTAAAACAACTAACTCATAATTTATGAAGTTGTCGTTGTCTTCAGACCAAATTATACTAGACTTTGCGTCACACCCTTGTAAGGCCACGTTGAATAGGCACGTCGTTTCTGAGTGCTAGTTAACGAGGTTTTCCTCGACATCTTTAATATGCATGAAACATATTCTGAAAAGCTCGCGTACCTAGTTCTTTTTGCCAATATACCACGTCTTTCATTTTCTGAGACCTAAATATATTATGTCGCTTTCTTATTCAACACATTCAGACTCGGAATCAAGAACACATATCAAGTATTTTATACAAACTGAAATCGGTGTTTCATCATAAAATAACGCTTTCATAAATATTCTTATATGAATCTAAGTAAGTCTGTACATAAAACTGTACTTAAAATTTCTACGAGAGAGATATAGAGACCTCATTTCGAATTTATCTCGAAAAGATGAACGTCTTTCGGGATATTCATACTAGATTTACTGGCAACACCGTAAATGCTTATTTATTGGGATAAGCGGATAACTGACAGGCCGGGTTTGTTCCCTCAGCCGTAGATACATATAACTCGACGTGTATAGATTCATGTGTTTGTTATATCACACCACGTATTAGTGAGGAGTTAGTTTGCTTACACACTTGAATTTGCTGAATAATTTAAACCTTACTTTAAACGTAATTTTGAGATTGCGAGAAATAACTTGCGAGTTGTTTTACATTGCCGTCTTTGATCGATCAGTTATAACACCAAAGCCTCGCGCCCCGCAATGACATAAAGAAATTAAAATTGTAATTAAACCGTTTCTGCATGTAGTACCTTTACAGACAAGAGAATGAAAAACCTAGTCATTGAGTTAAAACTGCTGTCTATATAAGAATATATAGTGTTGTGAACAGTTGTAGGACTTTAAATTATGTCGTAAAGTCATACCTAGACCGTCATTAATATTTATTGCTATCCAGTCAGCAATCCCTTTGTCATTCATCACACAAAGCTTGAATCGTTTGCAATAACTTAGGAAACTGTAGAGTCAGTTATAATAAAAGCTTTACCCAACCAATGACAGATTGCAATCGTGTTTGCCTGATTTTGAAGTAAAGGACAAAGAATTCAAACAAAATGAAAGGCTTTGATCCATCAGAGCCCGGAA
Source organism: Autographa pulchrina (assembly GCA_905475315.1). Classification (NCBI taxonomy): domain Eukaryota; kingdom Metazoa; phylum Arthropoda; class Insecta; order Lepidoptera; family Noctuidae; genus Autographa; species Autographa pulchrina. The sequence continues at coordinate 3,397,125 of FR997773.1, read as the reverse complement.
ACATGGTGTTCTGTGTATTCAATATATTTGATGTTAAACCGAAACGATACGAGGTGATGTTACCTGGATTTTGCTGATTTATTTAAGGTTTTTTGATTAACAATTTATTTTTTTACTCGAATTTAAATTGGATGCTTGATGCTCACACTGAATATGTTTTCCTAGTAACAACGGTAGTTAAGTTTTAATGGTACTGTGCGCTTTTTCGAAATATGTGTATATAATTTCCAAATAAATACTGCCTATAAATAAGTTCTATATAGCTTGCTAACATACAAAAAAAAATACGTAAGTTGTTGTTATTAAAGGCTCTCGAGTTGCCTCACGTTTTTCCCTCTCACAATTGCACATTATTTATTCTATATTGAAGGCGCATGCAAGAATTCAATATTTACCTTTCCTTATTCACCAGTGTTACATTATAGATCGGATCCGCGAAGGGCTTTACCCGACTTGGAAGGTAATATATTATTTTCCTCTTGTATTATTAGCCATTTGTTACTGTTTCCGTTTCGGCCTTATTGAACTGATGAAAGATCCGTCGTATTAGATTACCCCTTGCTTACTCATCTTACCTTCGAGGCGTTATTTGTGAAACAAAAGAAACAAGAAAATATGTATTTCTTTGTTTTATATTCAATATCCTTGAATAGTTGATCGTTTATTTACTGCTTTATTCACTTATAATGAAGACTGCCATATATTTCTTAAGACAAAAAATTGTTCTACAAAAAAATCGTGAATGCTGTATGATTTTTAAACCTCATCTAAAATATAAAATTAATGACAGACGATTTGTAATTGTAAGGTCAATAACTTAGGTCACACTTGCTTGTTCAAGAGTTTGTCAGAGTGGTGTTTAATGCGACAAAACACGCTTCAGTCTCGTTTAATATAGTTCAAACAGAAGAAAGAGTACTACAGAATGTTTCTTAACTAATGTTTGTAATCTCGTCTTCTTATTGTTCTCCTGAGAATTATTTGACTTAGGACACCTCTGGTAGAACTTGAGCGCTTAGGTTAGGACAGTTTCTCGAACTTCGGTTTTTATTTCTTCCCAATTAAGTAGCGCTGTATTGAACATGAACAATAAACGATTATTTATAATTCTAGTAAAATCATGAAGCAACTGACGCAATATAGCTTTTTATACAAGCTTTCATTTTTATTAACAAAGATTTACAGCTATGTCACATTTTACCAGTATTAATTCGTACAAATTAAGACTAGTAAAATAGGACATACAATGTATGTAGTAGTTTTCACATCTCAGGTTATTAAATTAGTAAATAAAAGTGAGGACGAATATTTGCCATCAATAAAGTTGCCTTTAAAGTAGGAAATAAATTAACTAAGATTAGATATGAAAATCTACTTTGAAATCTCTCCCTGAGGTCCGAAGCATTTCCAATATACATTGTCAGAGGTCTCTAGGGTGTCATCATGAGCAGCTTTGTGAACACCAGTTATCTATCTTAATAAGTAACATGCAACTTTACTCCCTTGACCATATTAATTTGTTTATTTGCTATCATTTGAGCTGTAGTGGACATTTTATGTAGTGTCGTAAAATGCTTTATGATTCATTGTTTAGAAAAGGCATTTTTTGGGCTTTTGTCTTTCTGTATAAAATAAAATACAAAACAAATATTTTGATTTATTTATATCCTTTTTAAATTTTGAAGAATGAATCTTTACGTTTCAATTCGGGAATAATAAATTTTAGATGTCGATTAACGTTTGCGAATTCCACAGATTATTGCACTGAATTTCCTAGATTTAATCTCATACCAATACATGACGCGTTTCTTGTCAAACTAAATTCATAAAGGAACCGCTTATCCCGCCATAATCAAAGTAATCGTGCAAGGTATCAAATATAATCCGGGTGTTACTTATGTATTCATCAGACTAGGTCGGGGCACACAAATATCTGGAGCCATAAAAGCTTACCACTGAATTATTAAACGGTAATCTCCGAAACCGGTGAACCGATTTTAAACGTGTCACTAAAATATTATCAGATAAATCCATTAGGTAAAATTTTAGACCAAACTTTCATATTCTAGGTTCTATTAAATAAAGTACTATCTTAATTGACCATTTAATTTTGGACTGGCTTTATCATTTTGAATTAATTAATAGGATAAACGAGATTTGGTTCTGATTTTATTAGATTGTATTTATTTTCTCAGTGAAAGGTAACCTATATATATTATAGACTAGCTGTGCCCCGCGGTTTCACCCGCGTAAATACCTAGGTCCCGTTCCCGGTGCCTTTGTATTATTAGGGGTGGAGATGAATCCAACAAATCACTATCGTAACAAAAGTCAGGATTACTCAATTTGGTGGTTGAGTATTCTTCAATTTCCTAATTTTCAGCGCAATTTTGCTAACTTTTTCTTTAATAAGAACCTTCTCCTGACAATAACAAACACAACAAAAAAAGAATTGGCCAAATTGGTCCAGGCGTTTTTGAGTTATGCCTTACCAACACATTTAGCGATTCATTTTTATATATATAGATTATATTTCGCTTAATTTATGATATTTAGCACAACAAATTATAGGTTCAGTAAAAGAATTTTTGGATTCAACATACAACAAAAAATCGATCCGCAATACGTATTTTATTCGTGTATAATTCAACAATGTCAATGAACGTTCTCCAGGGATTATGCTAACCGAGCTTTGCTAACAGATCTGATCGCGGCACGTTGCCGTATGCACAAGAGGATACTACGCTTATACTTATTCCATAATCTCTTAGTCGTCTTTTACGACCCCCTTAAGAAAGGAACCCTGGGGGCGTGAGTTGGGACGTACTAGCTATCGACAGCCATAGGCTTTTTCACTTTATTACGCCGGCAACACAAAAAAACACACTATGTGGTATTCTTTAGACTATAACCTGTATGATTCTTGTATTAATCTAAAAAGTTAAAAACAGCTTTGAAGTTATGAGTAGGTACTTTTTGAAACCGACAAATGTTTAATTTACTTTTACTCACGGAACGCAAAAAGATTTTCTTAAAATACTATGAAAATAATAATAATAATAATAAGCCCCCCAAAATCCTTTCCTAACGTCCGAGCTGAACATCGATAATAATAATAATAATATTCCAGGACAACTCACACACGGTTATCTGATCCCAAGCTAAGCAGAGCTTGTGTTATGGTAACCAGGCAACTGATAAACATACTTATATATTTCTAAATACATACATATTATAGATAAATTACACCCAGACAACCAGAACAAATGATCGTGCTCATCACACAAACATTTGTCCTGGGTGGGAATCGAACCCACGACCTCCGGTATAGCAGTCAGGGTCACTAACCACTAGACCAACAGGCCCGTCAAAATAATTTTCTCTTACCAAACTCCATCAGTTCTATCGCATCTGTATAGTAGTAAATTCACTTTATTACTCCACCATGATGGAGTGCGTATACACATGTACACACAATATCATTTTACTCGCACATGTATTACTAACTCACTTCACTTGACAATTAACGTCACCCGTCTCAGTACCATCTACATGTACGAACATTCCATACATACCTAGGTTAGTATACCTACTATGTACAATGAGCGACTCGGCAGTCGTGAACTTAGACACCTATTAGAATACACGGGTACTCGGAACTCGTGTGAACGCCACGTTAGGTTGATGGGTGAGGTTCGCGGTCCGTGCGACGTACATTCGCATATCAAGAATTATATGCGGTCGGTACTGCGTATAATGCATGACGTAGGGATGTGGATTAGTCGATATCATTGTACGATGTTTCGTCATATATATTTTTGTATCTGATGAAATGGTTTTTTTTAGGTTTTTATAACTTTATTGTGCCTTTTAATCGGCTTGGTTTATTAACCATCTGGAACTAAGAAGTGACGTAAAATTCAGTGTTATAAAGACGAATCCTGTTTTTATATGCTTTAGAAGTATATTTTTTTTTAATTCTGCATTGCCAAGTTCAAAACAGTTTTTATTTATTTACATATTCCAACTGATTTAATGGCCAACTGTCTAACTAATTACCTCCTAAAGTCTTCACCAAAAGAAACTGAGCGTCATCAGCGTTCTCTGTTGTGCCAAAACAGTCAGTACGTTCATTTAACTTTAATTAACCTTAATTGCAGTGGTATAGCCAAGATGCTTGCTAAATTTCAAGTTAATGTTTTGCAAAAATATGCAGTCCAAAGATGGTTGAAAAGTTTCGCTTTTTGTAGGTACCTAGGTTTTTGGCGGCAACGAACTTTTAACCGCAGTCTGTTTTGGTAAACAAAAAATAAACTGACACTATGAACGGACCGCATACTGGTTTTGGGAATTCTTTTGTTAAACATCTGTTCATTATCTTTTTTAATTATAAATCTACGTGCAATGTTCAATTTGTTTCCATTCTTTTGTTTTTATCTACTTGGGCTGGGGTAAATAAAGATAATGAAAATGTTGTATTCCATATATTTATTCCAGTAAAATATAATATATAAATTGAATGTAAAGGTTATCTGACGTGGGTGTTTCTTATAATAAAATTTTCGTGCCTTTGATAATATTGTAACGTAAAACAAAGGTTCGGTAATTTATATCTGATTATTTATTTAACAAGCGGGTAATGATCCTCTTAGAGGAAGGTAATGAATATCAAAAAATTGGTATAATACTTTACCAAATATAATTTCGATATCGAAATCGGAACATCACTCACTAGTGCCATTCACTACAATTTCAGTGCTGACTATGAATCCCCGTGAAAATGTTACAAAATAGTATGCAGTTGATTTATACTTTAAAACGAGATAAAAATTAAAATATTTATGTTGCTATGACAACTATCTAATGTCGTTATACTATCACTTTAAGTAAAAGTAGGTTAAATATTAGCAAACACTAAAACTAATAACAGAAACACAAAGGTAAACTTAAATTAAATACAGTTTCACATAAGTTAATTCAAGGGAATTAAAGATAAAGTTTAGCTATAGTCAGACAATTGTAGTAAACGCGCTCCCATAATTAGTGAGGTCTGCAAAACGTCCCGGGAATCAAAATTACAAAGGCGTTTGGTGCGAAGCTCGCATCCATGATGAGACCGCAAGGGTCCGTACATATGGTGATTACGAACGAGTCCGTACACGAATTATGTCGCGTTAGACTCCCCTGAATTGTTAGATGAAATACAAATAAAGGACGATCGTCGGATGAAAGGCTCTGCCGTATACTCCGTTTGAGTTTACACGAGTGTACGTAACTGGCAATTTCCTGTTTTAAAGAGTGGTAATTTACATAAACATTTTCCGTTCACATTTAAAGCAACTTGATGAAGGTTTTGGCTGGTTATACGATGGGGTCTTATGCCCAAATGGATCGTACTCGACAAGATGAAAATTGCAATAAAATGTTACAATCGTTTTTATTGCGCATTTTTAACTCGAAATCTTACTACGAAAGCTGCATAAATAGGTATAGTGCATTTACTTAACATTTTTGAAGGAAAAAACAAAGCGTTAACGCTACCCAATACAGTCTCATTAAATCACTCCGACCGTACTATTGTATTGATTCGACGAGGAAAATTCCCGAAAGCCTTGCCCAAACCCCTCTTAACAAGAAAACATTATGCGGGCAAAGTTCTCAGTGCTACATTACCTCGTCTCGTTGAATCTCTCACGCGTCACAAGGGAAAGAAACGAGTTGTAGTGCTCTAAGAGGGAACATCTTGTGCCATCTAAGGTATGCAACAGTACTTGTGTCCGACAATTACTCATGCTGTCGGAAACTTTATAAGCTCCAACTTCAAGTAACTGCTCACCAGTTCAAACCACAGAATGCTTAAGAAGTTACACTTTTGTTACCGTCAGCAAGTTTCGAAAGCAAAGTGATATAAAGAAACAAATCTTTTTCTTGAAATTGATCCGACTGGAGTAGAAAATATTTCTAACAATACAATAACAGAAGTAAACGGAGGGGAACGCAGGATGATATGAAATGAAAAATCATATTACCGCGCCCGTAAGCTCCGCGTCAACTATCCGGTCACCGCTCAGTGTGTTGATATAAAATAAATTCTCGCCATACATTCGCTCTGCCAGTACCAACGATTTCACACACTGGGTGGATCTCACTTAACACTCAGCATAAGTTTGACACACTTTAATTATTCCGTTGTTTTGCTTGTGTGTTGTAAATTGCTTCGTATTTTCGCGCTTCTGTTAATGCGATAGTTTATCTCGGGTGGATGTTTGTTTTGGCATACGAATGGGAGTAAAATTGGTATTACTTACAGTGTCATGTGTTTACACTTTGTATGAATTTGTTAGCTCATGTAATATTCCTCGCATGTTGTATTCCTATGAGTACATGCTTATTATGTAGTTTGCTTTAATCCTCGATCCTTGGGATTAAATGTGAACAACAACGTAGCATTACCGTTGGTCTGGTCACATATGTCAGAAACCACATTGCTTTCATTCAGCAACAATTTCAATTACTTTTCTTTTTTTAAACACTTTCCTTTTGAGTTTAAAAAAGCTATTGAGTCCAAACTAATTTAGCCTTACTGACAAACTGTCGGCCCCAACTTTTAGTTACGAATCCTCTTCTTTGCCTGGCAGCAGACTACGAACGGAATTTGAACTATGCAAATTTCCCGTTTGTCAATTCCTCTCACACGTTTTTCATTCCCCAATATTCGTCTGCATTTGAATCGTATCCACAATTTTTCGTCAACAAATTCTAACTTCTCGTTAAAATGTTCAACTGTCGCATCTTTTAAAGCCAGGGTGGAGGACGCATTTATTGCATAAAAGATGTGTTCGAGGACAGCGTCTCATTCTTCAAGGCTTCTCTCCGCTTTCATTATTACAGTTATATTTTACAACGCGAGTTTCCTACCTTATTATTCTTTGACTTTCATATAAAATGTGTAGATGTAACTTCTAACTTAATACCAGTTAGGTCCGGGTTAACGCACCTGTTAATATTTACAGAGGCCACCTTTTCGTTTAATGGACCGTTGAAGTGTCAGAATAAATAATACCAGCCAATTTGGGGCCGACACGCCTTTGCGGATAAGCGTGCTTCGAATATTTGTTGCGCTTACATAGTAGACTTAGTAAAAATGTTAGACACCGCTGAAAATTAATTGTGTTTTCGTTCTGTCTAAACTGGACTAAATGTTATTATAATGCAAACTCAGATGCAGTTAATTAAATTATCAAAACAAAACTAAACAATACCTAGGTGTTTCTACTTTAAGGTAAACATAATCGTTTGAAAAAAACTTAGCTGAAGGTTCAGTTTCACTATCAAATCTAAACACAAGTCTGATGAATTTTAAATTAAGTTTTAAAACTATCAAAATTAAACATAAACAGAAAATATTTTACTAAAGTTAACATGTTCTGGTCTACCCACTCTTGTTTTGCATTTAAATCGAGTTGAGTGATAAATTTGGTGTACCTATAGTTCGACGGGCGGACCGTTAGGGACTTTCCGACTCGCCTGTGACAGACTAATCGATTACGGAACTCGGTGCATTTTTCTATCAGCGCTGAAACGATTATTTACTTCACTTTAGAAATTGATTTAGGTAACTTTGCTTGTTCCTCCTTGTTGAAAAATAGCTTTCTGTTGGATCCCACCGTTAGCTTTAAGATACTCTTCCACAATGTCTGTTATATTTAACTTTTGCTGCGGCAAAAACAAAGTGTAAGCTTTGAACAATATTTAATTCTTATTATATATTGGAGTACAAAATATATATGTTAACTCAAGGCAATTATAATAAAAGTAATTTAGATAATATAACTACAATATTGTGTTTTTGCTGCATCAAAGAAACTTTGTTAATATTTTGCAACAACTACTATGGACCTTTTTCCACTTGCTGATTTCATTAATTAAATTTACCCGGCGACTCCTCACCGTCATATCTTACCCCCAACAAAGGACAGACTGCTATTATTATGTAAATTTTTGCTACATATTTGCGAAGCTTTACATTTTATCTTTTTAACAATTTCATTTCTAATTCTATTATCAACCGAAATTTCATTTTATAAATTAAATTCTCCACGATACCGATGTAAGGATACAAACATGTATTAAAGATTATCATCGTTGACCAATTGATTAAAATATTTGGGATGGGTTTAATTTTTTTGATAAACATACAACAACATACCAGACCTAAGTAACCACATAATTTGTACGTCCATGTTTGTACCGGGAAATAAGCAATTTTATTTTAGTCGCGCAAATTTATTTTGCACACGTACGAAGGGATGGTTGTTGTTTATTAGAAAATACTCATGTTACATAGACATAGATTTTTATTTCTGCTCTGAAATGTTACCCTAACCCTCATAATTTAAGGCAGAAGAGTACCCTTATCAGAGAACTGAATGTGAACGTATTTTGTCGAAGCTTAAATTGTTTTATCATTATTTATCTATACTTATAATAAGTCTGTAGAAGTGAAAAATCTGTAAATTGAAAATATCAAAAAAATAAATGGCTGGGGGTGTTACTAGACCGACAACGAACCCAAAAGAGTGAAAAAAAAAAATTTGTCTGTTTGTCCGTCTGTTTGTTCAGGTATCACGCAAAAACTACCGGTTCGATTACGATGAAACTTGGTATAATTATTCTTTATTATCCTGGGCACCACACTGGGTAGTTTTTATCCCGGAAAACAAACTTAATTTTGCGGTTAAAAACTCATTGATAAGTTTCGTCATCCACGCGAACGAAGTCGCAGGCACAGCTAGTATATCATAAAGTTTTTCAATTTAAAATGAATAATTTCTGGTTTTATCTGGGCCGACTTCGATTTTATTATTTTTTTGCTCAACGATTTGAGTTACTATGTATGGTAGCTACTATTTAGTTAAACCGGCAACTGGAAGCTTAGTATACAGCGAACCATTACGGACTCAACAGTATACGTAATTCATCCATTGTTTATGCCTGAAACTGGGGTTTGTTTTGTATCCAACAAAAAATATAGAAAACAATTGTTTTGTACAACCATTGTGAACACCTCCATCTGTACCTATTGATTTTCGGTTGTTACATAATTTGCTCTTGTATAAAACCTTACAATAAGAATTAGTTATTTCAAGCTTATTAAATAGAGTAGACTCTCGTATGTGCTAGCTTTATCTGCAATATCACAAAACAAATATTGATTTAAAAAATACCTAAAAAAGGTTTTATTTTATTCGAGTAATCCAGTCTGGTTGTGGCAATCCAAATAACAGTTTGAACAAATACAGTCTGTACATTTCAATCAAGTGAAACGTCACACAATCGATTTCCGCTTTGTGTTTCAATTGAATCACTATTTATCCGAACGTTTTTTTTTTTTTTGTAGAATACTGTCTGCTTCATGATAATACACATTTTTATTACATTCATCATTGTGAGTGTGCATGATTGTAAATTCAGGATTTGTTTGTACTTAACCATTTTTATTAATTGTCTATTACATTTTCAAAAGGTACTCATGTAGGTAAGTCATAAGTTACAAACAAAAAACCCCGTAAATACCACAAAACAGACAACTCCAAAATATAAGCAATAGATCATGCATTTCAGTTTATCGCTATGAACGCGAAAATATCTCACATCGGTAAATTATTTCACAGTCGAATGTCGAGCCTGGCGTTAACAATTGACTTTCCGTCGGTTAGGCTTTTAAGGAACAATCGTGTGGATTAGCCTTACTCCGGCCGCACCAAGAATGCTAATGGTTTGCTATTTACGTCGTTTCTTACTGCCTACATGGATTACGAACTTGTGTGGCGCGATTTTATCTTTCTTTCCTTAATTGCGAGCAAATCCTACGGTCTAGTTCGGCTTTTCTTGCGTTTATGTATTAGAACCTTTTGGCAGTTTAACGGTTCGACCACTCGTTCTATAACACTCCTTTTACGTTGACTTATATGTATTTCTATTCATACTAGTATGTAACGAAGTCAAAAAACAATGTAAAATTGTTATATTCCTGGTTAAATTTTCACCCATGTAGATTACCATGTTTATCTTCTTATATATAAAATTCTCGTGTCACAATGTTAGTTACCATACTTCTCCGAAACGGCTTGACCGATTTTTATGAAATTTTATATGCATATTCAGTAGGTCTGCGAATCGGCTACTATCTATTTTTCATACCCCTAAGTGGTAGTAAGTAGGTAGTAGGCAGGTGCTAGGTAGAAAAAATTGCATTGCAACGCATGCCGGGTACAGCTAGTAATATTAATAAAATAAACTCATGCTTTACTCTTACAGCCAAATTACTTAGATTACCTTAATAAGTTTTAGGTGAAATATTTACACAATATCAACAATATCTAAAAAACATTTTCAGGTCAACAAATTTTATACATGGCTCCCCGTATCTTTGTTTAGGATGACGTTTAATAAACGCTTGAATAGAAATTAGCAAATGTTGTCTCTGATGACAAAACAAAGGTTAATAATAGCTTACCTGGAATTTTTTATGAAACAAACATGTGGGCAGTTGAATTACTGCGGCTGTAGTGTATTTTTAGCAGAAAAATAAACTGAGGCTATCATTTCTGTTTAGTCTGAAATAAAAATAAGGGTCAATTTAGCCGAATATTTTTGTGTATTAACACATGGCTACTTAATGTGTGATCCTCATGTTCTAAAAAAGCATACGACTTGAGAACCTCATGTTTTAAAAGTCGGTTACAAACCATCTTTTGAATGATGCTTCGATCACCGGTGACCATCGCGTCTTTCATACTTCCGTATTTAAATAATTAAATCATTTATAGAATGCTAACATTTAGTTTATTTTCGCATTTATACGATACACTAAAAGCATTACATAAGTTTAGTTATTTATTTATGTTAATTTTGATTTATTTTGATTAACCATAGTTTCAAATACCGTAATTATAATTACCTTAAGGCTAGACCACCAGCAGCCATATTTTATAACTATGTCGACGGTGTCCTAACGTGCAGCCGATGCGCGCGCACGTTTACTCATAAGATAGGATACTGCAGCCATCAAAGGGCACACAAGAGAGCTGACCACCTTGGCTCCTCTGCAAGTGATAGTCGGTAGCAGTCACCATAGCCGAAATCGGCTGGGAAGTATATATATATATATAATTATACAACTTTAATAGTTACCGACAACTATCCCTTCCGCGTCGTTGAGTTAAAAAATTCAAGGGTTTCGCAGAAATAATTTACATTTACATTGCGGTGTCGATATGTGCGACAGATCTCGTAAGTAGGTACCTAATAGTTGAATAATTCAAGAGCTAACTTTATTACATACATGTCAATGATAGTCCCTACTTCTATCCAGAGTGTATCAAAGCGGCTTGGCGCCCAATTTTACTTTTGGCAACAAACTTTTTTGAAATATATTCCATGTACCAACAGCTTTCAAACGAACGCCTCATAAATTCTGATTACTTTTGCAAGCCAAGAACACTTAGCAAAATTTTTATTAAAAAAAATAAGTTCTGAAATTATTACAGCTTCAGAAACAGTTATTCCGACGTTCTTTCATTTATATTTAACATTGTATTGTGATAATGATTTTCTCTTGATAAATTTAATTAAGAAAAGAGTTCTTCATTTTCCTTTTCTCATTTCCAATTTAATGATTTTTATTTCTTGTTATCCGATTTCGAATCTGTAAAGCCTTCATTAATTATTTAAGAACCACAAATATTTGAGAGAAACAACTGCCAGCTCTCTCCCTTGATTTTATTTAAACTCTTTTACATCGCACCTCTATGTAAATATATAATTATATTCAAGTTGAGATTCTCTGTTCCTACCCAGCAACAAAATACTTATACTAAATATTTTATAAACAAAATACAGAAAGAATGTAGTGGCAACAAAGGGTTGTATAACTTGGAAAAAAACACATAACAACACAACAAAATAAAAACGGAAACTTAATTAGCGTAATTACTCCGGTCTCGACACAACGCATGCTGATTACATGTATCAAAAGGAATGTTAACAAAGTGGAATGATATGATTATTTTCATCTGCTAGGAAATTATCCTGGTAATTTATATGCTGCATTGTCTTTCTGTTTTGCATTATGGTTTGAAACAAAAGCTTCTGTTCTTGTAACATGGAATCTTCGTTGTTATTGTCTTAAATTCTATTGTGGTTACAGCCCTCATGGCCAAATGTTGCAACGTCAATCAGTTTTAAGTTGCCGTTCAGTATCATGCTGTCTCTGTCGTTTTAAGGTGTAAAGCAACGACGGATAGACATTTAAGAATGTCTTAAAGTTAAGTTGCGTTTTAGTACTCTTTGGGTAAGACATTACATACTCGTAAGCACACATAAGGATCAGCATGTTTTGACGAGTCATTACCTTCTTATTTTTTTACTATGGCACGGGCAGACTCGTACATATTTTTAACTCGTGTTAATGTTGTTTTCTATTTTCCTCAACCTGCATAGAGTAACAAATCGATGCTCACCGATGCGTGTCACCTAGTCCATCAGAAGCCCATCAGAGCGAATATTTAATTCTTCGCCTGCGTTACGTTTCCTTTCCCAATGAAACTTTATTTTTTCTTTTCTTTTCATTTTTAATTTATTACTAGAGGATTACTCTTTCCGAGAATTGGCTGCACGTGGCAACATCATTCATTTTTATGTACTCTTTTAATCAAAATAATGCTTTCTTACGAAGTCTACTCCGGTTGGAAATCTACTACATCTTTCTTTATCTTTTGAGCTTATCATTTATTGTGTCGGTGGAGATATTGAATGAAAAATTTAACGAATCAAGCGCTGCTCCTGAGGGAACTATCGTTTTCCAATACTATAAAATTTGAACAAACTTTGGGTCGCCACGCCTCGCTCATTGAGTTAAATCTTTTGTTCCTTTGTTGGTTTCCGATCGCTCATTTCGCTTAACTTAATTGGAAAGTGCCTACTCTTAAACGGTTTATATTTGTTAGTGGATCTTTATTATGATAAGTTTTGCAGAACTTATCCTTTTGCTGCATCCAATCGTTTTGTTTTAGTTAATGATTTATGAAAAAAATTTTTATAAAGCGCATTCATTCAGTTATAAATTCATTGATCGCTATTAAATTAGACAAAACCATATTTATAGAGCTAAAGAACCTTCATTTTGCGACTGTTCAATCGGACTTTGATTAGGGTGCGTCCAGATCTGACGAACAAGCATTACACAAGCAGCTAGCGCACCCTTAAATGCCCCATTCAAGATTCTCGTATGTAAAACAATCATATTATTGTAACTACTACGAAAAGGTGTTTTATTCGATTTAACATTCGTCTTTCCACGAACAATATTTCTTGTAAGCAGGAAAATATTGCAACGTCGCCCGTCGTTGCGGTTCCAACGTGGATCGGTAAATGCTTGATATTCCGACTATGCATATTCTACATTATTCCAATCGTTCGTGGTTTTCTAAATAAAAATAGTAACGTTGCAGGTTTTATTTGTATGTTTCTAACAATGCCAATGCTATTTATTGTTCAAGCTAATATAGCAATAGCTGTGTTTTGTTTTTTGGATTGGTTCCATTCATCCGTCTTACGTGAATTCTCAGCCGCTTCTACGACACTCGTGGGAAATAATAAGATGGAAACTAAACAACCAGAATACCTTGACTACATATTTACACATACCTTCTAAACTCATTACATACCTACCTTGTAACAAGCGCCAGTTTGGTTAAAGCTTCCTCATAACCCGAATATTACAGGTATTGATCTCTTTGACGCTGACAGCACATTTTACGACCTGACTAATCATACCTGTCCCCGAATGAAATACTTTTAATAATGAAATTCCTCTAGGCGCCCCACTTTGTTAGGCAGCTTGGCTCCGTGCCATTCCGTCACTTTTGGCCCAGTCTCCGGCTCCCTAGGAAATTAAACTGCAAAAACTAACTTGTCAGGGATATATTGGGTCTGCTAGTATCAAGTGCTAAAGCGTTGATGGCTTAGCCAAGTAGTGTCTGTAAAATAAAAGATGGACAGGTTCCAAGTGAGAGACAAATGATCTTGTATACTTTTTGCTCGTTAAAAACATCAGCTGGAGATGTTTTATTCCTTTATTTTCGCTCGTAAACCTGTTGTTTAATAAAGTAAAACTTACTGGCGAATAAGCATAATTTATAAAGATGCAAGTTTTTCACAAAGTTAGGGAACAAGAATTGGTGTGCTTTATAGGTGAAGATGGGAAATAAATGTCAAAAAAAAGTGTTCTTTGAAATATTGTTTATCCATTTTTTTAAATTAATAATTACTCTACCAGGTAACAAGATGTAAACTAAAACGTAATAAACAGCTGTACACATCCAATTAAGTCTTAAATAACGTCGTTTCCTGCCACGACATTCCAAGCATTGTTGTATCGAGGTGGGTAAGCGATCCAATAAGAGACGCAGGTGCGATTGGTCCAATAAGCTTCCAATGTAATTATTTCCGATAGGTATTTATTTAACATAATGATAATTACCGCAATATCATATTCAATTCGGCGGTGTTATTAAATGGCCGATTGGTTTATCTGATTCTGAGAATTGGAAATGTTGTATTTATTTATCAGTGAATCTTAAAAGATTTGATCGCATTTATTTTAACACTGTTAATAGAAAAGCAGATACTTATAACATATTGCGGTTGAAACAAAATCTAAGCACATACTTGTATTTACTAAGACATACAATAGGACAAAACTATAACAGTTAGTATTTTCTATTTGAAACTTAATATTTTGGCAACCAAACACTGCTTTTATACGAGATTTAGTTTACTAGAACTTAGTAACACTACGGTTACTTCTTTTATTTGTATTACTTCGCACTTATCTCTTATTTCAGAAAATATTTTGTATTTAATGCTAGGTATAATAATTAAAAGCTGCAAAAGTTACATAACATCTGTTTTCAGCGATAAACATTTACATTTATTTCGTTCTGTTTTAAATTTAAACATGGTATCCGTTGGGACGAGATCCGTTTGAGTCACAGTGATATTTAATTGGCCTCCTGGCGTCGTTTTATAAAAACACTGTCGGTGTCAGCTTTATAAATCAATAGTATTTACTTTTAATAGCAATTGCAGGAAATATCTGTTCTTAACTATTGACTGCGTAGTACCTAGTTACTGTGAAGTATTGTGTGGTTTAATTGCTATTTTTAAAGTTATAATAAATAATGTCGTGGTGGCCTAGCGGTTCAATGAACGGAATTGTATGCACAAGGTTGCAGGTTCGAACCCAGGCAAGTACCAATGTGGCTTTTTCAAAGTTATATGTACTTTCTTAATTATTCTAAGACACTTCTGACAAACGGTGAAGGAAAACATCGTAAGGAACCTGGATTCCAAAAATTTGGGATCTGAAATCGCCAATCCGCAGAGAGCAAGCGAAGGCCTGTGCCCAGCAGTGGGACGATTATAGGCTGGATTATTATTATTTTTAATATAAATGGATTTAAGTACTAGCCTCGTAATAAAAATTAGCTTAACAGGCTACTGCGCTTGGTATACTGCCGTTTTACTTGAGTACATAAATACTTTTTTTTCTTTCATCTAATTTAGACCAAGTTTCAATGCTGATCAACACTCGTTGATTCTCTAAGAAATAGGTATTTTTCCAGCAGTGTAGATATAGCATGTTGTTACACATACAAGTATAACTTTAGTTACTAGATTTACAATGCTGATAACAAAAATGTGTCATGCAATTTGTTCTACACTTTCGTTTTATTAAAGTATTGAAAGTTAATTATTATGGCGTAACCTATAGCCTAAGAGCCAACGACTGCCAGACCTTCGTCATTTTATAAAAGCTGAAAGTTTCTCAGTGCATGTGCCCTATATAGGTAAGAACGACCAGCGAATATGGAGTTTGGGTTGTGGTTACTTTGGCAGCTATCAGGTAGTAAAGGTGTATAAAATAGTACCTAACTTTCGTCATAGTATAAAAGCTAAATTTTATATATGTTACTTGGGGAGCTATAAAAAGACGTTACCTCAAATGCCGGACAGTTTGAATGGTTTAAACATCTTGCCAGACACATTGGAAGTCTGCAGTATGTGCTACTTTTTCTTTAGAAAAGGAAAATTAAAACCATACAAGACATAAAATAAAATAGTCTTGAGTACCAAGAAGCTTTCAAGAAAGAGGGGTCTCGGTATGGTTAGAAATGGTGACCCATCTACGGACCAACCGCGGCGAGCGTGGCTTAACCTGTATTATCGGTCTAACCGTATGGCGTACACTTAGTAACAAGTCCCTCTAATTAATCTTATTACTTTTAACTAGCTGTGCTCCGCGGTTTCACCTGCGTGAATACCTAGGTTTCGTTTTCGATGTCTTTATAGTTACCTATTCAATAACTATAAAGTATTGGTATATTCCTGGTATTCACGCAGGTGAAACCCCAGGGCACAGCTAGTTAAAAATAATAAGATTAATTAGAGGGACTTGTTACTAAGTGTACGCCATCCATACGGTTAGACCGATAATACAGGTTAAGCCACGCTTGCCTCGGTTGGTCCGTAGATGGGTCACCATTTCTAACCATACCGAGACCCCTCTTTCTTGAAAGCTTCTTGGTACTCAAGACTATTTTATTTTATGTCTTGTATGGTTTTAATTTTCCTTTTCTAAAGAAAAAGTAGGACATACAGCAGACTCCCAATGTGTCTGGCAAGATGTTTAAACCATTCAAACTGTCCGGCATTTGAGGTAACGTCTTTTTATAGCTCCCCAAGTAACATATATAAAATTTAGCTTTTATACTATGACGAAAGTTAAGTACTATTTTATACACCTTTACTACCTGATAGCTGCCAAAGTAACCACAACCCAAACTCCATATTCGCTGGTCGTTCTTACCTATATAGGGCACATGCACTGAGAAACTTTCAGCTTTTATAAAATGACGAAGGTCTGGCAGTCGTTGGCTCTCGGAATACTACAATTGTTTACCGGTTGCTTACTTATAATTAAGTTTCGTTAATATTACTGCTTGCATGCTACATATATAATAGAACTATTGTCTTGTTTTAATTAATGTTACATTGTGAAGGTATATGTAGCTCCTTATTTAAAAATTTTTGATTATAAAAATTTGACTTTATTAATATTAGCAAACTTTCTTTATACTTGACATTTTAGTAATCAAATTAATTTATTTTCTTGTACCATAAATTATTAACATATTTGCCCGAGTGAAAATGTTTTATATTTTATTTTGTTGAAACCAATAGAGTAGCTAGATTTAGGTATCGACCTATAAATAAACCAAAAAGCCACGATGCTGTCGTTTACTTCCTGTTGTCCGCCGACATTTACAAAACGATCATAACATTTTATTTTCGTGTTCGTTTCGCTACGAAATTCATTGTTAAACTATATTTTTGGAAAACTAGCAACTGATACAAGTTGATAGTTTTCCAAAAATATAGTTTATGTTACGTAGTAATGTTCATGTTATGTGACCTAAGAAAACGGTGGGGTCGTAGTATCTAATAGTCATTTCGATACATTTTTCGTTTCACGTTGTTTTATAAAACTTTCAAACATCCAATTGAGAACATTTAATAGCACGTTACTAATGTCCTGTTTATTTAAAAAGAAATTTCAACCACCAATTTCTAATTAGTATTCAAGCCAAGGTCCCATTCCAACAATATTTCCCATTTCATTCCCAATACTGACGTATTTCAAATCCGCTTCTGCTGTGGGCCAAGTTAAATACGCACCGCTTCACATTTTGGCGCGCGGCGGTAACGTCGATAGTTTTGGGTGCAATGCGGCTGCCTGATTGGTAGTGTTCCTTTTTTCAATTCACCGCATTCTTCCAACAAAAAAAAGGAAACGAAACTCGATATCGATAGAGGTTTTACTGGCCAGTTTTTAACGGTTTAATTTATGAAGATTTGAATTTTAGACACTTGTGAGTTATTTGGTAGTAATTATTCGAGTGAATTTTGGCTAAAGATATTGATATCATTTTATTTCGTAGTTATTGATATTTAATTTTACATATAATATTATTTTAATCGCTGCTTTATACCAGCTTTTAATTTACTGCTGTTGTAGCGTTGTTGTTTGACTTGTTGTAATTGCGTAAGTGAAAAGTTATTTTCTCGAATGTTCTGTGTGTTATTTAAATTTTACTGTATTTATTAGCTTTGGAATTATAATATATACAGAAAAACTAAATAAATAGTATAATAATGAAGTAACTTGTGTTTATTAATAAAATGAATATTATGAAAATGAAGAAACTGTTACTGTTTATCTTAAAAGGAATAAACCTTTTCATTATAAACGTAAGATTAAAAATGTCCATGCCATCAAACTAGAAAATCTTGGCTACACTGCCAGCTCTATTTATCATACAAAACTGAAGAGATGCAACATTTTAGAAAACATAAAATACATTTTACTTTGCTGACAAGGTAATATTTCATCTTTGTGACACACAGCAAACTTGAATCACAAACTCCTTGCTTGGCAAAATGATTGCAGGCGTTTACTTCTTTCCAACGTCGCCATTTTATTTTTAAAGTTACTTTTAAAATATCAGAATACACAGATTTTAACTTAAGCCGAACCTTTTTTCTATATATTCTTTTTGCAGTCCATAAAATTGTTCAAACTTGATGATTTCAAAAACTTTTATCTAGTTGGAAACTCTCTTAGCTTTCAAATATTTTTACAGATTTATACAAGGTTTTCAAATCATTAATTTATTTTAAGACACTGCTACATTTACTAACAAAATGACTTATTTTACCTAAAATATTATATTTTGAGCCATCGACCATTGCTTATTTTCACCCACAAGTGTATTTGCAAACGATGCCCGCTATTAACGTTTACGTAATAATAAATAAAAAATGGTTTCCTCTTAAATTATTTTGACGTACAAATGTACCATTCCTAACTTTGTGTTTCATTATCAAAAGCCACTGCAATTACAAAATTGTTTGTTCTGAAACAGTTCCAACAGTTCTGACCTCTCATTATATTATCATTTCCGTGTAAAATGGAGGAAGCCTTACAGTTCAGCCTTATACTGGCTACAACGTATTCAGTTTCAAACTAGTAACAAGTTTATAAAATAACTTCTGCTTCTCGTTTCTCGTTTCTAACATCTGTTTTATATTCTGTTCACGTTTTCTATATAGGTACGTCAAAGCTTAGCACGGGAGGCGATGTCGATTCGATTATTCGCCACCTCAATTCGCTCACGAAAATCTTGACATAATACATAATATTCACGACGACTCACTGTTCCTAGGAGGTGTTCGTGCGACAAATAGAAATGTGAGGAGTCTTTTCATCCACTTCGTGACACACCCGACTCAAAGCCGCTTTGACTATAAAATATTTCTTATTGTGCCTACGTTTTACTTTTGTACGAATCTGAGGATGTCAGCCATTGTGATCTACTCAGTCAAGCGCAAAAGGCAAGTGCTGGTTGGATAACTGAAGAAAGCTTTTTGCATTTAACTTTATTATAATATCTCGTATATAATATAATATTCTATTATTTGAGTTATTCAGCCGCTTGAAAGAAAATAATTTATAAAATCTATTTATTCAGTGTAGTTTTCATGTACGCTACCAAAGCTCTTTTTCAATACAAAACAAGTATATAAAAAAATAAATGTCTGCATCTACCCAGCAGCAGCCAAATCAGTGGCTACTGTTTCTAAATAAATCGTTCAAAGTGCTATTTGAAATTGTAAAATAGTTTGAGAATTGGCCCACGAGTTGTGAGCTTGGTTCGGTGTTTTAATGGAAACAAATGAAGGCATTTCTACCGACAAATCGTTGGCCACAAAGCGACCTAAAACATTTTGCTCGTTTTCGAAGTAATTCAAATAGATTTTGTGACTAAACCCGTGGTTCCTTAAAAGCTCCCTTGGTGATGCTCTTTGGACTTCCGGTGTCATGTAATCGCTTTGATTTTACTTATTCCCTTAGCGCTATGATATACCTTTATAAAATATGTAAGTTATATCACAAAATTGTTTCTTAATTATGTGAAATTTTATTTTATTTACTTGTTCCTTCTAAATTACGCCATAAGATCTATTTAAGTTTAGATAACATAGGTTCTAAACAATAATAGATCCTTAATTACCGTGTAGTTACAGGACAAATATCTTCACAGCTACACGTCACAAATGCGTGGCAATCAATCGATTATGCTAATAACACTACATCTGAGACTTGATTGTATAGTTCGCAAATCTTGATCCGAGAAATAATTATGTGTGCTTATATGGAAATCACTGAACATTATGCAAAGCACTCTACATAACATCAACGACATCTTATGTTTAATTCCAAACGAGTAAATACAAGCTTCATCAGTTCCTTTTAGAAAACAATTTAGCTGAAATATACAGAGCAGAAGAAATAAGTAGTCTATTAAATATACTACATAACCGACTTCGTCTCCAGCCTAGAATCTCAAGTGCATTGATTCATTTTAATTTCACGGTTCGAATACAAAAAGACGTAGAGAACGAATAGCGGGAAACACGACAAGAACACTCGATGGAAATGTCACAAGTAACGCGTCTCGAATATTCTATGAGAACAGGAAACATGTAAGATGTACCCGATTCAGAACATCTGGGTCTTAGCATTTGAAGGAGAAAATATCGGCGTAAAAATAAAAACACAACTTTTGCATCAGCCGAGCTGTAACAAAGAAGAATAATTTTGTTGTCCTGGGGCTATAGGCTTGACAGCTTCTCTTAAAAGTTTTCAATTATTTTCTGAATAAAATGTTATCGTTGAGTTTTATTTCTTTTATTTGATTTATAATTTTATGTCCTTTGTGGTTGTTGTTTTTAAAGTCATAATTTTTCATTTGAGTTGGCTGGTGGTATTAATTCTAATATACCTACAATGACCTACATGCTTAAATAATATATCTACTCTCTTACCGTACCGTCATATAAAGCACTTATCAAAAACCTTGTCCTTTGTTCGTCTTAAAAATACCAGGACCTTCATTCTAAACGCTACATCGATAAAATGAATAGGCCCGTACCGCTAAGAAAGGTTTTCATAAGAAAAAGAAACGTGCCGATTCCGGCTTCAGGGACTTTTGACAGTTGTTGACATGGGAGTGAAAGTTACTGGGCATGACACGCACGGAAATTGGATAACCATAAACATTCAACCCGTCATTTACCACTACATAATAGGGAAGTTTGCAGGTGACATGGGATATCATTAATATTTAAACTGTAGGCTCCTTGTTCAATTTTGATGAAGGCTATCCAAAATGTTATGGTAAGATACCATAACACGTTACGCTTTGATCTATTTTGTTTATTTAATGTAAACTGAACAGTATATGGAACCACGTAATAGACATGCCTACAAAAACTCATATTTTTAATGTCAGCCAATTTTATTGCCACTAGAATTACAACTACGCTATAGTTCTCAACAGCAAAAACAAACTTTAACACTTACCCTTTTATTATTTGCAATAATAAATTATTTTTATTTAAGCGCTCGTAAACCTCCTTGGCAATATATAGCCGACATTAAATGCGATATCGCAAGTTATTTATCGATCTCGTTCGGCGTCGTTTGGCTTAATTAATATATTTAATAATTTATTACTTTGTTACAGGTAATTTCGTGAGCCATCTTGAAAATGGGAAAGCGGAATGTGGTAAAACGTTTTTCACTCACTCGTGTTCGTTCGTGCTTTTACAAGTTAATGACAATATTAGATTAGGTATTTTATCAACATGTGGCACAACCAATACATCTTCATATTCTGATATATTGTAGTTATTCGTAAAGAAACAAAACATCGTCGAGTTGTTCAAACCTTACGTCTGGCATGAATAATAAGAGTTCATTTGATTTGGACTTACAAGAAAGGTATTAGTGGTGATTAATGTGCTTTGTTATTGTGGATCGCCGATCGATCCCTCTTTCAGAAACTCCCTTCATTATCCCGACTTGACTGTAGTTTGAATTTTCCTTAAGAAACACAAGTTTTGTGAATCTTGTTACGGAATTTCCATATAATTATTATTCATTGCGACCTAGTATCATGTTACTTATACAAATCGAGTCGGAAAACTTTTGTTCTTTGACCTCGTTACAATATTTAAATTGAGATTTGATAGATCTTTTATAAATTTTGAAACAATCAACATAATAGAATCTTCCTAATTTTGTTTTAAAAATATGGCTTTCCATATTTTTAGTAGGATATTTTATTAAAAGAAAACAATTTAGCAAAACAAAGAGGAACCTATATGTGATGAACGTATACTTATTAATACATGACTGTGTATTATGTATACTTCGAAGCGACTAATTCTTTTTTATTCAGAAAAGATAGTAGATCATAACATAAAATAACGAATGAAGCTTATTAGAGCTTATTAATTGAATAAAAAAAGTATTGCTTTCGAATAAAGACCAATACTTTTTATAACAGATATATAAGTAAGAGCATAATTAATTTACTTTGTCTGCTCTGTTAAATTAATATCGTTTTAAATTAAAATCGTAGTTTCCATGCTGTTACTGTTTTCGGATTTGTGTAAAAGAAAATACACCGAACCTTTTCAATATTTGCTTGTTTTCCAGTGCTCGTATCTTTGTTGGTTTTATGAACAATTTCTCCATTTAAATGGTTATTTGAATTATTATTTCTTTCAAGCCCTGCCGTATGTAAATATTTGGATCCAGATTTAAACTCATCCAACAATCTTAATCTGTACCGAACCTTATTTGTTTTTTCAGCCATTAAAACTTGTTCGTCTTTTGTTTTAAGATCTTTAATATAAGTAAAACCTCATTGATCTTAAGTTTCCTTTCAAAGGAAATTGAATTTGCTATTGTTGTTTAAACATGTTAAGTAAAAGTTGAGAACAAACGTGATATCACGGGTGGAGGAATGTCGTACCCCCGAGGCACCGGCAAAAGCTCAAATTACATTGTTGCCAACACGAGCTTTTTAAGGCCTCGTTATGTGAAGAATTTTTTCCATACTTTGCTTAAAGAAAGGATTACAGAAAAGAAAAGCGAATGGCGCTGTTAGATAACGTTATAATGACTTTGTGACATATATGTGCCTCAAATCATAATATCCGAGCTTTGTTCAGGATATCATAACGATTCTTGATTGTACTTGAAGACTTGGTACAAAATGTTACGAGAATATATTTGCATGGAATTTGAAGTACTCCCTTCTTGTTTGCTCCTTACTGAATAACTTTATGCTAAAAAATAACTCATCATTATTTTTTTCTTTCTTGAAATCTACTTTACACTAAATTACACTTAACTAAGTCAGTCTCACCTTAGGTCTTATCATTCTTCACAAAAGCGTTTCAAAAAAAAATGCCTCGCACTAACATTAAAGCTTTTAAAGTGAGGGTGAATGAGAAAGGAACTGTGTCCGAGATTAAGCGACAAGAACATTTTATATAAAGCGAAGCATTTATCTTTCACCTTGACCACACAGAACTTACTGATAAGCTTTTTAAGAAAAAAATAGGTGTTATAAAGAGTGATGACGACGAGTCTACCAAAAAAATGACCCGGAAGTATCACGTTGAAGAAGTCAGCAAATCATATTTATAATATTCCACAGTACACGAAAATACTCGCCACAATAATAAAATTCTGTAAAGTATCCACATAAACGTAAAGTCTCCACTGTTATAAAAGATTTTTTGCCTCATAATGCTTATTACCATCTAAGAACACCGTCACACCCGTCTACATAATATTACACAGGATTACAAGCTCTGTGGGATTACCCTGGAAGTAATTACTTGGACAGTTCGCTCGCTTGGCGCGGACACGGCAGGCGTTCGCAGCTGAAATTAGTTAAAATTAAGGACAGGAGGGGAACAAAAATTTTCCGCCGCGGGTACACGAGCCACGGCTTTGGATGTGACGCTTTGTTTTCATTTTGGTGTTTAGTTTTGTATTCATTTACGCTTTGTTTACGCTGTTCCGATGTTTTTGCTGAGTCCTCTTGGTTAAGGTACATTTTGTGAACTTTTATCTTTTTTACTGTAATTGGTACTGGAGTATTTTTTACCGCAACCATTATTTGTTGTGCTCTTTAAGTTATTCTTATTTTATTTTGTCCCCATTCTATTATAACGAGACGTCGATAATATCGACAACATCCCATTATTGAACCCATAAATTAATTTCTACGAACATCAATAATTCATTTTATCGTGTCATATTAAACGTCGCGATGGATTTCAATAAAATTTCTTTGGTGCTCAATCATGTAGATATGAGAAATAATTAACTTAAAGTGGCAAGTAACACTTCTAACACGTCCAAAGTTCGTCGCCAGCTGAGAGATTTGATTAGCCGGACGAAAGCTCCGACAGAATTCGATTAAGTCAGACGGTGTCGCCTAAAGTTTGAACCTTCATAAATCGGTTACCCACTAAAACAGTTGGTGGCCAAATTCGGAGGAAATCATAAAAAGTTGTCCTAAGTATTAGTCGTGAAATAAAACATTATTCTTTGTACGACAGGACGTGCGTACCGCTTCGATGATCATTTTGACCCCTAGAATGGCTTCCTATCTGGGTGAACCTCGGAACTTTACAGACATTTAGCTCCCAAGCTTCTTTGTACCTACTGCTTCGTCAAAAACTTTATGAAAAGGTATTAATGTTGCGGCCTGTACAGAACAACGCTCTTCGTGTAGGTATTAAAAGTTTTGATGAAAATTACCAAAGAGGCCTGTAGCACTCTCTTTGTTGGAGTGTGCTTCGAGTTTATAGGAGTGTGCTTCGAGTTTATAAGATATAGGGCATTGATGCATAAGGTGGAATTATTAGCTTATGTACTTGAACTTGAAGATGTTGCGATTTGAATTGTTGTCAGTTTTAGAACCACTGATCCTATATAAATCTCCGGGTATTTTGAAGGGTTTTTTTGTCCTAAGCTGCGATACGATTTAAATAGTCAAGGTTATTCCAGTCCTTGAACTTAGTCTGTGGTTTTTCATTGTTTAAATCACGACTTCATTTATAATCTCTTTATCACTTAATTGAGTGGAAAAACAAGCTTCTAAAAATAAGTTGGGTATTCGTTACAATCCACGTATCCATATTTCAAGTTTCAATTTATTTCGATACCGGGTACCGGATCCACGAGGAAATCCATTTTGTTTTGGCAAGTCCATAAATCGATTATGCGAAGGTGTATTTGGAGGTTTTATTTCCATCAAAACTTTTCCTTTCGAACATTTTTGTGGCAAAACCTTCAGTTCCTTTAGATTTATCGTCGAACAATTGGCTTGTTGCCTATGTATTTGTGGAACTCAATTGTGAACGTGTCTGTTCACTTAATATTAATCGTACCTTTTGATGTGTTAGCTGGAACTATATAGAAGTTTGGAAACTTTTTATTATGAACCTTTTAAGTAAATTTATTGTTATTTTATATTCCAGGACTCTCATTTCAAATCTATTACACGTTTATGAGAGAACTCTTTGCTTAGTAATTTAGCTTACGATTCTTAAGTCGAAAATTCATACTTCATTTCGGTAACGACAAAAGTGTAATTTGTTATTTTTCTTTTGTCCTTTCCATTATATTTATCGTCTCTCGAGGTCACAACATTGTCCTTGTCTTATAATCATGATTTCTATATATACCTATGCCCTTCGGCCTGATATGCAAATGTCAGTGTTAAGGTCGATCAATATTGGCTAGTCTTTCTTATACCGCTTCACACATCACTCATAAAAGTCAATAATCAATTAAGGGTTACCAATAACGGTCTTAAATCTATTTCTCTCTCGACTTTTACGATCCACTTTTTGCATAAGCACCCTATAAAATTATACAGCTCAAACTTTTTATAACAAAGTTGGATATGAAATTTCCGACGGTAAAATATTTCCTGGTGGAGACAGTATTACATTTTCCTCTTGGTCGCAGGATGAAATTGGATAATGTTAGTCATCTCATGACTTCACATAGTTAGCGTTACGACGAATTTGGTAAAAGACAACTATTACTGTGACATGAAAAATACAGTTGTCATATAAACGATTTTAGCCTCTATTTACATTTGTGGTGTAAGCTTGTGGCCCAATTACTCTATTTTAATGGTGACTTATACTTCCTGATCACGTATTTGGTCAAGTAAGATTTAATGGATGAATCTAGTTCACAGTTTCTCAGAATTTCTAAACTCGGTCAGCTGAAATTGCGGTCTATTCATAAGGATATTAATGGTCGAATACTCTAACGCAGCTCAGTTTTAAATTAACATTAAATCGCATGCTGCTTCTGGCACTTTAAGGTATAGAGTTGAAATAAAAAGACATTTAAGATCGTCTTAAACATAAGTTGCATTTAAGACTTAACGCTGAACTACAATATTATTTCGTAGGTCACGACGTTTGAAATAGCTTTAGAATATGTTAAACATGTCTTATAATTCCCACGCAGCTCTCATTCACCGAACCAACGAAAGCTCTCGTTAACACATTACAATATTATTTAAATTACTTGAATTTCAAAGACAATTCCGACTTAATATTGGCACTGTTTCTCACGTTATATTTAAATTACAGCTTCAGGTACAGGCCATATTTCTCAGCCAAATCGTTTCAGTACTCAATAACAGTTTTACGTCGAGAATCGATCATTCTCCGATACAGAAACGGTGGCATTAAGCTGTTCAAAACATTACCTAGGTACTTTATACCTCAACTGTGCCAGTTTCAAGCTTGTATTATAGAAGTACTATGGAGTTACATTTAGAAGGCAGCCTTGGTTATTGCGTAAGTGCGAGAAAATAAAAGAACCCTACGTTCTGAACACTGAATAATGCTGAAAAAGCCTTGAAATATTCACAGAAAACACACATTAGTCATGAGCACACGTAGTAACTGACGTGTCTAGAGGTCATAAGTTTTTGCAAATATAATAAAAGGAATTCCCTACTTTTTATCTTTTAGAAAAATTTGGCTACTGCCTGTGTATGGGTCCTGAAAAAACATGAACGACGTCGTAGCTGTGAATTTAAGTAGGTTTATTACATACTCGTATTTATTTAATGCTTATCCCCAAAATGATAGGCAGAGCGCATTTTGTGGAGATATTTTTTTCTGCGCAACAATTAAACGGTAATTTCATATAAATAGAGATCATATTTTATGATTCTATTTTTATATGGAAACCGTATAAACTCGTCTGTGGAATTCGCACGAAAATCACTAACCTTGAATCAAATTAAATTTTCAAAGCATTACACATCGATTTGTCAAAGGTTTTATATGTACCTATGTATAATAATATCTGTTCGCGATTTGAGCGTGAATTTTCGGTGGTATATTCTGTCAATCAATTCCTTTGTTCCCGATATTGTTTAGTTTAGTTCCCATTATTCTAAACCCTCGTATATAAAATGAACTTAAAGTGTGATATTGGGCACAATAAAAAAAAAGCAATATCGCTTATGAGGACATAAAAATCTGAACTCCGACAATATTCTTAAAGCAATAACTGTCTCTTTGAAACTAGTTTATTCCTCATAGGTTTTGACAGGATCGATAAGTATTATAATATAACATATATTACAGTTATTTTATTACATGGAAAGGGATTCGACCTTCCGATTTACAAATTCACCTTGGCAAACGGTTCCCCGGTCCTCGGTCGGTCCCGTTTCCTATTGTACCGTGAACATTTTATCTTACTCCATTTGTTACTAGCAAGTTACCTAGTTATATTTAAATAGAGGTGCGTATTTAGAGCGGGGTCCCGTGAGATCTAAATATATTTGTTTTTTTTTACGTGAATGTAGGTTACCTTCTTAACATAGTTAAAATATATATTAATGTAATGCGATTGGTAGGAAAGCGTTCTCGACAGACTTTATCCTTTAAATCATCACGAAATGTACTTGAATTCTAGCGGAATCATTCATTATTTCAGGATCATTTTCCACGCTGAACTTCAGACTACCTTTTCCTCGCTCCAAAGAATAATAAAGGGCAATATTTTCCCCATATTATTCTACCAGAACCTGTTAAAAGGTGTTTCCGTCGACACCTTTTACATTAAATCATGCAGCAACACGTTATTCTTTCCACGTAAATCATTGTCTATTGAAAATCTCGATCTACCCTCCGACCCCCGATAACTGACGTCATTCACGTATTGTACCGTGTGTCAAAGGAGGGTCTCGTACGCACGGACAATAATTTAAGAGCGTCCCATTCAATTTCTCCTGTCATTGTCTGTATTTAGGTCAGTTTAGCTAGTTTGACATGTATTCAGTTCGCGTATTTTGTTAGCTGTCTGTTAATGTCAACTGAAACAGTTTGATGTTGGATTTTGATGACGCTTTTGACTCGTGATGCGAGGTTTTGGAATACTGTTGTTTTGTTTGGAACATAAATGTTTTGGTATAATTTCAAAACCAAGGATTTTTGTGGTGTTCCTGATCCGAAATGCAGAACTGTACTGAAAGCGAATTCTGTAGCATAGCGTGCATACTTGCTTTCTAAAAAATTAAAAAAAAAATGACACATAACTTTTAACGTAACTTTTCCATAAACCTACAATTTTCCTAAGGGTGCGTCCACATCTGACGAACGAGCATTACTCGAGCATGCCGCGTACGCACTAGTGTCAATAACACCGACCGCCAGACGTGCGCGCGCCGCGACGCCGCTCGCGAGCGGCTTGCTTGCGAGCGGCTCGCGAGCTGCTCGTGTATTGTTCGTTCGTCAGATGTAGACGCACCCTAACACTCGAATCTCTAAAAAACACCTACAAAATATTACAATGTGTAAATTTCCTTAGTAATGTTACCTTCCTTGTTGTCAGTGATAAATTGTATACATTTGTATAAGTAACACGCGAGACACCAGGAAATAAACCGCCGACATTTTATGTTTTTATCTAACACCTTAAACCGTGCCCCGTGGGACCTTTACGCTTTGTTTTACGGCTAGGCGACCGCTAATATTTATGTGGGGACTGTAAAACATGAATAAGTTATTAGTAGTATATTTACGTTTATTTTACTATTAGAAAGATTTGTGATGCGTCGTTTTGGTTGAATACTGCATTGGCCTAGTCTGCAGCATATGTCGCATAGATATAAATGAAAGATGCAAATTAATATAATTTTGCCTACGGTAGTAAAATTTAACTTACTGATGCATATTTGTACATAAAGGCCAGTTATTCACTTCGGAAATACATAATTTTAAATTTCGCAAACAAAAAAGTAGGACACAAAGTCTGGAAACTACTAAGCATAACAAGTAAAAGCTAATTAGATTTTATCATTAGGGTCCACGCAAACAATTCAACAACAATTCATTGCATGAATTTTTAACCCAAGGACAAGCCGTCAAAACAAAGTTAGGCTTTGCCAGTTCCTAACTTTTTACGTAACTAAATTACACCGTCCTTTGTTTACATGACCTAATTAAAGTTTCCCTTAGACTAATTTTCTGCCAAATTATTAAAACTTAACAAAACTTCATAATTAAAATTCCCGGGGGTGGTCTTAACTAAGTACGAATGTTTTCAGGGATCTTTGAAAGCCTTCTTTTCCTAAGAAAACTTGTAAACAAGCCTATTTATTTTGGAGATTTTTAAGGGTTCCTGTTACAAGTGAAACGAAGTAATATTGTTTACGATTAACGTAAGAGCTTTTGAATCCGTAATTAAATTTCAAATAATTATTTGTGCTGTATAAACGACTTAACGTTTCAGATTGATTAAAGGCTTTGAGAAGATTGAATGAATTGTAAACTTCCTTATTTGCATTATTATGTATTAATATTATGGGATATAATTACGTAATAATGAGAAAAGTTTCAGAATGTAATAGTATATATTAATGGGCTTTAGTGTTTAAGAAAGATATCGAAATAAGGAATCCCTATTTTTTTTAAAGACCCTTATTTGTAAAAAAAAAACGTTGATATTTATATTTTAAAATCACACAAATACGACTAGACTAAAACGTTAAATGAAAATAAACGCTTTACGCTATAGAATCCAAACGTAACCCAAAACGATTCCAAAGGTATTCCTTCGTTCCTTATAAGCTTCATTCTCTTCAGCAATGCTCTTAGTAATAAATCTCCGGCATAACGCTATTAGTCACGTCATATTCTGATGTTGCCGAAAGCCCTCCCTTCAAACAAATGAGGCGTTTAGGAAGATAGAATATCTAGAAGTGATAGTGAACAGGCCGTGAAATAACGCCGTCTTCATAAGGTTTTCGTCTTCAGAAACTATCTTAGTAAATACCCTTTTGAGTATTACGCGATATATTTTCACTAAATTAATGTGGTGAAAATAATGTTCTTATACTCAGTTTTTTTTTAATCTATACGCACTCGAGAGCTGTGATAAAAAACAGCATTAAGACAAAAAGGTACCTATTTCAAAGAAAAATTTCGCTCAGAAGACTGCGAAGGAAATGACAATTTTATCTATAAAAAAAGTTTATACTTTGTAAATTTTACAAATTCGAAATGTTTTTTTGTTTATGCATCAAGATGCTCTCCATATTTATGGAACCTCAGAAAACTTTGTCAACGTCATCTAAAAGACATAATATGACACTCCATTATCCCAGAACCTCGAAACATAATACGACACAATATTTTTGATTGAAATGGAGATTCGAGGGGAACTGAAGTTAAGCCTGTCTCTGCCTTGTCTTGGATTGATGACCGTTCTTTACACATTGAGCGCGCTCGTGCCTTAGAATGTTAAACCGCGGCTTCTGTGATATAGTAGCTGAATCTTAAAGCACTCGGTTTGGGCTAGAGATTTGTCTGAAGTAGATAGTTGGTGCTCTGAATTTTTGTGTGCCATTTATTTGGGTAAGAAGGCGATTAGTTGACATATTTTTTGGTGGTTGTAGCTTCTTTCAGTTTTTATATTATATGCAGCATAAAATGGTTTTGTTAATCATTATTTATTTAGTAAAATAAATAATTTTATTGTCAGACTTTTGGCATATAATCAAACAAAAAGAGTTCAAATGAATGCGACCACCGAGTAAATATTGATTATCCAAGTCCTTACTTTTTACTCGTGTTATTTGTCTACTACACTAAGTAGTATTCGAAAAGTACTTATCAGTATTTTAAAAAGCTTTAAAAGCTCTCATCGCATTAGTCGGGGCAAGTCTTCGACAGACGACACTAAATCTCGGTGTTTTACAAATCGAAGCTGCTGCAAACGCTACTTGCGAGAGATGGAATAAAACATGCTAAAAGCAATGCTTTAACGCTTGTTTTTTCTCTTCTAGTATACCTAAATAACCTACTCTATTGATGACGTTTTCGAAACAAAGCTATGTAGAATATCGGAGAATTAAATGTATTTTTTGTCTGTATGTCATTATAAAAGTGTTTACATAGGTTCCTAAATTATATAAACAATCGCAATCAAAACGCTTTACTCGTAGTCGCAATTTGAGCTTAAATAACGGTAAGGGAAGCACAGTAATTTTATATCCTTTACCATAATAATCTGATCTAAAACGACATACAACTGGTTTGTCTCCGTCCAAACGGCTATTACACAAAGAAACAGACCACATAATTGATAGCCGTAAAGATATAACGATTTAAGCTTTACTCAAAATTAAAACGAGGTGGATTTCAGCGGACGCAGTCAATTACTCTATGGGGAGTATTTTCGACATAAGACGAGCCAAAGTCTGTTTTAAAGTGCTGTAATCATTTAGTAGATTATCCATAATAAATTACTAGAAAAAAAAATAGAGATTGCCCTTATATTTCCAATACTGGCGCGATATAAATATAAGATGGATGCGGAGGGCGGAGGACCGGGTGTTGTGGCGCAAATTGGGAGAGGCCTATGTCCAGCAGTGGACTATGATTGGCTGAATGATGATGATGATAAATATCTGTAGCATATATTATTTCATTCGTATTTCAATATATTAGAATTTTGTAAGTTTTTGCTGTGCCCGACAGGGTCCATAATGTTTCTGTATCATTCTATTTTTAAGACCATTTATGTAAATTATGGAACGCAATAAATTATTGAGTATTGAGTATTGAATCACACTGTATTTAAATTGCCAGAAAAATCTTTATACAGGTACAGGCTGTACCGTCTACGTCCAAGCCACCACGTGTATTCGTAAATATGATTTATATCAACAAGAGAGGGATTATAGAAGTACTAACTTAAAGTATTATTTTAGTTCTAGTGCTATATAAAACTCGAGCGTTATCATAAGAATCAGGTGTAGGAAACATGTTTTAAATGTCAGTAGATTTACTGTTCTAACTTCTACAATTAGTCAGCCCCTCACATTTAGTTACTACCTCCACAAATGGAAGAGTAACGTTCTTAATATTATTCTTATCTCGAAACAGTTAATCTTATAGTAATTGCACTTGAATAAGAAACAATGGTAGAATTACGGCTTTCCTTTCTTATGGTTGGAACATAAATCGGCGCGATTCCGTATTCTATCTCGAGAACAGACAATTATGTACCGCATTCGGAACAAACAACTAAGTTACAATCGAACTTAAACCTCTCACTCACAAAGTTGGTAACGCGAAAACTTTTATTGTGTATACTCTTTTAATGTACTGTCGATAAATTACTTTACCGTGTAAGATCATTTATTATGGAGAAGTTAACTTATCAAGTTTACTTTCCTAAAGACTCATCGAAATATTGTTATCGTTAATAGTTGTTGTATAAACAATTTTAGTGGGTTTCATTATTCTCATATTTTAATCACAATTAACGTGGTCATTTATTTTGATATAACTGAAAACATTAGAAACTAGCATAGAAATATTTTCTAACCATATTTACTTGCAGAATTCCACGAAAATGCCACTAAAACTTGCCATTCCAAAAAGGAGAAAGAAGGAATGCCTTTGTCTTTCAACACTAATTACGGGACCCTTGTTTTACAAATCTTACCTAGTGCTTCAACTTTCACTAATTAACCGACATCATGTCGTGTGTATGAATAGGGTTATTTGTTCCCTTTTTCATTTTAGCCAGGCGTTATTAGTACTTTCGAAATAATTATGTAGCTTGAAATTCTTTTGTCTTAATTTTTGGTCAAGAAAACATGCTTTTGGGGCTTTAAAATGTGGAACTGTAGTCAGCTTATAACACATTATTAAATGAATATTATGTAAATAGGTATAAAATAAAATAATTTAATGCAAGGTAAAAAAAAAGTTGTGAATCGGGTAGATTTAGCATTGCAAACCAACTTAAAATCTATTTCCTTCGTAAGCTTGATAATACTCTCCCTAATTTCGATAAACAAGACAATGTCGGTGAGATCGACTAGATACTACGCCTGAAACTAATTGGCGCGATTGGTTGATACTCTTGACCTTTTGTATTTAGTGGGGTTTGCAACTAAGAGAGCCTAAAGTATATTTGAACAATAAGGTAAAGATAGTAGACCGAGAATTTGATGCTCAAGTCAAAAGTATTTGTTAGAGTATAGATTAGAGTAGAATGTAATTACACAAACATTTCGTTTCATTACACATTTTGTGCCTAAACGTAAATAATTATAAAAGTTCAAAGGAATTCCAGAAAGCCGTATTATCTTTCTTGTTTTTCACAGCGTTTAGGTACATGATAATGACAAAGAAAACAATTAAGAAAACTTAGTTGTTACTCGACGCGATTCGTATAAAAATGCTCATTTCAATTCAACATTCCGAATTGTCTTCGTTTTGTGAAAATCGACTTTTAGAATACTTTGTTTTAATCGTAGTGAATGTATTGTTTCTTTTTTTTTTATGAGCACGTTAATGGTATTAGTTCGCGTTCTTTTTTGCAGCATAAAAAGTTATGCTCAATTCTAATACAACTGGAGATGCAATGCTTTCACGATTTAATCACTTTCTTTCACACTCATTAAACCTTAAATGCATTGTCATACCAGTCTGATTTCAATCTAACTAAACTTGTAAGCAAATACCCTCAAAGATATTACATGCCACAAACATCCCAATATGTTTTCGTTCTATTCCTAACATTTCACCGTCGACCTTGATAGATTAAATTCGTTACATTGAGGTTTTCTGGCAAGAGTGCCAAATATCGGTTTCCCGCAACCTGATAATAAATATCAGTGGACATAACGCCACGTGTATTCAAGTGTCTGGCTGTTGTGTTTCCGTCACTGTTACCAACCAAAAAATATACGTTATATATAGGATTGTTATTACGGTTATTGCCAACATAATTTTCCGCTGACTGAAACCATCGGTGGGCGTCAAATTGAGACCATCAAGTTCAAGATCAAGTTCGGTAACTAAGTCTTAATATTAGATACTTTGTTTAATCAATCGGTAAATTGATCTTCATCTTCAAACATTCAATTATCATATTAAAACCTACTTAATGGTCCTTGCGTTAACGAGTTTGATCCCTAACGAAACTAACAGAAGTACTTCAAGAAGCCGAGCCGAAGAAAATGAAGAAGAATGAATGAATCAATTTTAATTTATATGTTTGTAACTATTTTGATGGACAGGTTCATACTTTATTAAACAACTAGCTGTGCCTGCAACTTCGTTCGCGTGAATGACGAAGCTTATCAATGAGTCTTTAACCATTAAGGCTGCACACGCGACGGAAGCTTAAAAAATTGAGTAACTTCTCCCGTTTTCCCAACATTTCCCTTCACTGCTCTGTTCCTATTGATTGTAGCGTGATGAAAAGTATACTATAACCTGCCCAGGAGTATGAATAATAATTGTACCAAGTTTCATTAAAATCCGTCGAGTAGTTTTTGTTTCTATAAGGAACATACAGACAGACAGACAGACAAAAATTTTACTGATTGCATTTTTGGCATCAGTATCGATCACTAATCACCCCCTGATAGTTATTTTGAAAATATATTTAATGTACAGAATTGACCTTTCTACAGATTTATTATAAGTATAGGTTATATTGTTCTGTTAACTTTGGAGTAAAAAGCTGAACTGACGAATTCTAAAGCAAGTCCTCGTTTTCAACGCTCGTCCATTTAAAATATTTAAATTCGTCAGAACTGGTTTACGTTCTGTCAGCACCAGTTCGTACAGGAATCCCAGGTCACATTAAAAATTAACGTTATGTTGGTTTTCTAGTACGCACCCCGGTCTTCGTGAAATTCTTATTTTCCATTTCAATGCTCAAATTGGCAGTGGTCCAACAGAGATCTTGAAAAATTCAATCTCGGGGTTAGAAAACGATGAAGCGTTAAATTTGTTTGAGCCATTCAATGAAATTAAAATATATTGAGCCGAGATTTTATCATATCAAACAGTTTTACACGATAAACTGTTTGAAGAAGACTAGAAATAATGCTTACAAATACCGTTTTCAAAATAATCTCGCTCTTAACGTAAGGCCTTTAGGTAATAGTATGAAGACCGTGTCAATTCGACACACCTTTTTCGTCCTTTGGGAAATCAGTCAAGTCTTTAAAACGAAGAGAAGCTAATACTAAAGCAGTTTATGGATTGGCACTGTCTTAGTGTCAGTCATCCATAGTTACTACCCACGTTTATTTAATCGCCACTTTTGTCCTATTTATAGGCACTTTGTCGCTATGCGTTCTCCACAAGGGAGAACTTGAGTGGACCATCGCCTCATGCCCAAGAGTTTACCTTTTTGACGGTTCCACATATCTATTATATTAGATTGATCTTAAATATTAAATGCTCCTAGTCTTTGTTCTACTTACGCGTATTTTATACTCTTTCGCTGTACCCCTTAAAAAGTTCCGAAACTTCTACGTTAATTAAATCGCATAATTTGACGAGTTCGCAGTCTTAGCTCTGCTTCTTCGACATTATTTATTCAGCTCAGTATATCTGCATTACCTTCAACCCTCCTTAACTTATACTATAAAAAACATCTCTTAAGAAAAACGTGCAACGATTAAATCCTTAATTACTTTCTTCCGAAACTTCGTAATTACAAGCAATTACACTATCGTTATCTTAAATTTACGTCAGAACTTGAATGAACTTTATTGCGGTAGAAATAAGGTCTCGTTTAAAACACATGTGGGAACGTGTTCTCTCGATTGAATCCAAGATCAACGGGCGAATCGAGCAAGTCTCAAGAACTCGTCGATGGGTAGAAATTGCGGCTACGTGATCGAGGGCCTGTTCCGATACTATAAGACTCGACGGTGCAATTCGGAACGAATCGAGAGCGATTTTGCTACGGTTTACCCTAGTCAATTTTACATTTTTATTTACCGCCGGGAAATAACGGCGTGGTAAAATGTCATTCTCAACCTATAGGCTGTGAACCAATTTAGATTTTGATATCTAGTGAATAGTAGTTAAAGTTGATGTATGTTCGCTTTTGTTGGTTATGGTTTATGGAGAAATTGTGAATTTATATTCTCGCTGACTCCTGAGGTATCTTAATTTTCAGTTCTGAAATGTTTCTTATCAGTTTCCTCTTTTTTGTAGTTTTTCAATAATTTGGATAAAAAGTAATCACGTAAGTTGCTTATAATGTTTCAATACCTAACCCTTCTAACCACAAAGTACTTATCCTAAGAAGGTCATTGTAATACAAAGTCGATTTACCCTTTGAAGGATAAACATTAGAACTGCTTGGTAATCTAGGATGAGTCGTGAATATTTATTCGTTATTTGCACAAGTAGAAGATACTTATTGAAATAAACTTTGGTGTACTAGTTAGTAGTAGATAAAGTAGATTGTAATTAATCTAAAAACATTTTTGGAGGAGTACAATTCGTCTCTCCCACCTCAACATTTTCCGAACACATCGAAACAGTTCATTGTTTCAGAAAATACTACACATATCCGTAAATCATAATACCATTTGGCAAGACATTGTTACATACAACTACAATTTGTTTCGATATTGTGCACATTTCTAAAGCTGATTTATAACACTTGATCTATTACAAAGAGAAGTGGTTTCATCCATCATCTTGTCGAAAATGTCTTTTGTTTAGCATAGAACGTCCGAGGACCGCTCTATTTCTCTACAGGATAACGAACAGTCCTTGAGATAAAATTGTCGTTTATCTTTTTTTCTTTTCTTTTAAGATGCGACGATAATTGCCCTTCTAAGGTACCCATAGTTGAAGCATACAGATTCTTTTGTTTCCATTTTACGTGAAATGGGGAAATGTATTTCACCAGTGTTTCAACCAATTTAACACTTGGCAGATTAATGTGTGAATTCATTCGGGGAAAATGAATAACTGCAAATTACACCCTGTAGTCATAAGTAAATGGGAACAAATATTTTTAATTAACTTGTCCATAAAACCTTTTTGCATGACGTGCTTTTGCACTGACTGCTTTAGTATTCGTTTTTAGTAAAGGGTTACAATATGGGCTAATGTAAAATTTATTCCAAAACTCCAAACTTTTCAGTTCATGCAATATTAATGTTTCAAGTAGAAAATTAGTGGCTGTGGTTTTAGTAAACTAAGGTGTAAATAAAATATCAACACGACTTTAGATTGCCTATTGCACTAGTTTTTAATTTACATCACTTCAAATATCAGCTTAATTAAAACAACTCGTCTCTCTATTTTTTTTTCTATTGTTTAGAATATGATAATTTTCATTTTCTATTGTAGTAAAATTCACGGTTCTATAAATATTCCGATTAGATGTTTTAAAAATCCGTTTACAATAACGTTACAGCGTTGATACAAAAGCGTGCACTTCACGTATTACAGGCAGCCATTGTGGGCGGTGTGTTCCCTTGTATTTGTTGTGGCACCGCGTACAAACGGAACAAATGATGAAGGCTGCATTGTGCTCCTTGTATGAGAGGCAATCTGCACTAAACATTACCTAGAACATAGATACGTGTGTGATCAGGATAACACGGGGATAGTTTCGATGAACACGACGTGTTAATGTATAGATTGATTTCTTCTTTAGGAATCGATATTTTTATGCTTTTCCTTTTTAACTAAACAACTTTATAGAACTAGATAGAACAGTACCTAAAATATAGACTCATATAAATCTTTGACACGTAAAATATATTTTTATTTAAGCACCTCAGTCTTACCATCTAGGCCACGATTTAGGCTATTATGATCTGAATCTATGGTAGCCCAACTCATAAACGTTGATTGAAAATTCAATGAGGTAATTGTTTCTTCCAAATTCTATTATGTCCTTCAAATATACAAAATGTATTTTAGTTATACCTACAGCAGGGTTCTTTACCTATACACGTTTTTGGAATTCGTAATATTCTAATAATTATTTTTAAGAAATATTAACATGAAACAAGATCGAGTAATAATCAACAAGAAATATCCCTTGTAAATTTACCTATATTATATCTAGTAGGTACTTACTAAATTTGAATACGTAGAAATCCAAAATTACGTACCTTTTATATACCCAACATTAAACGAGATATAAATTGTAATAGCATTCGTAATAAATGATTTCCTCGTACCTACTAAGGAAAATTCAAATCTTTGAAGACTCTCAAATAAAAGCCGCGATTTAGAAATTTGACGACGTTTAACATGAAAAACTGCCTTATTAACATTCGTGCAATAATCCTCAATATTCTGAAAACCAAGCTAAAAAAGTAGTCGGACAACACATTTTGGACGCAAAAGCCAAATTTATTGCCGTCACCATTGCTGTGGTCCCTCATTTTTCAAAAAGCTGTTTGATCGTTCAATAGGCTGCTTACACGAGGATCACAGTGGGGTTCTGGGATCAATAGATATAACTGTATAAGTAATAAAGGCGAGAACGAGGAAGGCGCTACTGCCATCGAATATAGGTACATTCCGTACAAAAACGAAGTCAATTTACCTCATGACCCCGCATTGTTTGACGGATACTCAATACTCAATACTCAATATTTATTGCACTCCATATGTTACATTAAGGTGGTGGTTACATTAAAGGGTCGGTACAATATGGACCCTGTAGGGCACGGCAACATACAATCTAATTTATATAAACTAAAAATACTAATCAACTTAACTACTTAAAAACTATTTTACAAAAAAAATGATGATGATTAATAAACCAAGAGATATTATTCATTTTAAATTTACATCTTCCATATATTCTTTAATACTATAATAGGCTTTAGTTAATAGCATTTTTTTTACTAGATTCACAAATTTTGTATTATTATGTTCATTTTGTATGCTTTCTGGGAGCTTGTTATATATTTTAATACACATTACATAAGGGCTAGTAGAGTGTAGAGTCATGTTAGATGAAGGCAGCATTAATTTGTTTTTGTACCTAAGTGACCTATTCGTATGTTTGTCGCTACGACTTATAAAAAAATTATTATAGTTTCTGACAAATTTGCTTACTTCTAATATATACATGCATGGTAAGGTGAGTATACAATGTTTTTTAAAGAAGGGTTTACAACTGTCGGTTTGGTCTATGTGTGTTATAATACGAATTATTTTTTTCTGTAGAGTGAAAAGGGTAGGTGCGTTAGTACTATTTCCCCACATTATAATCCCGTACCTTAGCCAGGCATGAGCGTAGGCATAATATGTAGTAAGTGCTGTTTTAAGATCAGTCGTTTTTTTAACTTCACGAAGTGCGTAGCTGAATCTTGAAAGTTTTGACCTAATTTTGTCTATGTGTGTTTTCCACGAGATATGTGTGTCTACAGTAAGGCCTAATAGTTTGAAATCTTTTACTACTTCAATGTTTATACCGTTTGTTGTTAAGTTAAGTGATAGGGGGGATTTTTGATAGGGGTAAAAAGTTATTAATTTAGTTTATTTATAATTTATCTCGAGGTTGTGCTCATTCATCCATTCAGTTGTTTTGTTTAGGACTGAGGTAAGCTGTTCATTGATTTTACTGTTGTCTTGACAGGAGGTTAATAGAGAGATGTCGTCTGTAAAGAGTACGCAAGGTTCATCCATGATTTTAGGTAGGTCGTTGATGTAGATCAGAAAAAGTAGACATCCAATGACACTGCCTTGGGGGATGGATGAGTTTATAATTTTTCTATCGGATCTAACACGCGTTATTTGTTTTGTATCGTAGTTGAAATTTTCTATTTCTACGTATTGCTCTCTATCCTTTAAATATGATGTAAACCATTTATGGGTTGTTCCGCGAATTCCTATTCCATACAATTTGTTTAAAAGAATTTTGAATTGGACTTTATCATATGCCTTGGTCATATCAAGGAGTAATCCTACAGCATATTTTTTATCATTTACAATGTTTATTACTTGTTGGATATATTTGTAAACAGCTAGTGTTGTGGATCGTTGCTTGCGGAATCCATTTTGGCTCTCGTCAAAGATGTTATATCTCTCGCAAAAACACGATCACACATAGCTTTTTCGGATATTTTTGAAATGGTTGGTAATAGAGCTATAGGTCGATAGTTGTTAGGGTCTGTCTTTAGGTTTTTTTTAAATAATGGTTTTATAATGGCTTTTTTTAGATTATCAGGGAATATACCATCTTCAAAAGATTTATTTATTAAAACGCAGAGGGGAATGGCTAGTTCATCCGCACATTGTCTAATTAAAGAGGGTGGTAGCTCGTCGATTCCGTGGCTGTTTTTGTTTTTTAGGTTTTTAATAATTCTGTGAGTTTCTCTTGGATCCAACGGTCTAAGAAAGAACGTGTTCTCTGTTTGGTGTAGTACGGGCAAGCCGTTCTTTGTACTGTTTGAGACACCTTCTCCAATAGAAGCAAAAAAGTTATTAAATGTATTGACTACTTGATTTGGATTTGAAACTATAATATTGTTTATTTGTAATTGGATGTTGTATTTTTCATGAAATGTTTTTTTGTTTGTACGTTCGTTTATAATGTTCCACATTGCTTTTATTTTATTTTGAGCCGTTTTAATTTTATTGATATAATGTAATTTTTTAGAAGCTATTACCGTTTTCTAAAATATAAAGTGCGCAGTTTCCTTTAAGTATTCTGTTCTATGGTACTTATGTATGTGTCTATTTAATTGAATTTTCTGTTGTTAGCACTAAATGATTTTGTTATAAAGTATAGTTAGCACAGTTTGTCGTTAAATTAATTAATTAAGTAAAAAAAAAAGAAATTTCCTATAATTTATGCTATATTATTTTTGGGCAAATGATCCTCGAATTAAATTTGCTCACCTTTTTGATACTGTTAAATATTACAGAATATAACAAGGTAAACTTAATTATATTATGCCTCCTTTGTTAATGTCAAGCTCGGCATTAAATCGTAAAACAACAGAATTAAAGTGTTTTGCGTTTTCGTAATTAAAATAACAAGCCCAATAATGTTTATTCCTTTCGGGGCACGGCTGTCTTGTTCTTTAGGTGACACTTCGCCCTTCGTTATAAGTATCGTATTTTGTATCAAAATTTTCAATTTTTAATCACGAAACCTCGCTATTTTACGTTTCAAAAAATAAGAATCCTGATTAATGTGCTATATTGTTCATACATAACCTATGTTGTGTGTAAAAATATAATCTCAGAAATAAACTAAGCAGGAAATAAGACTTAGTTTAGTACAACGCCTGTCTACTACTACTAACTACAGTACGACTACGAACTAGTGTTAGTTACAATTAGGTACCTACGTGCACGTGTAATATTTGCTCCATATAAAACTCCCCACATATGCTGGTCAACTAAAACCACAGAAAAGATATTTCAATTGAAACTTGCAGAAACTTAATACGACGGATTACGAACTTTTGCTGAGCACGAAAACGTGCGACGTCTTCTTCGTATGGAATCGTAAAACACGAGTTCCTACATCCATATGATTGCATCGTCCACTTGGAAATTAGTTTTCTTCATAACGACCCTTATTCATGGCAGTTTCTATCCGTTATAACTTCTTTAAGATTGATACTAAATAGGTTTTTTGTAGACAGTTAACCACTATAAAAGGAATTCTTTATTAATTCTTGTACGTGTTTTGCTCTTACACATGAAATATAAAACAGTGTAATTTGGTATACGCCTATACCTACATATTTTCGAGTGATTATTCTGTGTGCCGCGCCACAAGGCGAATCGTATTGAATATTGATGCACACCCAGACTCCAACAGTACGTAGGTATTCTTTGGTGTGAGTCTAACTCTATTTATTTAGGTTATTTCGAATCCCCGGTCCGCTACTGAAAGTTGCCAAAAAAGAATTAAAGATAGAGTGCTACAGAAAATCTTCATCCTTAGACACACGTTATATATTTTCTGTGTATACTACCTTCACATTCAGTGACGTGAAGCAAAAACATTATTAAGTTTAATTAACTTCCAACAAGTGGTCCATAAACACAATAACAACCCAATCTTACCATTAAATACACAATTTCCCCTCCATAATGAACACCGACCACCCCATACATTTCCACCCCTGTACGGAACCGTTCTAAAAAGCACTTTAAAACAATACCGCCTATTACCCCAATACAATCAATATACCGAAATAACATTAATTAAAACGGGTAACAGAATTTATCGGAGCTACTCAAGCAGGCAATTAATAACGTAAATCTAGTTGGCCAAACCTTTCACCAGAACCGAGCCAAGTGCAAGCTATTCTGCTAATTTATAACGCTGTCACAAAGCTACCGTCTGTATAGATTGTATCTAATCGGTAGATTAGCTAATTTGGTGCTCATCGTCATTTTCACAGCAAAACTGCATTCAATATTTAGTTTATAATCAATAAATTCTATATTAAAATTTGTATCTAATATTAGCATTGCTAGATCAGTTTATTAGTTCGGCCCTTTTAAAACGTGGGTGTTTAGAGAGGGGAGTGTGGGCGAGTGAAGCCGAGGAAAACCGCAGTGGTTTAAATTGTGAAACGATGATGTAATCGTGAAGGTGTCGAGAGCGGTTTTTATTCCCTAAGAGCTGTTCACCGCATGGTTTTAGTGTTGGATACAAAACTGACATCGGACAACTATTGTGCAGTCAACCGTCGGGTACTAGAGATAGGTTTACGTATAAAGTTAAGTAAATACCTAATGTTATTTGAGTTGTGCGGTGCTCTTCCAATTTCCCTGCTACCATGTTGACTCATTGCTCTGTAGACACTAACTACATTAGCTGCTTAAATTTAGAAAAAAAGTAAAGGTACTTTTTCGTTTCCTGTAGAAATATGTTCAGTGTCAAAGAGCTAGTAACTATACTATAATTAATTAAACACCAACTATAAAGACCAGTATTATAAATACCATTTTAGTTAAAATACTCGAAAATAACAGAACGTACTCAACTTCAACAGACCCGCACGATTCTCATCTCTCAAAGGCGCACGTAACAAGACTCTCAAAATGATAGCTATACAATTTAAGTGAGGGTGGCCCCACGGGTCGCACTCAACTACAATAATGTTAGGGATTTTGATATTTAATATCGATAACTAGGATTTTGACCTTTGAGGTTTTTCGGGTAAGTAATAGAAAATCGATTGACGGAGTAGTGTTTTTTTCTCGATTAGAAAGTTTTTTGTTAGGTATAATATTGATGATTTTATTTATTTTACCATTTTGCAGTAATGCGATATCGATATCATTTTTTGTGACATGGCCTTGTAAATGTTAAGTAATAAATCATAACAGAAACGTAGATGACAGAAAAAAAAACAAACCATCGTCGGTTTCTTGTTTTTATTTACACGATCAAAGTTACATTTCATGTCGCTTAACGCCCGTTCACCATGTGTCAGAATGTGCCTAGCAACTAAACCAATGAAAACAACTCATAGGACATTGATAGAATCTTAAACAGGTCCACAGCGCTTTGAATTTACGCTTCAATCACCGTCCGATATCGTCCACGCTTTAGGCGATGCGAACATGTCCACTCGATATTGCTTCGTCTTGCCTTTACATATTTATTACAAATATGGTAATGGGCGTCTCAAGGCACGTGTCTATCTAGTTCCTGGTATAAACATGTATGCCATTCAATAACTTATGTCTATCTTCTATGTTGAAATAAAGTCGGTTAGTTACACTATTTATAACTCAAGAACGGAAGGACGAATTTTGATGACATTTGATGTGTTGGGTTCTTTCCCACCCCAAATAGCAGAATAACTATAATAATAAAAGGAAACACGAAAAACAATGATGTCTTACGGGAACGGGGACTTCTTACGCGGGTGAAACGGCGGGGCACCACTAGTACCCACTTAAATCTATATAGATTTAAAATAATAAAGGTAAAAAAGGTAAAAAAAAATTGAAAAGCCATAATATCCATATGGATATAGTTATTCAGCTTCGTTACTTGCTCACTGACCAATTTTTTCACTACAGGGTGAATAAGTTTAGGTACCAATACAGATTATTCGTGTGCATATTTTGGGTACGCATGTTGAATTTTGGAGTCACTCTTTTGCTTAGTTAAACTTAATCACACATGAAAAATGACATGTGTCCTAAAAAGGGTTTTTTTCAAAACCTAAAATAAAATCCAAATTCGCATTGTAGAGTCGATCAAAATCATTTAATTTATATTGAAACAATGTCTTTTGAGCATTAAC
Source organism: Autographa pulchrina (assembly GCA_905475315.1). Classification (NCBI taxonomy): domain Eukaryota; kingdom Metazoa; phylum Arthropoda; class Insecta; order Lepidoptera; family Noctuidae; genus Autographa; species Autographa pulchrina. Next base: position 3,352,486 of record FR997773.1, on the reverse strand, counting down.
TGTCACTTTATCGACATTTTCTCCACTTAACTTTTAATATTTCATAAGCAAGAAAAGTCTAGAAAGAAATAAGATATTACCTGAACTCTGAAGTCATCACGGCCAACTAATAACAAAGAAAGCAAAACTACTAAGTAACTACTCTTCCATTACTGCACTGCGGTTAAAAGGAAAAAAATCTTCCGTTATTACTTTTCTATCAAAGAACTCATTATTAAATTCTTTCGTATTGAAGCTTCACCTACAGTCCGTATTTCAAGTTTAATGACACAGTAAATGTTTCAAAGGAAAGGACCCATTAAAAGAGAGATTTATTTCCGTTGAAATCTTCGAGAAAATTCCACTGTTCCTATAATGAGGAGTAAGTCGTACCGTCTACGTATCATCGTGAATCAGAAAGCAAAGGAAACGAGCCGACTGTGCCAATAGTCTTCGAAAATTGTTGCCAAGCAATCTTGTTGAAAAGAAATGTTGTTGTTAAATTTATGGGCATGTATTTTGTGAAATTGTGCCTGTGACTTATGTTTAACTCAAATTTCTATGCAATTGAAATTACGCTAGATATTAAACCTACATAGTACATTTAGATCATTAGCGTAAAAATAATACGAGTTGTTCTTATCGCGGAAACCGTAAAACTAACCTTTACACGTTATTGCGGCCTCCTGGCTTTTGTGATGAGAATTCCATCAATAATTCACCCGAAAATCAAAACACGATAAGACTCCGCACATAAATTTTATACGTTTCCTATTAGTACACATCATAAACTTCCCTATTAGTTTAGAATCATCTTCACAAAAATGAAGCTTCAAATAAATGCACAAAAGGACCCTCGTTCAAAATGTTTTATGTGGTGTTTAGCTGCATAACCCGTGTGAAATATATTTTCCTTATATTATTCAATGTGCCTTTTACACGTGACTGCTTACATCCTTCACAGAGCAAATTTATTCCATATTTTCTTGTATGAAAAATTTAATGGTAACCATGTTTGGTGCCATCCCTTTATGGTGGGGAGAAAAATGCAAAATTGAAAAATAAGGGACAAAAAATTGCCTTATAAAATTATGTAAATTTGTTGACATGAGGACGTGGTTGGGACGCAGCTTAGGCAATATTTAACGTTATGTGGTATGCTTACAATTTTAAGGTTCTGTTATTTTCGTTACCACATATCCGAGGCGAATGACAGAAGTTATATGCTTCATAGGTTTAGGTAACAAAAAGGGAAATCAAACAGAAATGTACTTTTCTGCAATTTTTTGACGCATATCCGTTTTAACCAAAGCGAAAATTCACGATTTGTACGTATGTCATATATACATGTCCATTTGTTTTTGTTACAGGTAATTTCAGACGAGATGTTTAAAGCAAAATTTTCAGGCAGGTACGTTTTTACTCTGAAAACTATAGCAAGATAAACTTAACTACGATACTTCCAATATGAGCTGCGTATCGTGGAGTTGAAGTATGGGACAAAAGTCGTAAACTGTGCATGCTTTGTACAACGCCATCTATAAATTGTTCATAGAACCTTACTTGCTCCTCTCTAGCGCCCTCTGGGCAAGTGACTTTAGTTTGAAGGAACTAACACAAAAGCGCCATCTCTCGTTCGCTTTGAAACTTTCTTGTAAGGGTGGTAATTCGAGGGAGTGGGATGAACATCCTTCGAGCAGGGGTTGAGTTTGTATTCTTTTAAACATGCGATAGATGGCGTGCTGTGTATGAAGCTAGTTAAACGTTACTCCCATTTTGCCCACTTCCATATAATTATCTTATTGCAATCTTCTTCTTTACAAAACTTTTTATGAAATGAAGGCTAGATGCCTAAATAGTTAGAAAATATCTTTATACCAAAGCGCAATTAACTCTGTGCTAATATTTTTCCTCGTAAAAATAACTTAATTAGTAGGTATTTTTTAATATCCTTAATTGCAATTATAAAAAAAAAAAAAATCACCCCTAAAAGTGTTCTTCTTCATATAACAGCAGCAAATACTAAGGCTTATGCTACACAAGTACTATCTATTTGTAACAAAACTGCTGTCCTATCGTTTGCAAATGACACCACAATTCCTCGTCGAAGTCATACAATCCTCAACACGTTTTATACGTTTGTCTTCTTCCTGTATTTCCAATACCATAGATATAATAGATTTATTTTCCTACATGGAAAGGTTTCCGGTTCGTGGTACAAATTTTATACACCTTTTTATGACGCAATAGCAGCTTGTAAAATGAGTTTATGGCATTCCTGAAAGCTTGTACGAAATAAAAGTGTATTGATTATTTTGATAAGAGAGAAAATATTTTAATTAGTAAATAAAATTAATTATGTAGTAGGATTTACGTATCCACAGATATTTGTATCTATTTACTTATTCGAAGCGAATTAATACTTTGTTACTTATGACACCACTCTTCTTCTTATAAAGTAAGTACCTGTAACTAAAAATTAGTTTTTATTGACATATTCATTTCGCCCTTAGGAAGGCAATACTCCTATTTATCTAAATTTTATCGAACGCCTAACATTAAATCTCAATCTTATCCCATTTACACTAAACTACAAAAACACACAACCCGAAACCTGAACGTGGTAGGAATAATAATACTGTGGTTATAGGCTCGATCGTAAATAACTTTGCTTACTGATATCCCTTCTTTTATCCATTCGGCGTGTGATGAGGCAGACTCCGAGCCTGATTAATACGTTGCATCATCATAAAATCTTGATACCTTATCTTTTCATTTACGGATACATCTTGTTTTATGTTCACGTGTATGTCAGAATAACAAGCTAACACATGTTAAGGCAGTTTTGAGTACATTTTTGAGATGATTAACTCATCTATTTAAATGATTATGGACCTTTTATTGTATTATGGACCTAAAAACGTCTCGACTGTTTGGCTACTTTTTTTTTGTGTTTGTTCTGACAGGACAAACTATGTATGAATGAAAATTAACGAAAAATCCGCGGCAAATGTCAGCCTTTAAAATGACATATTTATGTGAAAAATCTTATGAAAGTTTGCGAATGTAGGTATATAGTTACAGGACAACAACTGTGGGTTAACTTAATTACTAATAAATATACAACAAATAGTACAAATTGCTTTTATATCAATTAATTTATTAGCAATATAACTTATTTCTTTACGTGTTCTGCTACAGTCGTTCAGGTAGCAATTAGCTTTCACAGTACACAGTTCAGAGTTTCAGAGACACATAATTTGAAAAATTTCCTTTGAGGAAACAAGAAACATGCAACTGCCGTATATTCTCTATATTATGAGAAACGAAAGGTACGAGTATCATGAATGCTTCTCCAAGTTGCAAAGAGATATCAAGTGTAATGAGTTACTTGAAACACTTTCGGTAATAAGATGGGAATTTATTACAAGTTTATATCTTTGTTTTCACCTTCATACGCAAATGAGCAAACGTGGTGATCAATGCTCGTGCCTTCTCTATATGAGAAGAGGCCTGTGCCCAGCAGTGGGACGTTTAAAGGCTGTTTTTTTTTCTAGCCATTTCTGTCCCACTGCAAGGCAAAGGCCTCTCTACCCTCCTTCCATTTCTCCGTCATCCACTAAAGACTGGTATTATTACTATTATATTTGTTATCCTGAAAAAAATACTAACATGAAATGTGATGTTTTTATGACAACGTTTATTTGAACTTATTAGGTGAAAAACATGTTAGAATTAGTTTGACGTGTCGACGATATGATGTTTTTGCAGACTTCGTGACGTGTCAACTCGTCTGTAAGTTATCCTATCTAACTTTGGTGACAATATGTTTTTGATGAATCCTTAATAAATAAATAAATAAACAAATAATTGCGGACAACATCACATACAATGCTCTGAACCCAAAGTAAGTAGCTGAAGCACTTGTGTTATGGAATTCAGAAACAACGAAGGTACCACAAACACCCAGACCCGGGACAATGTAGAAAAGTTGGTTTCTACATTGACCCGTCCGGGGATCGAACCCGGGACCTCAGAGCTAGCGACACCTTGAAACCGTTGCGTACGCCACTCGACCACGGAGGTCGTCATTACACGTAATGTATTAAATAACCGTTTGTTAAAAAATAAATCTGTATTGCGATATCTATCTATCTACAATATTCTACATATCCAAAAACAATAACGCTCAACAGACAATAGTAATATGAAAAAAATGAAATAAAAGTTTATATTTTTATCTTAATTAATTCAGCAAATCATTCCTTTCCAATTTAATTGCAATATGGCTCTAAATTAAAAGTCCAAAATTCCAATATTTAGCGTGTTATTGAGTAGGTCCTGCAACTTAAATATTTAAATAGAGTTTGGAATTGCATGAAACAAATTAACTGTCTTGATTCAATTCAAATGTCAACGGTACTATTTTAAATAACTAGTGAGATCAATGAAGGTGGAAAATATAAATATAACTGGCAACAGTTAATAGATTGCTGAAAAATACTTTGGAAGGAGACGTGAAAGCTTCTATAAATTCTTCATTTAACTACTGTACTTAGTTGCTGAAGGAGACGTTAAGCTAAAACAGTTTGATGTTCCGTTATAGTGCTTATAAAACGCTTTGAAACTAAAAATTCCATAGACGTAACCACTTAGCATCTCGAGACACTTCATCTATGTATCTTGACACTGGCTTAACTCGTTCTAACAGACCGTGAAGGCTTCTTGAGCACGTTCCTAGCAACCACGATCGCTTCACTACTTGGAGAATCGATATCGGTTCCTCAACCTCTTGAATATTCCCGATGTCTTGAAAAGTCTGCGTCATGCGATAAACTTTCTTAATTAGCTAGACGGTTTTTATTAAGGTCAACCTTTAATAGTTTATTTGTAAGAAGATTGTTTTAAACAAAGCTGGTCGATGAACAAAAAGCGAACCCGAAGAAAACTCGATATCATGAATAAACATTCGCCTGAATATTTATATCTACCGTGTTTGTTTATACGCTGGGATTAGAAAAACGATGTACTGTTTTGTACAACAACAAAAAAAAAACGTATAAAGGCTTTTAAAACTGGGACATTATATTACCTGAAAACCAACGTAGGTACTGGAAAAGTTTCGTCCACAAAATTACATCATAAAAATCCAATTAAACTTTATGAAATTTAAAAATGAAGTTTTTTATTTTTAGTTTTGTGGCAGTTTCTTTCGTAATGTCTATTAAGTACTCAAGTGAAGTTTTATTAATAATATAAAATATATTTTTCTAAAGAAAAATTAGTAAAGAAATATGTGTAAATTAATCAAGACCATCAGTTACGCTGGGGTAACTGATGGTAACACTTTTAGTACCTAAAGTACCAAAAGTGATAATAATATTGTACAAATACTCACTGGACCAAAGTAATAATATTTCGAAATGTCACTTCTATTTAAGTGTTCTCAGAGATACTTAAAGAACCTTTGATTCGATTCAAATTGTTGATTCTACCAAAGGACCTTCGTGCGGAATTTTGTAATTTATGCTCTTAAAAATGTTACGTTCCCTCTTGTCTCATATTTTATTTTTCAAGTTTCTGTATCCGATTATTTTGATTTATGTAGTAAAGGCTATGTAGGCTTGGTTACAAGCTAACTGACATGATTCAAACCACTAGATATCGCATGAAATATGTACGACACGAGCGGACAAACTCATGTTACGTGACAATAACTTTGTATGGCATGTTTTATTTAAAGCAATTCGTATTGCTGGATTTAATTTATAAATTTGGCACTTCTAGATATTATTAATTACCAAACTTGGTGCTAGTGCAGCCAGTGATGTTACTAAGTCCTGTACTATTGTCTAAGTTGCGGTTCCTACTAGAATTAACTTCAGAAACTTTAGAAATGCTTGTAAAATTATGGACGACGTTTCCGAATATTATAAGTTCTAGAAACTATTGTATTCGAGATAATATTTGACGCGTTCTTCTATCTTTGCATGTTAGTTTCACGTTGAAAAAAAAATGTTAATTCAAGGTTGGTTGCTTTACATTGTCTTTTAAGAGCCAAAAGCCAGAATCTCTTTGGTCAAAAATCTGTATCCACTTGGTATTCCAGTCAGTATACGAGTAGTTGTCGCCTCTACGATTGCACCGCTATACAACCTACTAGCAAGTGTAGCAACCGTGCATCGTATGACAAATGATATTGCTTTGTGGGCTACGGCTGCAGTCGGAATGCAATATTGTTCTGTCTCTCGTTAAGAGTTCCCGACATTTCTGTTGTATGTACTAGAACAACTGCCGCGAATAAACGTATCTAAGTTTAGCTTTAAAATTCTGGATTGGATAAAAAATGTTTGGGATAGTTTATTTTCACTGGTTTAATTATATTAGCTTGGTATCGCATCACCTTTAGAATCAGTGTCTGCTTGAGGTTATTTAAAGTAGTCAGTCAAAAGTGGTAAAAGCTAGTTTTAGTATTGTCCTGCACTTTATGATGAAAATGGTTTTACGAGCAAGTTTGATATATTTAATTCCTTATTTTAATTAGAAGCCATTTTCGCACTCCACGGCTAGCCCCCTTTTCCTGTTTCCACTTAATTTTATGAGTGATAAATAATTATGTCACATAATATTGTTGTTTTATAATTAGCTATTTAGATTACTTAAGTCACATTCATTGCCCTGGACAAAAGTAGTACACCTTTATAAAGTTAATTAAGGCGACCCTTAAGGGAATATATCGAGTGCCAACACCTTTCTGAGTAACTTTCATGTTATATACTAAAGATGTTAAATAAAGCCACGCCATGAAATAAACTAGATTATAATTATAACTGAAATAAGAACTAAAGTTTTCTATAAATCTTCTGTCTGCAATCAATTTAATAGAAATAATCTTCCCACTAAATCATTCATGTGAAACGATGTCGGATTTTTCGAACTATACATGCAGTGCTTATTCTACTTACAAGCAGCTTACACGTAATCCTTCCTTGTTATTTTTAAGCAGATATCAGATAAATCCTCAAAAGCAATCTATGCAACAAAGTCGAGTAAAACCCTTCCGTTTGACTATTAGTATTGTCTCTGTACATACAAGCTTTTTGAACGATCATATTGTTTTTTTTTATTAAGGTTTCATGAATCATTTTGACATGAAAAGAAATATAAGGGTAAAATACGCATTTACCTTTGAGGATGTTTGTACCACGTTGCAACAATAGTTGCAATGTGCTGACAGTCGGCTCGCGTAGGTATTTTCATGTTATTTGCCATTAAATAAAATAATGCGTTACTGAGACACGTCAGTTGATCTTGATTTGTATAGAAAAGTAACAAACCGTTTTATATTATTCATTGTAACTTGGTATGATGAATATTTTTGAATAATATTATTTTTTTCAAATTCTTCGCTTTATTAAAGTTACATTTTACTGTTGACCACCGCCTTTCAGGAACGCATTCTCTCAGAGCGAGCGGCCAAACCATAGGTACTATTTTTATTTTATTACACGACTGCCCAAAAAGCAGTGTTATGTTTTCAGGGTTCATGTATGTATGTGAGTTTCTTTATTCCACCATAACTTCTAAAAGGCTTGACCGATTTCAATGTTTGTGGTATCATTAGAAGCCTTGAGTTATCCAGAGTGACATAGGCTATGTGGACATTAAAAAATGGTCAAGTGTGAGTCGCAATCGCCTGCAAAGGGTTCCGAAAGATTTTTTTTTGTGTTGTGTTATGTTTTGGTGTTGTTCACTAAAAAGTATTAAATAAAAAAATAATAATTAAAAAAGTTAAAAAACACGCCTGCCTCGTTTAAAAAAAACTAGCAGAACTGTCTCCCGACTGCTATATTTTAGTTTTAAGATTTTAATTCTATCCACTTGTTATGGATTATTTAGTTCTTTTTAAACGAGGCAGGCGTGTTTTTCAATTTTTTTAATTATTATTTTATTATTACATATTAGTCTTCATACATCTTTGGCAACATTTATGTCCCAGTCCCATATCCTAGAACAGATGTGAGACACGTATTAAAGAAGAAATTCCCTCTGAACCAATAGCAGGTTCTTCGCATCTTGCTGTTTGACGTTAACAGACTGCGAAGATTAAACGTGCCGCCTTCGAGATACAAAGAAAAAATAGGCACCGTATTTTGAGTGCGGACGAAATATTAAAGGAAATGTTCGAAAATAGTTTTTTCTTACATTGAGTAGAAATACTAGGATCATATCAATATTTTAGGAATCGATTTTAAAGGTGAAAAAACCGGCATAAAATAATTATGTAATTGTTTAGATATGGATCCGATATTTTTGTATAGTATTTTGGATTTGGATCCTGCTTTCAAATTTCTCTTTTTCTTTTTTTTTACTATTGCGATTTTTGGTTAAATTCATGTCATCAGACAAACCTTCACAATTTTGTCACTTACATACCAAAACATTTCTCTCACTTAATAAAACCACAGTGAAATTAACAACTTATGAATTGTACCCCATATATCTGCTACAGACCTTTAAATAAAGAAAAGGGTATTCCAACGTTACATTGTATATTTCAGAATTGAAATCGTAAAGTGTTAAAACGTAGAAGTCAGAAGACTTTATAGCAAGTAACCATCTGACTTTGTAAGTGTACTTTACGACTTGACTTTTAATACTAGATTTATATTCGTGAAATATTATATGAGCTCTTAGAATAGGTGCGCGAGGAAAGCTTTTCAAAGTAGGTAAGACTTTCTAGTGATCCATTGTGGATAACCGATTGTGTTACTAAACTAATGACTGGCTAGTTTTTACTATTACTTAGAAGAAAACGAACAATGAGTAGGAATGATTGCTGACATGACAAAAATGGTTAGTGCGATTGAAGTAATCGGTATTCCACTAAGCAATGAAACCTTATATAATAATGATAATATTTATTTACAAACAAGGGTTTTGTAATTTATCACCACGTAAAATATAAAGCAGACTGATTGAAATACGGCAACACACTTAATAAATCTATTATAATCTTAATATTGTAGAGAAAGGTTAGTTTCGTATTATATTCAGTTACTGATGAAAACGTTACTTCATTGAGTTAGGTTCGATAGCTGTTTGTACAATGTACCTATAGGTACAATGTTAGTTATTTACATAATTTATGCAGCACAACCCTGAATATATAGTTTATTTTCCCCTGTGGAGTCTGCGATCGTAGTACATTGGACCACACACCAATTTCCACTTTCCCAAAACGCCTTTATTTCAATACAATAAGGGCTATTTTCGTACGACCACGAACGAATAGTTGACCGTACAAAGGGTTTATTACTGTTGTCTTTGCTTGACATCTGATATGCATGTACGGAGATCACCCGTCGTGTTTGACACGTTTAGAAGGCCCTACAAACCCTGAATACTCTGAAATATTTACATATCAACATTAAATATTCATGTAACCAGTCAAAGTTATACTTATATCTGACCTCGAAATGATTTGAGAAAACTTGTACAAATCTACAAGAAGAAAATAAAGGGCTACATTCAGACTGAAACTTCCGGTTGTAATTAAAAAAAGTTGTAGAAATCCAAATCGAATTTATTAATTTTGAAGACCAAGTTAAACAGATAGGGTATTTTCTGGGCTTACAAAAATAAATTGAATTATAAATTAAGGCTACAAATTTTCTTTAGTATAAATTATTTCATTAGCAAAAATATTATAGGAAATACTGTTACCAAACTTAAGCTTTTGGAAAACCAACCCTATTGCTATTGTTTGTAACAATTCATGAGATTTAATTATTTTGTAAGCAATAAAGTCGAATTTTCATGGAACGTTTTCCACTAACGTCTGCTGATCGATACTAAAATGTGTAAATGGGGAATGACGATGCATATTCCATTTATCATTGCAACCTAGCCTTCGCATTCCACCTAAGCCGACTCTGTTGAGGTCGGATTCTATTTGAGAAGCAGAATATATTTTTTATCGATAGCCAATATTAAACGCTGGAGATAGCTGTATCAGATCAACGTATTTTTGAAATATCTACCATAGTATCTTAATGGGAAATATACAGGGTTGATACAAACTTTGACAGTTTATGTATAGCGCATATTATAGGAATCATTTTTAGGCCATATACCCTAAAACCAATTTAATTGAAGCAGTAATTTACCGTACTGACCGTTTAATAATTTCGTATCAATCCTGTATATAAATAGAATTTTGACGTCACAATAATTAAATTAACTTACAAACATGTTCATATTTACCTTATTTTTTAACTGCAACTTTCCACAACTCTTTTGTTTAAGTATTTCCTACTTGCTCTAGTGTCTCCGATAACGACTAGTCGCGACTCTGAAAGCGAGGTGACACTAAACTTTGCTAGTTCCCTACTTGTTCTTATATTGTTTTATTATAGTAATTTTGCACCGACTTCGGAAGTTGCGTAAAGATTATGCGCAGAAAACTATTTTTATGCGCATTGTTTTAATGATGGTCTTTTATCGATGGAAATGTAAAGATTATTTTACTGAACTTTGTTAGTAATATATATAAACTTATCGAACGTTGTTTCAGTAAGATATTACTGTAGAAACAGTAATCTACTCTGTAGTATCGTAACCCGACGTTTCATGACCGTAATACATTAAATTATTTTATGTAAATAATTTAATACACCACTTTATTTGTATAAATGAAGTATTAAATAACTGATAAATGATCGTTTGGTCGAATTTCATGTTACAATAATTTATAAATGACTGGTTATATCGTATTCCCTTTAAAATTATAAATACGGACTCAAATGAAAATCGCGTTCATCATATTAATTATTATGAACTGTAATTATTATTTTCCAATAAACTACGGCAAAGGTTTTGGTGTATTTGCTTCTAGTCGTGTACTCTAAGCTAGAGCAATGGGATTGCATTGTTTATACGCATTGGGCTCACGATCTCACACTGCACAGACATTACCTTTAAACTAAACCTATTTGGCAGTCATGGCGTGTAGCCGTGTATACACTTTGTATCTCAATATTACCTTGTATATATTTTACTGATACATGTTTGTACAGTAATGTACGTGTATGAGTCCATAATGAAAGTGAAGTTAAATATATACATCGTGGACCGTGAATCACGATCGTGACCGTACATCGTGAATCGTTCTTCTCGATGGACAATAAATGCTGGACCGCAAAGTACACTATAAAGTAACACAGTTAATGTCAGCAACATAATTATAACGTGTCACCATTTGTAAGCAAATTTCGAAATAACCTAGTGATTAAAAAAATAAGTCGTGTATGAATTGTATAAAAACATTTCAAAATGTGATAAAAATAAAGAACTTTTTTATTAGTAAGTGGATATAAAATATGAATCACTCCATATTAATCATAAAATACTCAATTAATAGGAAGTGTTCGAGAAAATAGCCAGTTTCCATCGGTATCGTAAATGCTGACTACGAGCGGTCAGCGGCTTCAGTGCTTACGCGATAATAACTACATATTCCGATCACTACAGTGTTTGCTAAACGCAAGGATTTTGACTCCTAATACCTATATACTGTGGTAGTTTTTGAGGTAATCTACGGTACTGCGTTTTAGGTGGCGGTTGCAAAATAAACTTTATTTATGTTTTTACTCTATACCATAATATTTAATGTCGCATGTGTAATGTAGTTTTTCGAACCCTTGCTATGTTCTCCCGATGTTCCCAATCCTTTTTTCTTCTATTTATTTTCAAAAACGACATGTCCCGCCATCAACATGCCATGTCTTCGAAGCCAAGCTAAGCCTTCCATGTCATCTCTGACCGTCTCTTGGCAACCACCGTATTGTTCTGCCGTTCTGTCGTTTTAAGACCATGTATTTAACGTGTCTAGCCCAGTCCCACAGTATCCCAGGTTTCTCTTTTCTACTAGGAATAACAAAACAAGTAAATAAGGTTTTTTGCGATTTATATTTCAAAGTAGTTTAAGTTTCAAGTATTTGCGTTATAAAGCAATAAAGATGATGAATGTGAATAAACTTGACTTGTCTATTTTTGTCTACTTATAAATTGTTAACAAAAGTCTCAATTCAGCTATGATCGATAGGCTAGACGTTGAAAATATACAAAATTATCTTATGTGTACCCGGCCTTTACAGATTGTTCGATCACATAATGTATGATAGATAGGGAGAAGTGGCGAATTTGCCCGAAATCCGCTCACTTAATACTCTCGGTTATTGCAATTGATCAATCCCTTGTCTAGATAAACTGCTAGCCATTTTTGCAAAAATGTGAAACTGGAAAACCCTTTTTTTCATACCCAGACAGACATGTTACATTTATATACCGTATTGTATATCTAAAAGCTGGTTTACACCGGGTTAGTAATTTTAGATATGGCACCGCATTAGTACCAAAATGCCGGTATTAACTCGTCATCATTGTACCTTCAAATCGATTTACTCGGTGGCAACATGTGGTCAGCTCTCAGCACCTAAATCCTTAGAATAGATGTCAGTAACAGTATCTTATTAAATACAAAATCCGCCTGAATGCTCATTTTCAACATAATATGCGATCTTCCATCAATTTTGCTTTCCGGTTACTTGTTATTCAGTCTACGTAGTATTAATTACATGAACTCTAATTTACATAAGTTAATCACAATGTTATCTTTGTTTGCTTGTTCTTTAACATGGCGGAAAGTGGAAGCACAATCTGTTGATACTTGTCTTTATATGTAGGTTGAATAAGTGGGATTCTGACCTTTTAAATTAACTTAGAAGGGACATGTATTTAATTACTGATGTTCACAAGTTGACTGAAACAGGTCTAAATATAGACGGCCTCGTTGGCCTTGTGGTTCTAAGCGCGACTGCTTGAGGTCTTGGGTTCGATTCCCAAGTCGACCAAGGTGTTATGGGTTTTTCTATGAAATTCTCAGTAGCAGGTCGGAGTTTGGATTTGTGCCCGGTTAGTGGCAATAGGCTCGCCCCCTATTACATGCGACCTAAACATACCGGCGAACTGTGGGTGTACATTGGTACACCTCTGCCTAACCCTTCGGGGATACAGGCGTGATGGTATGTTATGTTAAATATTGACTGAAATGACCGTGTAGTGAGTTTGTACCACACCACTTTTCCTCGTTCCGAAACGTTATACAGTCAATATAAAAAAATACATGTTGTAGATAATTATATTGGTTCAAGAGAATTATTTGGTTGTACATAACTCGCAGTTTATTACTTTTTTTTTCATACGTATAAATGTACGAGTACAGTCCTTCCTATCATTTCTCCTTTAATCCGACCATTGATGTAATGTATTAAACCATTTTGAACGGCACGCGCTTTTTACGCCACCGCGTAAAGGATCAGATCGTAAAAATTGTATTTTTTTATGTACACCATTAACATTTCCGCAAAAAAGGCTTACAAACGCAATATATCTCGATAACGATAGCCTAGATACATTAATTAACAAATAAAAACCCAATGAGCTCTGTTTATACGTGTTCAAGTACAGAGGTGTGCCAACAACGTTATGGTTCAGTAGTTTCAGTGGTTAAAGTTAATTCAGAACAAACATGACATATAATATGGTACTGTATTCATTTTATTATACACTCTGCGTGAATTTGTCAATACGCTCTTGTTTGTCCCTTGTGATTTGATAAACAAACACATTCTATCAGCTTTTATTTTATGATAAACAATACTTAGATATTGTGTTTCATTTGTTTAATACCAGTCTGTAACTACCCCTGTGTGGGAAAAGGTCTTTTATCATACAGAGACGAAATATGCGTGGCTCACCGCACGTGTTTTATTAGTATGGTTTATTTTATTGTACCCAAAAATACAACAATAATATAAATTTAATTGATTAAACGTAATTTATATGTGACAGCCTTTGAGAAATACCCTGTCGATGACAAAAATAACTTTTGCAATCAATCAATTGTTGCTGGCAATATCGCATCAAACATACAAAAAAACCTTCTCAAAATGAACCAACTCCTTTTGGAGTGGGTTAAAAACACTAACAAATCTTTTTAATAATAATAAATTTTATTAATAATAATAAATAAATTATTATTATTATTACTATACAAATCTTATTGAATAAATTTTGTCGTCAACAATCTATTACTTATAATAAATCTGTAGAAGTGAAAATTCTGTACATTGAAAATATCAAAAACATAAATGGGGACATTACTAGACCGACACCGAACCCAAAAATATGATTAAAGAAATTTCTGTCTGTCTGTCTGTTCAGGTATCACGCAAAAACTACCGGTTCGATTACGATGAATCTTGGTATAATTATTCTTTAATATCCTTGGCACCACACTGGGTAGTTTTTATCCCGGAAAAGTACATAAAATAAAAAACAAGACTAGACCTGACTACTGTAAAACAACCACTGCTACAAGTAATCTTTTATCACATTTGTCACACGTCACAAACGCCTGTCACGACAAGAGTGTAAGTGAAATTACAAAATCCAATATGATCACAATATAAAAACGTTGTCCCGTCAAAAAGCTAACATTACGTCACTCTGTTGTCGCTAGTTTTCACACGAACCACAAATAAAATGAATTGGGAAAACAATTCTGAATACACACGAAAACGATACATAATAATATGTCATCAGGGATTAGATAAACCTACGCTGCCTTTGGAATATGCATTTATTTATTTAACAGATTTATATGGCTAGTACAGGTTGCTTTGTTTACGGGTATTGTTTAAACCTAAATACTGGTTACTCATATCTGATGAGACTCCGACCTTTTAGAATATACTTAAGCAAGCATTACTTTCATAAACATTAGCTTACTTGTTTAATATTTATACATTTACCGCCAGCGTCGACCCTTACCTAGGTAGCAAATTGTTTCTAGAAGAAGTGGTAGGTACTTCCAAAATAATCATCCATCAAATTAATTACTGTGCACTAAAATAGAACAGTATGTCTGCAATTTTCGAATAGCAATTAGTCCAAAAGCGTCGTAGCATGCGACGGTTAGAATCGCCTGAATTGCACCAACAATGTGTCATGAACACTGTCTTGTTAGCTAGGATTGTTCATAGCTTTAGCGAAAGACGTATTCATAATGTCTCCATTTGAATACTTGGACTTAGGAGGTTGCTTCAAAGGCTATATAAAGACTTGACATTAATGTCGCTTTTAGTGCATTGAAGCTTTCTTGATGACTGTGTTTTTTCTCTTTAACAAGCGGCTTTTGGCACAACTTAGGTTAATTAGTTGAAAGTAAGGTTATTGTTACTTTATGGATGGTTGGATATTTTTCTTTAAAGAAACTGAAAAATATCCAAGCAATAATAACGAAGAATTTAACGAAGCAGTGTTTAATTTATAAGTATGTTGAACTGCTAGCTTTCCTCATTTATATAATCCGAGGCTTATCCAAAAAATGTAATTTCGTATATTTAAAATCCCTCTAAAAATATTTACCCCTTTTTACACTACGTTTAAACATTCATTACGCTGAACTTAGCAAGTTTTAAGCTGTCCCATAAAAAGGTGAAGTCTACGGCCTGATATAGGGCAGCGGTGTTTCCGAGGGAAGGATGTCGGCTCCACAGTTCTACATTGAATTTCAGACTTCAGTCCATGTTTGGAGCCGAGCCGCGAGGCCGCGTCGCGCACCGCGCGGGTGGCTTACGACGAACGCTACTTACGTATTTAATGAAAATTAACTTTTAATATTAGCCTAATTGAATATTAATGAATTTGAAGATATTTTTATGAGTGAATACTTTATTTACAAATAAATTATTTTATTAAATAATAAAATTAAAAGTTACGCGCGCGCTTTTTTAATGAATAAACGTTGTATATATATTATTTTCACGTGTTTAGTTTTCCATAAATATTCAAGTAATAAAACTGTTTATTAGTATTGTGTGACTCCTAACTGGACTATAACGGAATGAAATAAATGATTTCGAAATGCTCTGCTATGTAAGTGTATTTTACTATTATTTTAGGTTAGTTTTAGAACCTTTTTACTTAACCACGTCTCTATGGACTTGAAAAAGTAAAACAAAAGTTTATATGCTGTTTATCATCTCGCTTATGTCGTAAAAGTCAAGCAAGGGAATAGTTTATGTCACTAGATAGAGGACAACGGACCGCAATCTGTCACTAAATAGTGTAATTTTATCAAGTTTTCAAACACTATTATGTGTCAGTGGGGGTTTTAAGTGGTACTTTGGCACTGATTTGAACAATTAAAAAACAGAAAGAGCTAATTTACGTTAGATTAAATTTTGTTTCACGCTTACTCATTGTTTTTTTTTTAATTATGGACTTTCTCATCGTACGGCATTATAGTTCTATAAACAAGTTATTTAAAATTATAAGGCACTGATTTTAGGTATAAAGACATGTACTTGGCTAAAATGAAATACAAAAATTCGGAAAATTATTTAAATCTTTTCCGGTAGTAATTATCACTCTTATAAAAATGTAAAATTAATAAAGCTAATTAGTCCAGAGTTAATCGCTCACCGCTTCCTAATTCAAGGGGATTATTTCACCGTCTTTTTGTATAGATAAAATATTCATGTACAAACCTAACTCGGAAATACGGTAGCAACGTAATTCTTGTTGTATTACTTTCACAATTTCGGGGGCTTGACAGGCTGACCCTTGAAAAATGTGATTATCATTTTGACACCCCACTTTCCGACACGATATGATTTTTCCGGTTGCCAAGCCTTTTAATCTAGAAATAAAATTGGAAGTAGTCCGCCTTGAGAGGCTTGTTTAGAATCTGGCTTAACAAGGGATGTTTTCTTACCTTTGTGTTTGTGCACTTGATCTTAATTATGATAGTGGCTCTAGGTGTTCATTGTATGTACGAAAATATTTTGTGTTCTAATTAATAAGTACTTAGACCTATATCAGAGCGTTTTTATAAACTCTCGCGTCGAATTTTGTTGTATTTCTGATTTTCATATTTTTGGCAATGTTATATGTTGCTGTAACTATCTAGCCAGCTTATAAAATTTAATAATACCACTGAAAAGAGATAAATGATTCAGCATTCTTAGAAAAAAAAACTTTTATCACCCCACACAATGATGTGGAAGTTTAAAGGCCTTACATACTTAATTAAGTACCAAAATGTCTGCGCAAACAGATCAAGCGTGTAACTTTATTATTAGCGCACAAAACAACGATACTCCTGACAGAATCCCCTCAATTGCCTTCTCTACACTCGTAAGGGCCTATACCAGCAATCTTTTCCCGAAAGCTTCACAAAATAAACAACGTGATACATTGTACCAGTTTGTTTATTTTTTCTCTTTCAGTCACATATGTTACCTAAATGTTAGATACGAATACAAACAATGTATACTGATTCTTTTGTCGTTTTTTTTTTGTTAAAATGTTATTATATTCCGACCATATTGTTTGAACTCATTTTATATCAACAATCTGAATCAAAATATAATAACATCCGTTAGCCGGAAAACATTCATGTTTATTTTTCCGACAGTATTATAAACAAAGGCCCAATAAAGGTAGGACAAAATATAATTATCACGGTCACTCGTCTGAATCGAAGGGCTGACCGCGGAACCTCCCCTTTCCCTCAAAAAACCAATCAAAATGTGCGAAAAAAAAAAAGAAAATGGATTTTTTGTTTATCCATAAAAACAATTTTAGTTTATCATTTTGTTATCAAAGATCATAATATTGTTGTGTTTTAGAACCATAGTTGTATTACTGACAAAGAGATCGCGCTCTTTGTGTAAATTGCCCTATCTCTATTACAATGTTACTTTAATTCAACGTTATTTAATACCTAAAACTATTAAATCACATCACGAACATAGCGATAGGTACCTTTCAATAGCAGGAATAGCAAATTCTTTGGACGTCCTAATGTAACATCACATTATGGAGCTTCCCTTACCATATAGATACAGGTAAAAGACTCTTCAATATTTAATACCATTAGTGTCACACGTGCTAGCATCCATTACCACATAATTATGTTAATTGAATTATGAAATAAATAACACGTACTTTCAGTGTTCACTACGATACTGATTATTATATTTTGTGAGGCTCGGATTTGGAGACCTTACACTACTATAAATAGAATTCAAGTTTCGTAAAAGTAGGGTCCAATATTTTTTTTACTATCAGCCATTGTTTTATGTACTGTGCATATATACTTACCTCATGCGCATTTTTCGTTTATGTGTAATGTATATAACCTTCTTTTGAGGGATATCTTGTCATAGCTCTTTCCTTAAACGACCCTAATTTGGTCAAAATATGTTTGGCGAAGATCCCTCGCTACTACTCCATTCACCTTCCCCTTGTTTACCCATTTTACTTTGCTTTTATTAAGTGGTTCCATATCCACCCTGTCTATTATATGCTTATATAGAGACTACCATTATCGCTGGATCTACAACAGACTACATCTATCGACTCGCCTCAATAAATTCAGAGCTCCCTGATATACCATTAGTATACTGAATGGGGTCACTACACTATCTTTTGGATAAGATCTTCGTTGTAACGATATCGAATGGACAACAATCTTGAAAGTTTCAAGCTCCTATGAACCCATCTATTTGATTCAGTCTTCCAACTTTCCATAAACTTAAATTACGTAGCTAAACGCCCCATAGATCTTAAATCTGGCACCGTTTCAGATTTAAAATAATGATTACAATATTTTTCTATCTAATACCGTCGTATAGATTTCTCATCGTCCCAAAGTAAATTATAACTTCCTTGGAAGTCGTAATTCAGTTTGAGCTATATATTGCTGGTAATAAATCACTTTAAATTAAGTTTGTTCATTGGAGTTATTAAGTAACCGCCTCACCTGTGAATTACCCTTTACTACGATGTTTAATGAACATACACATACTCTTAATTGTAAAATAATGCGCAATGTATTTACCAAGAAAAAGTTTATTCCGCGGACATACAGTCATGTAATACGTGTCACCAAATAGGTATTTTTTTATTTACAATTCAATTTTTAAATCTTATATATAATTACTATTATTATACATAATATAACTAGTTCAGAATACAACTGTGGTTTTATTTAATATCAACCCAAAGTATTCACAATCACCAAGTGCAACATCACCAGCGCTCAGCACGGTGATAAACAGGGACCCAGATAAATGAAAAACGTAAATAAGGCGTGTCACCAAATAGGTTTAAGTTTTAATTTTAGTATAGTTGTAAGTGACTGTTGTTATGATTAAAATATGTAACAACAGTCACTTACAACTATACTAAAATTAAAACTTAAACCTATTTGGTGACACGCCTTATTTACGTTTTTCATTTATCTGGGTCCCTGTTTATCACCGTGCTGAGCGCTGGTGATGTTGCACTTGGTGATTGTGAATACTTTGGGTTGATATTAAATAAAACCACAGTTGTATTCTGAACTAGTTATATTATGTTTACAATTTGTGCACCCTATTAAACTCGTGTAACCAAACGATTGCGACTTCTAAATCGACGCCACCGCCATCTATCGAGCTTTGACTTAAACTTTGATTTGAGATAGTAATAATTTACAATTCGATACCGAACAGTCCCGATATTTGCACTCAACATAAAAAATGAACTTTATTTTACGGTTGCATAAATATCAAGTATCATTAGAATACCAGTATTTTACAAGAAAGTGTTTCCGACCCAAAACTCCTTGATAATAGTTTTAATACTTTACTTCAAACTAGGTAATACCTGGGTTTATCTTTTCTTAATGAGTTACAGAACTTTTATAATAGGATTTCTGTTCAAACGGAAACTTTTAAAGACTCACAATGGCAAATGTTAATGGTGTAAGATTTAATATAGAAATTAACTACTTAACTGATTTAATTAAATAGTTTACAAGTAAATGCCAATTTTAAGATTTCCTTTAAGATTTTCACAAAAGATGTTAATTGGTTAACAGCCTGGAAATGGTAGAAACTTACTGAGATTGTAAAATGTTTGAGAATTGTGGCATTCCTTTAACTATTTTAACTTTTATATCTAGTGGGAAATAAATATTATATAAATAATGACGTTTGCAATACTAACACCTTCACTTAATTGTGAAACCCAGAAGTCATACATTTACAAATTTACAAAGAAATAATGAGTGTAATTCAGTGAATTTACATAATTTTTCTTTCGAGTTACAATAATTCAAGCCACATTATAAATCGGTAAATTAGTTTTGTTGCGAAAAAAATATTATCTCCATATACCTCATGTACTTCTTAAGTGATTGGTGTCATGTGGCTCGAGACAGGAATGTCTGGAGTCAGACGGGGGAGACCTTTGCCCAGCAGTGGGACACTTAAAAGGTTAGATTTATATATTTATATACCTCATGTCCTTGATTTATTTACCGCAATGATAAAAAAAAATATCCTCTATGTTTAATTGTTACTATTATATGCAATACATTAATATACTTTATACTAAACCTAGGTTTACGAAACGTTATAAAAAGCATTCAAACGGAATCTCATCAGACGTAAAGCTACTAAGGATCATTAATTTAGTTACCCAGTATTGATTAATCAAATCATCAATCTTACGATATTATACGGGATTTCTGTGGCTTTCTGATTTGTCCTTTTAAATTTCTTTTCTGTATTCTGTCGGCTTTACTTATCCAACATAATTAATATTAATATCAAAATTATTAGGTCAACGAATATGTTTATTGAACATAAATGACTTAATTTGAATTAATTGATGTGTAGTGAACAGTGAACTTGCATACGATGTAAAATATAAAACTAGCGACGATAATTCGTTTTTGTAAATAAGAATTTAATTTAATACACTTTTAGCGTCCGTTTAATTTGAGTTCGATGTTCTCTCATGTTATCACACGAAAACCTTTAACAATATTATTACGTTTTAGGTAAGCCCTTCCCAATAGGCTCAATTGAACTAAGTTTAAGTAACAGACAAACATGTTTGTTATACGATAACATTGTTGTTCCCCTTGTGAAATTACTACTCGTACCACGAACTCTTAGAGAAGGTCTGTTGCTATTGTGGAAGCGAGACGGCGCTCGACACCGCGGGTCTCGCGTCTCGCTTTAACAACGGCTACAGTAGGTACTGCTTTAAGAGCTCGTGGTATCGAAGGCTGGGTTAAGCCAATCGGACCGGTTGATGTGCTAACCCTGTTAATATTTTAACTCAAACGTTACTATTGCGGGTGAATACGAAACTATTCGAATAATTGATTTGTTTATCTCTCGATGTGATGTAGGTCTGAATAAAACGAGGTGTTACGTTTGAATTTGATTTGATTAATTGAATAGCAAGATGTTGATTTGTTTTGAATCGATATGGCAAAGAGTGGTATTATTTTTTTATATAACTGTATCGCATTTTATTCACTAAACCTTTTTACCCCTTTTTGCTATAATTATGAATACACTTCGAGTTCAATTGGGGGTCTAAATATTTATGTACTTTAATATTAGGTAATGATTACTTTTTCAAAACCTAAAAAAAAATCTATATACTTTTTAGGTCTAGTGCTTAGCGTCGATCTTTTCAAGATGAATAATGTCAAGTAAAATCATTTATAATTTTCAATTCGCTGAGCCCGATAAAACTGATTCTTTTAATAACCTTCTTTACAAATATTTTTCTTGTAATTTAATATTCTTTTTTTTATCAAACCTAAAAGAAAATAAATATACTTAAACCGATACTTACATAAAATAGGGCAAAGTAAGTTAAAATAAAACATTTAATTTGTTAATCATCTTTTCCATTCATTGAGTTCAAACACTGCAAGTAAACCGAGCTTTCTTGTATTTCATTCCCACTCCGCCGCACATTTCGTCCTAATTTCCACTCATACAGCTTCATAATCCTCATTCACACATAATATAATTAAGACGTCTTTCTGTATCTCTACAACGCTTTGTATACAACCGCAAATTAAACGTAGCTTAGAATTTTCTCGGATTAGTTTACGGATTATACCGAGTATCAGGACCGGATTTAGACTCGGATTATATCAAAATATTGCCAACGGATGCACTGCCAAAGATTGATCAGTGATATGTGCCAATTTGCTATGAAACAGTGTATGACGTCATACTGCGTGGTAATAACGACGTGGCCTACTTTCGTGTTGCACAGAACCAAAAAGAGGTTTGCAAAAACTCTGAGTGACGGTACCGATGTACCTATGACGCATCCTGGACAGTTACCCATTACGGACTTGCTTTTTGCGCGATTTTTCATTTCGCAATGTTGGAGAGTCCATATGACCGAAATGGAAGCCTACTGACTAGTTTTTCTATATTAAAAAAACTATTGAGTATGTAACTTAATCAAACTACGCTTTATGAGTCATGATTTTTAGGGTTCCGTACCCAAAGGGTAAAACGGGACCCTATTACTAAGACTCCGCTGTCTGTCTGTCCGTCTGTCTGTCTCCAGGCTGTATCTCATAAACCGTGATAGCTAGAAAGCTGAAATTTTCACAAATGATGTATTTCCGTTGCCGCTATAACAACAAATACTAAAAACCACATAAAATGAATATTTAACGGGGGCTCTCATACGACGGTAGTACGGAACCCTTCGTGCGCGAGTTCGACTCGCACTTGGGCAGTTTTTTTATTTTTTTGCAGAGAAAGCTTAAGTACATAATCGGTACATGAAAAAGTAACATCATTATGCACATTTTTAATCGCACTTAATAAAATGTAAAAGGGTTATTCAACACTTCTATTATACACCACTGACCTTTCTTTTAATAATACAAAGAGTGACGATGTCGTTTTTAAAACTTAAATCATAAAGGACGATATAATTTTGTTCTCTGGCAACACAGACAATTCATTCCGCCTTTGTGTTTGAATATTGCATTGTTAAATTTGCTTGAAGACATTAAGAAAGGGGAATATAATATTTTTCATTTTAATCCCATTACGGCCGCTGCAAGGGGCAAATTAAACCGCTGAACAATAAATGCAGTTCTTGATGAGTTCTCATTAAGATTTTATGTTTGGGGTTTTATTATCTCAGTTAATAAATTAAGTATTTTCTTCATTAAAATTTATACATTTATGCGTATACATAATTTGCTAAGTAGGTTGAGTGCTCCTCATCTTAATAAATACTGTAAATGAAATAACTAAATCTTCAAGCAACTTTGCGGTACTTTTTTAAATAATTCGTATAGATCCATATATTAATTATACTTTCACTAGGTTTAACTTAAATTTTCAGATACCTGCGCTTGTTATAGGTAACGTCAGTTCCTGGCGAATGTCGATTAGATGCAAAATTCAATTTATGGCTACTAATAATTCATTACTAAAGCCAATTTACTGAAATTTTGATTGAAATTGCTAATTTTGCCAATTTCAGGAACCTGTAAGTGCCTACACTAACAAATCATTAATTAAATATGAGGCGATTATGTTCCTAGTAAAACATGTCTGTAGGTCTTTTGAAAATGTTAATGTATCTATAGAAAAATCACACCCTTTATTACTCATAAATCTTACTAATGTTCTTCGTGATAAAACCAGTAAAAATTCCGATAGTGAAAGAATATCCTGTGTTTTCTGAAGATGACGTATTTTAGGTACTTATGTTGACGGCATATATTTTGTAAATAAATCCATAGATTTTACCCTGAACTCATGGATGGAGATTGTGAGGTGTTTTGTGTTTATATAACAAGAAGTAAATATTTTAATTAGAAACGTAAATTAAATGTTTTATTTTTATTTTATTTGTAGAGAATTCTGCCTTTTCAGAAATTAAGTAATTCTCGTTATATTATTAAAACAGTAAACCTTAGCTATAGATATTAGAAATGTAAGACAATAAAATTGTTTTAACTAGAAAATCTTATTTACTTTTTTGTTTTAAAACTTTTTGCAAATAGGAAATAGAGATTTTACCTGTATTTAAATAAAATATATTTTCTTAATGGAATGAGGCTTAAACTGTAGTTGGCCAACTTTAAACGCGTACCGAAATCCTAAGCGCGTTAAAGTAACTTAAAATTACCGAACGAACCAACGCCAACATTAGCGCTTAATTCTAACACGGTGCATTTACATTTTAAACTTTAAACACTAATGGTCCTCGCTAGTCATAACCTAAGCTACATAAATCAAATGATTGTTGTCGCCTCGCGGGACTGGCAAGCCAGAAGTTAGTACGTCGCGAATTAATTTACCGAACAAATCCGGCCCTGAGTTTAGATTTATTGTCGTCGGTATTTCGGAAGCCGAGCACTCACTAGGTAACGATCGAGTGGTCTGTAAATAGGGGCTGTGGATTTTGCTTTCGCCTCCACTGACAAATGGCTATACCAATCCGAACCGATACGAATTCCGCCAAGTTTACTAAGGCTTAATCCCATTGATTAAAAGCTTAGAGTTTCGGATGTTGGTAGGCTTGAACTTCGTATTGGACTTTATTGGTGAGAGGATGACCTTAAAATTTATCTTTATGGCCGTCTAGACTTGTGGACTCAAAGGCTCAGATGGAGATCTGTTCCTTCTCATCTCATTCAATATTTGATACTTGAGTAGCCTAAGCAAAAATTTTAAATTGATGTAGATATAGATAGCATGAATTTATTAGTTTTAGTATAGTTAGCTATTACGGCTATTAACATGCTATTATGGCTATTAACATATATGGTTAAACTTTAACGAAAACACATAAAGTTTGATTATAATTGGCGCACATTCAACTCGCACATTTTAAACCCACGTTCTCCGTATCACGTCATCTCCGAATACCCTCATAATCTCAGTAGCAGTCGTCAAAACGACTTATAGGCTTCCGAGGCAGACGTACACCCACGCCTTTCGGAGAAAACAGTCGAATACCACCATTATCCTAAATGTTATTGCCTAATACAGCTTGATTGTGACTGAATCGTGCCCCTTTGTAGGTCAGACCTCAATGTATTCGAACGTTTTGAAATCCCGGAAAATCTAGATCGCATTTTATACGTGATGAGCTTCTACGAACTCAACAGCGATTCGCGTAACAGCTTGAAAGACTTGATACTTTAATACTCCATAAATTTCCCAGAGCCGTCGAAAAAAACCTTGAATCTCACTTTTAATTAAGTTTTTTTAGTGTAGTAAATTACTCTTCAGTTGTCTCAGTCTTATCGGATGGAATTAATGATTAAAGTTCTCTGAAGTAATTTTAAATCCTTTATGGAAGCTTAACTGGGTTATCTAGTGGTTGAATTTGTAACCTAAATAAGAAGATTACCGCCTGTCTGCCCACTTTTTTTGCGATTGTTCAAGGGTTTGATTTGCTTAGTTTTTGCATGTAAAATTCATATCAACTAACACTACGAACGGAAAGGGACGAACTTCGACGTATAGAACCTAAATAAAAAATGTGTTCTACTTCAGCACAAAAAGTTGCTGTCACGTAATCAATTTGTTACTACTAGTTAGTTGTTTGCGTTTTTGTATTGTCAACATCTCTTAATAGTACGGTTTGTAGTTTCTTACTACAATAAAAATTAACAATACAATACACTTTGCAGTCTACAAATAAACTATTTTAAAACGTCGTATAAGTTGAAACAAAGTACTTATGTAAAGAAAAAGTTTTAGATAAAGTACGCAAGTTTTAAAATAATACAACAGTTACTGTATCCATATTAAATGCGTTGACAATAACTTTGGACATCAGTCAACATAAAAACTACGATTGTTACGAAACAAACTCTAAATCTAGGCAGTATAAAGATAACTCTACAATATAAAGTTATGACCTAAATAGTTGGCTATAAAGTTGATTGTATTTGTAACTATTGTAAAAATCACAGGATACATACAACGGGTAACGTTCATAACTTTATTGTACAGTGTTGCTCACTTATTTGTACGGTATTAAAAAGTTTCACTATTTATTGGTTCAACTAATACACACGAGAAGTTTCTAAACACTATTAGTTGTATACAAAAGTTATCAGAACCTCGTACGACCTCTGCAACTTTTACAGAAACTGTTAAATTACTGGAAAAATAAAGTAGAATTTCCCGCTAAAGGCAAGCCACCATGTTAGTTCATTTTTGCTGAACAATCAATCATTTATAGGAGCAAATAAAAATTTAGCGCAACAGAAATTGCTGATAGTTTAAAAGCTTAGTTTTCAATCTAGAAAATATTACGAGCTACATTTTGAGAGGAATGTTTACATGGTGTGGATATGTGTAAACTAGATTATTCGATACACCATGTTTTATTTCCAGAAAACATTCGTTTCGCAGTTATTAATATTACGATTTACTAAGATAGGACTTTATTAATGCCTCCTAATAATTATTGCTTATGGGAGAAGACGACCATAACCATGAAAAATGTGTCATAAATACCTTTAGTTAATATTATAATAATATAATCTTAATTTTAAACTGAAAACAACAAAAACACAAGCACGATGTAGTCGCGTACAAAATGAGACGTCAACCAATGATATATCCTTCAGATAGAAAACGAGTCCAACAATGGATGTAGAGTCTATTGGGTCATATCTGTCGTTGTCAATTCTCCGCTGTAAAATACACGGGCTACGGGGATAATATGTGTTAAAATTCGAAACTAGAGTTATAGTCGGGCGTGCTTAAGTGGTTTGAACGGGACGCGGTAACTTTTAACGATGTGCTCTATAATATTTCGTGTTTGCCCGCTGCGCCGCTGTGCCGTATTCATTTCAACGTTTCACTCTTTGAGGCTGTAACGATATGTCGCGTAACACATTCTCTGGTGGAAGTCAAGTGCCTAGTATTCTATTTCACTTGATATTACCTTGCAGTGTGAAACGTCTCGATGGTTAATTTCAGTTTCAGAACTTGCTTTAGGTTAGACCACATAAAAGTGTATTAATTTATTATATGTAGGTAAAAACAATGTTATCTGACACTTTTAACTTTGTTTGAAATTCTATTTACCTGCTATTAAATCATTTTACTTTTCTAGATTGACCTAAAACTCATAAAAGCTTCAAACCATTTTCACGTTTCCATTACACGGGCACTAAAAATAATAAACTCCAATTACATACTGAATGGCGTTATCAGAATATACACACTCAAATAAATCAAATTATAATTTCAAACAGCTCAGAAAAACAAACAAAAGAGAATAATATTTGTTGATGCGAATTATTTCATCAAGCAAAAAGCGTTCTCGTGTCGAACACAATGCGAGATGACCTTGTTACGAGGGACGAATCGACCGAAAATTTGCTTTTAGCAGACAAATAGCTCACCTTATCATAAAGGAGTGGATTATAGGACATAGGCTTTTATTCCTCGCCAGGTAAGCAGAGATTGGTCATCAGAAGGTTGTTGACCTAATTTCTTCTGCCAATCTTGGAACCTTACTTCGAATTTGCCTGAATGTCCGTAGAAACTTTTTGTGCCGATTAACGTCTTAGCGACGAATGTACGATAGCCAGACAGTAATGCATTGCGATTAAGACAAGCCCGATAAAATCTGGCACACTCTTTCCTGATAAGTATCTTACTCGAGTTTCGGCAGCTCGCTATTTTTCATCATAAAACGCTTCTCACGACCTTAGACCCTAGTGAAATTGGTATAAATGTTAAGACTTTTCTTAACTTGTTTCTTTAGTCATTTACAAAAATTCCGAAACTTTTTCTAATGTCGTCACTTCTTTTGTTTTGCCCGCACTTGCTGCTGAATTTGGTGTAATTTTCAACAGTTTTTCATTCCGACGCTCTCTCAAATTATACTTAATATAATTTTATTCTAGCTTTCACACAAAACAAAGTCTCATAAAAATGCTTTTGAAGTAGCCTCGAAAATACGCTGAAACATAAAAACTGCCGTTCAAACAATGAAAAGAGAAAAATCATAATACACTTACATTAAGGAAGTACCTTCTTGCTTAGTTTAAAAGCTGTGAGTGAAGAGAACTGTCCCCTCGTTTTTTGTTATTTAGCAAGTTTATAAAGGGTACCCACGTCAAGAACCCTTTTTAACCAAGTGTCACGGTAAAGGATATATATATTAAACTATATGGTTGAGGATATGTACTCAGTGTACTTTATAAGGCATGACCATCTACGGTCTTTTATGGTGCGTATAGTCTTCAAACATCCTAAAGCTTCGAAACAAAGGGGTTTACAAGTTAAGCAGTTCCGTATCATCGTACAAAATATGATTACACAAAATGCATTCTCTCGTTCAAAGATGTGTTTACATTTACGAATACGGTGGAGCGAATTCAGATTATTGTTTGAGTTCTGATTTATCGCATTTCAATAAAGAGCACTGCATAAAAGATTGAATGACGTACCGACAGCGTTGGTTCGTATCTGTGAGGAAATTCAGAATCTCCATATCGGTAAGGGTGATTGACACTCGCAATGTGATTTTCAAATGTGTTTATGGTAATACTTTGAACTTTGCCTTTTGTTTTTGCTAAAACTGCTCTTATTTCCAAGGACTTCAATTATGTGCCCCCAGGATGTGGTAAAAATTGTTTGGGCTTCATAACTTTGTGAAGGTATTTTGGAGACTGTTATTAAAATCGTCTGAAACTGTCCTAGTTATGTAGGTAGGTTACTAAATAGGTTAATGAAAAAAGGATTACAAAAATCTATGAATAAAACGTTTAAATTCGACCATACATCATTCCGATCCTTCCGTTTCATACTTATGACATCACTATAGATGACTCACGTCTGTTTATCTCTTGTAAATCACCATGCCCGAATCTCTGCACTAAAGGCTATCCATTAAAGGCACTCATCGATCAATGTAATGTGATACCGCTTATAAATAAGCCGCAAAATCTTGGGGACAGAATAAATCCGACCTCATACCTCTGGGAATCCAAAATCTTTCAATATATCAAATAACCTTTTTTCTCGGGTTAAGATTTTCATGGTCCATTGCGCTTTTCACACGATTCCGTACTGTTCATGCGGACGAAGATCGTCGTTATTTAAAGTTGTATTGTAATTCGAATGTCTGGGCTTTTTGTAGAATTTTGACTGTATATTTTTAACTTTTTTTGCCATTTTGTATATTGGATTTAACAAGTCTGAAATCGCCAATTCGCATTGAGCCAGCGTGGATGTTAAAGCGTTTTCTTTGCCTTATTTTTGCAAGACCTTCGTTCTATCAATTGACTGTTAAGGGTTATTTTTTTTGAGAAAAATAATACAAACTTTTTGTCATCTACTTACAGTTTAGTTTAGTCCTAGTATTTTAAATATTAGCTCACTGAAAAGTTTACTTTATTTTCGCATCTTAGTTAAAAAGTTTGAAAATTTTAACCGTTGCAAGTTTCCAATTGTAAACAAGTAAAGCGTACTGTAAAACAATCTTCTTAAACTTTCTGTATACACTGTTGATTGCGAAGAAATGGCGCTCTTAATTCTATGTTAATTAATTTTGATTGATTTAAGTTAACGAGACATTTGAAACAACAAAGATTCTGATTCCAAAATTGATTTATGGATAACTTCCGATACATAGTAAATTGGTTTTTAATTACCAGTAGCCAAAGTGGCTGAAAAATAAATTTTTTAGACTTAAATCGACACCTAAGAAAATCAAGATATTATTAATTTTCTTTTCTAACAAAAAAGAAATTAACTTAAACAACTACACTATTTCAAACAGACTCTAAAAAAAATAATATTTATTCATGGTTAGTATAAGATAGTCTCGTGAATTTTCTTATTTGTCCATATTGATAAAGAAACTTGAGGAGTCACCAAAAGCTTTCCCACTCAACCAATTCCGAAAGAAATGTCGTTATTTCCTTACATAGAATTCCAAAAGAAATGACATTTCCCCCCTAAATAGTAAAGATACACGATAGAGCCATCATTAATTATTCACTATGCAGTAAAATTCATTCGTCATCCGCGGCGCACTTTACTTGTATTTCCGCAACTTTCCTGTCGCCATCTTGAAAACAAACACTAAATCACTCTCAGATGTTATCCATTACGGTGGCGACTACTCCGCATTTATAAACTCCATCTTGTAATATACAGGCTGTTACCGAAAGGTTATGTCTATGCGAAAGGGGTGAAGAGTACATATTGTAGACAGTCAGTTTACGAGATGTCAACTCAAAATTGACTATTAAATAATTTATGTCAATCTTTAGGATAACATTATTCAAGAAAAATAAATCATGACAAAAGTGTTACCGTATCACGAGGGATATAATCTTATTACATCACTTGAGTAAATGTTAGGATGCATCGCTTGTGCGGTTACAGTTTTTAGTGTCGAATAATTTATGTGAAAAATGGGATATCAATAATTTAATTACATACTTAAGAGGAGGTCCCTGTGTAAGTTCATTATTTATTACGTAAAAGTTAATGAATAAATCCTTTTCGTTTTTTTTTTAGTTAATAAATTTTGACGCAAAGCAAAATTTGAACTAACTCTATTCCAGATGTCCTCTTTACCTTTTTTAGATAACCTTTCGGTAACACCCTGTAAATGTAATATTGTTTTTATGAAGTTGCTGCGGTAAATCTTGGAGGTCGGTGAGAGATGTCATACGAGACGATGAATCGGTTTCGTATGGAGAGAACAACTCACAACTTTTTGGAGACAATAAATTTTGGTCATATGAATTGTTTGTGTAACCATAGTGTCTTTATTATTTATAACTTGGATTCTTGACACACAAGCTCCATTATTTTTATTTCGTCTAATGCTGTAGGAAATAAAATATCTAAAAACTGTAGTTTTGCATTCATTTTGTTATTCATTTATGCCAGATATTCATGTGTTTTGTTTCAGAGCAACGAATGTCCCGCTACTCCAAAAAAAAAAAATTAACGTGACATTCTAACCAGCCTCTATGTAAAGTGTCTATTTAAACAAGTATTTCAAAGCCCTTAAGGGAGGAGTTAATAAAGAAAATGCTTTTATATTCAAGGTCGGTACAACAGTGACAAATGGCTCCACTTATTGCCTCTTAAAATAAACTCAAAAACACCTGTTTTCGTTCTATTCTCCGTTTAAAAGACTACCTACAATTATTATTAATCAGCTACTTCAAAGCAATCACATTGATAAAAACTTTTTGCTAAGCGGATGCCATTTTTCCTTCACTATTTGACTGGAACTCCTTTGAGAGCGGTCGCTCTGCGAATGGAATCGCGTCAAAGAGCTTATTACTATAAAAAAGTACAGATAACCGTCTTTGCGTTGGTGTCGTTTTATCTATCATTCGAACTTTTTTGTGGTAATTTTCCTGGTAAATCCATGTAGAGACATTTCCTCAAATATTTTTGAATTGAAAACAATTATCAGATTATAATATTTAACATGAAAAATATTTTAGGGAACCGCTCAAACAGAAAACTTTCTTTTAATTTCGGTCTTTGTTAAATTAAGCTCTGTTCGAGATTTTGACGTTTAACAAATCTTTTAAGTTGAGAGACACAAGAAAACTTTAATTTCAAGATTTCTTAAAATTAATTTACTTTTCTAGAACAGTTTTGTCACAGTTAAAAACGAGATACCCAACTTAATTTAAATTGATTTGTTGTACTAGCCGTATTATTGTAATGAATGTTGAACTAGTATTCGTTACAGTATATACCTTGCAAATAATCTATCAGCGCGCAGCATTGAACGTGATTGGATTCTGACAAAAGGATACCTAATCAAGCGTAACTAATCGAGAGTTTTGTCTGCTTTTGAC
This sequence comes from Autographa pulchrina, assembly GCA_905475315.1. NCBI lineage: Eukaryota > Metazoa > Arthropoda > Insecta > Lepidoptera > Noctuidae > Autographa > Autographa pulchrina. Next base: position 3,320,724 of record FR997773.1, on the reverse strand, counting down.
GAGGCAAGTACGAACACAAAGCCTTGAGTACATACTAAAGCAATGAACACAAATTACGAAATGCAGTACAAGCAAAACCTCTTTTGTACTCACTTAAATTAAAACGAACACAAATTTCTGCGTAAACTGGAAAAGAAATTCTTTATTCAATATCAAATAAAATGTTGCCAGCATTATATTCTTCGTGACTAGGAAAGCATTTTGTCTAGTCAGCCTAATTGCTTTTTAATGTAAACTGCTTCGATTTTCAAAATAATAACGAATGCCAAATTGGCAGTAATTGGTACAAAGATATCGAATTCTGTGTATAAACGTAAATAAATATTAGTGTTTGTAACTTAACTCGATTTAGTTAACTTTGCTATTCTGTCTCATCGGCGATTATTTTTTGCTGATCAAGTAACTTTATAATTATAAATGTAAATAACGGATATGCCTTACGATATTACTTACTTAATGGTAACATATAAATCAGAAAACTTTACAATATATTTAGTACTAGCTGTGCCTGCGACTTCGTTCGCGTGGATGACGAAACTTATCAATGAGTTTTTAATAAAGAATAATTATACCAAGTTTCATCGTAATCGAACCGGTAGTTTTTGCGTGATACCTGAACAAACAGACAGACAAAAAATTTTTTTTTTCACACTTTTAGGTTCGGTTTCGGTCTAGTAACACCCCCCACCATTTATTTTTTTGATATTTTTAATGTACAGAATTTTCACTTTTACAGATTTATTATAAGTATAGATTACTCATGGCAGAACATTGAATAATTTGCGACTCTAAAATGTAATCACATTTTTTTCTGACGCATGGTTTGCGTATTTTTTTAGCGTGAAAAATCCTACTAGCAAATTCATATATCATACATATTGGTTTTGATGTATGAAAGGTTTAATCATTTTGGCACACGTAGTTTTAATATAGTTGAATGGTTTTGCCTATGCTTTTTCAAATTCTAAACATGACATGTATTTTTTCTAATCCCCGCAATTTACTGGTTTTTGATTAGTCTATTTTCTAGTTAATGATAACTAAATGAACCTATACTAAATAACATTACTTCTACTTACTTCCAAGATACCTATTTCGTGGAAAGTTGGAATGACTATCTTACACACTGCAACAAAAGTGTTAGAAATATCTCAATAAACATTTTACGGTTACATAATTTGCCTCGGACAGCAGACCGAAGAACTCAGCCTTATAAAAATATCCGCATTGTTAAATAAACCATAAAACGTAATGAAATTCCTGACGCATATTGTATAATTTCTCCCTCACAATGCATATAACCTCATCTCTGAAAAACAACAAACATTATTTTTAATTATAAAATAAGTATTTTAAGCTGTTATGCAGAGCTTTTTTCCTTCATACTTAAGAGGATTTCAAGTAACTTTCAAGGAAGAATTGGAAACTCAAGTACCTGCTTACTTCCGCGTCGTTTTCTACTTAATCCTCTTTTACAAAGGATCCAACATTAGATTATTTTATGACAGTATAATTCACTTACTATAACAAGTTAATCTGGCTTTAATGCGACAGTCTGCGCTTGGTACGAGGATTGTCATATACGTCGTATTTTATTTTGTCACTTATTTAAACGAGAGAGAGATGGTCTTATTCAGCTTATTTGTTTGTATTAAGGACTACTCATTCAAGACCTAATAAACACACTTAAAAAAAAAGACGTTTGGCACTCGGAGACTATTGCATAGATTACGCATGCGCAGTAACGCCGATACAACCAATGCCACCTAGAGGCGATTTGCAGAACTAAAGAGACTAGCGTGATATTTCAAAAAGTCATTAAAAGTTCTGCTATTCATCGATAGATGGCAAAACTAAAAAGTATCACCGCTGTGCCGGTCGGAGTGGGGGGTGTTAGGTTATTTTCGTTACGGAATTTCTGGATTCGGTCACTACGCTCAAGGCCCGCGATAGAAGCTATGCAATAGCTTAAAACTTAGTTTAAAATGAAATCTAAAATCACCAAGATAAACGGAAACCCGAGCAAAATGTAAAACCATTGCAATCGCACTGCGACTTCCATTGCCGGTGGGAAAAAATATCTTCCTATTGGCACGAGCCCCGTCACAATCGCTTAGTTTTTGCTAGTTTTATGCTTTTAGTTTAGTTTTATAGACCCGCTGGACCCATACGGCCCACCCAATCGATCATTATTGGCTTCCCAGCTCGGTTTAATTTCGTACTTCAGCAACCCGACTATTTGAGCGTCAAATTGTTACGAAAAATTGCTAAACCCCCTACGTACGTTTGAGACATTTATTCGTTTATTGGATTTAGGGTGTTTTCTTAGTAATTTGGAGAATACGTAGAATGTCGAAGCTTCGTGCAACAATGTATCTTTACGGCGGTAGAGGAAAATGAAGCTGTTTTGAAAAGGAAAAACTAAATATTGATAAAATAGGTTGTATGTATTATTTCTTCTGCCAATTCATATTAATGTTCTGAATTCTGGACTTCTTTTATTCATTTATTTATCAAGAATTTCATCCTACATAAAAAGTAGTATTTTTGTTCAATATCTTCATTCTTGTAACCTCGTCTGAATTTAGGTTTTACTTTATTTAGAAGTATTTTTATAACATATAGTCCCGACCCATCGTCGCTTAGTACTTATTCAGTTCTGAGTATTTTGCCAAGCAATATATATGATATAAACAGAAAAAAGAAATATTCTGGCGTACCTTCACAGCATCAAACATTTACCACGATGACTGACACGTGCTTTCTTACCCGACATTACTCAAACCAACCCTTCAAAAACTTCTGAAAGATATATTACACTCGAGTACAAATTGTAAATCGTGCTCCCACATTCTTAAAAAAGTATACAAAGAAACGAAAATTTGAAATGCAAAACAAATTAAAGTAAGGTTGAATGCAATTGCAGTGTTCATTGTTCCTTGAAATATATGAAGCTTTTGTATCCGACTAAAGAAATTTATGAACTTATTATCATTTCAAAGCGTGTTGAATTCTTCTAGGATGTCGGTTGACTGCGTAGGTGTTTTCTGCGGTGAAATGGGTAGCAATCAAGTTTTATTTTGTCTTTTTATAGCTGCTTATGTAGTCCTCATGAATCTTAAGCTTATTCATTACCTCTTTGTACAACATTCCTTCTACAAAAAATACACGAATCTGAACGGAAACATCCGAGTATACCCGACTCGTTTCGAATTAATACATAGCCATATAGAATTTTACATCGGTTTGATCGATCTTATTTAAAACATTTACGTATTCTTTCGTACAATGTGGAATGTAACTATTTCTTTATTTATTTAAACACAAGAGACGATGGTGATATACATATTTAAAAAGTAGGTATAAAGTATTTTCTGCTAGCTTTTCTGCGGCAGAATTTTATAAAAAGTTTAGTATAGTAGAAGAAATATATTTATTAAGGCTTAAACTTTACGATATTTTTATACTTCCATTACGTAGCTATTTCGGCACCACTCTCCGTATCAAGCACCCTTTAGTCTTTAAGTTTTATGGTCCTTCAAGCCCTGATTCTTATCGCGATTGAAGATACTCGTATAAGGACCATTATCCCCAGATTGTAGACATCAGACCTATATTCTAACCTCAAATCTGTGACATTACTGGTTAAGTTCTAACTAGGCAGCTCTTGATAGGACATGTAATTATAATTGTAATATGACTTATTAGTTATACTTTACAACTAAAAATTTATTGCATATTTTATTTAAATTATATTATCATCAAAAATCTTTGTTAATGTCAAACTAGCTCGTCAGATGAAATGACTGATTCATTTCATCTGACGAGCAAATACAAATTATAATAAAAATATTCAAGCCACGAACCAAATCCTTTTTGCGTGGTCAGGTTTTAACATACATATTTATAGTATTAGCAAGAAGAAGGACGAAACATTAAACTATATGCATTATACTAAACTTGATACATTTCCAACTGCATATCAAACACCATTCGACAAAAACTTTTATTAACATTACACGTTCCGGTGTTCCGTATCCGAAACTTAATTTACTGAGCAACTAAGAAGTTGGGAACTCGCGTTGTAAACAGTCGTTAAATGACTTACTCAAACTGCGACAAGAACTGCCGGGTGTGTTACTTCTTAACTAATTAGTTAAGTCTATACGGTGCATTATGGATGACTGGTATAATTTGATGTGATGTATCGGGTTCTGAAGGCATCTGGTTGATTATACTAAAAGTTTGCTAGAAGAAAACTTAATTAAGCAGGATATACTGAAAAGGTTTTAGTAAAAAGATATGAATTTCATTGATATTTTCAAATAAATTTCGGGTAAATAAAGTGAATAATTATAATTCATTATTATTTAAGGCCAATTTCGAATACCACCTCTTACGTGGAACATTAGTGCAAAACAGAATATTAGGTTCAACATAATTGCTATGCCATACCACGCAGATAGTTTGCACAGTCCACAAATTCAGTTTCCCGTCGCTTAGTATGCTATGGTCGGTTTCCTCTAGTAATAAGATCCGCAACAATGTTTATATACGGACCTGTATCACTCAGAAGGACCCAAAAGTCAAAGCTGACGGTTTTTAGATTATAAAACTTATGTGGTGTATAATAGAAAAGAAAATCGAATGTAGCAGAACTTATAAGTGGATTTGACTAGTAGTTGATTGATGTGAACTGATTGGTTCTCCCTTATAAGTGTAAAGATAAATAACGTCGTTTCTTGTATTTGATACGCGTGTATTGATTAAACCTCATTTGATTGAGAGTACCAACGAGTACATAATGATTGTACCATTACGCCAATAGCTTCGGGCATTTTTGTGTCCCAGATATTTATAAGTATTTCTTTTATAATAAATTACCTGTCACTGAAACTGAACACATCTACGACATGGTATCTATTTTTATACGTATTAGGTATATATTTCATTATGAAATACCAAATGTAATTTTTAGCTGAAACTGTACCTTTCTTTTTTTCCATTCAAATAAATAATAACAGAACTACGATTGCAAGAGTTGGGAATAATTAAATATGTTGCAAAAAGTGCCTTTCATTACCTGTAATATCGCACACTTAATTTTTTACCCCTCTCGTAGTTTCAACTTCAACTACTTTCGGTTCAAGCAATTTTCAGGTTGTGCTCATTCGAAGGTAAAACTTTAAAGTATTGAAGCACTCTCTATTTTTATTCGACTTCAAATTCGTTCGTTCATTCTATCTTTTTATACGTACATTCGACCTTGGCTGAACGGAAAATGAAAAGTTTTTTCCATCGTTCGCATGTTTGTGACATCTTGGATAGGTATATGTTGCGAACTTACCATATACTGATTTATTGCGGCAGAGTGACACGTTCCTAATAACAAACGACAAATTCAGTAACGGCCGTACAAAATAACCGATATTTGTTTTTAACATATTCACGCTTGTAACGGAAATAACGCGATATAGTTTCGCAATATTTTAGTTTCAGTGTGTTGACAATTCGCTTCGTGACGCCGATCAAAAATAATTCCATAAGCTATAAACTAAAATTTTGCTCGATCATGTTTACACAATTCGACGCATTTCATATCCGGGATGGTATTTCTGCAGATTAAACCTTTATTGTATTTCTGTTGCGGCTCGATGGAAATATGTACGAAATGCTTAAATACACTTTAGTGCAGTGCAGCGAGGCATGTGAGATATTAGCACCTGGTTTGTAAGGCGTGGTTTCATTAGCCGCCTGCCTTTTGGTTATATTTTTAAGTCGGCTGACGACTTTAGGAACATTTGTACAAATATTAATTTCATTGCAATAATTGGTTAAGCGCATTGTAAACAACAAGAGTATTTATATGAGATTCCAATTCAAGCATTCAACGACTTTTTTCAAAGAATACAAATTCTTCAAATTTTACATTTAATTAACGTCATATTAAATAACTGGTCACAAAAACCACAAATGCGATTAGTAAGCATTAAAATATTACTACTGCATCCACACGTAACTTTAAATGCCTTCCACATACGTTACGTACGAGAAGTTGATAAAAAATGTAATAATTTCCCCTCAAACAGTTACAGCTTGCTGGCCTATATATAGCCAACGCCCATTTGCCTCGAAATGAGGAAATAAGTAGCCACACACGTTGAACTGTGTCTTACGCTAGAAGCGTGTTTCCTAACGATGATATTATAATCAAGTATGGTTAGAACTGCACCTGTGCTAGCGAAGGAGCCCATTTAGACTAATCAACATAGTAAACTACTGCTGACTTATTTAGGACCCACTACTTAAGCTCGTGGTTTATTTTTGTTTTTGTAGCGTTATTTTCAATTCGGTTCTTTAAGCAACGTACATATTTCAACGACTAACTACTCTTATTATAACTACTCTATTAAAGGCTCTATCATTGCCAAATCAGTAATACAGATTGTATTTAGCATTTTCCGCCCTTGTTTAATATATCTTATATAGCACTCTCGTCCGAACCAAGCTAGAAGCTAGTTCTTCTGTATGGAATCCGCACGAAGCCAAGTATGCACTTCTATTAGAAAAAGTGCAAAAAGCCTTGCTGCGGTTTCTCTACAGAAGGAAACTTGGCTATTATCCCTACCTTTATCCTACCAAGTTTCTGTTGGGCTGCCTGGGATATAATATGTTAGAGGTAAGAAGGGCGTGTGATCAGATGGGCACTATGCTCAAAATTATTCAGGGTTTAGCTGATGCTCCAGACATCCACGATGAGCTGATTCGACTTTACGCGCCAAATAATTATCTTCGTAATAGGCGCCACCGATTACTAGACGTGCCTATGTGTCGGACCGCAGCTCGTGCTGCGTCTCCCATACCGCGTGTATTGTCCGCTCTGAATAAACTTGTACAGTCCAACCCGGACTGCGATTTGTTTACCGATGCCTTTCCCAAATTAATGTTCAGTTGTTTGCAATTCAATGAGAATAATAGTATGTAGTAGATTTTTCCAATTTATTGTTATATATAAGAATTGTTTTTATGTTTTAGTTAGAATAATGTGCATTTTTGAATGATTAGTTTAAGCTTTTTATGTGATTTATGTAATTGGCTCCAAGCCGTGTAAATCATTAAATAAATAAATAAATAAATAAAAATCAAGTCTAGGGTTATTCAGGACCGCTGTTCGCAACATTTGTAACGTTCGCTGGAGGCTTAGAATCACTGTTTTGACAGTTCTCGCTTCTGCTCTATGATATATGTAAGTTTAAAAGTTATTTGGCATTTTGTATTTCAGAACTGTCATCGGAACCGTAAAGATAGTGTTGGCTTTTTAAATTCAGGGCACTTTTTCAGTAAATTAATTTCAAGATACATGTTTGAAACATGAGGGTTTACATACCAATGTCTAAAACATTTTCAATAATGAGAATTTCCACTGTAAATCATACTAAAGATAAAACATTTCTCGATAACAAAAATAATACTGTTATTGAAACCAGTTAATAATAAAAAGGGAATAAATTTAGGTCGAACATGACGCTGATATATGAACCACTCAGATATTTTAAGTTTAAGCCTAAACATTACGATGGAATTGAACGTTACAATATTTACACAACACTACAAATAAATATAACATAAATAGCAACAGCTTAGTTTAAATAGTACTGTGTAAACCCATTAGGTTATTAGATAATATAAACATTGATTTATACTAAAACAAATTAGCTCTTATTTAGATATTACAAATCGAACATCAAGTAATTAATCCGGATTCTGTTTAGTATTAGAGCTACTGTGCAATCACTGAAACGTCGATAGCAAACAATCAATCGATCTCAGCCAACTTGATAGTTTAGTTCAATAGGATTGTAATCCCTTATACAGATTTGACCATGTTTGATATGGCTAATATGTCACAGTTGGTAAGCCATGTTGCTACTCATAAAATTTGCATAAGTCGGGCTCGGCAAACGACACCGTTCGCCACCTGTGTAGTAACTACTGCATCTTTTATCAACCTTATCCTCAGGAGGCGTTGTTTTTTGGCTTCCATCTAAAGCCCCACTTTATTTCATGTTGTTAAACTTTTTAGTTGGATTTTTACGTCACTCTTGGTAGCAGTAATATTTAAGTACCTATAAAACTACGCAGCTTATCGTTGGTATCCTTACAGGTACTAATATGGCGGTTTTTATGCTGTCATTAATGGTTCTGACCTGAACGGTTTATCTTCCCGTTTAGTAAAACCATAATTCCAAGTGTGATAAAACTTTGTGCGTGTTCGCTAGAATGGACACAATTTTATTGAAAGTTTGCCAAATGTCCAATCATTAAAATTCTACATCCTTGGCTGGACATCTTTTTTGGTCCCTGTGCGTATACCTAACCCAATTCACTCAAGTTTGTATAAACAAAATATAACAAACCTAAATATTTTAATACATGCAAACCTTTGTTTTGACCTCTTTAAATTGAATTATGTGTTCTTTTAAATTGCAAATTGTTTCTTCTGCTTCGTTACGAATTCCAATTGATATTTCAAATTGTTTGTACCTTATTTTTCTTTGGCATCAATGTTTATTATTTTGTTTCTTACTAATTTGTTGTTCGATATTCCAGTAGATGCTGGTTGTGACATGTCGTACATCAATTTGATTTCTCGAGAGATAGTAGTGAAAATTTTATCGGGTTGAAAATCTCGAAAGCAATAGATATTTGGATTCTTATCCACATTTACAATCTAGTATAGACAGGTTTCGTGATTCACGTAAACGGTATTGGCTTGAATCCAAACAAAACACCCGTGCTGTAGTAATTCAATGTATTTATGTCCATAACGCATGTGTGAATGGCATCTCTTGCAAATGCACATTTATTTTGCAGATAGTCCGCCCATGGATTTTAAAGCGGATTATTGTAGAATCCAGTTTAGTAAAAGCTAGTCTAATTTAAATCTAGGTCAGCTTAATGTTTTTCCTATATCTAGTCAACTACAACACACTGCTTTAAAATGAAGCAGCAGTGAACCAATATTGTTCTTCCGTTTAAAAACTTCAAAAAACATTTTAAATTTTCTAATTACGTACTTATGTTTTACTAATAACAAAAATTGCTTTACAGCTAGTCTAAGTGGATAATAAAACAACATAAATTCATATATCTCGTAATATCAATGTAACAATTTGACTGGGGAACAACCTGCGTCAATGCAACTCAAAAAGCAATTTGGCTCATAGTTCTTCAGACAGCTCGCTACGGGAGGCAATTTCGAAAGATTAATGGCTATGGAATGGCTTGTGACATCAAAACCACTGTTTCAATTCAACACTTGGATTTTGAATTTTCTTTGAATTTAATAACATCGTTTCGATGAGTTTAGGACTAAACATGAGAAACATAGTGATCTTTCTTATCACGTATTTTTGACAAATACAGTATTTAAGAAATATTATTACTAAGATTTATTTATAAGAAGAGTTCATAAATATATCTCATTTCAAGTAATTCTATCTGGACATTTGATATAATGTATAAATCTACTATAATGTGAGTCCGACAAGACCATTGATCTTACTTCAAGTATCAAGATTTTCGTAAACGAGATAGAATACATAATATACGTAGACATGTTTACTTTACGAACCAGTGTTTGTATAGTGGCTGCTAATGTGATTTTTTCATGTCGTTCCGGTATTTGGAACAACATATCGTCTAACAACAAAGCTTCTGTTTTTCTTTTTGTCCTCGTAATAAAATCATTATACCCCGTTGAAAAATCTTTTTCCTTTTTAAATACGAAACCTTATTAACTCAATAAAAACATTGTTCGCTTTTATAAGTTTTCTTTGTATGTAACATTTACCTTGACGTGTTTTATCAATAATACATTTTTAATCCCATTTTGAGGAAAACGTCAAGTTGAAATGTTTGTACGAATTTCACTTAGGAAGCGAAGTTTGTCCACACACTATGCTCTGTTCTTCAACTGTTTCACATTTTAAGTGCCCCACATACGGGCCACGAGCAAACTCGCTAGTCTAAGCATTCGGAATAGTGCTGCTAAGTGTCCCGATTTGCTTGGGACATACGGGCGGCCAGATGCTCTATTTAAAATTGTTAGTTAGAACACTAAAAAAATATCTTTTTATAATTGTCTTTATTGTTAGCACAGTATTAAATTTATAGTTCATTACCTGAATACTAATAAAGCCAATGAAACATTTATCAATTGGTATCTTGTATTGGAAATCTTATAAACGCCGTAAATATTACTTAAAGAAGTTATCACATTTCGGAAAAGCTAGAATTACGATTGATTAATCACAAGACTTCTTACTGAATATTTAAGTGTTTTTATCAAATGTTTTTTTCTGAGCTGAACTAAACAGGGTCGTAAAATGTGTTTACAAAACATATTTATGACATTGCTCTAATATTTTCATCCTCTCCTGCCTTTAAAAATGACTTGTTTTTACATAAATATGCGTGTTTTATGGCCAACACTATTTCTTCGCCAGCCGCACTAAGCGTACAAGTGTTCCCATTGTGAAACTATGCAAAGTCTTGGGAAGTGGAAAAACACATGCTTCCATATCCGAGGTCTCACTTAGTTTGACACGTTTTATTTTAATCCAAGGAAATCCAAAGAAAGGGCATACTATGTTATAAAAATGTTCAGCTCTGATAAAATTGACTCATAAGACCTTTTAGTAAATACTGGACCAGAAAAATTGAATTTAGCTTTTTCTGGACAATCGTCCAAATGTCGGTTCAAATAACGATTTGTTAAAAAAAAACCCTACCATTATCATCAGAACGGTCCTGTCAATGTGAAAGTTATCAGTGATGTGTATTCCTCCGCACTCAAATAGTAACATAATTATGGATTTGAATGGGAATTATCTGCATAAACATTGTCTATCTACAGTCATTAATATTGTCTACTGTCATTATCAGCTTACTCTCTATCTATATAGATTTGTACACATATTTCGCCTTATTCAATCCTTGAGGTTTTCAAACAGAGATCATAAACATATTGTATCATGATTATTATACTTGGAATAAGTAGCTTTGGTGCAGAGAACAGAAACATTCGTGCCTACCCAAAATAATAAGAAGGTAGAAATAATAATGACGAGATATATAAAAACCTGCCAACCCTTTTAAGAAATACGGGGATAATGATACATACATAATGATAATACACCTTCCACTCTCATCCCGACAAAGGCTAAAATGTGATACGATACGTGCAACTTGGAAATGTTTGCATGGAAACAAGTTTTGGTTACTTACAGCACTTAGGGTATTTACTTAACGAATGCGGGTATTTTACTACCCTCGTTTTAAGACCCTGTCGCCTTTGTATTCTTGTTTGTATGAACTTTGTTTTCCCAAATATCATACATAAATGAACAAAAAAAATCTTATATCTAATATAAGTTTTTTTTTGTTCATTTATGTATGCGGCTTATATTCCATATTTTATAGCAAAAGATATATTGAGAGTCTTAATTTACTTTAAACATGTATGCTTTTATTACCTATGGCGTGATTCTCAATAATCTTTACATATTTTCTTCTTCAAATAAAAACGTCTTATATAACTTTTGAAGTGTCATTCAGCTCTGCGTCCTTTCGTAAACAGTCATATAAAAGTTCGGTCTAATTTAGGTATATCTGTTTTAGGTTAATAGGTAGACAGTCTTAATGTATGTTAGCACTAAGATCTAAAACTTCTTGAAAGTAAACTCTTCACACGTCCCACTTCAAAGTTAGTCTTCAGCCGAATCTTCGCACAACTTTAATGGGAGTGAACAATAGATGCGAAAGTTTTAAGAAATATTTTAATCTTCTATTACCTACTTAGCATTTTACTCTTCTAAGAAATACTTTTGATATATTTTTTTAATAATTGCCTAAGATGTCTTACGTTATAAATACTTAAGATCAAAGATGTCTAAAACAAAATTTACTTGATACTTCAACGAAATAGTCGCCGTAATCAGCGGAATGAATGTTCCTGCTTAATCTGATGTTAAAGCAAGAGCTCCTTAATTAAACTGATGTTGATTGATGAACTGTGAAACGATTCATCTTGATACCTATCGCAAATGACATCGTATACATTTGTTTGTAATATCTCCCTTCATTTTACTTATACTGATTTTCGCTCTGTTCGATACAGCAAATATAAAAGATGTAAGCTCCAGTTATAATTTGAGAGTTAAAAAATGTTTGTCGTCCTATATTTGACTAACAACCGCTGTAACGTTTCCGTGTGGATAACGAACTAAATTCTCATGTTAAAATTTGCATCGCTGCAAAGTTATTTTCGTTTTGCATACATGGTTAAAGAGTTATGATGCTAGTATAATCTAAAATGGGTTACGTATTCCTCATAAAAATACCGTCCACAAATTCCATACGAAATCCACCAAAAAATAAATCGAGTGTTGGAAAACTAATGTAACTATCTCGAAAGTTGTGACGGCATAGTTTATGAAAACTTGTGAATTTGCATGAGTTATATTCTCAGTTTTGATCTCACTCATACTAAAACTTTTGCGTGGTCCCTCCATAATTTATTTACTCGTGAAATTGACTTTGCGATCGACATCTTATATATTTGTATCAGGATACATAAACACGCCAAAACTTTTATCATTGGCGTGGCGTGACGTATGATATGTTCGTGTTTGTCAATGTAACGTATGTGTGTTCTGACTTTCACTCTATTTACAAACCATTCCTATGGAGTGATCCGAATCCTTTATTATTTTCGGTATCAAATAACATGTTTTGCGTACTTAAGGCTAGCCTCGGGCACATATTAAGTAGAATCACTTCCAAGCTCGTTCAAAACTTGCTCACGTCTGCCGTTGTCCCGATAATGAACGTCGAAAATCCTTTGAAGAAGCACTGCTACTGCTATAACTTATAGCATTTAATATTTGAGAAATTTTTGAGCTAGTTAGAAATGTCCGTAGGTTCTACGAAGAAAATCCTGGCATCTCCACTAACTTTATGACAAGGAAAATACACTCGCTTTGGAATATTTGCATTTTACCATTTGTCTGAGGACCTACCATGACATTTGCTTGTTGATATTGCACAAGTTTTCTTAAGGCTCTATCTAAGGAAGTGCTTCCGACGCTCTTTCTTCGCTCAAGTAATTGAATTGCTTCGTTTAGCTTTGTTTTAGCTATTCAAACATTTATAGGCACTCGTATACAAAACAAGCGTGCAGTGCATGGACGTTCGCGCTATTTGCTTACGTTCCATTCTTGTGATTTCACATTAGATTGTTTCTTTGTCTATTGTACGGATTTGACTATTTATTCTGAGTTAATCCTTATTCTCTCTTATACCTTTTTCTCTGGTGTTATCAAAGTAATCATTAGGTATATTAACATGTTAGTAACAAAGATCTTATATTATTTCCTTAATGCCTTCGTGAATTCTGTCCATATCTGACCACTTATAGTTCAATAATAAAGGCTATTTTCCGTATTATAAAAAGTAATGGTATTACGCCGGTGCCATAAAAGCTAATAATAACACAAGTTTCTTATTACATTTTGGGAATACACAGGTTAACTAAGTATTACCAATAATGTTTACATAGAAACAGATCGCAATGCTATTTTGTTACTTGAAAGCTCTTTGTGGAAAACATAAGTAGATAGTCACGAAACTTAGAAAGTGGTAACGCTTGTTATCATATCAGAACAGAAAAAAATGCACTACCAAATTTTTAACAACAATATAACTGAAAGTACTAGGCCATTCCCAAATGAAATCCCTTCCTTAATTTACTCTTATTACAATGCTCAAAGTCCATCACGTTCCAAAGTTTAAACATCCAAATTACCAACTAGTCACAGCCAGTTTCATTGCCACAGTACTTTTGTAAAGACTCGCCAGGGATATATTAAAACGACGCTAGGTATGAAATTATCTTTCTCAGTTAATCACCACACCGTGTCACTGGGCTATTACACAAATTAGCAAGATAAAGTCAAGGAATGAAACTGTAGAAATAAACAGTGGAGAAAATGGGGACGGAGTGAGACCATTACGTGACACAGGTAGATATGAGTGTGGTGATATATACATACACGTGAAATATTTGTTACTCCAACCATGATTAGAGGCACGATGTAGCGGAAGGAACCTTTGAAAATATAAAAGGAACAAGGAAATGCAGGAAATGTATGAGGGCGATACCGAGGTGTCAGCTAACATAACTTTCGAGAATATATGCAGAGAAATTTAAGTGTTTACGGAAAAATTGCAGGAAAAAGTACTTGCTGTTAAATGTAAAAGAATTACATCATGACAAAATTAAAATGTTACCTTTTTAATCCAGAACATTGATGTAACTACAGCAACAAAATAAAAGGATTCAGCTATCGATATCAAATTTATATTCAGAGAACACCTCTCGTCTCATTAAGAATTCCAATCTGAAGTTTCAATCAATTATTGAACATCGCAAAAAAGCCTATTGGCGTTATAAATCGAGACGTATAAATTAAATGTGAAAAAGTCTAAAGGTCAATACAAAGAAATGGTAATCCTTTTGGTCTAAACCTTTCGGTATTGGCTTTTGAAGTGGTTCCAGTGAAAACATTAGTCTGTAACCGCTTACCCCGCTTAACTGTTGTTGCGATCGCCAAAATAAATTCAAGTTACCCTTGTTAGGTGGAGCTTTTGTTCAAATATGTCCCTTGGAAGAGTTTAGGACGCTGCTCGTTAACATATTTTTATATTTATTTTTATACTTCCCAAAGGTTCTGTGTGTTTTATGTAATTAAGTGGGACATTTAAACATTTTATATAGTCAAGCAGCTTGCTAAATCGTCCCGGTCTGGATTTTAATTCGTTTCTTTGACCGGTAAAACAAAATAAAAATACCTGCAAAAACATGACTACATGTCACAATCGTGTGTCTGACAATTCTTCGTAAATTATTTGGTATGCAGGACACATCCAGTACTCTGCATTCATTCATGCATTTGCACATATAACTCTAGATTTGTCGCTTTCCCCTTTTCGTAGTAAAGTGGCGGTCGTTCAGCCGTACGCGTGAACAGATTACCATACAGGCTAGGTTTTTCGCTGCACTAGTTTTACCATCGCTGAAAAAGATAGGAATTCTCTGCACTATGACAATTGCTTTTAAGGCTATCTAGGTTTCGTATACCTCTTTCTATTGTAACGAAAACTTTTTGCGGAGTTCAAAAGGATCTCCCACATTGGTAACAATGTTTTCGGCTGTTATTTATGTTTTTTGTATCAAACAATGTGAAAGCGTCATCCGGCCTTTGTCGCGGCTCGCAAACACATTAATAAATCTCCTGAATCGGTTCGGCGGCTCCGTCTACTGTCCTCTGAAGGCTAATAATGTTGGATAGCTTGTTTTTTTCGCCTGATGAGAACATCGTCTGGATAGATTAAACGTATTTGAACCAAAACCTTAATCATAGATAACAAGCTATCTCCGTAATGGATAGGTGTAATAAAGCTTCCGATCGTAATTGTTGTAAAAACCTAATAAATTTTAACACCCTCTTAAGAAATGTCAGAAGGGTCATATTTTTGGATTCCACACTCTTAAAGTGATTTACTGGCTATTAAGGTATAATGTCCGATATCTCACAGATCGTCATCTTTAAAAACGAATCTAATCTTTCACTCTGCTATTAACCAGCGTCTTACATAATCCTTTATTTTATGATGAAAAATATTATTACAAATGTAGCTTCCCGCTTTTCTCGTAGAACATGAGCTATGTTCAGTAGATTTATGACAGCATTTCCGCGGTACTCACGCATAATGCTCAGGTAGTGTAGTAGAGCTTGCTCTTAGCTTTTGTGGTAATAAACTTAAAACATTTTATTCATTAAAATTTTACCGAATTTAATTTTATTACACAACCCTTAAACGAAATCACTCGCTTATGCCTAATTACAAGCTTTTATTATTTAAGGTACCTACAGATTTAAATAATTAGAATTTTATAAGCAAAACGTTTAAAAATTGTGTTCAAATAATAAATTCTCCAACCCTTTCTAGAAGAATGAGCACGCGAGCGGCATTAAGACAAAAAAACGAATCGGATCTTTATACAGCGAGAAATTTAGTGGCCCACCATCGCTACCTAAATGGTACTTTGCATTGAAATATGAGGAAAGAATATTTTTTTATTGCCAAATTTTGTGACATCTGTTGTTTATTGTGCACCTTCTGCTTAAATAAATTAAGTGGAAACCTATTTCACAGTCCTGTAAATATCCCCAAATTACTTTTGTACAACGAACAACTCGTATTTTATTGCCAACAAATACAAATAAGTAGTTCGTCGACACTGGGTACTTTTACCATGTTTCAATTCCCCGCTGTCCAGTTTAGGAATATTGAATAGGCTGATGACACAAAATTGCTTTTGTAACATCATTACCGTAAATTTCCAGTGTTTCGACCGATACATCGGCAGAATTGACCAACTAAGCTGTCTAACGCAAATTTATGAGCACATTGTTTTCATGGCGAATGAACCTGGCTTAGCAATGTTTATTGATATTTCCTTATCGCTTTTGTTTTTTTATTCTAATGCTGAAAACAACTTCATTTGTTATTCGTGCGTGGTAAACACAGCCCGTATATGAAATAGAAATATATTGTACAGTTTTATGAACGTATTCTAAGTAAGGACATGTAAGTATAATATGATATTCTTTTATCTACTTCTTATTTTAGATATTCTGTCCCTAAACTACACGTGTATTGTTCGTTTGTAGCATTTGCAAAATAATGTATAAGAAAAACCCAATAGGCTAGCTATATTAGGTTAGCTTTACTTTTTTCATATAGGTACTTATCTCTCTAGAATCTGAAAATAGTCATTGCAAACGTTACGCTTGCCTTTGATACAAAAGATTCGAATAATATTCTAGTCTAGCAGAGCTACATTTGGCGCTCCATGCCAGGAAAAAATATAAGCTTTTGATAAACGACAAAATTATACAAACTATAAGCTTATATTTCATTCTTTTGGTCAAACAACTATAAATTTAATGCACGTGTGTTGGAAAACGCTACTGTAACCGCACGAAGCAATTTTTCATCCACGAAGTCCAAACATTTACAATGCTTTTTTGATCCTATTCTTTGTGGAAGTTTATTAACATCTAACTTGTTAGCAGTTCGCTTTATACCGCTGCCGAGGCGGTATTACGCTGTCACCGACTGTCATACGAACCAACTGCATCGGGGCCGGCTTAACTGTAATATCAAAGGATTTATTGTTTAACGTAACAACACAGACTTTTTTATTGTTTTATGTGTCTGAGTTTGTGTCATTTTTCCGTTTGTTTCTCAAATTTGTCGTTTAAAATTTTCGGTTGTGTATTCAAAATACCAGATATATTTCCTTTATCATATCCAACCACGGCAATAATTTCACCTATTTCTACACAGGTAGTTTAGTTAGAACACAATACACCCGTGTGCTTAAATAAATTAAACTATTTATCATGAAGGTCGATAACATTGTAATTATTAATAGGTATCCCTTAGATTCCATTCCAGTCCATTGTTTTTGTTGCGATCTCCTTGGAGGTGTAGTCTACCTTACCTTCGGGATAAACAATGTAAGCACGTGTACAACTATAACAATGCGAATAGATCTAGGGATCCTTATGGGATATTATTAGTACAAAGGAATTTCAGTTCTTGTCGGTAGGTGAGAAATGATGTACTCAATGAATGTTTGATGATGAAAAGGGTTGAACTGTTTTAAAAATTACACCAACTTCAAATTGATTTCCCACATTCGTTCTCAATGCTAAGTGAGGACATAAAATAATATGTTCGGACCCTTAAGAGGATAAGAAACCCTAAAACCGCAAGGTTGCCGTTCCCCAGTTATTTATTACTAATGTTTTAGTGTGAAACGTCCAAGATGTCGTACGTTTAGAAAGGTAAAGGTTTCAACGGGACGGACGTTTATTCCGTAATCTCTCAACCGAAACAACCACATACGGTGTGTCAGCTGGAGATTGGAAATGTGCTAAGGGTAGCTTTATGTCATCCAATGATGTGGAACCGATACACGATTAAAGTACACCATTTTTGTTAGTAGGTATGTCATAGGATTAGATAAATAGTAAATTTTCAAAAAATCGTCTTTAATTCGAAATTTGAATGCACGAATGAATACATACAAAATATAACAATCATTCCGATTGTTTTTTAATATTTAGCTCTACCTGGTAAAAATATTTTTAATACTTGCTTTTAAAAAAAGATCTTACATATCTCTTTACATGCAAAAGTTTTTGTCGTTCACTACATGACGACAATGGAGTACAAAGGTACTTATGCTTATCTCTTAAAGAAATTTCTTCCAGCAGACCTGCTTACTTCCGTAGTAGCATCCTGAAATTAAAGATCACTATAAAAATAAGTATTATTTATCTTGTATAAAAGATTTGCTGCTTTCGTTTAGACAATATTTTCTTTGGGATATCCAATACGATTTATAATACCGGTTTGTTTCTGTCATTTGATCTGTTTGAGTTAATAGCTGAACGGATTTCATTTCTCGATATTTTGTTTTGTCTTTACTTTTTCAATTCTATTTTCGTTTATTTTCGTATTGATTTCAGTACTGTTTGGAAGCTCTGCAAATATATTTGTGAAGTTGAAGATTAAGGAGAATTAGATTATTTAATTTTAGGGAACAGATTTAGAATTTTTCGATATTGCAAGAATGGCTTTACCATCATTATGCTTACTTGTAGTGCCCTAGACGACATTTGAGTGTACAGAAAAACAAATGAACAAAATGAAAACACCATTTATTAGTGCGTTTATTTTACCTGCTATCAATTACCTGCTGAAAAATAAGCTGAACGACGAACATTTATCTGCATGAGCTGAAATTAAAAATCAAGTTGATTTCATATCATCCCGTCAACTACATAAACAGAATGCATATTGGATCCTCTTTACTCATGTTTACCGTTAAATACTTTTAATTTATGGCTTAATTGATTTTCTACTGCAATGACGGCCAACGAGGCATTTCATATTAACGAGTAATCGATCAGATGACAAAATGAAATCGAGAGAGATATTTGAATTACTGATGAATTGTTCAATATTTTCGTAATACGATTGCTGTTTATTAACGTTATGTAATTAAAATTTAATGAAATAAGAGCTTAATTATAGTGGGAGAACCATATCTGAAAAATAAATTACAATATTGAAACAGGTCTTATTACCAGTTTTATATCATATAAAATTGCAAAATTGAAATGTTGAAAACTGAAACATATATCATATATTGTATGTAATGTTACATGATAGTATCCAGTTTTAGTACTCTAAAAATATCGAAACACACAATCAATAATTGAAGGAAACAAAACTAAAAATATATAAAAAAAAACACCAGCAAATCTTGATTAAAGCTGGTTTTAAAACTTACAACAAATGTAATTCTCTATCAGAATCTCAACGCCGACAACAGACGTTAATCAGGCCGCTACTTTGCTCCTCCATCTAGCTCTCGTGTTCCAACAAACCTCTTAAGAATCAACTCACTCGGACAGATTAAATTGAAAAGAATTTTCAAGCCCTACAAAAGCTATTTGATTATAATAAAGGATTTCTTCCACCTGCTTAAACTTACTTGGATTTAAGTTTTACTTTAGAACATGAGCAGAATATTTTAAAGGATTGACATGTAAGTAGACATAGTAAAACTGT
Source organism: Autographa pulchrina (assembly GCA_905475315.1). Taxonomy (NCBI): domain Eukaryota; kingdom Metazoa; phylum Arthropoda; class Insecta; order Lepidoptera; family Noctuidae; genus Autographa; species Autographa pulchrina. Next base: position 3,300,948 of record FR997773.1, on the reverse strand, counting down.
TGTATAGTTATGTTATGTTATCGATAATACGAAAACGTAAACCTGACCACGAATGTTCAGGAAAATATTATAATAGTCCAAATTAAATTACCACTTATTTGGTAAAAAAATCTTTTCCAATTCTATACACATCATCTGTTACGCCATTTCAATGTAACTGAGTAAAATCATCCAAATACTGGAGGTCCAAACTTTTACATTTATAAATATTATTGGAACTGTAAGTCAGCTTTTCTTCGCGAAGTCCCCCAAATAACTTATATTAGTATTGACAAGGGATCGGCGTAGTGTTCGGTCACAACTTTTGCTTTCAGCTTTCAACTGTAAGATGGCTAATCCTTTTTACCCGACTGCTAAGAAGGGTTATGTTTTTCGCGCGTATCTTGTATGTATGTATGTATGTATGTATGTTTGTGTGTAATATTCTTTATTACCTCATATCTTTGAAACGGCCGAATGGATTTCGATAATTAGGGTATCGTTGGATTCGTATCGATTACCCAAGTGTTCTTAGATATGTCACGTCAAACAAAAACCAACATGGCGGCCACGAGGTGCCATAGATTGAGGTAAAAAAAAATAAAAATAAAAAGTTTGCTACAATATGGGTATCAAATTAAAGGGCTTGTAACGAGGATTCCAAAATGGTATATCATTTACGTATAAAAAAAAATACTATGTGGAAAAATTGTTCTTTATTTGTAATTATTTATTACTTCCAAGTAATACTAAATGGTACGCTGGTGAAACCTTAAGAAACAGCTAGGTGGATTATGATTTTAACTAAAAAGAGTTAAATAAAAATAAATAAATTTAAGAAATAAAAAAACCCGACTGCATAAAAAACACTTTAAATAAAAACTGAAAAGTAAAAAACAAGTTCAATAAGTCTAGAAGTGTAGATAGCAATGTTACTCTGTAACAGTCGGGACCCATTAAATAAGCTAGACTAAAATCATTCATTATGGGTCCCGATTGTGACAGTAACATTGCTATCTACACTTCTAGACTTATTGAACTTGTTTTTTACTTTTCAGTTTTTATTTAAAGTGTTTTTTATGCAGTCGGGTTTTTTTATTTCTTAAATTTATTTATTTTTATTACTTGAAAGAAAACACGTCTGTTATTTTCATTTCAAAATTATTTTCGAACTACGACTTAACATTTCCATCTCAATTCTAATCTAGTAATTATACTAAAATGACTTGGAAAATTGGACAAAAACTAAAGACAGTTATGTTTCATATTGAAATAGAACTACGTTTATATTGAGTTATATTCAAATCTAAAGTTCATTTGGGTGTCGCATCGTAACAATCGAGTTACTACGCTTACACGTACAAATTACTACCTAGTATATCTAATGCAGCTCGCAAATGTACTCGTTACGCTATTAAGCTCTTTGACTCAGAGGGTGACAATTAAATCTACGTCATTTGAACGGTGCAAGCTAATACCTCGGGTTTGACAAACGAATGCTGCTAGCGTCTGCACTCCCAGAGATATGTGCACGTCATGTTCAAATTAACACACTCGTTGAGAGCTGTCGAACTCTCGCCGAAGTTCCAGATTAAATTAAATCCTGATTGTCCGTCGATATTTGCAACAGTTCCGTGAGCAGAAAGCTTTATTGATATACTCTATTGATTTATTTGTGATATATTGTGTTGGTGAATAAAAACTTGCGCTTTTAAAACGCTTTTAAAAATAGAGTCGAAATACTGCACGTGCTAGGAAACAAAAGTGGTACCTACTCAAAAGAGGCTCGATTTTTTTTATTACATGTGAAGGAGACACTGGATCTTGATTTGTTTTAGGAGTCATAAGGGACACAGAGAATTTAGAACAATGGCGTTCGTTCATTGACAAGATCTTAAAGAAGAACATTAACCATTATTGTATCTTGTAAACCATGTAATAAAGAATAACGTGTACGATACAAAAATGGCCTCCCATATTCATAGGCTTTTATTTACCCCTATCGAAAGCAGTACATTTAAAGTGGCCATCATATCGTCATTTGTATCGGATACCCAATATTGGCTCCGGCTGGGCTCACTGAAGCATGACATTAATCTCAAGTTTCGAATAAAAATATTGGGTCATCGCATCGTGAAATAGGAATAGTCTACACTGTCGTTCGCAGTCTGGCCGAACGTATGAATACAATCCTAACCTACTTCACTATCTGATTTGTATGCGAGCTTTTCAATACACTCAAACTGTTCAAGTGTGTGCATATAAGTTTCATTGAATATCGAACTTTTACGGCATAAGAAATGCAACTATGTACATAACTGACACTGATATTATTTATTGCACTTTCGATATTTCAATATATTGCTATACCTATATTGCATCATCAACCCTTGGTAGTCTACACCTTAATTGTTGATTTTCTTCATTCTTTATTATCCAATTATATACAAAATTCTTGATTTAAGTCTTCTTTGAGTACAACATTATCAGTTGGAGCTCTGATAATATCAAATTAATACGATCATGGGAAGGTACAGGACAATACCTTTGTTGCCATAACAAACTACTTGAGCCCCCGCCGGGTTTATTTTAGACCCTTGATAATATTGTGTAAATTTATCGTATTATTTAAATTAAATGGACTAATTAATGAATTTTAGTATATTTATTTTAAGCCTTGCTCAATTCAATCACTCCAAATGCTAGTAATTATTCCATTATCAGAATTTACTTCTATTAACTGAATTCACAATAATTGGATCTAAAATTGCTGCGAATAATTTTAAGGTCGCATCAATTTGATTCGTATAACTCAATCCATTTTATTTATTCTTTCTAAAAAATATTTTATTTGATTTGAAAATTCTGCCAAAGATTTTCCTTGATTCATTTTCCTTTTAATGCTCTTTGTAACTTTAGATAGGGATCTAAATGTTCTTTCGTTTGTTCAAGAGGATTTATCACCAAGCTGGCTAAGTGTTTCATAATCCGTAAATTCCTTAGTACATTGCTGTAATATCAATCTGTATGTAAATTTTCTTATCACATATATTACATACGCACGTTTTGACACTTTTACGGAAAGCTTCTAAATATGAAAATGAAGCTTCAGAATACATTATAGATATTCATTATAAGCCTCGCTTAGCCAGACTTGCGGTAGCGCATAAGCACGTACCGGATTATCTATGGTTTATCCAAATAAACAGAATTCACGGAACATCTCGCCGACAACAATAGTGGCACTGCAGCTTCCACATTACCATATGAATGGACTGCTGTTTTTGTGATAGGAATTAGTGTAGCAGCGAATAAAGGACTTCGCCTTACTATGTTACAGTTCTAGTTGCAATACTGCTTTAATTATTTAGTTAGCTTTCAAGTAAAGTTTAAATGAAGATGGATGTGTTTTGTCTTGGATTCAGGAATATTAATTCACTGTGAGAGCAAATAACTGTTTGAATGTCGAAATAAATTGTTTACAATTATATTAAAATTAAGTGCACTTCAAATGAATACCTTGAAAGCTGCTAGTAAATAAGTATGTGTAGGTACTAGGTATGTCACAATTCGCAGATATTTTCCTTCCTGATCCTGAACAACTAAGGGCTGATTTTTCCAACGCCAGATAATTTTATCAGAGGAATAATTTAGAATTTTTGACAGGTCTTCAATACAAAATCTGTCAAACACGAATTTTATCTCTCGAATAGAAATTATCTGGCGTTGGAGAAATCGGCCCTAAGCCATATATTGCTACTTGACTTTCAAAGGATAATTAAACTAAAATGAATACCTACTCAAATATAGGCCTGATTTACTTTGAAGATACAAATATTCTAGTTGCTTTAGACTACTAAGGATAGACTTTACATTATCTATATCCCTCGTATAATATTAAACCACACTCAAAGGTGTACAGGAAAATTAATAACAGATTGTTCATAACTAAGTTATTCCTAGCGTAGTAAAGGCGTTTCAGCAATGCTGTCAGAATTGCCTTAAATATTTCATAATATATTTTACACTATTTCTTCTAATTTATGAAGTTTTTCTTAATGAAATAAATAATTTAGTGGACGCCTTCAGATGTGCTTATTTATATTTAAATAAAAAATTAAAAGATTAAATCGAATATTGGATAAAAACAGCATCGAAATTACTTAATAAATAAAAGCATAAGGTATACGTGTTAGTTATGTCGAAAATTTATAGACTGTGAAGCAATTAATTCGGATCACGAGTGATCCCGCAGCTTTTCACCGTCCCAATTGAAAATCTGAGGCAAATTTGTTGCGGTCACCAGTACATTCAACGGATTACGTGGCGGCGCAATATCGGCATCGGTAGTTCGGGATATTCCATTGGCCGTCCACGGGCGTATGCTAGGAGCACTCAGACGTAAAATGAAAGGGGCTCACAGTGAATTGTGTGCGATACCACGAAACATTTTAAATTCGCCATTCAGAATGCAGCTTATGCAGCACGTGGTCGGAGAGTTGATTTTGGAAGGCTATATTCGGGATATCGAATTTTCGGAGTACTATATGAACTAAAATATCACTTAATCAAAGGCAAAAAATATATATTAATATAAAGAAATTAATATATTAGGGTTATTAGTAGTTAAGAATTTTGTTCGTTTCACTCAGCATTTGGGATCACCCCCCTTTGGGTTTGAAGTTTAACGCCCCGGAAGTAGTAAGACCTCCCAAAAGATTTTTTTGATGGGATCTTTATTGGTGATTGTATACATTTCACTGCCTACTGTTCTAAATGTACCATTTTGTTTGCAGGCCCTACTCCAGGCGCACGACGTGGTCGCCCGCGAGGTGTACGGCGAGGAGTCGCTGCGCGCGTCCCCGCCGCCCGTCAACGGTCGCACCACCGCGCCGCCGCCAGAAGACGAGGAGGATACCGAGCCCGAGTTTGAGAACGTGACCAGGGTGCGCCTCGTGCAGTTCCAGAAGAATACCGACGAACCTATGGTAATTATATCGAACTAATTAATGATACTCCCACACTATCTTTATTCGAGCGTCGTCATCTTGACGCACACTGTCGACGCAGCGCTGGTGTTACGGTGACGCAACGCCCAGGGTTCCCTAACTGTTCCACTAGTAGGTAGTCAACAGTGGAACGGTTCCAGGCGGTTCTCTCATATAGCGTTCATAGATCACCGGGCTTGCGTAGGCTATGTAATTTGCTATCCAGATTTTTTTCACGATGATTTCGATCACCGATTGCCTTAGATTATAATTATGATGTCTAATAATAGTTAACATTTTTGTCTTACATTTACTTTGCTGTGGGAGGCCTGTGCCCAGCAGTGGGACGTTTATAGGCTGGATTATTATTATTATTTACTTTGCAGGTAAACGTAATACTTAATTATTATCACACCCACGTTTTTATAAGAACTTTCCTATTTATATTTAATGGCTTCTTGTTTATTCTTGGTCGAAACGGCCTAAACAAACTCGTGATCCATCAAAAAATTCTAAGAAAGAAATTGAATTTAATATGAATGATTATTTTATTTTTGGTATTTCATTCTGTAATTACGACTAATCGTTCGTTTCTTCAAAAGCTTTTGCCGTCGTGCTATTTTTAGTTTCTTTTGTTAAATCTAAATTGAAAGTGACTGGGTCGCAATGTTTGCAATAAGATTTAAAAAGTTTGTTACTTTCTAGATTCTGTTGTCTCGTGATTACCGTATTTTCTTTAGATACTAAAATAATCCGATTCTAAAAATAGTAAGTATTTCAATAAGTACATAAACAATGTCTTGCAACGAGATAAAAAAATTAACTAAGCTATCGTTGCTTTTTGTTTAATGACATTTGATGCTGAAATTCTTTCCATAAAAACAGATTGCACCCAGCATCGTATGCAATATGGAACGACTCACCAAACAAACCCAACATGAAATACAATCTGAATTACTATTACAGGGCATTACACTGAAACTAGCTGACGACGGCCGATGCATCGTAGCCCGCATCATGCACGGCGGGATGATACACCGACAGGCCACGTTGCACGTCGGCGACGAGATCAAAGAGATCAACGGAACTCCGGTCGCCAACCAGTCCGTTGCCCAACTACAGAGAATGCTGGTACGTTTTCTAATGTGTTAAATGGAAATGGCATGCCGTTCTTGATTGGAAATTCGAAATGAGTTTTCGAAACGATTTTTTTGATGACATCGGTATTTAGTTTTTGATTACGGTTAGCTAAAAATACATTTGACTTTTTAAGCTTTGAACAGGTGTACAGCTAATATCGGTTTTGAATTTACGGATGGCCGAGTTATTATACACGCACGAGTGAATAGGTGCAATTGGTTTGATCCCCATATATTCCTAACACTTGTGTGAGCACAGTGCTCTGCATGGATGTGTCTGGTTCACTTTTGTGAATGTGATTTTAATGCTTTAGGAAAAACCTTTCAAGAACTTCGCAGTGCAGGAGTCGTTTAATGAAAAATGAACAATGATATTTTGGACTTGTTGAATGTGTGTTTTATTAATAATTCATTTGTTTTTACTATAAATTTACAGCGTGAAGCTCGTGGATCGGTGACATTTAAGATCGTGCCCTCATACCGCTCAGCGCCACCACCTTGCGAGGTAACACTATTTGTTGACATTCCCGCAGTGCTTTAAAGGTTTTGATGATACCCTTCAGACTAGTCAAGTTTTTGTCGTGTGGTTTTGATAGTAGATGTAGCTCAGTTTGTATTAATATTAGTTGAAATTAAACACTCAATCAAAAGTATACATGAATATTGATTTTTGCAATTAACACAATAGAATGTAGTGTGGTTCTAACGCTTGTATTTACACTAAAAGATAACGACAAGCGCACACAAGTTCTTGACAAACAATGCTTGTCTTGAGGCGTAAACTAATTGGTATTAAACAGAAGAGAATTAAAATTTTGTATTTTTGTTCTAACTAGCTTTTCCGGATAAAGCCTTCGCCCGTGCTAGTAAGTAGCGAGACCAGACCCTGCTACTTTGTGTTATGTTTATGTTGTTTGTTTTATGTTGTGTTATGTTATGTTGTCTTGTCACCTGGGCATGGCTGCGCGTCCCCGCGATCTCCTACGTTCTGTGCGCTTGTTGTTCTTTTATCATCGCTTCACTGTCATCACATCACACGTCATCATCATCATGTTTCATCATTTTTTGTCTCATTTGCCTTTCAGTTTTGAAATTCTTAAAACGTACTTTTATTATTGGCAGCCTTATCACCCATTGTCCTTACTTCCAATTTAAATTTATAAATATATTCGCATTACAAGACATTTATTCATCATTCATACCCACAAATCAGTTTTCATTCATAGCTGCTTTGATTAAGAAATGAAAAAGTTTTTAACTAAGTTATTCTGTTTCAGATTTTCGTGAGAGCACAATTTGATTATGATCCATTAGAAGACGAATTGATTCCTTGTGCTCAAGCCGGTATCGCTTTCAACACCGGTGACATACTGCAGGTACTTATTCAATTAAGAAATAAAACTTTATTACAGGTAATAAAATCGTGGCTGTATATTTAATGTTCCATGCAGAAATCAGATTAAACCAGATGTATTATGAAGTCTTAATGTCAGTATTTGTAAAAAAACGGTGCTGATCTTTCTAAATGAATTCATCCCTATTAAACACTGGAAAAAGAAAGCCATAAAACGCCTTAGTACGGGAGCTTACTTGAACATTTTCCATATAAATAAACCTGATGGACATCATGAACTATTTCCAGATTATCAGCAAAGACGACTCTCATTGGTGGCAAGCTCGCAAGGACGCTTCCGGTGGTTCAGCCGGTTTGATCCCAAGTCCTGAACTCCAAGAATGGCGGGCAGCTTGTGCCGCTGCAGAAAGATCCAACCCTGATCAAGGTAAAGCAGTCTCTATAGAACTAAACGTCGGCTTCTAGGTACGTGTGAATTTGTTAGGCGGTGCTTTAAGTGTTAGAGGTGATTTTCGTTTGTATTTTTTTGTTTCTTCAGTCATTTGGATCAGTATTCGTAAGTGAACTTCTTTAAAATTTTGATGGAGAAGTTTCGTCATACAAGTCATTTATTGCTATGATTGTTTTAGAGTTGCATTTAATCTGTGTCGCATCGTTCTTTCTGTCGTATTTCGTAAATCTTATTAGTTTTTTTTTTAATGTTTATTTGTTATAATGGAATTGTTTTTTATTCATTTTTACTGGATTCGAGGCTAAGAAAGAGCACCGCGTTAACTGTTACACTAGTGATTTCGTTGTTCTTTATAATTACTTTCTAAGATATTTCCATATTAGTTCTACTGTTCCATATTTCTATAATTTAGTATGTTAAATTATGGTAACAATCATTATCTACTTAACTTACAAAAAGATTTCGTGTTGTGCTTTCAAAATCATCATTGGACGAAGCAGTCGGTATGTAAAAATGCTTTTCTTTCTTTTATTTGTGAGTGATACAAGCTCCCATGTAACCATATCGTGCTATTGAAATTGTACCTAAACCAATTCTGCATGGTACAAAATCGGGTTTTTCCTAAACAAGTAGTACAATGTATCTGTTTTGACACCTCAATTCTATGTATTTTGTCCCCATGTAATCTGATTAAAGCTCATTCCAGTTAATGTAGCAATGAAGCTCTTTGTAGAATTAACGTAAAATGTAACTGAAACTATTTATCTGTATTACAAAAGGGAGTTTGTGTAACCCTGATATGAAATTATTGATAATTTTGGGAAATGTTTTGTCAAATTCTTCTCTAACTTTCTTAAAATATAAAAACAAAAACATAGGGTATTTTTACATTAGCTATGTTGAGTTTAAACTTAAAGCAATCTAAATAACCATATGTTTGTGTACAAGGTTTGTTATTTTAATTTGTGTCTTGCCTTGAGTATTTTAATCATCGGTTTTAGCTTTCAAAACAGCAAAACTTTGTACAGATATCTAAGACGGCAATAATTGCAGTTATTACTAAACTTCACCCTGTACCTAGAATATAATATCTCTAACTTCAATATTGTTGAAACTTGTTCAATACACTTCAGCCAACAATCTATTAATTAAAGACTTTGTTTTGAATGCAAACAGGATGCTATTGATCAGAAGTTATTGCTGCACTTTTTATATAAAAAATAGGTCTATTCAAATTTGCTCTTAGGTAATAAAAACATACATCAGTGCTTTTAAAAAATCTACCAAGGTTACTGTTAAACCCAGCAAACAGGGTTTTTGAACTCAAATAGGCAGTCGCTATATGTATTATATGGTATTTAGCTGAAATCTACAACTGAGAGCTGACCCCATAACTCTGAAAATTATAGGCAGGATCTTTGCTAGTTCCTTCATGTAGAAAACGGTATTCAGCTGAACCCTGTGACACCGGAAACCGACTCCATCATAGCTTGGGAAATACTAGACGAGAAATCTTCGTCACCTACATGAAATATTTCTAGTATATAGTCAAACTGTGGTACAAACATTTGGTTCAAGTTTCCATCTTAGAGTATGTATTACGTATACAACTATACATATTATATTGGCCTAACATAACCTAACATTGCTTCACCAACATTTGACAAAACACATCCCCTACTGCGTGTGACCCAAATCGTGTAGCTATCCGTTTCTACCATCCGTTCCGTTTGCATGAACCGTGTTGTAATGTTGTGCGGCTAGGAGCGGAGGGCTGCGTGTCGCATACCGACGGTTGCGAGAATACAGGTACACAATACTATGTAGACATCGCTGCTATACATCGAAACTTTTATAAGAAGTTTATAAATTAATTTGGCGACGATATAAAAATAAGCATTATTGTTGGATGTATTTTTTATTGAACTTAAGGATATTAAAATAGAATTAAATTAGCTAATGATATTTCTTACTTAAATGAAAATAATTTATATGGCAACACTTTCTGTTTGTGTTGCCACGTAAAATATTTTGAAAGTGTTGCCAATTTAATTTATTTTACTATATAAATTATGTTGCATGTAAGCTTACTGTTAGAGTCTGTAGATATTAAGTGTTTTTATAGAATGAAGTTAAACTTTTAAAAGTGTGTTGAATATTTGGCTGTAGGTAAATTAATTGCAATTGTGTTTCATTTTATTCAATATTGTTTTAAAAATATTGCAATGTGAAGGTAACTTTGTTTTTGCTTTGCGTGATCAATTAAATTCGCTATTTGAATTTTATACAAATTAAACATCTCCTTTAACGAAATTTTATAAATTTGTTAAATGTTAAAAGCGTTAATTTTGCATGGATATAAATAAAATAACGTTTTTTTATCACTTAAAAAAAATGCTTAAATAAAACACCAGTATTTTTTAATCTCACGCATGGTTAGTATTTAAACAAAAAACTAAAAGTGCTTCGATTTTTTAGGTTGCAACACTGGAACTAATGCTCTGTGAAGAATAATGTTGCTATCTTTTATTTTGTTTCAGTGAACTGTTCTATATTCGGTCGAAAGAAGAAGCAATCGAAAGACAAATATCTTGCAAAACATAACGCTGTGTTCGACCAACTGGACGTTGTTACTTACGAGGAAGTTGTCAAATTACCATGTAAGTGTTGCCATACTTTTGTTTGGCCAAAGTTGCCGTGTTGCCACATGATGTGTCGTATTTATGATGTGATACCTGTATATTTACTCACATAACTTGATTTAAAAAAATGGTTTGATAAATTGCCCTTATAATATAATTGTTTTAAAGTGGGGTTTTTTTAACCCTTTCTAATATTTTGAGTAAATAGTTATAAATCCTAGTTTGGTTGCTAGAAACTTTTATTTAATGTATAATATCGATTTTAATTAATGGTAACTATATATTTGTTTTTCTCATTGCAGCGTTCCAACGTAAGACGGTCGTGCTGCTGGGTGCCCACGGCGTCGGTCGTCGTCACATAAAGAACACTCTCATTGCGCGTCATCCCGATCTATACGCTTACCCTATACCGCGTAAGTTTATATACCTTACTAAGAATTATTTATCTTTATCAAATACATTTTGTTTTAATATTTAAGTAGTATGAAAGCTTTAATGAGAAATATAATATAATTACTTCTTGTTTGCAATGCCTTTTTGGGTATTGACTCTAAAGCAATGCCGCTTAGAATCTCATCGCTTTTGGACCCAAAAGAAGGTCTTCAATTGCGGCGGTGCCTTCTAAAATTGATATCCAAAGAATTTTTCCTCCTTCTGATGCTAGGCTACATAATTCGTTTTTTTTAACTAGTTTATTCTGCTTATAGATACAACTCGGCAACCAAGATCTGACGAAGAAAACGGTAGACACTATTACTTTGTGACACACGAGGAAATGATGGCTGACATCGCAGCAAACGAATACTTGGAATACGGTAGGAAATATCAGGACGGTCTTAAAAACTACTTACATACCGAAACCCGTATTATAACGTTCTAAAAACTTAATTGTTCTAGTAGAAGAAAGAGATGGAATTATACAGACAAATAGCGCCATCTCTTTTTAACACGGAACAATAATGTGTTCTAATTCTTTGTAATACGGGTGTTTTTTTCCATTGGTGGCTATTTTTCAAAGTTTATAGTTACCTTGGTCTAGATTTTTGATTAAAAAATCAGAAAATCTGTGTTCTTTCCAATGATCTACTGTCTAGAGAATTGCAGGAACAAAAATTAGAAGTAGTATTTAGTTGAATCTAGATCTCATATTTTGATGACTTTTATCCAAACCATGATTATAACATCACTGGAACTTAAAATACCTACATATATTTATTTGCACATGTAACAGTTTTTGTTAAAAACCCTTTTATGACTGAAACTAAGCACATTCAATGCACTTCTTAACAGTCAACCTCACAACCATTTTCTCTGACCAAACTCCAAAGAGAAACTACCCTCACTATTACAAGTCCAGTTCATACTTTATTTCCACAATATATTAGTTTATGGAAATAAAGTATGAACGACACTCCTTTGCAAAGAAAACGGGCACCTCTGATTCTTTTTCACAATTGGCACAAAATTATTCACCATATAAGTTTTCGAATTATTGAATATTTTATTAGAAAATTGCATGCTAGATTAGATACTTATTCCAAATTTAAAATATTATACTTTATTTTTTATCTTCTTTCTTAAATGCCTTATATTCGACTATATTAATTGGTAAGTTATTAGCAAGTTTGAAGTTCTGTCAACAGCACGTTAGTGGTAACATTTTAACATATTGTTAGTGATTTTGACTGTCTAGTCAACTTCATCTTTAATTCAAATTAGTAAAGTTGAATTTGGGAAAATATTGTTAACACTGTTTTGCTGTTGACCGTAAAAATAAATAAGAAAAATCATATTACTGGTAAAGGTCGTTGTATCTTTAAGGTAAGTACAAACCTCGCCAGGTGGTGTCGCAACCACTGAATGTCGACGAGTTTCTGAAGAAGTATCTACTTAGGCTTCTAAACCGCTATTTTTATTTACATCATCCATATTACATTACCCACAATACCCATGGTATAGGTGCCCATTTTTTTTGCAAAGGAGTGTAACATATCTTTATACCGAACCCGAATTCTTCGTGCTTACACGTGACAGATAGCATTGTATAACTTAGGTACCCACGAGGAGGCTATGTATGGGACGAAGTTGGATACAATTCGTCGCATACATTCGGAGCGAAGGATCGCCATTTTGGATGTCGAGCCGCAAGCGCTGAAGATTCTAAGGACGGCTGAGTTCGCGCCGTATGTCATCTTTATTGCTGCACCGCCGCTTAATAATGTTGCTGATGTGAGTATAAATGCTGTTATAATATTATAAAAAAAGTTATGTGATGTAGTTAGTTCGGATTTAAAAATTAGAAATACATGAGTAAAACTATTTTATAAAAGTTATAGTTATTGAGTTTTTGAAGAAAGCTATTAAGAAGTTAAATATCTTTGTCTAAACAGATACTAACTTTAATCCTGAAAACGCTTTACGTGCCTATATTGTGCCATTTGTGATCCATTAACTGAAGCGAGTTATTTGCTATTTGAGTAAAATTAAAATTATTAACCAAACCTTTTTTTAGTCTTGTAGTATCACCAAAACCTTTTTCTCGAACCTGGTTCAAGAAAGAAAAACTTTAATCCAAATCTAATCGTCCCAAAGTTGCGTATTACATATTTAATATTTTTTCCTGTTATTCCAGTACGACGGCTCCCTAGAGCTCCTAGTCCGGGAGTCGGAGCAACTCCGACGCACGTACGGACACTACTTCGACATCAACATCGTCAACACCGACATCGACGACACTCTCGCGACACTAGAAGCGACACTCGCTCGCATGCGCTCCACGCCTCAATGGGTGCCCGTCTCATGGGTCTACTAGCCCACACTATATGGACCCTGGCTAAGTTTCAAAACTATATTTCTGTTGATCTGTTTCTATTATGGACTGGTTATTGGACTACCTGATGGTTTTCAATTGAATCGAATTGTTAATGTTAGGTGTAATTTTAGTTTTTGGCACTGAGGGAGACAAACAATTTTTCTGCGGGCCAGAAATGATAAATGATCTTCTGCGTTCAAATAGATGGCAGCACAGTCACATAACGTGGAAGTTTTGGATGTTAGCCACTAGATGTCAGTAATATCGCACGCTGCCTTGAACAATTGTAGCGCTATAGTGATTTGAGTATTGAAGTAGTTATTTCTGTCCGGCAGACAAATTGTTTATCGTCTACTCAGTGTCATGTCCCCCATTTGAGGACGTCTTCCTATCGTGGGTAAGTTAACAGACAAAAATTAATTATATGCACAAAGGCTCATACTTAACTTTACACGGATTACTCACACGATTTTAATGATAACCATTCGTTACTGAATTTTATAATGCACTCACTTCGTTCGATTTAAAGACAGTTATAGAGAATATTTTTTTTATTTAATAAAACTTACAGAGTCCATATGTTTTCGTCTGACAAGACTTAATTTATGACCAAAGACAAAAATTTGTAACAGACAAATCACTTATAGCCTAAAAGGTCTATAGATACGATACGAAACGATACGAAAAACTCACGAGGCCGTATTCGTTTTAGCATTATCATTAATCAAATGTCAGCTTTAATACGTACTATGTAGGTTCCGCTTACGGTGATAGCTAAGCAGTTCAAACACACCGCAAAGTTATTCAAAAATGAATCTACAGTGTACGAGTTTAAGCTCATATTTGACAGTTTTAGCAAAACTGATGGTTTTAAAACTACGGCCTCCGTACTGACTTGAATAACAATAGAATAATAAGTCTTCTTTATTTTTCACGATAAAGCTACGACACTGGTATAAATACTTTGCCATCCTATTTTAATAAGAGCTATATAATTACTAATTAGTAATATTCATTCAACATGTTAATTATATTTGCTGTGATTAAGGCTCAATCGATCGGAATTACTCTATTTAGAATCGAATGTGTAGTAAAAAACAAAATAGATTATCTATTCAATTAAAAGATAAAAATAAAAACATCCAACTATAAATATATAAACCTACTTTGTAAGTATAGTTACAAAGATATATATTATGTATTCTAAAAACAATATTTCCACCGATAGTGGCGCCATTAGTTCCATATTTTCCCACCATGAACAGTAACTTATAGTTGCACACGAGTGTTAGTTATAATTTTTAAGTACCTACATAAGATCGAGAGTAATTTTGATCGCTTCAAGGTAGACTTACAAAGTAAGTTTTAATTATACGTCACAAATGAGTTCACAACTCGACGCTTGTTATTCTAGTTACGCAATTATTATTAAATTTTATTAAAAAGACCTTCATTATTATCGAAACAAGTATTAATTTCTACTATCGCAATAAATTTATTTATTGTCACTTAATATTCTAAACGGAAACAGAAAGTCTTAAATAGCGCTTGCATTGTTATTACGTGTATTTAAGCTCAAATTCACACTATATGTGCCAAATGTAGGACAACCAACATTTTCGAGACAAAATACAGTTTTCGAACACCAGCACCCGACACCCACACGATTTTTGGATCAATGTACATAATTATACATTAGTACATAATTTATATAAACAAAAAACTAATTCTCTAGAAATGTACCGTAGCTCAAAATGTTTACTTCAACATTTAAATTTAAGATCTATTCTACCTTTAGTAAACTATTGTAAAATCTTGTCGTTTTCCAACTAAAGGTGTCTATTTTATTGCACTGTGTGATAATTGTTGTAATCGTCTAAAAATATGACAGATGACTTAGTAAGTTACAAAAATCGACTAAAAGCCGCAACGCTAGCAATCACATAAGATCGAGACAACAACACTTCTTGATGTGAATGATAATTCTTAACAATAATTCTTGATGTGAATGATAACGTAATATAATTCACGGGAATAAGCGCGTACAAGCAGACTCTTGCGATCACGACCGGTGTAACCCGGTCGAAACGTCAAGCCCAAAAAAAGGTATTTAAGCATGTACGCGCTTATTCCCGTGAATTATATTACTATAAACATGCAGCGCGATAGTTTAAAAGTTAATAATGATAACGGTACAAAATAGTCCCCTTTCTATAGTAAAGATCACTGCTTTTCCCTAATCTGACATCTAAATGTTGGAATTAAATTGTAGGACTTAGTTGTACTATGTCTGAGTCTAATATTTTCAGACTTTACAATTATCTGACACAGTGCCACTGTATTCCTTAGTTGGAGACCGGTCTATTGACTATATCACAGGATTAGAATTCACAGGGTTGCAAGAATCATAATAGTCATTTGTTTCATTACATTATATTTCAAAATTTTTTGTATTTGTACTTATTGCTTTGTCGTAAGAGTTTGTTGCATGGTTTAAATATAAGTGTTTTGTTTTTTATGGTGCCATGGAAAACGAAGTGATGAATAACTTATAAGGATTTTAAATTCATAATATTGTTATTGTTTTTATTGATTTTAAGGGCTTGTTAAACTTGAAAAAGTTATCGTTGTACTCGGAATTTTCTTATCTTGAATAAATTGTTACCAACTCAATGCAAGGCTTATAAGCCGACTGTTATGTACAATCTTTTGCTATTTATTCGGAAAGGTTCTAACTGCGGCCTCAGGGGCTCAGGTGTTTAAACGTACAAACGATTTCACACCGTGAGGCTAAGGTATCGAACTATGCTCAAGTCGTCCGTGGCGCCATCTATTCATAGTTGTCATAAGCTTTTCACCAGTATTTTTGTCTACTCTACACATGAAATGTGGCTATATAAGAAAATACTTTTCCTTGGAAGAATATTTTGAATATACCCCGAATACTCAAATTTGACTTAAATTTAAGGCGTTCTTAAATACCTATCTGTCACAACTTAAATCATAAAGTTACGGAGACATCATGAGACCTACTGCTGCAATTAAAGGCTTAAATGGGTATAGATAGTAAGTAAACCAACTCGCTGAAATCTAAGTGGTTGCTTACTTAAGTCGATACTAAGGAATCCCTTAAGTACCCATTCAAGTCTCTGTGTGCAGCGTTAAGACTCATGATGTCTCTGGTTGCAGTAAATGGTGATTTAAAATTAAATTGCGTTTGACTTTTGAGTATTCGGTGGTTAGCCACATATATGTGTGTTATATAGTTTTTTCTCGCCTGCACTAAATACATTCCTGTATATAAATATATTGAACGAGTAGCGGAATTTTACTATATAACTCTCACTGTTTCACTATTTATACTTTTCAATGTAATTAGGGTAAGTAGGGTTTGTTGTAAGGGTTGATTATCATTTCGGAGTTTTACTTAATTATATTTGTTTCATCAATTATGGAATTTCAAGTATAACGTGCATGATTGCTCAATAAAGGTAAAGGATAAAATATACATATTGTGTGTGAATGAATGAACTAAATTAAAAACAACGATTAAATGTGAATATAAAATGATAGCGCTTTAATGGTAAATGGGACGTTAAATTCAGTACTTCTATACTCGAAGTTCCATTAATAAGTCATTATTATTATGCGTTCTATTGCAACCACTTATAGCAAACAAATTATAGGCTAAGTTAAAATAAGTGTCAGGTTTGCGTTTTTTATTTGTTGTGAATTTTATTTAATCGTATTTTTTAACCAAATTTTTTCAGATGTTGTTTCTATTTAATCGTCGATTTGATTTTTATTGTAACTTAGGGTAATCAATCAATAGTAAATGAAAGTAGCTAAATTAATCATACAATATTGAATTTAATTAACATAGTTATTTATTATAACGCGGCGGAGCGAGCTGACGTGCGGGTAGCACTATCGTTGGTTAAGTGTTCAGTGTTGCCAGTTTACATAATACAATTATTTACCGAACATAAATATTATAGATCAAATTACGTTGCTATTGAAATTTGAGAAATTTTATTATATCTGTTTGCAAATCTAGATTTTTAATTTAATTTTACAATACTATAAGTAACAATCTACGTAATATTTATATAAAACGCGTGCGAGATATAGATATTTAATAGTTAAAATCATATATAATTATAAGACGTGTTTCTTTTTAAATATTTATTATAATAGGCCCACTTTACGAAACTTGGATTTCAAGTTACACTGTTTTCTATGAGAGACGTGTATACGTGAACGATGAGGTTAAAATCATTGATAATAATATTGAAACTGGGACAGAAATATACATTAACTGAGAAATAATACCGCAGTGTTATGTCCCATACTCTTTTCACTGTTAAAACAGCTATTTTGCAATCGCAATTGGTCATTTGCCTATATTTAGGCAACAGGGTTACTTTACCAGAGCGAAAGTCAATGTGTAATGTCAGATTTACACTAAACGAGAGAATGCTTGTTTTATCCCCCACCCAATCAAATTCTATTACAATTTCAAATATTTTTATGGGTTGGGGATAGAATGAGCATTCGCTAGTTTGGTGTCAATCGGCCTAAAGAAGCAAACGACGAAAAGAAAATTTAACTTCTTTCATGTAATTTTAGACACAAGTCTCAAAATTCATTGGCATGAAAATGTTGGTAAATGACCAAGTGTTCTTGCCCTATTACACATGTTTGCTTTATAAGAACAAAGTTATTGTTTCAAAAATATATAATGTTGATTTTCTATAATATAATGTTTTGATGTTAGTAAATGCTTTATGATTATGAAATCAAATAGCGAATTTATTTATGTTTCTCTATTATTAGTGGCTAGTGCTGCTCTATGGGATGCGTGGTCGAGATTATATCTCACATTATAGTAATATTATTATATGTAATTAATAGTATATTTATCCAAGAGTATTTCAAAGTTATAAGCGTCACGAATAAATACACCTGGTCCCTAAACATTCCATTTTCGATTTGTTCATGTTTATTAACTTATTATTAAATAATATCACTCAAGTGTTAAATTAATTTTATTTTTAATCATGTGATTTTTTTGTTAAGGACGTGTTACTTCGTTAAATAAGTCATCTTAATGTACTTATTTCGTTTATAGCACTAGGTATCCAAAGGGTTAATTTTCCTGTGGTTTTATGTTCAAACTTAAATGATTTGCATCACAACATTATCTTTAGGAACAATATTCCAAAAAGTAGCTTAAATTAAGAGTATTAAAAGTTTAAATGTAAAATCACATGAAATCAAACGAAACTTAAACTAAAGTTAAATGTAATACCTACTAATTTAATTCTTAAATTGTAATGTTTGATTTAAGGCGATTCGTACAAAATGCAAATAAGGCAGACTTGTTTGTTCGAGCGATTCGAATCGTCCTAATTCAAACATTTCCATAAACTACAAACGAGTATGACGTAACAGTATGATATCAAAACAAGAAAACTGTCAAAACGTGGTTTATACCTGAATCAAACAAAGATGACTGAAGTAAAATCTTATTATAATAACTGTTAACAATTGAATAAACGGCACAAAATATTATGTGGTTTCATTTGAATTCTTAACCCACCCTCCTACTCTTATTAGGCAGCATGAAACGACGTGCCTTGACATCCCAAGGTATGATACCACGTGCTGGCATAAGACAAGAAGCTACAGCTACGGTATCAGAATAGATATCAAAAACCTAATAATAATTCAAAACCCATTAAAGTAAGGTACTTACTGGATTAGTTATTTACTATACAATAAATAAAATAAATAAATATACAAATAATGTTGGAAATAAGAAATTAATTTATACCGATCCGTTAGTCAATGTCAGCACTTACTAGTACCTACTACTTATACTACTCGCGCTTGGTGGCTATAATATCTTCGAGATACCAAGAATATGTAACATACTGGGTAGATTGATTCCCTTAATAGTTTTTAAACGAGTTCTAATGAAGCGTAATGATAGAATAATGTAAAAAAGACGATGTAGCTATGTCTACATAATGTCTCTTGACTGACTGACTAATGAGTCTTGTCTCATTAACCTGATGGCCGGTTGACCTAATTCTGAGCTTCCTAATATCAAAACATCGTCTCAAAAAATATTACGGGTAAATTATTTGAAAATCGATTATATTCTGGAAAATATAAGATAGCGGCAACACTGACATCACCGACATTTTGAATTATTTGACAGACTTGAGTAGGTACTTGACAGAAGCACTTTATTTTAATCTGTGGTACGACTAGAGCTTGTTTGTTGTGTGGTAATCGATTCCGTAAATATTTTATTTATTTGTTCCCATAGTGCTATAAAATTCTGTTTATTGTGGTTATTTCAATTATTAAATAGAAGAGGAAGTCATTATCCATCATGGATCAACGAGAGCGTCGATCTAATGCGGGCAATCGCATGGCGAAATTGCTTGATGAAGAAGAGGATGTTGACGAGTTTTATACAACAACTTACGGCGGTTTTGATGAAGCTGAGGAAGACAATGATTATAAGTATGTTATTTTTACAGTTTATAATACTATCTACCCGTTAGTTACTAACTAGTTACCTGGTAAATGGTAAACAAGCTACTATTTAGGTAACGGTATTGCTTGTCTTATTCTCGGTAATCTAACAGTTTTGGTTTGTTATTAAAGCTTAAAAGACTGCTGAAGCAAGTAAATAAGTGTCTAGAAATTATTTGTTATTGTATTCACTGACTGTGATACATAGCCAATCATAACAAATAAATACATGAAGTGCGGTTGCATTATTGTGTTTTGATTTGTTGGTGTATGATTATATAATACTAGCTGATCCCCGCGACTTCGTCCGCGTCAATTTCTGTTATTATGACCACGATTAAGAAGTTAAAAAAAAAAGTATTTCTGCGTAAATGATAATTAAGTATATATAATTAGTATAGATTATGTTGATAAAACTCTGTAGCAAATAATTGGCAATAATGCATTAATTTCGACCAAATGATTACCTTAAAAAAGGTTATAGTGAGTCAATTTTAAAAGATAGACATATACTGTCGCAGACATTTTTTTAGATCATTCAAAGAGGAACAATTCTTTCATACATATATTTTGGGTAACTCGAACCGTTTACGCAGCGCACCCAACGGAAGCTTTCAAGTATGAATATTTTCCCCCGTTTTTGTGACATTTTTCACTGCTGCTTCGCTCCTATTGGTCGCAGCGTGATGTTATATATCCTAAAGCCTTCCTCGATAAATGGACTATCTAACACAAAAAGATTTTTTCAATTCTAACCAGTACTTCCTGAGATTAGCGCGTTCAACCAAACAAACAAACAAACTCTTCAGCTTTATAATATTATAGTATAGATTAGTATAGATAATGCATTAATTTCGACCAAATGATTACCTTAAAAAAGGTTATAGTGAGTCAATTTTAAAAGATAGACATATACTGTCGCAGACATTTTTTTAGATCATTCAAAGAGGAACAATTCTTTCATACATATATTTTGGGTAACTCGAACCGTTTACGCAGCGCACGCAACGGAAGCTTTCAAGTATGAATATTTTCCCCCGTTTTTGTGACATTTTTCACTGCTGCTTCGCTCCTATTGGTCGCAGCGTGATGTTATATATCCTAAAGCCTTCCTCGATAAATGGACTATCTAACACAAAAAGATTTTTTCAATTCTAACCAGTACTTCCTGAGATTAGCGCGTTCAACCAAACAAACAAACTCTTCAGCTTTATAATATTAGTATAGATAATGCATTAATTTCGACCAAATGATTACCTTAAAAAAGGTTATAGTGAGTCAATTTTAAAAGATAGACATATACTGTTGCAGACATTTTTTTAGATCATTCAAAGAGGAACAATTCTTTCATACATATATTTTGGGTAACTCGAACCGTTTACGCAGCGCACGCAACGGAAGCTTTCAAGTATGAATATTTTCCCCCGTTTTGGTGACATTTTTCACTGCTGCTTCGCTCCTATTGGTCGCAGCGTGATGTTATATATCCTAAAGCCTTCCTCGATAAATGGACTATCTAACACAAAAAGATTTTTTCAATTCTAACCAGTACTTCCTGAGATTAGCGCGTTCAACTAAACAAACAAACAAACTCTTCAGCTTTATAATATTATAGTATAGATAATGCATTAATTTCGACCAAATGATTACCTTAAAAAAGGTTATAGTGAGTCAATTTTAAAAGATAGACATATACTGTCGCAGACATTTTTTTAGATCATTCAAAGAGGAACAATTCTTTCATACATATATTTTGGGTAACTCGAACCGTTTACGCAGCGCACGCAACGGAAGCTTTCAAGTATGAATATTTTCCCCCGTTTTGGTGACATTTTTCACTGCTGCTTCGCTCCTATTGGTCGCAGCGTGATGTTATATATCCTAAAGCCTTCCTCGATAAATGGACTATCTAACACAAAAAGATTTTTTCAATTCTAACCAGTACTTCCTGAGATTAGCGCGTTCAACCAAACAAACAAACAAACTCTTCAGCTTTATAATATTAGTATAGATGTACTAACCCGCGTGTCCGTCTGCGTGTATATTGTTTATTGAGGCTAAAATTAGCTTATGTACTTTCTTGGAATCTATACATACCTGCCTCATATCAAGTTTCATAAAAATCGGTTTTCCTGTAAAAGTGTACACACAAACAGTTACTTTTTCATTATTATGGATAAATACAGTTGAACGTAGTTAAGTTATTATAAGTTAATTAAAAAAATACATAAATAAACATGAACCTTAAAAAGTAAGCAGAACAGTTAGTAATCTTCAAACTATTGACAATATTTTTTTTCAATTTTTAGACTAGAACGAGAACAGGATGACATAGTAGACTCAGATTTCAGTATAGATGAGGCCGATGAACCTGCTTCAGATCAGGAGACGGAAGAGAAACAGATAAGGAAAAGTGGTACAAAAGTCTACAAGGTACAGATAACTACAACTTTGCCATTTACCAGGGTTGCACTGGACAATTATCAAGACAATTATCTTAATAATTATGTATTGATAATATTATCCTGATAATTTGCAACCCTACCATTTACCTACCTATTAAGCGTTATAATGTTTTACAGTACAAAAGCATACATTATAAACTCTTCTTTAAATTTTTAATAATGTATGTTAATACCTTCTTCAATTGTTTTCCATATTGCTGAGTGAGGTGATAGTGTGATATTTTCAAGTTTCTGCATCACTTGTATCTTAACTATAGACTCATTAATAAATTTGTAGAAAATAAACACACTATTAAATTCTGTAATATATAATTTCATCTGATAGCACTATTCTATTACATTGTATATTTTACTATGCTGCTACAAACAATGTTGAGTGCTGTTTTTTTTTGTAATTTGTCAGAATTATATTATTATATCTCTGTATGACTAGGACCCCAACAAAAAGAAGAAAGTACCAGGTGCTGCCCCAACACCAACCTTGGGTGATAAAGTAAAAAAGATTAATGAAAGGAAAATAAAGGAACCCAAACCCAAACAAGAAAAGAGTATTAAAACTGAAAGAATACTTGATTCATCTATAGGTAAGATATTTGGCTTAGAACTCTATTATCTATTTTGTTTGCCAGTTTGGTGTCTCTGAAGTCAGAGTTTGATTATTTTTGACATTATTCGTGAGTGCTATATTCTACAACTAGCTGATCCCCGCGACTTCGTCCGCGTCAATTTCTGTTATTATGACCACGATTAAGAAGTTAAAAAAAAAAGTATTTCTGCGTAAATGATAATTATATATAACTAGCTGATCCCCGCGACTTCGTCCGCGTCAATTTCTGTTATTATGACCACGATTAAGAAGTTAAAAAAAAAAGTATTTCTGCGTAAATGATAATTATATATAATTAGTATAGATTATGTTGATAAAACTCTGTAGCAAATAATTGGCAATAATGCATTAATTTCGACCAAATGATTACCTTAAAAAAGGTTATAGTGAGTCAATTTTAAAAGATAGACATATACTGTCGCAGACATTTTTTTAGATCATTCAAAGAGGAACAATTCTTTCATACATATATTTTGGGTAACTCGAACCGTTTACGCAGCGCACCCAACGGAAGCTTTCAAGTATGAATATTTTCCCCCGTTTTTGTGACATTTTTCACTGCTGCTTCGCTCCTATTGGTCGCAGCGTGATGTTATATATCCTAAAGCCTTCCTCGATAAATGGACTATCTAACACAAAAAGATTTTTTCAATTCTAACCAGTACTTCCTGAGATTAGCGCGTTCAACCAAACAAACAAACAAACTCTTCAGCTTTATAATATTATAGTATAGATTAGTATAGATAATGCATTAATTTCGACCAAATGATTACCTTAAAAAAGGTTATAGTGAGTCAATTTTAAAAGATAGACATATACTGTCGCAGACATTTTTTTAGATCATTCAAAGAGGAACAATTCTTTCATACATATATTTTGGGTAACTCGAACCGTTTACGCAGCGCACGCAACGGAAGCTTTCAAGTATGAATATTTTCCCCCGTTTTTGTGACATTTTTCACTGCTGCTTCGCTCCTATTGGTCGCAGCGTGATGTTATATATCCTAAAGCCTTCCTCGATAAATGGACTATCTAACACAAAAAGATTTTTTCAATTCTAACCAGTACTTCCTGAGATTAGCGCGTTCAACCAAACAAACAAACAAACAAACTCTTCAGCTTTATAATATTAGTATAGATTAGTATAGATTATGTTGATAAAACTCTGTAGCAAATAATTGGCAATAATGCATTAATTTCGACCAAATGATTACCTTAAAAAAGGTTATAGTGAGTCAATTTTAAAAGATAGACATATACTGTCGCAGACATTTTTTTAGATCATTCAAAGAGGAACAATTCTTTCATACATATATTTTGGGTAACTCGAACCGTTTACGCAGCGCACCCAACGGAAGCTTTCAAGTATGAATATTTTCCCCCGTTTTTGTGACATTTTTCACTGCTGCTTCGCTCCTATTGGTCGCAGCGTGATGTTATATATCCTAAAGCCTTCCTCGATAAATGGACTATCTAACACAAAAAGATTTTTTCAATTCTAACCAGTACTTCCTGAGATTAGCGCGTTCAACCAAACAAACAAACAAACAAACAAACTCTTCAGCTTTATAATATTATATAGTATAGATTAGTATAGATAATGCATTAATTTCGACCAAATGATTACCTTAAAAAAGGTTATAGTGAGTCAATTTTAAAAGATAGACATATACTGTCGCAGACATTTTTTTAGATCATTCAAAGAGGAACAATTCTTTCATACATATATTTTGGGTAACTCGAACCGTTTACGCAGCGCACGCAACGGAAGCTTTCAAGTATGAATATTTTCCCCCGTTTTTGTGACATTTTTCACTGCTGCTTCGCTCCTATTGGTCGCAGCGTGATGTTATATATCCTAAAGCCTTCCTCGATAAATGGACTATCTAACACAAAAAGATTTTTTCAATTCTAACCAGTACTTCCTGAGATTAGCGCGTTCAACCAAACAAACAAACAAACAAACTCTTCAGCTTTATAATATTAGTATAGATAATGCATTAATTTCGACCAAATGATTACCTTAAAAAAGGTTATAGTGAGTCAATTTTAAAAGATAGACATATACTGTTGCAGACATTTTTTTAGATCATTCAAAGAGGAACAATTCTTTCATACATATATTTTGGGTAACTCGAACCGTTTACGCAGCGCACGCAACGGAAGCTTTCAAGTATGAATATTTTCCCCCGTTTTGGTGACATTTTTCACTGCTGCTTCGCTCCTATTGGTCGCAGCGTGATGTTATATATCCTAAAGCCTTCCTCGATAAATGGACTATCTAACACAAAAAGATTTTTTCAATTCTAACCAGTACTTCCTGAGATTAGCGCGTTCAACCAAACAAACAAACAAACTCTTCAGCTTTATAATATTAGTATAGATAATGCATTAATTTCGACCAAATGATTACCTTAAAAAAGGTTATAGTGAGTCAATTTTAAAAGATAGACATATACTGTCGCAGACATTTTTTTAGATCTTTCAAAGAGGAACAATTCTTTCATACATATATTTTGGGTAACTCGAACCGTTTACGCAGCGCACGCAACGGAAGCTTTCAAGTATGAATATTTTCCCCCGTTTTGGTGACATTTTTCACTGCTGCTTCGCTCCTATTGGTCGCAGCGTGATGTTATATATCCTAAAGCCTTCCTCGATAAATGGACTATCTAACACAAAAAGATTTTTTCAATTCTAACCAGTACTTCCTGAGATTAGCGCGTTCAACCAAACAAACAAACAAACTCTTCAGCTTTATAATATTAGTATAGATAATGCATTAATTTCGACCAAATGATTACCTTAAAAAAGGTTATAGTGAGTCAATTTTAAAAGATAGACATATACTGTCGCAGACATTTTTTTAGATCATTCAAAGAGGAACAATTCTTTCATACATATATTTTGGGTAACTCGAACCGTTTACGCAGCGCACCCAACGGAAGCTTTCAAGTATGAATATTTTCCCCCGTTTTTGTGACATTTTTCACTGCTGCTTCGCTCCTATTGGTCGCAGCGTGATGTTATATATCCTAAAGCCTTCCTCGATAAATGGACTATCTAACACAAAAAGATTTTTTCAATTCTAACCAGTACTTCCTGAGATTAGCGCGTTCAACCAAACAAACAAACAAACTCTTCAGCTTTATAATATTATAGTATAGATTAGTATAGATAATGCATTAATTTCGACCAAATGATTACCTTAAAAAAGGTTATAGTGAGTCAATTTTAAAAGATAGACATATACTGTCGCAGACATTTTTTTAGATCATTCAAAGAGGAACAATTCTTTCATACATATATTTTGGGTAACTCGAACCGTTTACGCAGCGCACGCAACGGAAGCTTTCAAGTATGAATATTTTCCCCCGTTTTTGTGACATTTTTCACTGCTGCTTCGCTCCTATTGGTCGCAGCGTGATGTTATATATCCTAAAGCCTTCCTCGATAAATGGACTATCTAACACAAAAAGATTTTTTCAATTCTAACCAGTACTTCCTGAGATTAGCGCGTTCAACCAAACAAACAAACAAACAAACTCTTCAGCTTTATAATATTAGTATAGATTAGTATAGATTATGTTGATAAAACTCTGTAGCAAATAATTGGCAATAATGCATTAATTTCGACCAAATGATTACCTTAAAAAAGGTTATAGTGAGTCAATTTTAAAAGATAGACATATACTGTCGCAGACATTTTTTTAGATCATTCAAAGAGGAACAATTCTTTCATACATATATTTTGGGTAACTCGAACCGTTTACGCAGCGCACCCAACGGAAGCTTTCAAGTATGAATATTTTCCCCCGTTTTTGTGACATTTTTCACTGCTGCTTCGCTCCTATTGGTCGCAGCGTGATGTTATATATCCTAAAGCCTTCCTCGATAAATGGACTATCTAACACAAAAAGATTTTTTCAATTCTAACCAGTACTTCCTGAGATTAGCGCGTTCAACCAAACAAACAAACAAACAAACAAACTCTTCAGCTTTATAATATTATATAGTATAGATTAGTATAGATAATGCATTAATTTCGACCAAATGATTACCTTAAAAAAGGTTATAGTGAGTCAATTTTAAAAGATAGACATATACTGTCGCAGACATTTTTTTAGATCATTCAAAGAGGAACAATTCTTTCATACATATATTTTGGGTAACTCGAACCGTTTACGCAGCGCACGCAACGGAAGCTTTCAAGTATGAATATTTTCCCCCGTTTTTGTGACATTTTTCACTGCTGCTTCGCTCCTATTGGTCGCAGCGTGATGTTATATATCCTAAAGCCTTCCTCGATAAATGGACTATCTAACACAAAAAGATTTTTTCAATTCTAACCAGTACTTCCTGAGATTAGCGCGTTCAACCAAACAAACAAACAAACAAACTCTTCAGCTTTATAATATTAGTATAGATAATGCATTAATTTCGACCAAATGATTACCTTAAAAAAGGTTATAGTGAGTCAATTTTAAAAGATAGACATATACTGTTGCAGACATTTTTTTAGATCATTCAAAGAGGAACAATTCTTTCATACATATATTTTGGGTAACTCGAACCGTTTACGCAGCGCACGCAACGGAAGCTTTCAAGTATGAATATTTTCCCCCGTTTTGGTGACATTTTTCACTGCTGCTTCGCTCCTATTGGTCGCAGCGTGATGTTATATATCCTAAAGCCTTCCTCGATAAATGGACTATCTAACACAAAAAGATTTTTTCAATTCTAACCAGTACTTCCTGAGATTAGCGCGTTCAACCAAACAAACAAACAAACTCTTCAGCTTTATAATATTAGTATAGATAATGCATTAATTTCGACCAAATGATTACCTTAAAAAAGGTTATAGTGAGTCAATTTTAAAAGATAGACATATACTGTCGCAGACATTTTTTTAGATCTTTCAAAGAGGAACAATTCTTTCATACATATATTTTGGGTAACTCGAACCGTTTACGCAGCGCACGCAACGGAAGCTTTCAAGTATGAATATTTTCCCCCGTTTTGGTGACATTTTTCACTGCTGCTTCGCTCCTATTGGTCGCAGCGTGATGTTATATATCCTAAAGCCTTCCTCGATAAATGGACTATCTAACACAAAAAGATTTTTTCAATTCTAACCAGTACTTCCTGAGATTAGCGCGTTCAACCAAACAAACAAACAAACTCTTCAGCTTTATAATATTAGTATAGATAATGCATTAATTTCGACCAAATGATTACCTTAAAAAAGGTTATAGTGAGTCAATTTTAAAAGATAGACATATACTGTCGCAGACATTTTTTTAGATCATTCAAAGAGGAACAATTCTTTCATACATATATTTTGGGTAACTCGAACCGTTTACGCAGCGCACGCAACGGAAGCTTTCAAGTATGAATATTTTCCCCTGTTTTTGTGACATTTTTCACTGCTGCTTCGCTCCTATTGGTCGCAGCGTGATGATATATATCCTAAAGCCTTCCTCGATAAATGGACTATCTAACACAAAAAGATTTTTTCAATTCTAACCAGTACTTCCTGAGATTAGCGCGTTCAACCAAACAAACAAACAAACAAACTCTTCAGCTTTATAATATTAGTATAGATAATGCATTAATTTCGACCAAATGATTACCTTAAAAAAGGTTATAGTGAGTCAATTTTAAAAGATAGACATATACTGTCGCAGACATTTTTTTAGATCATTCAAAGAGGAACAATTCTTTCATACATATATTTTGGGTAACTCGAACCGTTTACGCAGCGCACGCAACGGAAGCTTTCAAGTATGAATATTTTCCCCCGTTTTTGTGACATTTTTCACTGCTGCTTCGCTCCTATTGGTCGCAGCGTGATGTTATATATCCTAAAGCCTTCCTCGATAAATGGACTATCTAACACAAAAAGATTTTTTCAATTCTAACCAGTACTTCCTGAGATTAGCGCGTTCAACCAAACAAACAAACAAACAAACTCTTCAGCTTTATAATATTAGTATAGATTAGTATAGATTATGTTGATAAAACTCTGTAGCAAATAATTGGCAATAATGCATTAATTTCGACCAAATGATTACCTTAAAAAAGGTTATAGTGAGTCAATTTTAAAAGATAGACATATACTGTCGCAGACATTTTTTTAGATCATTCAAAGAGGAACAATTCTTTCATACATATATTTTGGGTAACTCGAACCGTTTACGCAGCGCACCCAACGGAAGCTTTCAAGTATGAATATTTTCCCCCGTTTTTGTGACATTTTTCACTGCTGCTTCGCTCCTATTGGTCGCAGCGTGATGTTATATATCCTAAAGCCTTCCTCGATAAATGGACTATCTAACACAAAAAGATTTTTCAATTCTAACCAGTACTTCCTGAGATTAGCGCGTTCAACCAAACAAACAAACAAACAAACAAACTCTTCAGCTTTATAATATTATATAGTATAGATTAGTATAGATAATGCATTAATTTCGACCAAATGATTACCTTAAAAAAGGTTATAGTGAGTCAATTTTAAAAGATAGACATATACTGTCGCAGACATTTTTTTAGATCATTCAAAGAGGAACAATTCTTTCATACATATATTTTGGGTAACTCGAACCGTTTACGCAGCGCACGCAACGGAAGCTTTCAAGTATGAATATTTTCCCCCGTTTTTGTGACATTTTTCACTGCTGCTTCGCTCCTATTGGTCGCAGCGTGATGTTATATATCCTAAAGCCTTCCTCGATAAATGGACTATCTAACACAAAAAGATTTTTTCAATTCTAACCAGTACTTCCTGAGATTAGCGCGTTCAACCAAACAAACAAACAAACAAACTCTTCAGCTTTATAATATTAGTATAGATAATGCATTAATTTCGACCAAATGATTACCTTAAAAAAGGTTATAGTGAGTCAATTTTAAAAGATAGACATATACTGTTGCAGACATTTTTTTAGATCATTCAAAGAGGAACAATTCTTTCATACATATATTTTGGGTAACTCGAACCGTTTACGCAGCGCACGCAACGGAAGCTTTCAAGTATGAATATTTTCCCCCGTTTTGGTGACATTTTTCACTGCTGCTTCGCTCCTATTGGTCGCAGCGTGATGTTATATATCCTAAAGCCTTCCTCGATAAATGGACTATCTAACACAAAAAGATTTTTTCAATTCTAACCAGTACTTCCTGAGATTAGCGCGTTCAACCAAACAAACAAACAAACTCTTCAGCTTTATAATATTAGTATAGATAATGCATTAATTTCGACCAAATGATTACCTTAAAAAAGGTTATAGTGAGTCAATTTTAAAAGATAGACATATACTGTCGCAGACATTTTTTTAGATCTTTCAAAGAGGAACAATTCTTTCATACATATATTTTGGGTAACTCGAACCGTTTACGCAGCGCACGCAACGGAAGCTTTCAAGTATGAATATTTTCCCCCGTTTTGGTGACATTTTTCACTGCTGCTTCGCTCCTATTGGTCGCAGCGTGATGTTATATATCCTAAAGCCTTCCTCGATAAATGGACTATCTAACACAAAAAGATTTTTTCAATTCTAACCAGTACTTCCTGAGATTAGCGCGTTCAACCAAACAAACAAACAAACTCTTCAGCTTTATAATATTATAGTATAGATAATGCATTAATTTCGACCAAATGATTACCTTAAAAAAGGTTATAGTGAGTCAATTTTAAAAGATAGACATATACTGTCGCAGACATTTTTTTAGATCATTCAAAGAGGAACAATTCTTTCATACATATATTTTGGGTAACTCGAACCGTTTACGCAGCGCACGCAACGGAAGCTTTCAAGTATGAATATTTTCCCCCGTTTTGGTGACATTTTTCACTGCTGCTTCGCTCCTATTGGTCGCAGCGTGATGTTATATATCCTAAAGCCTTCCTCGATAAATGGACTATCTAACACAAAAAGATTTTTTCAATTCTAACCAGTACTTCCTGAGATTAGCGCGTTCAACCAAACAAACAAACAAACTCTTCAGCTTTATAATATTAGTATAGATTAATATGTTAATGCATGCGGGTCTATAGCCATTGGCTCATCTAAAATAATTAATTCTTCTTAAATAAATAATCTTGGATAAAACTTATCTAAGTTTTAAATATATTTTTGTATTTAACTATGTACTTACTATTTACTATGTATAATTTAAAAACTAAAATTGTAACAAGTAGACTGAAAAATGAAAAAAAAATAGAAAAATATTGTTTACATAATATTTGAAATAAATTCTTTTTTTTTTGTTCCAGAACGCAAATCAATCAGGCAAAGCACAGCAGTAAAGTCAGCAGAAACGCAGCAACGTATTAAAATCAGGTCGGCACTGAAAAAGAAAAAGCCTAAGAAAGTTGAAGACCGGATGCCGACACAGGAAGAGTTGCTTGAAGAGGCTCTTATCACAGAGAAAGAAAATCTTAAGAGTTTGGGTATGTTTAATGTATATATTTTGATATTATTTGAGATATCTCTTAAACAATGCTCGAAAGACACTAGTGTGGGAATAGCCTTATTGTATCCAATGTAAGTGATAAATAGGTGTTTAAGCTTTAAGCTAGGCTAAGCTTTCACCTTAAAAAACTTAATACAATCTGTAACCATCTGATATTTTGAATAAAAAAAAAAACATTTTTAAAACTAGACAGGGTTTTGAGAATTTCGAAAATATTATACTTAAAGTCACTATTCCATTGCATCAAATCTATTATTTAGAGATAGTGTTAATGCAATCTGAATTGGTATTTGTGGAGATAGTGCTAGGGTCGACTTTTGCTTAACATTTCTATATTTGAATGTTTCCAGAGCGATTCGAACAAATTGAATTGGAAAGGAAAAAGATTCGGCCAATAAAGAAGACTATTACAGGACCTGTAATTAGGTAATATTTAATATTGTAATTGAATTAGTATTATATATTTTTATACTGCTGTTATTTATTTTAAGTATTTTGTTTTAAAGGTATCATTCGTTTGCTGTGCCTATAGAAGAAATCCCAGAAGTAGATGATAAATTGGTCAACTTAACCCCACTAGTAGATCTCAATTTGAGTGATATTATCAAAAGTGAAGAAGGTATGTGTTACCTTAAATATTCATATTAAACAGGATTTTTTCAATATTTATTTACTTTATCTAAAGCTTGACAGAGATTTGTTATAGACTAAGGGCCGATTTCTCCAACGCCAGATAATTTTTATTCGAGAGATAAAATTGGTGTTTGACAGATTTTGTATTGAAGACCTGTCGAAAATTCTAAATTATTCCTCTGATAAAATTATCTGGCATTGGAAAAATCAGCCCTAGGTGATTATAATTATTTAATACCATCAATATACTCCATTTATACCTTTGGACCAATTTTACTTTGTTGGGCGTTTGAAATTTTCTCCAATAAATAACTTGTTTCATTAAACAGTGGAATATTCATAGTATATCAGTAAAAATAAAAACCAAACTTTTCATATTGTCATTTAACTAACACCTTACTAATATTTCAGAATTACTTGCTTCCGGTGACATAGACATGAGTGAGGTGAAAACTGAAATGCCAGATGACAATATTGAGAAAATGGAGCCTGAAACTAAGATGAACATAGATGTTATCGGTCCTGATGAAGAGGTTAACATTGAGGATGTTACTGCGTAAGTGTTTACAGTCCATACTCATTTTTTAAAATTTTTTTTACGTCTATTTATTCTCATATTATTATTCTTTATTGCATTTCCACAATGATTTTACTGACTACAGTGCAGTATTATCTTGCTCTAGTAATGATTTTGAACTTTTGTGTATCAATCGAGGACTATATACCTTAGGCAGGTTCAGATTCTTATTTGTATCCTCCGAACAAAAGAGGCTTTTGTATGTATAGGAGAGAGCTGTAAATCTGTCTAGTATAACTGATATTAACCAAATACTTTTGATTTGTGTTTTTAACTTGATTTTATTGTTTCTATCTACCAATGAAAACAGCTATCCTGCATTTAGCTTATCATTGGATATTTAGGTATGAAATATAGACAAGGTTTTTTAAAAATTCTTTCAGTTAAACCTCACAAGCTCCTCAGAAACTGTTATAATATACTTATTCAATTATATATTTGTTTCAGTAAAGAAGAAAAACCTATGAAAAAGAAAGAAAACACACGATACCACGAGCGCACACTGCTTTCGTTTGAGAACGATATCAAAGACAAAGCCTTTAACTCTTGCTTCCCGAAGTCCAAGCCAAAGAAGCGACGACAAATGCTGTGTGCTGTTACTAAGTATGTATCTTACCTTATTTTTCCTTACTACCTACTTGATTACCAAAAAAATTAAATCGCATCTTCTGTTTGAAATTGAAAGCGAAATATCCTCGAGTATCACCGATTTCAAAGTGTAGCTAGCTCTGATGTTCGATCCCCGGACGAGTCAATGTAGAAAATCACTTTTCTACATTGTCTCGTCAGGTGTTTGTGGTACCTTCGATGTATCATAATTCCATAAAACAAGTGCTTTAGCTACTTACTTTGGGTTCAGAACAATGTATGTGACATCCGCATTCATTCATTCATTTATTTAAATTATAATCCATATTTTCTATTCTAGGAGGCCAGCTCGCTACATTGATCCGATCACCAAACTGCCTTACAGAAGCGTCGACGCTTTTCGGATCATACGAGAAGCTTACTACCAACAGTTAGAAGCCAGAGGTGATAGGAACGACCCACAGTTAGCTGCCTGGCTTCAATGGAGACGGGCCGACCACGCTAGCACATACGTACAGATACATATTAAATAAATCATAAACCAATGAGCAGTAGAACACATAAAAGGTTAATAAAATAAACAAATAAATAACAAAAAAAAAATTCATGCATAATGAATTTGTGAAAATAGGCACGAAATGCTTTCTCCATATTGTTTTGTAGCTAATATTTAGAATCGTAATAGAATTTATAAAAACAATTACTAAGCAATGCAAAATATAATAAACCTCAAAGTTGATAATCTAGTACTTGTCTCAATAGTATTAATTTTTCAAATAAAAATCGATATTTTAAGCAAACATGTTCGTAAAGCAGGCTCATATTCGAACTAATTCAATTTGTAGTTTAATTGTAGTGTAAATATTATCTAAATAAAATATCAATTAATGTAATTAGTTGTTTCATTAATGATCAATACTGTGAAAGGATTCTTGTCATATTCCTCTCTTTTTCACTCTTATCATTTACTTATACTTCTGTCTCGCTCGTGGTACTAACTCTAGTTCAGAAACTCTTGTATAGAATAAGAAGACAAAAGAAATAGGAATTTTATTTAATGTAGAATAAATAGTTACAGTAAAACTTAAAATATAACAATTAGATTCAATAACTGTACAGTTTTGTACAATACTAGCGTTAAACAAATAAATCGCAAATTATAAAGAAAACAGCCAACAGCACAAAATAAAAATAAACTAATATTTGCAAACAAAATCTTGTAAAATAAACTCTAAGTATATCTGCCATTCATGCCAAATTAGAGTAACAAAAATATTTAACACAAACTAGCCTTAAGTACGTTAGTCAGGACTTAAAATAAATTCCTTAAACCAAATTGAGTATTAACTACGTTTTAGGTACTAGTAAATACTGTATTGCTATACTTAAGCTACGTTTACTAAAATCACTAGGAAAGATGGAATTGCAATTCGTTTTTGAAGATGAAATATTGAAATTTCGTTGTGTCTTAGACTATAAACCTAGAGGTTGACAGTAAATTTAGGATTTAATCGTAAGTCAGGCACACTGTTTCTACTCGGTTTCTTTTCTTTCAACTCTTTGAAGGAAATAAGACCAGACGCTTTTATGTCCAATCTTGAATGATACTTAGATGGATCTGTGGTCGGTAAATATGGATACTCGCTTTGGTAAGTCTGTGCTTTCGTTACCGTATGATGCTCTTTCGCGAAATCGATGACTTGTGATTCGGCCATGTCGTAAGAACTTATTTGAGTGTCAGCAACGTTCTCCATAGATCGAAAAGCTTCTAACACAGCTTTCTTATGTGGTATTCCTCTTAAACTCCCTTGTCTACTCAGCTTTCCTTCAGTCACATCAGTAAACAAGTCATCAACATTGAATTTCTCAGATATTTTTACTAGTTTCTGGTTTGAACCGGATTCTTGACTTTCCTGTAACTGATTCCATATTTTCGATATTTCAGATGAAGGCATCGAATGAGACTTGATGTTTTTCTTTACTCGCTTTTGCGGCCTTTCTTCCTCAAGAGATTCTGTCGATTGTTTTCGTAAAAGTTGTTCACATTCATTCAATTTTATTTCAGGTTTTGGTTTCTTTAGATCTCTTAGCTCTTCTAATGATTGGAAGTATTGCTTTGCTAATTTGAATCTATTTTTATATTCTATGTGAGCAGGTGGTACTGTCTTTTCTGGTGATGATTCACTGGATTTCTCTGGAGTGCTTTCTATAATTTCGAGCTCAATGTCAGATAGACTTACATACCTTGTGTCTTTATTATCATCAGATATAATTTCAACATCAAAAGAGCCTGATGTTTTAGTGTCTATACTAAGATTGCTTGCCGTCTCTGAATTTTTACTCATCCATAGATTTGTAGGGGTGACTCCTGGTGTGGTTGTAATTGATTCACTGTTGGAAAAACTTCCTCGTTCGTAAGCCGTCTGCTTGCGTACAGCATCTGAAAATAAATTGTGATTAAAACATTTTTCTTCTCCCTTCAAACTTTGTCGATGATATTTATTATACAAACCTGTAGTTATGCTGTTGGATTGCGAAAGATTCTGTGAATCAACTGAACTCGTTCTGTGCACCAGTTTCGCCGGTTTTGGTTTCACAGCAGTCTTCGAAACGCTTTCGTATAGCGATATAAAGCTCTTGACATTAACCTTAGGTAACTCGTTGCATGATTTGTATTTATCTAAACCGTCGTCTATCGGATCGTTTGAAGGTTTATTGAAAATGTCCATCTCTGACTTGCTAAATGACTTCTTTCTTAGAAACGCTCCAGTATTCTCCATCGGTTGATTTAAGTGACTTAAATCATAAGCTACTTTTTTTACATGTTCATTAGATGGAATTTGTCTATATTCAGGTTTTGTATAATCCGTTTCATCAAATGTCTTATTATGCATATTAGAAACCATTCTTGATCTTTTATCTTTTAAACTTATTGTTTCCGTTATATTTACATTTGCAGCTTCGTTTATTCTATCATTTAAATCCGATGGAATGTCAGTCGAAACGTCATTTCCTAATTCTGCATTGTCCGTTTCGTCCATAGAAACTATGCTCTTTTCAGTATATTGTCTTTGACTGATGTTGTGTAAAGATTGACTCTTCCTTCTGACCCATGGTAGCTCTTCAGTGTTTGACAAATTATGGAACAAAGATATGCGACTAGATACTAGACCAGTTTCGTGACATTCGCCGGTGACATCCGCCGTAGGAATGTCAACAGCAGCGGGCTTTCCTAAAAACGTATCGATTTTATTCATAATCTGTTGCCTTGAGGTTCCGAAAAATCTTTTAGGACTAGTTTCAAACGCTTTGAATACTTCTTCTGGTAATTCTTGTTTCACTGGCGTTTCTTCACGTGTCGATTCGTCCCTACTGTCATGAGTTTCTAATTTAATTTCGACATCAACTGTATTAAGTTGTGGGGTCTGAGTTCTTATTGGAGTACTGGTGGATTTTCTTTTTGGAATAATTTCTTGTTCTACCTGATCCGTTTCTAATTTGTCATCCCAATATTTCTTCCATCTTTTAACAAGTTTCTCGTCTGATTTTACTTCGTCAGTTAATGATTGCTTTCTAACTGGCTCATGTAATGCAACTTCTGTTTCTTTTTCTTCAACCTGATAAATATTCTTAACTTGACTGTAATCTCCTGAGTTAAGGAAATTTTTAATCATCTGTTTACCCTTCCGCTTACTTAAAGAATCGTGTTTCAATTGTTTATAAGGTACTCGTTTTTTCTTCGACATTGTTGCAGTTTCTGCTGACTTGGCCTCTATTTGACGTATTTTTTCATCCCAGTATTTCTTCTTTTCAAGGACTATATTACTGCATTGAATTTTACCAAATTGCGTTTCATCATTTCCTCTGTTATACGTCGAGTCGTTTTCGTTGCGAAGGGTTTGACTTACTGAAACAGATTCAGAGACATTTGTCTGAACCGCAGAAATCGCTCCTTCTATTTCTTCCGCGTGTCTCTTCACATCTGATTTTTCAGACGCAGAATCGACACAACTGTCCTTAGTCTGTGTTACATATTCCACCTCCACGCTGTGAAGATTATCATCTTCATCAGCAATGGCTATAGAACTTGTTTCCGAATTCGGAAAATATTCTTTATACATATCGTTTAGTTCAGCAAATGCCACTGATACTGTTTCAGTTTCGCCTTCTTTGGTGCATTTTTCGGCAGTCTTTATGTCTTTCGTGCCTGATGATATGCTTCTGTCGCTTTCTTCAATGATAGGTGTAAACGATGGTCTTTTAAATTCCCATTTATAAGGTTTTACTTCTTCCGACGATTTTGTGGGTTCGGTTTTCAAATTATTGCATGTTTGCCAAATCTCCCTTTCAGCTGGGCCCATATTCGATATTTCTTCTTGTTTTAACCCGAAATTGACGTCACTAGGAGAAAACTTCGGTTTACTAAGAGTCTCGCAGAGTGTATTTTCGTTATTATTGTTATCTGGTGAACTGATATTGTCATCGATACTTACGTACGCGGAGTCCCAGATATCTTTTCTAGGTGAAAGATTTCTGTTTGATTCAATCCGATAAGGTTCAAACTGATTGTCACTGGTAGTTGATGCATTAGAGTTATCTATTGTTTCTGTAAGATTAGATTCTAAACTATGAAAGCTGGATGACACAGCAGAATTATCTTTTTTAGCTTCTTTAATTAAGTTCAAGTTTGCGTGTGTAGGAGCCAGAAACAGTGGCTCCGATCCGTTTTTCTCTCGTTTCTTTTCGCATTGCTTCTTTTTAGATTTTTCACTTTCTGTTACAGTTAATGATCTTATTTCGGGTTCCGGCGAATGCGCTCTAATCATAGGAGGTAAAGAAACAGGAGCTCCTATTATGAAATCAGTCGTAGGCGTGCGTTCAAATTGACTACTTTGATGACAATGCACAAAAAATGGATTTACAAACTCATTACCAAGAGCCTCTTCATCTACCAATTCCGATTTAGGGTCTATGTAAACCGACTCGTCGCGATCAACTTTTTCTCCAGAAATTATTTTGAAAACTGGTGTTTTTGGCCTTTCAAATACAACGGGGTCTGGTTTCACGAAACCCATTGTGTCTGCTTCAATAAATGGATTACTGTTGATTGGTGACGGTGTCGGATTTGGATCGATTATTATCGTTATTGAACTGTCGCGTGTTTCCTCGTTTTGTGAGTTATTCGTTTCGTATTCTGAAGCTACGAAAGTTCCAAAGTTCTTTGAAGCCACATAGTTTTCTTCGAACATGTCGTTTATAAATGGATTGCTTGTACTCGACGGCGTTATTTCATCAACTTGAAATGAACTTGTAATGTCTTCCTGCTCTTCATTTGTTACATTATACCCATCTAAACTATCAGGACTATCAATACCACTATTATCCATAGGTATATTTACCGTTACATTCTCTGTCTCTTTTACAAAGTTGTCCAATTTATTATGATAGCTAGTTGTTGATTTTTCTGCCCTTAATGATACTGAAATATTTTCCGGAACAATGAATTTTTCTCGCAGTTCTGATACCATGTAAGGATTAATATTGGTTTCCGTGAACGTGGAATTAACAATATCGGGAATATCTGGCTGACTTCTTGGTCGAATGTGATGAACATCTTTCCTCCCAAATTGTACTTGCTTTTCTGCCATTAATTCAGTAAACATTTTACAAACTCGATACATAGCCAAGACTTTTGCAGCAGCTTTGTTAAATTTTTGACTTTTCACGGGTGTTTGGTTTGCATTATTTGAGATTTCAGTGTAAGTATCACAGACAACGTTAGGAACATCCTTTGTGGTACCGATTGTCATTAAACTCTTTGCTTCATCATCACTTATCTTTTCTAGAGTTCCGTTTTCTTTCAACAACATTTTTTCGGTGACGAAGTCTACTATCCTTAGTACAACCTTTCTATCAGTATTTATGTCAACGATATCTATTTCTTCGCCATCTTCTAAGCAGAAATTGTCTTTTTCTAGGACATCAATGATATTGTTATTAACTGTTACCGTATACGGTGAACCAACAATTGGCTGACCTCTACTTGTAATAGAGATTGTGTACTTCCCTTCAATATTCGCCACGTAACCTATTTTCGCATGATCTTTACGGGATTCCACTTCTATATCAATATCATATTTAGTTTTAGGTATGTAATAAGTTTTATTCATGTCCGTTTTACCATACAGCCTTAAATACGCCGCACCCTGAGTTATTGGTAGCACATTCTCAGTGAAGTTTTGTTTAGATTTTAAGCCCAAGAGTTTTTGGCGAATCATTTGCGCTTTACCTAATATTGGAGGTATTACTGTCATGCCGTACGTATCACGGGGGCCTCTGATAAGAATAGTTATTTCTCCGGGATCCAAAGCTTGCTGTGCTGTAGGATATATCTTGAAGTAAGTTCTGTTATTTACTAAAGCAGCTGATAGTCCTGAACCTTTTGCAACATAGTCTAGAGTGAATTGTGTGGTTTCTGGAGAGGTTCGTTGGGAGGCGGGTTTCGAAACAGGTGGAGTTAGTTTTGATAGTGCTTGTCGGATGCGATCTAAGTAACTTGCAAGTTTCCATTCTTGGTGCCGGCTTAAAGAATCGTCCGACTCCAGCTCTTGGCGGGTGAAGACCTGGAACCGAGAAATATTGTTTAAATTTTTTATATTACCACTGCTCGATGATGAAAAATTCGACAGTGAATTACATACGCTGACCACGTCAAGTAAGTAGTTTTTTTTTATATTGTATGCAATCTCTGTATTGCAATACTTGTTGTCCCTTTTGATATTCGTTGAGTTAATTTAAAGTTAATATTTAAGTGTGTGAAAGTTTGACAACCAGTTCTCAGAGTGAGAGAAATTAAAACAATAACAATTCGTAGCCCTGAATGATACAATTATTATTGTACTGAGTATACTGTTACGTTCGCCTGAATTAACGTCCACAACTATATAAGTTCATCACTTATAGTAAGGATAGCAAGACTTACAGGTTCCACCCCAAGATAATGTTCAGCGATAGCTTGCGCGTGCTTCAAGGACAGCCTCGTAGGGGGATGTCCTGCGCAGGCGCCGGGCATCGCGGCATCGAGCGCGCCGCACAACACCCAGCCGTGGCGCCACACCGTGTCGAGGTGCTCCACTCGCACAGGCCCCGCCTCCGCCAGCCATTGTAGGACCGCCTGCTTCTGTTCCTCGCTTGAGAATACTACTGTGAACGGAGGAAGAAGGCTTTTATTGATTTGAAATTAAGTGAAGCTCTTGATCGCGCAAAACAGGGAAAAATGGCAGCAAAAGAGAATATATAGAGCCTTTAACCCAGCACTGGGTGATTCCGGGCTGATAAATAAAGGGCTGATGATGATAAAGTTAGTAGGTCAAAGTGAGTGTATCGGTTGGAGCTCGATTAGATATAACCAGAACAGGGGTCCAAGAAACGGGTAAGTGCCCAGCAGTGGAATGACTGGTGAACTAGTTTATAAATCTTCAAAGGTAATTATGTTATTTTGATGATTCAGCTTGTGCAGTAATTTGGAGTGTATGAGAGTGACACGTAGGGTATACGTGTGGTCCTTATCCTATTATGTCCGGAAAATAAAATGAGAAGACGAAAAGTGTGCATCTATGTGTGTGAGTTTATATACAATTTTATATTCTGGGGGTCTCTAATCAGATATCCGCGTTACTGAATTGCGGTCTAGCAGTGATGCACATTGCACATTATCAAAAAATAAATGTTCTTATTACTTTTTATGTTTGTAAGTAAACTTTACCATTTATAAATTACATACCCAGAGGATAAAATAACAATCCGCCCACGACTTTCATGAAGACGGATAATCCTTATGTAAGCACAACACAAACTTTTAATCACCATTCTATGACCACTTCACCAGTAATAATGTCCATAATCTTTAAAAATTACTACACTTTAATAAACCGTTCAGCCGTACGTACGAATTTCACAGAATTCAACAATAAAGTAAGTGAAACTGAGTCAAAAAAAGCATTCAAGATTAAGATCAGAACCAAAGGTCGGTTTTGCATGTGAAATGTGAATTTGTAACGAAAGTGTGAATGTGTCGGTAAAACAGTTTCGTACCAAATGAACTGGTACGGTGAGAGTTGGGCTTTATAAAGATTCAGTTTATAATAAGATAAGGATTAGAGAGCTTGGGACTTTATGGACATTTAAAACAATGTTTATTAGTATTTATATGAGCGTGAGATTTTATTTGGCTGTTTTGTTAATGTTTTGGTGAACCGAGGTTGTTAAGGTGTATGGTGTAGAGGTGTATGGTTCGTAAAGTGCTATTGCTTGAGACTAAATGCAATGGTTATTAATTGTTGATCTGTAAATGGGTTTAATAATTTGCATGTGTTGTGATACATAGCTTATGATAAATCATTCGAGATTTCGTCTGTACCTATAGGTAGTTTTTCATAATTATGTATGGGCTGTGTTAATCTAATGTTAAAACTATGATTATGTTAAAAATTTCAGCAAAATCGGTTCAGCATTTTTTCTGTTAAATGATAAAAAAACATCTACCCTAACTTAATATACTTATATCCTGTAATATCCTCTAACAATTATTATTGTATTCTGTATTAACACCTATACATATACCTGAGTAGGTACGAGTAGTTATATATGTCTCTATATTAATATCCTTTTCTATTTAGGATCTATGTTGCATGCCTATACATGTGCGCCGCGCTACTCTCAGTACAGTAAACATAAAAATGAAGCCTGAAGCAACACCATCTGATCTTTATAAGCCGAGCCTTTCACATCGAAAATGTGAAAAGTATGCACACACAGCCTTAAGAAAAGTCAAGCTAAACTGTCAGTGTACACTCAACCTAAATCTTGCTTTCAAAAGATTTTAGGCCAAGATAAAGCGAACTAAATTCTTTGAACAATAAATATTTGGTAGTGTATGGTAAGGTTAACTTGTATTTGAGAACTGTGGGAGTAATTCCCACGATTTTTCGGAAGATACAATGAGCAATGAAGCGATAAATGTTGGGACTAGAAAATTTGTAGTTTTCGTAGCGTTTTTTTCTATTGTTTTTAGTGTGGAGATATCCCTCATTAAGAATGATGCATGACAGCTGATAATAAAATCAGAGTTGCGTAATGGTAAACCGACCGGATTCTTATCAGGGCCCATTTACAGCGAATACTTATATCTATGTTACTTTTCAGACCTAATTTAACACCTAACAATATTGCAATAGAACCACAATTAATTTAATTTTGAAGTGTGACAGTAATTGCAACACTTTGGGTAGGTTGTATCTACGCTTTAGGAAAATACTTAATTAGTAACTTGATAATATACCAAACTTTTTACATAAGTTGTGATCTACACATTAACATCAATTTGAGACTGAAAAGGATGACGTGAATAAAATCTAGTTTATTTTAAGAAGTGCGCTTATTGACTGCTGTAGAGATACTAATGAATAGTGCATGATTTTGTCCTTGTGTAGTTAGGAGTAATATATCTACCTTATATGTGTAGCTACTGTTTATATTTTCAATGGAAAATATGGTATCTAAGTTTTGCATGATTATCTACCAAACGGGTACCACTACCACTGACACGTTACTATAGTACGGCGGCTGAGAGAATGCATTCCTGACACATGTCATTTGATCTTGATTTGTATGGGGAAATAAAAAGTTGGGTTATATTATTTATTGTAACTAGGCATATATGTAGACATAGTTTTTGATGATATTGTTCGTTTATAGGACTAATAAGAGATAATTTATTAGATCTAATTTATTTAGATTAGTATTAAATTCATAGCCACATTTAAGGTATATCATCCTGATGGCCACGAACTGTCAGGAACGCAATCTCTCAGCGGCCCAACTATGGTTGGTACATACCTATAAAAAGTCTTTTAAATGTTAAATCAAAAACCATAAAGATAAATATACTTACTAGCCCTAAAAGCCGAGTCAATACTCTTCAATATTCTGAACAGGAAGCTGTGCTGGCCCCAAAACAGTGTGATTATGGTAGCCGGCGCGAGGTACCGCAGCGTAGTCAGAATGGTGTCGAGGGCCACAGACCACATACCGCGGTCCGCCTCAAACTCTGGGTACTCAGGGATCGTAAATAACCCTGAAAAGTAGAAAAGAGGTTTGTTA
Organism: Autographa pulchrina; assembly: GCA_905475315.1. Taxonomy (NCBI): domain Eukaryota; kingdom Metazoa; phylum Arthropoda; class Insecta; order Lepidoptera; family Noctuidae; genus Autographa; species Autographa pulchrina. The sequence goes on along the minus strand of FR997773.1, from coordinate 3,257,528 downwards.
ATCAACTGTCAGTTTCGTTGTTCACATTATTGTACTAGAGGTTTAAAAAAAAGAAATGTCAATTTTGACAGGTGGGTAGAAAATAGCGCTCTTTTTAAATTGAAAAATTGATGTTCATAGCTTGTATTGTTTTAAATTACTTGTTTGTTTAAATATCTATCAACCTTATGTAGCTGAAAGAAAAAACCTATTTTTTTTTATGGTTATTGCAAATAATTATCCAAAACTTTATACATTTGTCAGTTGGCCTCTCAACAATATTAGCATTTCATCTTAGTCTTATTAACATAGGTATGTTAATCCACAGTTGGTACATTGTAAGATCCATTCACCTATGATCTTGTAATAAACGTTGGATATTTTACAGGCTTTTTTTCCTATGCGTGTTTCTGGTCTGATTATGACGTAGATGGTCTTAAACGCTAAAATGATTATTCTTTTAATTAGTTAGAAAGTTTTACTATCATCTTGTGCATCACTATTTACCACCATGGCATCATATTATGAGATAGCAATCTAGTATATGAGGCCACAAATACCCCATTGAAAATCATTATTAGGTACCTACCATTTCTGATTATGTGTGATTACTCGACGAAAAAAAAAACCTTAAGGAAATTCTAAAAATTGCTGAGTCTGAGGTATCAAATAATAAAAACTTTTCATACTAATAAAACCTGCCCTTATTTCATACTAAACTCATGCATACTGACCTATACTTCGCGGGTGATCATCAGACAAAACATGTTCTTCGTACTGTTTCAACAGTTTCTCCAGAGTGTCTGACATTGTCCTTTATAACTTAGACGCCATTATATTTTCTCCATTAATGCTACACAAATATTTTATTATAGTAACTTTAACGATCACTTGTGTGTTGATTTTTGGCCGTAGTTATATTTGGTCTTAGTTTGGATTTTTTGTAAAGATTGAACTAGTTTTTGATTTAGCTAATCAGTGCATTTTAATTTAAAATTCACCTGAATTACCTAAGCGCAAAAATATTAATAAGTATGCATTTTCCCCATTATAAAAGAATATTAAATAATTAATATCTTAATGTTCATGTATGTACTGAATTTCGTGTAATATGTTAGGTATTTTTAAAATTTCGTGCGGTTTACTCTCAAACATTTTTGTTTATTTTTTTTTAGCACATACTGCAGTTTATCAGGTTAAACCACGGAGGGTAAAACGATACATACAGGTACTGCAAAGCTACATTTACCATTCATGTATAAACAACATAAATTGATGATACTTTGTCTTAGCTAATTATTATTTTTTATCCACAGAATGGCTCATTAAACAAACGAAGCCGCCTTTGTTTACACATATAATAACAGTATATTTATCTAGATTACTTGTAGAATTAAGTGCTAAGCGATAACGAGACTTTATGGTTTCACAATTATAAAACCGATTACTTTAAGTAGAGGATTGGGCGATACTCTAACTTTACTTAATTTTAAGTCGCCTTTAATTAGCGATATTGCTGTCATTTTAACATATAAAAGACTTTAAGGTGTGAGGGTGCGTCCAGATCTGATGAACGAGCATTACACGAGCAGCTCGCGAGCTGCTCGCGAGCATGTCGCGAGCGGCGCGCGCACGTCTGTCGGACGGCGTTATTGACACTAGTGCGTTCGCGGCATGCTCGAGAGCAGCTCGCGAGCTGCTCGTGTAATGCTCGATCGTCAGATGTGGACGCACCCTTATGTGTAGTGACTTTAAAGAATACCTTATAATTAATAACATAAATAAATTAAATAAATATTTGCAGTGTACGAGTGTCCATTGCCTAAATAGACTTCTGCTTTTCAAACTTATTTACTAACTAGCGATGCCAGCGACTTCGTTCGCGTGGATGACGAAACTTATCAATGAATGACGAACTTATTACTATTGATTTTAGCGTGATGAAAAGTATACTATAACCTGCCCAGGAGTATGAAGAATAATTGTACCAAGTTTCGTTAAAATCCGTCGAGTAGTTTTTGTTTCTATAAGAAACATACAGACAGACAGACAGACAGACGGACAAAAATTTTACTGATTGCATTTTTGGCATCAGTATCGATCACTAATCACCCCCTGATAGTTATTTTGAAAATGTATTTCATGTACAGAATTGACCTCTCTACAGATTTATTATAAGTATATAGATTATGATTGTTAACTCCTAAACTTAACATGGAGGCATAAATTGCATAATATCCGACTTAATTGAATTGCTATGCAATTATCTTACTAATAAATGAAACAATCGATGATTTGCCAAAATTACTGCAAATGATGATTAGTGAAGTCGATTTTATCTGGCTCCCGGAATTAATACTGCATTAAAGTAGCATTATTTTAATATTTCAGAATTAAAAGTTGTTTCTACCTACTGTAAAATAAGTAAAAAATGTTTTATGTATGTAGATTTGATACCCATCAATAATAATAATAATCCATTTATTTCAGGCATCAAGGCCCATATAAATATATACAATACAACTTAAATATATAAGTACCTATAACTTAATTAACTAATTCTAATGTACACGAAGTATCGGCTTTATAAAGAACTCATTAAAAATCCACCCTTGATGTATGTCTGATCTCTGTTTTTTGGAAATACGAGTACTATCTACTATATTATAGGTACTCCTTAAAAAATTGAAGCAAGAAAAATATCTAAAATGAAGCTAAATAAATAAATGACAATCGCTCAAAGATTTATCAATAAAATACTGTCCACCACGCTACTCACAACAAATTAACTCTCTAACTAATCACATAAGTAATAAAACGAAAGTCAATACAACCCTTATTAGGATATTAATCATACGTACTTTTCTCGCAATCTCGTAATCGTAATCAACAATTTCACTCAAAGAGAACACGCGACATTTATTACTTATCTATCATTCCACTTCACTATAGTACCAATTCAATTTATAACAACAATATGCTACATCTGTATACCACGAGGCAGAAAAGAGGTATGAGATCAAACTTAAACGCAAGGCGTGTCCAGTACTGTTTTTATTACTCATCTCGATAAATATTGCTATCTTATCTAGCCATGACTATATCTATGTCAACTTACTGATTATCTCATTAATATTACAAATGAGTAAGGCTTGTTTGGAAATGTGCATTTTGAAACTTCACTGCAATTATTTTGGATTTAATGACGGACAATATTGTGTCCAAAATCCAAATGTAGATATAGAAATTTGTCTTAAGTTCGATACGAATTATGTCAATTTCTATATCCTGTTTAAATTAATTTCAAACTGTGCTAAACTCATGTAAATGTATTGTAAGAGTTAGACAGATATATATTATGGGTTACCTAAATAATTTATTACATAAAAAATACTCATTAAAAGTTATAGTAATGAAAATGACGTAATTTTCCAAAACAGCTAGACTTACAAGCCAGTGATAATCTTGGATTTATCAGTAAATAAAATATCCGACTATTATCAACATTGTATGCACTAAGATTGGATTATCTGCACTTGAGAATTTATATTTTTATGGAATATTTACAACTGCTGAAAAAACAATTGAAGTTCTAAATCTGTGTTCTACTTCTAAACATAGACTTTTTTGATAAAAGTTGTATAAAATCAACTCAGACAAACTTGTCCCCATTTCACTTTCCACTCAACTGCTTATAAGACACTATACATATTAAAAAATACTTTGCTATTGTAATTTAATTATTTCATGTCTAACCCTTCGCTTCTTAGTCACGGGTTGTTAATCATCTTTTCTTTGAAAAGTATCTATTTAAATAATAGAAAACATTTTATGCTAATTATAACATTGTATTTTAATGTTAATGAACATTTTTGACCTAAAATTTCTGTTGTTTGTGTCTAAAAGAACATGTCAGTGAAATTTTTTTGTTTTGTAGTTATCTCTTTTTATGTGGTAAATGTTTTTACAACAGCTTATCTTACAAGACAATCTGAGAGAATAGAGTGAGCTGTAAATTCCAACGCACCGTCATTCGTGGGTTTGGCGTAAATTTTAACAGTGTGTCTTGAAATGCTTTTTATGGTGGAGAGATAGACAAACCTAGGTACCGAATGACGAAGTCCATTTTAAATATGCTAAAAGTAGTGTCATCAAGTAAAAAGATCTATACGTGGAGCTTGAACCAAAAATGTAAAGAGAGTTCTATACGCGGCCGATTTTTTAAAAGTTAGAATTATTATTCATGAGATGAAATTCACGTTTAACAGATTTTGACTATCAAAATCTGTGTACTGGAAACCATGACGCCTTTGAACTTACGAGTATATATAATTGAAAGCCTGAGGAGGAATATGCTATGAAAATACTCGTAAGTTATACATGTACGAGTACCTAACATACGACGACAACACATTACCTACACATAACTTGGTAGCCGATACAGTACATATGTAATACATATCTTGTACTGAATTACCATATACGGTATGTACCAGGTATTTCAGGAATCAGATTCTCAAAGGGCCTTCTTGTTTTGTTATCATTAGTAAGCACACAACGATATTATTGACAGAGCAAATATTGTTGTCCTTGTTACAGAATTTAATGTGTATGTAACATGTTTACATACCTATGTAGGCAAATAGTCTATAGAATAGGGATGACGACTAGTTTTTATTTTTATGTCCGTCTTTTATATAATAAAAAAATATTAGACACGTATTTTTCGTTTTGGCCCGTATATTTTCGCGTGACGTCACGTCCAAGCACAAATTGTACCTAGCCGTTACGTCACCAGCCCCCACTTTTTAATTTACCAGCCACAACTTTAAAGCGGTTTAAATTCGTATTTTTTTTATTGATTTGATAAAAGAAAAAATATGAGTCTATTATATTTTGATTATCTAAATGACGGACTAAATAAATTCTGACTTTTCATACCCAGTCACCTACCCTTTTGTCTGAGAGACGAAAGAAATGAACAACTAGTGAATGATACTGCGTTAAATAAAAGAGACTTTATTTTGCATAACACAAGGTCGAATATGCAAAAAGAAAAAATATTAGTAGGTAAACATCATTAGATGTTTTTCAGAACGAGAACTATTTTTAACTACTGTAAAAGCCAACTAGTTAATGAAAGAAATGCATGTACCCAGTGATTTAGTAAAACATAAATAATACAACCTTGGTCTAGTTGAATGACCTTTTTAATTCTTATCAGTTAGAAATTTATGAGAGTGTATTTAGTGAAATCCCTATTCGATATCGACCTAATAAGTTAAGGAAAATTCCTTTACGTTGTGAAGAAAATTTAAACAAATAAATATATAAACAAATAAATCTTTGTGTGATGAGCACGATCATTAAATTTGTTCTGTGTCTGGGTGTAATTTATCTATGTATAATATGTATGTTTTTAGAAATATATAAGTATGTTTATCGGTTGTCTGGTTACCATAACACAAGCTTTGCTTAGCTTGGGGTCAGATAACCGTGTGTGAGTTGTCCGGGAATATTACTATTCTTATTATTATTAAGTATAGGTATCATTTGCAAATTTTATATGAAAAAACGAACTTATTTTTGGAAAACCCTCGTCTTTTTGTCTTGATTTTTTACTGATAACCTGATGCTTCACGTACTAAACTATTTCCTTTCCTAGTATTTTAAGTAGATTATCAATCCGGATATACGATAAAATTAAATAAACAGCACGGAATGTTTTGTTAATGAATACAGTTCTATCTTATCTTATCTGACAGGTGCCGAACTGGGTTTTGTCGGCGAGATAAACTAACACTTCAGTGTGCATTGCAAAATGACATTTTTACCTAGCTTATGTTTTATTTTATATATGTTTATGTTATGCAATTGTTTTTTATGGAGCCTATGTATGTCTTATGAGGCGTTTCTTTTTTTTCTGCATGGATAGTGGAATGGTATATAGGCTGTCACGGGTAACACGACTACTACGCGACGTGGTGCGCGTTCGATCCCGGCATGGGGAAAAAACAAAACAATGTATGTGATCCTCAAATGGTGTTCTTTGTGTTTTAAATGGTTTACAAAAGTTACGTGAAAAAAAATAGTTGGTATTATTTAGGATTGCTAATTAGAGCTATTATTTACGTATCTGAAGAAGATTTACACATTAATTATGAAAGGCGATAATTATCAGATTAACTGAGAATGGTCAACCGCCCTTGAGCCATTATCCTACTTCACAAGTAATAACTGTATTCTATACAGACAGAATACTGAGAAACTCTCATAGTATCGCAATACTATTGTTATCACTGCTTATCTTTTGTTTCAAAAGATATATAAACTATGAATAAATAAATAAAAATATTCAACTTCTATCATTGCCCTTTGTTTGTAATAAGTATTAAATGAGACAAGAAATTAACAGCTGTGTTAAGTCGATCGCCATGTGTCTCTTAAGTGCAAAAAAATATGTAAATAAAAACTTTGTATAGATAATTTTAGTTATTTATTGCCTCGTTGGCCTAGTGGTGCTACTGCTACGCTAGAGGTCTTGGGTCGGTGTTTGGATTTGTGCCCAAGTGGCAATAGGCTCGCCCTCTATTACATGGGACCTAAAAACATAACGGCGAACTATGGGTGTACATTGGTACACCTCTGCCTAACCCTTCGGGGATACAGGCGTGATGGTATTTTATGTTAGTTATTTATAGGTGTGAGTGTAATTAACTGATTAAGATTCTATTTATAGAGTAGAAGCTCAGAGATGGTTTTATATTACAAGTCTGATAATGAATAAAAACTAGAGTAAAACGTGTTTTCTTTATCTCTTTAGCTAACATATAAATATTTTTTTTTTTAATATTTATTTAAGTATTTCGCATAAAATAAAATAAAATTATAATTAATAAATTATAATAAAATTATTTAAGTACTTAAATTGTTTTTTTTTTGTTCAATCGGACATAATATTTTTAAATATTGCATTATCATTGTATCTTCACCTTGCTCTTACAACCAAGTTAAATCGAATCTTACGTCAATAGGAAGGAATCGAAGTGATTTTGAAGAATCAAAACCGATAAAATAAAGAGATAGCGTCAAAGATGAATGATGGTAACTTTATGTAATAAAATCACATGCTTTTCAGTTCTTATAGATTATCTCACATGACAGAAAATCATAGTTTATACTGATTTGAGACGACCATGGAACTCTTATTGGTTTTTACTACTCTTATTGATATTGACCTACGTTGTAATTTATTGTATCATTTGCGTTCCTAGGTAATAATAATAATATTCCGGGACAACTCACACGGTTATCTGATCCCAAGCTAAGGTATACTAATGTTTTTTTGTTTGCTACTTCGTAAGTAGGTAAACTCGCAAGGCTGAGATAAAAATACCAACTTCTCGATCAAGACTTAGAATTTCTAAAAATATCGCATCCACCACCGAACTCTATTTCACCCTATTACGGACAGTTTTTAAATGTTTTAAACTCAAATTCCAAAATAATCAAAAAGGTTCGACATAATTCCTCAACTGTTAAATATTACTGCTTTGGGGCACTAAATGTGCTATCTCACCTAATTTATTAAATACTACGTTAACGTTGATTATAATAAAACTGCATTTATTGTTGTGATCGGGTTTTTATAATTAGTATAAAAAATGATATCTCTGCGATTCAACGATAACAGTAGCAATTATTTATTTATTTACTGATATCGACAGTATAAAGTGTATACTAAAATTCAACTGGTGCTAACAAATTGAAAATGCATGATTAAAATATTTATGATTAATTAGGTTTTTAAATCTTCTCAGTTTTGCGTATAATTGACACCTAATTATTTACGACAATTTCAGAGAAATGGTTTGTTAAACAACCAGAACTAAATATATAACCATACTTTGGCAGTCGTGTAAAACGATATACCTATAAATATAAGCGTAGTTTTCAAATAACTCATTAACTATTTGTGATATAGATACTGCTATCTTACATTTAGGGTAGACTAAACCAATGTGGGGTTAAGGTCAATCAGGATGCTTGTATTATAGAAAATATCATCGTACCTCACGTATGAATTTTTTTGTATCAATTTTAATTAGCGTGGTCAATTCTCATTAACTTTATTTGTAAGAAAATCTCTTAGGCGCAGGACAGGCGCTTCTATACAAAATGTATAGAAGCGTCGCGCCCGCGCCCCGTCTCTTCTGTATGTTTTGCGTCGCGACTAGGGCATCGAGAACCGGCCCTATTTTAGGAACCGGTTCTTTCGGTTCCAAACTCAAGCTGGAACCGGGTACCCGGTTTTTTCGGTTCTTTCGGTTCTTTTTGATAAAATTTATTTTTTTTCTTCTACCATAACGAATAAAGGAGAATGGATCAAACACACTTTATTGGAAATCACATTGTTTATTATTTTTATAATTATACTCCTAAGTAAAGCATAGTTTTTAAGTAACATTTAGCAATAGTCAGTACTTTAAATTCAGTCTTTTCGTAGTTGTTTATATTTCACTATAGAAATCGAAAACTAGATATGAAATAAGTCATCATCAGCCGGAAGACGTCCACTGCTGAACAAAGGCCTCCCCCTAGAACGCCACAATGAACGACAACTCGCCAATTGCATCCACCGGGTGCCCGGAACTTTGACGATATCGTCGGTCCACCTGGTGGGAGGCCTGCCAACGCTGCGTCTTCCGGTTCGTGGTCGCCACTGTAGAACCTTTCTTCCCCAGCTTTTATCGGTTCTTCGAGCGATATGGCCTGCCCATTGCCACTTCAACTTGCATATTCTTCGAGCTATGTCGGTGACTCTAGTTCTTTGGCGAATTTCCGTATTTCGGATCTTGTCGCGCAAAGAAACCCCGAGCATAGCTCTCTCCATAGCTCGTTGAGTGACTCTGAGCCTCTCCAAAAGGCCAACCGTTAGCGACCACGTCTCAGAGCCATATGTAATCACTGGCAACACACACTGGTGAATGACCTGCGTCTTCAGACACTGCGAAATTTTGGACGAAAAGATGTCGCGTAGTTTCCCGAACGCTGCCCATCCGAGTTATATTCTTCGGGCGACCTCTTTGTCGAAGTTGGACCGGCCTAACTGAACTATTTGTCCAAGATAAAATAAATAATAATAAATAATAAATGCGGACAACATCACATACATTGCTCTGAACCCAAAGTAAGTAGCTATTTAGCACTTGTGTTATGGAATTCAGAAACAACGAAGGTACCACAAACACCCAGACCCAAGGCAATGTAGAAAAGTGAGTTTCTACATTGACCCGTCCGGGGATCGAACCCGGGACCTCAGAGCTAGCGACACCTTGAAAACCGGTGCGTACGCCACTCGACCACGGAGGTCGTCAAGATAGACGTAGTGGTCGACAACTTCGAGAGTATCATTCCCAACAACAACCGGTACAGGTGCGACATGGACATTGGACATGATCTTCGTCTTGTCCATGTTCATTTTAAGGCCCACCTGTTGGGAAACGATACTGAGGTCGCTGAGCATAGTATTGAGCTCCTCCAGCGACTCCGCCATGATCACTATATCATCGGCAAAACAAAGGTGAGTGATGTATTCGCCATTGACATTGATGCCGAACCCGTTCCAGTCCAAGAGCCCGAAGACGTCCTCCAACGCATTTGTGAACGGTTTCGGAGAAATAACGTCTCCCTGTCTCACACCACGCTGCAGTTGGATTGGTTTCGTGCTTCGTACAAACACTTCAACACCTCGATATACCTATAGTCGATATGAAATCGCTGGACTCTGGAGGGACTGCAATACAGCCCAGGTTTCGATTACAAATAATGATTAAAATAATATTAATAAATAATGGTAATTTTGATGTCTTTTGTAGTGCCAAAATTTAATACAGGGTACTTAGATCGGCAGTATGAGATTAATGCGACGTTGAAACTGATTCCACAAATGTGGCTGGAATCTGGATCCACAAAAATTATGTGGGAGAGGCAAGTAAAAACAATATTATATGATAATAACTTGATATTTAGCATGAATTGAGGTATTTCTAAATTTATTTTAAGAAAGAATGAAAGAACCGAAAGTACCGAAAAAACCGGTTCTCCGATTTACAGAACCGGTTCTTTCAGGGACCCTCAGAACCGGGAATTCCCGGTTCTTTTGGAACCGGGAAAACCCGGTTCCTATGCCCTAGTCGCGACGCTTCTATACATTTTGTATAGAAGCGTCGCGGTAGAGACAAATGTCCGCGCACCGTCGCGTCTGCGTCTTATGTCTCTTCTGTCTGGCCTGCGCCTTAGCCCTGTGACTGTGGGTGTATATGTGTAGCAGTAACAGAGCATTTTTTTTCATACTGATATTTAATAAAGCATGTACCAACACTCTTTGACGGGTTAAAGCCGAAAGACAGGATGCTATTAATTAAAATCCGAGTCCCAATGTTTCAACACTTGTTTAAAGCACTATGAACAATGATCGTGTGTCTTGCAATGGACAGTGAAAGACACTAACGTTTTGACCCACTACATGTAAGATCACACAAATTCAATGCATTGTTCTCTAGCTTTCACTTTTGTTTAATGAAACGTTTTTAGTGCTCTATTCTAGTTTCTAGTTGTTTCTACACGTGAGCTTTTAGTGTTATATCGATTTTGTGTTCAGTGTTCTACTTAAAACTGATTTTACCAATTCATACTTATATAATATTTTTGTATGAAATTGAAATACTACATATGAGTACATTTTGAGGTATTGCAAGTCAATATATAATTACGAAATATTATGAAAGTTAAATTACTCAGGCATTCCTCGAAATGGGTTGCGCCTTATATACACAATATCTTATAATATCAATAAAACTTATTACGTTAAAAAATTTATTGTCTTCCTTGACGCGCCCGAATCGTCCAACTATGAGCTAACTATGAACACACTGACACGGAGTGTAAATAGCAGACTCGGGCCCCTGATCACGGGTAAAGAGAAACAAACAGTTTTGCGAGTTCCTTAAAAAGAACTCGTGTCAAAGGAATTTGGACTTAATTAAATTATATCACGAGGATTATTTCCGTAAATAAATCCAAATGGTTTACACGTAAGATACTTGTGTGCGATGCTAAAATGTTTGCGCCATGCCATTTCTGCTGCTTGTTCTAATTCTTTATTTTCAAATTTCTCGGAAGTGATGGTCTTCGACCAAGCATACTGGGTACCTATCGTATTATCAGTCGTAAACCTAATATGTCATGTGTCATTTAAGGAAAGACCAAGACTTGTGTAAGCGTAACGACAGACAAATGGACAAGGGAAATATCGTATTTCAGTCTTTAAAGCTATTTTTTATGTAGAAAGATTCTTATCTCATTTTTAGGGGTTTTTATCTATTGTTGATGGAGGCAAAGATAGATATATATTTCCTTGCTTTTCTCTCAGGATTTGCAGCAGAATTTTAAATAGCCTATAACCTTCCTCAAGAAAAGAACTCGTGTAGGTACTCGGTCCCCATGTCCCGAGCGCTTCTACCCTGAACGGCTCAAAAATATTATTACGATCATGTTCACGTTTAACTTACTTGTGTTATAAAAATAATAAGTTAAGAGTGTTACATCCATAGCTAGAATTCAGTTAGCGTACAATCAGATACCCTGTATCTTGGATGAAGAAATCCGCGAGACTGCCAGTAAATGCGTGACCGTTTTAAGTGGAAGACTCTTTTGATAGACCACGACTGTATGTATGAAGAGGTAAGCTGTAACAGTTAGGACGTCTTGTAAGATATTGATACTTAGGTTGTATGTGATACAAAGTCAAAATAATAAGTTTTAAACTATCGCGCTGCATGTTTATAGAAATATTATAAAACGGGGATTAGCGCGTACATGCATAAATACCTTTAGGGCTTGACGTTTCGACCGGGTCCTGTGTAACCCGTTCGAAACGTCAAGCCCTAAAGGTATTTATGCATGTACGCGCTAATCCCCGTTTTATAATATTTCTACAAAGTCAAAATGCTTGTACTAAAGAAAATCAAAGATATCAAACTCTATTGTAATCCTAATTGCGTGGTTACAATGTCTTGTTTTAGAGAAGAATTTGAGAGAAATTTTAGATTTGGCCATAGGATTGAAATTTTGATTCTTTTTGTGGATATAAACTAAGAAGCATGTGATTTTATATTGGCATCACTAAACTAACTATAAGTGTTAAACGTAGATTCTAGAAATGAGTTTTAACAGAGTTAAATACCAGGAATATAGACCATATTGCACTATGTTTTGTTCAAACCTGGGGAACAAATTGACTGACCTTTTTACATGGGTATAATTATAACGACTATTAGGTTTTAATTCAGGTAAAGTTACATCTTTGCTGCGCTGAGAATGCTTAGCGATCCCGCGGCTCCAGCAAAGGCGAGAAGGGGACCGGGGTGTTTTTAGTTGGTGCAAGTCCGACATATCCCCACGTCGCGTCGTGCCCTCGACGTGGGTCGAAATCATTAGATTTTAAACCCGTAAAAAAAATGTAAAACTACATCTATGTTAAAGTTTATTCGAAATTAGATTCTGAAATAATTCATAATGTAATTGCTAAAGACTGGTAAAAATTCCACTTTAATTTACACCGTTTTGTTTACCAAATTCACATCCATTCATTTTTTTTGATCTATTTCACTACATATACATAATAAACCGATTTGCATACTTATTAGCACTGATACGCAATTTAAGAAAACACAAACACTATATCTTTATGTAATACACACAATTTTTTACTTCATACTTTCACTGCATAAAAAAAAAATGAAATTTTTGCTTTTTCGACCAAAAATCAACACGAATATTCTTTTTATATATTGTTAATAATATTTATAATGCACTGTACACCTTTACGCGCATGTAGAAAGACAACTGAGTGTGGTGTTCTAAAATAATCACTATCAATTGTTTTATATCAGTAGGCTGGCTACAGACTTGCGATTAAAGAAAACACGATTTTTCCTCAAATTAATTTTTGAGTACGATTATTAATTATTGACTAGCACACAAAATAAAAGTATAACGGCAGAATATGATACTGACCTTAATCGTATTTTTGCCTTATTCTCAATATTTAATTAGTATTTTCCATAGATAAATATATTTAAAAGATTTGCAGATTAGCTGGTATCCAAAAAAATTACACGTGTTTAAAATTAAATTCCTAATATTTTACATACCAAAATTCCAAAATACAATTATGTGATTAAACAAATTAACCTTCAAACGACATCATTATATGCAATAGTTAATTAATATTTATTACATTATATCTTCACAAAGACTTCATTACACTTGTTACGTATGTGAGAAACTCAAAGGCATTCAAAATATTCGCGCCTCGCTATTAATTTCAGAAATTACTATAATAATTAATTAGCTATAGACGTCTTATCTTATGAATTTTATGTCAGGTATTCTATTTGGTATTTTAATTTAATAATTTCAGGAAACATAATCTTATCTGTGGTTTTTCTCTTTTATTCAAAGAGTTCCGCGTACGTAAGTAGAGTTTTTAACATTGGCAGTTCTTAACTGACCTCGATAATTATTTGGTATTATCACTCAATCAGTTTATTTGGCTTTTTGGCCGGAAAGAAAAATAGCCATTTCAATAAAAATGCTAATCGATATTGGAGACAAATGCAAAACCTATAAAAATAATCAACACGACAAAATAACTTTGAAATGTCGAAACCTGCGACCAATAAAAGCAATGTGTGTAACCTGCCTTATTGTAAAGATACATAGATCAATCACTGTGCCAGAAGCGACACGGTTCTTGAGCACAGTATTCTAAAGAGATTACTTAATAAAAATGGCTTCAGTGAGTTGTGTGTTTACTAAAAAAAACTTGTAATTTGCTGCCGTTAAAATGGAATGAGCATGACTGCACTTCCTAATGAAGATGTGTTTTTGTATGTTTTAATTATATACTTTTTAATTATTGTACCAGTTGTATTTCTCTGGTTTGTTGTTGTGATTTTTCGTCAAATTCGATAGCGTATATTTTTTGTGTGTCAAATTGTACTTTTTTTAGTAAGATTTAGCCAGTGGAAGTGAAACAAATATTTGTAGTTTACTTTTAATAGACGTCTTGTAGACTAGCTCAGATAAATTAAACTAATAATCGACTTTTATGATTTGCTGGCCTTTTTCCATTTTAGACATATTTATTTAAACCACTCCCAATATAATCTTTGTTGATGAAAGATAAGTAGGACAGGTAATGTCTGACGTAAGATAACTCTGTATCCGATGTAGGTATATAATCTGTCACAACACAGGTATTTTGTAAGGCTAGTTACATTGAAAGATTATTTTTGACGAATATCAAGGTTGAATCTTGTGTCTTAAAGGTTTCCAAACAAAATATTATTATGTAAAGATTTTATATATGTAGTCTGGATATTTTTTATATTTTATTCAATTTAGTAGTATAATAATATTCCGGGACAACTCACACACGGTCATCTGATCCCAAGCTAAGCAGAACTTGTGTTATGGTAACCAGACAACTGATAAACATACTTATATATTTCTAAATACATACATATATTATTATAGGAAAGTTACACCCAGACACGGAAGAAATGATCGTGCTCATCACACAAAGATTTGTCCTGGGTGGGAATCAAACCCACGACCCCCGGTATAGCAGTCAGGGTCACTAACCACTAGACCAACAGGCCGCTAGGCCGCCCAATGCCGCTATTTTAAGTCAGTGAGTGGTGGGTTAATAAACGTTTCAGTGTACTTGTTATTGTGCCTAATTTTCGTATTCATATATATTATAACATAGGTATATATAAAATTCTCGTGTCACAATGTTAGTTACCATACTCCTCCGAAACGGCTTGACCGATTTTTATGAAATTTTATATGCATATTCAGTAGGTCTGAGAATCGGCTACTATCTATTTTTTTTTCATACCCCTTAGTGGTAGTAGGTAGGTAGGTAGTAGGTAGGTACTAGGTAGGCAGGTGCTAGGTAGAAAAAATTGCATTGCAACGCATGCCGGGTACAGCTAGTAATATATTATTATATAATTATTCTGATTTAGAGCTAGTTAATGTACTAAGTTGTGATAGATTTGTACAATAATTACCACTATATCTGTAAGCTTGTACCGCGAAATATAGCGTTTCAAATTCCCTCTTTACAACAAGTTAAGTTAGTACCATAACCAAATAATCCGACAAACTATTTAGGTCTAGGCCTAGCCTATTACCTAGGCAGACGAATTAACTGCGGCGGTCATATTGCAAGTGACAAATGGCGTAGTTTCGGATAGGAACTAATCTTGACTGATGTGTGAGCGCGGACTGGACTGGACGTAACTTGATATAATATATAAGTGCCCGTTTTTGGAAATGGGAGTTTAAAGCTAAAAAAGGAAGTGTATTAATTTATATATAGCTTTATAGTAGGTACACGTATTTCTAAATTTATACGTTTTTTAAACATGTGAAAGTGTATGTCCAAGTATATATAAAAAAACCTTAAAACTTATTTTTGAATATTGTCGATCATTCAACAATCATGTCGATTTTATTTCTGGAAACTATTTAAATATCTGAAAATATTGATCATTGAATATTCAATTGGCGTCCATTTTGAATTTGTTTTTTACAAAGTAATCTGTCAGTCTAGTTAAAAATATAAAGTAAAGTCACTAATACAATGACAAACTTTCACAACAACTTGTTATCACCGTAAACCTAGTCGCTAGGTACTAAGAAAATTCGTATAATCAACAATTCTGAATCAGCATAGCAACATAATTATTACCGAAACATCAAAGGTTAACGACCCTTCACAGGTAAGAGGTGACTAATGGGTTATGTCATGTAAGAGTTTTGTTCGCTAATAACAATGAGTATATTGTTATATTGTTAATACTAATACTGAGAAACTGAAGTAATAATATCGACCTATACTTAGTTATAAGTCTTATGATACAAAGGCCTTTCATTGTATACTAATTGTAAAGAATACTAACTTTACCTGCACTGTCGTTTATTATCAGAATATAATTTACCTTTTTTTAAATAAAGTATCTGCTTTTAGAAGATTTCTAAGAGCATAAACATTATTTTAAAAAAATCAATAAAGATGTTTTTTTTTAATTATTTTCCTATACCTATCAGTTTAAAATCCTACATCTAATCTTCCAATAACATTTAGTGTTAATGACAAGTATCAGTTATAAACCTGATTATAACCTAATTAATTTTCGATTATTATGTAGTTCAAAAAATTAATTAAGTTACGGTTAAACTTAACAAATGTAGTGTTAAGTTTAAACTTTAGGTTATTTGCCCCTGACCCAGTTTATTATTAAGTTTGCATTCATTACTTTGTTTATTAAAGTAACGAAGAACTGCAACGCTGCATATAATTAGCCAGAGGTTATCAACCTAAGGTACCCGTTAACGGATTAACCTAAAAAGGTTCGACCGTTAACTTTATTTATAGAATCCTGGTTGCACTTCATTACACTTTCTTTTGCTTGATTATTGAATGCAAAAAATATAAATACTTAGAAACTGCATCGATTTTTAGTACTATTATTCTAATTTTCTTATTTTCTCATCGTGTCGATGACAATCTATTTATATTGTGTCGGCCCAAAATTCTGCTACGAGAACTGCATTGTCAGTAGCTTGCATTAAATCGTCTATCGTGCAGGTATAAGGGCACGAAGGACAAGATAACATAAAATCCTAATAGTACCCTTTTTAATGATGATGCTAAGACCAATAGTCCTATAGTCAAAATTGTGTTAAATACTATGTGTATTCTTCAGTAAAACTACGTATGAAAAGCTAAATATTATAATCGTTAACGCAATTGCCAATTAAAGTTGATTTGTATTGGATATACATAAAAATTAAGAGTCTCTAGACAACCTTAATAGAAAAAAAATATTTTTTTAATAGTTAGGTATTACACTTTATATCATACTATACTGTACATAACAAATTTAATGAGAACTTAAAGAACGAAAATAAGAGCCAGTTTTGTTTGTGAAAAATAATTATTACAGAGATGTTATCTTGATAATTGACGTGTACCTACTACATATTTGGACGCATACATATTTGGTTATTGATACAAGCAATTAGTTCCAATACTATAAATAATACTGGCACAAAAACAATCTTATTCCTACAAAACACTTTGATTTTTGATTTTTTTTAAAGAAATAACCGAATCAAAACAGCTTCGTTTTCAATGATTTTCGAAAACGACCTGCTTTCTCCAGGAAAAATAAAATTGTTTATGCATGAATGCGACGCGATTCTGCTTTGTTTTTAAAAACTACTGGCTGATTGCTCATTTAAGAGTAAAAAATATCGGCGAATACCCCAGTTCTTTTTAAAATACGAATTCCAATGGAAGAATTGGACTTTTTTTTCTTCATTTTATTCTAAATGCGAATACCGTTTTTTATAAAAGTAGAACATTTCCTGTGCAGTGTTTTCGATTCGATTTTCGTGTTGATTTTGAATACGTTTGTGTTTTTGTGTGGGAAATGAATGTGTAAATACCCAATCTGTATGCTTTTATAAGTAGGTATAATGAATTGTGTGAGTATGTAAGTAAATAGAAGACATTTTGTTTTTAATTGACTGCGGGTTTTTATTTAAATCAAAGTCCAAAATCTATATAGGCGTTCCGTCTGTTTTAATTTTTACTATATCCAACTACTAGCTACTTGTACTACGCGTTATATAAAATAAATTAAAATATAAGAAACCCCGCAAACCACATCACATTCGATCCATTCGTTTAGAAGCTACGATGCCACAGACAGACATACACACACACAGGCATACACGTCAAACTTATAACACCCCGTCGCGGTCGTTTTAACTTCGGGGGTTAAAAAAAAAACCCTTTAGAATAAAATACTATCAAAACAAAATCGAACATAAAACAAATGAAACACCCTACACCAAACTCCCCTGTCCCTTTCATCTGTGCAAGGTGCAATTACGAAGTACAGCGTTTATATAAATACAATGAGAACACACGAAAATGTACGCAGATAATTGATGTGTCAGGACCACTGGATGCATCGTATTCACCGCGGACTGTGCCTTTACAATGGCCCGTAGTGTACGAATAATATGCTAGTTACACTGCGGGCCAAATTTATTGTACCAGTTTTGATATTATCACTTTTCACTAGTTCTCATATTCACAAATGTTTTGTGGTTGTTTATTTATTCTTTTGAAATGTTTGAATAAAATATTATTTAACCTTAATATAAGGCCTATGAAAATTTCTAGTGATGTTAGGAGTGTTATTATATGTACATTTATTTTTACGTCTTATTTTAGTACTTACTAAAAATAGTTTGCAGAAAAGCTTACCTACAGACACAAACAATATGAATTGTTAATACACATGTAGTTACTAAAACATTTCTGGGTATATAATTATTTGATGGAACAATATACAACCATTTTTTATCTAGTAAATTATACGGTATTCGAATATCGCGAATAAGTGATACGTTAATAACATACCGATGCCGAAGTTATTAACGTTTAATTAGTTAATCGTAGTAATGAGCGAATTCGAATCAACTTGGATTTTAAATCGACGTAATTATACTCAATATCAAATTATTACACTTAATTAAGGAGAATTGGAAATGGTTTTTGAGTAATTTGGTCTGAAGTGGCAAGTGTAGTGGTAGTACAGGGTAAGATTATAAATAGTGTTGTATTGCTAATTAAAGCTAAATAATAATTTGAACATAAACTAATAAGGTAAAATATTATAAAAATCTTGACATTCCAAATGATAGTTTTATCGTGAAAGAGGTAAATACACTCTCATGCATGTCATATTTATAATATTAGTAGATACGACAGGCTTTTTATCAAAGAGTAAGTCAAACCAAAACTCCAAAATTGGGATCTGAAATCGCCAATCCACAGAGAGCAAGCGTGGTGATCAATGCTCGTGCCTTCTCTATATGGGAAGAGGACTGTGCCCAGCAGTGGGACGTTTATAGGCTGTTATTACTATATATTATATAAGTCAAACCCAGAGTTAAATACATTTTCTACAAATAATTACTCTACATACCTATATCTTGCTATAAAATCATATGACTTTCTATTATGTTTTTTTCTATGTTTTTAGTTCAGTTTTAATATTGGTGCAAATATAAATATATTTAAATTTCTTTATCCTTTATTATTATATTAAAGAGTTGAGAAGATGTTTAAATAAACATATTTTTACTAATAACATATAATAACATGGAGAAAATGCTGTATTCTAATCCTAAATACATGACAAAACATAATTGAAAGCTTAATCTATACAGCCTCATACGTACAGCTTTGACACGACTTAACTTGAAGTCAATTAACGCAAGTTAATTAACTTAATAGATAACCGTTAATGTAGTTTGATGCATAGGGGATAACAAGGCATTTAGTTAATGTAACTTAGGTATGCACTTGAGTGATTGGTTAAGCTTTAATGTTGTTATGCACTTTGTCAACTTCTCTGAGTAAGACAGCGGGTTTTTGGTTAAAACTTATCTTGGGGGGTTCATTTTGTATTAAAAAACTTCTGAGCAGTTCACGTTTATCTACTATAATCATATTATTTAATTTTTGTAATAATTTTTCAAAGTAACCTCTAGCTCAGATTTCAATAGGTACTACAACTTTCTACGTATCTACTTACACATGAAAATAAAGGGTATCAAAATACATAAGATTATCCGATACGAAATAACATCAACTTTCCACTATCTCATAATCCAAACAAAACTTTCTTACAATAAATTAGCTTAACATTTTGCAATTTAAAAATAATAATAAAAAATAAAGTGTGCACTTTTTCTCGGCCGCCACAACTCGTTCTCAACCTATATACGTGAGGGTTTAAACATTGGATGTCCATAGCACTTTGTAAGCGAGTAGAATGTGTTTAGTTATACGAGTAATTTAACAGAATTTGCCTGTAGCCCTGCTGCATAGATTTTGGGATTTTGGCGATTTTATCTCAATGATTTTGTACCAACAAACGAGATTGCGTAACGTTTTGTAGTAAATTTAGTAAGGCCACAAAATGGTGTACATTGTAGTAGTTTCTGATCAATTATTAAGCTGAAATTTTGTAATCTGACTTTAGACCTGATGTACTCTTTGCCCCTTTTGGATAGATATACCCTTTGGGTAACAATCTGTATATACTAAGATATATGTTATTTTTCACTTTTAGGAAACAAGCAATAGAAGATTACTGAATCGAACAGACTAATGAAATGAGTGTGTGGACAAAGTGAAAGGGAATTGGAAGCTATTTTTAGTCACTGAATTACAATGCAAAGATAGCCATTTTTCCTGAAATTAAAAGCGTTTTTTTCATTCAAAACAAATATCAAACAAGCGAGACCTCCGGTCCACAGTCGATTAAAGATTCATGACATCTCAACCCGACACGTTTGTTAGTACGTGACATAGCGCGAGTTTCTTTTCCGATATCAATCTAAACAATTATGTAAGAGCACAAAAATTCCATAATTACATCCATTTTCTTAACGGGCATTTGCAATCGCACGAATACCCGAACCTCGCAAAACATTCGTGCTTTTAATGGTGTCGGTAGTTAAATGTAGAGGACATTCACATGTGCGCAAACTTTCGTAAAGCATACGAAAGTTCGTGCATACAAGTGGACTTATAATGCAATCGTTTCCAGGTAATCATGAAACAGTGAAACCAGCATCCACAGACAATTACAACATAATTAAAACCAAGATTAAACATCAGATACAATCATGGATTAGCAATCGCCAATTAATCCGTTCTCTATGCAATTACTTCATGTTATATCATTTCTTGGAAGCATGTGGCCTTATTTACAAGTCAATAAGGTTTATAATGCACTGATTACTTTCGGTTTCAGAACATCGCGTGTTGTCAAACTTGTTTGATAAAAACTTTGACGCTGTAAACAACTCTAGTGCTATTGTTTTTGTTTTGTTTGTACTTAATCGTGTTTAAGTTGTTTGATTTTACACGCTATATATTTTGTACTTAGCTGTTATTTATAACGTTATAATGGGTTATTTTCTGTACGATCTAAATTCAGATAAATTCATCTATTTAAAATCTAAATTTTAATTTATCCGATTATATTTTTTTTGTGAAGAGTGAGCACAAGGCTCTAGAAAGGGTCACAAAAATCGATGAATATCTAGATACCTATAAATAATTAAGAAATAAAAGCGTGAAAAAAAAAGAAAATAGGTATAAAAATAGCCAAACCTGTATCGTGTGTAGGTTCTAGTTATTATAAAAAAGGGTTCGCATACAATGTTACATAGCTATTATTAAATTCACATTGTCCGTCCCTAGGTAGACTACACAAAAGGTACTCAGCCTATTTTTGAGAGAAATCTTATACCCTTTTCTTGTAAAAAGTAAATATAGGATAAAGAACAATACAAACTAGATAGAAAATACCTAAAAAACTAGGACAATGTTGGTACAAAAATGTGTACCGTACCTTATTATATTTGCGAGCTTGAGTGGATTTAATTTTAGACTTATTCTTCTAGAAATAGATGACAAAACGGTTTACACTACATGGTTCTATAGTTTGTGTTTTATATATATACAGGGTGTCCGGTAAATAGTCCGACAAACTGTGGTGGCTGATACCCTAGGTCAGGTCCTATCAAATGAACACAACATATGTTCCCCGAAAAGTTACAGGTTTCGAGTTACAATCGATTTTCAGAAATTTTTGATTTTTCTACCTTGTCTCACACTTTTCAATTTTTCTTGCTGATTAATAGCTTTCGTAATACTTTTTGTACATCAAATTAATCTTGAATAGTTACTCTACGCTTTAGTAAGTCTCATATTTATCTAAACGAAGAATGTATTGACAAAAAAGTCACTAGCTTAACAATTTTCACTTTTCGTTTTTCTTACTGCTCAACTTTGAACTGTAATGGTGAAAAATAAATGTATGTAGGAGTTTTGTACAACAATCTTAAAAACTTACTTGAATATTGGTGATTTTGGAAAGATACAATACTTGCGTATTTTCCTTACAAAATTTGACAAAACAAGCTGCTGAAGTTCACATGAACTTATTTGTTGAAATATTACCAATGTAAATCTAAGGATAAATGAGACGTAACTTAACCCGGATCGTCATTGTACAATGAAATTAGGTTTTTCTTCTCGCCGTTAACTCTCTATGCCACATTAAAACATGTTTTAGTGTAAAGTTACCTTTTCCTTCAGTGCTTTCTTACTAGATGAATAGATTTTATAACACTTTATGTTTCATGGAACGACAATGAAATAGATGGTTTTGGACGCCCAATCCATCTGCCCTAGTATCCCTCATCAGAGGAGGCTCTTACTTCAGGCCCATATTGCACTTAGCACCCATTTTCCTAAACCATATTGTATCTTTCAACTTGCCTAGAATGTATTTACGAAGAGTGGGTCTTCTAAGAAACCAGTCAAGTTGGAGATGGACATGCTTACGAAGGGTTCCGTAACTTTGCAAAAAAAAATAACAGAGCATTTTTTTTTTAATTTCCATATTTTCCAAATTGAAATTGGCCACAATTATTTTGTGTAACTAGTTAGTCGCTGGAAGAAAAACCTAATTTCACTGGACAATGACGATCCGCGTTAAGTTACGTCTCATATTTCCTCAGATTTACATTAGAAATATTTCAAAAAATAAGCCCATGTGAACTTCAGCAGCTTGTTTTGTCAAATTTTGTAAGGAAAATACGCAAGTATTGTACCTTCCCAAAATCACCAATATTCAAGCAAGTTTTTAAGATTGTTGTACAAAACTCCTACATACATTTATTTTTCACCACTACAGTTCAAAGTTAAGCAGTAAGAAAAACGAAAAGTGAAAATTGTTCTTCAATACGTTCTTCTTTTAGATAAATATGAGATTTACTAAAGCGTAGAATAACTATTCAAGATTAATTTGATGTACAAAAAGTATTACGAAAGCTATTAATCAGCAAGAAAAATGGAAAAGTCTGATGCAAGGTAGAAAAATCAAAAATTTCCGAAAATCGATTGTAACTCGAAACCTGTAACTTTTCGGGGAACATATGTTGTGTTCATTTGATAGGATCTGACCTAAGGTATCAGCCACTACAGTTTGTCGGACTATTTACCGGACACCCTGTATATATATATTCGTAAAATAAGAATCAGAAATAATATAAAAAATAAAGTTAATATATATTTTTAAATATATATAAACCTATCCCTTTTAATCTATTTTGTTTTATTGTTAAAAATATTATAAATTTTTAAAATGGGCTTCACAATTTCCCAAATTTTTGACGTTTTCGCGCTCATGAAACGAAAATTTAAACTGTTTTTTTTTTTACATTTTTCTTTTCTATTTCCAGTTAAATTATATGCTTAACCCGCATGAATGTTTAAAGGCACAATAATCCCAAATCCAAATAAAGCGGAAAAGCAGAACAATTCGGCGAATTACGATAATTCATGAACTGTTACAATACTTATCGTCAAGCCTCATTGAATATCGGTCATTGACCTGCGATATTACTCGAGAAATTATCTTCGGAGAATTTCTATTAAATATTACTTGTATTCACAAGAAAATTAAGTTTTCTTCCCTTATATGGGAGGATTTTGACCTGAAGTTGGATTAATTGAGTTTTGTTTGTAAAAACATAATAAGATCGACGACGATCTGACGACCTCCATGGTCGAGTGGAGAATGCACCGGTTTTCATGGTGTCTCTAGCTCTGAGGTCCCGGGTTTGATCCATGGACGAGTTAAGGAAGAACTAAATTTTCTATATTGTCTCGGGTCTGGGTATTTGTAGTACCTTCCTTGTTTCTGTGTTCCATAACACAAGTGCTTTCGCTACTTACTTTGGGTTCAGAGCAATGTATGTGATGTTGTCCGCCTGTATTATTATTTATTTATTACATATATGGTCATGTGGGTCAAGTGTGCGCAGCGTCTAAGTGTGCGCATTCAAAATATCTCGAAAAATATTTAAAGCTAAGGAACGGCAACCCCCCTCTAAAGTACCCCTCGGGACCTCCTGCGAAGCGCTCGAATCACAGCGGCTGCTCGCGCGCCGTTTTGATTTGACAGGTAAATGGAGTTTTTTGCTTAAATATTTACGATATTTCGTCACATTTGACGCGTAATCTTTTGTAGTCATGTAAACTTTTTGAAAATATGCTATTTGCTATCGAGTGCAACATAATATCTAGTTTGTTATTTGCCAGTGTTTAAATTGTTGTGATAACGCAATAATCAACGACATTCATACAATTCTGTTTCTATGGTTTGGGTTAAGTGTGCGCAGAAGCCTGTTGTGTAAGTGTGCGCAATGCGGACTTAAGGAAAGTACTCTGTGAAAACGTTTAAAAGCTGGGAAGACAGCAACCAGCATGGGAAGATTTTCTTTGACATTCACCAAGGATCAGGAGACTGATATACAAGATACAAATATATTAAACAATGTGATGATCTTTACTAGGGTCTCATATTTTGATTTATGATGATAATTATGTTGATTACTTCAAGTACCTATGATGAAAATTTTAAAAATTATATAATACTTATGTATTGTTTATGTTCTAAAAATATATAGCTCAATATTTCTTTTTTTTGTTGTTGCGTACACTTACCCTCATCGCTGCGCACACATACCCCTATACTGGGGTAAGTTTGCGCGTATGGAACGGTCTTTGTTTTCTATAGTTTCTTAAAATATAAGCTACTGACAATACTATTGTTGTGTCTAAGTTGATTACAAATGAACAGTCTTACTAATTAACACAGTTTTGTTTCATTCTACAAATAATTTTGGAGTTTTTGAAGCGTCAAAGTTTAAATGCGCACACTTGACCCACATGACTCTGTAAGATATAATTATAAATATTCATATTTTTTTTGTCAAATATGTATAATATATTATGTTAGTTTGGTAATAATTAGGTATTAGTATATATATATTAGTACATTCCTAGTGGGTCTTTCCCAGGTAGGTACATCATTTGATTAAAGTCGTGAACATTTTTATAAAGACTTAAGTTGTTTGGAAAATGTGTTAATTTAATTCTCACTTTTGAAGAAATAAAACAAAAGAAAACATTCCAACTATCGTAGAATATTTTAAAAACAATAGCAATTCTTAATTATAGATTTCAAGATGAAACTGACAGGTAGGTCAAATTACAAGTAATTATAGTTCTCTTATTAGATAAATGGTCATTATATTGTCAATTATCGTGTTTTCATTAAGTAGATATTGGACACAATAATTGATTAGGTATTTCTGATATAAATAATGATAAGTAAGTTTGTTATTTTCTAATTAGGTCAATTGAAATGCAATGTATATATTATATTAGGCTTGTAATTAAAATAATTTTAAGCTAAATTTAAAAATAAATACGGCAAGAACTAGTTATCTAATAGTGTTTACCAATATAAATGTTCCTTCTATTTATAACTAGAACAAAAAAAGCAAAGATCGTATTTTCAAAGCACAAAAGTTTCTACAAAACATTTGATATTTACAGCAATCAATACATCCCGACTAGTTATACGATAATAGGTTCTAACACTGTTGTAATAGGTAATAGAATGGCAAAACAATATAATTGTGTTGTCAGTACTTAATACAATGGAAAGATATCTTCATTACAAATAAGTAGATTTAAATAAGACAACACTTTTTTGTGCCAGTCATGTAGTTAAAATGGCGTCTTTATAATCTTGTTCTCATTTGTTTAGGTACTGGTAGGCATTAGGTACTGGTATTGATAAAGAGCTTAGTGGATCAAGTGTTCTTCATAGTACATAGTTGTAGTTTTCAAGAGCTGCATACATTTTGTTATTTTTTAGTCATAATTTAAACCTTTGCCATTGATTGTTTTGCATGACTTTAGAGTAATATCGAAGACGTCACTTTTACATTATTTTTATTGGCAAATACTGACGAGATGATAGATTTTTATTTTTTTACATAACTCCATTAACATTTATCAAGTGATTCTTACCTTTTACTTATTACGTCAAACAGGGGCCCGATGCTGCTATTTTAAGTCAGTGAGTGGTGGGTTAATAAACGGTTCAGTGTACTTGTTATTGTGCCTAATTTTCGTACTCAGATAAGAACAGTCCCTTGCAATCCTACAATGACAACAGTGGCAAGTAGGTGTACATTTGTCATTAAACTAAAAATGTCTGAATACGAAAATTAGACACAAAAACAAGTACACTGGAACGTTTATTACCCCCCTCACTGACTTAAAATAGCAGCATCGGGCCCTAGATACCAAGTTAACTGCATGAAACCTACACCTCTCTTACTACTCAAATAAGCCAATTTGCAATGTTAAAGTGTTACCATTGATATTTTTACTGACATTCAGCCCACTGCACTAAGTATCTACTTAAATTAATATTATTTTTTATATACCTTTTGACACGGAAACAATAGCTAACATAAAAAAAATACTTCAACTTTATCAAATTACCTGTAATTTTGGATCGTGTTTGTAACACTACACACCTATATTCCTCGCTTCACTTATTTTATGTGTCAACACTTCATACAGCGTCAAGTAACAAATAAAAAGCATTCGTTTGATAGAAACGCTTGTAACGAGATATTTCTTCAAGAAAACATTATTTACGGTCTCTCGTATTGTCAGGTTAATTGGCCTACTGACATACTTTAAGTACTGCGTTTTTAAATTCTCTAGGTACCTAGGTATATATGTCATATTAAAGTGACCTTGTAGTTGTGATTTGTATGTGATGGAGAATGATTCATTGATAAGTAAGTAAAGATAATTAGTCAAGAATACATTTTCAGGTTATAATCACATTGTATTCTGTATCTAGAAAATTTGCTGCTCAGTTTTTTTTTTACATTAGATTTTTTATTGTGTTTTGTTCTTACTCTTTATTGAGACTTTGCTCTGAACCTAAAGTAAGTAGAGATAGTTGTTTACATCTACCCGTCCGGGAAACCTGGGAACTCAGAGCTGGCGACAACTTTAAAACCGGTGGGTACGCTACCCGACCACGGAGGTCTTCGCAAGTCAGAAAACACTTAACTATCTGCATTCGTTTCTTAATGAAATAATCACGATATCAAGACGCCACATAAACGTGGAACGTTCTGGTTTTAACAACAATACGTATAATTCTACGTTTGGCTTACCTTCATGGTATTGCCGTAAAGAAAATTAATTGCACGATTAATGAATTACGTCCGCCATGCTTTTGAACAAAGTTAACTGACGTAACGTTTCAGAACATTTTAAAACCGATCGTAATAAAGGAAAATTATAAGAAAATAATTAAAAAATGTTTATTGTAAACCAACAAAAAATATCTAAAATTATCAAGCGTTTTACGACTGTTTTCTTGGTGTGACTGATTTTTCAATTTTTTTTTCAATTCTTTTTCTGCTTCTCTATTTTTCCCCTAAAATTATTCCGTACGTGGCCAGAAATGTTTCTATTATTTATTTGGATTAAGTATTAAATTGTCCCTTTTCTCGCACACTCATGACGTCTATATTTCTGATGAATGACGCACAAAAGTCTTTCATCTGCAAACCGTTTCATTTAACGTGCGAGCGCAGTCTTTGTAAACAAAGTCGTAGCGCAAAATCGAATCTAAATATAGAGTAATTAGCTAAATTGAAATAACAAACACATTTTTAATTAACTTTAGACTCCGAATTGGTACATAATGGTTTTGATGAAGATAAGTTTGTTTAATTATAACTCTATTTCTTGTAATAGATATCGACACCTTTGCAATCCTCTTGAAATGATACGCATAGAAAATGATCATTTAAAAAATAAGGAGTGTATTTGAAGCCTTCATAATTTCGTTGCGGGTTTGATATTGTTCATAAACATTAACATTAAAACTATTCTAGACTCTACTCGTGATCAGAGGTTTGTTCCTTGCACAGAGAATCGGCATAGCCATTCAACGTGGCAATGCTGCCAGCCTTCTGGGTACGTTTCCCGCCATTGACAAGGATGACGATGAATTTTTTGACGCGTGTTTTTATTTATTTATATAAGATTTAATTTTAGTATAGTTGTAAGTGTTTGTTGTCATATTAGATTTAAGTATTTAATTGTACATATAAATAAATTGTCCAAACTATTCCGGTTTCAAAGCACACTGCACTAACATTTAGCTCTATCTAGTATTACATAGCGTGACGAATTTACATGATTCTGTGATGTTACATCAAATAATGTAACATTCTAATCTAGCAGATAATGCTAGATCTGTAACGGTAACATCGCTTGCGCCAATCAATCATTATTACGCAGAACACATGAGAACATGGGGTCACTTTTACTTTGTGTGCAGATTTCCTGGCAAATAAGACCTGTAATTGCCATTAAAAAGCGTATAAAACAACAATCGTCTTATAAAACTAGTAGAAAAGAGGTTTTTAGCAAGTACTGTTCTCTACGGTTTATATTTTTGAAGCCATTTCTAAAAAGTAACTTATGGATACACGTTTTTTCTTGGTTACAATATAAAATATCGAACACGAATGTAATCCATCTTGGTATTCGCCAAAATATTTTTTAATCTCTATTTAAATTAGATATTTTGAACATAATATTATGCCTATTTTTGTCGTTTATGTAGGTACCTAACTTCTACCTTTTAAAAACAAACAATCCAACCTTTATTTGTCTGTAGATAAGCGCAAAGGCAATGTATGGCATTTAAATCGCTGTTAAATGACAGGCATTGTTTTTGCCATTATTATAATAAAAGGTTCTTAAAACCTAAAAATACTTTTCCTATTAAAAATATTTCTTTAATTAAAATACCCGTCTTATTAAAAATTCATTTAATATCTTTGGTATAAAAATTTCATTCATGAAAGACTCGTAGTAAAAGGTGCCGTCGTATTTGAATTGACTTTTATTAACTTTTTCGTCGACTTCATTTTGCCCAGTGACCTTAAAAGGCAATGACCGCCTAATTATTTGCCGACAAATTTCTTTTAGAGATGTCCTAATTGACTAAATGGTATCGATATTCAAAAATAATTAGTTATATAAATATTTTGTAGTAATACGTTCCTTGAAATTTTAACATAAATGAGAATTTCCCGTAATACTATTGAACGAAAAGCTTGAACGATAAACTTGAAGATATCGATCAGAAAGTTCTTATTACAATTATATCGATTCTACATGAAATTCTTTACTCAAATAAATTGAATTAAGGAAAATCATATAGCAAATTTTTTTTTTAATGACCAACTGTCGCAATGCCTGAGTTCACTCACCAACAATTTTTATAAAAGCCATTAGTTACTCGATTCTCGATGCAATTGACTCAACTCGATTTGCATTATCGATTCTCATCTTAGTTATTGCAACTCTAAGATATTTTTAATCTACGTTCTAAATTATAATTCGTTTGTTTTCTATCTAGTCTTATCGATTGAGTTGCGAATTAGAGCGACTCAAATGAACTACATAAAATATTTGAGTAGTAGAAAGTAAAATTGACTTATTTGAGTTCTTTCTATGAAAGCAATTGTGTGTTGAATGGTGATTAGATTAAGTATTTTTATCATAGTATTTAGCTGTACTATGTATATGAATATGTGTTTTCTTATTTTCGTCTTTTAATGTTGAAAGTATTTTTTACTTTTTGATTATATTACATACTACAGTAGTTATATGTTTATTTTATGTATGTCAGATGGATTTGTGAAAAAAAAAATAGTTATAAAATAATAAACACGATTTTAAAATCAATAAATATTACGCTTTCCTTTTTGAATTTAGGAAAGTGCTTAAATGCTTTGACATTAAGGCATCACGACATTGACTAAATTATGATGAAATTCAGGATAGTGTAATGAGCACTTAACATAAATATTCAACCAAATTGTCTTTTTAACCGACTTTAAAAAAAGGAGGAGGTTCTCAATTCGGATGTTTGTATGTTTTTTAGTCCAAGTTTTGTTGTCCTCTGTGACTTTTAGTTGTCTCTATTTAACCACAAAAACATTACGACCATTAATGATCGAAGATTAATCCAATTTCATTGAATACTGTATTAATTATGCTCTGATTATATAAGTTTTCTTCGAATTACGTCAAATTACCTCTGTGATCAAATATATCTCAGTAATACGTATGGTATAATGTATCGGATTAATTTACGATACTAATTAGTTGATTGAATTATTCATTGTAATATCTCACACACGCTACGCATTATCATTGAGAAATAAATTACAATTAATTTGAATTACTGCTTTTTGTTTGGTTTCTTACAATTTATGGGCGTTGGCGAGAAAATGGGGTGAAACAGGTTTATTCTGATAATGCATATTTCTATACCAACTAACGCCATTTATAATCCAGACTATAAACGTCCCACTGCTGGGCACAGGCCTCTTCGCATACAGAGAAGGCACGAGCATTGATCACCACGCTTGCTCTCTGCGGATTGGCGATTTCAGATACCAAATTTTGGAATCCAGGTTTCCTCACGATGTTTTCCTTCACCGTTTGTCAGAAGTGTCTTAGAATAATTAAGAAAGTACATATAACTTTGAAAAAGTCACATTGGTACTTGCCTGGGTTCGAACCTGCAACCTTGTGCATACAAATCCGTTCATTGAACCGCCAGGCTACCACGACATTCGCCATATAACTCAGTATTAAAAGATACTAATAATAAAAAATATATCTGCCAAGGCTTTCAGAACGCACATTTTACATTAATTTTTTAATTTTGCACTGATAGATTAGTTAACATTTTGATTTTGTTATACCTATGACTTGTGTAGGTACTACCGTTGTTATAACGAATATGTTACTAACTAATATTCAATAACTCCTCATAAAGCATCTCTTCCCTTTTACATAGAATTTTCGGAGTAGGTATCTCTTCTATTTTCAGAATAAAACAGTAAAGATGATTACAAAAATAAACTCTATTTCTATATCAATAAATATCAATTACGAGTGGCTACAATAATATTTATTAGCGTCAATACATTTCTGTAAATAGCGTCGACAGGTTATCAACCCGTCTATGTCTAGAAAATAATAATTGAGGCTTTAAATAGGAAGACGACATCCTGTTATTTATTTACTTTCTATTAAAGTAGATATATCTAATCAAATGATTATGGTATTACTATATAACTGTGCAATAGAGACATGTAATTTAATGTATCTAATAGTTTTACGTAATAAATAAAGAAAGAAATGTTAATGTTGATGCATTCAATCAAACATAGTCAGCAATAAATGCCAAATTATGGACGTACGTATAACTTGCTTAATCTGTGCTAAGAGCCTTGATTAATTTGGAGATGCATAAAATGTCTTGAATTTAGACGACCTCCGTGGTCGAGTGGCGTACGCGCCGGTTTCAATGTGTTGCTAGCTTTGAGGTCCCGGGTTCAACCCAAGGACGGGTCATTGCAGAAAATCATTTTTCGACATTGTCTCGGGTCGGGGTGTTTGTGGTACCTTCGTTGTATCTGAATTCTATAACACAAATGCTTTAGCTACTTACTTTGGGTTCAGAACAATGTATGTGATGTTGTCCGCATTTATTTATTATTTAATTTTAAAGACAGTGCTTGATAATTTAACTAAGAAAAAGGTCTCAATCTAAGTCTATAATAAGAAAGCTTTTTAATATAAGTACTAATGAAAGTAGGAGTCAAAGAACAAAAAAAAACGACTACTGAACCTTTAAGAGTCATATCTACAAAGAAGAATAGAACTTATATAACTGTGTCATACAGTTTAAATTCTAATGTACTTGATTATATAAATTTATCGAGCTTGCAGTTTCTTGCAGAGATTTGCAAAACGCGTTAAGAGGTTACTCACTTCGGTATGCCGTTAGGCTCGCTCCCGTACTGTTGCAGAGTTTGACGCAAAAGCTAGAATTATACGGTACAATATTGCATAATGCTTGTAATAATAATGTTATGTAGCTAGGTGAAGCTAATGGGTACAATGTAGAGAATTATTATATCGTCGTTTTCTATAGGTAATATTTAATGGAGTAGTTATAGCTAGAGCTTCTATGTAATAAATCTGTGTCCTAAGAATTAAATAATAAGACAGATATTAAGGCAAAAACTTTGATAAATTTGATAGATATTAGCTTTTAAACCGCCACAAATTGCCTAAATCTTGACCAAAAAATCGACTCTTTAATCTTATAAGGTTTTCAGAATATGACTAATTAATTTCATGTGAAAATAGATGAGGAACCACCTAATCTTTGTCTATACAATAGAAAAAAGTCAATATTTAAAAAGTGAATCAGTCCATTCTGTATCAATGTGGGTGCAATAGAACATTTATAAACATGTGGGTGATTCTCCGAACAAATATCTGAATTGATACAATAATATATAATTGAATTAGAGAGACAATGAAAGTATGTCTTAGTAATCCGTTTATGAAGTCTAGTGTGCTAGTGACCTACACAATGTATTGAGCTGCAGTTTTTATCCTAGACATGTATTAATTATAGACTCATATTCAACTAGGTACTGCCAAACAAAGAATTATGTAGGTCATATACAGGGTGTTAAGAAACCCCTGTCCGACCCGAAAGGGTGATAGAGGGTTCACAATCACATGCCAAAATAAAATATCAAATTTGGAAAATTCATGATAGAAACAATAATAATGGATTTTGAAATAACCATTTTTTGCCCCGAAATTCCCTAAATTTGAGGATATAACAAAAACTATAAAACCAATTTCGTCGGTATTTTTGGGGGCCTTTTGTTTGGTAATAAGGTACCATCTGTGACGACGCCGAGTCTCTCTCTTGACAATTGAGAAAAAAAAAATTTCGGCTATAATTTTTTTTCTTTTTTTTTCCACATTTTTGTAATCAGATATAGATACCTAACAACACCTTCACGGATCGGACAGGGGTTTCTTAACACCCTGTATATGTCATATATAGTTTTTTAGGCATCACCTAGATTTTGTTTAGAACTTTATTAGTGAATTATTTTATGGTCAATACTATATTAGTAGTGTGTTTCACTGACGCCTAAAACAGAATGACAGTTAATTGCACAATGGCCATTTGATTAACTAGTTATTCTAGGGATCGGAATTTCTATTTTAGCGTGGGACAAAAATTAGGTACAAAATTACAAATTCCTACGAATCTATAAGATACATCCAGTTTAAAGAGTTTCTTAGTTACATTTTGGTGGTAATTTGGTACGGGGAAAAATAATTTAAAAAGGTAGAATATCATTTTTCACATCTACGCTTTTTTCCATGTAGAATCTACAACATGAAAAATGAAGTTGGTAAGCTAATCTCTTAACGCTTTTATAAGAATAGGTATCATAATACATCGTAGCGCTTCTTTCACAGATTTTTTAAACTTAATTTCTTACACCAATTTGTCTAGATAAGACCGGAAATAGAGAAAAACGTGGGAAGTCTTTTCTGTGCCAACATTACGTTGAACCAGTAACCCTAATGACTGCAGTCTTTTAACTTTTTAAGAATCGATTAGATCTTGCATTCATTAAGAATTCTTTCTAAAAAGGATATACTAGTCTACCTACATAAGGTGTGCACTATTTTTGATATCTTTCTTTAAATTTCTTTTCTCAAAAAGGTATTTTAGTTTCACAACTAACAGCTGTGTGAGCTGCGTTCTGACTGTTTAATATTTTTTTAAGTCCATGTAATTTGGTCTAAAGGAGGGTAGAGAGGCCTTTGCCCTGCAGTGGGAGAGAAACGGCTACGAAAAAAAAAAAAAAGGTCTATAATAATGTAAACCCTTTCTATTTAAATTTTTTATTTAACTTCTTATTTCAATTGCCTTACGTTGTTCTTAATTTAGCTTTAAATAAATAAAAACTGCTTACTAAATAAACGTTTAATTCTCAGTAAGTTATTCAAGATTGAGCGAATGTCACTTCCTTCTCAAAGATTATTCAATTGATTTACAAACGTAACAAAAGGATATTAAACAACATTTAATCGATTCCAATGTTTCATCACCGCAATAATAGTAATTTCTTCATTCATTCATTCCGTTCAATCTTACATCGGTCATTACTGAATGTAAAAACGGATTGATTTTGTGAAATCCATAAAATTGGTGTTGCGTTGTGTAAAAGTATTTATGTAAAAAATCTAGACTGAATTGCGGACGTATTCGTGACTATTAGGTTGATATTGGTATCTTGTATTCATAACTGTTTTGTATAAAATATTACTGCAATGGTTACTGAATAAAACTTTGCAATGTTTGTACGGTGTACACAAGATTTTGGGTGAGGTCGACGAATTGTTGACCAAGTTTGGTATAACCGATTTATTTTCGGCCATGTTGACATTTAAGTACAGACTCAATGACTTTCATTCATTTTTTTGTCGCATTTCATTTTAAGGCATCTAATTGCTTTTTTCGTTGACAGTTTTTTACTCGTCCAGACAGCTAGGTACCTGTCTGGTATTTACCGTGAGACTGTCGAACAGTTGTACAATAAATAGTAGCAAAGTAATAATTACTTTATGTATCGATGTATAATGTGATGATGCTACATTTTTTTTAATAGTTTTGATCTAGGGCATTTTTTTCAAATAAAAGCATTTTGTTATTATTAAAAATACGTAGATTTAGTTTACTGTCAGATGCATGAAATCACTATCTTCAAAATAAATTCGACATACCATCTCAGCATCCTTTTTCGTAAACAATACAATCATATACGTACCTAGTTTTTATGACCCTATAGTGATACAGTCAGACGTTGTCCCAAATCTTATGAAAACATCAGAATAGTGCGTATGTAATAACAATAGCTATTCATTTTTATGTATACGAGTTCTTGTCGTTGTATTAACAGTGATTTTGTTTGAATTTGTTTTGCGAATCTTTCTATGTATTCAGTTGTTACTTAGCAGACATTCTGAGGAAAAAGTATATAGGTACCTACTATCATTATATGATTACATTATGAAGAGAACGCATATAAGAAACTAGGCTTATTAACTTTTAAACGATCGCGCTGCATGTTTATAGTAATATAATTGATGGGAATAAGCGCGTACATGCATAAAAAAAGTAGTAGTAGTAGCCCCAAAAAAGGTATTTATGCATGTACGCGCTTATTCCCGTGAATTATATTACTAGGCTTATTGGTTAAAAAAAATATGTTAATAATTTTGTAGGGAAATCGTAGATTACTTTAGAAATTTTCAGCCGTTCAAACGGTGAAGGAAAACATCGTGAGGAAACCTGGATTCCAAAATTGGGATCTGAAATCGCCAATCCGCAGAGAGCAAGCGTGGTGATCAATGCTCGTGCCTTCTCTATATGGAAGAGGCCTGTGCCCAGCAGTGGGAACGTTTATAGGCTGGATTTATTATTATTATTATTTCTATATGAAGTGAAAATGTAGAGTTGGTGCGATCCACAAGAAATCTTTCACGAGTGTTGTATGTATAATCTTGTATTTATTATTTATATCTCTACATCTGTGTGTCTTTCTACACACGTCTAGGTCTGACTGTAGCATTGTTGCTTCTAAATTAATGGACTGAATAATTTTATAAAATTTGTCGAGGGTTACCTAAGTTTTAAATTTATAGTGATATGATGTTGCGTTATTGATTCATTGTTCCAAAAAAATCTTAATTTGTTTACGTCAACGAATAGCTTTTATTCGCGACCTACGTGAATCAAAGCAGGGGCCCGATGCCGCTATTTTTAGTCAGTGAGTGGCGGGTTAAAAAACGTTCCATTATACTTTTTATTGTGCCTAATTTTCGTATTCAGATAATTTTAGTTTAATGACAAATGTGCATCTACTTGCCACTGTTGTCATTGTAGGATTGCAAGTGACTGTTCTTATCTAAATACGAAAATTAGGCACAATAACAAGTACACTGGAACGTTTATTAACCCGCCACTCACTGACTTAAAATAGCAGCATCGGGCCCTAGTTTGATTGGAACAATGGCAAAACTGTTAATTGTCTGGTCAATAAAGTTTCTACATGTAACCCAATTTCATGAACACCGTACTTTTAATTAAACAATAATAAAAATATTTCACTTCAAGTTATTAGCCATACTCGCGTGTCGTAAACACATTAACTGTATTTATCGTTACATAAAAATTATCGATTCCGATATATACTTGTTTCGAGAAATCGATTTCGTTTATCGATTTTTGTGAAGTTTATTGTTATGTTTTGAGATTAAAAAAGAAAGGACTCCTAATTAAAGTCAAGTAAGTAATTCTGAGGGGGACAAAATATAGTGCTCATAAAATTATTTTTATTGAAGTTTGGAAATGAAAGCTTTTGTATAGTGTTTGACTTCGACTTTTTTTTGTTATCATACATATACTTATTGAACTTCACTATTATTTTTAAAGAAAGTAGTTAAAGGAGTTTTGAAGCTTATTGTATCCTTACAATAAGCTGTACCATGGTATGTATTCACTGGATTGAAGTTTCTTTGCCAAAAAAAGAAGTTCTTTTTGAGTTCAAGAGCAATATTTTTCCCAACCACATATTTCTCATTAAAAACATCTTAATTATTTAGTTCCAAACTATAGGCTCGTTAGAAAGTAGAACACACATAATTTGTTATATGCATAATTCAATTTAAGATTAGAAAATTATACCTAAATTACACCACCCACACATTACGATTTCGTTTAGAAACGTTGATAAGATTTAAAAATCGAATATACCAACATTTTTTCTTAAAATTGCACTCGAGTTATCAAATCGTTTGTCAAAGTTTGAAGGAGGTTGTTGTACTAAAAACTCCTTTAAAATCTAAGTTATAAAAGGAATTAAATAATTAAGAAATACATAGGTAGGTACTCCTACTTAGTTCTTTTGACATGTTTAGGATATTTTCTTTATTCAAAAATGACGTGCCTATACGTGCGTTTAGGAATCTTATTTTAACCATGAACGCTCTTTGCTAAGTTCGAAATCAGTTTCATAAAAGTTCTTATAGGTATAATGTAATGCGATAATCTAAAATAATATTAGCTAAATTTAAATTCAATAAATTTGTAATAAATGTTTTCCTACGCGTATTTGCGCATATTATAGTGCATGCAGTGCTCTTCTGTAAGTAGTGAGACGCTTAGACTTAAGTTCTCAATGTATTTCCATCTTAAATGTAACAGTGTACTCATTGTTGAAGAGCCAAATAAATAAATAAATAAAATAAATAATACTCCTTTACTAAGTCCGACTTTATATTCAGACTAACAAAAATTAGTTTATTGCTAGCACACAACCTGCTAATATTTAAACCCGTGCAACATTTAATAGGAAACAATAAACTTTATTTAACCTACAGTTCTTATAAATTGTTCTACTAAATAACAATGTAGTCTAACAAAGGCTATTATTAAATGTCTAAATACCGAATCGGTTATTTAATAATCCATTTTATTACACGATTGAGATTAATTTTCAAGATTAAACTTTTTACGTTCGTTTCACAATGTGTTAGATCTTGATAGAGGTGAATGACATTTAAGTATATCTGATACATTTAATTATATATTTATTACACAATGTTTTCTTATTTTACAATTACTTAGTTCCGTTTAGTCTCCTTTTTTGTATTTTTTATTTTATTTAACGATAACATATTATTATCATTGCGAAGTATCGATACATTTTTACGGTCGATATTTTATGACGTGGCGACGTTAAGAAACAAATTTTGAAAAAAAAAATGTCTTATTACTAATTTAAAACCAAATCTTTGTCCTGTAATTTTAAAAGCTAATAACAAAAACCTTTTTTGAAATAAATGGTAATTAAATCCTGTTCTATTTTTAAATAGACTTAATTGAAAATGTGTGTCACGATGAATATAATCATTATTATAGTACATATTATTATCCCCATTGTATACAGTCAAGTAAAAAGTTTCCGAACTTTTTTTATAAAGGCAATAGGTAGCGTGAGTCGTGACATAGAGTCGGCGTCGTTTTTTATGGTGCACTGGTTTCTAAATAAACGTAACCTTGACAAGACTTATGGTTATGGAAAGTATTTTAGAATGAAGCTTTAATGTTAGCTGAGACAAAAATTATCTAGTTTTTAAATAGACCTCAAATTTATGAAAATTACAGAAGGGTAAGGATACTTCCGTTATTATTGTCTCATAAAGATACTGCAATTCAGGTTAAAATGGAAAATTCCATAACAATTAATATTAATGTTTACTTAGAAGTATTAATCTTACATATCTACCCAATTAGCGGAGGCTAATCCTTTACCTTAGATAGTTTCTAGTGATTGCGACGTTGTTAAGTAGGTTCTTAGAAATCTAAGTAAAAGGCACAGCACGAGACAATTTAACAGTGTAACACTTTAACTACAAGACTTTACTAAAAAAATATATTGAAATAGAAATATTTAAAAAACGTTTATATCACTCTGAATAATATGCCAACTTGTAAGAATTTCAAAACGGACGCATTTTTATTGACTGTGAAAAAACAAACTCGCGCATATTTAGATCGTCAAGTTCATTGACATCCACCTGTTGAGTGAATATGGTACTTAAGTACACAAAAAAATAAAGGTACAACTTACTTTAATAATATACAAATCGTGAGCGAAATTGTCATGACTACTATTGTACGAGTAATCATCTTTATAAAGATTAAAGATGGCGTCGGAAAATGTTTGTAAAGATTCGGGAAGTGTCACCTTCTCGTTTTTGAGCAATTGTGCGTGCTTCACCAGAAGTGCCAATTATAATTAGCTTTTTAATATTGAAATGATGTGCATTTGCCATTTGGGAATATTTTTCAATAAATTCATTATGATATGTTACATTTCTGGTTTCACTCGGGATTATTTTGATTTTCGAAAATAGTAGCTTGTTTTGGAAGCATAATAATATATTATTGTTTTTTATTTCTTTTTTTTTTCTTTTTGAAGCTCAGTTCCTAGCTATTGTATTTGTATATAAATAAAATAATGTTATTTTATAATAATGTTATTTCTATTTTCGAAAATATAAGCACACTTAGTTGCCAGCTGTGTTCTTATATCGGAACTATTTTCCTAAATTC
The DNA here is from genome assembly GCA_905475315.1 of Autographa pulchrina. Lineage (NCBI taxonomy): Eukaryota > Metazoa > Arthropoda > Insecta > Lepidoptera > Noctuidae > Autographa > Autographa pulchrina. The sequence continues at coordinate 3,218,316 of FR997773.1, read as the reverse complement.
CTTTTTGCACACTTATAGTGGCCAGTAATTTGTTCTGAAGTCATGACACTATCTTTTGACTGAATCATTTTTTCTTCTAGAATAACTGTGAAAATCATTATACCGCGATTACCGTACAAACCGCATGCAAAACAACGTGATCGTTTACCTAATGTATACCTAAGTATAATCTAGCTAATATTTACGTTAGATCTGTGACCGTGGAGAACGGCATTAGCATCGTTTGATAAATTAAAATGCGTAGTCGATATAGACTGGAAAATCAACTGTATTTGCAAAGATTATAAATAACTAGCTGCCCCGACAGACGTTGTCCTGTCTTAACTATGAATATTGAATTCCGTCAATTCTATGTCAAACGTCATAAGGTTACATTAAAAAGGTTAGATTAGAAATAATTTTATAGGGTGGTTAAGTATTCTTTCATTTTCTAATTTTCCGCGCAATTGTCCAAATTTTTTCTTTCATAAGAACCTTCTCCTGACAATAACAACCACAACGAAAAAAGAATTAGCGAAATCGGTCCAGCCGTTCACGCGTGCTGCCGTCGTGACCAAGGGAAATAGGGAATCATTTTTAAATATAAATAATGACTGCAGACTTGTAGCATATTTGATCTTAAAAGGTTATAAATTGAAACGGCTCATGAAAGATGTTCTACAAATGCATCGATTTTAAATGGAGTCTTATGTAAGTATTTTTATTTCTCTCTTATTGTTTCTAGTTAGAATGTTACACTGCCTCGTTGGCCTAGTGGCGCTAAGCGCGACTGCTACGCTAGAGGTCTTGGGTTCGATTCCCAAGTCGACCAAGATGTTATTGGGGTTTTCTATGAAATTCTCAGTAGCAGGTCGGAGTTTAGATTTGTGCCCGGTTAGTGGCAATAGGCTCGCCCCTTATTACATGGGACCTAAACATACCGGCGAACTGTGGGTGTACATTGGTACACCTCTGCCTAACCCTTCGGGGATACAGGCGTGATGGTATGTTATGTTATGTTAGAATGTTACAGTTATGTTATGTTAAATGTTCTCACTATAAAGAATTTGAAATAAATAAATAAGTGAACCACTCTCAAATAAACTATGTATTACGTATACAATATGTAATAAAAGTTCATAAAATCATCACTGTACTGTATGGACTATGGTCTGAAAATAAAGTTTTATTATTATAAACGTAGACTATAGATAACTATAGACCGATAGTATCGCTAGTTTTCCTTCGTGCCAAGCGAGAGCACTTTTTGTCTGTATCTAGTACATTCGTTTACTGATTTAAAGTTATTTTTCGCGCAACGACAGACTTATATGCAAAAATATCGATGGTTTCGACATTGTTAGGATAATATTAAGGTTTTAGATAGTTTTATTAAAACGGCGCGCTCCGTCTTGATACAAAATTTACGATAAAACTAGTTCATACTAGTGCTCACGGTTCATACACTGACAGGCTCACTCTTTAGTTTCTTATCTATACTCTAAGATTATAAAAGTCATGCGTTCAAAAAATAATTTAGCTATCCAATGATTGCGTCAAAAAGTATTGATTATAAAACGACTTTTTAATCCCTTTTCAGAATATGATCGTAATGTGAAACATTAAGATGAGATAAAAACCTGTGTAACATATGATCTATCATTAAACCGTTAGAATGCATCATCTTAACGGTCATGAGAGAATCCGTACATTATGACTGTATTTGTATGAAGTTATTATAGAACGCAGTTTCTTAGTACTATGTAGATGATGCTTTTACTAGATCTATATACTTAAAATATAATGATGTCTAGTGGGTTTTGAAAAATTGCTTTTGAAAATCTACATGCTTTATAGAAAATATTTATATTATTATTATTATTTAAGAAGTAAATAAGGCCTGTTAAGATATGTGTGCAAAAAGGTTTACAGTTAAAATAAAGGTTTATGTTATCTACAATATTTTCTTGAAAGAAATGACATTACATTATTATGAAATCAAATAAATATTTATTTAATGAACGAGGTAGCCTTCCGATATATTAACTTAATACATATAATTTTATTATTTCGATTTTGTTTTATTTTAACTTGCATAAACATAAATAAAATTATATCAAAAAAGTAAAAAAAAAAGTCTAATTTTTTTTAAAGAAGGCCCTGTACCTTTTGTTTTTATTTAAGTATACTAAGTCATGTCTCTACACATAATCTATTAAACAATATCCTAAAAATATTAGCTTCTAAAAATAGCATCGTAAGTTGACAGGTCACATTCTTACGCATTAAGGAATGCGCAACCTTCGGTCAAAGGATTAACTACCTAGGTACCTACGTTTACGTTAAATTTAAGTTCCCACCTAACAAGATTTGTAGTTTAATACTAAAGGTAATTATACTATTTATATAATTTCACTGACCCCGTTTTAAGAGTTTGGTAGAAATTATGAATAAAGTACATTAGCATAGTAAGGTTGATTATAATATTCATAGTGTTATTTGTATGTAAATGGAGTATTAAAAATGTTTTCTTAAAAATGCGTAAAACAGTTTTCCTTTACTTGGGACTTATGTGAAATAAGTATTTTAGGTAATTTTTGTATCATACCTATATCAGTTACTAAATAAGTACATAATACCTACGAGTATTGTATTTACCTCAAAGTCGATACTTTGAGGTAAATACATAGGTATTATGTGTGTTTTTTGATATCTACCGATATAGCTACCAAGCTATATCGGTAGATATGATAATATCAAAAGAGTCATAGGTTTATTTTAAAACATTGTTCGCCTTAATATATAAATATACCTCAACTTTAGAAATAATTTATAAATAACTTTAACCAATAAACACTTCGTAGTACCAACAATTAATTCAAAAAGTTAGTTTACAGTTTATGTTAGCCAATAACTAACTCCAATCGTTATTCCAGAGACGAATAAAACTTCAGAAACAAATATATTGCTGAAACTTAAAACGGTAGGTGCTTAGAACTCCGATAGCAAACAGCTCTCGTCCATACTACGATCTTTTTCCAACAAAACAAAAACAATCATTAATAAGAAACAAAAACTGACCTAACTTACCTTTTACGTTAATGACACTCCATTTTCTGCAAACACCACAAACTTCTCACAATCCGCCATCAGTCACAACAGAAAAACGTAAAACAAATCCCTTATCAACAGTACCGGCTGAGACGATAACGAAACTACTAACTTACGCGTTAACGTTACAACGTTCTCGTAAATCTCACGTATTTATCCGCGTAACGCAACTAACGCGCACGTAGCTGTTATGGTATAGAGTCGGACGGCAAATGCGGCCGCATTGGTCTCATGTTAGAACGCAAATGACCGTCGGCAACGAAGCAGTACAATCGCCGTGACGTCAGTACAAATGAAATTAAAAATGGAGAAAAAAATACATTCGAAGAAGCGCCAGTAGAATGAATCTATAGAACGTTATTGGTAACATGTCCGACATGGAGAGAAAGTAACCGCCGTCTTTACAGACTTACTTAGTCATTCGCGTCGATTCGAAAGTGCAAGTACCATTCGGCTTTACAGAATGGACATAATATGACTCTTGTAAGTTGTAAACAAGACGATTGCGAGAGAACTGTACAGTCCAAGCCACTTCCGAATTAGTATTTAGCTCCCACATTTCTTTTGTTTTATTACGCAACACATTCTTGCGTAAATGTTTAGCTAAAACGTTATAGTTTTACCGTTCGTTCCCATTTTGTTGTTCACATAATTTTGTATTGCGCAAGTTACTACAAGACAACCCATTCATTGTCATTAACATGGATGTGTAATTTCAACTCGTTAATAATGATCTAAGTACCTTATTATAACAGCCTCATTTTTTTAAAGCGAGAGCTTGCCTTTAAGTTGTTTGATCTTCTGTTATTATTTTTTCTATACGATACTTAGATTGCTGTCAAATTTTAGGGCATTAATTAAATAATAGGGAAACCACGGAATCTTTAGTTAACCAGCGCTATTCGGAAATACACGCTTAGATTTAAGGACACATTCAACTTTTATAAGTAAAACTAACACGCGTCAAAATACTCATCGTCATCCTTGTCAATGGCGGGAAAGGTGCCCAGAAGGCTAGCAGCATTGCCACGTTTAATGGCTATGCCGATTCTCTGTGCAAGGAACAAACCAGCTCTCTGATCACGAGTAGAGTCTACCAAACGTTTTGACAGTTCTTTAAAAAGATTTCGTGCACTCGGACCCCATGACCCGAGCGTTTCAACCCCAAACGGCTCGAAAATATAATTACCCATTAGGTTATTATACTTTCGCCGTTTAAGGGTCTCCGCTGCTCCAGCAGCAGCGCCAGGAGAGGCCGCCGAACTTAGAACGTGGGATGGCGCAAGGGTGTCGACGCACGTTGCGTCCCACACCAAAGGCCGACCTAATTTCCAAGGCAACAATGACATACCGTCAGGTCTCTTACCATCGCTGCGCACCAAACCATTGGGTTCCAAAACAGCTGGTACACCGGCAATGACAAGAGCACGACGGATAATGTCATTAATATTTGCGTGACGGGATATACGTCCTGCGCTCCTGCTGCAGGACAAGCCATGGTGACCGTGGTTTGTTCCTTGCACAGATAATCGGCATAGCCATTCAACGTGGCAATGCTGCCAGCCTTCTGGGCACCTTTCCCGCCATTGACAACGATGACGATGAGTATTTTGACGCGTGTTAGTTTTATTTATCTATATAAGATTTAATTTTAGTCTTTGTTTGTTCTTGTATTAGATTTAAGTATTGAATTGTAAATAAAATAAAAAAACTTTTATAAGTTAAAACCGAATAAGTTTAAACTTAGACAAAAAGATAAGAGGTAAATGAATATAAAAATAAATCTCTTTCTTGAAGTTTTTTTACTCTAGAGTCAAGGTATTGACATCGGTAATACAACTGTGTAATCAAAATTAAACCCGTTTAATTTGATTAAGCGATGCTTATCAAATAGACATCTTTCTTTTCAGTGTTTTTGACTAAAACATTGAATGAAAAAACTAAACCTACACGGTAGAATACTGAAATTTTAAAAACGTATTTAAAATTACATAATAATTTGATTTAAAGTATAAGTAGGTATTATGTTAAGGTATTCTTGTTTTTGTGGTGTTCACAGAAACGTAACGGTTAAGACTGATATAAGTATTAGGTATGTGTGTTTATCGCTCTAAAGCACACCTAGTATTATGGCTGACTTTGTATGCACTATGCATCACTATTATTACCTACGTCTCTGGATCACAACTTCTAGCAAATTTATAAAAAGATACCACAAATATTTTTCAGTTGTAATGTATTTTGTCGCGGTTTATGATTAACTAAATATTTGAATTGATTATTACTGGATTAATTTTGTAGTAATGTTTTAAACTGAGTGAATCTGTTTGAACCTTAGAGTATAGATAAGAAACTAAAGAGTGAGCCTATCAGTGTATGAACCGTGAGCACTAGTATGAACTAGTTTTATCGTAAATTTTGTATCAAGACGGAGCGCGCCGTTTTAATAAAACTATCTAAAACCCTAATATTATCCTAACAATGTCGAAACCATCGATATTTTCGCATATAGGTCTGTCGTTGCGCGAAAAATAACTTTAATAAATCAGTAAACGAATGTACTAGATACAGACAAAAAGTGCTCTCGCTTGGCACGAAGGAAAACTAGCGATACTAGCGGTCTATTGTATATCTAAAGTCTATGGTTTGAACTCTTTATGACTTTGATACCTCACATTCCGATTTTTATAATAGGTATCCAGATTCCCATAAAGATCTTTTAAAACCTACTTAAGTTTAGCCCTAATAGGTAAATGTTCTTATTAATATGAATTTGTTTATTAAATGTTTGTGCAGTATTAATCTTGAGAGAATTTAGGAGGATTGAAGTGGTTATCACCACCTCACATCACACCATCACCTTATTTATCACATGTTCACTAGTTACTTTCTTTATTCATCCTTTTGGTTCTAGCTCAATTTTTCCAAACATTAAGCGAAAGAGCTGAAAACCTTATTCTACAATTCCCACTAAATATGCATGCACCTTTAAATGCGTAAGTACTAAGAGCTCTTGACTCGCGGCCGTTATGAAGCCTACTTCGCGAGGTGTCACACAGATTAACCTTCTTACTTATAAATAAAAGCGGCTACTCAGAAACGCAGTTTTGTTTTTACCTGACTTACGCAGAAGGAGGATAATGTGTTTAGTTTAAATGAAGTGAAATGGCATGGTACCTAGTGGTACTTAATTAACTAGTTTTTTATTTACTTTGTATTATATTGGTGTTGCGATTATCATAATCTTTATATTTAAAACAAATTTCCTAAAGTAGTATTTTCGAAATTTGTTAAAATTACTTATTTGTAACACTTGAAAGGAAAAACATCGATTTAATTTGATCTTTTTAGTAGAAAGCATTATTAGTTTAGGTATTATAATTGTACATATTCTGCAAAGCATAATAACATTGTGTGTATCATAACTTACTAGGCAGCATAGTAACTTTCCACAAATCACATCATTTTCACCGCCCTTGATATGTGTAATAATGTAGATAAAACCTCACTAATAATCCTACTATCATGGCCGATAACGAAACTTATGTTAATAAATACATTGTTCATAACATTATTGTTTACGATAAAACTATTTTGAAAGCTACCTAACTTTATTACAACCGCTTTGGTTAATGAAACTATTTTCAAATATGATTTGAATTATCGAATTTAGTTTTCTATATTTTTTTTTCCTAGTGGACAATTTGAAATCAGAATCCAGTTTAATTCTTTTCAAAATCTGATTGCTGTGTCGAAAAATAGAAAAAAAAATAGGAAACGAAGTTGCCAGTGTCAATTTTCTTTTTATTTATGTGGCCAAAATCCTGTTTTTTTTTCGGGTTTATTGGCAGTGTTTATAATATACTTGAAAAATTAACCCACCAGGAACTACTATAATGATTATCTAGACACATATGAACAGCGTAATAATACGTGCGTGATAAACACACATGATAATAAATCTACCGCTGTCAGGAATCGTAGTTAAAACATAACTGTTACTTTTAAACAGTTAAGCAACGTGAACTTACTATTATTGTATCTGAAAAGGCAATTTATCTATCAGAGTGTACGGAAATATTAAATAAATTGTAGAACAAGAAAACAATAATTTAAACATTACTTAAATCAAGGTATAATATTAATCACAATATTATTTATTAGTCATTGATAGAAAGTAGTCAAAGTATAAAACGTTTAAGGTCCATACAAAGAAGTCATTACTACCTCTAGACCAAAATTCCGATTTAAAATAAAAAATTAATGTTTGAAACAAAAAAAAAATTGTTTGCTTTTTTTTCTATTAATTGTTTGATTGAATTACTTTCCTATTAACATAATAACAGGCAAGTAATACAATCAAACATTTATTTAAAGACAGCTACAAACTAAAACGAGCGAAATCCGATCAAACTTTAAAATTTGGTTTAGCTGATTTCAAATGATAGGTGCTTTGGGAACTATACAGTAGACCTATCTTCACTTGCCTAGCAGTAGACATCAGCTGGGACAAAAACGATGACGACAATAATTGTCGCCATTTAATCCCACCAAAGGCTACGTAACATTTCTAAGCGATGCCATTTCATTAATTTATAACACGGAGAAGAAATTGCAAAAGTAACGTCAAAAGGCTATGCAATACAGGAAATAAGTCTTGAGCAATTTAAGTCTGGTTGGCTCACCGCGACATCTTTGTTAAGGAAATAGATAGTAGGAAATAATGATTAACTATGAATAAGATAATTAAATTATCATTATTTTTACCTCGTTAAGGTTTCATTTACTTCGTGATAGTTACTTGCCGAGTACAGATGAATAAGCACGAATCTTTTGCGTAGCCCTTTCTCAAGCTATGAGGGTGGTTCCAGTCTTACTGGATTTAGCGGAAGGCTGGGTAATTAACAACTATCGAAGATCATGGACAATTGGAACTAACGCCTTATCGTGTTTTCCAAAGCACGAAGGGGTATATCAATATGTGTAATAGATGGTCACTGGTCAGCCATCCATTGATCATTTGGTTTGAGGGCGGCCCCTTTTAAAGTACATCAATCCGTGTGGATACGAACCCCTCAAATACTAGTACCTAAGTAATTAATAGGATTTTTTGGAAAAGATCTACGCAGTTAGCCTGAGCGCATTCTTTGACTGCTTCACCGGACACTTAGAGAGAGCATCCAGAAAGAGCAGTAGAAAAAATAACTATTTTAGCAACGTTCACTATTAAATTGGCACCACCTGCTGGGATCGGACCTCGACTTAGTGTGATTCTAACAATGTTAATAAGGCAAAAATAGCAAGAGATGGCTGGATCTAAGCATTTATTATTTAGGAACACATTTATGTTTTAAATAAAAATAGGTTTTAAACAACTTGTTCGAGTGTATTCGGCTGGACAAAAAGTTTCGATACGTGCACTATTGTTCGCATAGTTATTCAGTACATTGTTTGCTGATAAATCTTAATGAGGCATTAAGCTTTAAGTGAGAAGATACAACTGATTAGTAATTCATAATTAGAATTACACAGTTGAGTGGGTACTTGTATTAATAATCCTAGCACTAATGCGTTTGTGATAATCTGAGATTACTAGATATTGCTGTGTTTGTTGCACTACTAATGTGCAAGCAATTACTTTATGTACATTAAGTGACTGCCTTTTTTGTATTTAATTAATAGTTTAACGATGTGTTCCCTTTCACTTGTATCTTTTCTGCTGTATAATAATATTCGGGGACAACTCACACACGGTTATCTGATCCCAAGCTAAGCAGAGCTTGTGTTATGGTAACCAGACAACTGATAAACATACTTATATATTTCTAAATACATACATGTTATAGATAAATTACACCCAGACACAGAACATATGATCGTGCTCATCTCACAAAGATTTGTCCTGGGTGGGAATCGAACCCACGACCTCCGGTATAGCAGTCAGGGTCACTAACCACTAGAACAACAGGCCCGTCAATGTGTATGACTTATTTTAATGTATTTTACTCTCTAATCTCTGTATGTTCCAAAATATTTGTAAAAGTTAAGGGTACTTTTATATATTTATGTTCTTTGTTTTTGATCGAGTTAGGTTAGAATATTCAATTTAAAAAAAAAAAAAAACAAAAACATGTTTTCACTTTTCATGAAATTATATAAAAGTTCATAATGTTTAAACATGTTATGGTTTGTATAAATGTTATCTAGTATTAACAACTTAAATGTCCCGCCAGTAGACACAATAGTTAAACAATGGAAATGTTCATGTGTGACTCACGGGACAGGGAAATGGTTAAGGATAGCTTAAACGTATAGAAGTTCTAATTAATCTCTAGCATAAGTCAAATAATGTGGATTCACTTGCCAAGGATCCGAGTCGATAGTTCCACAAATGAAGTGATTCAACTGACTGCCTTCGATCGACTTGCTTTTAATTAGATTCACTTAATTAAGAAGTCGTAGGTTCACTTAGATTACTGCATTCATCCATTTTCGTTAAATTTGAATAGTGTTACATAATATAACTATAAAAATAAATGTTACATAAATATGACGACCTCCGTGGTCGAGTGGCGTACGCACCGGTTTTCAAGGTGTCGCCAGCTCTGAGGTCCCGGGTTCGATCCCCGGCCGGGTCAATGTAGAAAACCACTTTTCTACATTGTCCCGTGTCTGGGTGTTTGTGGTACCTTCGTTGTTTCCGAATTCCATAACACAAGTGCTTTAGCAACTTACTTTGGGTTCAGAGCAATGTATGTGATGTTGTCCGCATTTATTTATTTATTTATTTATAATATGAGCATTAGATATTTTTCTTTTTATTTTATGACTGAATATGTAGTTTGTTTTATATATTTATTTTTTAGATACCTAATTGTTTTTTGACCATTTAACTTGTTTTTTTTTCATTGATGTATTCCTACATAATTAGTTAATTAGATTCTCATTGTGTGATTGTTCTTGAGTTGATATTATATTAAAACCTTCTGAAATATAGTTCTACGTCTAAAATATTGGACCAGGATTGCAATTTGCTTACACTTTTCTGCATAGCATTTTCCTCGTCAATCGAGACGCTTGAACGATGCCAACAGCGAGACTATCATTCGCGAAGCAATAAAAAAATCCGCATTGTTTTATTCTCGACTTTTCCCGCCAGGTTGCAATTAGACTCGATAATTGTAACTAATCGTTCGTAACGGAACAACTTCCACACAAAAAGTATAACAAAAGGTCCACTTTATTACATACACTATTATTACCACACACGCAATATAGTAACACCACTTATAAGTGGTTAAATAATATGTAAATTGATAGGTTGTTCCAAGTTCGAAATTCGATAAGTGATTTTTTTGTTTTGCTTTTCGGGTTTAGTTTCCATTTGACCTTTTGTTTTTGTCCTGTTTTGTGTGAGTAGTGCGGACACGCAATGATGTATGTAAAACGCGATTGTATCGAGATAATTTCGATACGTATGGAATAGAACGAGAGCATCGTTGTTACATAGTAATTAATTTCACTGTTCCGATCATTTGGATGTTTGAGGAGCTCTTGTGTAATGTTTATTGATGTGTTATCCTTACTAGGTAAATTGTTAAGACACAATAATTTGTGGATTTTCTATAGTATAGAATAGAATAGTTCTTTATTTGCACAGAAAGTAGGTACAGGATACAGATGTTATGTTATAATGAGACCCTTATACAATCTACCTTAAATTAGGCATGCAAAAAACACAAATTTGAGATTTTAGTACACTGGTATGTTAAAATTTTGAAGTAGGTACTAAAAACTAGCACGTTACTTGTTAAATAACTTGGTTCTGAATCTAAGTTCTAAAAGGCTAGTTTAGAAAATGAAATAAATTACTAGAAGATTGTCATATTACCAGAAAGAGTAGGATTCAGTTTCTGAGTAGTTTTTCCGAAAACTCTAAAATTGTATTTTAGGTGGTTTAAAGATAAAATTAAATTAAAGATTACCACTAAAACCACACACTTATTTCTTATTTTCGAATAGTCCTACAGTAGGTCACTTACAGACTCTATTACAATGTAACCACTAAATGACGGTAATACCAAAATATTGTACAAATCAATTTCATAAATATTCGCGTGAGTAACATTATCAAAATCCAATTACTTATTGTGGTTATGTCAGTTATATCACACAAGTCTACGCTTAGAGTATAGATAAGAAACTAAAGTGTGAGCCTATCAGTGTATGAACCGTGAGCACTAGTATGAACTAGTTTTATCGTAAATTTTGTATCAAGACGGAGCGCGCCGTTTTAATAAAAATATCTAAAACCCTAATATTATCCTAACAATGTCGAAATCATCGATATTTTCGCATATAAGTCTGTCGTTTATTTTCGCATATAATCAGTAAACGAATGTACTAGATACAGACAAAAAGTGCTCTCGCTTGGCACGAAGGAAAACTAGCTATACTAGCGGTCTATAGTTATCTATAGTCTAAGAGTCTACGTTTTTAATAATGACATTTTAATGTCAGAGATCATAAAGGAAAAGTAGACGTTTCACAGAGCTCTAAAAAACGAAAAAAAAAAGGAAATTTTACAAAAAAAACGTAGCTGCGTTCTATGCTTAAATAAGTAATAAATATAATAAGTTCTAAGAACAATTCTGTATACTTTTTACAAATAAATAAATATACAAATAACTTATACAATGTGCTTCATTAAACGCTTTTGTTTGCAACACGTCCCGTCTAAATTTCTGTTTTGTGTACCGTCAGCAATTTAAGCACGTAAAAACGATTACGTCAAAATTTTGTCAATTCATCCACGTTTGCAATTGTTTTGATCGAAGCTCTCCTTCAAATATTGTTTGGTCATGTATTCGTTGATTTCGAAAGCCTTTCGAAATTTCTCTTGATGAATACGAGCATTGCACGTAGGCAGCTTTATCTATACTTATAATAAATCTGTAGAAGTGAAAATTCTGTACATTGAAAATATCAAAAAAATAAATGGCAGGGGGTGTTACTAGACCGACACCGAACCCAAAAGAGTGATTAACAAAATTTTTGTCTGTCTGTCTGTCGGTTTGTTCAGGTATCACGCAAAAACTACCGGTTCGATTACGATGAAACTTGGTATAATTATTCTTTATTATCCTGGGCACCACACTGGGTAGTTTTTATCCCGGAAAAGTATAAACAATAAAAAACAAACTTAATTTTGCGGTTAAAAACTCATTGATAAGTTTTGTCATCCACGCGAACGAAGTCGCAGGCACAGCTAGTACACAATAATGGATAATTAAGTAAGTTGAGGTATGTAAATATTTGATTTATCAGGATTGTATAATGTCTGTAATTTATTTTAAACTATCTTTTAGTTATAACTTAACCATACCTAGGTAGTACATGCCTCTCAACTTAGTTGCTGGAATTAGGCCTCTCTCAACTTACACCATAACACTCGATTATACGCCTTCCATACCATGCCAGATTGTGCTTTTATTTCAATGCTGTAAAGATCAGTATTGTAAAACACTGTAGCGACATACGTTTTAAGGCAAAGTATGAACGATTTTCCAATACTTCATGGTGACGTCATTAAGTGAAGCTAGTATTTCGTAAACTATTGAGATATGCCTCCGATCTCACTAGATACAACTGTATACCGAGGTACTGTATTTTGCAGAAAACGATTACATATCCGACTTTTACATTCATCTAATAATAGATCAGTGATCATGCTTACTACGCATGTATACTACTACTTAGTTCTGAAATCAGGACTTTACCGTTGTACAAGCGAGACGCTGCTACGCATAGTATAGCGCTGTCTTGCTTCCACGATGACAGCAGTCCCATTTCAAGAGCTCATAGTACAGGCGCTTAATATCACACGATCATAATATTATGTTGCAAAATCCACCCATTAAGTCTAACTTAAGTGCTTAAAATAGACTATTTTGTATGGCTTCAGTATATAATTACTATCACGTAGGTATTATTTAATATTAACTATTATCTACTAACGTATAAGCTTTATCAGGATAGAGTGGGCGATATTAGCCTATTATAGACATTCGAATAATTATTTTCTTTGACCTTTCGACTATCATCATTCACCTGTACATCCGTCATGAGAAACAGTTCTATAAATAATTAATTAGGTATTACTGAGAAAATTATTATTTATGGAACAGGATACCCTATTATAGGTATTTTTATTTATCCTATTAGAAATACGTTATTAAATAATAAGGACTCGTAGAGGAGAGAGGAAAAAAGCAGTCGTATGTAAAATACTGGTATCTTTAGCATAGTATTGGTGACAAGAGACCTCCGTGGTCGAGTGGCGTACGCACCGGTTTCAAGGTGTCGCTAGCTTTGAGGGACAATGTAGAAACCAACTTTTCTACATTGTCCCGGGTCTGGGTGTTTGTGGTACCTTTGAATTCCATAACACAAGTGCTTCAGCTACTTACTTTGGGTTCAGAGCAATGTATGTTGTCCGCATTTATTTATTTATTTTATTTAAAGAGAAAATACAAAATACAGATAATAAATAAACTGTAATGTGAAAGACAACATCAATATAGATATAATAGTAAATTGAGGAAATAGAATAAAATATCATTTCCACATTTCCACAGCAGAAAAACAGTAATATCTCATACATAAAAGTGAAAAGCAAAGAACGGTAATGATATTGGTTTCTATAACAATTACATACATGATCGAACCATTACCGATGTCATTTTGTATGATTTCTTCATGGAAATGATTGTTATAATTATTTACGCTTGGAGTAGATAACATGTCGCTTGGCAACGGTAATCTCTCTCAGAAACTATAGTTAAGGATAGTCTGTGATACTCGTAATTGGTATAATATAATTAGGACAAAATTATGCTTTCCGCTGAGGTATTAATAGACCCAGATACTTAGTAAGCCTTTGGCTCTGGCATTCATGCGTACAACATTAATTGTAATTGGTTTCATCATCATCATCATCATCCACAGCCCTTGTCCACTGTCCACTGCTGGGCATAGGCCTCCCCTTTTTCGTGCCATATTCTACGGTCCTGTGCCAGCCTCATCCAGACTCGACCCGAGACTTTAATTATGTCGTCGACCCATCTTGCTCCCGGATGACCGACGCTTCTTTTGCCATGCCTTGGCCACCATTCTGTCACCGCCTTAGTCCACCTGCCGTCACTTCGTCATTGGTTTACTTCCGAAAATTCTGACAACTTATTTTGCCAAGGGATATCTTTTTAACTAGTTATGTTATAGACAGGTAGCTACGTAAAGTATGTGTAATAGCCTAAATGTCAACCCGTTCTTATTGATTATTGTTTTCCAAAACTGTGTTCGTTTTAGCCTTTAGCTAGGCAAAATATATAAATACGCAAAGAAAGATTAATTTAAATACAAATAATTACAATCTAACAAGGATGACGATGATTTTTTTGACGCCTCTTAGTTTTATTTATTTATATAAGTTAAATTTTAGTATAGTTGTAAGTGTTCGTTGTTATATTAGATTTAAGTATCGAATCTATATTATATAAATGAATCCCTATTTCCCTTGGTCACGGCATCACGCGTGAACGGCTGGACCGATTTCGCTAATTCTTTTTTTGTTGTGTTTGTTATTGTCAGGAGAAGGTCCTTAAAAAGAAAAAAATTGGACAATTGAGCGGAAAATTAGAAAATTTAAGAATACTTAACCACCCTATAAAATTATTTCTAATCTAACCTTTTTAATGTAACCTTATGACGTTTGACATAGAATTGACGGAATTCAATATTCATAGTTAACACAGGACAACGTCTGTCGGGTCAGCTAGTTGTAAATAAAAATGTAATCAACCTACAATGTAAAAAACATTTAATTCGTACATAAACAAACGCCAATAGAGATGTAAAATATAAAAATAGGTTCTACATTGTAGCTGACATTTCCGTGGCTGCGTTTGAAATGTTAATTGATTTCAGGCCGAATATATCGAGATTCTCATTTGTTTCCGTAGATTTGTGTGCCAGTAACAACGCTATTGTTAATGCGGTCCCTTAGGTGTAGTGAACTTTGTATGGAGAATTTGATTTTAAAATAACTTTATACAATTTTGTTGTAAATTTAAAATTTTGTATAATTTTGTTGTAAATTTAAAATGTTGTATAATTTTGTTGTAAAATGTTTTATTTTGTAAATTTTGTGATGGATTGATGAGCACTAAAGCTATGGATAAGTGTAACGTGATGTTTTTCAATTAATTCCTTTTATATTATTACATTAATTAATTTGTTTGTTATATTAATTCTTCGAGTTGATCTTGTTATTAGTTTGATTCGTGACGCTGCCGCGTTGAGATTCAAACGAGATAATTTATCCAAAAAAAAATGCGCGACTAAACGCGGATTTAGAAGCTGTGAGAAACATTATGAAAAGTGTGATATATTGCGAAACCGCGCGGATCGGTAGGTGATCGATCATCATCAGCAACATACCGCAACTTCTTCTTGCACCGTCTAAATCAGGCTTAAACCATGTCATACCAATAAATTGTTATGTTACTGTGTGTTAACTATATGAATACTATGTCTATAGCTTTCGTGACTCTGATTCGAGTCTTACATCAGAGAGTGAGAAGAATTGAACATCGCAACTTATAATGATACAATTTGTAACACTCGCACCATTTGTTTAAACGTGTATCCAATTCATTCCATTGCACAATGTGACAATTGTGATATCAACATCATTCATTTGTTTTTACATAAATAATGTAATAGTATGACCTCTTTCAGTAGTGTGGCCGCTTTATCTGATAATGTTAGAACTAATTTGACTGCAGGGGAGTATTCAAAACTGGAACCTTGATTGTTAGATTATCGTTAGTCTGAGAAGAGATATGGTGACTACTATTTTAGTCTTATTCGATTCACTTGCTTCTAGTGTGGAAACAACACTTACCTTAGATTCGTCATCATCATCATCAGCCTATAGCAGTCCACTGCTGGACATAGGCTTCTCTAATTGCACGCCACTATCCTCGGCTTCTCCCATCCAGCTCCTGCCAGCCGTCTTGCGCAAATCGTCACTCCATCTTGCCTTAGGACGTCCTACATTTCGCTTCCCCGTACCTTAGGGAGCGTCCACATCTGACGAACGAGCATTATACGAGCAGCTCGCGAGATGGCGCGAGCGGCGCGCGCACGTCTGTCAGACGGCGTAATTGACACTAGTGGGCTTTCGAACGGCTCGCGAGCGGCTCACGAGCTGCTCGTATAGTGCTCGTTCGTCAGATGTGGACGCACCCTTAGATTAATTCATGATTAAGTAGACCAATTACATAATATTTTGGAACAACACACACACTCTGACCCTATATTAGGCAGGGGCTATACTATAGCAACCATAATATACACGATTTTCCTGCAAATTAAGATTTTACATAGAGTAACTAGAGGTAATCACATGTAGAGCAGGTGTTGATGCATAACAGTGGCTCACATAATTGTGGTTTACGCAACATTAATTAGGTAATTTGTAAGCAGTTGATATATGGCTTTATACCTAGTGTTTAGATATTTACAGTAAGTATCCGTTCTTCAAAGAAGTAAAAAAATAATAATTTTGTAGCAAGTATCATTTCCAGTATGTAAGCAACACAAACATATTATCCTCCAAATTATTTTTCGTCTGCAATCAAAATGGATCTAATTTGTTCATTACCGAACAAGTTTGGCAACATTTTAATAAACAATTCTATTTTTAATCATCGGTTGGCTAAAAATATTGCAAAGAAAAAATAACTCAAAAAACAAATGCAAGTAGTTCTACTTATAAGGCTTGCGTGCCATGTATAAAATAATTTAATTATAACGGAATCTCTTCAGTTGCATGCACTGAGCAAGGCTTCTAAGCCTTAGGAAGGCGGCTGTATACTGCATGTGCATCTTCGTTCCCCATTATATAAAACTAGCGACCCGCCCCGGTTTGCACGGTATCCGGAATTACTCGGCTTTTTCTTACTACGGTATGCATGTTTTATACATATAAACCTTCCTCTTGAATCACTCTATCTATCGTTGAAAACTGCATTAAAATCCGTTGCGTAGTTTAAAAGATCTTAGCAAACAGACACTGGTAGCGACTTTTTCTAATTCTTTGTAAAGATGAAATAAGGTTTTAATTAAAATAAGTGTCACATCATTTAGAAGACAGCTCTGAGCTACGCTTCGAAGATCTCATTATTAAAATTGTGTTTTTCTTTTAATGGCATCAGACGTTCCTAAATTAAATTTGAATTTGGATCTGTAAATTTTACATGTAAAGAGTTTGTTATTCATTTTCCAAAGTTATATGACTTTGGAATTTGATCAATAATAATGATTTAAATGATGTTGGTTACGAGTACCTAACTAATGAGAATTTGATATTAACCATATAAGTAAAGTAAGCAACTAAGCATGGCTCATACTTCACGGATTCCTAAACAATCTTAATGATCTCATTATCTTATAATTTTCCTAGAAAGATAACTAACAACGTTGTCGTTTTTCTTTCTCAGAATTGTATATTCACTGCATTCCTAACAAAGAGATACATCATTGTCTAGTTCAGCATTCAAGTTCACCAATATCAACCCAAAAGTACCCCTTTGAGCTTGTTTACAAACTTCAAAGCATTGACATCACGAAATAAACCGTGCCTCACTGACATTTGCCTTTAAAAATACAACAGATAAAATTTTATAGTGGTACGAATTTAATTTTTCAAACAAAAATAAACCCTATTTTCTTCTGTTTAAAGTTTGAAATCAGAAGATGAAGGTACGGGAGCAAGGACTGAGAAAAAGGAGAATAAGCAAAATAACTTTCCTAATTAAAATTTCACTGCCCACTGGCAACCGTAGTGAAAGAATAAAACAAAAAAGTGTTTTCTTTTTTTGAACTGGCAGAATGGAGTTAATTCCCTTTGCCTGATAAAGTCTGTCTGGTAATTTTAAATACTTGCATAGATTCTTTTTTTGGCGGTTAGGATTATGACGCGGCGTCGCTTGTTTGACAAGCGCGTCAGACTTAACTGGCTTTTCCATTTTCTAATATTTTAACTGTACTCTGCCAGTTATTTTTATATAGGTATTTAATTTTTATTTAGACAAATTAAAACGAACTCTTTAGGTAGGTATCACATTACTTTTATTTTTAACCAACGAAAAAAACGGAGGAGTTCCTCAATTCGACGCGTATATTTTTTTTTTATGTGGGACCACGCATAACTTTTTACAGAAGAATCCGAGTTTGATTATTCTTATTATTTTCTCATAATTATTGCTCTTTTAACTATGAGCAATGAGCATACAACATAAAATTATTTAGTTAAATCTTTTAATCATAATATTATAATATAATCAGATTGAAGACACTCTAATTTTGTTACAATATAAAACATCAAATACTGACACAGCAAGCAATAGAGTCATCTATCCTTAAAAGTAGGTACACATCAAGCCTTATTACTGCAATACAGAGTTGTAGACCGCTACAATAAACTATCCTAGGAAAATATTGCCAGCTTACGTCATGACAAACGGTCGGCGTATGTATGTTGTTATTAACGCCAGACTTTACCACATGGACTAATGGAAATTAATTTAAATTGAGAATTGTAAAATATTATTTTAGTTGTACGTTTTGTTTTGTTGTATATTTAAACTTATGAAATTGGGAACTGAGGTGTTATTCTTTTGTTTTTTTTTTTGGAATGAAATGATCATTTGTGGCTGGCTATAATTGCCAAAGTTGTTTATCGTAATGTTTAATTGGCGGGAATTATTTCGAATTTTGTTTGTAGAGAAATATTTAGGTAGAGGAAATAAAATAAAGAACTACTGCTGGGTTTTAAGAGAAATTCGCTATACTTTTAAGAGAAAGATCTAAGTAAAAGAAGCATGGCTCCAAAATTATTGTGACGTAAAACTACTAAACAAAAATCTTTTTTTTTTTAATTTTCACAAGCAATTGCATTCTTGTATAAGGTATTTCCCAAAAGCATGTGATACATACATGTTTTTACTGTACTACATCCAGTTGCAACGGCGCCAAAAAGGCAGAAAATTAAAACACAGGCCCATGGGCATTTTCCACGATATTCTGACAAAAGCCTGCTGTATACTTGCCTTGTGATGGAAATGGAAATTGTAGGACGTGTATCGCAAGTGATATAACTGTTATATGAAGATAATAATATGTTATTGTGATGCTTTAATACTTATTGGAGTTATTATTAATTAAAAATAAAATCTTTTGGATCATATATACACCTTTCATTTTTATTTCATACTAGCTGTGCCTGCGACTTCGTTCGCGTGGATGACGAAACTTATCAATGAGTTTTTAACCGCAAAATTAAGGTTGTTTTTATTGTTTATACTTTTCCGGGATAAAAACTACCCAGTGTGGTGCCCAGGATAATAAAGAATAATTATACCAAGTGTCGGTGTCGGTCTATTTATTTTTTTGATATTTTCAATGTACAGAATTTTCACTTTTACAGATTTATTATAAGTATAGATTAAACAAGCTGCGCCCCGTGCTTTTACTCGCCTTAATTTTCTCCTTAAGCAAATAATGTCATTTTAAATAGTGTACAACCTTCCTCGATGATTGGGCTATCAAATATAAATCTGCCTGGTTGTAAATGTATCTCAGAAGAGATAAGCTCGATCAAACAAAACATCTCTTCAAGTAAATTATGTAAGTACAGACAATCATACCTTTCTTGTTCTAAAGTGTACTTAGTCAACAGCTAAAAGAGAGAGAAAACAGCAACCTTCAATGTAGGTCAAAAAGGCCGAAAATACGTAAGCGGCCTTCAAAACAGCCATAACCCATTTCCCGCCGACGGCGACAACAGTTAAAAAGCTTTAACTTCTTTTCACACCAATAGTTGAAGACTAATCGAAAAAAACAAGCTTTTTTATTCAACCTCACAATTTACGGGTTAAGTTTTCGAAGTGGCGCAGTTCCAATTGCTCGATTGTTTTTACTCGAGTTTCGATCGATTAGTGGAACTGAGTTTAAACCTTAAGGTTTTGCTACATACCCTTGGTGAGATCTTTTTGTTGGTCACCATAACATGATTTACTGTAGTCTGTAAGTTTGTTTACCAAGCTGTTTTGTAGTTTACGATGTTCCTGCTTGTAGTTATCTATTAGCAGTCAGTTTACGTATATTGAACTATTATAACATTATATGGCAAAATTATTGGTCAACGATACTGCTACTAATATTTCGGACTTTTTCGTTACTTTTAAAGACAGACTCATCGCAGTCGTAAGTTGAAAAAAAGTTCCCAGTGATCCCATAAAGGTATTACTTGCTTATAATGTAAGACTTGCAGAAGACCACGTTCTGTGGAAAAAAAAATTGAAGTTACCTTTTTCATAAACTTGTGTATTACTTACTTAATTTACCTATTCGAGAAAAACGCGCTTAAAGTTTAAAATCCATAAAAATATATTCAAAAGAGAGTTTTCGATATCATACACGAAGTAATTATTTCCTATCATGCCTACAGTGTAAAGAAACCTTAAAACTGTAAAAGAAATAAAGCCTTTAATGGTATCCAATCGATGTGTCATTTCTACTTTTGATTACTTTTTTGTTCGTTACAGTTCCTTGAAAAAAGGAAAGTTTGGGAAAGAAAAATAGGGATTTTTACGCTGAACTAACAGGGTTTCTTGTGGCTTATAACTGTGTTAGAAATGTATAATTTAAGAACTTTCACTGGCTTCAAATTCATTATTCGGTCACGCCCGTTTCTGAGAAGCGTATGACAGTGTTAGAATTTTATAAATATCGCGAAGAATAAAACTATTTAGGACTAGCTTTGCCAGCGACTTCGTTCGCGTGGATGACGAAACTTATCAATGAATGACGAACTTATTACTATTGATTGTAGCGTGATGAAAAGTATACTATAACCTGCCCAGGAGTATGAAGAATGATTGTACCAAGTTTCGTTAAAATCCGTCGAGTAGTTTTTGTTTCTATAAGGAACATACAGACAGACAGACAGACAGACAAAAATTTTACTGATTGCATTTTTGGCATCAGTATCGATCACTAATCACCCCCTGATAATTATTTTGAAAATGTATTTCATGTACAGAATTGACCTCTCTACAGATTTATTATAAGTATAGATTGGTTTCGACTGTAGCTAGGTACAGATTTTCAATAGATTTGATACTAAAATATTCGGATTTTAGTCATCATCCTTTAACTTTAATGCTGTTTATTATGAGAAATTTCATCAATTTAGGTTTCTTTCATATAAAACAAAAGTACCAAAAAGTTCGGTTTTATAATAATAATGACAAAGCCTGTCTCCAATTGTGTTAGTTAATTAAATGTTTAATGAGTGTAGGTACTACCTACACTTAGTTGTTCCTCGTGTAAACACGACATTAAAAAATAAATAATAATAATAATATTATAAAAAATAGTTTATTCACAGAAATCCATATTCAACAGCATAAATATTACCTCTGACAAACTGCAAAGCAGTTTGTTGGCAGATGTAGCTCCTTTTGTCTAGCACAAAACATACACATTCACAGTAAAGTTTTACCATTACTCCCCATTAAGTATTACATGAGTTAGCCATATTTTTTTCTTATTTCACTGATTCGATCATGTCATTTGCCATACTTATGTAAAAGATTATTATTTATCAAAAGGCAGTTATACATTCTAATCACCAACCAAAATCTTCAACGCCGCAAATTTAACTACGTATATTTAATCGTCATTCAACACTAAAGTACCGAAAAATTTCTCGCTTCTCTCGCTCAATTGTTAACTACTGCCTACCTCACTCAATTCACGCCATGACGAAGCAAAACAAATGACAAACAAGTGAAACCGCGGCGCATTGATTAGTGTAACCGACAATGTACTTAAAAACTATTTGAGTAATATGTATTTGTGTATAATTAAGGTGTTTATGTGTTAATACTTTCTCTAGTTTAAAAATAAATGTCTTTGTTGAATAGTTGTGGTGTGATGTTGAAGTTGCGAATTCATGTTGAATCATTGATGTTAGGATTATGCGTGCATTTTGTTTCGTTGTTGGTTCGTTTCGTTTCATGTAAGCGATGTAGTTGGATATTAAGAACATAGGCATCAGGCAAGTAGTCTTTTATTTAATACAGGAAATTGGCCATGGTACATAAATCTCAAAATAATGATTATTGTTAAAAATTTGAACCTGCCAAACATGTATTTTATTACTAAACGTAGTAAGGTCTAAAAACTGTAGATTAGTGTACTAAAAACTGTAGATGTACTAATATGCTAGTCATTTATTTATGTAATGCAGTGAATAAGTTGCTATTTAGTCATAACATTTAATAAACGGCAGTGTCACAATATACACCGCGAAAAAAAAACCTAACATCAATTAGACTACTTAACCAGCCAACAATTTTCTCCTTTCCTTTGGCATTACGATAATTATTCTACACGTTCCCACTTGTACTCCCTAACAAAGCACCCACAACTGTTTGAAATTCTATTCAAATCTCCCATTACAAGTGACTTTACTAGCGTTTAATTCCTACAAATATATTTCCCTAGACAGACTCAGTGCAACTAAAATGCTCTTTGTTTTCCGTAATGTCCTTCCGAAATCTAAATGAGACGCATTGTGTTACGTAAGGCTCGTATGTGAATTGTTTGTATGTAAATGATGGATTGTTGATGTTTGAATGTTTGTTGCTTTGTTTTGTCCTATTAAAAGTGAAAAAATTAAATATATCCCTTTTACGGCATTCATATGTGAACTTGAAAAAAAAATTGCTTATCACCTATTAAAAGTAAGATTCGGCATCACACGTGTGTTATATGTTACCAAGTACCTTGTCTCCTTATTATTTTAAATTAAGGAAATTAAGTTAAACAGCATTTATCAAATAAATTAAAGTCACATGAATACTTATCTCGTGACTTTAGCCTACACCCTTAAAACGGCAGAACCACAGGCTCCAAAACAAAACAAAACCAACAAGTACATGTATAATCCTATAAAAATGCAAAGAAAACCGCGACAATTTTTACTGTGCCCTCTTAATCATGGCCACGAGTGTTTGCTATCACGCGTCCGGATTAACACTTGAAATGCAAATAAGGCCAAGTTAAACACACACGAGCTATACGCCCTTAGAATATGCTTAAGAAGATAGAGTGCAAGCATCGCCAGAAACCCGTTGTGCCGAGCGTAAGCAAATCTTTGGTATGTCATTTGATAGTTATGTGATTCAGATATTTTCCTTGCAATGACAATGAATGCAGAAGTTTACACGAAAGCATCGATGATTCCTTTATTATTAGGTTTTGAGATACTTATAGTAAAATCGTGGCTTTTTTGGCATTAATTTTACTACTTCACTTGTTTATATTGGGGCTCATAGTTCATACTTTGTCATGTGCACTCTATAGTTTACTTTATATACTCTACGGTTACACCCGAATTAATTTCGTCTAATTTCGCATAATTGTGCGACCGTAGGATTTTAACCCCTCTTAGATTAAGCTGCACGAAATTATTTTTGTTATCTTTGAATGTTTTGGGGTGATACACGGGTTGTGGGGGAAGATAGAGGAACTTGGTCGTAAGTATGATAGTTAAAGAGTGCAGAATAAGAGATTTGAATTTTATAATGATTTCTCGAACCTAGCAAGTCAACTGTTGCTAATATTTGAGTTTGTGTATATTTAATACACTTCATAATCATTAAATGTACAATTATGTTTTTGATATAGAATGTAACTATGTTATAGTTTACAGAAAAACGCAACAACAGTTTTAAATTTAATAAAATAGTTCTTATTAGCTAATACATAATGTAACTACACTTCTCATCAAAAAAATCGAAACACCTCGCAGTTTATGATTTGATAAGGATTATCAGAAAAATGTGTATATTTAGGAATAAATGTAAAATGTCATTTAATAGTGAGTAGTATGAAGTTTTTAAATCCTAATGTTAATGTTCTAAATTCAAATTAAGTCTTCATAGGTTTCGTATTTTGCATAATGAGTAATTTTTACCCTGTATGGAATATGAAGGAAATGGGTAAAACAACTCGCGTAAATGAAAAAAAAATGTAAGAAACGTTTATTTAATAACTTGTATTCCCTCCGCGAGCTCTTATTACTGCTTCCATACGGTTCTTCATCGATCGGATGAGAGTCACGATCACATGTTGTGGTATATTATCCCATTCCTCTTGGATTGCATTTTGCAGCTGGCTAAGTGTTTCTGGGGCTGGATCTCTTGCTCGAATTCGTCTCTTTAATTCATCCCATAGATGTTCAATGGGATTCATGTCCGGGCTTCTTGCTGGCCATACCATAATGGAGATACCGACTTCGGTAAGATAATCTCGTACGACGCCCGCGGTGTGAGCTCTAGCATTGTCGTGCATGAATATGAAGTCGTTGCCAATAAAATGTGCATAGGGCATCACACGAGGTTCAAGACACTGTTCGATGTACCGATGAGAGTTTAGTGCAGGCAGCCGTGGCCCAGACACAAAGGCAAGTTCTGTCTTACCGTCGGCGCTGATTCCTCCCCAAACCGTCCACGAACCGCCACCATAGCTGACCTTTTCTTCAATGCAGCATTGTGCAAAGCGTTCTCCATCTCTTCTGTAGACCTTGTTCCTTCCGTCGTTACCATACAGCATAATTTTACACTCATCAGAAAACAGTACTTTGCTCCACTGAAGGTATGACCAAGTTAGGTGCTCGCGTGCAAAGTTAAGGCGCGCTCTTCGATGGTCTGCAGTTAATTTCGGCCCATTCGCTGGCTTATGCGGTGCTAATCCGCGTTCCTTCAACCTTCTTCTTATTGTAGAGTCACTTACAGCTACTCTTCGTACAACGCGAAGCTGCTGCTGCAGTTGAAAAGCATTAAGGCGTCGATTTCGTAAAGAAGTTGTTACAATAAATCGATCATCTCGCTCAGAAGTGACCCGATTCCTGCCAGATCCTGAACGGCGCGTGAACGAACCAGTCTCCCGATAACGTTTGTAGACTCTATGAACAGATGATAAGCTTAGATGCAATCTTGCAGCCACAACACGCTGACTAAGTCCAGAATCCAGCAATGCCACCACTTGGGCGGCTTCTGCGGGCGAAGTATCCATATGTTTTAGAAAAAAAAGTTTTTTCAGACGTCCCAAAGTCACAGTAAATGAAATAAGAAACAAAAAGTTTAAAGACAAGCGCTAATTTTTAGTTTTTAAACGAGAAACGTACTCCAACCCTAAATACACATTTGTCTCAAAACAGTGATTAATTTCATTTATAGGATAAACAAATGAAATTCTAATTTCGAATTTTGATTTTTTTCTTCTTACTGTAATGACCAAACTGCCAGCTACACAATAATGTTTTTTTTTCATGGAATTAATTCTCTTTTGTAAAAAATTAGGACAAAACCAATAAAAACGAAAGTGTTTCGATTTTTTTGATGAGAAGTGTATTAGCAATGCACACGTTCTGGTGTTACAAAAAAAAACACACCTAATGTTTCAAATTTCTTTCTACTTTACGTTGATTGGAACTTAACAATTTATTTCTAGTTACAAAGGGCACATATACTAGCACATGTTAATAATACATTATTATATACGGCAATGCAACTGTTTGCTTAATTACACGCTTCGGAGAACGTTTAATATATTGCGCGATTCAAATTTTGTTGACTTTTCTCGGTTATTCTGAAGTCTTGTGTTGATTTGCCGCGAGGATGATACGATCTGTATGTCTATTCTGTTAATAATTTCGGTGACAGGTGAAAGTGAAGTGACAATAAAGCTCACTTCAAAAGTGAACCCAATTGGCCTTGATTTAGAATTCAAATTCGAGAATACGTATTTGACATCTCACCGCGGATTCCGCTGTCGAGACATGAAAATAATGTTACAGAATAGCACGGCTGTTCAGGCATATTTTGTGTTTAGATCGTGTCTTGGTGTCTGTATATTAATTGATTTGTAGTACAATGCACTAGTATTTAATTGATATTTGTAATACAATGTTACTAGTATTACTAACGTGATATTTTGTGAGAACGGATAGATTGGTGTTTGTTAGCCTTTAGTGTCAATTATTTTTTATAATATTCTCATAGCTCGGTCACCTGATATTTTAACAAATCATTAGAATTGTTAGTGTTTTAACACGAAAAACACCAAAATGATTTGGTTTAAATTTAACACGTAGATAGCAATAGATAGTAATAATCTAAATTATAAAGCTTTTTTTGTAATAAGACGACGGAAGCGGGAGCACATGAGTAGATAAACGGAACTACTCATGTGGCGGGAGCTCCGGGGTTAAAAACTTTTTTTGCAATACTTACTATTTTGTTGATTATGTATCTCGATAGTAATATTCATAACAGAAGAAATACCTACCTTGTAGTTAGCGATTATTAGCAATGTGTCACACATGTCATGTAGTAACATCTTCCCGTATGTATTCCCTAAAGACCAGTTGTCGTGTTCTGGAGTTCTACAAGACATTGTGACATGAAATGCGAACTATTGCTCGTTATCGCATCCAAACTAGTCAATCTTCATATTTCCGAGAATATATTCAGCAATACATGTTTTCATTCAACAAAATCAAAATCTAAACTTAAAATCTATACTTTCTTAATTATTCTACTTCAAACTTCTGACAAACAGCGAAGGAAAACATCATGAGGAAACCTGTATAGAAAAAAATTGGGATCTGAATTTGCTAATCCGCAAATAAGTAAGCGTGGTGCTCAATGCTCGTGCCTTCTATATATGGCAAGAGGACTGTGCCCAGCAGTGGGACGTTTATAGGCTGGCATTACTAAAATTATTACAACGAACATTACCTGGGATTAAAGTTATAAAAATTGCGTTACAAACGCCAAATAATTTATAATATTTGGTCTTAATACTGTCAAACAATACGCATAATATATATTGGATCGAATTCTCTCCAGCAAAAGTGAAGAATGTTAATTCAATGAGAATGAAAGAATTCAAGATACGTGCATCACTGTCGGTAATTAATTAGTAAATACATTGTAAAGATTTTCAGATAATATCAACATGAAGTCTCGTTGATTGCTCATAAATTATCACGCATACGCACTTGTTTTTTTAAATGGCAATAAATTATATCGATAGCCATGTTAAGGCCGGTTTACACTAAACAAGTGAATGCTTATTTTATCCCCACCCCATCTAATATTTTGTAATTCTGGGGATAGAATGAGCATTCGATCGTCTGGTGTAAACTGGCCTTTGGACTCCCAGATTAATTCTCTTCTTGCGATTATCATCGGTAATATTCGGGTAACTTCGGCAAACATCGTAAAATTGAGCTTTAACGATACGGTGTTCATAAAGTTTTATATTTATGTCATTATAAAGTGTGTAGTTAGAAATACGATTATTTGTGGATGTGAAACATTCCGGTGTCATGGTTATCTTTTAATTTAATGTCGTTATTGTGAAAGCTTTATATAATTGGGTTAATTTAGTGTAGTTGCACAGTTACGAGTTAGTGTTGGGTTCGATTCTCAACATGAAAATAGTAATCTTTGTATTTTTAATTTTAGGTACATGCATAATTACCATGCATATTATTAAATATCTATCTTTTTAATAAAATTATACTTAAAGAAATAAACGATTACCAAAAGTCCAAAATTTTAGTAACTATCGCTATTGTACTTTATATACCTATCGATGCCAAAACGAAAAAAATACCGAGAACCGTAAAAGACAAAAGATAATCAAAGACAGTGCGTGATGCTACCCAATCAATTCGCATAACTACTCATATCCCATAGCCACGGCCTTCAATTAATAAAGTAATAACAGATATCTTCAAAAGTACTGCATTTGAAAGCGTGTCATGGTTAACAAAAGGACATGGCGTGTTCAAAACTAAGATATAAAAATTAACCGATAACGTTTATGTAGCGTAGACAATCTTCGAAAGTCACGTATGGTTGTTACTGTATAATGGCAACATGAAAATGTAGTATATGTAGGTAGGTATATAACTATATACCACTCTTTTACAAGGCTATGTGTTTTTAGAATTGCGCAAGCGATTATGATTCTTATTGTCATCTGTTTTAAATGATGCATTGACTTTCATTTGTTTTGCAGACCATTTACAGATAGGTTCAGCATTTAATTTAGGGCAGTGTCGATTTTATTCTGTTTTTAAGTAACTGTATTGATTTTCTTTTTGTCAATCAGCTTACACTTAAATGTTTAGAGTATAAAAAGATTAAAAAATCGTAATAACTAGTAACCTAAGAGACTATTCTGATGAACGATATGTTTCATTATTTTTATTAAAATAGTTTCACTGCTATATCTTGCCATGTTCTTAATTACAATTTTTTTATTCTTTATAAATTTCAGGTTCTATAATAAAAGAAGACTTTTAAGTAGCTACGTGCAATGCGCTTACGAAACCCCCAGGAGACGTAAATAATGTTCTTAGAAATACCCTTATCAAGAACCAGCTTGCAATGATAACTTACAAGATACAACGTATATAAGTGGAAAAGAAGCTAAGAAGCTACCTAATAGCTAAATAAAATAGTCGCATTGTCGATGCATTTCTTTTGAATTTGTGACAGATTATTGGGCCCAAACTTTGAAATCCTTTCGTATGACTGTCTGCCTTTCATTAAATAAAATCTCTGCCTAAGTCTTTTGTTTAGCATAATGTTTTACTTGTTGTCTTGGCCTGTATATGTATATGAGCATGTGCATGCCATCAGAAAACAATTGAGGTTATTATTCCGTAGTAAGTTTTCAGACGAGTGTAACCCTAATCCATTTGCATTAAAGCTCAAAATCGCTTGAAATCATCTCACAAATCTTGTATGCAGTACATTATCTATGAGATTATACTAACATAACAATTTCACCCTTCACCGCCATTAGACGTATTATAATGAATATCCTTACGTATACAAAATCGTTACGGTACTCCAAAGTCGACAGACAAAAGTTGTAATACTCATAACTTTAACACTTACCTTCTTTTCCAACCCAATTTGAACTTTATGCACACTGTAATAACGATTGTCGAAATAGCAGAATTGCAATTGGAATTTAACGAAATTGTTTTAGTTGTTGTCAATTGAGTTTGGATCTTATGTTGATGGGGTAAGGTTGAAGATTTGTTTTTGATGGAAACAATAAGTTTAGGAAATCTCGCATCGGGCTTACCTCAAACCGCAGGCACCTGCTCGATGGCTGACACCTTCAGTTATATGAGATATTGTTGTTATACGGGATTCGAATACTTTCCTTCCCGTTATTTGAAGGTACAAGGATAGATTTAAATAATTCCATGTGTCCCAATATTTATATTTATCTGTTAAATCGAAAAATACCTAAATGTAATTATCGTTGCACATAATCTTTTTAGAAATTGTAAGTGCGATATCTCAGCATTGAAATTATTTAAACTGGTTCCTTATAACTTTTAAGGGTTACGTATTATTTGTGAGCTGTTTGCATCATCAAGACAAAGAATGTAGGATATAATAATATATGTGAGATCATTATGGGGTATAGCTTCTTTTTAAAAAATAAAATAATCTGCGAAATCATAATTTTCGAAAATGCCATGTATAATTTTTCAACATTAATTAAAATGACAGTAACCAATAGAGTTTTTTCAATGCTATAAACCATTTAATATGTATCTATCGCATTCTATGTTTTTCCCTTACAGCAAAAACTCTAGTATGCAATAACATTCGAAGAAATAATTAATTAAACGAGTACATACAAAGTAACGCGAATAAAAATGTATCTCATGTTAAGTATTCAAGAGCGTGCAAGAATTTAAAGTTGGTGCCAGTTGGCGTTTATGGAGCTAAGTTAGACAGGTCACGCATTAGGATATGTTTAGTGTTAGTGACTTACATGCTATATGTCGAATTCATTGTCAATGACATAAATATGAACCAAGCTTTTTCACAGAAATTAGATAGTTTTTTTTTTGAGTACCTACTGAAGGCAAAAATACGTTTTTTTTTCAGAGAGGGCAAACGCCTCACCTGATGGTAAGTAAACACTATTGCTAATAATTTTCAATGTCTCTATTATGTACAATCCAAATATAAATTAGTACAAGTTTTAAAGAGAAGCTTTTAGGTCAGTCCATGTTGGAATAATAATGACGTCAGAGCTGAACATGGATTTGCATCCATACTAAACGTGTGCACAAAATTTCAGCTCAATCAGTTAAAGATGAAACGATCATGCAAACATTGCAAGTTAAATGAAAGCCTTAAAAAAGGGGTTGTTTTCACCATTATGATAGGATTACTCTCAAAAACACACATTGCAATTTACAGTATTCATAATAGAACAACCAAAATGTAGTAAAGCTAGCAGAGACAAATACTTCAAGCACAAACCCGTATACAGGTAAATCACATACAAAACAGTTTCGCCACCATACTGAAAATTGTCGCTTTAAACATTATCTGCTAAGCTTAAAGTTTGGCCAGTTAATTTCGGTGGATGGGTCATATTTTGCATAACTTTAGTCTGAAAAGTTTTAGCTAGGGGACCACGGACCGTAGGTAAGCGTATAATGAGGCTTGGCACCCGATGTTACTCGTCGATTTTATGTTATTACAAAGTGAAATAAAGTTTGGATAATGTTCATATGTGATGACTGTATTTTGAGGGTCGTTTTTAGTAGTTTGGAGTTTCTTGTCAACTTGTCTTTATGAATGGGAACTATTTTGGCCCTAAACGGCTAGGAATAAAGCATATAATGGAGGTAAAGAGAGGTGTTGTTAGGTTTACGTGTTTGTCCGTGTGTCTGTGGATCTTGTATTTTAAACTTAAATGATTAAAAATTACAATAAAATTGTTAAGCTGTAAGGAAATATATAATTTATATAATACTAGCTGTACCCGGCATGCGTTGCAATGCAATTTTTTCTACCTAGCACCTGCCTACTACCTACCTACTACTACTTAGGGGTATGAAAAATAGATAGTAGCCGATTCTCAGACCTACTGAATATGCATATAAAAATTCATAAAAATCGGTCAAGCCGTTTCGGAGGAGTATGGTAACTAACATTGTGACACGAGAATTTTATATATAAGATTTTCATACCTAAGATTACTAATTTATTTTTAATCTTTTTTGTAACTTCGTGTCTACGGCTCGCATTCACAGCCCATACTCATCAGTTGTACCATAAATCACACAAACAGCTAAAGCAACCAAGCTGACACAAATTGCAAGGTGTCAACCCAAATATTTAAGTTCGTAGTAATAAATTGAGTGGAGTAATACCTGTCAGTAGTGGCAATACATTTGGAGGAGAAAGGCGTGTCGATGGCTCTCCTGGATTTATGTCAAATTACCTATCCCATAGCACCGCCATAGCCATTGACCTCGTTTGTGTTAGGCGAGACGTAAGTATAAAACTAAGGACGATTTTAAAATCCATAAAAAGAGGAAAACATTGAAGCTTTTAACTGACTTCCAAAAAGGAGGAGGTTCTCAATTAGGCGTTTTTTTTTTGTATGTTGGTTTTATCTTTTATAATGCATCGATTTCATAATATATTTTTGTCATCGATTGCTATAACATATAATTTTGAGTGAAGTCGGTCGTTTTCAAATTTAGGTATATTATATGCAGTAAATTAAAATTGATGTAACGATTGCAATCGAAAAAAAAAATGCTAAATATGTTTATTTATTTTTTCATACAGAAATCAGAACGACATTGTAATTTTTATGTTAGTCTAAACATTTTTCCTGTATCGTTTATCAATAAAAAATCCTAACTAATAAGAAGTTAAACGAGGACTCCCACACTTTGACCTTTTAAATTCAGTCATAACTTTAATCCTTTTGGGACAACCAACTTCAGGGTTTTGGAACTTGTATGTAAACCAAATAATATATATTCCGTCAGAAAATATAAAAGCGGTAATGAAAAACTCGGTTTTAACAATTTATTTTGTAATCCTCTCTCTAGAGATAATAAACCCCTTATTTAAGTATATTTTTTGATCAAATATCTCTTAATGAACATGCTATTTACAATATCAGGTAATACTTTTAATTTGGCTTCCATTAAATATTGACATGAACCCCGCTTGCCGCTCATAAATTAAATTTGTTCAAACAGCCGATTCCACTTTTTCATTTATTGCTAAGGCAGACGATGATTTATGTAATATCTACACTCTAGATTTTATTGGTTAAAAAGGGAACTCTTGAAAATATATCGTAAAGTTTTTTTTAGTATTATGAGCGAGTTCGTTTTAATAAAATCTTTGTGACATTATGTGTTCATTTTGCTTGTGTTATTTACTGAACTGATAGCAATTTTGCTTTTAAACTGTATCAATTTTGTGCTTCTTGTTTATTTTTTTTTGGTTGAGTTTGGCTTTGCTGATTTAAGGTTTTACATTAATTAACTTGGCTGGAACAAAAGTATGCTTGTCACCATGTTTTAGTCCCATTTTTAAATCTAGATTAAAATTAGGGCTTACAGGTATTCCTGCGATACGTTTATTTAGTTTCTTTTATTTATCTAATTTGTTTTAACAAATATTTTCATTTTGTTTTGTTTCTTCAAAAATCAGCTTAAACACGCCAGTTGTTAAATTCAACTGGCACAAATAATTTGCATACATAGCACACACAAAATCCTATTATCTCCCTTATATTAAAGGCACCATAAAATGCCACCAGCCTAAGAATATGATGGTCCTCATACAAGATTCCCCTTCATTTGAAATAAAACAGCGCCTGAAGGCGGGATCCGAGCAATTTGCCATAAATCTAACGCACAAGAAATCGTTTCAGGCGTTCAGGTTGCCTTTGTTTTTGTCTTAAAAAAATGGCGGAGAGGTCAAAATGTTATTCCTTGGTTTGCGCCAAATCTGAGGATAGCATCTGAGAAATGAGCCTTGTTTTAGTTTTTGAGAAAGGTTTCTAGGCAGAAGCGAACGAGGGATAGAGGGATTTCGTTTATTTATAAGTAGATAAGCATTCATTTCACATGGCTACAGCAGTTTGATGTAGAGATTGGTTAGTCAATAAAAAATATATCAAGGTGTTGCCTATTTCTAATTATTTAAATGTCACTGCAATTAAAAGGTAATATTATTTAATCAAGGGAAACATAGTAGGATGCATAAAGTCGTATTAAAGGTAACTAAACAGTTAACAATTATTTTTATGTTATGATTAAAAAGACAACCATGATAGACAAGCTAGTAGGTAATTGTATTCAAATAGTATTTAATCTTATTTGTGTACCATCAACTAATAAATTACAACCTCAAGCGATTTCTAGACCGCATTTACTTTCGCAAAACGCTTTGTTAAGTTAGTTCATCCATTAAAGGATTTTGAAGAAATACCAATGTAATTCACGAATGGCTACCTCGAGTAATTAGTATTCTAACAAAGTAAGCAGACAAAAGATTAAAGGAGCACTCAAAATAAACTAAAGCTTGTTTAATGTTGTACATTAAAATAATTAAGCCTAAAATTTGGCAAGCGACAGTTTACCCAGAAACATCTGGGGTGCTAAACCACAACCGACCCACCCATATATTTTGGGCCAACAATAACTTGCTGTTTAATGTTATAAATCTTAATTAAATATGAGTTAGGTTCCCCACACTGTGCTGTACCGATTATGACAATCAGGGTATCGGTGTAGTTGTTGTTCTTTGTAGACGAATAAATAAGTAGATAGGTATATAGATTCCTAAAAGTATTAAGGTACCTAGTTATGAAAAACATAATTTCCCCTTGACCAGGGGCCCAAGTCCGCTATTTTACCTAAGTCAGTGAGTGGCGGGTTAATAAACGTTCCAGTGTACTTGATATTTTGCCTAATTTTCGTATTCAGATAAGAACAGTCCCTTGCAATCCTACAATGACAACAGTGGCAAGTAGGTGTACATTTGTCATTAAACTAAAATTATCTGAATACGAAAATTAGGCACAAAAACAAGTACACTGCAACGTTTATTTACCCGCCACTCACTGACTTAAAATAGCGGACTCGGGCCCCTGTAATCGTTAAAATGTATAAACATTGACAATATTTTAAGGATATTATTATTCATTTTAATACATATTTTGCAAAGTTTTTTTCAGCAAGGCATTTTCCTTCAAAATTATAAAAACCTTTTTATTTAACAAGCCTTGTTATTTTATTCTATCATTTTTATAATTGAGACATTACTCTCGCGGAGATAACATAATTTTGTAGAGTCATAAATAACATCAAGTTCATATTTTCCATTTACTACTGAACAAGGGAATAAAATCGTCACCTACCTACAATGTGAGTATTCACGATAAAACTAATCCGCTAGTTTTGCTAGTCTACCATGAGGTCTATATGCTAATTTACACGAATAAGAGACAATCTACTGGCTTCTGATTGGTGGACTTTGGCAAATGGTCACCACATGCGAAACTAGAGTTTTTTTTTTAAATCGCATAATCTATATTTAGCTATTCTCAATGTATCAGATCCATATTCATGTATAATAATAATGTTTTGTAAAAAACTGCCACAATAAATCTCTTGTTCCAACCTGGAAAAAACCGCTCCTATTTACAGGGTTATACTCGTATTTTCATCTTGCTTGCGAGCATATTTAAAAGAATGATAGCATCTTTTTTCGTCATAAATAAGCGGTGTCGCGTAGGGCTTTTTTTCATTTCAGTGTACTAGACCCCTGGTCTCCATTAGTTTGTAAAATGGACTAGCATTGGGTTAGGTACTTTTATGCTTTGTTAAGCTGTTTTCTTTTAGCTTTTCGTTAAAATTTGAGGGGTTCCACATGTTGATGCTGTTTTAGGTAATCTTGATTTAATTATATTTCATTTAGTTAATTTTACAATAATATTTTCACGTATATTAACGTGTCAAAGATACCTTTGTCTCTCTATTTTTATTTAGGAATACTCTCATAAACAACTAAAATTCTCTAAAAAAACATCCACGTATTCCTTCTTTATCTCAGTCATTCGTAAGCAGAACCCACAAATAAACATTTGGCTTAAATTACAGCTAAACATGTGACATAAAAGGGTTTGGTCCAAACGACCGATGCTCCAACGCCACCCGGTTTTAAGCAGAGTTTACGGGTTAAATGGGGTACACTAAAAAGAGCGCGTATTTCTTGGACATTTTTGGAGGTAAATTTTTATTCGGTTCTCTTCTGTGTTTTGAAAGCTATTTTGATTTTTGTGGATTGGTTTTTGGAATGCTCTTGTGTTGATTTATAGAGGTGACCCGAAAACCAAAATTGCTTTTTTTTGGAACAACTTTAAATGATATTTTAGTGACACAAATTACACCTTGTTTGGTCATATAGAAAACTATCTGAAAATAGAAATATTTCCTAAAGAGTGGGGTTACTAGGAAATTAACTCATTATCTTGTGTTAACTAAGTCAAAAGAACTTTTAATGTATTGAATGACTTCTTATAACTAATTTACCCATTCATCAAATCAAGTATGTACCTATAGGTAAAGTAACATTATAGAAAATTTTCTTATAAGCAGAAAGTAATAACATACATTCAAATCCATGGTCCATCAAAGGCTGGCGATTTCAAAGCGAGCCAATCACGCCAGCTATCAAGCAACCCTTTCACATGCCTCGGCCAGACACCTTAGACAATAGTGTTGCTCACAATACATTATCCTTGACGCCTTTCATCGAAAATTTCTCTGTCACCCCTACGCTGCTTGCGGTTGAAAGCACATATTATCGATAACATCTTGTCACGTCACTTTGTTCACCGATAACTTATCTTAGTAACCATCTCATCGCACTGTCCCATATACATTGCTGCGTTGCATAGATTGTAATCCAAAACCAACTCCACGAGCACGGCAATGCTGTGCGAATTCGTTTGGGATTAGAATGAGGGTGTGGTTGCTTGGTACAGGGGATATAGATAGGGAAGCTTAGGGTGCATATTTGATCATTTTTGTTGGTATGTGACGTTGCAGGTACAAGGTAACGGTATAGGAATTCCGAGCCTGCTATTTCCTTACACGAAAAATATGAATATTTTCAATATGCCATAAAATGTGTATAACATTGTAACTTTTTTTCCACCGTATGAACAATATTGTACAATTTTAGTTAGATAAAACACAAAAAAGCAATACAATTTTAATGTAATTATCCCTTATACTAGAATAGCTAAGACTAAGTTAAATAGCACATCCTATAAACAGATCATTCTATTCTCACACAATCTATGATAAAAAACACAGCTTTGCACTTACCAGCACTTTTCTAAACAAAACAAATATTAATACTATTTATAAGCTTCCTCCTCATCCAATTACTTACGGTAATAGTCCTAATAAACAAGGGTATTTTGCTTAACGACCGTCCGATTATCGGCCAGGAACGAGATTAGTTACTAACGCGACAAGCCATGGATTTATTGAGCCAATAGTTCTTTCTGTAATTATGCTGTGGCGTTCTTTTGTTTTTTTAAGACTTTAGGCATTAATCGACATACCATTATACAGTTCTGATAGTATTTTACAGACGTAATTTAGACAAGGGTGTAACCCGCATCAGAAACCAGGATTGTTTATGTGTTTAAATGTGAGTTAAACTATTTTCTACTGAAACGTTAAGACCAAATTGTATTAAAATTGAAAACTGGATCAGTTGTCTTAGTTCAAATATAAAACATTGAATGTATCGTATATTGTTAAGGAAAGGTGAACTGCCTCGTTGGCTTAGTGGTTCTAAGCGCGACTGCTACGCTAGAGGTCTTGGGTTCGATTCCCAAGTCGACCAAGGTGTTATTGGGTTTTTCTATGAAATTCTCAGTAGCAGGGCAAATATACGGACATATATTTAATTTGCTTGTGAACGCAACTTCTGAAAAGTTGACATTAATGTAGTTATGTTGAGATTGGTCAGTGGCCATGTTGGATTCTTAGTTATTATTTTAGAACTCAACAATATTTTTTCTTTACTCAATGGTTACCTACTAAAATATATTTACTTTATTTAACAAATTCATAAAACATTTCATCATCATCCCCCGAGCCTTTTCCCAACTATGTTGGGGTCGGCTACCAGTCTTACCGGATTCAGCTGAATACCGTATTTTACATGAAGCGACTGCCTATCTGACATCCACCACCCATTTTACTGGGAAACACAGTATCCCATAGTAAGACTGGTTGTCAGAATTGACTTAACGACTGCCAAAGATCTAGGTATGTATTAAAGCCGGGACATAAAACATTTCATATAGTATGGATATCAGTTTCTCCTATACCTACGCATGTATCAGATCGTCACGAAATATCGGTATCGGTAACACATGTAGCTATATATTATGTATGAAAGCGATGATCGATCTGGGGTTTAAGCCACATCTGTCGTTGATACATATTATATGTAGGTATATTATATATGTGTACTTTGAGACGCTTGTGAGCACATTAAGCCCTCGTAATATTGTAATATGAATACTTATGGTAGTAAAGTGGCTTAGAACAAAATAGAGGGCCGTGTTTTGGTAGATATTAAATACTATAGAGGTTGCATATGCTGGTTGGTTTTTGAATAAGTAAGTTCTATGATAACAGATGTTCTTGAATGACAGAAAATAAAGCAATAATTTTTTTTTTTTTATTTTATGATAAGTCTTTAAGACATAATATTATTACCCATTTAATAATAATTTGTTAAGATTATGAATAAGTAATTAATGATAATTTTTAAAATCTATTTAAATGAAAGTGTCGTTGTTATATATGTATGCCTGTTCAGTAATGTACACTTAATTAAAAATTCTAAAGTGTAATGAACTTGATAACAAGTGATATTTGAATGGCAATGCAGGGCATGATAAAATATAGGTATGATATTATTATGTTATAATGATATTTCTTGGGTGCTTTTTTATTCACCCGAGTTATATGAGTAACCCGAGCTGCAATAACTGTTAGCAGTTAACAGTAGAAATTTATTCAATAAAGTCGAATTAACTTAAGGAATTGTAGGTACTTAACTTAAAAGAATCTAAATCTTTTCAGTACAAAACGCAATGCAATTTAAATGGCACACCGCAACAGTTGTGCAATAAGCATCCATAAACAAGTCAGAACATAAAACGCCTGATGAAGAGGTAGAGTCTCACGCTCTCAGAGATAATAAACCGTTTCCTTAGGCGCTACAACTACTCCGCCGTAAATTACTAGGGTTTTCTGTGTTGTCGCCGCGACCCGAAGGTTGGGTGCCACTAGTGGCGGGGGATGGTGGACTTTATTTATGAAATGTGAAAATAGTCAGCATGTTGTAAAATATATATAAAATATTGAACTTTAATTAAGTGTAATACGTGCTCGACCACTGTTTGAGTTCGGTTTCCGGAAGATAACAATAAAGGTTTGATTAGTTGAGAAAATTTAAGGAATCAAGTTCACTAATGTTCTTATATAGTGCATGATATTTCTATAAATAGATAAAAAATTAATGACAAAATTTATGCTATGAAACTACAAGCTGCAAATGCGAAGTCTCCCTTTGAGAAATACCGATTATTCAGGAGGGAAACAGAGCTTCCTTTGATGATGCCATGAGCGATTATCCGAACTGTTAGCAGTTATACATATTATATTACAATTTAGCTCACTATCCAATTAGAAATTCTCTTCACCGTAGAATGAACTTTTAATTTTGTCAAGTAGTGACTAAGAAGTAGCATGTTAAGACGTACCTATAACTAAATATCGTATCGAATGTTATTATTTGATAATGTAAAAAAGACCTCAACATTTTAATAAGTTTAAAACCCGCTCCGTCAGCGATGTGATGCGTCCTATCTTACTTCTAATACGGATGATTGGTTCTGAGAAAAATAACTTTATTTAGAATTGAAAAGGGCTCTTATTTAAATTAAATTCACTTCGCGTGAATTGTAACATCGGTAGTGTTTGAACTCTTGTTGATACTGTATTAGGAAAAAGTTGGATTTTTCTTTTTAACAATGATTTAAAATCCTTTTTATTAAATACATAAGTAATGTAGACAGTCGGTACCAGGTGGCCAACAGAATGAAAACTTACTTCAAGGTCGAGAAAAATAAAAATTATAATTTACCTAATTGGTACTTTCTTTAATTAAGTCTGTCTTACATCTGTCAAAATAAAGGTATCAGACGAAAATAAATTGTGTCATAGTACGAAATAAATTAAAATGTAGTGTTTATTCACATTTAAAAATTAAAATGTTGTTGTCCAAAATAATTAATTAAATTATATATAAAAATAAAACACTCGATCTTAACCCGTTGGAACTCGAACCGCACTGAAGACCTTTTTCTCCACAACCCTTAAGTGTTAAGGCAGTAAAAGGATCCTGTTTACTTGCCCGCTGTTCCAGTGGTAATACAGTTCCTAAGTAATTGTCGGTGGTACTGAACTCAACCTGTGGTCCTCGGGAATAATGAATGAATTGGTCCCCAATATATTAAGTTGCATTTGAGGGTTGATGGTACATTGAGACACGTGAATGGGTTAAAGAATTGAGGGACGTCATCTACATAGGAAGTAGGGGTGGTGTTTTCTTTGAAAATTGTTTTGCTAGAAGTTTTAAATAATTAATGCATGGGAAGTCGTAAACCGATGTCGCACGTTTTTAAGATATAGCCCAGTGGAATCAAAAGAATGGTAAATTTTACTAGGAAAGTAAGATCGAAGTTAGAAAATTTACAAAACATTGAAATTTTTTCACTAAATAGAATACTTTAAAACTAAAAGCTTTACGATATAAAAATATAGTGTGGATCCATTTTATCAGTTTTATAAAACCCATTCCAAAATAGTGGATTATTCTGGTTGGAATTCCGTCTGTGCATTGTCAGTCATCAATATTTTTTTTAAAAAAAATGTTTTTATTTTTGTATGCTGCATAAATAACTCATACCATTTATTATGTAATCAATTCAAAAGTGTCATTTTTTCGTAAAAACCAGTTCATTGTACCTATAGAAAAAGTTCTACAGGGAAACAGTAGGTAAAAAATCTTACAAAAGGTTAAATAAATCTTTATTCCCAACATATTAATACTTGTAGTTCTTTCTGCTGCTAACATAAGTGTTAATCACTGGTATCTCATGAACGTGCTTGTAGATCAAGTGAAGCTGCGGGTAATCCTTATCGAGGATCTTGGAACCCCACATGCCTTGGATAGACTCGACGATTGCAACGAAGTAGAGGTCCACCCAGCTTAGTTTCTGGAAAGATATTGGCAATGTTAGTATTGAGTGATTGTATTTTTAGGGCTAAGCAGCATGAGCTGCAGATTAAGGAATGTTTAAAACATGTTTCATAATGTTTTACTCCATTCACAGTTTACTAATGTTTCCTAGTATGTACTAGGAATATTCAGTTTAGGTACTTCAGTTTTCTGTTGCAAAGGTCGATTTAGCAAAGGCTCTTAAAATGCGACCTCCGTGGTCGAGTGGCGTACGCACCAGTTTCAAGGTGTCGCTAGCTCTGAGGTCCCGGGTTCGATCCCCGGACGAGTCAATGTAGAAACAAACTTTTCTACATTGCCTCGGGTCTGGGTGTTTGTGGTACCTTCGTTGTTTCTGAATTCCATAACACAAGTGCTACTTACTTTGGGTTCAGAGCAATGTATGTGATGTTGTCCGCATTTATTATTCTTAAAATAGAGTAAAATTTATCGAACTAAGAAGTTGCAGTATAAAAAGCACAATTTAATAAAAGTATAGCTTTCGTTATATGTTTATTTCAAAGTTTACATTTTTCGTCATTTGAGAAATCAATGCATAGCTTAGTTTTTTAGTAGTCTTGTACATGAGACAGTTAAATAAATATATGGAGAAGACTATTGCCTTTGTCAATGTAATTAAAATACTTACACTTCCACCGAAGTAACTGCCTTTCTTTTGAACAATGTTTTCAAATTCCTCAAGGTATTTAGGACAGACTTTTTCAACTAGTTCCTTCTCCAATACTGATTTCATCTCGAATTTTTGCTCATTATACCATTGGTACACTTCTGAAAATTCAAAACAAATTGTTTCATCAATTAAATATCATTTAGAATTATATATTTTTTATATTTTAACTCGAAACCGATTCAACAACACTATTTTGATAAATATTGGCTACAGTTAGTGGTTAAAAAATAAACCTTTAAATGAATGGATCGGAAGCACTTTACTTAAAATAAACTTAAGTTACTACGGCTGTTGTCCTTTTGACTCTCACAGGCATCTTCCAATATAGAGAAGGAACGAGCATTGATCACAAAACTTGCTCATTGCCAATTGGTGATTTAAGAATATAAAATTAAATATTTCATTGTAACAATTAAATCCAGTACTAACTTTGCCAATACTCGTAAAGAGTCACTGCGATGGAGTCCAGTTCAGCTGCCTCCAAGTCATCGGCAGGTAGCAAGCCTACCAGCTTCCCAACATAACGGGTGATGGCCACAGAATTGTAGAGCACCTTTTTGTCTACTTCCAAGACTGGGAGCTGGCCGAAAGGAACTGCAAGAACATAAAAGGATAGGTGATTAAAAAAAGTTAATTTGAAATATTTCTTAGAATAACAGTTGATTTTGTTAACGTGCTGTCTATACATTGGTCAAAACTTAATAACTGCCAATTTATAACACAAGTGGCTTAGTTGTTTACTTTGGGTTTGGAAAAATATATTATTATGTGATCTAGTCCACATTTATTTGTTTGGTTATTTATATATTTATTTGTGTTCTAATGAGAATTGTTTGAAATATGGGGCACAACTTATTATAATAAAAAAAAAACATTAAAATGAGTTACCAAATAAATTTTCTGTTTTAGCACTAGAAGGCCTTGGGAGTTTGACTAAAAATATTATTTAAGCAAAAGACCACTTTTTCTATTTGTATCTATATTTTCATACTTACATCTCTTCTCCTCAATCCAGTTAACATTGTCATTGATCTGAACATTTTCGTATTTAACACCACCATAGGCAAACAAATATCTAATGGGTTCAGCAACACCCATCAAATCAAAATACTTCAGCTTATAAACAGGAGCCATTTTGAATTCAGTACAAACTTACAACGAATACTAATAATTGACGATCAATATTTTGGTTTAAATCATAAATTTTTTATCAAGTCAACCTTTAGAAAGTAAAAAATATTGATAATAAGAATGTAATACCCTTTTTATTCAAAGGTGTAAGGGTGAACTTTTGAGATCATGTACCTCGAATTGTTTGAAATACTAGAGGTAAGGTTAACAAGTTTGATAACCCGAAAGTTTTATTTATTGTGACATGTACAACATCCAGTATAAAAGTGATCGTTATTGTTCTTATTATCTTATAATGCATGCCTCGTCTAGTTTTTAGTTACATTTTGAATGCTAACAGTAAAGCAAATAGGTAATAACAATAATCATAACGCAAAAACGCATCTTTGTGACATTTATGCCGTACAGTTTGACTTTAATAAAGGTTAAGTCTCACTCGCCGCGGTTAGTGTATGAATGGGTGACCATTTGTTAACCCCACCCCACCCCACCCATTCAGGCCTCGGAAATCATGTCAAGCCGATGGTACTATTTGTCATACGTACATTTGGCAGTCATTAAATCATGACAATTCTATACTATTGTTAGAGAGGCGCTGGCCAGAAACCAGTGGCAGCAGATCATCCGCGCAGATGCAACCTACATGCTGACCACGATCCTCAGTCATGAGGATCCGACCAGAAAGAGAGAGAAGTCATAACAATTTTGTATTTATCAAAAATGGTCACAACAGCTTCTGTGTACGTGAGATCAGAAT
Organism: Autographa pulchrina; assembly: GCA_905475315.1. Taxonomy (NCBI): domain Eukaryota; kingdom Metazoa; phylum Arthropoda; class Insecta; order Lepidoptera; family Noctuidae; genus Autographa; species Autographa pulchrina. Next base: position 3,175,256 of record FR997773.1, on the reverse strand, counting down.
TATAGGTTTATCATACAATCACAGGTTAACCAGCATTTATAAAAACTTACTATAGGATAACATTTTAATCAGTATAATGGGTTGTGGAGGTCAGATAAGCAGTAGCTAAGCAGATGGCAGAAGGAACGCATCTCCAAGACTTGTAAATGTCTACGGCAGCTGTATTTAATTACCACCAGGTGAGTCACTGTTACATAAAATAACAAGTTTTGTTAAACATCACTTGAGACTCGGTTTATCACTTACTATCAGTTATTTGGTCATCGGAACTCGATAATTATTGTCTGTCATAATAGAGTCAATGACACAATGGCCAGTGTTCGATAAGAGATGCACAAACACTAATATATAAATTCGAAAGCTTGTATGTCATGTTACTGCTTCGTTGGCCTAGTGGTTCTAAGCGCGACTGCTACGGTAGAGGTCTTGGGTTCGATTTCCAAGTCGACCAAGGTGTTATTGGGTTTTTCTATGAAATTCTCAGTAGCAGGTCGGAGTTTGGATTTGTGCCCGGTTAGTGGCAATAGGCTCGCCCCCTATTACATGGGACCTAAACATACCGGCGAACTACGGGTGTACATTGGTACACCTCTGCCTAACCCTTCGGGGATACAGGCGTGTTGGTATGTATGTTATATTTATATAATTGCCAAAAATTTACTAACCTGATCAATAGAACATAAAACCCAATGGTATATGAAAATTTATCTTATTACTCTATTTTTTAATGTTCTATTTCAAAATAACACTGGCAAATATCACACATGTTATGTGTCCGATTGCAAAATATTAAATTCTTTATCACAAAATTCTTATTTGAGTACTCCACTTGTAATTTATTGAAGCGAGCAAACCGTTGGGACGAGCCTAGTTAACGAATTTATCATTGACATTGAATCGTTCAAATATTTCTCAGTATTTAAACAGTTGTTGCTGTGTTCAGTGCTCAGTTGATATTCGAAGATGGCGAAGAAACTACATTATTTCAATATAAACGCTCTTGCTGAGCCGATAAGGTACATTTTGCATTACACGAAACAAGAGTTTACTGATATTAGACACGATTATGTAAGTTGGCCTGATCCAGAGGTTAAGAAAAGTGAGTATTTATGTATATTTAAGTGCAGTTGACCGATTTTGGTGATAATAATGGGCCCTTAGCAACGCGTTTATGTCAAAGCCGACGCACGACATTGCTATATAGGATTTGCGGTCAATTATAGAAAATAAATATAAGGATATTGTTATTAACATGGTATTATTTTTGTCAATTTACCAGATTCCCTAAAAATGTTCACGCGTTATAATTACATTGTGTTATGTAGAATATAGATAAAAAAAACTTAAAATTTTATTATAAAACTAATTAAAAAATTAATTTTATTATAAAACTTTAAACCTTGCCTATTTGTTGGGATTTTTATGAAGCCTGTAGGTTTATTTATACATTTTTTTTTTTTTTTTTTTATACATTTATTTTTCGGATTTTGCATCTTTCCTTTATTTAATGTTTTATTTTCAGTTCTTCCTTACGGCCAGTTGCCCATTTACGTCGAAGGCGAGAAGGTTCTCAACCAGTCGCTGGCTATAGCTAAATATGTGGCGAGAGACACTAACCTGATACCAGCTGATCCATGGGTTCAGGCTATCCTTGAGAGCACAGTCTATAACATCTATGATTACTGGAAGAGTAAGTACTAACTTTTATACAATACTATGGGCCGATTTCTCCAACGCCAGATAATTTTTATTCGAGAGATAAAATTCGTGTTTGACAGATTTTGTATTGAAGACCTGTCAAAAATTCTAAATTATTCCTCTGATAAAATTATCTGGCGTTGGAAAAATCAGCCCTTGTTTTAAAAATTATCTATTATGTGTTTTTAACCTTAATATAGATGGGTTTAAAATAGGGACCAAAGTGGCAGTAGGTTATCAAGATGCTTATTTAATAAAGTTGTATATAATTTTTTTTTTTAAATAATTATATTAATTGATCACTTAAGAGGGTATATAATAAAAAAAAAAACATTGTAAATTGATTATTAAAATTATTCAATTTAAATATATTTCTTACTTAGCAACGAAAATAAATCTAAACAAAGTTAAAATCATAAACAACTAGCTAGTCTTCTCGATTTATTTAAATTTATTGTTACTAAAACGAGCTCATGCCATGGTATAAAAACCAAGGCCAATCAAAAACGCTGATGTCATTCTAGTTGATTCTCATTGAGGGGCCTTTAAATTGTTTAACAAGCCAGTACGTAACCAATAAAAATGTAAAATAAAACTATAATATAAATTTAACTTTTTTATCATAATATTTTTTTTTATTAAAAATATGTATTTTTCATTATAATATTTTAATTTTTTATTATAATATAAATAAAAAATTGTTTCCAGGTGTAGGACATTACATCCATGAAAAGGACCCAGTAAAGAAACAGGCCCTTAAAAAGGAAATTGAAGAACAAACTATAGATTTCTTCTTCTCAAGATTTGAGAAACACTTGGAGGAGAATGGTGGATTCTTCACTGGAAAGGTAAGAAAATTATTTAAGGCCAAGGATACATGGGACATTTTATTCCTTAACAAGACAAGTACATGTGTCGGGACATTTTTACGTGCTGCTAAGAGACATGTTTGATATTGAATTCTAGTGTATCAAAGTCTTAACGTTACGTACACAAAACATATTAATTTATTTCCAAAAGGTACATCAACAACATCTAAATTACATATTATTATTTTATTTAAAAATGTAAACATGTGTTAATAATCTATTGTGGGGACACCAATTTAAGTGGGTATAGTAACACAACATAGCGACGCAAAAAATAGATATTTGATGGGAACGAACAATGACTTGGCACTAATCGTACTTCGCGCGAAACTCGTTAAATAGTAGTCGGATAACTCAACAGCTTATTTTCGACTTTACAAATATATTTAGCATTGAACAGCTGATATTGTAAAAAAAACTAGTGTTTGAGTTATTTTGTCAAGTCATTGTATAATTTAAAGTATTGATACAATAAACGACTACTCACGTCTGGTTATCGCAAATACCCGATCATTTTCGTAGCATGGGGTGTATAAGTCTTTAGTCATAAATTATATCAAAAAGACTTGATAAGGTTATCAGTAAAAGTAAATAAATATATTTAAATAATTATCTCATTGTGTGGACAAGTAAGAGATAATTTTAAATTAAGGTTGATGATCGATTCATGAACAACATTTTGTACTCGACTGCGGCGAAGCTCAAAAGTAGGGATATTATCATAGAGGAAGCAACAAAATCGAAGGTATATGACCCTTATTTTGAGCTCATAACTTTTTTGCTTTGAAGCTCGGGATTAAAGCTATGTAAAAAAATTTAGTTTTATCTTGTGCTGTTTTTATGTATATTTTTTAAGGTCACAATCATTCGTTTTTTTCAGCTATCCTGGGTGGAGTTTGTTCTATGCGGCATCGTTGAAGCAAGTAATCTTTTCTTAGGAATAGAAGTAGAAAACAAATATCCTTTAGTGAAAGAACTGGTCGAAAAGATTAGGAACCTGCCAGGAGTTAAGGAATACATTGCTTCGAGAGGACCTTACAAACTATGATTGAACTGATCTGAAGAAAGAAAACTGATAAAAATGAATGAAATATACGCCATATTTTTTTAGACTTATTTTTTCTGTGTTCCTACCGAAGATGGAAAGAAAACTGACTTATTGGTCTAGTAGTTAGTGACCCTGACTGCTGAGCCGGAGGACGTTCAGTCGGGTTCAATTTCCACCCACGCCAAATCTTTGTGTGATGAGTATGAGCATTACTCCTCTATCGGGTTTAAATGTATCTAAGTCATGTGTGTTTTTAGAAACGTATAAGTATATATATTTAGTTGTTGTCTGGTTGCAATTATACAGGCTGCTTGGTTTGGAATAAGATGGACGTGTTAGAATTGAACTAAAACATAATAATATTATTAATATTATAAACACTTTCACCTAGCTACTAACGATATATAAAAACGAACTCTATAGTACAACCTACACGTGTCTTAAATTTCACACGTAACGTGATGAACAATTAAAATCATTATAGAGGTATCAAGCTGACAGCACTCTCAATTATCGTCAGATAAAGTTTACCGAACAAACATTAGATCCTTTGTCGAAGCGACAACCGTTCAGGACTCTAAAATTAGTTTTGTTCTAATTACTTCTCTTAACTTCCATTCCTTTGCTCTTCGATTCGTGAAGATTTTAACAGAAACGTGCAAAAACAATGCTGTAATTAATTTTTGTTGTGAACGAATTTCTGTGCCCTATTTCTAATTAATTCTCGAAACAGAATTTGTAAAGGTTTGGTATGGTGACAGTACGTAGGTGTTCCACTCATTCTTTAGTTTCAATTTGTTTGATAGAATCTGTTTGGAGTTATGTTTCAATGTCTGGTTCAAAGTATTTTTGTGTTACATTTCAAAAACATGCTGAACGTGGGGTTATTCCAGTGAATATTTTATTACAGTATTTATTTAACCTAAGGTCCTTGTCTTGTAACCGAATACAGTAGCAAAAATTAGGTACAGTAAAACTGACGACCCGTGTTTCCCTGGTAACGAAAGATCAACGATAAATCTATACTATAATATTATAAAGCTGAAGAGTTTGTTTGTTTGTTTGTTTGGTTGAACGCGCTAACCTCAGGAACTACTGGTTAGAATTGAAAAAATATTTTTGTGTTAGATAGTCCATTTATCGAGGAAGGCTTTAGGATATATAACATTACGCTGCGACCAATAGGAGCTAAGCAGCAGTGAAAAATGTCACAAAAACGGGGAAAAATATTCATACTTGAAAGCTTCCGTTGCGTGCGCTGCGTAAACGGTTCGAGTTACCCAAAATATATGTATGAAAGAATTGTTCCTCTTTAAATGATCTAAAAAAATGTCTGGGACAGTATTTATGTCTATCTTTTAAGATTGACTCACTATAACCTTTTTTAAGGTAATCATTTGGTCGAAATTAATGCATTATTGCCAATTATTTGCTACAGAGTTTTATCAACATAATATTAACTAAAATTATCATTTACGCAGAAATACTTTTTTTTTAAACTTCTTAATCGCGGTCATAGTAACAGAAATTGACGCGGACGAAGTCGCGGGGATCAGCTAGTAATATATATTCCTGTACGACGACACGACTAGAAACCTAAGTAGCAAAAATAGAAAATGTATAAAAATAATGAGACAGTGCCATAAAAAAGCAAAAGTTCCAATCTTGCTTCAACTATGTGGATTAACCTTCATAATAATATATTTTAATGTTGAAGGAATCCGCGCAATATAGAAGCTGCCTCCGGCTTAAAAACTCCACTATCCACAGGTTTATGGAAACAATTTCTTGGTGAGATGACTATTTTAATAAGCTCCTTTGTTAAGGCAAGTTCTGTGGCGGTTATTTAAATAAGAATTTAGTAGGGACACAATGTTATGAAGTTTTGAGTTTCGAGTGCAAGATTGCAGAACTGAAGAATAGGTAACTATTGTGTTTAGTTTAAATAAGTACGTGAAAAAAGTCGAGACCAGATCTTTATTTATTAAATTAATGTTATTTTAAACTTTAATTCATTATTTGAAAGAAACGGATTTACAAATAACCAATTTCAGTACAAGTCACTCTTGTCCTGAAATTGGTTTTATTTTCAAAAAATAAATGTATTTTTCGTCAGTAAATTTTAATATTATAGTATTGATATTATCTAACAATCATAATCCAGATCCTCGTTTCACATTTGATAAAAATTCAAATAGAAATATTTAAAGAATTTGATGGAACTTCGTCCTATATAATAACTCCTATAAAAAGTATAAGGTTCACCCCAACCATGTTTGTACACTTACTTTGCATACTAAGATAACGATGACATATGGAACTGTCTACACAGTTAGTTTTTATAGTCATACTTAGGAGCATGTTATTCTATGCCCGAGTCAGGTAAACAATATTATGCACCTCAGCTGAAGACTGCTTCAAAATATACATAGTTTGCTTTTGTTTACATCGAGTTATGAAGTCTCTTGTTTGTAATTTTGTTTTGAAGACAATAATTTTAAAAGGGTATTAACCTTTAGCAAGTTTTAATCCTGTTTTTTAGTATTCTCAGCAGTAATTGGTCATTACTCTGTCATTATAAAGTCACCATATACCTAATGCTTAGCAAATCATTATTTTGGCGAATGTTATGTAAAACAGTCACAAAGAAATTTACAAAAAAAAACTAATATTTAAAACAATTTTCACTCCCAGCTCCTTCTTCATAGATTTTGGTTAATGTAATAAATAATATCTTATGACTCTCTATACCAGAGCTTAAACTACGCACCTAACTTTTATCGAAATCTCTATACTAGTAAACTTCAAAACAATGTTGAATCACACTGAAAACAAAAATACAAAAAAAATACCTACTTGAATTTCAAAGTAAATAAAATATTAAGCTCGAGCGTAGGTAGTCTGCGCCTTAAGTAGGTCCCTTATTAAAATAACAGGAGTCTACATAAGGGATGCAATATTTTAGCCTCCTGCTGTGATTATCAACAGGTGTGTTACAGAGAACCTACAGGGTTGTCGGTTAGTCAATAAGTTGGGTACTATTTTTAGAAACATACTACCTACCTATACCTGTAAGTTAGCTAATATTTTTTAAGAATAAACTTATTTTATGTTATTTAAAGAATGATAGTCTTTGATATACCTTAGCTATTAGTGTTTATGAGATGTATTTACTTATTTATTAGATTTTTTGAACATCATAATAATATTATCATACTCAATGTAGTACAGCCTCACCCGCTTTTTTGGTCGGCGTTTCCGATATTTACATTACAGTACATTATATTCATCATCCATCATTATCATTATAGCCATCATCAGGCATGTTAGCAAGGTTACTATATATTTTAGTATTAAAACTTAGTGTCTTAATAAACACTACATTCTTACTACAATAGTTTTATACTAAGAATAGTTTAGTAAATTCTTGCCAAAGAGTTATAACAAGCAGTTTATCATGTAAAAATATTGGAGGAATGTTACGGCGCGGCTTGACTGGACTAGTTCCGAACTCGGAACAGTTTACAGGCAGAGTTCATTAAGAACGTCGTTACTTTGTTGTGTGGTGCTGTTTATAGGCGGTAGCGGGTTAAAACTTTTATTAATTGAGGCCTATGGAGTGGTTGCTATGGATTAGCTTAGATTGTTATTTGGATGATTACTTTGTCTGGCAACTAGATTTATTCCATTTTGTATTAGTTTTGATTGTTGTAGTAACTTACTGTTCTATTATTAAATGATTGCTTTGGCTCTGTTATAAGATTCAAGAAAAAAGTACACTATAATAATAATATGTGTTTACACTAAAATATTGCTGGGAAAACTTATTTTTTTTTAAATGTACTAGTAAAAATAGTAATTTGGAGATCACATCAAGATAGAGTGATGTGATTTAGTTAGAAGTTATTGGTACGTCACCAATAAACTTTCTCTAAAGATTTGAAGCTATAACACCAAAAGACAAAGGGTGAATCCCTGAAGACTAATTCCAACTAAACCGCTATCATCTGCCCCTAGCGATAACAGAAGAAATACTTCTATAAGTAAGGAAATGAAGTTCCTACCCACTTGGGACTCGTTCAGACTCCACTGTAATTGGACTTAACTTGCCATTGTTTGATTCCAGTTTTGAAGCACTCCTGTTTAGTCTGCTGGCAGTTTGTCGCTGATTTATACGACTTTATAATTAATTTATACCGCGATTGATTCTCAATGTTTTAAATTGTATGAGGTTTTACTTTGAGTTGTCTGTGTGGTTGTTTCCAGCGGATTTTGTTGAGTTGTGTGAGATAGACGTACCTGGCTGGTTTGTTTTCACGTGTTGTTCAAAACACTATACTTTAACCCCATATCTACGATTCCTTTAAAGATGAACCATACTTTTTACAAAGCAGTTTTTTTTATTGCCTGGGTTGGAGACCCTATTGACTCTCGCCAAAAACACGGCTGAAGCAGTTAATTTGGCTGAAAAAAAATCACTTAACTGTGATAGAAATCTACAAAAAATATAACACTAATTAATTAGCACAGATCTGCTAAATCCACTTTTTGGTATTATATAAAAATATAAAAAATGAGTTTTGTAATTGACAATTTATTTAAATAAACAGTATTTCGCTCAGCTACTGGGCAACAGTTGGTTCCTCCAAGTCCACGTTTTTCTTCACAATTATTAAACATCATTCTAGTGATCCTAAACCGACATATAATTTTGTATATAAATTAATTAATCTGCCCACCTCGAATCTTCTTTATCCACAAAAAGCAATCAACAAAAAAAAGCATTGAGCACAAAACTATAATCTGGTTAAGATAAGGAGTTATATAACTATTTCCATTGCGGATTACAAATGAGTGAGTAATCAATTAAGTGCTTATTTCACGGGAATCATCATAGACGCAGTGGGTTTGTACGAACAACGATGTACGATAAATATGTACAAGTATCTAGTTGTGTGTTATTTTATACTGATGGTTGTTAGAAATACAGGCAAGTTATTTATTTAAAGTTTTTTTTTTACGTATAGAGGAAAGTTATATTTTACATTTTTTTGTCGTGACAGAAAAAAGTGTAGTGTATTCTGTATATTTAAATATGAAAATATTTTTTTAATTTTATAATTTAAAATTTTCGTATTTCTAATAATACTACCAGCCTATACACCGTCCCACAGCTGGGCACAGGCCTCTTCCCATATAGAGATGGCACGATCACCATCCAGGTTTCCTCACGATGTTTTCCTTCACCGTTTGTCAGAAGTATCTTAAAATCATTAAGAAAGTACATATAACTATATAATAATACATAATTATATTATCATTTAATTATGTGTAGCACTTTTAAATTATGTTTTACTTTTTAATAATTTTTATTTTTTAACTTATTTTATATTTTTTCTTTTTCAGTTGCCGACATATCCTTAGATTATTATTTCGGTAATGATGAAAGTTTACGTTCTGACAGCGACTTTGGAACGTGTTGGAGTAAACAATTAATTAATTCTTGTACTGAGAAGTGTGGGCCCAGACACGCCTGTTTACTGGGCCAATGTTTTTGTGTATTAGTTGCCCCCCTACCTAACCCAAGTGAGTATTATTTATAATTTGCTTATTTATTTTATGTTCTCAAGTGTGTTTAAGTAGGTATTTATTAATTCGGCAAATACATATTACTCAGAATCTCAATCAAATATATTACTCAGATTTTTTTGTACCTATCTACTACTCAAATGGTGCAATTCCAAAGCAAAATTTAATTAATCAAAATCTATTGTTAGGTTATATGTTTTTTAATTCGAAATAGTGGGAAATACCTTCGTCTTTTGCCCTAAAATTATGTGTCATTCTGCGTATAATTAATACGCAGAATGATAAATAATTGTGGTATACTACTATAATAAATACTATAATAGATTGAAATTGGTACTCTTATTTCAATCTATGAAGTATATTATAGAATCAATACGAAAACTATCCATCAACCTAATCTTTGAACTACATTCGTAAGAGGAAATGCATTGTAAGCCGATCCCTTCTGAGCGTAAACAAATAAAGGATAACCATGGAAAAAGGGCGACCTTTTCGCTACTGACAGCCGCAATCATTCAGGTCAAAACCCATAGATAAGAAAATGGTTTATGTATATGGGTTTCTTATCAAAACAAAAGAAATTTACCTGATGGTGTCGACAACAGTTGAAATTGAAATATGTACTATCAAAATTGTTCTTGATTTGAATTTGAGACCAAAATAATCTAAAGTTAAAAAAAAATCTCATTATTATGTTTTTTATAAGTTTCTTTTATGTTTGAAAACTCTTTGGTAGAAAGAAGATACATACTTATTTCATTGTTGTAATTTTTATTTTTTATTTTACACAGAACATAGTACTTCAGTTTTATTAGAAAAAAGTGATGAAGATACGTCAGAATCTTACGAAGACTTTGATGAAATCCGTAAGTTATTTTAATTAGTCTTAATGTTCGAATTATTCATAGTGAATCACAAGATAATACACAATATATTCTCTACTAATGTGTATGTATAATATAAATAAGTTTAAATTAAAATTACAATTAAAGTAATAGAAAACATACTTCATATGAGGAGTTACATTATTATAATAAATAAAGCTAAAAAAACAATTGCAGTCTTCTCAATGGTGACGCGTGTTTTAAGTATTATCATAATAGATCTCCAAAATCTGCTAATACTCAATATGTATTTGTTAATATAATTATATTTGTCAATAATTAGTGGCTTTAAAACAAAACACATCCAACATTTACATAACAACAAAGGCCAAACCATATTTGTTTGAAACCCGTCAATCGATCCACCGTGATTGAATGAAAACTATAAATTTTAATCAATCTCAACTAATTAACGAAGTAACATAATACAAGGGATCGAATAGTCTATTGTGCTCATTGTTTGGTTGGTACCCAATGTTGTACACAAATTAAGTTGGGAGGTATTTCATCGTAAATATGAACCGTCTATGAAAGTGAAATGGAGTACAGAGTTAAGGGATTTCAGGATCATAATAATATACTTGTTTGGCATTTTACTATAGTTTTAGCGAATGTTTTGACTATAATTAAAGATAAACCTACTTGTCTTTGGCTTATAATCTTGACAATAATACAAAATGTCTGATGTGCAAAGTCCTCTTCTCATATAGACATAGCTGTTTTAATGAATTAAGTTCTCTTTGATCAGGTTTAATTTAGATTCTGAAAGCATATGCTTCAGTTTTTGCGGTAAGAACTGAGCTCGGTTTAACTAATCCTTTAAATGCATTTTTTAAACATAACGCCAATAAATGTTAAATATTCTCTATTTATTCTTAACAGCAACAACATTACCATCAACGAAATACCTTGAAGACCACGAAAACGAAGATCGACCAGCATTACGACACCACATCGCTCACTTCTGCCCCAACCTGCACGTTGCCAGGACCTGCATACGAAAATGTATGAAGGTAGCCAAACCGGCCTTCTGCGGCAAAGACCACGTCTGCTACTGCGGTCATAGGTACGACTTCCCTGGTAAAGACCCTAAGTTAAATGCGGCAGACGTTCACGGACAGTTTAGAGACTTGTATGAGAAATATTTTGGGCCGAAGAAGAGTGGGTCTGCCGTTAAAACACATGATAGGCACGTGAATTGATACTTGCGTTTATTGTTTTATTCGTAGTGCTAAGTCAATAAATAATTCATGGTTATTATTTGTTTTATTTTATGGTATTTATTTACGTTAGATTTGCAGTCAATATTTCAATTTTGAAATAGACCGGTTTTAGAAATACTGAACACTAAAACCTATTGTCAAATATAATGTTATCTAATGTTTTACGCTTAACAAACGTCTAACACATATCGCAGCTTAACATTAGTAATTTTTGACAGATAACTAACAATTTCTTATTTTGATCATTCCTTCAATAATTGGAGATAAGTTCAAGATATTATTTTTTCCGTTGCATGAGTATGACCAAATTAATTAGAATTACAGTTAACAAGTAAATCAATATGTTACACGTAATAGTCAATACTAGTTAATGTACCTTTCGCTATTACGCTATAATTGTGTAGCTGAAACACAGGAATTCAATAAACTCAGCCCCCGATGTGTGTCTGATCTGATTAATACGGGAACAAAACTAAAGCCCAACTAAATTATAATTACGAAACCCTTTTAGGATCCAGTGTTGGTACTAAACAATTAGGTATACAAAGAGACAGGTATTTCTATTCTAACTGTAAATTTATTTACACTAAAGTTTTTATTATATTTTGTCCTAATAAATACAAGGCATACCTATCAGTTATTTTTTATGCATAATGCACTGTTGTTTTTCTTACGAAACAGGAATCGGAAACCTGTGTAAAAATTGATACTTAAATTTTGCCGTTCTCGCAAAAAATGAGATAATTTAGTAATTTGTAAGAGAAGCAACCAATCTTTTTTATTTATACCTGTGTCCAGGTTTTTTTTTATTACTAGCTATACCCGGCATGCTTTGCAATGCAATTTTTTCTACCTAGCACCTGCCTACTACCTACCTACTACCACTTAGGGGTATGAAAATAGATAGTAGCCGATTCTCAGACCTACTGAATATGCATATAAAATTTTATAAAAATCGGTCAAGCCGTTTCGGAGGAGTATGGTAACTAACATTGTGACACGAGAATTTTATATATATAAGATTTACAGATAAATATCTCAGCTACAAACGATAAAATAAATAAAACTATAACATTTTTTTTATTTTCCTTATCTATATGGCAAGCGTCCTGTGCCCAGCAGTGGGATGTTATAGGCCATTTTAATTATCATTATTTTGGTTTTAATAGTGATTAGCATTACTTTATTTTATTCTCAGGACCTATTTACGCCTTGTAAACTTTTTATAAATCCAGAGATCCATCTCTGGGTAGCAGATGTGGTTCTTGTGAGTAATGACGCGACACGAGTTTAATTTATACGAGCCGATGAATAATTTGGGGCTATCAAGGCGGGAATGATGCTAAGCATAAGGCTAGGAAGGTAGAGAAAGCTATGCGAGGATCTACATGATTATGAGAAACTGTAAAAGGCACAGGTAGGTGAGGTAGGTATTTTATTTAGTCTGTTTTCCTCAGATCTTAGAACCTACTGTACTGGAAATATGGTAGGGTATATATGTTGTGGTAAGACCTGGAAGAGAGGTTGTCAGTATAATCAGGGTTCGCTATTAGCTGGACGTTGAAGCTAGTGAAATGGACTTTTTAAGAACCAAATTTCATATACAAGAGATTCGTCAATAGTGAAGCTATATCTTTATTGAGATGAGCGAGTTTTAAAGCCGTTCAGAAGACTGACAAACCATGGCAATATCGTATTGGTTTTGAAGATGCCTTTTCAATCATGGCAGACAATTTACAATTATTATCGCGTGAATCGATAACCAGTTACACGGCTACAACAAAAAAATAACAAAACAATAAATTTTAAATCGTACAATACACTTCGACAAACCGGAACAGTTTGTCGAAGTGTAGTGTAGCAATCATACTAATCTTTAACATAAACACAAAGTACAACACATGAATCCTGCACAGAAGCTCGAAGTATTACATCAGACTAACTTCGGAATTCTGGTTTCCCCTGTTAGGTGCAGAGTTAGACGGTAATCGGATTTCTCATGGATGTTCGGTCAAACATGATCAAACTGGAAAACGGCAACAACTGCACCTAAGTATGATAGTATAACGTTATTAACGATGTTAGTAGTTGCTAACACTAGTCGGGCTCGATTAGAAGTATAATTTAATTATATAATATAATGTTCCGGGAAATCTCACACACGGTTATCTGATCCCAAGCTAAGCAGAGCTTGTGTTATTGTAACCAGACAACTGATAAACATTTTTGATGATCAACATGATTTCTAATTACAATATATAATAATATTATAGATAAATTACACCCAGACACAGAACAAATGATCGTGCTCATCACACAACCATTTGTCCTGGGTGGGAATCGAACCCACGACCTCCGGTATAGCAGTCAGGGTCAGTAACCACTAGACCAACAGGCCGTCAAAGTCAAGTAGCAAGGTTACAATGATTTTGTAGCATAAAATCTTAGGGAATGGAATAGATTCACTTCTGTAGTGAAGATCTACAGACGTATATAATTTTAGTGATGATAATTTTGGGGTTCTCTTTTGTGATTGGAAGGTACTTTAAGACTTTCTGTACTAATCTGCTTATCAAAAAGTCGAGAACTATTAGATACTCGCTTAATCTTAAGTTATTCATTTTTCATTTCATGACTAGAGAACTTCTTCGCTTGATGACAATATTGTTTAAAAAAAATCATAGGTTAAGAAGTTGAACTTATATTTTACACAAATAAATAGATTTAAAATCGAAAATATCTGTTTCTCACTATTAGACTATTATAAACATAACATAACATACCATCACGCCTGTATCCCCGAAGGGTTAGGTAGAGGTGTACCTATGTACACCCACAGTTCGCCGGTATGTTTAGGTCCCATGTAATAGGGGGCGAGCCTATTGCCACTAACAGGGCACAAATCCAAACTCCGACCTGCTACTGAGAATTTCATAGAAAAACCCAAAAACACCTTGGTCGACTTGGGAATCGAACCCAAGACTTCTACCGTAGCAGTCGCGCTTAGAACCACTAGGCCAACGAGGCAGTTTGTTAGACTATTATGATATTAATAATCTCAGCTAAATACATAAAATTCAATTGTTAGCTATACTTTCTATGGACCATCGCCTTTAGGTGTGTTTATTTTGTTTGTATATAGCAAAGGTTCTACTTTTCTAAATCCTAAGCCTACGTGGGTAGGACTTTACTATCAATGCTAGGCATCCAAAGGGCTTAGGTAAACAAATGTCTAGATTTCATGGATCAGCCATTTAGGATTCAAAAAATCTTGTTTACTTACAATGTTTTTCACTGATTAATCTGTATTTTTTTTTTGTTATTTTAGTGTCTCGATCTATTGTTTAGTTCATTCTAACAATAAAATGTTAAAAACTGGGAATAAATTAGTATACCTTGACCGGGCCAAGGCTTACTATAACACAAAAATGTGAGTGACTATAATTTAATTGTATATTTACCAATAACAACAAAGTAGAAAATAATACAAAAAAAATGTTAAATCCAGTACTAGCCTAATATTAAAAATTATAAATATGCGTGGTGCGAGCAAGCGTGGTGATTAATGCTCGTGCCTTCTCTATATGGGAAGAGGCCTGTGCCCAGCAGTGGGACATTTATAGGCTGGATTATTATTATTATTATTTACAAATATACACAAATTTTATGAACTAATAAAGTCGATTACTTCTTTATTTTTAATCACTGGTCTGCATAAAAAACCATCCCCTACACATTTGAATGCGAACAAAATAGTAAATAAATTCCCTAAATATACTGACAACACCCTTCATATTAGCATCAACATTGTGTTGAAGTGGCTCTAGTACCGTTCCACAATACAAAAAAACAAACATACATTTTCATGTAATATAAACTCTGTCCCAACGAAATAAGAGCGATTTTTATTAAATAAAGTGCATAAATAAAGTTGTAGTGACAGACATGGCGCAAAGCAAGTTGATTTGATTATACATTCCGTTTCCATCCTAATATCTATTGTTCTTTTACTTAGGTAGTGTGCTAGTGTTTATATTTGTAATGTGATTATCTTTCTGTAGTACTTTGTATTCGTTGTACCCTTCGTTTATTTGATTAATTAGGTACTTTTGTTATCTTAACACTCTCCCCTCATATTTTAAATTCTAACATTCATGTCAATCGTTCTTCCATTTTTTTATAATGTCTTTTGAAATTAAAAGAAATCATTTATTTTGCAAGTAGGACTAAAAAAACACTTACACGTCGTTTTTTAACCGACTTCTAAAAAAGGAGGAGGTTTCCAATTCGGATGTTTGTATTTTTAAGCTAGCTGGATTTGAAATGACCTAGCTGACTATATTTACTTGGCTCTCCCACAATTGAATACCACAAATCTACTAATATAGACACATAAGTAGCATATAGTATGCATTATTAAATTCCTATGTTTTTTATCTGGCACAAAATAAACATAACATAACATACCATCACGCCTGTATCCCCGAAGGGTTAGGCAGAGGTGTACCAATGTACACCCACAGTTCGCCGGTATGTTTAGGTCCCATGTAATAGGGGGCGAGCCTATTGCCACTAACCGGGCACAAATCCAAACTCCGACCTGCTACTGAGAATTTCATAGAAAAACCCAATAACACCTTGGTCGACTTGGGAATCGAACCCAAGACCTCTAGCGTAGCAGTCGCGCTTAGCGCCACTAGGCCAACGAGGCACAAAATAAACAGCATTTAAAATTAGAAAACAAAAAAAATATGGCCGCAAAAGACAATTTAAACAAAAGAAACCCGTCCACATAAACGAATTTCCATGGAAAGTGTAAACAAAACACATTCCATATTTGAATTTCCGTTGTAGAAATCTAATACTAGGAATATACAGTGCTTTTACAATATGAATAACAAAACTAATGAAACCGGTCGAATGCGACCGCGGGGTTGTTTTGTCCAAACGCATGTGTTGTAATATCACACCAAAATTTTATTTTACAGTTTTTTTGCAAAAAATTTTCTTTCAACCAAACTCGTTGTTTCAGCATCGCTGATTGAATTAGTTATAACTTTGTAGGCAAACTTAATATTATATTGAGAATTTATAAATTCTATTAAAAATATTCTTGGTTAAGCCAAACTATCTAGCAAGTTATTCTTGCTTGCTTCGGTAATACGAGTTCGGGAAGAAGATAT
The DNA here is from genome assembly GCA_905475315.1 of Autographa pulchrina. Taxonomy (NCBI): domain Eukaryota; kingdom Metazoa; phylum Arthropoda; class Insecta; order Lepidoptera; family Noctuidae; genus Autographa; species Autographa pulchrina. Next base: position 3,158,762 of record FR997773.1, on the reverse strand, counting down.
CACGATTCGGTCTTTAGTAAGTTGCATCCTTGTTTTCAATAATAATTATATAATAATAATCCAGCCCATAAACGTCTCACTGCTGGGCACAGGCCTCTTCAAACAAAGAAGGCACGACCATTGATCACCACGCTTGTTTTCATTAAAAAGTTTTTTTTTAATAAAACTGAAGTCAATGCAAATTAGTGATATAGTATAGATCACCAATTTTTTAACTAATTAAACTGAAATTTATTAAAATATACCGTAAACCCTAAGAGAGCGTCCACATCTGACGAACGAGCATTACACGAGCAGCTCGCGAGCATGCCGCGATCGGCGCGCGCACGTCTGTCAGACGGCATAATTGACACTAGAGCGTTCGCGGCATGCTCGCGAGCGGCTCGCGAGCTGCTCGTGTAATGCTCGTTCGTCAGATGTGGACGCACCCTAACAAAACATACCTAAATTCACAACTTTTTTTATTTTGAATTACATTTCCCTTTTTTATCCTGTTTTTAACATAATTCACAGTAAAAGAAGCATAATATAAGTAACTTGATGATATAAAAATTCTCTCAAAAATTTAATTGTACAATAAAAATGTACTTCCAAACGTAATTCGGAATGCAATTTAATATCCGACAGGTTCATACATCAGGAAGAAATGTAAGGATAACGTCAACACTCGTCAACGGACCCTAATTCTATCTACCTCCAGGGGTCCCCTTGGTTGAGTTGTCAAAAACATTAATAAGCTTATTCAGGTACAAGGTTCTGTGTGAGTGTAATGTAATAATGTTGTTTGTGTGTTGTGTATTTTTCTGTTTTATTTTTTGTGCTTTGCAGCCAGAATTCTTGTAATTTTTTTTTAAGGATGCCTCCTAAATCTAAAGGCTACAGTTTTGCTAACTAGGAGCAGGATAAACAAAATTTTGTGTTTACAAACCTAAAAATAATAATTTTATGTCAGCGAATCCAAAAAGCTAAAGGTATTAATTAAATTGTATTATTAGTATAAAAAATAGTTCCGATCTATATTATACCACCCAAAAAGTCGTAAATTGAACCACCCTCAAACAATAATTTTAATAGTTTTAAGCTCGAATAGACTTTCAAAGCTATAGTCGAAAGCTTCGAAGATCTCAACTTGAAACCATGCAAGATACTCCAAACATTGATGCAACCATTTCACTCGATCAATTTCAATATAGTTTGAAACTATAAAGCGAAGAGAAACACAAGCTGAGTTCCCAAACAAATACCCGGACCAAATAAACTAGATATTAAGGACTAGGAAGACCGGATATGAAAAGCTTATTTGGTACGTTAGTAAAATAATAAAAATGTATATAAATAAAAAATTAAGATAACCCCCTGACAAGTAGTAGGAAATTGGCAATACACTTCAAAATGCTGAAAAAAAAAACTAAATTTATTATATTTTTAAATAGCTAAGAATTATCTCAGGTCAGCTTTCAAACAAAAAGAAACTGCATTTCATCATCATCTCCATCTCCCGAGCCTTTTCCCAACTATGTTGGGGTCGGCTTCCAGTCTTACCGGATTCAGCTGAATACCGTATTTTACATGGAGCGACTGCCTATCTGACCTCCACAACCTATTTTACTGCGGAACACAGTATCCCATAGTAAGACTGGTTGTCAGAATTGACTTAACCCCCTAAAGCCCCTCATTATAATTACGCATTACAATCGGTTTATTAAAGGAGCTACAATGCCCATAAGGACATCCAAACTTATAGCACCCTTATTTTTGCACTAAATATTTATGGAGGTTAAAAGTATTAGACACATATTTTTTGTAGTGTTTTGTTTCAAAATAATAAAACATAAATTACGTAAAGTGAATCAAAGTTCAGAAGAATCAGCTAATAGCTGAACCCGATCTCGATCCCGAGTCTGATCTAAAATATTTATTATGAAACTTATTAATTTATTTCTACACAATAAACATTATGAAAAAAATATTTGTAAATGACCTCTGACCTATAAAAAAGTTAATAAGCAACTTATAAATTATTCGTTTCAATAATTTACAAGTTACTTTGACCTTTTTAGTCTCTGCTCTACGTATTTTAATAATTATGAATTTATCTAATGCGTAAGGATAAGAGAAATAACTTTGTCTCGCTTTATCATAAGTAGCAGGATTGTTAGTTATAGATGAATAATATTATATAGATTATTTTTAATAATTGGAAAATAGAGTCGAGAAGCAAGTGTATGTTTATATGAATTAAGTTGTGTTAAAGTTTATAAAAGCTGTATTTTTTATATTTGTACACGAAACTTTATAAATGCGCAAACTAAAATTTTGTCTAACAAATCAAATATCTAGCTTTTGAAAAATATGTCCACTGTTCAAAGTCTACACAATGGTTAAACCCATAAATCTTCCATAAACCTAAAACCGTAATAAAAATAAATAAAAATATAAAGTCAATAATCCCATAATCGCGTGCGTTGTAAAATAATCTCAAAAATCCAAGTCGAGCACACTCCCATTTTGCGCAGCTTCACTTCGATTGGCTACGGATCTCCCCTCGTAGCTCGTAGCAACGTGAGCCTGTCGTACGGGAGACCCGCTACGGAGCGGACGTCTACGCCGTAGTTTCTAAAAGGGGACCTTGACACGATTGTCACACCCCGAATCTCGTTTATCTCCTCAAATAATTCGATTTAAATTATTAATTGTGTGCTATTCTCGTGGAATACAGTGTTCGATGTATCGGTACACTTTTGGCCAAATTGAATGACACCTTTCACTTTCGAGTGTTTGTTTAGTGTGTGTGGACATTGACTATTTGAGGTGGTTGCACGTGGAGCCGTACGTAAGGTGAGTCTTTTCTATTTATTTACATTTAAAAAATAAACATAAAGGAAAAGAGGTTTTGAAGCTCATTCATAGAACATTATTTCAAAGCTGGTAACAACAACAAGATGCCTAAACATTTTATGCGAAACAAAGTTAAAGATACCAGAATAACATCTGAATAAAAGCACCATATTTTGTTTTTAAAACATTCTAGAGGGGTGTTTGTTATTCTTGTGGTTTGAATAAATGAATGCTTAATTTCAACCCCAAATGTGTCACCATAAATTTTGTAGCTAAAATATCGTACAGATGTATTATTTATTGTTTCAAAATGTTTTATATTCATCGAGTATTTAATAAATACTTTAATAAATGCAGAATAATATATCTGGCTAAAATTGTATATTATATACAACATATTTTCATTTGAATGCTCTTTTTGCGTAAGAATTAATTTTGGTAACTCGCCAACGAAAAAGTTAACGTTGCAGGGTTGCAAATTAAAATGATAAATAAAACAAGTACTGCGCCAATGCTTGCAGAGCGCCAAAAAACAAGAATTTGCTTCGTTACAGAGAATTAACATTTTATTATTTAAGTAAAAATAAAAAAAAATTACAACAAATATAGATAATGAATACTTAATGATTTGACGTGACTATATTTAATTTTAAGTAATTGTGTTAACGATTCGTAATTTTGACGTTTATTGTTCTTGACAGAAGTATGTCGAACTGTTCGATGAAAATTGCGCGGGAACAATCACTGTTATATTTTCTTCGACCATGAGGATTATGTAATATTGAACTGTTATAAAACTCCAGTATTAATATATAATTATGTTGTTAAATGCTTTTTAATATTGTTTATAACATTTTAAACACTTATTTCTTAAATATACTTTTGATTTTGAGATTTGACGACGGAAAAATATTTTGTTATTTTTTCCAGTGCATTTAGTTTACTTATTTAAAATAAACTTTCTACATTTTTTTTATGAGATTCAGCTATGTAATAGCTTTTACGAAATCAGATAATGATAACAAACATGTTTAGGATCTCCAGTTAATACAACTTCTTGTTATAATCAGATTTTTCGCCTAACAACTGCCTAAAATCAGGATACTTTGAAGGCACACTAACTTTAGTCCTGGCTGAATAAAGCTCTGCGTGTATGCTAGAAATTACCCCGGTTTATGAGGCAATATAAGAAAATTTTATTAAAAATATGATCACATCCTTTGTCCTCAGTAACATTTAGTTAATCCATCAGTAACCTATAAAAAATAAGTGTTCCACTAAAATCATCTTAGTTTCTAGTCTAGACACTTAAATGGGGTTACTGTTCTTATTTTGTTACGTCACTACACCTTTTCACCTTAAGGGCACTGACCTACAGGTAAAATTATCTTAAAAAATGTAGGCCTCATGTAGGTAAGAACATACTCAAGGTAAGGATTTCGGTATCTACCCCCAATACTATTCCGCGTTATGTGTTCAACGGCAGCGGTCATACAAACATATTACATAATGTATTTTAGCTGTATAGACTGTAAAACCTGAAATCTATCACACGGTATAAAAAGCGGCCTCTCAAATAAGAAAAAAAAAATAAAAAAATGCCCAATGCCTGCAATTCACTAATATCAGAACACCAATCCTAGACACAAGATAAAAATTAAACATCTTTCCAAATGTAATAGAACACGGTAAGGTACGTCCATTCTACCGATCTAAGGTTCTTCATACACCGGACTACTTATCTTTCCAATAACTTCAACGACGGGATCCGATGTATGTCTCTCTATGCATTTGTTTGGCGATAGTCGCCTGTTATTAAAGTCGTCGCATAGACTTGCTTTGCCTCTTGTACGGAAGGCCTAATGTAATAATTCAACCAGTATCAGCAGTAGGTACGGATCTCCTTGTTAAATACTAGTCAAACTAGCGATCCGATCTCTACAAGTAATTTGTAAGGAAATTGCCTGATCGATGACAATACCCCAAGGAGGATTGGATGTTAGAACAAATAGTTCAAAGTCTATCAAACTTGATGGTTGACGAATCTAAGTTTTGACTTGTAGTTGAAGGTCGGACAGTGGTTACCGTCGCTAAAGGATCACTTTGATCGTTTGAAACAGATCTGTTATGTGATCGGGGACTTAAAATGTTTGTAAGGGCTTTGAAATTATATTGGAAAGTAGATTTATTGGTTACAAGAATATAAGCTTGTCCATATTGGTCTGTAGCTGTTCTGAGAAAACTAAGATTTTTCTTGCTCACTTGCTTTACAAAGTCAGGCTTTTGAAGTCCAATTTCACAAGAAATACTTACCTGATTCTAGAAAAAAATCGATAATTGTAGGGAATTTTAAGTATAAAAATCAAAATTGGTTCTAATTTTAATTATCTTGTGGTTTACATTTATACCATTCATTTCTAGCATCCTCCAAAACCCATACATTTTGGTAATCGGACAAATATTATTTACTTATTCTGGGAAGCCGTTGACCAATATTTTCCCTTTTTCGTCGTCGGCCTTAAGAATATTATCACGGTTTCACACAACAGGCCTAAGTAAATAGCTACTATAATACGGAAATATTAGGTAACATAAAATATAGACCAAACCAACACACTTCTCATAATCATAAAACTGGTTTTAGAAGCAATTCTAGAGTATTGAAAAAAATAACCGTTGGGAATAATATTTTTATTCTTAATCTTCTGTTCAAATTTGGACTTTATAAATTCTTAATAGGACTTTTTTAAAACAATCGGCTTCAAGTCTCACCAGATTCAGCATACCCAAAGCAATTTTAACTCAAATATTACATGAAGCGACTGCCATTTCGACATTTACATTAAAAAAATATTATTTATTTCACACAGAAATAGCGAGAAAAAGCTACTGTATCATAGTTAGGTATAATAATATTATACGTATATCTTACCTTAAACCCCTACTGTAGGCGGATTCGGAAGCTCGGCATAGAGTATACACCGAACCCCATACATGCATAGTTAAATCCTTCTCAATAGACGTTTGTTGGTTCAATCAATCAAACCACTACGCTATTCCCAGGATAAGTTTCGGGCTGATTGCCAACAATCAGACAGTAAATTGATTCCTTCCGTTTTGAGAAATTCTATTCAGTTTAAGTCATTATGTAATACTTAATGAGTTTCCTTTCATTCGATAAGATATTTGTGTAATGGTTTTCGAATTGTTAATCGTATTACTGTGTCGTGTTTCTGATTTAACAAAGTAACACGGAAATCATTGACATATTATTTATTTAATTAATTTTAAATTGGAAAATCATTTTAGCCTTGTTTATCTACACATAGGTTTTTAATTATGACTCACAATAATAATATATTCAACAGGACTTTTAGGGCTAAAACACATTAGCAGCTGTTTGAGATGCGTTGCGTTATGTGGCATGCCGTTGCAAAATATATTACACCCGCAGTATTCGCAGTCTGCTACACCACGGTTAGCCGTTAGTGCGTTCTAGGTCTTAGTAGTCTTAAAGCAGAAATCAACTGTGATCTTGTTAAAGACTTCAATGAGATTTATTTTAATTTGAGGACTATGAATATAGAAAATAACCCAAATGTACTTAGATTAAAATTAGATGCACACATTCGGCGATGTGGCGACTGTAATATACGACATAAACTCAGACATTCTATAAATACTGCCTACAGTCTATACAAATGTTAATTCGCGAAACGAGAAAAACCGCGGGAGGCAATTTAATCAAAAGTTCCTACACCACCCACACAAAAACACATCTGAATTTGTTAAGATTAACAAATGAAAATGTTTGTAAGTCAACGAAAAACTCAAACAATAAACATATAATAATAATACCAGCCTTTAAACGTCCCACTGCTGGGCACATTCCTCTTCCCACGTTGAGAAGGCATGAGCATTGATCTCCACGCTTGCTCATTTTATTCTAAGACACTTCTGACAAACGGTGAAGGAAAACATCGTGAGGAAACCTAGATTCCAAAATTGGGATCTGAAATCGTCAATCCGCAAATAAACATAATTATGGGACGCAATAATGTTTTTAAACAAATATAATTACTTAACAAGCAAAATGTGCATTCAGCGTTTGATCTTTTTTTCTTTTCTTGAAATCTCGGGAGCGATTATAAATTCAAAAGCTTTGAATGCCCTGTTGTGTACCACTTGACCCTGTACGTTTCTTGCAAATCGGAGAAAGTATTATTAGTATGTTCTTGAATATTTCTGTCTTAAGAGTGAGAACAAAAGTGGGAGAAATAATAATAATAATATTCCGGGACAATTCACACACGGTTATCTGATCCCAAGCTAAGCAGAGCTTGTGTTATGGTAACCAGACAACTGATAAACATACTTATATATTTCTAAATACATACATATTATAGATAAATTACACCCAGACACAGAGCAAATGATCGTGCTCATCACACAAACATTTGTCCTGGGTGGGAATCAAACCCACGACCTACGGTATAGCAGTCAGGGTCACTAACCACTAGACCAACAGGGCTATCATGGAAATGGTATTGATATAATCAGTGGAGGAAGTAAATTCGTACATGGATACAATTTTATGGTGTTGACTCTAATTTCTGTAACATGAGTTTTTGTGGTTTCAAACTGTGCATCCTTTACAGCGCAGTTCCTTTATTTTAAAGGAAGGTAAGGGCTATTTTCGTAATATGATTAGACTCACAAAATTTGAAAGTAGATCATACGTTTTTATTTATGAAGGTATTCATTTAAATCAATACAAATGTTTTTTGTATGTTATCTTGGGCAATGTTCTTTACATTTTTACCCTATGTAAAAGAAGAGGGGTCTTATCTTATATATAAAATTCTCTTGTACAATGTTAGTTACCATACACCTCCGAAACGGCTTGACCGATTTTATGAAATTTTATATGCATATTCAGTAGGTCTGAGAATCGGCTACTATCTATTTTTCATACCCCTTAGTGGTAGTAGGAAATTGCATTGCAACGCATGCCGGGTACAGCTAGTATTTTTAATTTTCCCATATCGACATAATATAAAGCTACAGAACCAACTCTTAAAAATCAAGGACATGTTTTCCGGTCCAAAAAGACGGAGGCAAAAACCTTCAATTAACGGAAACCCTCAAAGACTTTGTTTAGGATTTTCTCGTGATATGAGAGACCTAAAAAAATACGCCTTATACGATATTGTTTGCTACCAGACCTTAATAAATATGTCAACCTAAGCAACGAAAAAATACTATAGAAAAGCACGTTGGGGGTTCCTTATGGGTAAATTAAAATGGAACGGTTGTTTTGTATGTAAACAGGGTCTAATTGCATTTTTACTAACGGGTTGAAAGTTGTTTACAAAAATCGGCAGTGGCTTTTATAACTTGCCAATCTGTAAGGAACTCTAGTACCTTGATTTACAGTCTTATTTTCAAGCTCATGTTGTTATTGCAATTATTTTCTTTCGAATGCAATATCGATACTTTTGACAATAATCTGTTTATTTTATTTAATGCAATAAAGCTATGCATATAAAGTTGTGCTTAGTGAAAGATATAAAGTTAATATTACTCAAAAATACACCGTTATAAAATGTTAACAACATCACGCATTTAAAAAATAAAATTCAACCCTAAAATGCGGCATGCAAAACAAAACACTAAAAGTGGAAAAAATACATAAAAAGACCCCCATTAACCTTCAAATGCGTACTCGATCAAAACAAGAGAACGTCCCTCCATCAACACGGTTTACTTAACCGACACGTAAAAAATTCAAAACCCCCCATGAATATAAACTTGTGGCTCAACTATAAAACTGGTAGTGGTCGGCCGAAGGGCTTTTATTAATATGGTGGCCCTTGTCAGAAGATACAGCGACTGATGGGGGCACGTTGGCTTGAATTTCAATTGAATTGTGTGATATAGTTTTCTTAGATTTTTTTTAGTGCATTGAATTTCATAAATAGTTATTAAAGACGTTATTTACGTTAAAAATTCAATTATTGCAAAGTGATAGTAAAAAAATAGCTTTGAATGTTTTTTTTTTGAATAGAGAAACTACCCATGTCGTCTTCAACATGATTTATAATAAAATGATATAGTAACAATGTAGTATGTAGTAGTATGGTTTTATCTAGAAAATGAAAATGTACATAATTATAATATATTATATATATTTTTTTACGTTGTCACTGTCAATTTTGCCAAAACTGACAAAACATTTACATTCTGCTGACGACCATGACTCGGGCCGTCCAAGCCTGGGGGCCCAAGAGACCACGCGTTCGTAAGATTTTAGCGAACGCTCCGCTGCACAAGGGTTACTGTTAGCTGTTGTCGTTACTTGATTATGGTCCGATAGAGGGCGTTGTGCATTTCCGAAGCATTTCTTTTTGGATCAGCGTTGTATAATTTTATGGTGGCTTTTGTTTGGTTTGTTCCGTACTTGTGTAGGTAATTTACACTGTAGGGATGTTTTAATTATTTATGTAGTAAGTGGGAGGGAAGATGCTCAACCACGGTTTTTTGACAACTAACATAGCAACGGATTGATGTCAAGTTTTTCTTGTGTCCTTTTGAGACTTTAGGTTTTTTGGGATCTTTAGATAGAGAGAGAAAAGACATTTTAGTTACCTATGAAATTTTTGAAACACATAACCCCATATACCTAACCACACACACGTCTCAAACTCGCCATAAATCACAAGCAGATATATTAATGACATTATTCGTCGTGCTCTTGTCATTGCCGGTGTACCAGCTGTTTTGGAACCCAATGGTTTGGTGCGCAGCGATGGTAAGAGACCTGACGGTATGTCATTGTTGCCTTGGAAATTGGGTCGGCCTTTGGCGCGGGACGCAACGTGCGTCGACACCCTTGCGCCATCCCACGTTCTAAGTTCGGCGGCCTCTCCTGGAGCTGCTGCTGGAGCAGCGGAGACCCTTAAACGGCGAAAGTATAATAACCTAATGGGTAATTATATTTTCGAGCCGTTTGGGGTTGAAACGCTCGGGTCATGGGGTCCGAGTGCACGAAATCTTTTTAAAGAACTGTCAAAACGTTTGGTAGACTCTACTCGTGATCAGAGAGCTGGTTTGTTCCTTGCACAGAGAATCGGCATAGCCATTCAACGTGGCAATGCTGCCAGCCTTCTGGGCACGTTTCCCGCCATTGACAGGGATGACGATGAGTATTTTGACGCGTGTTAGTTTTATTTATTTATATAAGATTTAATTTTAGTCTTTATTTGTTCTTGTATTAGATTTAAGTACAAGCAGAACAATGTTAATATAAAATTTGCAAATTTTCATACACCTACACCCAAAAAAGAGACAAAATTATTAGCGTGGGAACCAAGGTTCATTACGCCATCAAAAATATGTCTAAACATTTCCACGAATACCTATCCACCTACTTACCGAATAATGAGTTAGCATCAAACACACAATAACACCCGAAAAATGTTACAATAAGAATAGCAAGATGCCTACAAAACGGTACTCAAAGAGAACAATGGCACTTAATTAATTTTCTTTTAGGTTAACATAAAAGAGAATGGAAAAGAATAGGATGGCGGTCTGAACACAGACATTTGGAGAAAAGCGGATTTAAAGCGGTGCAAGGTTATTGGACTCAAAAGACAAAGGAAACTCGACCTTATTCTTATCCCCATAAGATGCTACAGTCTGCAGTTCGGTAGATACCACTATTACACGCCGAATGAATGTTAGGAATGTCTGAAGGATATGTCGGCCGTAATTATGGGTGGGCACGAAGTAGGCAGCCGCATATTTTCCTTGTTGATGTTAGGCAATAGCGGAGTCTTAAAATAGTTTTCAGCCTACCGAGTTAGGGAAGTGACAATAACGTAAGATCCTTTGGTCACTTGGGTTTGTGGGTGACTTAATGATTGTTGTTAACAAACAAACTACTGCCATTTGTTATTCTTTAAGGAGTTGGACTTCGAAGATGACGGAATAGCAAACGATCGTAGTTTGTTTCTTCTGAGTGTTGAATTGAGTTTTCTAGAAAAATAATTCCTAAGAAATTCTACCTAACCTTTTCCTACACCTACCTAACCTAATAAGGATCTAGCCCTTATTAGGTTAGGTAGGCCTTGATTTTTCTTATTTAAAAGATTTCCACCCCTTGGGGATTAAACTTACTAAGTGATCTATCTTATCCAACACAACGGATCCTAAAGATACAGGTGTTGTTTGTGGTGAAACTAAATACCGCATTTTGGCAAGCTCCAAAAAAGTACTTGATTTTTATTTCAATAATATCGATCACCAGTTATGAAAAGTGATCAGTCAAACATTCTATCCAATGTTTTATGTATGATCTTCATCAGTTCATCCATCAATTATACGCACCAAAAAGGCTCAAGAAAGACTCGATGACCTGTGATACGCATTCTATACATTCCATAGAGAATTTACACATATAATATTTTAGATGGCTATGGGCTACATAATATGAGTATTACTGGATTAATAATATACCTATACACACATATACTCCACATCTATGTAACTTAAGCCATAGATGTTCGAACATTCGAGAGTATTCTAACCTAACTTTATACATGAACTAAATGGTATCACTCGTGCATAGAAAACAAATCAAAGTTTTAAATCTCAGCAGCTATTTTGAGGCAGGACGTAACAAACGTTGGAAGTTAGCTCGACTGCGACACCGTTTCATTTCAAGTGTGCGAAGTTTGTGCTGCGTTTGAACGAGTTCCAGTGATTGTGTGACCTACTTGCCGTTTTATTTTTATTCGTGAGATGTAAGATTGAGCGCATGATTTGGGTGGGTTGATTGATTATAGCCGAAATATCTCATCATACTGGTAGATACTGCAAAATTGAATTGAAATTGATAGTATGTAAAGATAACTTATTAGAAAGAAAATTGCTGCTTTTGTTAGTTTTTTTAAATGTTACATTTGGATTTTCAATTTATGAATTTTACATCATTTTTATTTTACCTACAATTTCAAATAGGTATGTAGTCCTTTGTTAATTGTCCTTTTGCATTCTTGTCACCAAAGTACTATTTAAATGTGACGCGCCAGTAAAGTAAATCCAACATTCTAAACAGACCTCGGAATCAGGAATTTATGTTCAAAATGCACAAGTTTGGATTGCAAACTGCAGTGTCGCTACATTTTTACGTGTTACCCTACACTTCGAGTAGAACGTAAATTTTACATTTTAATTCTACTTTACATGTAATGTAGGTCCCGATAGTGAAGTTAAAAAATGTGTTGCAATGCGGAACATCAACATGCATACTAATTTAAAGAGCCGTTGTTGCTTATTCTTACTTAATAATGCTGTTACATTTACTCTGTTGCACTCGGAGGACCATAAGGACTTTTTTAATACTCTTTGTGTTTATATTTATGAGACATTTTAAATGTAAACTATCCGGTTATGCTATTATATTTTGTTATATATTAACTTTTTTCTTGTATATATGAGCTTTGTAACTTAGGTTATAGTTAAGAACTAGAATTTGTTTTATACTTTTAACTTTAATTATAATATTTAAGTTTTAACCGTTGCTTTACAGAAGAACACAAGAAATAAGAATACAAACGAATACAGTGATAAATAAATCACTGATAACCGCAGAGCTTTTTGCATTAGTTAGTATGTTAGCCTTTTTATTTTGCTACATCGTCGAACAAAATTTAGAACGCAGTATATAAACTAGGTGAAAGCAAAAGACATTAAAAAATTCAAAGAATCCTTGCATCATATCCGTTGCAAAAGTTTATAAAACTGCCTCGTTGGCCTAGTGGTTCTAAGCACGACTGCTACGCTAGAGGTCTTGGGTTCGATTCCCAAGTCAACCAAGGTGCTATTGGGTTTTCTATGAAATTCTCAGTAGCAGGTCGGAGTTCGGATTTGTGCCCGGTTAGTGGCAATAGGCTCGCTCCCTATTACATGGGACCTAACATACCGGCGAACTGTGGGTGTACATTGGTACACCTCTGCCTAACCCTTCGGGGATACAGGCGTGATGGTATGTTATGTTATGTTTATAAAAGTTTTTTAAAAACATCAATTGCATGCAATTTAATGTCATTTTTAGAATTTTAAATAGTGACTGTCTCTAATGCTTGCCTGATGACATAGAACACATTTAGTGCTATATTAAGCTTAAATGTTTGTATTAAAATATTCCAATATCTGATAGACTTTAAATCACCAAAGAGTTTGCTTTATTTTAAAAGTCCTGCATTTCGATTAACTTTTTCTAGTGCATCTATTACTGAAATTGGTTTCCAATATAAAAATCCTTTCTGTTTTAGTCAAACGAAGGCTTTACGTGCCAGCGGAGCACGAAACGGCGGCTTGTTCCCTCATTTAATCTCCTTTAAGGCTCTATTTTCTTATTTATGATTTTTGTTTTAACTTCGTAATGAACTGCTTTTGAATAAGTTGTTTCATTGTTACCGTAGCTCATGAAAGCTGAAAACTCGCGAAATTATTTTAATTAATATTATCTTCACGAACTATTTTATAGGAGTTGAATAAACTAGATCTAAGGATACCCACTTAAGGTTGGGATTAACTTGGGTTTAAGATGTCTGGCATTTATGATTCTTGGTAACGTATAGCTTTGAAGATCAAAAGAGATTATACGCGAGAGTAAAATATATTCTCTCGTAGTTTAGTTTGGTTTTGGTCTTCATATACCTGGCTTTTGTCTAGTTTGATATTGGCCTTTGAATATTCAAGAAATGGAGACGTTATAAACCAAAAGTATACGTGTGATTTAATAATAAGAATACCTCAAGGATCAACTTTGGGCCATATATATTTTTCACACAATTCTGTTCGGTTCTCATGAATCTTCAGCTCTTATGCAATATATAAAAGTATATAAGCTTCATTTAGCAAGAAACTTGACAAATTGGTTACTGTAACTTCCTATAAATCGTTCAGATGTCGACGATGTCACGATGGGCGACCATTTTCGCACAAAAACCAATTTTCTACAGACCTTGTGAAGAAAGTTATATCAGCGAAGAGTTTTCTGAAGGTTTTATGATAAAAAATATAAGGTTTTTGTTATCAGACTAATGAGAAAACGATTACATAGAAAAGATGATACACACATAATAGTGAGCTTTGATTAATCGACTTAAGTTTTAATATATTTTAGTTGATTTTTTTTTTGTTTTTATATTTTACATTTAAGTAAGAATTATTTATCACAAATAGCTTTCAAGGACACGATCGTCAACAATAAAAAAATCCTTTCAACATCAAGTAAAAATATAAAAAGAAGAACGTAGGACGTCTCAAGAAAATATTCCAAATCTTTATCCAAAGAAAAATACACAATACTACATCTCAAAATAACAAACACGGCCTTCACACGCCTTTGAAATCATCCCTTACAAAGTAGCAAAGTCTAACATATCTCAGAACAAAGGCACTAGATAACAAACAATTAGTACGTTTTCGTGAGCGCACCCCTAATCTGGGCGTTCGTTTGTACGGTATTATTCTGCTCTGTAACATAACCCTCGAATTTGGGAGGATCAGTGGTTTCGGGAGCTCCTATTGTTTTCTGTGAATAAAGACCGGCTAATTGTCTGCTTGTATGTACTATTGAAAGACAGGTGATGGATTTGTAGCTTTAGGGGATGTTATGCGAATTAGTATTTTAATTTTACACGTTTTGGGTCGTATTATTTTGATTTTGATGCTAATCTACTGCCATATAGATCTACTAAAGGGCCTTGAAGAACTTGTTCTGTTATTAAAATCAACCATAATATAAGAAAAAAAACTCAAAAAGAGAAAAAATGGTATTTAAGTCTGTTGACTTCTGTATACTTCCGCGGCAAGCACTCTTGTTTAATAATTAGTTTTTAGAATATTTTAAACAGGTTTATACAGAAACATGGAGTAGAGAAGTTTCATGAAATGCATACGAGTTGCAACCATAATTTACTGAAGAACACTGACGATCCAACTCAAAACTTTTCTAAAACATCTAGAAAGAAGTTTCTGTAATTGAAACTAAAACAACAGTTTTCGAGAAGTCATGTTTAGGTGAATAGAATTAAAACTTCACTCTTTTGCCTATGAGAAAATAAGTTTCACATTCTCAAAACCAGTATCACGAGAAAGAAAAAGAATAAAGAGAAATAACAAAAGAGAATTCTAGGAATTTACAGATAATTACAATAATAATAATTCCATGTACTGTAAAATATTCAGGAGCTCGAGATTTCTCGATACGCTTCCAATTAATGTCAAAAAACAAACAGAATAAATTGCGCAAAGGCCAGTATTTATTCATGTTCAACAAACTCAAACGATTGCATATTATATTATAAGAAAAATTCAATAGCTCATTTAATAGCCTATTGGAAAACTCCTGCTTATTGTTCCATTATTAATATTTTCTTTTCTCTCAGCAAATTGCGTTTCTTTAGCGAAATGTTTTGGAAAAGGTTCTTGATTAGCCTCGTGATTTCCTTTGTACGTCTTTTGTGAGACTTTTTTCTTCAGTTCATTTGGATTTAAAATGGCTGGAGTCGTCCTTTTTGTGTTTAACAATTTTCATACGACAGCTTTTGTCAAAGAGTTTGTGTTGCGTTTGTCTGGACGGGTCACTGTATTTATGAAAGTACTTACAGTTTAAAAAGTTTGAGTTTGTGGTGATGCAAGATGAATAAGGTTTTGATGTTTTATATTGGTATGCTTTCACGTTAGTTGCTTTAATGTATCAATAGCATTGAATTTTGAATTTGAAAATCTTTTTAGTAAGATACTGCTAGAATATGCAGGTTTTATTCCATTGAGCTCATTACAATGATCCATTGTCCTAACATGACTAATGAGAGCTTTAACAGATGGAACGAAAACGATAATCGTTCTGTATACATCAAAACTTTTAACCCTCCAATGCACATGTTCTTATGTTCAACACAAATTGCTTGCCCACCTGTCGCGGGCTAATTGGATTCTTTATGCGAAAATATTTGTCCCTTCAGACCCTATGAAGCCAATTCCACTTGACCCCTTGAACTTAACCTTATAATGTTATCTTGTTAGTGTTCGGAGCTCAAGTTATGTTGGACAGTGACCCTTTCGCTTGCCTTGATTAACGTTTCCTTGCTTTTATGTGTAATGTACCCGTTAATATGAATTAATACGATTTGCTATTCGCTCTGCGTAAAAGATGCAGTCATACGAAAATTTCATCTGAACCATAACATAATTTATTTTCGCTTTTATTTGAATGTTACAATGTAAGAATGCCTTAGGGAGATAGCCCTGTTTTACAATGGAACTTTCCTTTAATAAATTTAATTTATGTTAAACTTTTCGGTCAAAATAACAAAGTTTTATTTATGCGACTAGTACAAAGTATTAATTTCGTAATAATTATCATCTGTATTAAAATTTATAGAAAACCCTACAAAAATTAGGATTATTAACTTAAATAATATCACCCGTATCTCATTCATCATTAGTGTATTACGTTACAAAAAAAGTATAACACGCCACTGAAATCCAACTCAAAGAAATAGAGTAAAATAAGTAATATCACAAAGCCGAGCCCTTCTCTGAGACGAATTTATTATTCAACCTATACGAATTCCCACCACGAATTTGCCAATGACGTTTCTTCAATACTTTGAACGAATGTTTTTCCTTCCATTTATTATTTTCGTTTGTCTTTAGCCACCATTCTTGGCTCGAAGTCGGCACAGGTTCGAAAAGTAATTTCCATTGGCCTCCAAAGCAATATCGTTGTTTTTTAAAACTCACTGCCAACAATTCGCGGTGTTTTCTTGTTGCTTTCCGATAAAAATTTGATCGTTTGCGTATTTACTTAGAAAATGAGAGTGCTTTTGTTTCGGCTTTGTACTTAAATGAGCTGAATTTTTGTGCCGATATAACAGTTTTGTCGACACTTCCGAATTTAAGTTTCTAGGTTCTTTTGTATCCAGAAGACGATTTTATTAAGTTTTTGATTTAGTAACATAATTTTATTGATGTCATAGTGTTTGTGGAGGAACAGTAAAATCATGGTACGTTAATTTTTTTTTATAAATTTCGAATCACGGAAACAAAAAAATTAGGTTCCAGTAACACTATTTATAAAGTAAAAAAGAAGACAAAGCTGCATTAAATATAGTTTTTAGATCAAATGGACACTATAAATAACATAAATAAAATTCAATATTTTATACTCGAGCAGTACGTAAATAATACAATACAAATAGTATATAAGTACATAAAATATTTAAAAACATACGGCCTCACATGGATAACTAATGGACTTGGATCACTGTGGCTTTATTTTTAATCAAATCCATTCCACACCTGTCTTACATTTTCCGAACACTCTGAAATAAAAAGTCCGGAACTTTTTGGACAATTTTCATTTTCAATTTGTTGAAAATTCAAATTTACAAATGAATATATTGGAACAAACGTTTGTATTCAATGTTTGGGTATTATTGACAAATGGATTGTGGTCAGATCCCATCGGCAAATGTTCAAAGGCTTTTTGGTTATCATTAGGAGAATTAGAAATATTTGTTACATTTTGTACTTTGTTTATCATAATTTTGGTTTTGATAGCGTTGAATTATGTGAGGTATTGTATGTCTAACTTAACATCGATTTGGTCTTTTTTTTATTTACTGTATAGGTACTATTTTTATATTCTCATCCGTAATATAAGAATTTCCTACAAATTATAATGAGCGCATAATTCTACACATTAAAAAATACATAGGTACGGAGACAAACAAAGAAATTAAGAATTTATTTAAAATAGTCTCGTGTTTAAATTTATTGACAAAAACAGTTTTTTTTTGGCAAATTTTCAATCCAGCTAAGGGTTAACTGTTCGGTAGCTCAGTTGAACTAAGTTTATCTTAGTTTTAAGCCTGGCTAAAGACCTTAAGTTCGGTTTCGCCAAAACTTTAGTTAAGCAGTCGAAACTCCGAGACAGTTTGCAGCGAAACTTAGTAAAAAACTGTCGCTTTGCTCTCTGGTTAACATGACATCTTGAAATGTTACGAAGTATTTTCACGTTTAAAAACATTAAGATTCATATCTAAAGTTTATGTGGTAGCGTATAAGGAGATAAAAAAATAAAAAAAAAACAACTCATTACTGTATTCAGTACACAGTTGTTCAGTACAGTTACATTGCATATTATAGAAAATTCATAGAGAAAAACTATATAATAATAATAATAATTCCAGCCTATAAACGTCCCACTGCTGGGCACAGGCCTCTTCCCATATAGAAAAGGCACGAGCATTGATCACCACGCTTGCTCTCTAAAAAACTATATGTAATGAATTGATTTCTAAACTGAAAATCACGTCGGGTTTAAAAGGACACAGTTCATTTATTGATTTGAGCTTTAGTCGCTATTACTATGTCTCGTTCTCAGTTAGCTGCAAAAAAAAAAAGCAAAATATTTCAAAGCACAGCAAAAAGCTTACACAAGATATTTCCTCATTTATTTCAAAGAACACTGAGAACTTGCAACTGTCTTCAAAAGGTTTTTAAACAAACATAATAGCAGAAAACATTTTTATTCTTTTCCTCAATTGGCATAAAAACTGGCATCGCGCAACTATTCGAATAGTGGAATAATAAATAACATTTTGAAGAGCGTAATTTATGCGAAACTCCAAAAGTAGAGGCGCTAACGTGACCTACTTTTGTAACACAAATATTGTGAGACAATGTTTGCACAACGATGTAGATATTTCTGCGCCGTCGGCAACTTAATCAAGTCGTTCAAAATTATGGAAAGAAAAATATTTGCTGTATTTCAAGGCATTTTTAAAAATGCCTTGAACATAACTTAAGTTAGGCTCTTTTTGGTTTTTCGTTATGCATTTTGAGGGAAGTTGTAATGAAATGAAAGATTGTTGCTTGTTTAGTGTGCTTAGTATTCTACGGTATATCTAAACCTATATAGGTATAATATAATCGTATTTATACATTTTATTATAAATAACATATTCTTGTAAATAATTATATAACTTATACACAATTAATATTTTAGTATACTTATCTATATACGTTTTAGGTAGGTACGAGTATGTGCACTTATTAAATTCTAAATCCAGAATTCTGCTCTGTTAACAAGAAGCTTACCACAACTTTTCTGTGAAAAGAATTATTTCTATATACATTATTCTAGTAGCTTCAAACAGATTTTCATAATAGAAACAAGATACACAAATCCAAAACAAACACACACACTCACGTATCTACTAATAAAAAATAAACCACGTCACAAAAAGCTTCCGTCTATCCCCGTACGAAATTCAATTATTCCCCGCTCCGCAGAAAAACACACTTTCGAAATTTTAAACTAACATCACTAAACCGAGATGGAGATAATCCTAATAGCGTCTGACATTTTCATATTTCCATTTCGTTTTTCCTCAGCGAACTAATTTACGTACATCCTTTTGATGGGAACATCTAACGCTCACAGCATTCCAAATGGAAAAGCAAATTTGTGTAGCCGAATGCATTACCCCGGCCATTTCGTTGCCAGCGGTGACTGGGTGATATTCTTTTTATACTCGGAAAAAGGTGTTCTTTGCTAAAATTAACCTGGTAGAAAGGGTGCAGGGTTAGGTCGGAGGGTAGCGATTAATGGCCTTTTTTGGATCGTGATTAGTGAGCTTAATACTGTGTTTGCTTGTCGGGGATTGCCGGATTGGTGCTAAATCCTGTCCTAATAAATAATCCTCTATCTGAGGTCTTGGATACTTTTTGATAAAAAAGTTAATCCGGCTAAACGTCGACTTCCGTCCATATTATATCGGAAAATTTATGAAATCACGCAGAGGTTTTAAGCTAAAAAATAATTCTAATATTAAAAATTGTTGCTGTTGTTGGCATTGTTTACGTATTTTTTGTTCAACAACAAAATAATACTTCACAAATTCCATTTAGAATGGAACAATTCGTAAATTATACAATTACGATGTAATATCTATATTAAATTGAATATGGCTCGTTTTATAAAACTCAAATTCAGTAAATAGGTGCAGGTTGTGCGTAAATAATTGATTTGTGCCTGTTATACCAAATAATCCGGGAATGTACAATTGAATTATAAATGGACGCTCCAGTACGTTCACCTGTTCACCTGAATTTCGTAATGTGTTTTGTTTATAAAGTCCAATTTTGTGAAAAATATAATGTTTTATTTCGGTGAGGACGACAATGATGTTACTATGGGCTTATGTTTTGTGCAGGCTTACAAAATATAAGCTTAAAGTAAGGGTTCTTGATTAGCCTCGTGATTTCCTTTGTACGTCTTTTGTGAGACTTTTTTCTTCAGTTCATTTGGATTTAAAATGGTTGGAGTCGTCCTTTTTGTGTTTAACAATTTTCATACGACAGCTTTTATCAAAGAGTTTGTGTTGCGTTTGTCTGGACGGTTCACTGTATTTATGAAAGTACTTACAGTTTAAAAAGTTTGTGTTTGCGGTGATGCAAGATGAATAAGGTTTCGATGTTTTATATTGGTATGCTTTCACGTTAGTTGCTTTAATGTATCAATTGCATTGATTTTTGAAAAATCTATTTCGTTAGATACTGCTAGAATATGCAGCTTTTATTCCATTGAGCTCATTACAATGATCAATTGTCCTAAAATGCCTAATGAGAGCTTTAACAGATGGAACGAAAACGATAATCGTTCTGTATACATCAAAACTTTTAACCCTCCAATGCACATGTTCTTATGTTCAACACAAATTGCTTGCCCACCTGTCGCGGGCTAATTGGATTCTTTATGCGAAAATATTTGTCCCTTCAGACCCTATGAAACCAATTCCACTTGACCCCTCGAACTTAACCTTTTAATGTTATCTTGTTAGTGTTCGGAGCTCAAGTTATGTTGGACAGTGACCCTTTCGCTTGCCTTGATTAACGTTTCCTTGCTTTTATGTGTAATGTACCCGTTAATATGAATTAATACGATTTGCTATTCGCTCTGCGTATAAGATGCAGTCATACGAAAATTTCATCTGAACCATAACATAATTTATTTTCGCTTTTATTTGAATGTTACAATGTAAGAATGCCTAAGGGAGATAGCCCTGTTTTACAATGGAACTTTCCTTTAATAAATTTAATTTATGGCCAACTTTTCGGTTAAAAATAATAAAGTTCTATTTATGCGACTAATAGGTACAAAGTATTAATTTCGTAACAAGGATAATAATCATCAGCTGTATTTATAGAAAACCCTACTAAAAATTAGGATTATTAACTTAAATAATTTCACCCGTATCTCATTCATCATTAGTGTATTACGTTACAAAAAAAAGTAAAAACGCCACTGAAAACCAACTCAAAGAAATAGAGTAAAATAAGTAATATCACAAAGCCGGGCCCTTCTCTGAGACGAATTTATTATTCAACCTATACGAATTCCCACCACGAATTTGCCAATGACGTTTCTTCAATACTTTGAACGAATGTTTTTCCTTCCATTTATTATTTTCGTTTGTCTTTAGCCACCATTCTTGGCTCGAAGTCGGCACAGGTTCGAAAAGTAATTTCCATTGGCCTCCAAAGCAATATCGTTGTTTTTTAAAACTCACTGCCAACAATTCGCGGTGTTTTCTTGTTGCTTTCCGATAAAAATTTGATCGTTTGCGTATTTACTTAGAAAATGAGAGTGCTTTTGTTTCGGCTTTGACTTAAATTAGCTGAATTTTTGTTTCGATGTAACAGTTTTGTCGACACTTTCCAATAAGTTTAAAGGTATTTTTATCAAGACGATAATCTTTAAATAAGTTTTTGATTGTAAAACATTTCACTAACATACTAGTATCGTAGTATTTTTCTTGGGAAAATGTAAAAATCATCATGGTACAACTATCAATATTTTTTGGAATGTAGGTACGAAAAGAAGTAAAATAGAAATATCAATAATACTGATTGAATGAAAAAAAAAGATAAAGTTTTTTAAATATCGTTTTTTAGTTCAAATCGACAGTATAAATAACTTAAAAATGTTTTACACGCGGGCAATATGTAAATAATACAATACAAATAGTATATAGGTAAGTACATAAAATATTTAAAAACATACGGCCTCACATGGATAACTAATGGACTTGGATCCCTGTGGCTTTATTTTTAATCAAATCCATTCCACACCTGTCTATACATTTTCCGAACACTCTGAAATAAAAAGTCCGGAACTTTTTGGACAATTTTCATTTTCAATTTGTTGAAAATTCAAATTTACAAATGAATATATCGGAACAAACGTTTGTATTCAATGTTTGGGATTATTGACAAATGGATTGTGGTCAGATCCCATCGGCAAATGTTCAAAGGCTTTTTGGTTATCATTAGGAGAAATATTTGTTATATTTTGTACTTGTTTATCATAATTTTGGTTTTGATAGCGCTGAATTATGTGAGGTATTGTTTAATGTAAAAATAATATTCTAAGAGACGTAAGGTTAAATCAATGTGTAAGTAACATCGAGACTCGAGTGTTCTTTTTTTAATTTACTATAGATACTTTTATGTCCTCATCCGTAATATAAAAATTTCATATTAATTATAATAAGCGCATAATTCTACCTACATATTAAAAAATACATAGGTACGGAGACAAGCAAAGAAATTAAGAATTTATTTAAAAATAGTCTTGTGTTTAAATTTATTGAGAAAAACAGTTTTTTTTGGCAAATTTTCAATCCAGCTAAGGGTTAACTGTTCGGTAGCTCAGTTGAACTAAGTTTATCTTAGTTTTAAGCCTGGCTAAAGACCTTAAGTTCGGTTTCGCCAAAACTTTAGTTAAGCAGTCGAAACTCCGAGACAGTTTGCAGCGAAACTTAGTAAAAAACTGTCGCTTTGCTCTCTGGTTAATATGACATCTTGAAATGTTACGAAGTATTTTCGCGTTCAAAAACATTAAGAAACATTTAAAGTTTATGTGGTCGCGTATAAGGAGATAAAAAATTTAAAATACAATTCATTACTGTCCTCAGTACAGTTACATTGCATATTATAGAATACAAGGTTAAGCCAAACTATCTAGCAAGTTATTCTTGCTTGCTTCGGTAATACAAGTTCGGGAAGAAGATAATTATCACGATTCGGTCTTTAGTAAGTTGCATCCTTGTTTTCAATAGTAATAATAATATAATAATAATTCCAGCCTATAAACGTCCCACTGCTGGGCACAGGCCTCTTCCCACATAGAAAAGGCACGAGCATTGATCACCACGCTTGCTCTCTAAAAAACTATATATGTAATGAATTGATTTCTAAACTGAAAATCACGTCGGGTTTAAAAGAACACAGTTCATTATTGATTTGAGCTTTAGTCGCTATTAGTATGTCTCGTTCTCAGTTAGCTGCATAAACAAAAAAAAAAAAGCAAAATATTTCAAAGCACAGCAAAAAGCTTACACAAGATATTTCCTCATTTATTTCAAAGAATACTGAGAACTTACAACTGTCTTCAAAAGGTTTTTAAACAAACATAATAGCAGAAAACATTTTATTATTTTCCTCAATTGGCATAAAAACTGGCATCGCGCAACTATTCGAATAGTAGAATAATAAATAACATTTTGAAGAGCGTAATTTATGCGAAACTCCAAAAGTAGAGGCGCTAACGTGACCTACTTTTGTAACACAAATATTGTGAGACAATGTTTGCACAACGATGTAGATATTTCTGCGCTGTCGGCAACTTAATCAAGTCGTTCAAAATTATGGAAAGAAAAATATTTGCTGTATTTCAAGGCATTTTTAAGTTAGGCTCTTTTTGGTTTTCCGTTATGCATTTTGAGGGAAGTTGTAATGAAATGAAAGATTGTTGCTTGTTTAGTGTGCTTAGTATTCTACGGTATATCTAAACCTATATAAGGTAACAATATAATCTTATTTCCTACATTTTCTTAAACATAATGTGACATGCACATAATGTGACACGTACCTATATTACTTACTAGCTGTGCCCCGCGGTTTTACCCGCGTGAATGAAAATTCATACACTATCTTTATAAATTATAGCCTATGTGTTATTCCGATGTATAAGCTACATTATTGTAAAGTTTCATTAAAATCCATTCAGTAGTTTTTGCGTGAAAGAGTAACAAACATCCACACATCCATTCTCACAAACTTTCACATTTATAATATTAGTAAGGATACATATTACTTATACATAATTCATATTTAAGTATACTTATCTAGGTACGTTTTAGGTATGTGTAGGTATATGTATGTATGTGTAGGTATACACTTATTAAATTCTTATACCCAGAATTCAGATGTATCAACAAGAAACTTTCCATAACAACTTTCCTGTGAAAAAGAATTATTTCCATATACATTATTCTAGTAGCTTCAAACAGAGATTCATAATAGAAACAAGATACACAAATCCAAAACAAACACACACACTCACGTACTAATAAAAAATAAACCACGTCACAAAAAGCTTCCGTCTATCCCCGTACGAAATTCAATTATTCCCCGCTCCGCAGAAAAACATATTTTCGAAATTTTAAACTAACATCACTAAACCGAGATTTAGATAATCCTAATAGCGTCTGACATTTTCATATTTCCATTTCGTTTTTCCTCAGCGAACTAATTTACGTACATCCTTTTGATGGGAACATCTAACGCTCACAACATTCCAAATGGGAAAGCAAATTTGTGTAGCCGAATGCATTACCCCGGCCATTTCGTTGCCAGCGGTGACTGGGTGATATTCTTTTTATACTCGGAAAAAGGTGTTCTTTGCTAAAATTAACCTGGTAGAAAGGGTGCAGGGTTAGGTCGGAGGGTAGCGATTAATGGCCTTTTTTGGATCGTGATTAGTGAGCTTAATACTGTGTTTGCTTGTCGGGGATTGCCGGATTAGTGCTAAATCCTGTCCAAATAAATAATCCTCTATCTGAGGTCTTGGATTTATGGACATACTTTTTTGATAAAAAAGTTAATCCGGCTAAACGTCGACTTCCGTCCATATTATATCGGAAAATTTATGAAATCACGCAGAGGTTTTAAGCTAAAAAATAATTCGAATATTTAAAAAATAGATTTATTTTTTTGTCACATAAAATGTATTACGGTATTGTTTACGTACCTTTTGTTCAACAACAAAATAATACTTCACAAATTCCATTTGGAATGGATCAATTCGTAAATTATACAATTACGATGTAATATATATATTAAATTGAATATATTATGGCTCGTTTTATAAAACTCAAATTCAGTAAATAGGTGCAGGTTGTGCGTAAATAATTGATTTGTGCCTGTTATACCAAATAATCCGGGATTGTACAATTGAATTATAAATGGACGCTCCAGTACGTTCACCTGTTCACCTGAATTTCGTAATGTGTTTTGTTTACAGAGTCCAATTTTGTGAAAAATATAATGTTTTATTTCGGTGAGGACGACAATGATGTTACTATGGGCTTATGTTTTGTGCAGGCTTACAAAATATAAGCTTAAAGTAAGGACTTCGTGCGTGATTTGAATTTTGCTTTTAAATTTCGTACCAAAACAGAATTATCTTATTAAAAGTACTAAGCTTTTTCAGAATGGTAATTTAATAAAAGTAACTAAAATCGGTCGTCAAAATATATTTATCTGGCAACAAAAACTATTGCTTTACTAGATCAAAACGCTAATCTAACCTAACTCTAAATAGTTGCCTGTTTTTCGTTTTTTCAAATTGCAAGACAATAGCAGAAAAACTTTTACAGTCAACGAAATTCAACATTACCAAACAAATGAAATCCAAAACGATGTGCCAAACATTTACATAAATCGAAATCACAACACAACCGTCTGCCAAATGCAAAGAACTTACGCAATCAAGAATTCAAAAAGCGTTTATCTGTTCCCACAATCTCATTGTAATATAAAACCGATAAGACAATACAATATATGAAGACAATCAGTGGAGAACGTGAATGTCGTCTAAATATGCAAACGATCGGAGAAACAGGGCACAGCCATTTTATTCTATGTGCGCGACTAAGCGAGTTTGATCGCTTCGGCCTAAGGATTAACTTTTTGCCGGTGTCGGATCTTGGTTTTGTTTTTTAATTATTTGGTTTTCTGATGATTTTTGTATGATTTTATTTGGATAAAATATTTATTTACCTACCTATCGCCGGATAGATATTTTCAGTCTTTTTTAATTTTCAGAAACATATTTTGCATTTGATGAGTATGGTAACTTAAAAGTAAGTTACAATGAAGATAAAAATAATTTTATGCTTTGAATAATGCATGCATTAAGATGAAAAATCAGTCAGAATTAAATAAAAGTTAATCCAAGTTCGTTGAGTATAATGCCCACATTAGCAATTTCCTAAAATCTTGCAAAACAGAATTGCCGATCCCAGAAGCCTAGATAAAATTACCTTCACCCAAAAAAGTAGTCAACAACATAAAACTTTAGTACCCAAACAACGGAAACAAAAACATCAATTTGAATACTCTTTCAAGTGACTTTCTTTGATCGCTTATCACTGCTATCAAAGTTGTTGCTCTAAAATATCTCTTTTATATTTACAATGACGCAATCAATCGTGGGTGTGACAGACATCTGGAAACGCAAAAGAAATGTCAATAAACGACAAGAAAATTTATCTCTTCCTAACGGAAATTGAAATTTCGACCTCCGGCCCACAAGTAGGGCCTGTCACCGCAAATGTACTGGTTTTATGTTAAGATTAAGCCTTTTATGTCTGTTATTGGTTGTAGTTTAGTAGCTTTATAAAGAGAGTAGTTTTAAAAAAAAAGGAGTAAAAAGTGATTTGATGTTTTTCAGACGTTTTTAACCTGAAAGATGAATTTTGTATTTGATTATTTTTTGACAATTGTCAGGACAATTATGGCAGTTATTTTAAAGCACATCCAGTGTATTTAAAAATATTTTTTATTTTACATGTCTAAGTAAAAATAACAGATTTTTCTGATCTCTTAAATATCTGTTAAACATTGCAATGAAATTACAACAAACTAATCTAAGCTTTAACGTTATTTCTCTAAGGTTCATATTCCAAAACCACACTTGAAAAGAACAATTGCCCTCACATTTGTCATTCAGAGATATCTTTTCTTTGAGCCATTAGGGACGTATACGAGAATAACAACGAATTCTGGTCATGTTCTACACTTTGTTTTCCTTTACCTGACCTCAAACTTAACCTTCTGTCTTTCAAAGACAAACCAGAACTCATGCTTTCTTAAATATACTGCGCCAAAGCTAAAAATTCGAGACTTGAAGAAAATCTAAAAAAAAAGTTCTATTTTTGAGACCATTTTAAACGAATTCTAGAGACATTTTTTATTTACATATTTCGGGCACTTTTTTACCATTTTTTCTACGACACTATTTCCAACCTAATCTTAACTAAGTATTCAGACCTCTTTTATTCATACACCCGTTCCATTTACCCAGTCTGCGATTCCATCACAATATATTTCACTAACAGTCCAATACATATACGTGACCTCCGAATATATTCGTACAGTTACAGTAACACCGCAATTTATTTGGTCATTCAACTGAATCCGACCGAAGAATTATCATAACTAAGAGCACAAAAATTCCCTTTCGATTTACGGCCCGTTTTACAAAAGAAAGCGAGACCCAAGTCCCTTAACAAATAAACGTTATTTTACATGTCTCGACTTTTCACAGAATTGAATTTGCCGAAAATACTTTTTATATCAAAGTTTATTTTGAGGTTAAACGGGTAGTACATTGAATTTCATGGGCTTAGCGATAGAAATAAAAGAAAAGTAGTACGCGTATCAATATTGCCATCTTTCTCGAATGGGAACGATATATTCTAGAATTGTGCCAACAACATTCGGAGGTCTATGAGTATAAACGAATTAAAGATACGGGTATGAATTCTAGTGTTTCCAAATATCAATTTTTTTAACTCACGACTTTTTAATTGACAGCGTTATCAGAGCCTACCCGTGTCCATGACACCAGCAAAGGTTTCGAAACGTCGGGAACTAAGATCTAAAAAAAACTACTACAAAATCCGTAAAAAATAGTTTTATTAAGCATTATTAGTTTACAAAAATTTCAATCTTCTTTATTAAAGATCAGGTAACGTTTAAATCCCTAATCTCAGTATATCTTGAACAGTATGTTACGTAACCAGTCAATGTTGGCCACACTTCAGCGCCCCTGAAGTCCTCTTGACAATGAGATAAGAGGCCATCCATGTAGCTAACTACTTCAATTGACATTGAAGTGTGAATATCAGTCCTTGTGCCACATAAGGCCCAATTTAAGGGACATGGTTAACTGTGCGCAGTTTAGAAATGGATTTCATTGATTTAAATATCAGTTTTTTTTCAGTTTCGCCCTTCTTTGCAATTCTTGCACTGAGGAATGAATGAATGATCAGGTGTAGGCATAATTTAGGTAATACAGATTTCTTTTAAAGTAAATGCATATGATTCTAATTTTATCCAAGATCCAAGAATTTAAAACTTCATAATCATGTGTTCCATTTCGACTGCTTCCTTTGATGGCAAACACAAATTTTGATGCTTCCCCAAGTTTTTGCGTGTTTGAAATTCTTCAAATCTTTGAAATCTTCAGTACTTCAAAGTGTTGTCTTTTCTAATGCAAGTATATTTACACTAAATTTTACTTAGTTTGTTTTATGATACTTTAGAATTAAGGGCAAAAAGTAATAATTCAACAAAATACACACCAAAACAGGCTCGCTTAAGGCTCTCACTTGTGTCGTATATGTGAGGCTTCTCTGACCTCTCTCAGTATCGAATGGGAGATTTATAGAGGTCGATATACTATCTCCACAAAAGACGAGAGTATATGCGGGCAGACAAAACATGGCTATTGATTTGTTTGTTGAAGTAAACAAGTGAATCTTTTGTAAGAAAATATGATGTACGATACGCTGCCAGTAAGTGTATTTAAGAAAGAATAAATATACGAATATTCATTCTTTACGTGAAACTAAGAACTAAAACAAGGCATCAAAAAATTCATCCACATTCTTCGGCTTAGTTTTTATAATATTGTAAATATTTTAAGTTTAATTCCATTAATAAAGCAATAAATTTCCTTCTTTACGTACACAAAATTATTTGCTAAAGCATTAATGTTCACATATATTTATTTGGATACACATATATATTACAGCACGAAAAAAAACATAAATACACGATACAAAAACGAAATAAACATATAAAGAGTAAATCATGTTTTTGAAAATTTCAGTAAATATTTTTGCAAGTTTTGCTCTCACTTTTGCCAGACTACAAAAAAGGCTCTATACCTAGTAAGCTGCAAGGCTCTGTCCATTTACTCGGTACCATTCGAGACCCCTTGCTGTTTGTATGAATTTTCTAATACAAACATTCATAAACGACCCACCCTACCGGCCCAAATCATAAAAGTTGCATTTGCAACCCTAAAACCACTTGGTTTTGTAACCTTGCATTTTGAGATTCCATTAAATTTTTGTATCAACATCATGGAAGCAGACATAAGGTCACGAAGAGATTCTCATTAAAATGTAAAATCTATAGATTATATTGACGCCTCCTTTTTTGAAGTCGGTTAAAAACCAAGAATTTCTGCATACTGGTTAAGTTAGCAGAATATAATAACGTTTCTTCAAGAGAGTTTTCACAACAATAAAATTGAACTACACTATTTACTGACTGCATTATTTGTCCACCACTTAGAGCCGGTTTTCTAAACGCCAGAAAATTTTATGTGAGGAATAATATTGAATTTTTAACAGTTCTTCAATTCAAAAAATATCAGACGTGAATTCTAGTTCTTGAAAAACAAAATATCTGGTTTTGATAAAGCCGGTCTTAAATCTTCCTGATACAATAACCCTCTATACAAGTTTGTTTAATCTTTTATATACCAACAATGACACTGCCCCTAGCCAGAAATTCGCTCAAAAGTTGCCCTCATCTAGGTTAGGTAATATTCATTGGGTGCCTAATGGAAATATGAATTATTCTGACGTAGGCACTAGACTACTCCCGTAATGGAATAGTTCGAGTCGAGCTGAACTTTCAAAAGTTGTTCGTGAAACGTTATTGTTAGCATTTGATTGTAGATTGAGTAATTTTCTATCTAGATTATTATTAGAATCATTGTGAATGGAAAAGTTAGTTTAAAACTCATTATTTTGGGAATTGCTTTTTTGTCTGTTTGTTAGTGTATGTTAAACTCCAGAGTCGAGCCTCGATTTAAATAGAATTAAGTGTAAAAATAATTTAAATCGATAGATATATTAAGTAGTTGTACGTAGTAGAATAATTGCTATTCTTAACAAGGTTGTAAAGGTCAGATAAGCGGTCACTTTATGTGAAATACAGTGTTCTTGAACATAGCCTTGGAAAAGACAAGACAAAAGAAAAAAAAAGACAAAAGAAGACAAGTAAAAAATTATAATCACACAAAGTCTGGTATAGGTTCAATTTTCTTCTCAAAAGCGATCGAATACACACTGCCATTAAAACAAATAAACTATTCCCTACATTATACATTAACCCTCACATAAATACCTAAGCAACAACAAATATCCATTACAGATAACAAATATAATTTCCTTGAATGTATCGAGCCGAAAATCCTTACCGCTGAGGAAAAGGTTTCAACCAATCAGGGCCACACTACATAGTTACACTTACATACTATTAACCCTTAAACTGCTTTCAAAATGATGAAACATATTTCCGGAACATGTAATTCAGAGTACACGACTAAATGAAGTAGTACACCCTGTTATAAATGTATAGAGGAATTAATAGACTTCTGAATTTAGCAGTATGCGTGTGAATATTTTGAATATTTAAATACTCTTAATTAGAAGAGGTTGTATTAAATAGACCTTTGTGTCGAGTTTTGGACTAATAATGTGAAATTAATATTCGTTTCGTAAAGTTCGATTCATTTTGAATTCATAATTCTCAACTTAATTTAGTTTTGATTAAAATTAGTGAAAAGTTAGTGTTAGTGGAATTCGCGCTTATTTTATTTTATTTATTTATTTTTATTTTTTATTTTTATTTTATTTGGGAAACAAACAGATACTACATAGCACATAATACAAACATAGTAAACTATAAATAATCCAAAACAGTTTCCACATTAAAAGCTAAACATTTGCGCCAAATTAGAAAAAAAAAACTAAATGAGAATAAACAAACTAAACAATTAAAAACGTGAACAAAAATAGCATTAGGTACTAATCTAATGCATACATAATGACTTAGCATCAATTACTCGGAGTTGGGAGGAACCAAATAGTTGTGAACGGTTTTTTTAAATTTGGGTAAAGAAAGGTTAAACATATCTAAGTTATAAGTATCATCACTCGTATTAACGAGGTCATTATACAAACGACAGGATCTTCTAACAAATAAGTTCTTTCCATAATTAGTTCTTGCAGTGGGAGTAAAGAACAAAGATTTTTTGCGAGCATTAATGCGTGGGCATCTCAGACCTATCTTACTAAGAAGGTAGGAGGAGTCAACTTGATTTCTAATTATTTTATAAAGAAAGAATAAATCCCGTTCATTTCGCCGGACCTGTAGAGATGTTAAATTAGGTACTTTTACAGGGTTTTTATTATTTCGCCATATTAAATGCTTATTTAATTTATTTTGGATACTTTGTATTTGATCAATATATATGTTGTATTGCGGATTCCACACCACAGACGCATATTCGAGTATTGGTCTAACGATGGTCTTATATAGCAGCAATAATGTAGACAATTGCTTAAAGTCTTTAGTGACCCTCAACACAAAACCTAATAGGCGATATGCCTTATTGGTAATAGAAGTGATCTGGCTATCAAAGATCAGTTTACTATCCAACTGTACTCCCAGATCTCGCACCTCGGATACCCACTTGATGGTTTCATTATTCATTTTGTAATTGTATTCAATATATTTGTTTTTCCTTGTATATGTGATGATGTTACATTTCTTAACATTAATGTAAAGCCTATTATTACTACAATAGCTACATAAATTATTAACATCATTTTGAAGTTCATTGCAATCATCTATATTTCTAATTATTTTATAAATTTTCTTGTCGTCCGCATATAACAAAAAATTTGAATTCTTAAAATTTGTATAGACATCATTAATATAAATATTAAATAAAAGCGGTCCGAGGTGCGAGCCCTGAGGCACGCCGGATGTGATAGGTATGAATGTCGAACAGAAACCCTTGACAGTAACGGCTTGAGTACGGTCTCGGAGGTAAGATTCCAGCCATCGCAGCAAATCACCATGTATACCGATGTACTCAAGCTTGCGTAACAGTATTCTATGTGAAATTTTATCAAATGCTTTTGAGTAATCGGTATACACGACATCCACTTGACAACCCTTATCCATAGCCACAATTACATAATCAATAAATTCACTTAGGTTAGTTTCAGTAGATTTCCGGCTTATAAAACCATGTTGCTCAGGTATCAAAACAGGCTTAACAATCGGCGTGATTATATCACAAACAACACATTCAAATAATTTAGGGATAATGCTAAGCTTCGAAATAGGACGGTAGTTTTTAACGTCATGTTTGTCTCCACTTTTGAAGATGGGGACAACAAATGAACGTTTCCATAACATCGGCATGGTACCTGATCGCAATGATGAATTGAAAAGTTTGTGTAAAGGGACTGATAGAGACCTACAACACTTTTGGAGAAATATAGCAGGAATGCCATCGGCGCCAGAACCCTTATTAGTATCTAGTCTTTTGAGATATTTAAAAACAGTATCTATGGGAATGTCAATCTGATGAAGATTTAATGAAGTATGACTAGTGGTATTTGAAGTGACTAGAGGGTTTATAATTTCATTTTCAAAGGCGGAGCCAAAATAGGTGTTAAAAAGATCCGCAACACCTCCACCATTGGAGGAAGAAACATCGTCTAGGTATAGGCTATCGGGAAGGTTGTTTGACTTTTTTTTAGATTGAATATAAGTCCAGAAATGTTTACTATTTTTTTTTATGTTGTTTTCTGTTTTTCTTATATAATTATCGTAACATTCCTTAGTAACTCTTTTTTGCCTATCTCTTAAGAGCACAAAAGTCGAATAATCTCCATATTGGCCATAACATTTCCACTTCTTGTGGAACTTCAGTTTTTCTTTAATAATTTTCCTTAAGGCAGAGGAGTACCAAATAGGATATTTATTATTATTATAAATAGTTTTAGTTGGGACATGAGCGCTTATTATTTCCTCGAGAATATTATAAAATTTTAATAAAGATTCATCAACACTATATTCATCGATAATATCATCCCAATCTATAGAAGAAAGAAGTTCATTGATTGAATCGTAATCCGCACTGCCAAACAAACGAGTACTCCTCGGCTGTGAACGTAATGTTTTCATAATGATGTTACTTATAGTAATAACCAGAGCAGGGTGGTGAGGATCTTCCTTAACTAATGGAAATGGACATTTGGCAACATTGCATTTAAAATTCCCGATGACCAAATCTAGTTGCCTGTTATTTAAGTTTGCAATTAAATTATATTGTGAAAAATTATTAAATGATAAAAAATTTGACAATACTCCAACTAAGGGATCCCTACTTAATGAATTTAAAACAGCATGATCATTTTGTCCCATTACTATCCAGTCTGCATTTCTAACGTTGAAATCCCCGACTAATAAAAATCGGTCATAAGGGTTACTTATGACAGAATGAGAAACTTGACCGTAGAATGTTTCTTCTTCACCAAATTGGAGATTATTTTGTGGGAAGTAGCAACAATACAACCATAGCTTAGAGTTTAGAGAATGTTCCTTAACAAGAACGCTTAAAGATAGAATATCAGCCGACACCAAATCATTTGATGGGCTAATGCTGACATCACTGATCGTTAAGCCTTTTTTTTATAGCAATAAGGACACCTCCACCCATTTTGTCCGATCTAGAATTGTAATCTCTGTCACATCTGTAAACGGTAAACCTATCGTCGAATAATTCAGAATTAAATATTCCTGGCAACAACCATGTCTCGCTCAAGCAAATAATATCATATGTGCAGAGCAATAAATTATTAAAAAATGAACTGGTCTTTGTGCGCAGCCCACGAACATTTTGATAGTAGATATTTATGTTAGAGAAAACTACGATAATTAATAAGACATTTAATTATAATTAAAAGATACCATTTTACTGTTAACGAACATCTAAGATACAAGCCCACGCAACCAACTATGGAATGAGTATAATAGTTTTCAAACTGCATTTCTACCTTTTGCAATAACGTAAACCCAAATATATAAATTATAACCACGTTCACAAATATAGGGTCCTGCCCAGGAAAAAACTTATAGAATAACATAAAGACTTCCAAAACAAATAAAATGAACAAGTAGGTAACAATATGTCTTCCTAAACTAACTTTTTTAAGTCGTCCTCAGACGTAATATGAATTGCTGCGCTAGAGTCGACTTTCCGTGCCAATATTGAATAGTTTTTCACCCATACGTACTTGTACTGCTTTTCTTCAGCTAACTTTTTTACTTTGTTCAATAGGTTCTTTTTGTAACTTGTTAGGTGTTCATTAAAATATATTCGGGATACATTATCAGAGTACCCAATGTCGCTGCCTTTTAAGTCCTTAAGTTCTCTCAAGCGGGATAGAAATTCGTCCTTTTTATATCTGGCCAGGAAACGTACTACCACTGGTTTAGGTTTCTTGAGGTCCTTGTTTAAGTGAGCTACTCTAGTCACAAAGTCAATATCAGACTGCGCATTAAAAGGACATTTGGCGTAGGTTGCTAGCTTAGACAGGATGTTGATCAAATTTTCTCCATTTTTCTCAGGTAATCCTATAATTTCAATATTAGATCGTCTTCCCCACTGCTCTTGCTTTTCGATACTGCCATTGATCACCTTCAATTGAGATTTCAGGTCACCAATCTCCAGTTCGAGCGTATTTATTGTCTTGGTCTTTATTTCCACACAGGATATTCTTTCTATAACAGTGTCATATTTGGCGCTCAAGAACTTAACAGTATTTTGCATATCAGCGACTTCAGACTTTAGTTCCAATAAGGTACCATTAATGTTGGAAAAAGCCGCATTAATCTCCTCTTTGATAATGCTACGTAATGTCTCCTTCGATATTGAGATCAAGTCCTCCTTTGCAACAGCAGAATTTTTTCTGATAGTAACATTTTGACGGGATGGGGAGGTTTGTGCCTTATCGACTTTAGCCTGAACGGAACAACCAGAACAAAGCCACGACGATACTAAACGCCGGTCTGGGAGCCAGTCTTCATCTTTATTAACAAAGATACATTTTATATGATAATTATCATTACATTTAAGACATACCAGCTCCTTACTTGCGTTCTGGGTACGTAAATGACAGCATTTGAAATCCATAGTCGAATAAGATTTACTCACGGGCTTCAGAACGCACTTTTATAATTCTTAAAAATGTAGGATTATTTGTACGTGGAACGCAGCGCGCTGCAGGTTTCGGTAGAATGTTGGTAGCACTGTGTGTTCGTCGCAGGCGCAGCGTACACTCCACTTTAGCGGTTACGCGGTATGCATAACCGTGAAAATCCCATACACTCGCGATTAAGTCACTATGACGAGCACTTTTTATAGTTGTTATTTATTATTTTATATTTACGTTCTTCGTGAAATTATCTTGTAATATAGGCAGCACTAAGTGAATTTAAAGGAATGTATGCACTTGTGTACTTAGATATACGGTAAAAATAATGATAAAAATTATATTGTAACTGTTCATTTTGAAGGTGACTCTCAGAGCTAAGTCTTATATTTATTTTTCATAAGTCCAGAATTTACTTTAACTTAGATTTAAGCGACGGCCGTAAGCCGATAAAAGTAATCCAGGATTTGTAAGCATTCCAGCGAAGATATTAGTTCAATGAAAAAAGAATATAACTGAAATATCTTCCTGTAAGTGAGAGTAAATTTGACATAAAAAATATTTTGAAGTTTTGTTTGAATTTCGTAACATGACACTGATAGTACATTACCATAATTAAAAGGAACAAAATTCAAAATCCCAACATAATTACGTCACGTTTTTATTTTCTGTGCTTTTTATTTTTATACCAACAGCAATCCAATTCAATCCAATCCGCAATTGAAAAAACGTGGTGATCAATGCTCGATCGTTCTCTATATGGGAAGAGGCCTGTGCCCAGCAGTGAAACGTATATAAGCCGGTTTATTATTATTTATTATACCAACAGCATTACATCTACTCAACGACAGATAAAAACAGCATTTCTAAAACAAATGCTTATTTTATTTCTTCTATATTTCGTATATACGTGAGACGTGATTATTATCAAAACATCAATTAATTTCTCAAAGCGTAATACTTGGAACATATCTCTAATTTATTCCAAGTAATTATTGGTTTTGTAATATCTGTTCATACCCTAAGGGTGGTATTAATATTTCTTCTAAATAAATAAGGGAAAACCCTTTAATGTTTATATTTAAACGCAGCATTTAATTTATTATTGCATGATCTGATTTATTTGTGTTATTTTGTATGTGTAACTTATGAGTTTATTTTTAATAAGATGGTTGGTGTTTGTTAATTTATTCTAAGTATGGTAAAAACAAATAGCCTTCTTTATATTTATTAACATTCCTCGAGCTTTTCTCTATCGGATACATGTTTTGACAAGTAAAATATTAAGAACAAGCTTTTTAAATAACCTATAATTAATAAGGATGAGGCATACAAAATTGCCAAAGATCTAACCAAAACCAAACCTAATAAATCAACAACGCAACGAAACCATTCAATAAAATATTCATACCTTAATGACGTCACAAAATCTATTCTACAAATCTACAAAGAGAAATAAAAACAAATGCTTTCCCATTGCAATACGTTGCAGTACTCAAGTGGCCTCTCGATCCCAGTTCTAGCCATATGAAAAACAAGATTACCTGTCTTATATTTCTCGAGTTTATTTTTTATTAAACTACCTACACCGCGTTCTCTTCAACTGTATTGTGTAGTTTGGTTATGTTTTTTAGCGTGTAGTGTGTTGTGTTGTGTATTAGTGTGTATGGTTATGTGTTTTTGGTTTAGAGTTTGCATTTTAGTAATAGTGTGTAGTATTAAAGTACGTTAAACTAAGATGTAGTGTAGTGTATGTGTAGCTATTATTTACGAACATTTGTGTAGTTAATACGTGAGGTGACATAATTATTTAAGCTGAAAATAGTCGGCAAACCCGAGAAGGCACGTGAGTAAACCTTAAATAACGTAATCTTTATTTTTTAAATGGAGGTAGATACACTTTTAAACGTTTTTTTTTTATTTTATACAGAAAAAATCGCATTTCAAATTGCCATTTTACGTGCTGATATTTTATTGAAAATATTGTGTAAAAGCCAGCAGAATATATTATGGTATTACGAAAAAAATAAATTGTGATTGGTACTCAGTGTATAAATGGGCTGACACACTGTCACTACTGAATAATGTCTAGATCAATCTCAAAACAAAACATCTATAAAACTACAAGTCCAGTAGAAAAGTTAAAAACCAACTAAATAAATATAGTTTTTAAAATCAAAAAACATCTAATATAATAATAATCCAGCCTATAAACGTCCCACTGCTGGGCACAGGCCTCTTCCCATATAGAGAAGGCACGAACATTGATCACCACGCTTGCTCTCTGCGGATTGGCGATTTCAGATCCCAAATTTTTTGGAATCCAGGTTTCCTCACGATGTTTTCCTTCACCGTTTGTCAGAAGTGTCTTAGAATAATTAAGAAAGTACATATAACTTTGAAAAAGCCACATTGGTACTTGCCTGGGTTCGAACCTGCAACCTTGTGCATACAAATCCGTTCATTGAACCGCTAGGCCACCACGACACAAAAACAAAAACATCTAAAACCCCATAAAATCTTAAAACCTAAACTAAAGAAATATAAAACTAACCATACACTGACGGATTACGAAAAGCAACACAGGGGTTGCAAATAAAATATACTTTCGAATACGTTGCAACCGCCAGCAAAAATTCTTGCTCGTGCATTTGGAGTATAAGGCTGGTATCATCCGAGCTTAGAGCAAACGCTTTGCTGAAATACATTACGTGGCACGGTACATTAGTTGGTATAGAGACGGGAGTAGTGCTTGGTGTGTATACAGGTTTATATATATGCTTATATTATTATGGGTTAAGAGAGAGGATGTTTTGGTAGTGATGTGAGTGTTGAATGGTGTAGGTTGGGTGATCTGTAAGGTTTGTCGGAATAGTTAAAGAACATCACCGAATATTGCACGCTTAAAATGGAATTAAGATCGCCTTTGTAGATAAGAAATCTCATGAAGTACTTTTTACAAGAATGTGTTTATAGTTATAATATGATATAACATCAACTGTCAAGATGAACACCACCTTGGTCTGCTCGTGACCATGATATCTGCAAAGGCGTCAAAACGTCAGGAAATAAAACCTAAACATATACGATAAAATCTGTATGAAGTAGTTTTATTTTAATATCTTTCTGATATTGTCTTTTTTTACGCGAATTTACATACCTGATTGTTACAAAGTTTTATGATAGCTGTCACGTTTAAAGAGACGCTTAAAAAACCTCAATTCTGATAAATTTAGAAATATAACACGCACAAGATTATCCATATAATAATATCAAAATAATCTTTTTCATGTTTTCCTTCCAAATGATTGATTGATATTAAAATATACTCAAAAGCAAAAAGAAAGTAGTCATATAGACGTTTTTATTCCCTGATAATCACGAGTTTCATAATATAGAATTCTCTAGCAGAAACACATTAGGCGCCATGTAACGGTACATCAGGCTTGGTGCAGATGCGCGGTAACACGGCAAAGCTATTTTCATGTGATAAGGGTACATACTACATACGGTCTGTTCAACCCCTTAAATTTATTACAGGGGAAAAAGACGCTTTAAAATGAATTATGAACAGTGTTTTGTTCTTACTGTGTGGCAGATAAAAATGAAATAATGTGTTAAATTATTGCAACAAATGATATTATCTAGCGTTGGTTTGTATTATCTTGAACGGACATTTTCATGCACATGTTTTTTTGAATATGAAACCTGTATTGTGCAAGGGTATTCAGGTTACTAGCTTTGTGTTTTTATATTTTAGTTTTTGGTTGTTAAATTGTTTTGAGAAATTGTGTGTTATCTATATTGTTGTTTTATAATAAAAATTTTTGTTAATATAATTGTTTGTTTAACTAGATTTAATTTTAATTGATTTATAACACCTTAAACTATCATTACAGGGTTTATCCTAATGCGACAGCTACGAACTTAAACTAAAGCGTTTAGCTTTAGTGTAAGTATACACTTGTAAACAAATCAGAAAAAGATTAAACTAACAGCGAGAGAATAGAGAGGAATTTAAACCACATATAGTTTAGATATCTTGAGCAAGCACTATGTATCCTTTCAGGAGTTTCACACAATAATATTCTTAAGCCATATTTACAAATCTGCTTATTTCGTTTGACCATATCCACGAAAACGAAAAAATCTACATTACCCTAAGCAATCTAATAAAAGCTGAATTTAAAAGAAGACCCTACACCGAATTATCATATCTTAGAGGTCACACTGTCACTTTAGCTCGACATTACACTAAAAAAGGTTCACTTAGAAGATCTGACATTACCGAAAAATATGACAGACGGATTTTGAAATTGAGCTTTACCAAAAAAATATAATAGAGAGACTTTGAAATTGAGAAAACTTATAAATAAAAAACTGGCCAAGTGCGAGTCGGACTCGCGCACGAAGGGCTCCGTACCACCGTCGTATGAGAGCCCCCCTTAAATATTCATTTTATGTGGTTTTTAGTATTTTTTTAAAATTTCAGCTTTCTAGCTATCACGGTTTATGAGATACAGCCTGGAGACAGACAGACGGACAGACAGCGGAGTCTTAGTAATAGTGTCCCGTTTTACCCTTTGGATGCGGAACCCTAAAAACAGTAAATGTAGAAGATAAAGGATTTGTGGTTTTGTTGAGATCTTGAAACACTCATACATATTTAATAGAACCGCAACTTTAGACGTTGATTTCGATCTAACAAAGGCCTTTGATGCGATCAGCCATGATAAGGTAACATTACTAATGTATATAATATTGAGTTTCAGTTGTTTTTTATAATAATAATTGGTGTATACTATAGAGAAATTGATAAAATAATCCTGTAGTTAGTAGAAATAAATATGATAATAGTTTGAAACAATAATAGTACCGAATTACATATTCTTTGCTTCATGGAATCGCAATTTAGTGTCATTGTTTCATGTTAGAAATAAATAGTCGATTTTAGATTTAAAATTTATAATAAATTATAGTAGAGAAAGTAGCTTATTTTTCCTGTGTATATTTTCTTTTCTTTTTTTTTTAAATTGTACTATACAAGTACTAAAAATACTTAAGTATGAAATAGACCTGAATAGAATACAACACAAAGAGCCAATTCAAACAAACAAAAACCCGTCATAATGACTCGTTGAATTTTCCCAACACGTATAACCAACCTTTTTACCACCTCTTTCTGTCTCACTCTGTTTATTCCTCGAAATAAAATACCTCTTACATTTCATGACGTGAGCAAGAATTCAATATCTCAATCTTGATAAAATAGTGGTATTGGTATGTTGGACGTAAGATTTGCGTGTCCGATGGGCCAAGGTTTATTGGACGTGTTGGGTAGGTGACTGGATAGTTTTAAATGTGGAGATGTCTTTTTGGTTAAACGTTGTAGGGATGTGAATTTGAATGAAGATATTTTGTCGAATGTTGGTATAGTTTTCGTTTAATATACATTTTGTATATCGATATATATTATCGATAGATTATTTCCGTTTGAAAACTAAATGGTGGTTACACTCTAGCCTATTAATTTCCTCGTGTTAAATATATGTACTAAACGTACTCGATTCAAGTATTAGCATATAATTAGACTAAACTAACATAACTGATACTATTTTTAGGCTGAGTTCTTTCAACTCCTGAGTTTATTTTCAGACTGATGTGACGTAAATGGAAAATAATAAATGACATAATCTATTATAATCCAACTCGATTGAAAAAGAAATTTTGAATGGAAATTGAAAATTCCTTTTTCAAAGTCAGATCAAAGGATATAAATAAAATATTCATTCAGTGCATTACATTATAAATGCATGACATTTTTAATACAATAAAATGTACATGAAATATTTTCCGACTATCGAAAATCACGTTCATTGGTTGAAACTTACTGTAAACAAAAAAATGCTGAATATGATTCAATTATTTATTTATTTAAAAACAGTTTTTTGCAAGTCCAGTTTTGTTGAACTGCTGGGTGAAGCTTGCCCACAGTGTTCACACTACTATTCTTGGAAGTTTATTGCTAGATCTTTATAATTATTATTATCTAAGGACTGATTTTGACAATGCGAGAAATGTCTTGCGAGTTGCGATGCATTGCGAGGCCAGACGTCTATTTTGTCTTAAGCGATCAATAAGAGAAGGCAATGTAACGAAACTCCCATGAGAGTTTAGTTACATGATTCACTTATGAGATACTAAGATGGTAAGAGAAGTAATTCGCACAATCTTAATAAGCTTTAAATGATTAGACAATTAAGTCTAAAAATAACACAATTATTAATCTAAAAATAATTTTCATTTTCAGTTTCATTTTTAATACAACTTTTTTCTTGCTCTTTTCTTTTTTTACCATTTCCATAGGCATTTAAATACACTCAAAGATATTTGCTTCACGAACACGACATATTCATAATTCTATTCTATTTCAACCGCGACCTTTCGTAAGAGGCATTCAGAGAGAACGCACAATGATTGCAAATGAATGTTATTCTTATCCCTTTCTATCGCCAATTTTAGGGTATGAGTAAAAGAGACAGATGTAAGTGATATGGTCTGTATGAAATCGATTCTGAATCCCCGAATATTCTTTATATTTACTGCTAGTACGTTTTTGCTGTATGTGCATTTATATCTTTTGTTTTTCTCTTGTATATTTCTATGTATAAGAAATCATATTTTAATACATGTATTCTTATTACTACTATTCTTTGCAGGAAAAGGTTGATGAGTTCTGCCAAAAACCCGAAACTTGTTAGACCGTCGAGTTTCAAGTAGTTTTTGCTCTTAGAGTAGGAAGCTAGCTTATTAAAAAAAACTTGGATCTGATTCTGAATCATCGTTAGTTTAGTTTTAGTTACTAAAATGTAGAATGTCTAACTAGTGAATTTACAGAACGTCATGATTTATAAAAAAACGACGGGCCTGTTGGTCTAGTGGTTAGTGACCCTAACTGCTATACCGGAGGTCGTGAGTTCGATTCCCACCCAGGAAAAATGTTTGTGTGATGAGCACGATCATTTGTTCTGGTTGTCTGGGTGTAATTTATCTATAATATGTATGTATTTAAAAAATATTATATAAGTATGTTTATCAGTTGCCTGGTTACCATAACACAAGCTCTGCTTAGCTTGGGATCAGATAACCGTGTGTGAGTTGTCCCGGAATATTATTTTTATTATTTATTATTATAAATGAAAATCTTTGATCTTTACACATTCAATGATTAAAATGTTGGTATTACTTCAATCAACGTTTATCTAGTTCGAAATCGCAGCATTTAAATGTAGGTTTTTGTGTTGAGAATTATTACTGAAATGTAAGTGATGTGAGAGTCATGGCCACGGCCATAATAAATAATATATCCTTAAGGGAATCGGTGTAAGAAAGATATAACGTATTCATGACAGTTGCGGCTGATATGTACACTACTTGAATAATAATCTATGATAAGTGCAGAAAAAATGTAAATATACTGAATTTATCTTAAATTATATATTAGTCACAGTTGTAACTATTAGTGTCAAATTAGTTGATGATTATGTATTGGGATGAATTTTAATATGTTTATAATTTCTGACCAGGATTATTTCACAGGTAGGTAGGTAGGTAGGCTAGGTAATAAACAGAGACAATGTTTGTTTTTTACAAAAAAAAAACATATTATTATGTAAGACTTTTACTTACCCACTGGTTTCACCTTATAAATATTCCAGCACAATAATTCTTTTCCATGTTATAGTGCCACAGGAGTATAACACAAAATATTGTTTTAAAATAGACCTATTTATATTCAAGCGGTGGACGGAAAACATTCTACCCGTGACACTCCACGGCACTTATATTATTTACTAGCTGTGCCCCGCGGTTTCACCCGCATGAATGACAATTGATACACTATCTTTATAAATTATAGCCCATGTGTTATTCCGATGTATAAGCTACATTACTGTAAAGTTTCATTAAAATCCATTCAGTAGTTTTTGCGTGAAAGAGTAACAAACATCCACACATCCATTTTCACAAACTTTCACATTTATAATATTAGTAGGATTTCGCGAAACATAGGCCATAGAATTTCTAATGTTACACTACTTTCAAGATTATACTGACATGTGTTTATTGAATTTTGTAGGTGTCTGTACCTAAAGATTTACGAGGGCTTTTTCTAGATTTTATTCTAGACCTTCCTTTAGATTTTCCGTCGAAATTTCGTCAGAAACGTGAGATGTTTTCTAAAGAGCTATTTAGGCGTGTCTAAATCATGTTGTATCTTTGACAGTAATGTTATCTAGACTCAAAGTAACTTTTTGTAACTTTCGTGATTCTTCCTTTTTTATAAATTGTATTTTATTTGGTAAAATCTTGACTACCAAAATGATATAATTAAAATAGAATTTAAAATGGATTGCACGTATTTACAGTTTTGCGGTTTTTTTTTTAATGTTATGTTAAAAGTCTTCTTCTTCTTCTCGAGTCAATGATAATTAAACTCTGTTTGACCAGAAAGTCGCCACTTCAATGGCTTTGTCGTTGGCTTCCATTAAGTCCTGGAGGGTGGCGGTGGTGGTGCAGGACGGGCAGGACAGAAGATGCGCCATGTCTTGAGTTAAAACAACAAGACATGTTAAAAGTTATTGACACAGAATAAAAGCTACGTTTATTTTATTCTATACGCCTAATGATTGAGCAAAAGTTTAAAGTTTGTCTATTTAATAAATATTTTTATTTATTTTATCTTCCCAGTGAATAAACACCTATCTAAATTAAATAAGTCCATCATATACGTACATAACCAAAACATCGCATCCCTAATTCGGAAACCTGCAAACTCTATTTAATATAACTAAATAATGTAGCCTCTAAACAGTTTGCTGTTAGTTTGTTTAATTTAGGTCTGCAACTGAAAATTGGCTGAAACTATATGCAGTCTGGCTGTCTTGCTAGCAGAGCCTACTAACTAGCATGTAGCGAATAAACTTGTGTACAGTGATGTTTATCTAACGTATGTTGATGGCGTATCATTAAAACTTATTTATATTGCATGTTTATAGTTTGTTTATTCAATGAATATTAACTGAATGTTTGTAATTTTGGTTATGTTTGTAGAGGAGCTAAATTACGAAAGGTATTAGGTTCCTGAAATGATTGGAAAGTGAGGTTGTTAATTGCCAAGTTTCGTAATTAAAATTAGATAGCAGATAAAAAATAAGCATTATTGGCTTTTCCAAAAATAACCTTTTTTTTATTTTTTATTTTATGAGGTTTTTTTCGCTGGTGCGCCAATACAGCTTCGTTAGGTACCACATATAGTAAATAAACAAAAGTAAAAATAATCTAATCATAAGATATAAGTAAAAAAATAGACACCCCGTTGAAATGTATACCTTCTACAGGTCACAAAAAAATGCCTATTTGAATAACTACCCTATGACACGTGTTTACAGCGTACCAATTTCTACAATTTACTTTTATAAATGTGACCGACATATATTTCATGTTCGCATACCATCATAACACATAAGTAAATATATAAATATACAAAGAAACC
Organism: Autographa pulchrina; assembly: GCA_905475315.1. NCBI lineage: Eukaryota > Metazoa > Arthropoda > Insecta > Lepidoptera > Noctuidae > Autographa > Autographa pulchrina. The sequence continues at coordinate 3,113,840 of FR997773.1, read as the reverse complement.
CTCGTACATCAACATCGATATGGGTTTATTAATGTTAATCTCGCTAAGATCCTTCCCTTTCCTATTCCGGACAATAATTTTATTGGCAATTGAGGCATCACTAGCAAATCTATCGGAAGAAACTCTGGCATACATGGAATGACCCAAATTCTCCTGCTAAGACTTTTACGATGGTTTAAGTGATATGGTTAGAAATAGTAAAAATAATATTTTTTTTTTAGTTATTTTTTTGTGGAAAGGAGCATATTGAAATAAAAGGTAGTTTTAGGGTATTATCTAGCGAATTATTCACTTACTACAAAAGTAACTCGTCCAATCGTGGGACAATTATAATATTACTAAAAATAACTAAAAAACGACTGTGTACAAGTTAAAACGTTAGAACATTCGTCAGAGCTCGATTTTTTATTATTCTTCATTAAAAGTTTTTCTAATCACTAACTAAAAGGTTTCAAAATCACACAAAATAAAATAACAGTTACAAAATCCTAATCAATATATTTTGTACGAGAGGAAACGAATGTGTTGTATCGCAAACCGCTCTCAGTCTATAACTTACACCAGCTTAACGCGTATTGTTTGCTTCGATACAAATCCCTATAGGACTAGTCTTACGTGCATTGTGCACTATTCTGACGGGGTGTGCGAGCAAATCTATTGGAACTGAAGGCCGGATTCCACCAAAGCGGAGCTGAACAGAGCGAAACGGAGCGGAGCGGAGAAGATTTTTAAATAACCAATATTGTTTCGTTATTGGACCCAGACTAGACAGCTAAGAGTCAATAACGAAATCTTAAACACTTACAGCTCAAATCTACCCATTTCATAGCAAACAAATCACACTTAGGCAGATAATGTTTATGTGTTATTATTGTTATTAATACTGTATTTAGTTAGTGTAAGTGGCTTGTGTAAGCCGAACTGATTAAAACAAAATAAAATAAATAAATAATACCTATTAGTTATTTTTAAAACTTTTTCGTTCCGCCGTGCTCGTTTCCGCTCTGCTCGTCTCCGCTTTGGTGGAGTCTACCTTTAGAGATCTAGCATGCTCCCTGTGAATTATGTTGCATTGATGCAGAGTGTAACCAAAACTTCATTGGATTGAAATACCACCGTATACGTTTGGTAACACGTGTTGTATGGGTATTAGGTTGTGTGCAAAGGATGTAGTGTATCGACAGTAATTGTGGCATCCTAAAATGTTATTTCGTATGTATCCTAAAAGATTTACAAAGACAGCAAAATTCAAACTCAAACTCAATTCTTTATTGCATTCCATATGTTACTGTTCAAGTTTCATAACGTTAGTTCATTACTGAAAGCATTTTTTTTTTAAGTAATGTTGTGTACCAGTTATACCTAGTATATAAGATTGAAATCAGTTTTTGAAACTCTAGCTGCCATCAAAAATATGGAAAACAACTGAAATGAAAAGAAATAAAGTCAAAATCTTATTAGGTTTGTCTGACTTTGAAGATAACTGAGTAACTGACTACGTTACAAGTCTTCGTTATTATGACTGAAAGTCAGAAACATTTTCAATATAACTTTTTTGTGAACCTCTTCAGTCTAGATTTTCATGTAGACACAAAAAATGAATTGAAAAATAAAGTTTTATTATTTCATAACTTTATTCATTTGTTTTACAATGAAAAGCTTTGTATTTTTTGATTCTCTGAAATCTTTTCTTTTGTTGAAAACAAAACCATTGACAGTCATAAAACAAAAAATAATACGAAATCAAGACTGGCTTAAAATCAATATTATTAAAATAATGTTACTTAAATATAAAAATACAATGACATTATCGATAATAAAAAAAAATAGATTATTTATTTAAAATTTTATTAAGGTAGCTAAAATGCGATTAAAGATTTCCGTCTAATTTTACACATTTAAGGGCATAAATGACGTAAAATGAGTAGCTACTCAGCTTCAAAGGGACACCGGGGCGTAAGGAAGGGCCCTTTTCCATATTTTTACATTAGCCCTTGAATATAGGACGAACAAAATTAGAATGACTGTAAAATTGGAACCCTCGTAAAAAAAGGACAAAAGATATAGAGTTTAGTATTGGAAATTGTTACAAAGTGATAAAGCTTGTAATAAGTACTGAGCGTAAATGAATTACTTAAAAACGTAAAAAAATTATGACTTTCTTTGTTTCGGGTTCGCGCCAGAACTATTGAACGAGTTTTAATACAATTTGGCAAATAGATAGTTTATAATTTATTAGGCTTGATACATAGGAATTTTTATCTGGATAAATTAATGGGAACGATTATTATTGGCTAAAACCGTGAGGCACTGCTAGTTGATAAATAAACCCACTTCTGGGTACTGGCACAAAAATGTAGCCGTAGAATATTTACGTTTATGAATGACATTAATTAATGGTAAATGAGCGTACTTCTTTTGTTTGACTATCCTTAAAACTTATTTTAAGCAAAAAATATCTACTAAAACAGTAATTTCTTCACATGATATTTTCATAATATTTCCAAATAACTAATTCGTCGTAATATATTTTTCATCCGATGACTTCATTCATTTGAATTTCAACCTTGTCAGTTCAGAATAGGGTTGAAATTTAAAAGCTTTGCCTATAACGTTTGTTAACATAAGAACCACCTACACAGAAGATTTACTGGGGTCGAATGTGGGCCCTTTAAACAAGGGTGTGGAAAAAGCCCTGTGGGGAAGGCGATTTCCGTATAAATCTTTTCTATAAAACATTACTTATAGTGCTGTACTCGCAATAAAAACTAAACAGATGTAATAGAAATTATTTATCGAAGTAAAAAGGAAGCAGCCAGTTATCCAATTAAAAGAGCTAGACTTTTTATTATTTCTGTAATGTATTGCTTTAATTTGCACCTCGGTCTTTGCGATATGTTAGTTCCTTGTTAATCCAATGTAATATTAAATTAAATACGAGTTTCTATTGCAGTGTTGAATTGCATTAGTTAAATTAAAATAAGGTAAAAGGTAACTAATTATGAGTATATGATGTTATGTTGTAATCATAGTTCAATTCAGAAAAGCAAAAATCATTTTGTCTTTACTTTAATTCTAGTTACCCTTTTCTGTAAATTAACATTATGAGCTAATTTGACAAAAATAAATTAAAGGCCCTAGATATGATATGAAAGTCTAAACTGAACAATTTTATTGTAAGTAACAGTTTATATTGTAAGCCGCGTATTAGCCGCACAACAATATTAAGTAGACGACCTCCGTGGTCGAGTGGCGAACGCACCGGTTTTCAAGGTGCCGCTAGCCCTGAGGTCCCGGGTTCGATCCCCGGACGGGTCAATGTAGAAACTCACTTTTCTACATTGTCTCGGGTCTGGGTGTTTGTGGTACCTTCGTTGTTTCTGAATTCCATGACACAAGTGCTTTACAGCTACTTACTTTGGGTTCAGAGCAATGTATGTGATGTTGTCCGCATTTATTTAATATTTTTATTTAAATTATAGTAGGTGTTCTTTTTAAGTGAAATAAAAATAAGGCATTCTACTTAATCCATTACTCGCGTAAACCTTTGTCCATTTACATCAGAGAAACAGAAAGTACAATCTCAAACAACAATTTTAACTCACAATAAAATTCGGATTCTCAGGAATCCGACTTTCAATTCAATTGTACTTGAAAAAATGCCTTTGCCGAATTGACTTTTTTCTTATCATTTAACCTTTAGAATTATACCTCATTGTACAAATACAATTTCAATTACAAAGGTATTTATTTAAAAAGGAATGTAATAGGCTATTAGTTCAATATTCCCTAGATGATGGTATGTTAAGCCGTTTGAATTGTTCAATGGGTAAAAATAATTTCATAGAAATTTTAGGGAAAAGTTTTTTTTTTTTGATGTCGTGGTGGCCTTGCGGTTCAATGAACGGATTTGTATGCACAAGGTTGCAGGTTTGAACCCGGGCAAGTACCAATGTAACTTTTCAAAGTTATATGTACTTTCTTAATCATTCTAAGACACTTCTGACAAACGGTGAAGGAAAACATCGTGAGGAAACCTGGATTCCAAAATTTTTGGATCTGAAATCGCCAACCCGCAGAGAGCAAGCGTGGTAATCAATGCTCGTGCCTTCTCTATATGGGAAGAGGCCTGTGCCCAGCAGTGGGACGTTTATAGGCTGGATTATTATTATTTTTTTGACAAAGGTATCTAAGCAATGTACAGTTATTATTATTATTATTTTCAGCCCATGCTGTCCCACAGCTGGGAAAAGGCGTCCCTCCCTTCCTTCCATTCTTCTCTATTGAGGGCAAGCGTGGACCAGTCCTTCATATAGGAATCCAGCTCATCTCGCCATCTCCGTCTGGGCCTGCCACTTGGTCGTCTGTAGTTTTGTGGGATCCATTCGGATGTTGTTTTGTCTCAACGGTCAGTTGACATTCGGCAAACCACCTGCACCACCCTGCCCAGTCCCATTTCAGCATTGCAAATTTTCTACCTACAGCAGTAATTTGCGTCTGGGAGCGCAGTATAGTGTTTCGGATGTGTAGTTACGGTAACTTAATTTGGATAGGTCTATGATATTGAGCTGTAATAGATTATGGAACCCTATTTTATTTCACTTTGTTATCATGTTGGCTTTAGTTATGAAAGGTTTTCGCAAATATACTATTTACTTATAACAAAACTAGAGACAGTAATTCAATTTCGAACGGAGTATTCAAAATCTATAAGAATTGCCAACATTATTTAGTCGATTTAAAAAAAAAAAAAAACCGACTTCCATAAGGTGAGCAGAATTGCGAGCGAAACTCAGAATTATTATTTATTTCCTAGATCAAAAACTTGAGATGATTTAATATAATACAAACATTTACATTAAGTTTGGCAATTAATATTAGGGCCTACTGATAAACTCAAACCACAACTGGCAATTTCCAAATGGCCTTAAGTACCTATATTTAGAGAAAGCTAGCACGATGAAAAAAAATAATTTAGAATTCAATTTAATAATACTTTAGTGGTTTGTAACTAAAATGTTTTTGCCACTGATGTAATTCATGAGTACCGTCGCTTTAAATTAACGTTAAACACAGCCTATTTAAATCCAAAAACCCCAACATAAACAACATACAGAATTTATCTAACAACATAATAATAAAACATATAATTTACGAGTTCCAAAAAGGAGTATAGTATAATACTGTTAGATTGTTTTTACATTGTCCGACACGATATCGGGAGAAAGTAAATGTATAAAACTTGTGCCAGTCTTCCATATTATCCGGTCCGATATCGGATATCGGACATTTTCATACATTTAGAGCGGTTTCGCACTACGTCCGATCCGAATCCGATCTGGACCCGTGAACATATGGTCCGTAGTAACCGTAGAACTATTTCTATGGTAATTAACGCACTAGATCCGTGAATTTGGTCCGTGATTTCTATACTGAATATTGTCACAGGTTCGGATCGGGTTCGGATCGGACATAGTGCGAAACCGCTCTTAATCGCCATATCGTGTCGGATAATGTGAAAACGGACTTACGAGTTAGAAGTACTTGTAAGACAATCAATACAACTTCATGAATAATTCAAAATATCCTAAAAGGGATGGATCAGTTCCCAAAGTAACTTGACGAAGAAAAACATAATTTATACTGAGAACACAAAGTATATATTATGTATGTATATCGGGATGGTTGTAAATGTTTTACGTTACTAAGAGAAGGTAAGATATTCATTCACCTGTATAATGAAAATGTTAATTGACAGTTGAAAATGTTCTGTAGTACATGAAATCTTTTTTGGTTTGTTTTCTTGTCTTCGTTCTAATTTAAGACAAATATAGATGAAAGAATGTTTTTCAGATTGATTAAAAATAAAATTATAAAGATAAAGATTTTGTGCCTTAATGGCAATTACGCACAACATCAGTAATAGTCAGTTTTTCTTTTGGGATGCGGAACCATTGGATGTCAAAAATATCATTAAAATCGATCCATAATTATCGTAGATATTGCGTTACAAACACACAAAAAAATTAAGACCAGTTGGGACGATCCATTTGTATTCGGTTTTAAAAACAAAAGCATCTCTCTCATCTACTTGTATAGTTTGATTCAAAAGCACTCATACGCTCAATATAATATACAATCCCCTCAAACGACAAGCAATCACAAATTTTAATCGTCTTTAAGCACCAACTTTCTCACCTTGGGGAATGCTTACAATCTTCGGAGTAAGCTGACAGTCAAAACATTCCGGGCACGTGTACCGTGTAGTACAAAGCGTCAAGTTGGAGTCCCCTCGATTCAAACTGTTTGATGAAGTTATAGGGATCGATCAAACGCCTCCGAAATATTTATTAAGGTTAGGATTTGTATATTGATTTATGTATCTAACGCTTGAGTTGTGTTATAGGATACACAGTGTTGCTCATACTAATATTATACATGAATGCTCGGTTTATCGGATCGTCTTTTACGCTTTCTTTGCTACGCCAGAAGTCTAATTAAGAGTAGAATATTTTTTTTTAATATAAAACTCCACGTTGTCCTAGTGGCGCTAAGCGCGACTGCTACGCTAGAGGTCTTGGGTTCGATTCCCAAGTCGACCAAGGTGTTATTGGGTTTTTCTATGAAATTCTCAGTAGCAGGTCGGAGTTTGGATTTGTGCCCGGTTAGTGGCAATAGGCTCGCCCCCTATTACATGGGACCTAAACATACCGGCGAACTGTGGGTGTACATTGGTACACCTCTGCCTAAAAGCATACAGGGATACAGGGATACATCCTTCGGGGATACAGGTGTGATGGTATGTTATGTTATGTTATAAAACTCCAAAAAGGACTATACTCCAAGATAGGATATGCAATTAATTAGAAAATTTTGCGGATCACTTATATAATGCGTGTTCTAGTTAACTTGGATGAACGTATTCTTCTTATCATCAGAGTACCCTCACACGATATACAATTCCAAAGATTCGCTTGTTCTAGCCTTGGTCTATTTTGTTAAGTAGGTACTTGCAAATGTTCAAGCACAATAAGCCAAAGCTGTTCTTGAAACACTTAAACAGGAAATCTTCGTCAGCTAAGGAAAACTCTTTGTTCCTTTAGTTCGTAGCTTAAGTAGTTCTAATTTAGGAACTGTTTCGCTTTTCTTAACTGTTTTATTTGTTTCACCTAATTAGGTTTTTGCTATAACAAAAAGGACTCCGAGTTTCGAAAGACTAAGTACAGTTGTTAATTTTGAGCTGAGAGTAGGTAGCTAAAATAGTTGTGTTGCAGAATCATATTATGATTTTTGAGAAGAACTTTTAAGACTTCGTATAAATGTCACATTTACTTTTCGCTTTTTTAAGAAAAAACTATCAAAACTGGACTGTCAAAAAACTGTCAAATATTGATTTCTTAATGAAATTTGTGCCTAATGCCGCTATTAACATGAATTGTCAAAATCAATGTCCATTCATGCATCTTGATATATTATGATTCTGCAACACCATTTTAGTGCCCCCTTTCTGAATTACTGATGCTTTCATCAAGTAAAACCGTGTCAAAGCACAAAGTAACAGGTTGTTTCTTTGTCGTTAACTAACACTTTGTATTATGTGAAGCACTAAGACGAAAATGTCGCATGAAGTTAGATACAGTTATTTTGTTAGTAGTCAAGTGTTATTAAGACTACTTTGTAATTTAAAGAGGGGCAAGTGGTAAAGTGTGACCCATATTTACGGATACGTTATGGTTTGAACGGTAGTAAAGGTGAGTTGATATTGACGCGGTCTGTGCATTGATGGGTGACCATTTGTGAAAATTCACAATCGTACATCGGAACGTATGTTAAACCGTTACTGTCAACTATTTTCACATTAGTAGGTTGATCTTTGGGCAGTCATGAGGTTATTAAAATTCTGACACCCAGTCTTAGTACAGGATACTGTATTGCTCAGTAAAATGGCTTGTGAAAATCAGATAAACAGTCGCCCTATATAAAATATAGAATTCAGCTACAATTCTGTGAGACTGGAAGCCGACCTCAACTAAACGTGGGGAAAGTCTGAGCAAAAGCAAACCTTGTTATTTAAAGGTATTTTTTGGAAGCAGACCATTTTTTCGTCGCTTTTCATATAAATGCTAAACTAATAAAACTGACTCATGTAGGTCACGTAGATACCCCAAACGATCCTCATAAAGAAAGTATAAATATTAAATAGTGTTTCTAGATACTCGAATAACTTACCTACTTCTAAGAAACATCAAATATGAAATAACTAAAATCTCATTTATTATTTATCACAAAAAACCGTATCATGAAACCCCACACGTCCATTGACTAATCAGACGTATTTGAAACTTGTATGTTACGTGAACAACTTTTTTATGGTAGTAACTTCTATGTAGGAATAGGAAGACCAGAACTAACTTAGATTCAGAACTGACTCTTTGAAAGTCTACAATAAAGTTTTATTAGAAATCAATGGGTACTGTTATATATTGTGTGTATGTTTGTCTAAATTAAATCTTTGAACCCGTCGAAACAAATCATGTAATTCGTTTTCCTATTTTTAACAAAATAAGTTGCTAAAGCACTTGTGTTAAGGAATTCAGAAAACGACGAAGGTACCACAAACACCCAGACCCGAGTCAATGTAGAAAAGTTTCTACATTGACCCGTCTGGGGATCGAGCCCGGGACCTTAGACCTAGCGACACCTTGAAACCGGTGCGTACGCCACTCGACCACGGAGGTCGTCTACTTAATATTGTTGTGCGGCTAATACGCGGCTAACAATATAAACTACATAACATTTATATAAGTGAAAATATCCTCTTCGTCTGCTTGCTAAAGGAACTATGAAATTGGCGTATCAAATAAGCGTATCCACTGTATTCAGTGAGAATGATATATGAATATTATTCGGTCCACTGATCAAGATATTGACAGTATTCCGTTCAAGCCTCCAATAAATAAAGTATGCCTGTTTCACGGTATTGTTCTTAAGGTGCGTACAGACAGAAAGAAAGTGGCTTTTCGAATACTCCCATTTCACCAGACCCTTAGTTACACTACTCAAGCGAGTGATGTTTATGATAGGTGTTATATTTATTTGTTATATGGTGTTTTATATAATTAAGACCATGTCAAATTAATAACTTTTAAACTATCGCGCTCGATGTTTATAGTAATATTATAGAACGGGGATTAGCGCGCACATGCTTAAATACCTTTAGGGCTTGACGTTTCGACCGGGTTACACAGGTCGTGTTCGCAAGCAGACTGAGTTTGCTTGCGACCATGGCCTGTGTGACCTGTGTAGCATGTACGCGCTCTCTCGGTCATTATTTCATCGATTTGTTCTAGATTTAGGATGATGTTTAACCATTTTACTTGTTTGAGTTTATGTAGTCAGTCCAGTCAAACAACGACCAAAATTTTGATATGAAAATATTTTAAAACAAGGAGTTTTTGAAGTGTTGAAGTAAGAGTGAAGCTTCATTACTTCAAAATGTTCAAAGTACTGATCAGTTATAGTTTCAAGGGTTTTGTTTACCAATCAATACAAGGAGTGTTGCATACTTGTATTATCAAGAGGTAGTTTATTTTAGTAGTACTACACTTAGATATAAGACCACTTGATTTCACTTTGTCGCATCAAAATTCTACGCCAGTCTGTTTCAAGATTATCACTTCAACATTGTCGGATAATATGTATATATTCGTTGTATTATGAATTATGCATCCCGGCAGGAGGGCTTATTAAACCGCCCGTAACCCCTGGGTTATAACCTCTAACCTATAACGTTATTTCCCTATCGTGAAAAATCGTAATTACATTCATAAAACGTGATAATAACGAGATTTATTAGCACTGTTGTAATTAGTGTGTGAGTTATTACTTTTGCCGGTAAGCGTTGATAGGTGTTACAGTGTTTTTATTTTAACTCATAATTTTATAAATTGATATTGTATTTTTTATTGTTGTAGCTCGAATCTAAACATGATACAAATATACATAAATTATAAGTATAGTTCTACCACCATGTTGAAGAATGTTATGTCATGCAAAATTTTATCAAAATCGGTAGTGTACACCCACTAACCTAACATAATATGTAAAAAATCAGATGATAGACAAATCTACGAGTTACATTCAAATTCAAATATAAGTATGCATGTCTTTGATACCTAATTCAATTCGATAAAATCCCCATTTCTCTACCAAACAAATTTTCAATGCAAATCCCAAAAACATTACAATGCAGATTTATAAACTCACATCGACGAAAACAACGTGTTTCGAATTTCTGCAACCTTATTCCTAAAAGACAAATCGTAATTTGGGTTTTCTCTACAAACTTACTTTACACTTGAAAAGGGAGACAATCACTAGTAATACAATAGAATAGAGTTCTTGAGAACCGCAAAACAAAAGGTTGTTGGCCTTTGGATATAAAATCCATATTTTGAAGTGCAACGTTTGTATTTTTCTAGAATTCAGAAACAGATATTCAGGAAGATAAATTCTCCAATGGCTATTCAGACTAGCTGTTCTGCTACATTCAAAGCTATTACCTGAAAAAAAAAACTATATATAAAAGCCACGGTGAAGCCTCCGTTAAGTTGTGTGGATAGCGGTAGTGCGATGTTGGTCAGTATGTTCATTAACAACCCATATTTAAAGCACACACATGGCAAAACTGTACTGAATATTGATAAAATAACTTACTTTACTATCAATATGTGGATTGTTGAATTGATCCCATTTAAGTTATTTAGAACAATATTTTAATGGAGCTTTTAAAAAATAAAATAATTATTTAGTTATTGATGAAGAAGAGCAGGCGAATACAGTTTTTCATTATTGTAAAATATGATATTGAAACTAAATCACTAAAGATTTTAATTTTCAATACTAATTTACTTTTTGTTCGTGTTTCAATGTAACGTAAATTAATCTACTTATAATAGAAAGATTTTCAAAGGCCCCTTTTTATTTGCATACAATAACAAGGGTAGATATTTAAAATTTATTAATTAAAACTTTTCAAAGGGCTTCGCTTAATGCTTAAAAGGCTTAAAATATTAAAGTACCTTTATAGTGCTCGAGTTAAGCAGGTTTTATGACAAACAAGAAAACCGATGTGGTATGAAAATAATTGTATACCTTTCTTAAATTGTCTGACAATATTCCGGGACAATTCACACACGGTTATCTGATAATATCTTGGGATCACCCAAGCTAAGCAGAGCTTGTGTTATGGTAACCAGATAACTGATAAACATACTTATATATTTCTAAATACATACATATTATAGATAAATTACACCCAAACACAGAACAAATAATCGTGCTCATCACACAAACATAAAAATTTGTCCTGGGTGGGAATCGAACCCACGATCTCCGGTATAGCAGTCAGGGTCACTAACCACTAGACCAACAGGGCTGTCAAAAATATTATTGATTGTAAAATAATGCAAAGAAAAGGCAATACCTATAAGGTGCGAGCAGCCGAGCTGAGTACGACCAGTGCAGCTATGTGGAGTCCGCGTATAATTTCTTTTGCGATAAATGTCGAAGATTATATACAAGATAATTAACACATTTGATTTTTGAGGATATACAATCATCGTTTAATATCGGTTTTGTGAGCGTAAAAGCAAACGTTCAAAAATTTAAGTCAATTTTTTTTTATTTCTCATAAACATAGTTAAGGCTAAAGAAACGTTGAGTTTAAAATCTAAATGGCTCTAAGTGCGCTGTTGCAAAGTGTCTTTCCTATGAAAATACTTCTACCTTTTTACCAGTCTGAGAATCAGACCTTGTCTGATTTAAAGTTCTTTAACTCCGACTTTTGTAACTAAAAAGATAAATTCAAGTACATGTTTTTCTAAACTTATCTTCAAGAAGCCATTCAAATATTATACCTATCTTTCACAAAGCAGAAATCTATTTACCAAACAAATCTCCAAACAATTTCTAAAGAAGCTTCCTAACTGTGAACTTTTCTACTTTATATATTTTCAATGTTTTAACATCTATTAATTTATATTTCAGATAAGACACAGGCCAACCCAGGCCAGGCCACCTTAAAGTTCCGTGAGTCCAATTCCACTTCCATAACGTTATTAAATTGCATACATTCATGCAGTCCGACATACTTACTGATATTACTTTACTTTAGCGTATTACTTTGCGTTATTTGAAAATACTGCTACCATTGAAAACTGTGTTTGAATATTTCATTCGTTTCAAATGTTTTTACATGTCGTGGTTAGATAGAACAGTTTTAGTTTAGAAACTGACATAATATTTCGGGATCTAGAACTGAATTTGTTTTATTTCACATTTCAGAAATAAATTTAATAATTTGGACATTTGATATCGTATGTTATGTAAAGATTTTTTGCTCGAATATTTCACACAATATAAATAAATGTACTTACTTTATTACTAATATTCTTATTCAACTGAAGGGCAAATGACGTGTTCTCATAAATAAAGAAAAACATTTTTGACTAAGAGATGAGAGATTATTCGATATCATTTAATCATAACAATAAACGATTTTTTCATTTTTTTTTCATTTTAATTTTTCATATCCCAAACCATAACATAAGCATAATCCATTTACCATCCAACTAAATGATACCATAACCCAAAATCCTGTACACATTTTGCACTGAAACACAAAATCCAGCAACGAACGCATTTCCAGCCATTTTATTAACCAGTTTTCGCAAATAATAATGACCAAGTAGAGTCAAAATGCATACATTTTCTCGGCCGCCGCTCCTATTACGTACGTAGCGGGCAGTTAGCCAAAATAGATATAAAGTTAGTAATTGCTTAGAAGGCCGTTTACGGGAAATTCGCTCTTACAAATTATTCGGGAACACACTAAATATGTTTTGCGTTTCTCTACGTAGCTTGGTAATGAAAATTAATTGCTTTTTTAGAACTAAATCTACGCAGAACTTTTGGTTTATTGGATAAATAGTAATTTTGTGTTGTTATACTAGTAAGTGTGTAGCTGGATTAAAAGAGTACTACAAGCGGGGATTATAGTAGCGCGGGTGCTACGATGTGGCTGACGTCATCGCTACGACAGCTACCCTTTTGTAACTGATGATTCTCTTGCTACGCTTCGCACATGAATTTTGTTAGTTAGTTTTCATTATGTTGGATAAAAAAATGAATTTAAAAATTATAGTATTATTTTCTACTAAATACTTTCTTATATTTAAAGCTACAGCTCTATCTATTTAGTTTGAAATAAATATTCATTTGCAAAATTTTCATTACTTGAAGCCGGCTTAATGGCCGGGCTATTAAGTTATCGCAGCTCAAGATAGACAGGCTAATAAAACGTTAACTGAAATAATGACAAGGTTTAAGTAACATGAGATCGATTGTGAACCAAAGCTGAACTAAATCGTCAATAATAGGAGATTAGATCTTCACGAGTCGGCTTATTTTGTGGAAAGCCAAATATAATTGAGAGAAAGCCAATTTTCGAGACAAATAATGACATTGGCTTGAATTGAGTTTCGAAGGTTAAGTGAAAATAAGCGATCTAGTGTTGATATTTCTATTGTTTGAAGTTATTTATTTGTTTCGTGTGACCTTGATTGGAAACGAAGTTTTTGTACATCAGCAATGGTAAGTTTAGTTTAGTGGTAGTTTATTTAGTTGATTATTTACCTTTTTGGGTTAGTGAGGAGAAGTTAGTTAATTTTCTGGGCTCATTTATTTAAATATTTTTTGAAGTATAATTTGATTTTGCAAGAGTGCGGAAAGAAGTTGGTTCTAGCCGTCTCAGATTTTAAGTCTATGTTTAATTTAACTACAATTTTCTATAGCTCCTTTTTTTCAATAGTAGGTAACAGTTGTTTTCTGTTACTTCGGTGCAAGTAAATAGAAAAAACAAAATACAAAATTAAACGTCAAAATTATAAGCTTTTCTTACGGAAGCCACCTGCCTAATTTATAATTCCTTTTAAGTATTTATCTCCTAATACGTAACGCCATAATTCTTCAGCCCAATACATGTGGGTGTTAACCAGCCCACCTTCAGTCTTCAGGGAACATCCTTGATGCTACATCTACATGACACTTCAAAAGATATGACCCCGTGAATAAGAATGGAGTTTTCAGTACATCGTAACCCAAGCACTTGAGAATATTGCTCTTATTAAATATTGATACTTTAAACGTAAGATGACAGAGAGAGATGGAGGACTATAGAGATAGCTTTTTGCTTTAGTGGGAAAGAGATAGATGATAAGAAAATGTAGGCATGTTATATTATATCCGTTTACTTATTTAAGATGTGTGTAATGTTAGAAATTAATCACACTTGAAATGTTTTAGAAGATTGGAATGTTATAAAGATTTATGAAAAGGTTTTGATATATGAGTTTGGATGTTTGAAGGAAATATGAGTAAGTCTCACAATTTTGTTTTCGTAAATGTTGTGTAAATTAAATAGCTTTTAAAATGAGATTTTATCTCTTTGACACATGATATTATGGCGTTGGGATAATTCTTTTTTTAAATAAGTTTGTTTAAAATCAAATAGGCAGTGCTTATATAAAATGTAATATGAGACCTTATGTTAAAAAAAAAAACATCTAAATGTAAGGAGAATTATTTGTATTCTCTAGGCTAAGGACATTAGATGCAGTATACTTTTTTTGTACTTCAGGAAAGCTAGTTTAATTATAAGATATAACCTCCTTTGAATATAAAAATGTTTGCGAATTTCAACATAGCAGACAAATAAATAAATAATAAGAAAACTCTGGCCTAAATATGTACATAATAAATAATTTGTAAATGACGCGTAAAAAGTTTTGTTTTAATTTAACTTATCCTATGTTTTTAGAATACAAATTAGGGAAGCTATTAATTCTTATTTGAGATATATTCAGAATATTTCTCAACTCCCGAAGGCACGATCAGAATCTACTTTGTTTGAATGGAGACAGCGAAACAATGTTATTTTAAATTTGTTGCCAGTACGTGATTGAATACTGTTTGTATAATTTTATTTAGCCATGGACGATTTTATTGGTGAAAATTCTCTATAACTTAGAGGTTTATTAGAATATCTGCCTTTTGTCCACAGTATAAGGCATACATACATATATATAATCACGCCTCTTTCCCCTAGGGGACGGCAGATACCACTTCTTTCCACTTGCTACGATCATTACATACTGGTTTCGCTTCGTCCACGTTCTAGTATAAGACATTGGTTGAAATAGTAGTATTTTTGCCTTTTTAAGCTAAACGCTATCAACGATTTCGAAAAATCGAAGTAAATAGCTTGGTTATTTAAGTATTCAATATTTGTGTTGTAATATATTCAGTGACAAAGTCATTGAAAAAAAATTGTTTAATCGATAGTTTTATTTAATCTATTCACTCTAATGGCAAGCAAACAAACGTAAAATTAGTCGATCAAACTAAAATCAACAAACCGATAGCTCGATTCCTCAAAACTAAATTTAAACTTAGAAACGAGTTAACTCATATAGTATTCGTACATCAAACAGGTTTAAAGCCCGTAGTTTGCTAAAGCTCGGTCGTTTCGTGAAGAGCCAATGTAAATACGGCGTCGTTATCTGTCGAATAGATAAGCGAGGTAGGAATTAGTTTGTTTGTTTGTAGAATTAAGCATTTAAAACATTAACGTTTAGATTATTCGGTACGGTCTAGTAGATATAAGGTCTTTATAATTTACTATGAAACGTAAACCTTAGACAGCGCTTATTCTGTTGTAAAGGCAACTAAATTAAAAACGTTGCTATCCTTTATCAAACTAAAAAAAAGGATAAAAAAAATAAGTGTACGAAATATTACACCAATTAACACCAATACAATTTTGTTTTCAATGCACACGTTTCTGTCCTCGTTAGTACAAAATGTTATTTCAAAATTAAGTTGATAGTTTTAACTTAACCTCTCTCATTTTTTAGGGTTCCGTAAAACGGGACCCTATTACTAAGACTCCGCTGTCTGTCTGTCCGTCTGTCTGTCTCCAGGCTGTATCTCATAAACCGTGATAGCTAGAAAGCTGAAATTTTCACAAATGATGTATTTCTGTTGCCGCTATAACAACAAATACTAAAAACTAACTAAAATAAATATTTAAGGGGGGGGGGGGGGTCAATACAAAAAAACACGACATTTTTGTATGAAATTTGTGTACCTACTGTTGTTTACGAAGTCAATCGTACGGAACCCTTCGTGCGCGAGTCCCACTCGCACTTGGCCGATTTTTTGTCTAATACAAAGGTGCCCAGGATAAATCTGCTTTCACATCACACTAAAACTAGACATAAAATACACTACCCATACAGTTCCGATTTTTAATTCCATCCACGTACACGTACACAGGCATCACCCCTTCATCTGCAGACGGCTAGCCTATTCACGGGCATTCGCCTATTCGGTCCGAATATTCGATTTGATGGGCATGTGACCCCGCCCATACCAATTATGCCTCAAATAGGCCCTCCAAATAGGCTCCGTAAGGCTTAAATTCAACGTCTGGATCTCACCTTTTATATAATACGAGATTCAACCTTAATTCATGTTGAACCTCTAATTAAGTCTGTGTTATTAAATGGGTTTGCGTGTATTTATTGAAAGTAAGTAACTCTTTATTAGTTGACTGTAGTACAAATAAGAATTTCTTTTAATTTATGTTTATGATTAGATTAACTTACTAGTGTGTTTATTATTGTTTTAGATTTTTCTCATGTTTTTATAATCATACTTTGTTTTATTTGTAACATTTAAATAATAATGAATGTATTTTATATTGATTTTGTTTTTTATATTGTTTCAAAAGATAGCATAAGATAATCTTTGTTTATTTTTATGTTTTACATGAATATTTTATGTTTGTAAATATTTGACATTTTGTTCTCTACATGTTAATTATTATTTTGCTGTACATTGCTTTAGTCTTTTCTGTTATGTTGTGCATGTCTTTTGGTAATAAATAAATTTTAATAAGTAAGTAAAATGCCACAAGTAAATATTTTTAACATGACCCAACTGATTTTTATGTACGCGGAACTACCCACTACAACAGTAAGTTTTAAATTTTTACCGAACCATATATATACGCTTTCAACGTGTACCAAAACAAAATTTAATTGGTTCACAAAAAACACGAAAATGCAATTCGTCAAAATTTTTGAATCGTAACATGACAAAGCATCTAAGGCTATAAGAGAAACAATACAATGTGAAATGAAATACCATTTGAAATAAATGCAATTTTTAAGGTAAATATTATATTTAATGGAATTTGTAATAGAAAGTTTGCTAAGGTTTTTACGGATTTTAATCGTTATATTAAGTGTTTGCGTTGTTCTGCGTGCCACTTAAAAAAGGTGGACTGTTGCCTTTTAATTTTTGTGCTCTTAAATGGTATTCCATTAGCCTTTCTTAATACGGCCTCTAATCTTTGCTTTTATAATAATTTAATTTAATTATCGCAATCAAAATGAAACTGGAACATTTTCTTTTAAAAATATTTACATAAAAAGTAACGTAAAAACAAAAGATAGACGTAACCTATTTACACTTATCCGGAAAAATTGGCCACAAAGGATTTTTTTAAATTTACTTTTCCAAAAAACAAAACTATGCAAAATTTCTCAAAATCTTTTTCCTAAAAAGAGCATGTAAAAACATTGAATATTAATTGAAAAAGGTCTCAAAATAGTAATATTCTACCGTCGCTAATTTAATTGAAATGCGAAATGGCATGAGGTTGCTTACGAGTAAAGGGGCCCCTTTACTTTCATTAAAACCATTTGTCTCGCCCACAATCCCGATGGCTCCCTTGTTTTGATTTTGTTACATAAGTATTATCTTTGAAAATGACGTCATTGTTTTCATTATAAATAATTAATTTTAATTTCAATTTTAAAAGGAAGGTATAAAAGTCAAGTATTAAAATGAAGCCTACAAAGAAAGTTATGCTTAAGACACTTTTTATAAATCTATGATAGAATAGGTGTCAGAGAGCAAGCTTATAAATATCCAAAAAAAAATATTGATTACAAACTTTATTTATCGTCTTGTATACGATATAAAACATTTTTTTCGATCCCGCAAAATGATAATTAAAGATCGGAATCAATAAGATAAATTGGTCAATTTTATACTTCATTCATCAGTCAAGCGACCAATGTTGCTAAACACACACAATCAATCTACAAAAACCATTCAACACAGCAACTATTACAAAATTTTAATATTAATCAACACCGTCATCATATCGTTATTCATCATAACGTTAAACAAAAAGGAAAAATACGAAAATATGAAATTCCATCACAAAAATTCGTTCGTTTTTTAACCTGTCAATAACCAGTGGAACAACCAAAGGGGCTTTGTTCACGAATTCACAGTGCGTGTCGGTATGCGTATAATGCGAACATACTAGCTACGTCCTATGGGATACCCCTAGAGAATAGATATAACTATAGAGTACGCATATCGAGGTATGAACCGTGGGTAGTATGAACTAGTTTTGTCATAAAATTTGTGTCAAAACAGGGAGCGCCGTTGTAATAAAACTATCTAATAATATCGGAACCGTCGATATTTTCACGGTAACGTTTGTTGTTCCAAAGAAAATAACACAAATCAGTAAACGAAACGCACTACATACAGCCAAACATTTGATTACGTCTAGCACAATGGGCTTTTAGCGATACGAGCACTCTATTCTTTTCACATATTTTTACTCTATGGATGCCCGATAAATATGTATGTATTGGGATAGACGCGTCACCTGGGTATGGCATAATTGCGTTTCCGTCCCAAATTATACATATATGTTTTTGATTGATTCTGGTTGTTTGGAAACAAGTCAAATGGTTTTGTTTGGTGAATGAGACATTGGCACTTGACCGTCAGTGTATTGTTGCAATTATGTTATGGTATTGAATGACATAGATTTTCATGTAACAGAAATAGTGTGTTATCAAACGTACGTCATTATTATCATGTTTCATTTACCTAACAAAATGATAATGTTTTATTTTTTGTATTAAATTTTACCCTAATAAATTATTTACATAAAATATATATTTAACTAGCTGACCCGGCAGACTTCGTACTGCCTCAATCTATATATAAAAATGAATTGCTGTCAGTTATCTCTTGTTTTTTTTTTTATTTAATTCCGAGCATTTTCATATTTATTCACCTTTTAAACCTTCTCTGAACTTCCACAAATAATTCAATACCAAAATTAGCCAAATCGGTCTAGCCGTTCTCGAGTTTTAGCGAGACTAACGAACAGCAATTCATTTTTATATATATATATTTATATATATATATAGATTTTACTATGAATTTATATCTACTAGCTACTGAGAAAATAAATGTTTTCTAAGATTTTCGACGAAATTTCTGAAATATTGAATTGGTAATTCTGATTTACAGTAGAGGCCAATTTACGATTGAGTAATTGACTCCTATTATTTTGATTTGAAATATTCACTGAATTTTGCAAAGATTTATTTGATTTTCTAGTAATAAATACAGTGTTAAAATATGATAATATTTAATAAATCTCGTTTTATCAATTTATTATTTTGCACGTTTATATTACATTACACATTTTCCGAATGAAGGTCTTAATGTAAATCAACATTCAAGGAAAAAACCTTTTATTATGGTATCTTACGTATGCTATACAATAGGTATATCGAAAAGGCTCTCGCAAAGAAACTTAGATTTTTATCTCCTAAGCCGCGTTTCGGTCCAACACTTGATATGGATGTATTTGTTAAAATACGAAATGTCAAAGCCTGGATAAGCCAAAAGGAGATGGGACCAATCTTAAATAAAAGAGAAAATGCCTTCTTCTGATAAAAGTACAGATAAATTCGCATGAATATCGGAAAGGACGTTAAGCCGTTAGTTCCGGTTGTCATACGTAGATCTTTGACAGTCGATAAGTCATTATAGATCTGATAGCCAGTCAAACAAAGTGATAGGTACTCTATCCACTCAATTTAAAATTCGGTTCCAGCATAATTTGGTAAGATTGGTAGTCGATCCCAACATAGTTTGGGAAAAAGTTAAGCAAAAGGCTTTTTTTCACGGTAAATAAAAATAAATAAAAATAATAAATTTAAATTTCTAAGATTATTTTTTTCCTATATATTATTGTTATCACAAAAGAGATATAAACATGACTTGCCAAGCATTCGACATCACTTCATATGCAACCAACATGACACGGATACTCTTTATAAACTCACAAAATTAATTTTCATCGCGAAACATAAATGTACTTGTATTGTAATCAGGACGTTAAGCACGGGCTTACGCAAGCTTATTATTTTAATGTGACACGTATGAAATATACTGCTTTTATCTCCACCGGTATAATTTGTCGCTGGAATTGGAACAATCGTGTTTTATGATACGGAATTATTGTATCGTCATTATCTCATATGGTAGAAACGTTTAGAGATATTCTCTCAGAGGAATTTAAAGGATTTTTCAGATGTTTTATAGTCTGGAATTATTTGAGATATTGCAAAACATGAGGGTTTTGTGAATCCATTTCTGAGAGAGACCCAAAAATTTGAGGGATAGGAATTTGTTCCTTCCAAGAAAACGTCTAATATATTATACATTCTTCAATAGTAATTCTTGAACCCACGAATCCGTCAAAGGTTATGATTAATTAAGCAGTATCGTTTAAAGATTCCTTCTTCAAAGCATAGGATAATTAATATTTCTATTTGAATGTTACGCTGATGAATTTCAGTTGAAACTACACAACAAGCCAATTAGCGCGTACAATATTCAGTATTACACGTAGATGGTTAAACCTCAGACTAAAATTCTCATCATAACTTGTACTTATACCCGGTTCCCAATAACTACACTTTCTCGGTACGGATGCCAGATGCGGATGCTGGATAAGCAGAAATTCTGTCCAATTTCCCGGCTTGTCATATTTATTGGCTCTCGGATCCGTTTTCCGCTGGACGTATGCCCGATGGAAAGCCAGTGCAGAATTAACGAACTCACTGTACAAAGACTTAATGCACGTGGATTTATGTTTTGAAATAAATATGATAAGAGGTTGAATATAGATGGCTTGCTTTGGCAGTCGTTGTACTATTTGGCCTGTGATTGTTTTTGTACGGGGATTGTCTTTCGCTAAATTGTTTTCAGAAAAATAATTTGCCTTTTTTGTGGTACTCTTCTTCTTTATGTGAGAGTAATTGTGTTATGTAGTCAAAGTATTGTTGCTTCATTTTGTTTCATGGTACATAAACTGATCGTTACTAGATGCTTGTAGAAATTTATATTTAATCATTCAAAAACACCTATCTTTAGTATATTTGAGCACTTCATATTAAAATGTAAGAAATATTTAGGGTTGTTTTCCTGTCCCACAGCCTTTCGTCATAAAATTCGTTCGTCAAAGTGTTGTTTTAATATCACAAAGATACAGCCTCATTATACCATCTGTATTTATCTCCAGGAAAGTAATATTCACGATCTCTAAACAGAACAATGTCTTTGTGTTTATGTTTTCAGCGACAAAGGACTCGATTAAAAGTCCAAACTAAACAGAGTTATTAAGATAAGCAGTCAGTGTTGTTAAAAATAGCTCCCGTAAGATAGCACCGAGCATAAACTGGGCCTTTGTGGGTCGAGCAAACTTTGGAATGGCGCAAGTTGTAGACTTATAGCGTTCATTACTGTATGAGGTAGCGATTTATTAAAAATGTTCTTTTGTAGACGTTAAAATGTCTGAAAATATCAAAGAGTATTAAAATATCTGTTTGCTTAATATTATTTCAGAGCAACTATCTAAACTTGCCTACTCTCTTGCCTAATTACGCGTTTAACATAAATGCCAATTAGATAATACGATACATTTTTGCATAATACCTGGGTTCTTGCTTATGTCATAAAATGAAAGTGCAAAACTAAACCTAATCCATTTTAACAATATAAAATGTAGGTTATCCTCTTATTTCGCAGAAAAGATTTTATACTACGAGTACCAATCCATTCTGAAATCTGCATCTTCAATCATACCTATACCGTTAAAACCGTACTAAATTCAAATTTATAACCGTACTCTCTTACAACTCGCTACCGCTTATGAATTACGTCTTGTAGTAAGGAGTTGCCTACAGCTATTGGCAATTATAGCAGCCTATCGTACTTCAAAGAGATTGCAAGACGTTGAAACATGAAGCTTTTCACACGTTCGAGGTATTAGCACGATAAACAGTGGTGTGATGACCCTTTATGTTGGAATTAGGGAATGTACATGGATATTTGTGTAGAGTATTATCGCGGAATGATGTCTAGTATTTTCAAATTATTGTCTTAATGTTGATGAATTGAAGTAATGAAAATATTATTTGATGTGAAAATAAAGAAAATCAATTGTTTTCAACATAAGTTTTGTTGATGGTTTTTTTATTATTTATTTTTTTATGTCGTTAATTAGGTATGTTTTAGATTTTTTTACTAATAATAGAGTAGATATGACCATGTGCAAGAGAAAAGAGTAAACTTTTTAAACTTAAAAAAAGTTAAAGGCTTTCAAGTAATAAGAAAGAAAAGCTTGTACATCTGTTTGCACCACCTAATCAATTGGAGTGTCTTAAAAGGGATCATTTTCTAAATGAAAAAGTCGTCGAAAACACTCATTGCCTCTTAGAAATTGATGTTTCACTTTCGATATTATTTGTAGAGTTTATTTGGATTTGAAGTAGGTATATTATTACGTTTAAAAGTTTGTTTTTTGTTACAAAATTTATAAGATTAATATTTACTAATTTGCTAACACGAAAAAAACAGCAATGCAAGTAATCAATAGGTAATTAGTAATCACACTTGACAATCGAAGATAACTGTAAATGTTATTTAATTCACAGATAATTTATTTGAGAATATTTTGACATTCTTTTTTAGGATTTATTAGTAGTCAACGAACATAAATGGTTGTCCTTTCTATTTTCAAGTTTATTTTTACACACATTGTAGCAAAAATAATTATAAGTATAGGTAGTACTTAGTCATACAATATATTACGAACAAAAGTAGGTCCTCTGTATGCTACGAATATTCATCATTTTGTTACGGTTACCATTCTTCAGTAGGGAAATGTTCTTAGTAATTTATGATACCTATAACATTAACGACTGAACCATTTTACTATGGGCAATAAGATTTGAATAGAATTATGGCTGTAATGTAATGAAGTTTGGACAATTTCTCTACAAATGAAAGTATATTAGGGTATTGTAATATTTCCATTATTATTGTAGTATAAGGATTTATTTCATTTATTCTGATCTTAATTATCAAGCAACTTTGATAATTGAAAAAGGGATATAACATTTATTATTATATGAATTCATTTTCGAATCCATCTACAGGCCATGAAAATATCAAGATTATTAATATAAATAAGTACCAGAAATTATTTTCAGGTTTGATAACTAGGTATTATTTTCAGTTTCAATAACTTTATAACGAGAAATAACATTTAAAAAAAAATACAAGTACAAATAGAACAGATTACTCACGTCGTCTCATACAATTTTACAAAAAAACTTAATCTAAAATTCAGGGTTACTTTAACTAAATATTTACAGTACAACTGACTTGTATTAAATTCTTACTAGACAGTGTTAAATACGAATTATATACAAAAAAGAATGTCAATTGTAGGTCGCAGACGAACGGGGCACCTTTAAGGTTTTTGGTACGATGTACGAATAACTGAGCCATATTCACAAGAGATAATTAAATTGAGAGAATTTCGTTTCACACATTATTTCGCTCGAAAACGCCTTGTGTGTTTTGGTTGTTCAGAATACCAAATGTACTTAGATTTATTTTTAATTTAGACTAACTGGGTCCGTATTTTTTATGATGATGACATGATGATAGATGATGGATGTAGTGACAAAAATTGAGAAAGGTATGCTGAGATGGTTTGGCCATGTCGAGAGAATGAAAGAAGAACGATTGACGAAAAAAGTATATAAGACGAGTGTGAATGAAAAAAAGGCCAGGTAAAGAGTACCCTAAACCGAAGAGCATGTATGAAGGGAATAATGAAAGTGGAAGAAGCGAAACAAATGTGCAAGGATCGTAGCAAGTGGAAAGAAGTGGTCTCTGCCTACCCCTACAAGGGAAGGAGGCGTGATTATATGTATGTATATTTTTTTTATGAAAGTATGTTAGTCACTATACTAAGTAACATAATTTAGGCCAGTTTTTTGTCCCTTCGATCAAAAACAAATTACTCAATACCTTTTTCAGGCCTTACCCCTATAAAACCACACAACCTATTTCACCAATTTCCAAGTGAGCTACCAGCTTCCCTTAAATCTAGTACTCATGTTTACAGAGCATGGCCATAGGAAAACAAACAATTGCCTAACGAACCCCAATTAGCCTTTGACCGATACCCTCATGTGGTGTTATAAAGTCCGTCTTATGTATTCTTAGAAGGTAGTGTGTGAAGTTTTCTAGAAACTTCGAAGCCTGTACGTGTCGAATTTGGATTTGGTTTGGTTAGGTGTGGTTGGATTTTTGCTGTTGTATTTGATTTAGATTGGTCGTTGGAAATGTAACTAAATGATTCATGTTTACATTATTTACTATTAATAATTTGACTGTTACCACTCGTATAGTTTTTTTTTCTGTTATATGATGGTGCTATTGGAATATGTTTTTATTTAATTTTTTATGCTTAGGGTATTGTTAGTTAGTAGTGTTCTGGATTAATAGGTAAGATGTACTCTTTTGTTGTGTACTTTTACGCCTATGTTGACTATCGTACGAAACTGTTGACTTCGCTGCCTGATCCGTTTTGGATTATTGTGTTTTAAGTATCTTTAGTATGCCTCACATAGGTCTACTCCTATAGCTTTGACCACTGTCTGTAAAGCTTAGCAAAACCTCAAAATAAACGTACTCGAAGCTCGTAAATATCAACGGTAAATAATTAATTGGCTAACTAAACATCAAATACGTATGACTAAAGTTACCAGGTAATCAGAACATCCTAGGAGATGCAGTTTGCAGTTCGCTAACATTAACAAACTCCGGACGTTTGATTGGTCCCCACGAGATAGCGACAAGGCGACGTCGGCATCCCCCTGCGATCCATCTTGTAGGATTAGTCGCTCGACTAGTCGCTAGACTAGTTGCTCAACTTGTTTGGTGAAGTAATTAATTAGGTTACGAGTATGGTGAAAACTTAATGCAGTAGTTTCGTAGTTGAAGATACATTTTGAGGATGTTTACTTTAGTACTAGGTAAACTATTTTGTTTTAGCTTGGTGTAAGTTATTACAGAACATTTTAACTTAATAAATTTTATAAGTTTGGCTGGAGTAATATTGATGAAGAACATGCATGGATAAAATCGATAATTACACAAAAAAGTGATCTGTAAAATTACTTGCTCGTGCAGTAAACAAAAAAAAACTAATTAAAATAATATATATGAAAAGTATTTTTTACGTATCATTAAAATTATATTGAAATATAGTGAAATAAAAATATACTATTATAAAAATATACTTATCTAATATGTCATTTAAAAAATATCGACTGTCATTTGTTTCATAAGTATCAACTAACTAACTCAGATCGTATTCAATAAAAAATCAACCAACAGGTTAACCGTTTAGGGTCGATATTGTTATTTAATTACAAAGGTGGTGTTTACCACTAACATTAGCTATCTCCCTCACACTATGTGTATAGAACAAATACAAACATAGAGTATTGAGCTAATCAAACATCGTAAGGGTTTATAGTGCCATGTTAGTCACTGTTCTAACCGTTTCAATAGTAGTCTATCAAACTCCTATAATTTAAACTCTGTGTATTTGAGATAAGGTTTATTTTTGACTGACGCATCCTTAAGCAACCTTAGGGTTGGTTATAATACATTTGTTTGTTTATTATGATTGTAAACTTGAGGAAGTTTCATTTCTTCATTATAGGTTTGCTTCGGTTGTTGGTATATTTAAAGTCTCTCAATAACTAAGATTGTTTGTTCGTCATATTATTATATTAGTTCTACTGATAGTGCCAGCGACTTAAATTTTCGGTTACCCCTCTATATAACATTACAGCATGTTTTTTTTATGTAATATTGCAGATTCGCGAAAAAAAAACAATAATGTCAATGAAATAACTCTTTTTTATTGTTAAAATAAATACTTGTACAAATCATAATAACTACGCAGTATTATAGCACTAATGTGTTTATCTGGATTATTTGTGTAGGTACTGGTCATAAGCTCATGTAAGGCGAACATTCAATTTGTGACAGAACTTAGTGGAACATTCTAAGCTAAGGACAGCGAACCATCTAATCAGGCGAGAGTAATTAAAGCTCACATTTAATATTTATGTAACACCTCGGAATTGCGTATCTTAGCTCTAGCTGTCAATTAGTGAAGGTAATTGATATTAAATACTCACTTTAGCGCCATTTATTTGTAAGAAAGCTTAAACAATAAATAAAGAAGACATAACATTGCAAATATTGGATAGTTAACTTAGATATAGAAACAAAACGTATTTTGAGAATACTATTGACATTGACATAAAGAAACAAAAGAAATCGTTTTCTCTTCTATTGCTGAAGTGCTCTAAAAATATATTAAAAACTAAGCTTTAGGTTAAATATACCAGTACAATACTTACTCCTAAACTCAATTAAAATACCTTTTAAATTCCTCTACAATTTTCAAGAACCACCAAAATAATCCAAAAATTCAACCCTTCAAAACGGCAATATTACATAGCCAAGTCGAAATTGAACATCAAATTAATATCAGGAACAGTGGCTAATAACAATACCGTCAAGGGTTTGGAAGGGAATTCCGTATCGTGTTGTGTTGGAAGCCAAAATGTTAATTAGTGAATTAATGTCAGGGGTCGTTTCCTTCATGAATACGTATGGCGGACGCTGGTTAAACTTCCTCTGATCTGGTGCAACCGAAGTCTATAGATTATGTTATACGTACCTACAATTTATAGTTTGCTAGCAACAATCAGATTTCTAAATGAGTTAGAATTTGGTTGTGAGAATCATTTATCATGTGAGAGGATGTGTTTGACTAGTTATGGAAATATACTAATTCATCCACTCCATTTGCTCATATTGGGGTATTTCAAGTTTATACGGTAACGTAAAGGAATTAAATGATGCTCTTGAGAATTAAAAGTGAAGTCATTATTGTCCAGCAGTGTTTCATTTTAAGCTAGTAATAAATAGAATATCGTGTAAAAGATTTTTAAATTTTCATCAACAGATTACTATGAATTGATCTTGTTCACAGCCGAGCGCTCATTAAGCACAACGCTCAGTAAAATATGAAAACAACTTCCGAATCAACTACTAACCCAATTACAGCGATCACTCGTGTAAATTATTTTCGTTCTCTCTATAAACTCCACATGAAACCAATAAATACATCAGCCTTTGATTAATAAACTTGCACTGACCGTTTCCTAGTAATTTATTATCAGCCGAAATCCCGTGTCTGTGTTAGCAGTATCAATACATTACTGGACTGACATACAACATTGATAGCTAGAGAAATTTATGACTTGATAAGGAACAACCTAATGGATTGCTTGCCGAAGCCCCCCCCCCCCTCCCCTTGTGGGAGGAAGAAATTTTTTAGAGAAAATAATTTTTCCTTTTCCAAGCTAATTTGGGTCATCGATTATGGGTCTCTAATAAACAATTATGAAGGCCTCGTGGCCGGAAATTGTATTGAAAAGGTTTGTTTATAGAGAAAGGAAGTTACAATGAGAGACGCTTCCGTCGTTTTTTTAGAAGACTAATTGAATGTTCCGTAATTAAGTAACAATACTTATTGTTCTAATTGGAAAATAATTTTAGGAATAAAGAGGAGACGACTTTTTGTTTTGTGAATTAAGAATAGCAAACGAAAAAATGAAGTAAATGAAGTTTATATGTACAATTCATCAATGTTTTTTTCTAGTACGATGTATTATCTACAGGTTTACGATATCCATACACGGTAAAGCTTCATCATGTAAACAGGAGCCCAACATAATAACCTGATAAAGGTAAAACCGCTGTTAATATCAACATCTTTGACCCACTTCAAAGACCACCAGATGAAACAGATCTTCTTTAATCCACAGAAACACTTTAATCAACCCATTGGACGGATGGAAAGGTAATCAACAGTGGCTAATACGTATAAAATCAACGATGTTCGCACGCAACGGAGCGGGCGACGCAGTTACATAGCTAATCATGTTAGGGACGCATCCGCCAACACGAAACAGTGATGTACCTATGTCCTGTATCTATATCGATAATATTATTAAATGTCAACGGGTTGGGAGTATTTTTGGAGGGATTTGACAGTCCTTTGTTTTTTGAAGCTTTGACATATCTTTTTGTAAACTGTAACAAAGTTATTGTGTGAGAGCAATATATTTCAGCTTTTGTTTCGTTTTTTATCGAGAGAACAAAAGTTTATCGATGGACCTAACAGATACATGCGTGAGGTTTTGACATGTATGTTGTGTTATCTCATTGATATGCGAGATTTATGATACGAAACAATGATTCTTTGTAAAATATTTCATGTTTTTGGCAAAATGAATGATGCTCGTACTGTGCAAAGGCTTGAATAAAATATTATTTAATCATTATTTTGCTTGTACAGATATGTTGTCCTAATTGGTGCATGAAGATAAAAAAGAAGATTTGCTGTATTTAAAAATACAATTGAGTAATATGTAAAGTAAAATATATTATAATACATTTACAAAAAATATTAATTTAATTCGTATCTATTTTGTTTATCAAATGTCTCTCACTGCTAATTCGATTTAAAGTTCTTATTTGCCTTTAAACATTTATCGTAGCAAAGCGTACTGAGTCCGACAACCAAATCTCTACGGGCATCGAGGCTTTGACATTAACAGATTTAGTGCTAAAGCTGCTTGCATTTATACCCGTGAGGGAATTCAAGCCAGACAGAGACGAATAAAACTATCGATAACATTCAGAATCCCATCCTTACTACCGCACAGGTGAGTGGTAGTAAACATGCCCCGATAAGTAATATTACCTTCCTGCCATCCGATTATATGGTACTCGATGAAATAGATGCCAGATTTTCTAAAGCCAACAAGCGGTTTTATACTTTATTACAAAGTATTAGAGTCCATTTTGGTTTTGCTAGTTTTAGGGTTGACTTGACATCAAATATTAATATTTGGAGGAAGACGTACTTTTAATATCATGTTGTTCGATATCGGACAACCGGTGTGAGAAAGTATTTATTCAACCGCAATAACTCGGGATACCTTTGGTTTGGTTTGCAAAATACGTGTACTTAAAGATTGGTTTGGTCTTCTTCAGATAATTATGCGTTTAAAAAATATAAAAAATCTAAGAAACCGCCTGAAATGTTCACGTTAGTTTTAAAAGCAGTAAATCTATATACCTGTTTTTATTTGTGGGTTGAAAATACAGATTGAAAATATAAGTTAAAATATCTTTGCGTTTTCGAAAAGTAGAAATCCGATTCCAAATGTATTTAGTACTCCGGTAAATCGTAGTGGAAAATGTTTAGCGTATTTAGTCGGGAATTAGGTCAAACCCCACTCTCGCGTTCACCAAGGAAGTTTTCAGAAACAAGTGAATAATGTCAAACTTGTTACCCCATGTAGTACCTTAGGAACATTTACACGTACGTAAAATGAAACATGGACGTTAAACATTTATATAAATTACAAGCATTAGATAAGGATGAGGTAACTTTTTGTTTTCTATGAAGTGAACAAGCCGGCTTGTCTAAGTCATTTTCCTTTCCAGATAGAATACTATTGAAGCACCAAGTGAAGAATAATATCAAGGTCCATATCTACATCTACGAATAAAATATATACTATATGTTATTATGTATATAGTTAGTTCATTAATAGATTTTAGCTATTTGTTAACTTGAATATAGTATTATTGTAATAATACTATTTTAAATATTGTGAAGTGTATGTTACCTTATGTATACATATATCTACAATTATCAAAAACATAAATCAATAATGACGAACCAATATTTTTATACCATATTTTTTGTGTAAATACCAGAAGAAAATATACACAAGCTCACGATGACGCACTCAAATTGTATCAAAATTATTTCGTATCCGATTCAACAGTATTAAGAAAACAGCAGTACAAAGCTCTGCGAAATGTACACAGAGATTTAAATGAATGCTTTCGGATATTCTATGAAGAGAATATTGAAAGTGCATCCAGACTAATCTTTAGTGATTACTGTAATGCTCCTTGATGATCAAACTAAATGGCACTCCATTTTGTATTTTCCATTTCTATAAATGTCAAGCTGGTTATATAAGAGTTCTATGTAATTTTCCTACAAGAAGTTTTTACGATTATTTGATTTTTGATGTTAACCTAAAGTATACCAACATTTAAGATATGCCATTTTCCAATATAAAATGAATGGTTCAGGGATGCACCCATAGCCACCTTCTTTGGTTTCGCTTGAATAAAAAAATCCGACACGTTGGCGGATTTTATTACTTAATGTCAAAATCACTCCTTTCACTTAGTTTATTAGACAAGGTTCTAGGAGGAATTTCTTTTTATTTTGATATCACCTTTTAATGCATTTTTCATATCGTATAAAATTTAAATATGCACGTAAGTTGTAATTTTATCTTTACGAAAATCAATAACCTTTTACTCCGATTCAATCTTAATCTTTATCTACTTTTGCAAACACAAATTCTGCTGCTGCTAAATTCAAACCAAATTTTAACAAAGCTTTTAGAGGTTTGCCAAATCCTGCAGACGAATGCAGCCAGACTATTGGCAAACATTTAGTTCAATCAGACTCAAATACATTTGGTAAATTGGGGAAGGTAATCTCATCAATATGCTATAGAAGCTTAGGGCATTTTGTGATGTTGGTTTAAAAGGAATACCTACAAAAAGGTTTTCCTTAGAAGCAGTTGATGACGTTTGGTTTTGAATTATAGTAATTATTTCTTTTGTTGAGTCTCTTGATACAATCTTTGGCCATTTAATTTTAACATAAAATTTTACATGACTTATGTGTATATCATGTACTCACATGAAGTAGGTTCCACACATATAGGTCACGCATAGAGGTCAGATAGGCCTTCGCTATATCTAAATAGAGTATTCAGCTGAATCCGATAAGGCTGGTAGACAACTCCAAAAAATAGCATTAAAAAGACTAGACAAAAATTGCCACGGAGGTAAAAAATTATCATAATAACTGACGTAAAGCTGAAACTGCAATAAGTACCAACTCCCATAATGAAAACGATGTCAAAGAAACATTGGATGATGTAACAGACGAAATCTTTCAACCAAAATAAATAGGTTGAAATCTAATTTCATGAAAACACATCCAAGTCCCAAGTCCGGTAACATTGCATTAGCCCAGTGCTGTTCTACGAAGACAAATGGTGTTTGTTGAGCAAATTGACTTAGAGTTTGATACTTTACCTAACTCTTATGTGGATTCACTTTGCCCAAGAGTAATGTCCGCAGTTTGAGCTATGTTCGAAATTACATTACAAATGTTTGCTTTGGCTAGCATGTTATCTGCAATGGAATTGGATTTTTGATAAAAATGGACAGAATTTTCGTTTAGTTTGCAAGTGAAACTATTGTCGGTTATGTTTGCGGCTTGTTACGTAATGGAAAGCCAGATGATAGAGTTTTATTTTAAGAAACATTACTGCCAATGAAGAGAAGCGTGGGTTTCTAATATAGGTAAAGATGGAAATATTAAAATTACAATTTGTGGTAAAACTGCTGCTGCAAAAAGTTAATTGATTAATAAGGAAAACCTAGATCGTGGTTTTACTGCAAGGACTTATAAATAAAGAACAATTTTAAATGGTAGCGGTGAGAAAAATGGTACTGATTTGTTTTTTTTTATTAATTAGCAAGAAATTTCACCTCGGCTTATCGCAGTCCACTGCTGGACATGTCTCTCCTGAATTGAAAAAGATGATAAAAAATTACATCTGAAATTTTGATGCATTTTTTACGAAGCAGTTCACATTATCTTCACAATAACTAATTTTAGTTCCATAATGTAAGTAATGTTAAGTATTCTTTGTGTACCGTTTTTACAGTCGAGATGTTTGCAATTAGATGCAGATGCGACCTTAATTTGTTTTCTAGTTGAGACTTTGTCCTTTGTCCTTTGTGTAAAGCAATTATAAGTTTTCATCACGATGTGTATTATTTATGTATTTAATAACATTATGTTTAAAGCATACTTAGTTATTGAAACATAATGCTGCTTGCATGTTACGTATTAGCATAAGACTTTGGTAAACAAATATTTAGCAAAAACACATCAATAAAGTTAGAAAAATTTATAAATATCTGGAACACAACATTTGGATTCGTCTCCAATATAATAATAATAATATAATGTAATCCGCAGGGCAGCTTGTGGCGAGCTGTTTGTGAGTAGCGACACAACGGACCTGACTGCCTCAAGGGGCCACTCCTTAGGAGGGCTCCCAGCTCTTTCTTGCCTTAACTGGCTGGCTAGAGAGGGGCCGCTAGAGCTATATGCTCGGGGGTGGAAGTGTCTAATGGCATAATAGCGAGGAAACCCGCTCCGGGCCGCTTCGGTGACCCGCGATGGCGAAATCGGGGCCGCACCGCTCAACACCCCTAGCCGCTCGCACTGGTGTTGCCCCTCGCTGCCTATCGTGGCGGCTGTTTCGGGGGGCCCATCTGGTGAGCTGGCGAGTCACCACCTGCCTATTTGATAGCATTTCTATGTGTTAAACGGCAGGTGCCATAGTTTCCGATTACACATTTAGAACCAATCCACTTAAGATATATCTACCCATAACACAAATTAGTTTTAGCACCACAATTTACAATAATTCTGTAGCTACCTTGGGCCGTTCATGTCTGTTCTCTCATAGGGCAGGGATGAATGGCTCCTGGTAGATGCCCCATCCCATATTAGAGTAAAGTTCTCAACGAGGCCTCTGCGTGTTGGACCTGTGTCCCCACGTAAGCCTTTCAAAGGACCGGGTATTCTCATTGCTGAGGATAGCCCGTGAAAGATAAAAGATATAATGTAATATTCCGGGACAACTCACACACGGTTATCTGATCCCAAGCTAAGCAGAGCTTGTAATGTGTTATGGTAACCAGACAACTGATAAACATACTTATATATTTCTAAATACATACATATTAAAGATAAATTACACCCAGACAACCAGAACAAATGATCGTGCTCATCACACAAACATTTGTCCTGGGTGGAAATCGAACCCACGACCTCCGGTATAGCAGTCAGGGTCACTAACCACTAGACCAACAGGCCCGTCAATGATCGCGTTTGCCTGTATGCCTGAATGTGATGAAATTAAAAACTACCGAACGAATCTTGGTATAGTTTTCACCAATGGTTAGAATGATTCAAGTGAAAGATTTGTGACTTGTGTGTATTAATGTTTTATCTACTAGTGCGAAGTCAGGGCGTGTCACTAATTGTATGTAACTTTAAATCTAAAAGTAGATCTCAAAATGAAAAAAAGACTACAATTTACCTAACCTTCTGACCTCTAACGGTTAAACAAGTGATTCGGCCTGCAGAAGACCCGATCCACATTAGCTGTCTCTATATTCCCTCTCAACGGAACAAACAATGTAAACTGGAGATATTTGTTCCGAGACTGCCATGAGTATCTTATTTGTTCTTGTAACATTTGCACTTACTATCGAACGAGATTTATGTCTGAATCGATAGCCATACTTAAATTCTATTACGTTGTTTTGTCGAAGGTTATAAATTTTATAGTGTTCTGTACTAAGCGAATAGATCAAGGCCATTCCACTGCATGAGATGACTTAATATGAGTAAATATCTATTTAAATACTGGCTAGAACATTTTAATGTTAATAACAGAAAGTTGTTACGTGTGGCAGAAAAAGTAATAGTATAATGATATAAAATAGTTCATCCGTGAAAACCCCGTCAGATGATTGAAAAAAAAAACCAATTTTCAATTGGTTTAATACAATCTAATCTTATTACCATAAATGTAAACACCCAAATTACTTGCTTTATTGGTTTCTTAGGTTTACGCATTATATTAGATTCGACAAACCACAGACCCTCGCTAAAGAACCCAAATCCCTACCTAGGATGTTTCGCGAGTCTATTGAGATTAAAAAACACCTTACTTGCAATAGAGAAGATGGCTGGAAGATATAACCTTCTTGTGATCCAATAATACATAAACTCAAGGCCAACCCCAAGAGCAGCGCTGCAAGACACAGTGAGCTCATATTGCGTAGGTCGGAACTCAAATAATTAATTAAAATACGAAGGTAGAACGAGCAACATCTACTGTCAAGACGAATGCTATCTTAGTCTGCCCGTGACCATGATACCTGTAAAGGTGTCGAAACGTCGGGACCTAAAATCAAAATAAATTCAATCCCCAAATTACTTTCAAAAATACCAAGACTGGGCATTATCTTACACCGAAACATAACATTACTTCTCAGCGTCAGCACATTTAATTCGTAACATATTAAATCGCGACGTTGACAAAAGTAAGTTAACTACCGTCTCTCGTAACAATAATATCGCTGGATATCACATAAAGCTCCTGGGTTTACGCGTATTACGCGGGCAGCGTGGGGTGTGGTCCAAGTGTTGGGAGTTCGGCGTTATGGGATACGAGCATCCATTGTGTATGGTACCATGATCGGGAGCCTCACTATTTTGGTTAAAACGGTTTTGTAACATTTTTTTAAATTAAATAAAAAATGGTAGCTGTATTAAGCTTTATTTACTTTTCCTTTATTTACCCTAAATAATTGGGAACAGGGCAGGGAGATGAAGATGATTGTCAAATAGATATTTCACCTATTTTTCTCGTGTAGGATCATACACTTCACAACTTGATTATGAGTAATAGGCTTTTCTCGTTTACTCTCTAGCTTTTTTATGCTTATTTACTTCGGCAACATTCTTGATCGTCAATTACACTTAACCTAAAAACATGGCCCTATAGTTTTCCACTACACCCGCTCATACCCTACACCCAAACCACAACAAGCCCTTTTGGTAATTGGACACATTCAGATATGCAAAAAACGGAGTCTGTGTTCCAAATGGCCCCTTTTGAAAAATTTATGCCCTCCCGTTTGACGCGGCCCATGCCTCCTGGCGCCCATTTTTTTATTTAACCCGAATTAATGGGGTGGCTTGTTACATCGATATTTCTTTTGAAGTTTTTGCACTTGGATGAGGAAAATGTGATAGACCTGCGAAAGACGTTTAGGACTAAAAGACTTTTAGTTAAATAGCTTGTTGATACAGATATGATTTTCTGCTTGATGTTGGTTTTAATTACTTTCGATGCGATAGATATAATTTTCAGTATCAAAAATATTTTTCAAACATCGATACTTGGTTAAATTTGTATCATCCTTGATAAATTAATTGCGAAATCACACCTTGAACATGTATTATCTAAGCCTAGATACACGAATACTATACTCAAAATGTAATAACATTCTAAACTGAAAATGAAACCCAAGATTTCTCGATTCACAATCTTCTCGAACAGCAGATAATGAAATACTAACGAAGCGGTCAGTCGTCGTGTCACTGGAAATAGGTAGCAAACAGGCCGAGAAATAGTCGCAGAAACAATTGGTTTTACATCGGAAAATCGTTGGAATCGATGAAATTGGATTCGATTATACTGTGTTACATTGGTATCGATTGGTTGAGGTACTCATGAGTACTTCTCAATTGCTAGATGAAATGGTAACACCAGTTTTAAAGTCGTAAAGAATACTGTAGTAATATGCGGTAAAAGCTAAGAAGATTTCTCAATTAGGTATCTGGTATTTTTTAATAAAAAAAGGAAATAAAACATCCGCAGAGAAGAAAGATTTTTAACACCCATTGCACATGGATTTTTAGGGTTATAAATTCTGTACATTTTTTTTATTTCGCTTCTGCTTTAGTTTATTTATTTATTTTATTTATAAGTTTATGTACACACAAAGGACATAAAATATATTACATACACAATTCAAAAGGTACAAAGGTACTGCTTATTTCTTATGAAATTTCTTCCAGCAGACCTGCAACAGGAAAAAATCGAGAAGAGACATAGACACAGTGTGTAACACGAAACAAAAAAAAATTGAAATAATAAAAGGAATTTACATAAAAATAACAAAATATAAACAGAAAAAAAAAAACTACTAAAATATATATAGAACATGGATAAGAATTAGGTAGAAGAGGAAAGAAGGTGTACTTTTATGCGTCGTTTGAAAATTGAAATGGAAGGAGAATCCCGTATGTTAGGCGGCAGCATTTAATTAGATGAATTTACATTTATTTTATCGAGACATGAAACAGTAAATAAATCTATAAAATAAAACAAATAAATTTGATGCATATGAAACTACAGTTGACGTTTAGTTAATAGCAAATCCAATAATCATAAAACGACAATACCCATATCAATAAAATTGCGGAACGTATGCAAACAGGGTGAAATAAACCTCTATGCGTTAAACCTTCGTGTTATAAGCTCAGGATTGGAACTAATCATGCGTCAACCTATACGGGTCATGGGTCGCTCATACTTAATCGAGGTAATCCATTTGGTAGACAAGTTTTCTACAACAACCATTTTACGTTGACCCCCCCAACCTCGGTGTTATCGAGCGCTGAAGTGTGATGTGTGCAAAGCTATTTGTTGCGAGAGCTCCATTTATCCTGGCCAGGTTTATCAGGCCGTAAATTTCTACTGGTATCTAGTGAGACGTCAACCTTCCGACGGGTGTGCAAAATTTTAGCGGAAAATACGTTCGCAGTGGATTGGTGACAAACAAGTACTATTTTTAGTAGCTTTTTGATGTATGTTTTGCGGAATATATACTTTAAATATTTATTCTATTATCATTATTGGTTATAACTGAACTAAACAGTAATATACGAACTAAAAAATTGACCGTATATTTTCTATCTTAAAAGATAAACGAATAGGTATGCATCTTTCAAAAAGAAGATGTGGATATTATTGTAACAAATTTTTGCACTTCTGTTTCACAAAATACAACAGTGGGGAATTAATGATAGGTAACTTGAGTCGCCATGCATTTAAGCTGCCCCACGGTGGATGCCATTACCTAAGCTATTTAAAACCCCAGCCTGTAAGGCGTTAATTTTTCATGAGATATACCAATAGTACCAATACATATCAAAATTAACACAAGAATAAAACAACAATACGTTAAAAGAAAGCAATCGAATCTACTTTTATCTCAAACGTTTTCGTACAGTCAACGATAACAGTAAAACGGTTGCATTGAGGGGTGCAGCAATAAGCTACTCCTAAACTCAATCCCTTAGAGCGATTTCCCTGGTACCAATTTACGGTACTCCAAAATCTATCCAAATCCCATAAGACTAGCCTTCATCACATAAATTTAGCAACAAGGATAACTTTTCAAACTTCCTCCGCAATGTATCAACATTGACTTAAATTTATATTTGATTAAAATCTTGCTTCAGTTTTCTAATCTCGTAATTGGTTTTAGTTGCTTCGAAGTTATTTATTTTTGGTTTAAATTCATTTCTTTAAGTAGGTAAGGGTTTTAAATGTGGCTGACTGGCCTGTTGGTCTAGTGGTTAGTGACCCTGACTGCTATTCCGGAGGTCGTGGGTTCGATTCCCACCCAGGACAAATGTTTGTGTGATGAGCACGATCAATTTGTTCTGTGTCTGGGTGTAATTTATCTATAATATGTATGTATTTAGAAATATATAAGTATGTTTATCAGTTGTCTGGTTACCATAACACAAGCTCTGCTTAGCTTGGGATCAGATGACCGTGTGTGAGTTGTCCCGGAATATTATATTATTGTATTATAAATGAGTAATTTTGATATTAAGAGATATAGCTTACAGGTTATTTGAGACTTGAAAGCTATTTGTTAGTCACATTAGCAATCTTTAAGGATCATGAAAGAAACAGATTTTAAAATCAAGATAACAAAGTTGTCTCTTGAAAATTTATGATTTCAGATCCTTACAACATTTTTTTATTTTTGTGCATAATATCTAAATAGCTAATGACCTTTAAATTAGAGTTTTGATAGTTAAACAAGTGCTTACACAACTCTTGATTACAAAGGCGCCACAGAGTCTCATAGATCGAAATAATTTTATTTGTCTAAAGAAATGTTGTATTTTATGATCGAAAGAAACGAGTTGTACATTTGGCATCGTAAAATTCCCCAACAATGTAATGCCTGACAATTTATTTCCGAACCAGTGAACACAAATGTAACTGGACACAACTTGGAAAAGTGATCACTTGAATAAATCCATACAAAAGCTATTGATAATGGAATTTATTTTCAAATATTAAAAAGATTTTTATGAATATATTTGTTTTTTAATCTTGGATATTTTAACATATTGAAATACTGAAGCTATACATGAAAAATCTAGTTTTATGTCGTGTGCTTTAAAAAAAGCAATGGAAAGCGTACGTTGAGAGACAACGGTGACCTTCCGTATAAGGTTCAGTTTGCGCTACAAATTCACGTTTTTTATGATTTTTTGAACAGTGCTTGTCAGTCTAAAATGAACTTTATTACACTAGTATATAGTTTATGTTTGTTTTACTGAAAATCACATCAATTGGCTCATTGGCACAAGAATTAAAAAAGATGTCACTAAAAGATTATTTATGCATAATGTGTTAACGTCAAAGCTAAGCAGCGTGCTACTTATCTTTTCCTTACATTATAAGCCAAGTGTTACCATGCAAGAACACATGGTAACAGTGGTTAATCATGTGATCGTTTCAAAGCCGAATCAATTAAGACATGTTACGTGATACGAATCCGTATTAATTCGACTTGGCAATTGGAGATTAACATCTTGTTTAAAGGATTAGTTAGAAAGCCTTCTAGCCATATACAGAGTGTTACTGAAAGGGTATATCTATACAAAAGATGTGAAGAGTACATCTGGTAGTGAGTCCATTTTCGAAACTTCAGCTCGAAGTGATTTGATTTAATAATTTATATCCAACTTTTCTTATCAATTATTTCACTCCAAAAATTATAATAAACGCACTGCAAGGGTCAATATTTTTATATATATTTTTTTTCAAAATTAGTTATTAGGCATATAATAATAATCTGTTTTAGGCATATAATAATAATTAATAGTCTGTTTCATTTCCTTATGCATAATTTGTGGACAATGATGTGAGTTATATGTTAGCTTAAGTATAAGATAATGATTTTTGTACCATTTCAGCATATAACTGTTTTTTGTTCCAAATAAATAAAATAAAATATCTTATTACGTCACTCGAGGACTCTTCACCCCTTTTGGATTGATATACCCTTTTGGTAACACCATGTTTATAGTAAAGTAAGGTATAGCATCAATTCAGAGAGTTGTTGATTACTATAATTTACATAAGTGTGGAACAAGAACCTTTCATTAGATTAATTGCTCCATTTGTGTGTTTACTAAATTTTAATTCGGAGGGAATTCACGTCGAAATAAAAATCTGAGACTTTATTATGAGGTAAACAATAGGGCTTCGTAATATTTAAATTTTTAATAAGAAATTGGTAAGAATTATGTATTGCTTATATTTTTAAGAAACGCGTTCGTATCTTAAGCTCGGATTAGGTATATATCATTCACATTTTATGTATTAAAAACATAACACGACCTTAGTTTTATAACCTCCTACTACAAATTCAAATCTCCCCAAAACCATTAGCTAGAAAAACACAAAGCAATATTTACATTTTCGTTTCAAAGCAAAATTTAATGTAACCCCAAAATAAATTAGTCTAGACCCCACACACTTCACTCTCAAGTTATCTAGACATTTAGTTAAAATATGAGACCTGACATCAAAATTCCATTTTTGCGGCAAAAATCAACATAATCGCTTACTCAAAGTTGAGTGTGCATCAAAACCGCAAAAGGGTACTCGTAACGTATTTTATACCAAAGGGTGTGAAAATTAGTGTGTTTCACCGCACTAGACAAAGTCTAAAGTGGTGCTTATCTCTGAAAGTACGACAGATATACATAGGGATGGTGGTTTTACTGTTTAGCGTTCTGTGCGTGACCGCAGTAGGCCAAACTTTTCAATAAAGGTACAATTTTTCGTCACGGTTTTGTGGGCATGAGTGTAAGAAAATTAAGAGGGTAATATTATGCATTATTGAGGTGCTCTATAAGTATAATAAAACTGGATTCTTTGAAATAAATTGAATGAATGTTTTTGATGCAGAAAAAGGTTATTACATTCGATTTATAAGGCAACTGAATGTCAATAAAATATGTTAACTTTTAATGTTTACATGTTTACCTATAGTAATGTAATTCACGGGAATAAGCGCGTACATGCATAAATTCCTTTTTTTGGGCTGACTTCAATAAGATATAATATTTATTATCTTCTAAATTTAAAAACATTAACAATTTTCCGTTCACTTAAAATTCCGTATAATTCTTAAAAAAATATTCTCCAACAATATTTTCCACTAAAAATAATAAAAGTCAACCTCCAAAATCTTATTAGCACCAGCTTACCAAAACTAGTTACCACATAACGGACGCACCTGAACCGGTCGTAAACATACTGGAGCGCCGTGTGTTTACGAACTTTGAATATATACGTACCGCGTCGGCCCGCATTACTGGCTAGTGTGGCCTAGTTTCACACGTTAACACACCCTATAGAGTTTTTAATTTTATTAAACTTTAGAAGAACTGTTTTCACGATGTTTTGCTTTTTTAAC
Source organism: Autographa pulchrina (assembly GCA_905475315.1). NCBI lineage: Eukaryota > Metazoa > Arthropoda > Insecta > Lepidoptera > Noctuidae > Autographa > Autographa pulchrina. The sequence goes on along the minus strand of FR997773.1, from coordinate 3,072,872 downwards.
TTTCGTGTTGGTCTGGTTGTTTGGAAATAACTTTTTGTTCTTTTTTGGACTACACATTTTTGTATTTTTTTGTGGTGAAAACTATTTTGGACCTCAGATTTCAATGTGCTAAATGTTAGGTATAAAAAAAAAAAAAAAAAACTTGTTTGTCAGAAATCTAGAAATATTTTAGTCTTCTTTGTCAAAAAAAATACTGTGATGTTATACACAAGAGACCTTGTTATTTCAAATAGAAGCTAAGGTTTACTTTCAGCCTGTAGGTTTAAGATTTAATGGACTATTTTTATAGGGAGAGTCCCATATTTTTGCATATTAAACTCAACAAAAAGCAATTTCCCGTCATCCATATTAATAACTTTTAATCTAAAACAACGAACGAAATGTTCACAACAGTCTATTTTAATTAACACGCCAACATCACAATGTCCGATAATGCAATCTAGGCGAAATCTGTACTATAGATAAATTAAAACATCGATGTACACATTAATATGGATTACAACATAAATTTATACACTGGTATCTGATAGAATTTTACTCTAAAATTTTGACGTTTAATCATAAAATCCATTTTAATTAATTTATGCAATATTGGGTCTTTTCGCTATATATTTCAGTTTTATGTATGGCTTTAAATGTTTTTTTTTTATTTTATTTTATGAATGCGTTAAATGAATTGAAAGATTTGGCAGACTGCTTCTTCAAATAGTTAATAAAAGAATCACACAAATAGGATGATAAATGACATAAGGACAGTTTGGCGTTTTGAGGTCAAAAACGGGTTACGAACTCAAGTTGCAAACATTGTGATTTACAGTTTCCGTCAACCATTTGACTAATTAACAAACGTAAAAACATAATCATCCTTAACCCTTTCCGACTAAAGTCAAAAAACTCCTACACAAAACGGATTCTTTCAAAGTAAACTAAAGCAACAAAATTATGCCATCAGTCACCAAACTCTTACCGTTTTTAAGCCCCAAGTTGGGCGCCATTAACGCCCGAGCACTCGACCCTTAGAGAAGGCTCCGCGGCTAATTAATAAAAGTGTCGCAGAAAGTTGTCACATAAATTGCGACACTGACGCAACTGTGACGTAACAAAACGTTTTTATAACCTTTTAAACGACACGCATAATTTTTTAAGCAGGATACCTTAATTAAATGTTTTTGTAGGGATTTTTGAGAGAATCCCGGATTGTTCGGTGTTATGAGTTTTGTTGATAAATTATGCACTGTTTGTGTTTATGCGCCGTTTTATTTACTTCATAAAACTGTATTATACCTGCAATGACTTTATTTCAATGAAGGGAAGGTTGGTGTTTTACGTTCAATTCTCTTTGTGTTGTTATCGCTTATTATTGAGTGTTGATAGGCACCGAAAGTTTAGGGTGTAACCTATATAATTATGGAGATACCTTTTGCATGAAAATACAACTTATAAATTAAATGATTTGCTATCTAAAGGCCTAGTTAGTAGGTACATCTGTTTTAAGACTTGCCTAGCCTGTTATTCAAAAACTAAGATGAGCATTTTCACGACCCTCAAAACTGTTTTGAGTCTAAAATAAATAGATTAAGGTTTTGCATCAAAATCTAAAAGTTTCCAACCAAGGTCTAAACCAAAATAAGACTACAATTAATAACCTTTTCATAACTTCACTACCATAACCATCTGACGTCACCGGCACAGAAGGGCACTTTTGTAATACGTGCCCTAAAGGGTTTCACAATTTATGTTTTTACCTGCCTCCTGCAGCTGAGCGCCAACCCTAATTCAAATCCTTATGTGTCCAACCCTAACTGTTTAGCACCTTTGTGTACTAGGGTTTATGTTGTGCTCGCGAACCCCTAAACATTACTGCATATGGGTTCCGTTCACTTTCCTTTATGTCGCGCGCTGCGTTGACCCTTATTTTTCTATGAATGTTTTTAAGGGAATGTATTTTTAACACCTTTGAAATATAATAAGTGTGCCTAAAGTGAGACCCTTTTTAATTCAATCGTAAATGTAAATATGTTTTAAAAATTAAGCTCGTAAAATATTATTTTCTGAGCGTGGTTTAGATTCTTGGTATCACCATCATCATCATCCACAGCCCTTGTCCTCCCACTGCTGGGCGTAGGCCTCGCCTTTTTCTTGCCATTTTCTACGGCCCTGTGCCAGCCTTATCCAGGCTCGACCCGAGACTTCAACTATGTCGTCGACCCGTCTTGCTCCCGGACGACTGACGCTACTTTTGCCTTGATTCTTGGTATACCAGCCTCAAAAATTCCAGGAATGGACTAGCCAAGTTGAATGTTATATTCTAAGCATCTAAGAACTTTACCAAAGTATTCGATCATTCCTAATATAGAGTAGAATCAAATCTATCTAGTCTAGTTTCGCTCTATTGAACATTGTACAATAGAACAAGATTTCTGTCCGATCGTGATTGAATTGTGGCATTGTGTTGACGTCTAATTGGAAATGTTTGTTGTTATTCATTGTTTTAGACCGTATCTGAATGTCTGATAGTTCAAGCAAAAGGCTTTTAGTTAGGCCTCGTATATGGTGTATACGCGGTAGCGACAGCGAAAGAGCAAGCGATAATGTGTAGCTAGAATTCACCACAACAAGCAGATTAACTGCTAATTAACGATTTGAACTGATGTTCATACAACGGTTGATATTAATTAATTAGATTATTCGATGCCTGTTTAATTACATTGTTAACTAATTTACCTTAAAGCGATTTGGTGCAGGTCGCTTTTGCGTTATCTATAGACAATGGCTTAGATTTGAAGATTGATTGTCATTACGCTTTGATCTTAGACGCGTAAATGATTCTAAAGAGAAAGATTAGTTAGTAAACAATAGATTTACATAGAACATAGGGGTTTATTCTGAACAACGTTCAAAGATGATATCCTGCTCTTATTATTATGATAGTTATATAGACAACTTTTCTGTCTACATAGCTATCACATGGACAAATGTGCCGTATATGTTAATACCCTTCTTAAAATATATAACAAATGAAATCTGTTTCATTTCCAACAAAGTATACTTTAAGAAACTTTTACCTGAAAATACAAAGTACGTAGTAGCTTTGTTTCTAAATTCATAATCACTTTTTATGTTTCGTCTTTTGTAAGAAAATATGTGAATAAATATTTTCGGCCATCAAACATAAGGAAAACAGGGAACAGATTAACGTTTTTTGTTGACCTTTTGTTTTCCCCAAAACTTTTGTTATTTAAGTCAAGGTACAAGGGATTATGTTGTTTAGATTACTTTGTTTATTATGTTTGAAAGCTATATTGTGAGAGGAAGTATACTATCATTTGTACTAATAAAGTCTGTATTACATGTTAAGTGAAACTTTATTTATTGTTATCTATTAGTAAACAGGTTTCTTGTATATGCAAGTACAAGATTTTAGCAACTCAATGTAAAACCAATGTGTCGTTTTCAACGTTGTAGGTATGTTCTTAGCTTGCTTTTTCAAAACGTGTTCTAAAGTTTAAGAACTCAATCGATCGATGCTCTTTTGTTCTAGTGTTGGGAAGAGGTTTTTGTTATGCGACAATAAAATACCAATAATAAAATCAATTGAAGGTAAATTAATAAACAATGTAACAACAAATAATCCAATTAATTAATATCTACCGTTGTATGAACATAAATTGAAATCGTTAATTAGTCTCGCCGTTAATGAGAGCATCGCCAGGGAATCGCGTTAATCACAGTTGCCCGGTAATTGTTCATCGATCCCTCATCCCCTTTTCGTTGTAATTATCCCTAAAATGTACCCTAAGATATAGCAGTCGTAATAATTTACACCTTATTTAACCTTCGGGCGATGTGTTTTTATGACAGAGTTTACATTACTTTGGATGATAATGTTATAATTTTGATACTGGTTGGGGTTTTATTTGAGGCTTTATTCAGGACTAGCTGTACCCGCGACGTTGTTCGCTTATATACCTATCATTCATCTTTATGAATAAATATTTGACTGTGATATAGAGGGCCACTAACACGAACTGCCTACTGCCGAGTAAATTTTGTCACAAATGTTGCTGTTTGTATAAAGTCTCAAAATAAAAAAAGTACCATCGTCATAATTATATAATTAGCGTACCTCTAAAAATTTTAAGGATTGGTTTTGATGCTACTTTGTTTAAAAATTTTAGATTTATCTTCCAAGTCCAGAACCGTGAGAAAAAATTATAATTTTCATGGTGGCTTTCGATGTCAATGTCCAAAATATGTCTACCTTGGGCAGTTTTGAACTGACTCTTTTATCTTCTTTTTATATATGTAGTATGTTTTCTCTTTTGTGCTTTACCCAGTTGGTTACAATAATTGAAGGTCAATGTTTTTGTATTGAGTCTACTGGCAGCGCCAACTCTGAGTTAAAGTGAAAGCAGCTGTCGCTCTAGGCAGTAAATGGCAAAGGGCACCCAAAAACCGAATCCATAAATTAAATGTTATAAAAGATATTTAGCTTTAATTCCGCTAATAAAATCCAAGCTTGGAAGCAGGATGCGGTCCCATCCTCCCGCCCTCATGCAATATGCGCATGCAGGAAAGCCCACCCTCCCGCCCGCATGCATACGCAAAAATACACGAAAAGTGAGACAAAAGGGGGTAGCAAAACAAATTAGTCCATTTTTTATGCTATAGTTCTCGTTGGTATCGTAGTCCCTAGTAGAGACTACAGGGCGCGAGGTTTTGGTGCAAAACCTCGAAAATGAACTACGCAGTTAAATTCAGAGTGGATATCAAATAGGCAGTGACTGACATGAGACCCATGAAACTGAAAGAGGAGGTAGTTACAAAAAGATGACGTACGGTTTGAGAGGCGCAGTGGCAGAATTACCAAAACTGTGTTTAAAATTATTTGTTTGGAAAGATTAAGTAATAGCTGTCCAAGGACAATCTCATTCTACCCTGATAAAAGTCAGAGGCTGTATCCTGTACAATTCGCTTAATTAAGCGTAAGGTGATGGGCTTAAATATGGTACGTATATATTTTAAAATGTAGAGAATGCGATAGAAAGTTTATTTTATTGAGGGTTTTGGCCCAACCTTCCGGTAATAGGGTACAAAAACTTTATTAAATTTAAACACATAAATAAAAAATCATGTACGCATAAAAACCTACATGAGAAGCAAGCTACCTTTTAATGAATATTAAAGAGGTAGTACATACTAAATATTGTGTGATAAAAACATCATTGTTTTTGGGTAAAAGAAAATAAATAACAAATACAAAAAGATCTTGTCCATGGAATATAATATAGATGACCAATAGAAAACATTACACATTATGTTGGAAAAATAGTTTTAAAGTGGATTAAAGTTTTTAACCAACTATAAAGTGATCTATGGGGAAGCTTACGTTTTCAAGTCAGAAGCGAATGCGTAAATTTCCAAGCAAATGGCCAGGACATTTACGCCTGAATCACTTTACTGTATATGCCATGCACGTTTGTTAATCCATGATCAGCAATGAGGAACAAACTTACCTACGGAGATTAGTAAATACAAACACTAAATAATTCTAAGTTTATAATTATATCGGTTGAGAAAAAATTCACGATTAAAGATGTCGTTTATTGCAACTAAAAATACAACAAAATGTTACAAATATTTTTTTACTTAAAAAAGATACGTTAGTAAAACACAAAAAGAGTTAGCTCTGCTGAAATTTGAACTTGGGTATCAAAAAATTCAAACTTATATAAGAAAATGGACGCTTGAAAAAAAATACAAACATTAACAACTGGATTTGAACTTGCAGCAAGATCACTCATTTCCAATCGTTCAACCACCAAGCTGTTTACTTCGATAGCTAGTTCACTAAAATATAGGTACTAATCAAATTGAAGATTGCTATGGCTACCTCAGTCTGCCATGGTTACCCTCTTGTTTATCTGTCAATAATGCCAATTTATGTGTGCAGTTGAGAAAATGATTTTGGAAATTTAAAGCTTCACCCCTTATCAGCTAGATTCAATAGCACGTTTCAACATAGCTAACAACCATCTACGATTTCTTGAAAACAACCTCTCAATTTTTTACACCATTCGATTAAGTAGTTTATGTTTGATACTGTAACCTGAAATCTGACCCCCGGCAAAAGAGAGTTGTAATGCAAGTACTGTACTGAATTGCGTGTTGTAATATTTTACTTCTTGAACTCACTAAATTAATCATATCTTTTGATAGAGTTAACCGATTTCGATGAAACAAAAACTAAGTTATACCTCAAGTTGTGTATAATTTTTGTATATAAACATTGTCTGCATTGAATTCATAGATTTTACGTGATGCGTGCACAAACAAACATATAAACAGACAAACAGACAAACAGACAAACAGACAAACAGACAAACAGACAAACAGACAAACAGACAAACAGACAAACAGACAAAAATTTCAAAAATTATGGAAATGGGTTCTGTTAGTTATCCTTTAACACGCTGGCTATTTTTTTTTTCAATTTCTTCAATGTACAAAAATGACTTTTCTACAGATTTATTATATGTATAGATTCGTTATAAAGATCTCTTAATTCTGGTATAGATTCTCAATACATTAATTTTGTATTTTTTAACCGACTTCAAAAAAGGAGAAGGTACTCAAATCGACTGTATTTTTTTATGTTTGTTTCCACAGACCTTTTGGCTGGGTGAACCGATATTGAGGATTCTTTTTTTATTTGAAAGCTGGTGTTCTCCGTGTGGTCCCATTTTATAAGAAATAAATATAAGACTTATTTGAAGTCGTTTTTTTTTTTTGTTAGTATTATTGGTAAAGTTTGATTTTAAGCTTCAAACATATAAAAATCGAAAACAAATTAATCAAATCAAAATGTTTTTATTTCTTATAAAACAAAAAAGGCGCCCAAGAAACGTTACGTTGTAATCTACTGATTCTAGAGCTCGGTTCCAAAGTGTCCTTCCAATGGAGAAGTCAAGAGCCGGCAAGGAACTCCATAGGTTGCTCTTTTAAAAATTAAATTGTTACAATTATTTTTACATTGTTGGTTATATGTATATACGTCAACAACGTGATTTAAACTATGGCAATAAAATAAAGTCGAAGTCTTGTGTGACTAGAATTTATGTCATGGTCTTGTTAGTCTGTAATAGGGTACTGTTGTGTACATATGGGGACACAAGGGGACAAGAATCCCTCTTGCTCGCAGTCCGATGGAATGACAATTTGACAAGACAGGAGAGAGGGTCACAGTGGTAGAGGGCTTACGTTCCTAATTGCAGATTAATGTGTTAGGCAAGGACAATTTTAAGTTTCTAATGTAAAAGGTCGAATCAATTGTTGTTTATTAACATATTTATTACATAATTCTTATATATCATTTATATAAAGACGTATTGAAGTTACAGAGCATATACTAAAAGTATATGAAAACCAATTCATTAATTTAAGATAAGTTTAGCTGCGTTGTAAACTTTATAGACTTTCAAAATGAAGACACTGTTAAAGTGTTCTCAAAATGTTTGACGATATTTTCGACGGCCTGTTGGTCTAGTGGTTAGTGACCCTGACTGCTATACCGGAGGTCGTGGGTTCGATTCCTACCCAGGACAAATGTTTGTGTGATGAGTACGATCATTTGTTCTGTGCCTGGGTGTAATTTATCTATAATATTTATGTATTTAGAAATATATAAGTATGTTTATCAGTTGTCTGGTTACCATAACACAAGCTCTGCTTAGCTTGGGATCAGATAACCGTGTGAGAGTTGTCCCGGAATATTATTATTATTATTAATTTGTATACTTATGTGAATCAATATCAAAGCATTCGGAAACGTAATCAACATTCACTTAACTAGAACAATTTCGAATGTATGTCTCCTAATACCCCATCATCAAAGCATTATTTCATCCTGTCATCATCATTAGTCCAGTAATAGAAACTCCTCTATAATATTTTATGTATGACAGAACGTTATTCCTTAGGGTGCGTTTCCATCTGGCGAACGCGAACGGGCAGAGCGCGAACGTCAATAGTACAGTGCAGCCAACACAACACACGGCACAACTTGGCACGTCTGAAAAGAGCTACAACATATCACCGTCCCTTTCTCACACACCGCGCATGTATATTGTATCTTGCTAAAACTATATTTAATTTCTTTTTAGACGCGCCAAGTTACGTCGGGAGCACTGTATGTATAACGCAGTCCGAGCTGTGCGCGCTTCGCTCGCGAGCTGCGTTCGTTGCTCGTTCGCTAGAGCTGGACGTACCCTTACAATGTGTTCAATATACGCGTCACGTTTTGGTTCCCGTCGCGAAGTAATGTTAGTTCACAAAATTTAGAGTTCTACCACACGAACTAGAAAGCGCAGCGTTTAGTTGTTAACTTTGCTCTTATATAAATTTATCTTTAAAAGACTTCGTAGTTTCAATGTTTTAACTTGTTATATATAATATTTCTTTGAATGGAAAAATAAAATCTTACCGTAATATAATTCAACGGAAATAAGAGCGTACATGTATAAATATTCGACCGGGTTACACCGGTGTAACCTAGTCAAAACGTCAAGCACAAATATGCATGTACGCGTTTATTCCCGTTGAATTATATTACTGACTAGCTGTACCCGCGACGTTGTTCGCTTATATACCTATCATTCATCTTTATGAATAAATATTTGACTGTGATATAGAGGGCCACTAACACGAACTGCCTACTGCCGAGTAAATTTTGTCACAAATGTTGCTGTTTGTATAAAGTCTCAAAATAAAAAAGTACCATCGTCATAATTATATAATTAGCTTACCTCTAAAAATTTTAAGGATTGGTTTTGATGCTACTTTGTTTAAAAATTTTAGATTTATCTTCCAAGTCCAGAACCGTGAGAAAAAATTATAATTTTCATGGTGGCTTTCGATGTCAATGTCCAAAATATGTCTACCTTGGGCAGTTTTGAACTGACTCTTTTATATATGTAGTATGTTTTCTCTTTTGTGCTTTACCCAGTTGGTTACAATAATTGAAGGTCAATGTTTTGGTATTGAGTCTACTGGCAGCGCCAACTCTGAGTTAAAGTGAAAGCAGCTGTCGCTCTAGGCAGTAAATGGCAAAGGGCACCCAAAAACCGAATCCATAAAAACAAATTAGTCCATTTTTTATGCTATAGTTCTCGTTGGTACCGTAGTCCTTAGTGAGACTACAGGACGCGAGGTTTTGGTGCGAAACCTCGAAATTGAACTACGCCGTTAAATTGAGAGTGGATATCAGATAGGCAGTGACTGACATGAGACACATGAAACTGAAAGAGAAGGTAGTTACAAAAAGTTGACGTACGGTTTGAGAGGCGCAGTGGCAGAATTACCAAAACTGTGTTTAAAATTATTTGTTTGGAAAGATTAAGTAATAGCTGTCCAAGGACAATCTCATTCTACCCTGATTAAAGTCAGAGGCTGTATCCTGTACAATTCGCTTTATTAAGTGTAAGGTGCAGCATAAGGTGATGGGCTTAAATACCGTACGTATATATTTTAAAATGTAGAGAATGCGATAGAAAGTTTATTTTATTTAGGGTTTTGGCCCAACCTTCCGGTAATAGGGTACAAAAACTTTATGAAATTTAAACACATAAATAAAATATCATGTACGCATAAAAACCTACATGAGAAGCAAGCTACCTTTTAAAGAATATTAAAGAGGTAGTACATACTAAAGATTGTGTGATAAAAATATCATTGGGTTTTTGGGTAAAAGAAAATAAATAACAAATACATAAAGATCTTGTCCATGGAATATAATATAGATGACCAATAGAAAACATTACACATTATGTTGGAAAAATAGTTTAAAAGTGGATTAAAGTTTTTAACCAACTATAAAGTGATCTATGGAGAAGCTTATGTTTTCAAGTCAGCGAATGCGTAAATTTCCAAGCAAATGGCCAGGACATTTACGCCTGAATCACTTTACGGTATATGCCATGCACGTTTGATCCTCCATGATCAGCAATGAGGAACAAACTTACCTACGGAGATTAGTAAATACAAACACTAAATAATTGTAAGTTTATATATCGGTTGAGAAAAAATTCACGACTTTAAAGATGTCGTTTATTGCGACTAAAAATACAACAAAATGTTACAAATATTTTTTTACTTAAAAAGATACGTTAGTAAAACACAAAAAGAGTTATCTCTACTGAGATTTGAACTTGGGTATCAAAAAATTCAAACTTATATAAGAAAATGGACGCATGTAAAAAATACAAACATTAACAACCGGATTTGAACTTGCAGCAACATCACTCATTTCCAATCGTTCAACCGCCAAGCTGTTTACCTCGATAGCTAGTTCACTAAAATATAGGTTCTAATCAAATTGAAGATTGCTATGGCTACCTCAGTCTGCCATGGTTACCCTCTTGTTTATCTTTTGATCTGTCAATAATGCCAATTTATGTGTGCAGTTGAGAAAATGATTTTGGAAATTTAAAGCTCCTCCCCTTATCAGCTAGATTCAATAGCATGTTTCAACATAGCTAACAACCATCTACGATTTCTTGAAAACCACCTCTCAATTTTTTACACCATTCGATTAAGTAGTTTATGTTTGATACTGTAACATGAAATCTGACCCCCGGCAAAAGACAGTTGTAATGCAAGTACTGTACTGAATTGCGTGTTGTAATATTTTACTTCTTGAACTCACTAAATTAATTATATCTTTTGATAGAGTGAACCGATTTCGATGAAACAAAAACTAAGTTATACCTCAAGTTGTGTATAATTTTTGTATATAAACATTGTCTGCATTCAATTTGTAGATTTTACGTGATGCGTGCACAAACAAACATATAAACAGACAAACAGACAAACAGACAAACAGACAAAAATTTTAAAAATGATGGAAATGGGTTCTGTTAGTTATCCTTTAACGCGCTGGCTATTTTTTTTTTTCAATTTCTTCAATGTACAAAAATGACTTTTCTACAGATTTATTATATGTATAGATTAGTAAATACAAACACTAAATAATTGTAAGTTTATATATCGGTTAAAAAAAATTCCCGACTTAAAGATGTCGTTTATTGCGACTAAAAATACAACAAAATGTTACAAATATTTTTTTACTTAAAAAAGATACGTTAGTAAAACACAAAAAGAGTTATCTCTACTGAGATTTGAACTTGGGTATCAAAAAATTCAAACTTATATAAGAAAATGGACGCATGTAAAAAATACAAACATTAACAACCGGATTTGAACTTGCAGCAACATCACTCATTTCCAATCGTTCAACCGCCAAGCTGTTTACCTCGATAGCTAGTTCACTAAAATATAGGTTCTAATCAAATTGAAGATTGCTATGGCTACCTCAGTCTGCCATGGTTACCCTCTTGTTTATCTTTTGATCTGTCAATAATGCCAATTTATGTGTGCAGTTGAGAAAATGATTTTGGAAATTTAAAGCTCCTCCCCTTATCAGCTAGATTCAATAGCATGTTTCAACATAGCTAACAACCATCTACGATTTCTTGAAAACCACCTCTCAATTTTTTACACCATTCGATTAAGTAGTTTATGTTTGATACTGTAACATGAAATCTGACCCCCGGCAAAAGACAGTTGTAATGCAAGTACTGTACTGAATTGCGTGTTGTAATATTTTACTTCTTGAACTCACTAAATTAATTATATCTTTTGATAGAGTGAACCGATTTCGATGAAACAAAAACTAAGTTATACCTCAAGTTGTGTATAATTTTTGTATATAAACATTGTCTGCATTCAATTTGTAGATTTTACGTGATGCGTGCACAAACAAACATATAAACAGACAAACAGACAAACAGACAAACAGACAAACAGACAAACAGACAAAAATTTCAAAAATTATGGAAATGGGTTCTGTTAGTTATCCTTTAACACGCTGGCTATTTTTTTTTTTCAATTTCTTCAATGTACAAAAATTACTTTTCTACAGATTTATTATATGTATAGAAAAGATGCAGCGCGTTAGTTTAAAAGTTAAAATATTACTATTTTCATTAGACAAAAAATTATCAAAGTCAAACTATAATCAATTGAGTTGAATTCGATAAAAAGACAGTCTGTCAAACAGGTACCAATAGACCATCGCCCTTTAACTTAAAAGATTAAATTTCACAGAATAAGTTTAATAAAATCCTCAAGTAATTAATAATCCGTCTATGTAACATTAATTAAACTAGCAATCAAGTCGCAGCGACTACACTATCGATCTGAAAGACCTTAACTTTTGATATAAGGTCAGCTAGGTTTCGCTTAGTTGTAAAACGGTTTTATGTATCATAAATACGGCTTTAGTTAGTTTAAGTGCTCCCTAGACTATATGGCTAATCGAAAACCTTGCTTTACGTCCAACAAGATGTTAAGAACACTTCGAAATAACTTATGGCCTACAAAGGCTTTGTTACGAGTATTAAACTATAAATGTTTTAGTAACTTAATAGTTGTTTATTGAACCTAAGTGATGAATTTACTTAGTACATTTTAGTGTTTTAAGCGCTATCATTTGTTCATGATTCTTGTACATTAAGTAATAAGACTGTCTTTGAGATAAATATTAAAATAAGACTTTTATTAGCACACAAATCAAAAAATATGGTATCAAATAACAAAAGTTCTAATTCATTAAACAATCTGCTACACATTACAAATTAGACTCTAGTGAACATTAGCTAGCAAAAAAATAATATTATCACATAAATAGAAAGTTGTATTGAGCTTAAAAATAATTATAATTTCTGTCCAATACCAATACCAAATTACTGATTAAATATAAATGTAAGAAGGAAGCGACTTCATTGTTTATGTAGTACTACTTCTAAAGTAAAGTTAATAATCGATCATAAAATGAAATTTTCGAATTCGATCCAAAATTGCTGCAGGTATCTTATAACACTTGTAAAGATATATCGTCTGAATTGAGAACCTCCTTCTTTTAAAGTCGGTTAAAACCAAATTACCATTCTCTAAAATATTCCTACAACACAACTATTTGCGTAACCCCATTTATTTATTGCGCTTTTGTTTCTAGGAGCAATATCCGGTGTGATGCGCTGACTGCGATGCGCTGTGTAACGGCCTTTGTGGTGCTGGCCCTGCACCTAGCAGTCGCCAGCGCCGGGAAGTGTACAACGTGAGTATTTATTTTTGTTTATATTTTTATTATATGATTTTTTTTTTTTTTATTTAAATAATTGCGATACTCATACGGCTTAGGGTTCACAAGTGTTTAGGGACGCCGAATCGTAGAGACGATGGAAATCAATGGCGTGAATTTATGTATTAAAATTTGTAACATTTATGAAGTTAAAAAGTTCAAGTTGCCAATTATGTTTTAAATGAATGGACTAGCAAAGATATCATCTATCCAGATGTTCTTTCACAGTTTATCTAAATGTTACTACAATGTTATATATCGATACATTTACAATAAAACATCTGTGATAAGCATCAAAGTTTTAACGACTATTCGAAACTTTAACAACTTTTAACTCTGTAAAAACCTATTAAACTAAACTTTCATTACGGCATTCAAATGAAAAAACATATAAAAGGGTTTACTTGACCTTTCGTAAATGAAGTCCGTGTTTTAAATATAAAAAATACCTCAACACCAACGTTTCATTCGGGCACTGGGGCGAGGGGAGAGTGGGGAAAAGTGAAAACGTGTCAAGCGTCACGTGAGTAGTAAATACTGCACCTGTTAGCTCGAGTGCTTAGGCTGTGGGACACCGGGTTAATGGTGGGTTTTGTTTTTTTTAATGACTCGAGTTTTTCGTTCTGTTGATGATGGAACGTGGTTTGGAATTAGTATGTTTTGAAATTCTGTGTTTGTGATTAGTGTTTTTATATGACCAAGCATGAAAAATGTCATTAGTTAAATTTTCTCACATCCATATGTGGGAAAAGTACACTAATTTAATTTAAACTAAATATACTGTACGATTACAGTTAACCAGAATAGGACTGAAACGAAAATTGTTTTCAAGAAAATTTGTCCTATCGTCGACTCAGCAATGCAAAAAACCAACACTTACGATGAATCCATCGAAAGTGAAGCTAAAAAATAATAAACCAAAAAGCATGTAGTGCAGAAAGCAACTCTGCATTATATCCTCCGATAGCACTTAACGAAAAAAGTTCGCAGATAATACTTTTTCAAAAGATCGGACGTAAAACGACTTGCCTACAAAGGGGTCTCTAGGAGGGCTAATTTTATTCTGTAAAGTCATCGAGTTAATGACTTTTGAACCTGGTCGGTCAGGGGTCTCTTAATGATAAGGGGAATTGCTACAGCTGTGGAGAACCCTATAAAAAGGTAGTGGCTTATCAAAGGATGTCAGTTACAAAGAAGGTACGGAAGAAATATTTATTGATCCGATTTGACCCACATTCCTCAATTTTTCATTTTTCTAAATGAGCTGCAAAACAATTTTTATATATTTTGGAAATAACAAAAAAAAAGCTTTTCCTTAGTTCAAATAAAGAGAATTTCTTGATGGTGTCCCTATTACATATAATTAAGACATACTTTGACTGAAAAATCGGCAAAAATCTATAGCTTCACATGAGCTGTGACTTCACATTTTCCACAAAATATGAATTACTTATGTACCTTCCCACATAATTATAATCTTGTACAATATTCACAGATTTTGTATTTCCATTTAGTGAACAGTGACATGATACACACTGACACACAATACCAACATTCGGGTAACGATGTAATCTTTTTAATTAATTTAATGAGCTCAACTGTTCGTAACCGAGTATTGTGCAAATTAATCATAGGTTTTGTGTTTTATATTTTAATGAATGACGGCTGAGTGAAATACGATAGGAAGTATTTTGTTGGTTTGCATTTTGGTATTTTGAAATAATAAACAATTTTCGTAAATTGTTAATGTCATACTTGTTTTTGGCTTTCATCAGTACATTTTCAATCAAAAAATTCAGCATACTGTTGCGCAATAATAAGATATTTTACCATTGAATCAGATTTCAAACTATCAGTAAGTAGTGGTCTTGTTTTTAAGGGATAATGAGTAATTTGATAGCAGTGAATGATAGACAAGGCTATTATATCGAGAAATTTTAAGATAGTAAGAAATTATTGCTACCCAGTATTCTAACATAGTACTGTAGAAATACATGATCAATGTATCTACATCTTTGCAATGAAAGCACTACTGGCATATTCGATTATTTATCATTTTTTCCCCATTGAACTTAATTATACTTGTTACAGTCAGCGTTTCTTATGATTGATGGACATTTGCTAATGATTACGCTAAGAATACTTCGAGGATGCCGCCTTCTCATTATGTACCGAAATATCTGACAGTTATCTGGCTTATGAATGAGATTTTGGAACGAAACGTTTTTGTTTTATGAGCGGAAATTTTGCTGAATATGTACTAGTAGTATAGGTGCGTGTATCTTTTGTTTTAACTTGAGAAGACAGTGAAAATGACGTTAAATGAAGTGGAATCTATTCGGATATAAATATCGATTTAAAACGTTGACTGAAAATAGTAACTTTTTTCATTTCGCACTTTATATAAACTGCAGTTTTCAGGCACAAAAGATACGAAAAAGCCATTACTCCCATTAAAGGCAACACTGTTCAAGTATTCAGCGTCAAAGCGACTAAAAACATCACTCACTATCGCAAAAACACTTTTGCATCAGCCTGTAGAAATTCTGTTTGTCACTCGTTACACGGTGCGCCTCGACACACAAAATCAATTAATCATTTTCCGCCGCGCTAATAAAATT
Source organism: Autographa pulchrina (assembly GCA_905475315.1). Classification (NCBI taxonomy): domain Eukaryota; kingdom Metazoa; phylum Arthropoda; class Insecta; order Lepidoptera; family Noctuidae; genus Autographa; species Autographa pulchrina. The sequence goes on along the minus strand of FR997773.1, from coordinate 3,057,053 downwards.
TACTACTCCACGTCACTCTTGCTAAGGGCTTAGAAAACTCGATTTATTTTAGAAAGTCATCTATTTAATTGAGGCAACTTTGCAACTCCGTGAAAGGGGACGTTACGAAACGGGATTTGGAAAAGTTCTCCTATAAGTTTTTTATTGTTAACGACAATCCTTCTGGAAGGCTTTTTTGCTTCGGTTGTGGTTCGGGTTTAGCTTTGATGTAGGGGACGGTCGGTTAAGCGATGGCATTTTTAGGGGAATGCGAGCTCCTTTTTATTGTTAAAGATTTTCGGAAAAGTAAGCGTGTTTTTGGGGATCTTATTTTGTTCGTGTTCCGGGGTATATTCTTTGATTACAATTGATGCTTTTTATGGACTATGAGTGAATAATATTGGGCGTATTTTTCGGAAAAAATATGAGATACAGAAATATCTTTAATATAAAAATAGTATCAATATAATTTCTTGTGAAACTACTATGAATATAGAAGAAATAAGTTTTGAAAAGTCACACATAAAAAAAAAAGTTTAATCTAATCCTTATCCAAAACGTTTATTACAAAACTAATTTGTTTCTTAATTATAATTGACATGATTGTTTATTAATATCGCTTTTATCTTACGAAAATTGTGTGTCAATCAAAGACTACATCTTAATGAAAATAGAGAACAATTATTATCAACAAGAGTTGTAAATGAGATTTCGATATTAATTCTTAGTTTGATCAAGATTTCATCTGGAATTCATTAATTAAAGCTGTATTTAATGATCTGCTAAAATGCTTTAAATCAGAAATAGATTTTAATGTGGAACAAAATACAATCTATCGTTGTTTTATTCAAGTTTTCGAATATTAGGTATTCTTGGCATTTCGATGTCAGAGATACAAACACGAACAAATCTATTATCATTATTCTCAGAAATCTACGTACTAAATTTAGGTTCTGGGAAAATTGATATACCAGCAATGTTCTGGAAGGATTATTCGATGATATTCTAGTCTAGTGGCTTAGATACAGTAGGATCATAGAGTAATATATTACGTGGGATTTTAAACGCATGCAATAATAGTATAGTACCTATAGTTTTTGTAGTAAAGGCCACAGCATACATAATGATCTGTCATGTTAAAATAAAACGAATGAATGTCGTTAGTGAAGTGTTTCAGATTAAGTATATTTAATAGGTTAATAATAACGGTCTCAAAAACGGGAAAAAATGCTATTTAGACTTTTAAACTGTTTTTCTTTATTTGTTGTCAGTATGTATATACTCATACCTAACAATTGTATTAATAGCTATATTAATTTCATTCTTTCTAAATTAAACTTAAAAATACCTCCTGGTTTTAACAAAATCTGTATTGTAGTTTTTAAGATTCTGATACTTTAATAAACACAGACTGAATTAGGTCGGTATAGTTTAGTGTTAATCTTGGAAATATTCCATATTCTTTTATATAAATAATTATATCAAATTTTCATTTACAATTCATGACAACAGTGAGCCTTCTGTGTGAAACTTCCAGTGTATTTCGAAGTCTCCATAGTTTTAGTTGTATAATTTTGCAACTTGACTAATACTTTGAATAGAGTAGTCAGCCAAACAAAGGTCATCTAACGGGATGTGTGCTCTGGTACTGGCTATCATGCATGTAGATTATAAATTTACTGGAAATGTCATCTTACTAAATTGTTTGATATACCAGCAAGACTTTAGGGTATAGTTGGTATATGAGACATTATTAAACGTGATCTGAAAGATGCATTAAAAACTTTTTTTTTTTTTCTTTTCTTTATTCTGCTCTCCTATTCTTGTGGACAATGAATACTTTTAATTTCACACACACATTGAAATATTACTTCGAAAACAAGATTTATTGCTTTCGACTTTATATGTTTTACTAGCTGTGCCTGCGACTTCGTTCGCGTGGATGACGAAACTTATCAATGAGTTTTTAACCGCAAAATTAAGTTTGTTTTTTATTGTTTATACTTTTCCGGGATAAAAACTACCCAGTGTGGTGCCCAGGATAATAAAGAATAATTATACCAAGTTTCATCGTAATCGAATTGGTCGTTTTTGCGTGATACCTGAACAAACAGACAGACAGACAGACAAAAAATTTTTTTTTCACACTTTTCGGTTCGGTGTCTGTCTAGTAACACCCCCCGCCATTTATTTTTTCAATATTTTTAATGTACAGAATTTTCACTTCTAAAGATTTATTATAAGTATAGATATTACGCCACTAAGACATTTCAATTCATTACAGTATTAGTTAATAAAAATGCTACTTTGTTAATAATATAATAATATTCCAGGACAACTCACACACGGTTATCTGATCCCAAGCTAAGCAGAGCTTGTGTTATGGTAACCAGGCAACTGATAAACATACTTATATATTTCTAAATACATACATATTATAGATAAATTACACCCAGACAACCAGAACAAATGGTCGTGCTCATCACACAAACATTTGTCCTGGGTGGGAATCGAACCCACGACCTCCTGTATAGCAGTCAGGGTCACTAACCACTAGACCAACAGGCCCGTCAGATTATATACTGTTACATATTGAACAAGAATTTTACTTGCAAATAGTAATTCAAATTAATCTCTTAGATTTAATCAAACACGATAGGGCTTCAGTGATATTAAAGATGATTGTCTTGTATCACAGAAGGCAGCTAATCAAAACATCTTGAGGGCAACTAGATGCAAATCGTATGGAAATATAGGCATTGACCACTGTTGACACTAGTTTTGCACCTAAATTGGTTAGGATAGTTATAGGTCACTAAGTCAGCCTTAGTCAAGATTTTACTGCGATTTAGCTTTCTGTAAAAAGTAAATAGGTAAACATAGTTGGACATCAAAGAACTTGTGAAATCATAGATCATTATTATCCTAATCTTGGCATAGCTCTCACAGACTGTAAGTAGGTACCGAAGCACTCAATTTACAAATATCATACCTAGCCTAGTTGTTTTTTTTTTAATATTATTTAATTACTTATATAAACACTTATGTACTACTTTCTTTATTAAAAAAGCAATTTTTAGAGCTACACAATTTATAATGTTATAAAAATCAAGTAAATATTTATGCCTAATGTAACATCTTGCCACGACTTCCCTACAAACGAATAACTTTCAATTGTTTTCATCATTGAACCAGAAGTTTCCGGAATTTGTCACTTCCAGTATCTCTATATTCACGAACAAACCATTGCATTGGCTTATACTGGCTTTGACGCTCAATCCTTTGTTAGCCAACGTGTACCTAGATGTTAGTCAATGAAACAAAATTTGTTTGACTATCTAGCCTTGTCTAACTAGACGCCTATTTAATTGTCCTCGAGTTAGTTAGAAAGCCATCGCAATGTAACAGATATACATTTCCAGATATTTTTAAACGACGACAGTTTATAAGGGACATTACTTTATAAGGGGCGGGTTTTTCCAACACCAGATAATTTTAATTCGAGAAATAAAATTAATGTCTGACATATTTTGTATTAAAGAACTGTCAAAAATATAAATCTAAATATAAATAAGTCGAACTCCCAGATGGAGTTCAACTTATTTATATATGTTGGAGCAGTGAATATCATTGCACTAAATAAATACTTAAGTGTATTAAAATTTGATCTTAGTAAACATAATATATTATTGAAACAAATTTTAATGTTGTATTTCAAAATATAATAATTAAATTACTTTTGCGCACCAGATGAATACTTAGGTATACTAAAATTTTATCCTATTAAAAATTCGTTATTAAATAACAAACTTATTATTTCGGAGTCTCTCTGTATACAAGTAAAGAGTACATTTCAACAATATACTTATCAAGTTACTTTTGCGATTCAAGTTTATTTTTCAATATTAAACGTTTTATTTACTTTGATAATTATTAACTAAAGTGATCCTAGTTTCATTTAATATATACTGAATTTGATTTCAGTAAAAGTACCTAATCTGTAGCTGAAAACATTTTAACGAAATTGTATTTTCACTATCTTAAATGTTTGATTACTTTTCGTAAACCGTTTTATATTAATCGCTGTCAAATGATTAAACAAATTTATTTTCGTCTCAAAATAAACGTTGTCATTTTGATGTTAACAAAGAAACTTTAAAGCACATAATACTAACAAAGAAAAATGAATTCAAAATTAAATAAGACTTCCATGCTTTTTTTTATTTTAAATAAAGAAAGAATCATCAAAATCGGTTTACCCAGTCGAAAGCTGTGTGGCAACAAAACATAAACAACATTCAAATTGAGAACCTCCTCCTTTTTTGAAGTCGTTTAAAAAAGGATTAACATTTTAGAAAATACTCTAGAAACTTCTCAAGACAAGCAAAACCTAACCTAAATATCAATTCACCTCAGAAAGAAAATAAAACACGTAAAGGCATGTCAATGGGCTCTCGATGTAAAGCTTCAGGTCACTAGGCTCGGAAGCTAGCGAGGCGCCGGCACATGAATAATTTATTACCCCGTAATGAGCCGCAGGCAACTCTCCAGTCACACTACACGGAGAATCTATGGAAGAACTTCTCGCCCTTAATGATTTTACAAAAAAAAAGAAGTTTAGAATAGGAAGTTTCCTCGTTTAAGAACTTTGGAAGCGATTAGATTTAATGAGGTTTTGGTAATGACTAAATTTAAGTAGACTGTGCTAAGATATACAAAAATAACTTAGGTACTTTTTTAAGTTTTTGTGATAATTATTTTTTTATTCAGTTATGTGAAAAACAAATGAAGGAATTTACAAATCGCTATATAATTTCTTGATTCAAAATCTTATCCAAAATTCTACAAAGACTACTAAAACGACATCAACAAACTCCAAATTCCCCAATTTTGGATGTAATCGAACATTATTAATGTATTCGCCGGCAAATTGCCGAGTGTATCGGAAAGGAGTATCGTTCAATCAGTGAATATTGTGGATACGCCAGATGTTACCAACACGTGCTTGTTTCCATCCCTTTGTATGACCAATATATTTGTAGGTCGAATATTCCTAATATACAGGGTGTTCAGAAAGCTCAATACCTGATTCCATTAACGAAAAAATATTTGGAAAAAGTAAAAAAATATTATAATCTAATTTTTTGTTTCTCAAAAGTCGAGAGAGAGAGTTGGCGTTGTCACAGGTACCATTCAAATGATCAAACAAAAGGTCGCCAATAATACCAGTGAAATTGGTGTTGTAATTTTAGTTTTTAATCTCTTTACGGAATTTTGCGGCAAAAAATGGTAATTTCAAAAATAATTATTATTGTTACTATCATAAATATTCCAAATTTATTAATTGATTTGGGCACGTGATTGTGACACCTAAAACACATTTTCGGGTCTGACAGAGTATTCTTAACACCCTGTATGCCCTTTTGTATGACCAGTATATTTGTAGGTCGAATATTCCTAATACCACCAAATAATGTGCGTTTGTTAATATGGATGACAGCTGGAACAAGCGCGGCTGTATCGACTACATGTCATACGGGTGACCTGATAGGGGAGATATTAATTGAAAATGATTTAGAGCTATTTAATTATCAAGGATAGAGAAAATTAAATGTATGGGTTCCATCGTTCCGTCATTTGGATATGTTGTATTTAATTAAAGGACTTAGTTATTTTGGTACAAGTTGTAATGACTAACAAGATGAAATAGTGTTTTTGAGGAGTGCCTACATAGTAACGTTAATTAAACTTTAATTATTAAATTATGAGCAAGGTTTCCAAACTGAAGAAAATTTCAAGCTTATTGCGAAGTACCTAGCAAAAATGGAACTTCTTCAGAAGTTTGGTGCCACTACACTGTGTCACAAAGCAAGCCTGTAAGACAAAGAAAAAGAAAAGGTTCCTACAAAAAGTAAAGTGGATGTAACATTAAAAATAATATCAATAATAATTCCATTGAAGTCAATATTTCTATGTAAACATAATACCTTTTAGAAAAACTAAAGACTGGAACATAGTAACATTATTTAAGAGGTCCATTACCCTAAAACTATATATAACACTCTCCCAGGGTAAACTTAATCAAACCGCAATAGCCGAAAGCCAAACCTTTCATAACCCAAAGAAGGCTTTAAATATCCTTAGCAGTAGAATTTTCCTCTTTTTTTCTTTCGGAATATCACGTATGAGCCATTACCATTCCTATTTATTTGTAGGAGCGATTCAACCCGCGTCAAGTATCGATGGCAACAATGAAGTCACGAACGCACACCACTTTGCTGACATAGGACCTTAAATATATCTGCAAGATTGTTTTGTTCGAAAGGGGACATTGTGTTTTATAATCCAAGTGTTTTTACTCGAAATCGAACGAAAATGCTCTTTCTTCTTGTTTATTTTGATGATCTCAAAAACCTATATTATCTCGCCTGAAATATTTCCAAACACGAGGATTGGTATTTATAGTTAGATGTTTTCGAATAACATCTTGACGCGTTCTTTAGCTTTACCCACAACAAGCAAAGATTTATGACACATCATTTTTCAAATTAACTCCAAGGACCTTCAAAGATTACGTGGTCTCGAAAAAGGCTACACAATATTTCACACTTAGTCGTTACGTGTAAGCCTCAAAGGAACTTCACGAGCTCGTTGATACAAAGGCCAACAGAATCTTTAACACTAAACCCTAACTTGAAAGTTCAAGCCTACGTGATCAAAGGAAAATTTGCTTAGAACAAAAAGTCGAGTTTAGATTTTTTCGAATATAAAAATGGTCATTAAAAAGCTATCACTTTTGTTACGTCTAGCTTATACGGAGCTGAGAAACTGTGAAGCAATCTTTTCTAGAGCGATTCGTATCGATTGAGCCAACGGGCGTTGGCAAGTGTCCATTTGTGAGCCTTTTGTTATTCGAATTCGCTCCAAAAGTATATACATGCCGCCACATACAGTGTTTTTGTGGTTGAAGCCAGACAGGAGTCGACGTTTTTTGTAAACAGATATAAAGATTTTGCTCCATTTACGGTTGTTCTAGTTTTAATTTTATTTTTATTTCCGACCTTCATCGTTTTCGATAATAACGATTTTCTGGCAGTTGCCACTAATTACGTCGTGGCCGGTCACCTTACGGAAAGTAATTAATTTCGTTTGCACCGAAACGTGACTAGAATTCCGAAGAAGATTTTGGCAACATTGTTGACGTTTGCGTCGTGGTTTCCTTAATTATGTCATTCTGGCTGTTTTTGAGATGTGTCAGGTTATTTCCTGATGATTCGATCGGAATAACTAATTAATTTAAAGTAATGTATATTTTTTGACGACAGTATTTTTTGAGACCATGTTGACTACTCAAAACTCTCCACTATCGTATTTAATTTACCAAACGATGCTACATTATTTCAATCAAACCAGTAATTACATACAAAATAATAGCTAGTTAACTCACATTATATAGGTGTCATGTGAAATAAGACCAAGCAAAATACCAATTACAGAAAGGAAAGAGGGATCGTTTATTCGAGAAACTAAAACAAAAGTGAGCCTTCATAAAGCTTTGTCCACAGAGCGTCACACGTCTGCAAAGCGAGAGCACAAATAAACCAGCCAACTTGTCCCGGAAACCACAGTACACTAGTTCTGAAATAAGTTCCAGCCATAGGAGTTCGTTCTAACTTCGTTTCCTGACTTTGGATGTCATTTGACACGGTCTGCATAACACGTGTTAAATTGGATCGTTAACTCAAATTTCATAGTTTGTTTAAATGATTATTGAAACGTATATTGAAGGGTGGGCGTTTTAGGGTCGGTTCATCTCTGGCGGTGGGCGCGTCGCGTGTCGGGGCGGGCGGATGCCTGGTGGGGCGTTCGGCTTTTCACACTCAACTGATGTTGCGTTAGCGCGTCAGGTGTGGGGTTGGATGTCTCATTGCGTGTTTGTTTGTTCTGGCGTTGCGCGGCCGATGGTGCGCGGTGCGTTTCCGCCGGATATGAACCGACCCTTAGGGTGCTGTCTGTTTTTTTTTTTATTTTGTGTTTGACGTTCGATAAGTGCTACTGTGTAGCCTATATTGAATAAAGAATATTTGAATTTGAATTTGTATGACTTTTTTTTTTTAGAAAGATATTGATCCTTTAACTCAATGTTATAAGGTTGATTTTTGTTTAACCAATGTTATACATTAGGCTTAAAAAGTTTTGTTTCGAGCCTAACAAAAGTTTGATCCTGTTCCTGATTTGTAGTTGAACCTTCTTACTAGACATAACTTCATACGTATACAAGGCATTCTTTAGAGTAATGTGATAACATAAGTAAAAGTACACAAGTATCGCAGAACCGTTTGCTAAAACGTATGTGTAATAAAATAAATTGAGAGCTTTTTTATGAGTATTCCAATAATATTTTTTGATTCTTGATGGTATTTACTAAAAATCAAATTAAATAAAGTGAAATTGGTCTTATTTATGCAACTTTAAATATTTTAATCTCCATTTTGCAATGAATTCAATTTAGCTGTTCAAGATACTTCACACAATACTCTAGAGGTTTTACACAATGTTCTTGTCAGGAAAATATAATCATATCTGTAAATGTGAAGGCACATCTGACGTCGACGTATCGACCAACCCTTATCAAATGTAGACATTATGGAGCCATTCGTCTAGCAAATAAAAAAATGACTAGGAAGACAACACCATTTCTTTTGTAACCATATTTATTTGTAGTTCCTTTTCCCGTATTATGACGTTACGTAATGTTATGGAGTATCCAATGAAATGTTGTGTGCTCAATGAAGAAATATGATCGTTAAGATCGGATATGAAGATATGTCTATAAAAAGTAAAATATTTTGTGGTAATATAAACTGCCTCGTTGGACTAGTAGTTCTAAGCGCGAATGCTACGCTAGAGGTCTTGGGTTCGATTCCCAAGTCGACCAAGGTGTTATTGAGTTTTTCTATAAAATTCTCAGTAGCAGGTCGGAGTTTGGATTTGTGCCCGGTTAGTGGAAATAGGCTCGCCCCCTATTACATGGGACCTAAACATACCGGCGCACTGTGGATGTACATTGGTACACCTCTGCCTAACCCTTCGGGGATACAGGCGTGATGGTATGTTATGTTGTGTTATGTAATATAAATGAACTAAAAATGTAGGTCATGATCGAAATTTAGATAAAGGAGCAATTGAGAGTTTAGAACACTAAGCATTGCGATTAAGTCCATGATACAAGGCAAACAGCAATGAACATCAGCTCTGCATAGTTTAAAACTAACAAAACAGTATCAGGAAACTCAAATAGACGTAGGCGCGTTCTTGCACTCAAACAGGATGTAGCACGAACGGTTTCGTCAAACAAAATTCAGTATTCTGTGCACACGTAGGAAAATACAATAATTCGAACGTGTCCAACCGATTTGTCGCATTGCAGACTCTGGTTTGAAAATTTTCAATATTTCCCTACGCTTAGAATTGAATTTTGTTGACCTATGTTGTTCAATGTTTGACTTTTACGCCGATAGGAACTTACTGTTCCTAGTGGAACGAAAACGGATTCGGTCGGAATTTTATTTCGTTTTTGTTGATGAAAATTTGGCCCGTTGTCAAAATCAGATTATGGTTGGTTCTGTACACGAGATTTATTTCGGATAAGTTGAATAGAATAGGTTTTGTGAAGAATAGTCGGAAAAAGTTTTATACGAATGTTTTCGGAATATAATAAATATTTCGTGTGCAAAACTCAGTTACTTCGAAAATAGTTTTGTCAAGAACCTTGTCGCATATTTTATTATGCTGAAAATCTATGAAACAATTCCTTTATTTTCTCGTCATACTGAAGTACCGTATTTTCCATGCATATAATTTCCCAAAAAACGTACATAAATATCCAAAGATTAATTGAACTTTTTTTTTTTGCAGCGGGTTCTCGGTAGTGGCACCAGAGGTCGCAGTACCAGGAAAAACCACAGCTATCCTTGTGACGCTTCACGGAAGAGCTGGAGATGAGACGCTAGATCCTCTGAACGTTACCGTGAGACTTGAAACACAGGATGAAGATAATGACGTCAAACTACTGACTTCGGCCAGTCAAATGATTACAGGTAAGGTTACAAATCATTAATAATTAATTTATTGATCAGACAACTGTGGTCCTTGGATTATTAAATTCGTTTCATTTAAACTTATCCTTTTTTCCTTACTCGTTGTATTTTAAAAGTAGGTAAAAGGTATGGCTAAGAAAAACTTATTTACACAGCCGTTAAGAAATCTACCGTGTTTAAATGCTTTAATTAATAATTAGCTCTTTTAGTTAAATGATGTCTACCTACACAAACTATAACTCGCTTCTTAGTTCAACACATGAACTAAAAATCATAAAGAAGCACATTAATGAAAATTAATTCCACTCAAGTCTCAGAACTTGTTTTATTCATTATCTCATCCGTATGTATACGAAGCGTCGTTATTGTATCTCCGGTGCAATAATAAAGAGATTCTGAAAAGCTTTCAACGTTAAAAGTGCACTTTCTATAAAAAAGATAAGATTTATTATCAACTTCAAGTCTCAGCTCGGTATTTCTTAGTTCCGCTGTTTGAAGGATTGTTAAATAGTAAAAAATGCTTGACACAAATCTCTGTTGCTGTTTTGTTGAAAGAATAATGGAGTGAAGATCTCTTCGGAAACTTTCCTCGATTGCACTTTTTACTGTAATTTAATCCTTCATAATCTTTTTAGATTAAACTTATATCGTAAATATCTACTCAACTGGAAGATATTTTTTATACAGAATATCTGTAAACAGTTCAAGTACCTTATAAAATGTAAACAAACTACTTACGCACAGCTTACCTTGATTTGAAGGTAACAATAACATTATAACGTCCGCACAAGGCTTTTTATTGCTATATCGAAATGAAAATTGTCGTAAAATCTAATAATAAAATTGTAGGAAACGCTTTATAATATGATTTTGATGCTTCGATCCCTTAGAATCGTGTCCCAGATTCGATCAAGTTATTACTACCGTAGTAAAAATCTCATTTCGTTCGCCAGACGTTGCTATTGAAAACTCGACTTATTGCCAAATAGATATAAACTGTGCACAAAATTCACGTACCCGGAAATATTTTCCTTACAAGTGCCTTGATATTGATATTTGGCCAAATTGTTAGGTAGTTTGAGGCCGGCGGTGTATTTGCCTCGAAATACATAAGAGTATATCAAGGAAGTTATATGTTACAGACGGATGTAATACTGGTATCGTTAGTTGCCTTCATCTTTCTTATCAAACAGATACATGTGCTTATTTTTTTTTTTTTCGTCAGGGGAATGTTGTGATAAATGTAGTTATACTTTTCATCGTAAGCATTTTTATCTTAGTAAGTTATCATATAAAATTCCAAATTGATTATGTACTCGTAGCTTGTTTTATAAATTCCAAGAGAAATCTTTACTAAACTTCTTGACAATCTTTTGTCATGTAAACAACACCTTTTCATAAAACTCATTGCAAATCCGTGTCAATTTCCACAAGTTTCCGAACTCACTCATTTAAAGACCTCCATAAAATTTATCCCCCACATATAACAGTACCCACTTCACGTCGTAAACCCGTGTAATAATATCATCAACTAAAACTAAGTTTTAATACGAAAACTTTACAGGACCCGCATAAAACCATGTATCTTGAAGTATGAAAGTATGAAAAGAATGCAAGAATATTCTAGATATTTTTCTAGACTATTTTTGTAGTAAGTGAGTGCAGACTCGGGAAAGGATTCAGAATAAATATCAATTTACGATGTCTGAGGGAATCATAAAGACATTTCGAGTACTCCTGCGAACTTCAGCCATTTCACTATCATGAAATGGTTGTGCTCTTACTAAAGTTTGCCTTTTAGTGTCGTGTTTCGTATTCGTATTGTCGAGTTTAAATTCATTACTCAAATATCTTTCTTTTGGATATACTGTTAGGTACTGTTCTCTGTAGACTTTTGTGGTTTAGTGTTTTGTTGTATAAGTTTTGTGGATATTGAAGTGGGAAGTTAGCTAGAAATATATTTTTAGTGACATCTAGGTTTTGCTTTTATTTACATATAAACACCTAATTCCAAATTATCGTGGTTAGAGAGTAGTAGAGTACTACCAAAAATGAGTCTCCTCCCATATTCTCTAGTGTTTATTGGGCATCATCACTTCGAAGCGAAAAAAAAATACAGGAAATTTCGTTACATTTAAAAAAATTGAATGGAAAATAATTATTAACAGGTACCCTAAAACCTGTCTATTTGTCACTGTCGTCATATAAATGTGTAGGTACTCATATCATGTACATACATAATATATGAGAAAAACAATAAGGTGAACTCAATACAACACTAAACATTCTAGTATATTCTATACTACACGAATAAAGGCCTTACTTTATTCGCGTACCAGTTCCACTATTAAAACTATTTACTAACCAAACACCTGAAAGACTAAAAAGATGACATTTCAAACGCAAGCAGCATGAAATTAAACTTCAAGTGGCAACTTCGATAAGTAACGCAAGTTACAGTGAAACAATCCGGAGCACATTCATCTATGTCGAGATAATGTCGGTGTGACGTCACTTGGCTCACTGCAGTATGCTAGCTTTTATTGTCGTTACTTCAGAATAAAGTTCTGTTTCACAGCCTTCACAGCTTTCATAGTTAGCGGTGTAAACTGATTCAACTACGAGATGGATGTTTTTGCGTTATTTTTATGATGTTAATTTATATTATTTTAACAAACTCGATAGGTAATTTTTCAGCTTTACTAATCAAGTTTAACTTAATTATATTTATTTTTTGTGTATTTTAATTTGCTATTTTTAGGCTAGTTTTAATGTTGTATGCTCAATTACTTATGGAGTGCATTTGAGTGTATGATAACGACGGTGTGACGTCACTTGGCTCACTGCAGTATGCTAGCTTTTATTGTCGTTCAGAAGAGAATAAAGTTCTGTTTTACAGCTTTTATAGTTAGCGGTGAAAACAGATTCAACTACGTGTTGGATGTTTTCTGTTCGCTTTTTATTGTTATTGGGTTTTTTTTATATTTATTTTTATAAACTCTTTAGTTAATTTTACAGGTACCTATAAAAATCATGCTCCAAATTATGATAAGGTACACTTCTGATATTATTCTATGTGGTATTTGTAGGTTTTATTTTATTGTTTTCTAGTTGTTGGCTAAATATCTTGTTTTTACTTCACATGTAAATAAAGTCTTATTTTAATTTGTTAATTTTAAAGTAGTTATGCCCAGTAATTTAAACCTAAATCCATTTGAGCGTAATCTGGTTCAACTATTTTATTGTTATGTTGTTAGATTGTTGTTGGTGATATTTGTTCAATTTTTTTGGTCTTTGTTATTCTCATCTAGAATTCTAATTAATACCTATTTGTAGCTTTAGGAGGTTCATTAAAATGTTTCGTTTTCTACACAATAATTTATATTAATTACGAAGTATTGTAGAAGTTGCTAAAATTAAACAAACTTAAGTCTAAAACAAAACAAAAGTTAATTAAACTTAATTAAATTTAACTTTAAAAGCTTCGGTAACATAAATAATATCTTTAGATTTAAGATCTCAGACTTTAAGTTTAGATTAGATTAATGAAGTAGATTGGACACCTAACTACCCATTAGCAAGTAATGGATTTTCACCCCTTCTTTTACTTAGATCGAGTTAATTTATTGAATAAGGGTAGAAGTTAAAAGTTACTTACGATCTACGCCCTTTAACAGATTTTATAAGTAAGTAATTAAAAAGTTACGTATATCTTAGAATTCAAGTACCAAAAAATAAATTGAAGTAAATACTAAACTTAGTAATTCTAACGAAGATTTAACACCAAAAAAAATATATCTACGGTTAATTGAATTTACACGTTAATTTTACCATAGTAACTAAGGACAACTTATGTTTAATTAAAAAATATGTTACAAAAATACTGTAGAAACTTCTTTTAGGTATGTAGTTAACAAGTTGTTATTTTAATAATAATAATAATCATTTATTTCAGGCAATATAAAACAATGCAAAATTTTAGTGTCCTGTCAACTTTTTATTTATTTTTTTATTTATTAATTATTAATATTCATTTGTTCTGTTCTGATATGACATTATAATGGTTTTAGTAATATCTGTTAGTAGTGGTGCATAGTATGGTGCGTATCCTCAAAAAAAGTAAATTCGTTGTGCTTAATTTAATGGTAATCTGTGGAAATGTAGTGGATTGTACTTTAAGTTTTTTTTTTTCTTTTTGTATAACTTAATGTAATACATATTGTCCAATTATTGTTTGTTTTCCTAATAAAGTAAAATAAAATAAAGAAAATAGTACTTTCAGGTACTAAGTAAGTAAAAAAGAGACTGTCACTTCTTCTTTCGATTCATAACAGCAATAAAGACATCAAGGTTTATTAAACTCCCAACGGCTGATCATTTAAAAACCAGTAAGTCAGAAAATAACGAACCAAACTGACCCGAAACTTTTGAAAGAAAATTCGTTCCGAACTCAAATTATCAGTAAGCGTCCAATTGGTCCGTCATCAAACTGATTACGAACGCTTATCCTAATGCAGAAAGTTACGTCACAAGTTTACGAGTACAGTCACGAGCAAACATAATATGTAACCACTATAATACACATAGCGAAATTGTAACAAGAATAAAGCGAGTATTTTTTCAAGATAGTAAAAAATAATTATGGAGATAATTAACTGTTTTAAAATAATTTCTTTTTAACATTTTCAAAATACCAATATAGAATTGAGGAGAAAACAAAATAAATATTCTTACTTCTTAACCTTCGCACTGCATGTTTATAGTAATATTATATAACGGGAACTAGCGCGAACATGCATAAATACCTAATCATAAAATGCATAATCAGTATGCTTGCGACCATGGCTTGTGTAACCTGGTCGAAACGTTAAGCCATAGTAGGTATTTATGCATGTTCGCGCTTATTCCCGTTATATAATATTACTATAAACAATAAAAATACGCTTAGCGTATATTTTTGATCGTGAGTGTACATCTAAACTGGGGTCTCGTTGCAATTGGGTTAAATGTGCTCGCGTCCTTGCCATTTTATAAAGCAACGAGGGATCAACAATATACGTGACTTTCGTGGTCTGTTTACTTTAAAATATCGTATTGGTGGCTTTTGAGGTGAATAAAACGTTTGTATATGTACAAAACCATTTGCCTAAAATTTATAAAATTCTGTAAAATCAAGAAACTGCAGATTATCAAAGTAAAAATAACTATACATGTTTTTTTCATAAATAATTAAATACTTAAGTAAACAACCCTAAACATACTTCTACCAAACTCAAACTTCTACAATACTAAATTAATTTTTTTTTCTTGCTGTTTTAGTTATATTGCACATATTTCTAGCTTACGCACCTACATACAAAAGTACCTATATAGAAGACTGTATGTCCAAGTCTTAATATATTTAGTACATTCAAGCGCATTTTCTGAATTGAATTTGTTAGAAAAAATATAGTGAAGTGAAATATAATTAGAATTTGCAGTGCAATCTAGCAGCGGCTTGTTTGCCGGAGCCGAGCTTCCTTCTTCATTACGTCTGTCCTTTGCTAAAGAACCTACGAGAAGCCTTTTTACCTTCACGTTTTACAATATTGCTGTTTTCTTCCCACTTTATAAACTAGGTTAAAGAAGTAAAATTTTTATTTACTTAACGACTAACTCTTGAAAATATATTTTGTTTTGTATATAACAAGTATCTGAAAAATGTATTATTATATATAAAAAAGATAAGCACAAACGTAAAATAAATATAAAAGACCCTTGCTGTTCAGTGGGAAAGAAAGTAAAAGAAAGTCAGAAAAAGAAAATTTTAAATTTCTTCTGTGACAATAATTATGTATGTACTTATTATACATAATACACATACCTACATATGCTTAAAAATCTATGAAAAAGTAATCCTAAAGATCATCATCATCATCGTCGCCTAAACAATGTTCACTATTAAACAAAGGCCTCCCAATCCCCATAGCCAGCCGCATTAAAATTCATCGAAAATCGCCGACCATTAACGCAATTTAACTTCCAATCAAAATCGATAGCCGACAAAATAAAACAGCTCCTATCATTACGTTAAAGCTACCATCCCGGGAGACTTTGTAAATCAGTGTGTTAATAGCTCAAAGCGATTGGCAATCCCCTTCAAAGATATCGGATCGTGGTCTAATGAATCATGATTGCGGAGATAGTGCAAACGTATGGATGCTGGTATCGAGTGTAGTGATGAGGTGTATGTGCGGGTTCATTTTAGGCTGTTAGGTATTACGCTGTTCAGTAATGATGATGGTTGTAATGATGATGGTTGTAATGACTGTGAAGTATTTGTTACTGAACTTAACAGTATTACTAAGATTGCATTCGCATCAATCAACAGTACAAGTTCTGCTTACTTTGGGACCAGATAACCGTGTGTGAGTAGACCCAGGAATTAAATTATAATTAAAAAAATAACACATGGACGTTCTGGTACCCTTAGAAATAGTTACTGAACTAGGTGTATGTTATTATATACCTTATTAATGCAACGGTATTTAAAACAGGATACAATTATTTTTTTTTCAATATAACAAATTATAAATTGTCATTACAAGAAGCTCTATCTATATATTACAGCCAGAAAGAAAGATAACTCAGTTTTCAACCTAAGATGTCATTAGATACTGTATTCTCATTGCTCAATAATCAGCAAAGAATCCCTTATAATAACCCTTTTACCAGATACAAGATATAAGCTATAGAAACCGCCACAAACCCAATCCAAAATCAATACCGCTTCATATTCAACATCAGGTGTTAATGGTTCAAAGTGATTGCTAATTCCATCTCAAAGAAATCCTATTTGCCTTGCAGTCGTGTCTAACGAAGCGTGCTAGTGTCAGCTGCGCCGTCTCATCAGATCATACGGAAAAATTAGATCCGGTGCTATGGTAAAAAGAAAAAACCGGCTAAATGCGAGTCAGACTCGCGCACCGAGGGTTCCGTACAAACGTGTAGGTATATAAACAAGAGTTATGGTATTTTTATTGCTAAATGAAATCTTAGACCTTAGAAGTTTGATTTTTTCACAGCTTCAAGGGGAATATTTGATACCTCCACTAGTTAATGAGAAAAAAGGTCTTGACAGACAGACGGACAACAGAGTATAAGGGTTCCGTTTTTTTTTCATTTGAGGTACGGAACCCTAAAAATGGGATCCGGTACTATGGTAAAAGGGAAAAATTAGATCCATATGGTAAAAGGAAGACGCTCTTGTTAGTCGACTCGTTACCGGCACGGTTACAAGTAAATATCGGAGCGAGGGAATTTGTTAGTGCGACTGTGTTTGCTGTGACGTATGCACGGCTGTATTAGAAGGGAAATCGGTTTTCGATGAGGGTTTTTGGTTTATTGGTTTGTTGGATGGTTTGTATTTTTGTGGTTTTTAAAAGATTTAAGATGATTTCAAAATAAGGTTAAGTTGTGTCTTCAATAACAATGTTCAGAATTTGTATAGCAAGAACTTAATGTAGTGGTGTAGGTGAACATTTTCGTTTAGATTAATAAATTAAAATGAGGTCTAATAACATTCATTTATTGTTTTCTGTAATAAATAAGTAGTTAAGTATGTGCCTACAACTTGATATAATTTCTAAAAACTCTTTGTAATCTACAGTAATACTAGCTGTACCCGGTTGCTGTACCCGGTTGCTGCGTTGCAATGCAATTTTTTCTACTTAGCACCTGCCTACTACCTACCTAATACCACTTAGGGGTATGAACAAAAGATAGTAGCCGATTCTCAGACCTACTGAATATGCATATAAAATTTCATAAAAATCGGTCAAGCCGTTTCGGAGGAGTATGGTAACTAACATTGTGACACGAGAATTTTATATATAAAATAAAATAACCTAGCAAAAATACGCGGAAAGAATCTCCGACAAAGAAAACTGCATTACTAATTCACATCATCACTTCAAAACAAAATAAAAGTTTTCTCGTGCAATCCAATCGTTTCCTGTTCGCAATGCCTTTGAACATCTCGCTTGTTTATGCGTCTGAACAAAGCCAATCTCTGAAATTTCTATGCAAAGAACTTGCTCACAGAAATATTATACAGGGTGTTACCAAAAGGGTATATTAATGCAAAACGGGTGTAAAGGTGGTATATGATATTTTTGATTTTCGGTGACAAATAGTTTATACAAAAAACTGGATATTGGTTATTAAGTTAACTAATTTTGAGCTGAAACTCTGTAAACTGACTCTATTCTACTATCTACCAGACGTATTGTTCACCTCTTCTGGATAGATATACCCTTTTGGTAACACCCTGTATAATATTATCACAGTGACGAGAGAGTCGAAAATTTTCGTTGGCCGAATAAAGAATGGTAAGCAGCCAATTGAAAAATGTCCCTTTTATATTTCTATAAGCGTTCTATTTTGACACCCCCATGATTCTTTTGAAGATAAGTTCTGTAACTTTTAGGCCTACTTTTATTTTTAAATGGCATTTAAAAGCCACGATATTTTTGACCGTCTCTTTGTACTCGTTTAATTTTGGGGTTACTTGGAAATGATAAGTAACACTTTCTGACCAGTAAATAAAACTAATTCTTGAAAATATGGCCAGACGTATTTTCCAAAGAAGCTTCTCTTTTTATTTATCTTTAATTTTACTCTTGAAATAAAACTACTTATTTTTATGGATTATGTCGCAGTTTATTTTAGATTTTAGGTCCCGACTTTTCGACATTTATTACACACTAGCTGTGCCTGCGACTTCGTTCGCGTGGATGACGAAACTTATCAATGAGTTTTTAACCGCAAAATTAAGTTTGTTTTCCGGCATAAAAACTACCCAGTGTGGTGCCCAGGATAATAAAGAATTATTATACCAAGTTTCATCGTAATCGAACCGGTAGTTTTTGCGTGATACCTGAACAAACAGACAGACACACTTCTGGGTTCATTGTCGGTCTAGTAACACCCCCCGCCATTTATTTTTTTGATATTTTCAATGTACAGAATTTTCACTTCTACAGATTTATTATAAGTATAGATTTTCAACGAGTTTTCTAGGACAACATATTTAGTTTACTCCCAATTCACCAAACAATAGCAAAACGTGTATTATTAACTTCTATCAAAACTATTCAGCGCTCGTATAAAAACAAATGGCACTGAAAGGTAAATCGCAAATCCCGTTCTGTCTACTACGGTAAAAACTATACAACATCGACTATCCGGTAAATAAAATACGTTCCAAAAAGAACACCAATTTTCCGGCACATGGACAGATTTGCGTTGGAAGAAACTTGGCAGCCAATGTAGACTAAGAAACCTTATTTTTCACTTTGAAAAATGGCGCCTTTCCAACATCAATGTTCGAAATATTTTATTATTTTGAATGATGATATAATTTTACGTGCATCATAAAACAATTTAATGAAATGAACTTGGGTATTAAATATTACATTAGTGTATATTGAGATTATGCTGTGAAAAACACCTTACTGAGAATACAAAAAACCTGACGTAAATCTGTCACATGGTGTCGAAAGTACTACAAGACATTTTCGTTTTTCGTTCGATACTTCGTTTGTTTCGTTCGATTTGTTACTTCAGCCCATTTGAAGTGCATGCAATGAAGTATAAAATATTTAAGTGATAAATACGTGAATTGATAAATAGATAAAGGTTAAAACTTTAAAACATATTATGTTTTAAAATTTTCTCATAAAATGCAACCACAGTACGACATACATCACAGTGTGTTTTCATACTGAAAAAACCCTGTCTTACTTACATGTTTCTAGTAAAATATACATACGCTTCGTCCACTTTTATTCGCTTTTTTGCTTTTTGAAACTGAATATGTTCGGTTCGTTAACGGTTGCTATTTTTATCTATGCTGATATTTCTTTGTGAAGCGAAAATATTCGGAACTGGCCATTTTTATTTAAGGTTGCCTGGATATATTGCTGTAACGTCACACAAAATATACGAAACGATTTTTTTGTGATACTTTTGTGAGTATTTTACATTGTTTTGAAAAAGTTGGTATATACATTCAAAGTGGCTTACAGCATAAATCCAATATTCATGCAGTAAACAATCAACCATTTTCTTATTTTAATGACTTAAACATAATAATAGTATGGAAAACCTACGAAGGTTTTCTCAATTAATAAAATAGTGTTACGACTACACTACTACTATATTATTGCTCAAATTACTCACAACGTAAAAATAATATAGTCGTAAACCAAAAACCATATTATTCAATTTCATATAATACACAAGAACATTCCCATAGTAAAAACAGTGTTTTAATCCCAGCTCTTCAAAACACTGAGTTAATTTATCACGAACACAGTATTTTTTGTACAAACGTGGCAACCCTAGGCATGACAGCTACGCTAGTTTTCACTGCGGTTAGTTTCTTTTTTCATTGCCAGTTTCCAGTAAAAGTGCGGTCTGCAAACGTGTAATTTGGTTTCTCTTTGTAAATGCAATTTTAAATATTTTGTTTAATTAAAGTAAAAAGGATGTTTTTGTGTGGCTCTTTACCCTTGCAAATGCATACTTTAAATTGTATATTATTATTTCGTTTTTTAACTAACTTCACAACAATTTAACTATTTACGTGTTTACACTGTGTACGTAATACGTTCAAACATAAGTACTCTCGCGATATTCGGATTTTTTATTGATATAGCTTAAGTGTTTTCTTTTCTATAAAACATGTTTTATGTGTGTAGATGGCTAAAGAGAAACAGTTGAATTAAAAAACACTAAATAAAAAAAAAAAATACCACTGTAAAGCATTACCCCGTTATATAAAAACAAATGGCTTTTCCGGACCGTTAAATTCCTCTGCTCTAAAACAATTCCAAAAACACCGAATTCCTAAAAGTGCACTATAACACAGCGAACGCCACATTCACTGTCTATCACTGACACATAAAATTCGTCGTATATAGACCGCACCGGCACTGCGGATACAACACTCCCGCAGTTTTATCTGTTAAACAAACCGAGCTCCTGAATCAAGTTCCGTACATCAGGCGCTGATAAATCGTATGATTAATCCCTCAAACCCGTTCAAATGAAATTAAGTTTTATGTGCTACAGAATTAAGTTGAGTTTAGATTGTATTTTGTTGATTTGAAAGAACTGAAGGTGGTTTAGTTAGTTTTGTTTTTAAACTCGATACGGTATTGAGTATCATGGACTTTATCAAGTAACATAATATTGCAGTAGTATAAAATTATGAATACATTTTTAGTCAGTCTGATTAAATATGCAAGTAACAGAAAAATACGTTTGTTAAAATAGTCAACTATTTTACCGTAGTCTGAAGTATAATGATATCTTTATAATTTATAGAATGCATCAAATTAATCAGAATATTTTTGAGTACTGTCTGTAAATAAACCAAGAAATGCACAAAAATATAAAAAGTATTTTAAATTTCGAACAATATAAGCGCCATATTTAATCATTTTCGAAAATATTTACTCATTCGCTAAACAAAACAAATGAAGGAATACGATTTTCAGCCGCATTAGACGTAATGTTGTTTTCCTTATACAAGTGAAATCCCCAGAAACTGCTCGGATCACACTTGATCCCCGTCCAGTACTTGACTTCGAAACCGAAATTTAACTCGTGCAAAGTTTTAATTGAATTTACTTAACCAATAGATACTTTTCTAATTACTTGACGTAACTGATTTGGTCTGGTTCAGTGCCGCCGACACGTTGGGACGGGACAATACAGGTTTGTATAATTAAACAACACTTCTGAATTAATCTGGTTTAAGTTGGTTTGGGAAGTTTATCGAAATACCAATTTATGCTTCTCAGTAAAAGGACCTTTGCTTAAAGATATTCGGTATTGAAATTTTCACAATAAAAACAACAGCAATTGTTTAAAATACTTACTTATATTCTGACGACCTCCGTGGTCGAGTGGCGTACGCACCGGTTTCAAGGTGTCGCTAGCTCTGAGGTCCCGGGTTCGATCCCCGGACGGGTCAATGTAGAAACCAAAAATTTTCTACATTGCCTCGGGTCTGGGTGTTTGTGGTACCTTCGTTGCTTCTGAATTCCATAACACAAGTGCTTTAGCTACTTACTTTGGGTTCAGAGCAATGTATGTGATGTTGTCCGCATTTATTTATATTTATTTATTATTTATTCGTTTTATAAACAGTAATTATTTTGGAAGTAGTGAAAAAATACTCCGTATAATGTCTTAAGCATTAAAATAATCATTTTATATAAACGTCCATTTAGGAACATTAAATATCGATACGATTTCCCTAAAGGAATTCGATTTGATCGTAATGTAACTGTAATCAGACACTCCATTTTATCTTTAGATAAAAATGTTTAGCGTTAAATTATTTTTTTATATAAAAAATATTGAAGTCTCATTTAAGAAATCACGATCGTAAGCTTTTAGCTTTAATTTGAGTAAGTATTGAATTGTATTAAATATATTACTTGTAAGATATTTGATTGTTGATTTATGTGTGTCCTTTTTCAACCTAAAAATAATCAACTGAGAGTTTGATAAGATACATTTTATTGATAAAAACACTAACTTAGATTAGTGACTGTAAGACAATGTTTTAGCAATGATCTCTGCACAGTGATACGTGTGTCCTCGATGACATAAAATAAAGTCATGGATTTTTCTGTTTATAATCTACTAGCTGTGCCTGCGACTTCGTTCGCGTGGATGACGAAACTTACCAATGAGTTTTTAACCGCAAAATTAAGTTTGTTTTTTATTGTTTATACTTTTCCGGGATAAAAACTACCCAGTGTGGTGCCCAGGATAATAAAGAATAATTATACCAAGTTTCATCGCAATCAAACCGGTAGTTTTTGCGTGATACCTGAACAAACAGACAGACAGACAGACAACATTTTTTTTTCACTCTTTTGGTTTCGGTGTCGGTCTAGTAACACCCCCCGCCATTTATTTTTTTGATATTTTCAATATACAGAATTGTCACTTCTACAGATTTATTATAAGTATAGATTTGTGTGGTTTTGCTCATTTTCTTGAATTTTTAATTTTGTCGCAATAATAGAAAAAATCTCTAGCATAAACTTATGTTGTATCAGCATATCATTATCATAAAAAGACATAAACAAATCTTTAAGCCAAGCAATGAACATCCTCAAAAAACATTCTTAACTATCTTCCCGATTTCTTTCAAAACACGGCTTACAAGGAAAACAATTAGGACAAGTTCTGTTTTGCTTCGCTCCTTGCAAAACATTAGCTTCTTTGGTTTACGTGAGATTTTCCTGGTTTAGAAAATGAGCCATTATAGTGGTGTCTTATGTAAAGGTTACTTTGACAACCGATCCCTCAAATTCTTTAAATTTGTATTATGGATAAAACACCCTCTTCAAAGTCTCTCAAATAATCATATAATACATAATATAAATATATAATATTCAGGAACAACTCACACACGGTTATCTAATCCCAAGCTAAGCAGAGCTTGTGTTATGGTAACCAGACAACTGATAAACATACTTATATATTTCTAAATATATACATATCTATACATAGAATAAATCTGTAGAAAAGTCATTTTTGTACATTGAAGAAATTGAAAAAAAAAGTAGCCAGCGTGTTAAAGGATAACTAACAGAACCCATTTCCATCATTTTTGAAATTTTTGTCTGTTTGTCTGTTTGTCTGTTTGTTTGTGCACACATCACGTAAAATCTACGAATTCAATGCAGAAAATGTTTATATACAAAAATTATACACAACTTGAGGTATAACTTAGTTTTTGTTTCATCGAAATCGGTTCACTCTATCAAAAGATATGATTAATTTAGTGAGTTCAAGAAGTAAAATATTACAACACGCAATTCAGTGCAGTAATTGCATTACAACTCTCTTTTGCCGGGGGTCAGATTTTATGTTACAGTATCAAACATAAACTACTTAATCGAATGGTGTAAAAAATTGAGAGGTTGTTTTCAAGAAATCGTAGATGGTTGTTAGCTATGTTGAAACGTGCTATTGAATCTAGCTGATAAAGGGTGGAGCTTTAAATTTTCAAAATCATTTTCTCAACTGCACATATAAATTGGCATTATTGACAGATAAACAAGAGGGTAACCATGGCAGACTGAGGTAGCCATAGCAATCTTCAATTTGATTAGTACCTATATTTTAGTGAACTAGCTATCAAAGTAAACAGCTTGGCGGTTGAACTATTGGAAATGAGTGATCTTGCTGCAAGTTCAAATCCGGATGTTAATGTTCGTATTTTTTTTCATGCGTCCATTTTCTTACATAAGTTTGAATTTTTTGATACCCAAGTTCAAATCTCAGTAGAGATAACTCTTTTTGTGTTTTACTAACGTATCTTTTTTAAGTAAAAAAAAAATTGTAACATTAATTTGTTGTATTTTTAGTCGCAATAAACGACATCTTTACATAAGTCGTGAATTTTTTCTCAACCGATATATAAACTTACAATTATTTAGTGTTTGTATTTACTAATCTCTGTAGGTAAGTTTGTTCCTTCCATTGCTGATCATGGAGGAACAAACGTGCATGGCATATACCGTAAAGTGATTCAGGCGTAAATGTCCTGGCCATTTGCTTGGAAATTTACGCATTCGCTTCTGACTTGAAAACGTAAGCTTCCCCATAGATCACTTTATAGTTGGTTAAAAACTTTAATCCACTTTAAAACTACTTTTCCAACATAATGTGTAATGTTTTCTATTGGTCATCTATATTATATTCCATGGACAAGATCTTTTTGTATTTGTTATTTATTTTGACCAAAAACCCAATGATCTTTTATCACACAATCTTTAGTATGTACTACCTCTTTAATATTCTTTAAAAGGTAGCTTGCTTCTCATGTAGGTTTTTATGCGTACATGATGTTTTATTTTTGTGTTTAAATTTCCCGGAATTTACCGGAAGGTTGGGCCAAAACCCTAAATAAAATAAACTTTCTATCGCATTCTCTACATTTTAAAATATATACGTACCGTATTTAATGCTGCACCTTACACTTAATTAAGCGAATTGTACAGGATACAGCCTCTGACTTTAATCAGGGTAGAATGAGATTGTCCTTGGACAGCTATTACTTAATCTTTCCAAACAAATAATTTTAAACACAGTTTTGGTAATTCTGCCTCTGCGCCTCTCAAACCGTACGTCAACTTTTTGTAACTACTTCCTCTTTCAGTTTCATGGGTCTCATGTCAGTCACTGCCTATCTGATATCCACTCTCAATTTAACGGCGTAGTTCAATTTCGAGGTTTCGCACCAAAACCTCGCGCCCTGTAGTCTCACTAGGGACTACGGTACCAACGAGAACTATAGCATACAAAATGGACTAATTTGTTTTTATGGATTCGGTTTTTGGGTGCCTTTTGCCATTTACTGCCTAGAGCGACAGCTGCTTTCACTTTAACTCAGAGTTGGCGCTGCCAGTAGACTCAATACAAAAACATTGACCTTCAATTATTGTAACCAACTGCGTAAAGCACAAAAGAGAAAACATACTACATATATAAAAAAGAAGATAAAAGAGTCAGTTCAAAACTGCCCAAGGTAGACATATTTTGGACATTGACATCGAAAGCCACCATGAAGATGATAATTTTTTCTCACGGTTCTGGACTTGGAAGATAAATCTAAAATTTTTAAACAAAGTAGCATCAAAACCAATCCTTAAAATTTTTAGCGGTAAGCTAATTATATAATTATGACGATGGTACTTTTTTATTTTGAGAATTTATTCTAACAGCAACATTTGTAACAAAATTTACTCGGCAGTAGGCAGTTCGTGTTAGTGGCCCTCTATATCACAGTCAAATATTTATTCATAAAGATGAATGATAGGTATATAAGCGAACAACGTCGCGGGTACAGCTAGTTATACATAAAATACACCCAGACACAGAACAAATGATCGTGCTCATCACACAAAGTTTTGTCCTGGGTGGGAATCGAACCCACGACCACCGGCATAGCAGTCAGGGTCACTAACCACTAGACCAACAGGCCCGTCATTGCTAAATACTTCTGTATTGTCTTATGTTTGGTATTAAATTTTGTGTTCTCTTTTTTTGTCTTAATTTTGTTTCTTGTTTTTTGTTTGCCCAGCCTTTTTTTTTTAGACCTTCTTTTCAACTACCTAGATTTGCCTTCTAATGGCTCCTACACACAGTGCCGGCGGCAGTGCCGCCGGGCGAGCCGCCGCCGGCCAAGCCGTCGCGCGTCGTCACACAAACAAATGCCGGCGGCTCCTTTGTGCGGCTTTGAATGCCGCCGGGCGCACGGCGGCTTGGCCGGCGGCTCGCCCGGCGGCACTGCCGCCGGCACTGTGTGTAGGAGCCATAAGATTTCACTCTATCATTTACTCATACACTTATTACTTTTAAATCTTACGTGCTTAAGTTTAGAAAAATATAATTTACTTAAAACATTTAATTTACTTAAAAAATAAAATATTTGCGCTCAAATCATAAATCTTAAACCAGCGAACCTTATTCCACTCGTAAGCTGTTTGCAATCCCAATTTAAGCCGCGCTTTGGGTTAAATTTTGAAGCTGCATACAATTTAGCAAATTAGAGGCTTTAACGACTTCATCAGGACATCACGCACGATGAATAGGTTCATTTGAAATTCTGCACTGGTTTCCTCGATATTAATATTTCGTATTGTAGTAGTTCCATATCTGTTATTTATGGCCGTCTTGAATTTAGTTCGAGTGAAAACTATTAAGATTTTTACGAGCGTCAAACCAGAAATTCAATAAGTTGGTTCTGAAGATGCTTAAAAAACTTCCTGCCGTTTTGTAGTTTACTTTAGTCGTTAGTTGGTTAGTTACAGTAATTTTTTATACAAGCCAGCGTAGACAAGTGACATTGCGATAAGCTTTGACGATTATAGAATCCCCAAAAAGATTATCTCTTACGAAGATGGTATTTAAAAGTAAACATGTGACCACTTAGGAAACGTTTATTTTTACACGACTGCCCAAAAAGGAGTGTTATGTTTTCAGGGTTCATGTATGTATGTATGTATGTATGTATGTATGTATGTATGTATGTATGTATGTATGTATGTTTGTTTCTTTATTCCACCATAACTTCTAAAAGGCTTGACCGATTTCAATGTTTGTGGTATCATTAGAAGCTTTGAGTTATCCCGAGTGACATAGGCTATGTGGACATTAAAAAGTGGTCAAGTGTGAGTCGAAATCGCCTGCAAAGGGTTCCGAACGATATTTTTTTTTTGTGTTGTGTCATGTTTTTTTTTTGTTGTTCACTAAAAGGTATTAAATAAAAAAACTATAATTAAAAAAATTAAAAAACACGCCTGCCATGTCAAAAAAAAAATAAAAACAAGTCAAATATTTGCAGTCGGGGGACCTGTAATGAATTGTTCCAAGTAACCGACCCCGACTGCAAATATTTGACTTGTTTTTATTTTTTTTTTGACATGGCAGGCGTGTTTTTTAATTTTTTTAATTGCCGTAATACTGATACGAGGTTTACGACAACTACAAATTCAAGGTTTTCTTATTGCAAACAAAATAAATTATCGACTCGAATATTAAACATAGATAAAAGCATCAAACATGCAAAATTCCATTTGTCCTAACTAATTCTATTGTTGTATCCGAATCAAACAGCTCCATTTCATTATTGTTTTGCAGTACAAAAATAATTGGGGATGGAAAACACGCTTCTATTTTTTTGATAAACGTTTTGTGTCGAATAAATACTACCACTATATTTTGCATGCAGGTTTGAGTAGTATTTGATTATGCTCCATGCAGCCAACACTCAATTTATTAAAACACCCTTTGCTTTTCAAAACAGAAAAAAAACTCCTAGTTTTACTTCGTTTGGATTTTTTTTTCTATTATGTCTTTACTATATTAACGGCTCCGACTTTTTACACGACTGCCCAAAAAGGAGTGTTATGTTTTCAGGGTTCATGTATGTATGTATTTAGATATGTATTTAGATAATAAATTCGTTTGTAGACGCATTTATGGAATAAAATAATACCATGTAAAATAATATTGGTAGAATGCACGTGATATTCTAAAACAATGAACCAATTATGTTTTTATTTTTAATAAACTGGCGACCTCCGTGGTCTTTTGGCGTACACACGGGTTTTCAAGATGTCGCTTGCTCTGAGGTCCCGGGTTCGATCCCCGGACGGGACAATGTTGAAAATCACTTTTCTACATTGTCTCGGGTCTGAGTGTATAAAGGTACCTTCGTTGTCTCTGAATTCCATAACACAAGTGCTTTAGCTACTTAGTTTGGGTTCAGAGCAATGTATGTGATGTTGTCCATATTTATTTATTTGGATGGACTTTTAAACTAAGCCAAAATATTTTGTACATTGTAAACGATATGACAGTCATGCCCCTCACAAGGAAAGCCGATCATTAAAAACATATTTCACATCTACAAGAAAGCTTTACGTCACTTAAGGGGAAGGTGGAAGTAACAAAGTGATTTAATTATCTCTGCACCGGATTAGCGTCGCTTCTTTTGTTCCGACACTTAAGGGGATGACGCGACAACCTTCGAATAATTTAATGGAGATTTTGAAATTGTTTGGCGCCTATTCCGGGCTTCGGTATTGATTTAATGTAAAGCAGTTTTGTTTTATTCGTGATCGGAATATTAAGTTTCGTTTGTTTTGATGAGTGGGTTCGGGATGTAAGTGTTTTGAATTTCAAATAATTTCTATAGGTAGATGTTTATTTTGCCCACGATAGGTAGATATAATAAATAATAAAATATATAAAGAAAAGTAACAAAACTTTAAAAAAGAATTAGTTTTGTCTTGCAAAAACCAACTTACATTATACGAGCTATAATTAATAATAAATGCTAATTATTATTTTTTTCTTACTACCTGTTTTGTTTTATGTGTGTATTTTTTTTCATTGGCCAGAATATACAATCACGAACCCAATATAATAAATTATTTACTAAACAGTTCAGGATTTGATCTTAATAATGTACAAGTCTAATTCGGAATTCATGTCAAACGTCTAAAGATCTGCTCTTAACGTAGTTTAATGTACTCAACGAATGAGATCCGGTATTCCGGGTTCCGTTACTTACAATGCTAAGTGAATTGCGTTTCTGCAGACAACGGTGACCACTTTATGTTAAGTGTTGACCTTTTGGTTAAATGTGTGTATCTATATGTGTGTATGATGTGCTTAATGTGTGTGTTGGGGACGGAGCCAATACACTTATTGGCTTAGTCAATGTTGGACAAAAAAAGCACAGGTTTAATTATCCTTCTACCATATACCGCTACCACGCGTTTTTCGTTTTCCTATCTATACAAAAATGAAGTAAAAGCCTTGGTTCCACGTAAGCACTTCCTCGCAATTTTTTTTTTAAAGACATTTCCACGAATTGAAAATTATAGCAAGTACACGTATTAAATTACACGTATTTATGTAAAAAGGAGTTATTTTAGTGAGTAATTTTAAGATACAGCTCACTTGTTTAGTGTAGCTGCAATGAATGACAATAGGTTATGTGCCAGACGGGCGTAGCTCGAAGCGTGTATGAGTATGTGGCTATTGCTAACGAGACGCTGACGTCCTGCACCTATAGGTTCCGGATGGACGAGTGATAATAGGTCCGATGAATCTTGTACATGTAGCGTGGAAAGGAACGTTGCCGTGGAAATAAAACACCTATTTATTCTTGATAGCTGTTCAGGAGGCGGCTTCTTGACTATTTGAAGCTTGAAGGAATATTCGCGGGTGCCGATGACTACGATTAGTCCTGCGACCTCGTGCGCTTAGGTACCACGGAACTTTACCGACACGAGAGCCGCGAAACCGTCTCCTGTTTTGCATTTTATTTGCGAACATTTTTACTATAAGATTTACATGTTTCTATGTTTTTCTCGGTGTTTACAAATTAAACTATATTACATCTATATATTGATAGAAAGCCCTTTTTATGCCCTATCTGGATATGTAATTAGTTTTACTCAATTATAATTTAATAAAAAGTTATTACAGTTAGAAGTCAAAAAATCTGATTATTTAATGTAAACAAACTTTTGTTTTTACTATATCTCCGAAACTATTTAATATATTTTAATGAAACAAATTGTGATATAAAGGGGAGATATGGTACTAACTAGATATACTATTTTAATTATTACATATTCAGTATATAAGGGCTATTTACCTCGAAATGATACACCGTAAAAAAATAATGTTTATTTTATCACTCTTATCGCTAATACACAAACTATTAACATGAAATATTAATAACAAGTTAGGTTTAGACTAAAACTAGGTGCCTATGCAACATTTATATAATATTTTAACGTTTTAACTAAGAAAATTAGGGTTTAAAGGATCGTACTTACATTTTACATTTTAAACTGTTATCTGGACTGTTACATAGACACTGTTTACTTATAAATATCACAAATCACTATAATCTTTGTTTATATCACCTAAATAGGTGGATATGTATATAAAACTCACCTAATTTCATTACGCCTACACATGTGGGTAATTATATAAAAACATATTTAACAACTTTTATCACTATGTAAGTGGGTACACTTATAAAAACACTTTACAATATTTTTGGTGACGCTTTGTCGCGAACATTTCTCCCGCCGTGCGGCGTATCGACGACTCGGAGTAGGAGCCGCATCATGCCGGTGAGCGTCGTCTCGATGATCTCGTTCATTTTGGCAGGGGTATCAGCTTCTTCGTTGGACGTTTCAGCACGCCGCCGGCAGTGCGAACGTCGGCGGTGCGAATCTGACCGTCAGCTCCGGGATACACTGCTATTATACGGCCTCGCGGCCATGTGTTGCGGGGCATCTGGCCGTCGGCGATGAGGATAGGGTCACCGACCTGAAGTCCGGGGCCGCGCGCGTGCGGCTCCCGCCGGTGTTGCAGCTCGGGCAGGTATTCCCGCACCCAGCGACGCCAGAACATGTCGGCTAGTATTTGTGAGCGTCGCCAGTGTTTTCGGCTCTCCAAGTCCTCTTCATTGAACGTGCCGGGAACTGGTAGCCTTGCTGATCCTCCCAGTAAGAAGTGATTCGGTGTGATGGCCTCCTCGTCTTCACTCTCCACAGAGACGTGGGTCAGCGGCCTGCTGTTGACGGTGTACTCGGCCTCACACAATAACGTAGCCAATACTTCTTCGTACGGATGTTTTTCGTGTAGTATGGCGTTAGGGAGACGTGCGAGCTTTAGGTTGAAGCTCAACTCGTCTGTACTTGGTGACCAGATTATTCCTAGTATCTTCTCTATGTTTTCTTTATTTCCTAGGGTCACGGTTTCTTCTATATTTTGCTTAGGTTCAATTTCTTGTATTAACTCTTTGGAGTTTGACACCCATTTCCTGAGGTCAAATCGCGCTTGTGCGTGTATGTCTCGAACTGTCTTGATTATGCACGTGGCTTCTTCTATTGATTTGAAACTGTCTAGATAATCGTCCATGTAGTGATTTTCTGTTATCGCTTCCACTGCTTCCGGATATTTGTCGATGTGTCGTTTCGCGTTCCAGTTCTTGGCGAAGATAGCGGTACACGGTGAACTGGCTGCACCGAAGATGATTGACGTCATACGAAACTCTTCGGGTGCCCCCTCGCGCCGGTCCCCTCTCCACAGGTAGCGGAGAGCGTCTCTGTCTTCTCGCCTCACCTTCACCTGCATAAACATCTCCGCTATATCTCCGGAGACGGCGATGAGATGACGGCGGAAGCGCATCATCACGCCGGGTAATGACTGCAGTAAGTCTGGTCCTGTGAGTAGGAAGTCGTTGAGTGACCGTCCTCTCGTCTTGGCTGCGGCGTCATGCACTATTCGTAGTTTTTCAGGCTTCATGGGGTTGAAAACGTCGAAGTGAGGTAAATACCACGTCTTCCCTGGAGTGTTCGTCTTGGGAGCTCTCTCAGCGTATTCTTTCTGTATGAGAGAGTTCATCTGTTCGGTGTATCTGTCTTTTAGAGCAGGGTTGCGGTCGAGCTTCTTTTCTATTGAGATGAGCCTCTTGAGGGCTGTCTCGTAGCTATCTGGCATCTGTATGTCTTCGCTTCTCCATAGCAGCGATGTTTGTATGTGCCCATCTTCTAACTGTTCTGTATATCTGTTCAGAATGTCTTCAGCTTTCTTCTCGGGGTCGGAGTCTGGACGTCGAGGGTTGATGATCAGTGATTCTAATGCGAAGTATTCACGTAGCTGCGTTTCGAGGTTGTCATCGTTGGTCACCAGTTTGTTGACATAATGCACTTGTTGACCGAGTGTTCTTGTGTGCGCTCCGTGCAGGACCCAACCCAGCGTAGTTAGTGACGCTACTGGTTGGTGACTCGGTCCTCTTCTTATGTCGCTGGCCAGTAACAGGTGCCAGTTGTCTTGCCCGATGAGAATCTTCGGCGTGCCCGTGCTGTAGATCAACTGTTCCTTCAGGTTCATGAGATGTTCGCACTCTGCGATGTCCTCTTCTCTGACGGTTTGCGGCGTAAGATGAAGTTTGGGTATGGTGCGCGCTCTGAGTGGAACTGTCTTCTTGTCACAACCGACTAGCGTGACGGCGACTCTTCGTGATCGGGGGGTGTCGATAGTTGTATTTCCTATCGCTCCTATCTTCAGCGGGTCTATCTTTCCTTCTGCGCCGACTTGCTCTGCTATTTCCTCGTCGATGAGCGATACGGTTGATCCGTCGTCCAGAAGCGCGTGCGTGTGAACTTCTCCCGCCGGTCCGATAACTCGCACCGGTACTATCTTCAAATATGCCAAGTTGGGGAACGTGCGCGAGCTGGCTACTGTTTCAGGTGATTCCTTCCTGACGTCTTCTATTCTTGGCTTCTTGTCGTAGTGAAGGAGTCGATGATGCTTGGCGGTACATCCTTTCGTACCACATATCTTTGGCTTGCATGTATGTTCTCGATGTCTGTTTCGTAGACAGCGGAAGCACATCCCATGATTCTTCGCAAGCTCCCATCTCTTGTCATTGGAGGCTTCTTTAAATCTTGTGCAGTCAGATGCGTAGTGTCCCTCTTTGTCACAGATGCGGCACTTCGGGGCAGGTCTTTCTGTTGCTGTGTGAGTCCTCTGTATGTTGCGTCTTGCTGCCGTTGTTGTTGTTTCTGTTATGTTCTCTGGCGGTGCAAAGGCGCTGCAGAATCGGGCTTGTTCGGAAATGAAGTCGCTGAAGTAACTGAGATCAGGCATCGACTGGTGCTTCTCGGTGTATGTCTTGTACCAGTGCACACGTAGGGAGTTCGGCAGCTTCTCGGTCAGGGTTCTCAGCAGTTCTGCATTGATGAGATAGTGTTCTTTCTTCAGTGCACGTAGGGTTACAACTCCGCTTCTGACTCGGCTCGCGAACGTGCATATGTCTCTAGGGGTTTCACTGCAGCGTGGTAGTCCTCGTAGTCTTTCTGTCTCAGCTTGAGCTATTGAATCTGGACGGCCAAACTGCAGCTCCAGTTCCTTCATGATGTCATCTGGTCTAGCATGTCCGATGAGCTCCGAACTGACTGTGTCGAGTGCTCTTCCTCGCAGGCTCCTTCTCAGTCTTGCAGTATTCTCCACGTCGTTGAAGTATCCTCGCGTTGTTTCATATATGGCACGAAACGACAACCATTCTGTATGCGACCCACTGAAGTTGGGTAGCGTCATGATGACCTTGGACGCAGCGGGGTTGTGCGGCGTCCACTTTTCTTCATTATTTTTCTTATTGGCAAGCGAAGCGATGGCTGAGGTGAGCTCCGTTATGAACGGTTGGAGCGAATCACCTTCTCTATTTTCATTTTTCTTGATTGACGTGACGTCATTCTTCGTTACGGTTTCATTATTCTTCTCATCCACTTGGTTGGATGTCGGCGGTGCTTCTTGTTGGAGGTCCTCACTGTCTATATCCACAGGGGGAGGCGGTGGCGTGTTGCCCGTATGTCGGATGCCTCTCTCTGCGGCGTCGTCCTCCTTCGGCTGTGGTTCCGGTGCTTCTTCTAGCCAGGAACGCACATATTCATCGTTGGAGCCTCGCTCGTCCATATAATCGTCGTCCGATTCTTCCTCGGCCCTCTGAAGTGCTATCTGTGCGAGCTCCAACTTGACTTTCAATAACTCTTCACGAGCTTTTCTGATTTTTCTTGTCGATACCGTCGACGACGGCGGTCTTGTCTGTTCGGTACGGGCGTCACCCCGGGTAGTCATCGGTACTGCGCGGCGATCCGTTTTGTATGCTGTCTTCACTGTTCGGTCCGAGTCGTCTTCTATTGTGCGGGTACCCCTCCTGTCGCTCGACGGCGCTGTGGCTTGTGTCTGTTTCGAGGTCGTCGCAGGGGTTTCTTCTTGCCTCCTTGTAGGCGGAGGCCGTGGCGGCTCGGCTTCATCCATGGTAGACGGTGACCGTGGTGGTAGTTGATGGCGGACAGCAGGCGCGCTGTGTTCTCCGCTGACATCGACTGTCCATGCTTCAGGCGCTCTTCCTTGCGATCTTGTAACCGGCATGCTTGAAACGATGTCTTCACTTAGTTAACGGTCTTCAATCTTGATATTATCACACGTATATCCGGCTCGAAGGACCAGCGGATGTGCCAGACGGGCGTAGCTCGAAGCGTGTATGAGTATGTGGCTATTGCTAACGAGACGCTGACGTCCTGCACCTATAGGTTCCGGATGGACGAGTGATAATAGGTCCGATGAATCTTGTACATGTAGCGTGGAAAGGAACGTTGCCGTGGAAATAAAACACCTATTTATTCTTGATAGCTGTTCAGGAGGCGGCTTCTTGACTATTTGAAGCTTGAAGGAATATTCGCGGGTGCCGATGACTACGATTAGTCCTGCGACCTCGTGCGCTTAGGTACCACGGAACTTTACCGACACGAGAGCCGCGAAACCGTCTCCTGTTTTGCATTTTATTTGCGAACATTTTTACTATAAGATTTACATGTTTCTATGTTTTTCTCGGTGTTTACAAATTAAACTATATTACATCTATATATTGATAGAAAGCCCTTTTTATGCCCTATCTGGATATGTAATTAGTTTTACTCAATTATAATTTAATAAAAAGTTATTACAGTTAGAAGTCAAAAAATCTGATTATTTAATGTAAACAAACTTTTGTTTTTACTATATCTCCGAAACTATTTAATATATTTTAATGAAACAAATTGTGATATAAAGGGGAGATATGGTACTAACTAGATATACTATTTTAATTATTACATATTCAGTATATAAGGGCTATTTACCTCGAAATGATACACCGTAAAAAAATAATGTTTATTTTATCACTCTTATCGCTAATACACAAACTATTAACATGAAATATTAATAACAAGTTAGGTTTAGACTAAAACTAGGTGCCTATGCAACATTTATATAATATTTTAACGTTTTAACTAAGAAAATTAGGGTTTAAAGGATCGTACTTACATTTTACATTTTAAACTGTTATCTGGACTGTTACATAGACACTGTTTACTTATAAATATCACAAATCACTATAATCTTTGTTTATATCACCTAAATAGGTGGATATGTATATAAAACTCACCTAATTTCATTACGCCTACACATGTGGGTAATTATATAAAAACATATTTAACAACTTTTATCATTATGTAAGTGGGTACACTTATAAAAACACTTTACAATATTTTTGGTGACGCTTTGTCGCGAACAGGTTATTCAAATATTAAGTAATAACATATCCACTGGTGACTGCAATTTACGTGCAGACTCGTATTATGATCTACACAACACAATTAAAATCTACATTTTATATCTATACCTATGTATAAAGTACCCAGGTTGTTTTTTAGACCGTATAATAAAGGTTGACTTAAACGTTAGCTTTAAGTTCCCAATCTTAATTCCGAATTTCCTTAAGATAAGCCTGTAAGAACATAATCCTACTAAGACGCAATTAAAAGTTTTATCAAGTTTGATATTTTGAACATTTCTGACCTGCGCTCTTACCATGAACTCTTCAGGCAGGACTGTTGCCTTTGTAGAAGCGAGACGCCGCTATACGCAGTGTAGAGCGCTGTCTTGCTTCCACCATGGCTACAGTCATGTTTTAAAAGGTCATGGTATAGGCATATTGGGATGGGTAATGTAAGGTATGTTACGAAAACGGATGGTCTTGTAACTAAGGAGGTCGAATAACATATTTTGCATAAAGCATAGCTAATGGGATTAGGTAATATTTTATTGCATGTAAAAGCATTGTTAGGTCTTAGTAACAAAATAAATTAGGCACGAGTAATCATGTATATTGTTATGTATAATTTAATGAAGAATTATAACAATGTTTATATAACAAAAGTAACTGTGTCTACAACAAAGACGGCAAAACACTTTTCTTTGTGCAATTAGATACTCCCTTGTATATTTATTTTGTATACTGGGATAAGACCATGTTACAAGTATCGAGAGAAGATATTATTTTCCCAGCCCGGTAATAGTCACGCCTTTTCGGGAAAGATAAATTTAAGGAAATGTTTTTTCCTGTTTGCGTACGTGTACCGAATATACCTATTTGCCTGAAAGATAATAAGATACCAAAAAAGGCTGAGTATGAGAAAAAATAAACAAGTTATTGTTTTTAGTGACGCGTTGTCTGTCCCTGCGTTACGTCACGTGACAATGTTTTATGGTGATACTTTGTTCACTGGCTACGTAGAATGTATTTATGTAAGTATGAGGTGTTTTCTGAAGCCA
The DNA here is from genome assembly GCA_905475315.1 of Autographa pulchrina. Lineage (NCBI taxonomy): Eukaryota > Metazoa > Arthropoda > Insecta > Lepidoptera > Noctuidae > Autographa > Autographa pulchrina. Next base: position 3,020,205 of record FR997773.1, on the reverse strand, counting down.
AAATGCCTGTTATTCAATTGACTGTAGATCAAAGCTACAATTATGTAGAACACAAAATATGGCCCTAAAACTAACTGAAAATATATAAATTATGAAATAAACGAGTAATTAAATTCCACAGACAATAATACCGAATTTCGTTTAAATAATAAATTTCTAAGTCAAGAATTTTTCTGTATCAAATATCCGACATCAAACTTTCGGACCTATAGTTAAAAATTCCTAACGACATAACTTTTGTCAAAGAGAACATTTTTACTAGAAGAAAAACCAGCAATAAAACCAGAAAAATCCAAAATTCACGTACAAAGAAAACATTCAAACTCACAAGAAATAAATACTTTAAATCCTTGTATAGAAGTCAGGAATTCTCGTATCGCTTTCCGCCCCAGTGATTTCGTGTAAGACGGCTAAATACGGTTTACCTCCGAACTCCTAAGGGATTCGGGCTCTTTGTATCTTTACAAATTGGTCGGTTAATACCGTTGTCAGTACGTGGTTTTAATTCGTAGAGGGATTTAGTTTCTTAATTAGAACAGGTTTCGCTGTAGAGCTTTATGTGGTAATATGTGAGTAATACTGGTAATTTATTGCAGCTATTTCACGTGGATTTCGGCGGTGAAATGGCTTTAAATTGATGCGCTGTAGAACGTTTTGATTGAATTAGTCTGCGATTTTAGAAGTGGGGATTTTCATGATTGGTTTTAAGGACAGATTTAAATTATACCAAATACGTTTGCTCATTTAAAATATGTTATGAAGATCATCATAGAATTGAGACACATAAACAGTTTTAAATTTTCAGGTTTGAATGGACATTTTCGCGAGTCTATTAAATAATCCAGATATAATATTTACTATGCATGTATAAATGTAGTATTATTGAGAATATCCCGATAATACTTTATTATTACATGCTAAGAAAATTCAGCTCTTCAAAACACATAAATTATTTAATGTGAGGTCAAAATCGTTATTTCTAAAATAAGCCCTACAAAACTGTCTTTCCAATCTGTTTTAAACCAAAAAACACCATATACCAAACTAAAAAGCTTCCTATGAATTAAAGGTCAAGGTCAGATAGAGGACGGTAGTCATTAATCTTCGTTCGTCCCTTACAAGTGGACTTTTGAGGACGCTATACGTTCTGATAAGAACTTTTTTGATACTCCAAAAATATCTATTGTGTATCTCTTTTTAGTTTTTGAGTGTACGAAATGGTATTGGGAACGAAAATTGGGTAGTCGGTTGTTAGTCATTGGATTGTTTTTTTATTCCTTGCATTTTTTTGGTCTATGTACAGATAGCCGGAAAAGGACAAAAAATTATGGTGCATTTGTGTCTTGATTAATGTTATACCGAAATAAAAACACCTACAAAAATACATTTTTATAATTATAATAATAATATTCCGGGACAACTCACACACGGTTATCTGATCCCAAGCTAAGCAGAGCTTGTGTTATGGTAACCAGACAACTGATAAACATACTTATATAATATTTCTAAATACATGACATACATACTATAGATAAATTACACCCAAACACAGAACAAATGATCGTGCTCATCACACAAAGATTTGTCCTGAGAGGGAATCGAACCCACGACCTCCGGTATAGCAGTCAGGGTCACTAACCACTAGACCAACAGGCCCGTCAATACATGTAAAAGGTCAAGATTTGACTCCAAATTTAATTTAGCCTATTAATAGAATTGTTTACATACACTAAAACTCAATAAATCCAAGGAGCAAAAACAAACAAGTGAAATAAGCAATATCCTTCAATTAAATCTCGTAAATCATTTATCAAACTAAAGTAATATCGTTAACTTTAATTAAGTGTAGAGTCAATAGTCGAGAATACTTCGATGTAATGATGAAAGGTTTTTCTCAGAAATAACTCTCGTAGATATTCCATTTATTTGAGTTTTGAGAAAACAGTTAATAATGTAAAATATCAAAAAGTGATAAATGTGAGTTGCAGTTATAGATAATCTCTCAAAATGATCGAATTCTGTAGTATGTATGACGTAATTTTTATTAAATGCTAATAATCTTCTTCTTCTTGTCAAGTCAAAGGTCCAACTTTCATATTATATCTGACCAATCAGATGCCTCTTGGATGGCTTGGTTGCTGGCCTTTATCATGTCCTGGAGAGTGCAAGTAGTAAGACTAATAATACCAGCCTATAAACGGCCTACAGCTGGGCACAGGCGTCTTCCCATATCTAATCGAGAGGGCACAAATTAATTATGTATATTTATTGTCCAACATTTCCAATGAAAGATTATATATCTCATCTATAATAGAAGTATCAAAACACGATTTAAATTGGTTGCTAAAATATTACGAAATACAAAAAAGATGGTGAATTGTAAAATCCATTATTTTCAAGTCAGTCCGAAAATATGGCTCTGTCCAAAAAATACTACGGAACATTTAATACATAAACTTTATTTTTGGAATTGCAATGTTCAACATTTCTCATAGTAGTCGGTACAAGATCATTACGTTATGTTTTTACAAAATAATAATGGTGGAAGTAAGGGGTTCTTTTCCTTTGTAATGAAGGTAATAATGCCATTTGTATGCCGGATGTTTGAAGGAACGATTGTGAATAAAATGATGGCAAAAGAAATGAAACTTTTGGAGTAGCAGTAGATTTATATTTGGGTCATGGTTTTGGATATTTCTAATTGATGATGATTATGAACTTCTTTATCTTTTCACATGTAGAGACATAAATGGAGGTAATATTAATGAAAAATAAACAATTTTTTACCTTTTTTTTTTATTAGCCTACATAAGATCCCACTGCTGGGCAAAGGCTTGCCCTTCCGTCCTCCAAACCTGACAACTATTTCTTCGGAATCGACACTTTTTTGAAACTTATCCAAAACTCTTTTTCTTTTCACTAGTATCAAGTTGAATCAATGGTCAATAAGGTTCAAAATGCCAAAGCTTGCACCAAATACTTCCGTACAAATGTAAACTGTTAACAAACAGGATAAAGTTCCACTATTGAAAATATTTTAACTCGAAAGAGCATGTGAACGAATCAAACTCAGAATATCAGCTAGTTATAAATAATTGGATGTCTTGTTACGAAGTTTAGAATCCAGTCACTTGAAAGGATCGATTATAGGTTTATTTACCGTTTGAAAGAAGTTATTTTTGAAGACTTGAAAGGAAAACGCTGTCTTATGAAGACATTTTGTCGCATAGGTTTTGGAAACATAATATACAATTATACATTTTTAACATGCTGAAGTAAAGAATATTATGAAATGATTGAATAAAGATAGAAGATGAAAGTTTAATTATAAAAAGGGATACTAAATGAAAACGTAAGAAAATAACAAATATGTCAATTAAATTAATTTCACAAACAAGAAGTTTATAGAACAGTAATATTCTTCCCAAAAAAAAACTTATTTCAATAAATCACAGAACTTTCTTTTTTATTTTAAGTTTAGTTATCACAATGAAATATAACAAAAGCGCAGGTAAGTTCAGTGAGTCGGAACCGGAACATTCTACGGGCGCGTCGTAGCACACGTAGTGACCGTAGCACGTGTAGACACCTACGGCGTAGCGTAGCGCACTGGAATATTTATTTTCTGAATAGATTTACGCTATAAAGCGGGTTAATGCGTTTAGTTTGTTTTTATTTTTGCTGATATTTGCTTAGATCGGAAAATGTTAAAGCTGGTAGAGGTATTTTATAAAATAATTCAATTAGTTTTTTATTAGAAGGTGTTTAATAAACGCTAATCGAGTGAGTATTTTCTTATCTTACTATAACGTTGCTGAACTTATTGAGCGGAATTGATACGTTAATTTAGTAATGTTAGTTTTTCAGGTTATTGGAACGTATTCTTTTAAACAATACATAGCTTACAAATGTATGTCTTTACTAGCTGTTCCTGCGACTTCGTTCGCGTGGATGACGAAACTTATCAATGAGTTTTTAACCGCAAAATAAGGTTTGTTTTTTATTGTTTATACTTTTCCGGGATAAAAACTACCCAGTGTGGTGCCCAGGATAATAAAGAATAATTATACCAAGTTTCATCGTAATCGAACCGGTAGTTTTTGCGTGATACCTGAACAAACAGACAGACAAAAATTTTTTTTTCACACTTTTCGGTTCGCTGTCTGTCTAGTAACACCCCCCCGCCATTTATTTTTTCGATATTTTCAATGTACAGAATTTTCACTTCTACAGATTTATTATAAGTATAGATTAAATTTAATTAAAATAATAGGAGGAATTGAAACTGTCAACATACCAACAAACATTTGTACTTCTACCATTATATTCGTACACAATGTGCAGCCAGCATTTCCAATATAAATTTTAATAAAACCTCCATGTTTCTGAATGGCTCTCAACTTCTCAGTAACAGCTTTCGAGTCAATGGCACAAAAGTTTGAGCAGCAATGACCACAATTTCCTCGCGACACACGAACGAAGTTGCACGCTTATAAGTCCGCTTCAGAAAGCTATTATTGGCAACATCGTGCGTTAAATTGAAATACTTCACTTGTGTACGGTTTCAGAGGTTTTCTAAGCGTTGATAAGGTTGCGGTGCTAGTTTATTGGTTTTGGTCTTTATACAAGAATTCGTTGATATAAAATGATAGTCAATAATGCGTGGTACATATTTTATTTATGCACTGTAGATAGACATAATTGATAGCCGGTTTCTGTCTTGATAGTGAAGTGCAACAATATCAAAAGCAATTGCCAAAAGTTTGAGGATTTTCTCTCTCTCTTATTTTAAGTTAGAGTCCTAAAAATTCTGGTCAAAGTTAGGCGGCTAACGGAAAGATAGATAGTAGTAAAACAAAGAAGCATAGAAATGCGAAACTACAATAATAAAAAACTTTTTCCACGGAATGATGGGAAGCGGCTCAAGATAGAAAAACCTGGTAACAATTGAACGGCCTTTGCCCAGCAAGAAAAAACATCATAAAGATTGTAAAAAAGGAGAAACCTCGAAAACTTTGCAGAATACGCTGGTTTTTTCTTATATTTAATTTGGTGTCACCTAAGCATGAATCTAATGAGGAAGCCCTTAGTTCTGTAACTAATTCTGAACACGCAACGTCCTGAAAGTATCATACCTGTAACGTAGGACATAGAATACTAACTTTGTATAAATACGTGACTATGTTGTGTTATCTACGAAAAGTTGTATTATTTGTTATGTTTGGCATTATGTAAATGATTATTAGGTTCGAAATAGAGATACCCAAATATATGGTAAGAACTATGTAATAGGTATATGAAAAATTGTCAGAATTATTTTTTCTTGACAAATGAAGTTTTTAATTGGCTTTTGGTGAAAATAAAATAAAACGTCGTTCTGTCGGCAAAATTAGTTTTTTTTTAATATTTTTAGCTTATCTAAAATACTCATAGCGTCAAAAATTAAGACTGAAGTGATCTTTGTAGTTATATCAAAAGTAAAATACACTCAATAAAATTTTCAATTTAGAACCATGAAACAAAATAACCAGAAAAAGAAGTCCAAGTCCAAATAAACGTACTTCAAAATAAACTATCTCCCCTACCTGCTACTACAAAACAAAACTAAACCCAATTGAAAAGAAAGCATAAAAATTCCTTTGAAACTCTCTCAAAGGCGACCGGGACTTTCTCGAACTTATTCGATATAATAACTCTTACCTTTTAATAGTGTCTAGTTCATTTAAGTGTTCGGTTAAGGAGAGCTGTGAATTTTCCTCGACTTCCATTTGGAGATCTTCCAAAAGCTTTTATAGCTGTGATCGAACTCGCTTTAAATGCTGTGCGAGTGCTTTTTATTATTGTGTTTTAGATATTGCTTGAGATTAAGAAGTAAAAAGTTTTAGATGGGTAGTAATTTGAGCTTTACACTGTTAGGTACCAAACGACTGCGTAAGATTAGTGAAAGTATAGCTGTTGAAATCAGTATACCTGATAAAGGTCATTTATTATATAGGTTAAAAGAAAGAAACGGCTATTGTAGCAGAAATTAACATCCAATAAAAATTATACGTCTAATTTGTTTGTGTGTGTGATAGTATGTATGTTACCGCATCACGTGAAAATGCCTCAACGGATATTTATGAAATTTTGCATTCAGGTACTTCATAGTTTAGATTAACATATAAGATGTTTAGTCTCTTGCTAACTCCCTGTGAAGTAATCTACTATTTCCTAAAAGCCATGCAGACAGAGTCGCGTCGAAAATAAAACCTCCCAAAAATACATCTATCATATTTTGAAATAAAATAAACACCCAGATACTAAACACAACAACATATTACGTCATCATCCCACACACGAATGTTCCCGACTCATATTAATGACTGTCAGAAGCACAACAAAAACTTGATCACTTATATCATAGCTGATATAACATACAACATACATACATATAACATACATGTGATGCGTACGAACTTTGTAAATGCCCTGTCATACACACGCGGCCCGTGATTATCGCAAATGAGTCCTTTTGTTTCGTTAATTTGTGTTTTTATTTGACGTTTTAATTGTTGCATGAATGTTTTTTAAATCCGATACTGGGTTGTTGGATTTTATTTGGATAGATAACAGTAGCATTCAAGTACTTTTATATCTTTAGAGATGAATGACAGCGTGATATCCAAAATGTGTTGTTGGACAATCACTCCATCTTAAATACTGATTGATATTCTGCCTGAAAGTTGACTACATTCACAGTTTGAAATCTTACATACAATAACCAAAAAAATTACTTATATGTCTTATCTGACTAAGATATTATTATACATAAATTTGCTTTACAGTTAAGTATTGCTTAAAGCCTGACGTACTAAGTCATTCATTGTACTTTATTTCGTACTCTTGTACATAAAATATGAACAAATTCCTTAAACCTATCTATACTTATAATAAATGTGTAGAAGTGAAAATTCTGTACATTGAAAATATCAAAAAAATAAATGGCGGGGGGTGTTACTAGACCGACACCGAACCCAAAAGTGTGAAAAAAAAAATTTTTGTCTGTCTGTCTGTCTGTTTGTTCAGGTATCACGCAAAAACTACCAGTTCGATTACGATGAAACTTGGTATAATTATTCTTTATTATCCTGGGCACAACACTGGGTAGTTTTTATCCCGGAAAAAAACAAACTTAATTTTGCGGTTAAAAACTCATTGATAAGTCGCAGGCACAGCTAGTTTCTAATAAATTTTCTTTTGTTACAGGTTACGGCATAATCCCCCTAAAGATCCCGTCATCACCAGCAACGCACTGCACGCTACACACTACCGTCGGTTGTGTCGGTAATGATGAGTGCACGGCGAAGAGCCACAGCATCATCCGGCTGCTGGGGCCCGTGAGGGATGTCATTGTGAGACCAGCTCGGCACCATTATAGACCTGGGGAGACAAGTGAGTACACTTCATATTTTTCTTGTAATTAAGTTCATGTACATGTGGTGGTGTGCAAATGTTGAACCAAATGATAAATGTGGAAAAAGCAACAGACATGGAGACTTGAAAATAGGTAGGTATAATAATATGTTACAATGAAGTTAAATAAATATTTATGCTAATTTTTTTGACCTAATGAGAAAAGTCAAAATTAAAATGACAAACATGGGTAAGGAGACAGGACTTAGCCAGTTCAAAAACATTTAAAAAGGAATTAATTTATTGACTTTCATTTATAAATATGGAGAACAAATATGTATAATAAACATTATTGGGTTTGAAATGTTGAAATGTCTACAAAATTATCTATCAGATACATAACATTAACGATAATTATAGAACCCTAAATATGAAAATGGTATACTCATAATAATTCGACATAAAAAAAACTTTACAACAAACTTTTATTACACGTTCATTTCGCCAAAAAATCTCTCATTACATATTCATATTTAAATAAACATAAAATTCGTTAAAACTCGTAAATTCTTTCCCTGAATTCCAATTCAGAATTTTCCTTTTCAAATACACGTCCATAATACTTCAGACATTTTTCCTCCATAAAACAGACAGTACAAATGAGTTTTGTTTTATTTTAAAGTTTACAGCCCATAAAATGGCGCCAGAAACTCGGACGGTCGTTCCGAATTTAATGGAATTAACGTTTAGCTTGTACCGATAAACCTTTAAAACTTGAACATGTAATAATAATAATAATATTATCTTTTCATTTTCTCTCCTGTTTTCCTCGTAGTTAAAGAATATTTAGGCGGTGTGAGCAAACGAGAAACATTGTGTGAATTGCAGTATACCCATCTGTGATCGATCACATAATTTTATTATGACACCATAATGCAAGCAAAAACTATTATTTATTTTCTTGGGATCAAACTTTACCTCATATCAAGTTTCATCAAAATCTGTTTAGCGGTTTAACCGTGAAATCTTTTGCCATATAGAGTTACTTTCGCAATTATAATATTAGTATACTAGCTGTATGTATGTATGCGTTGCAATGCAATTTTTTCTACCTAGCACCTGCCTACTACCTATCTACTACCGCTTAGTAGGGGTATGAGAAATAGATAGTAGCCGATTCTCAGACCTACTGAATATGCATATAAAATTTCATAAAAATCGGTCAAGCCGTTTCGGAGGAGTATGGTAACTAACATTGTGACACGAGAATTTTATATATAAGATATAATTAAGTTTACTTAAGCTACTAAAAAAGTTAGGCTACATTTTACAAACCGAAATAAACTATAGAATAAATTTTCATAAACCCTAATTGGCTAAATAGCCGTATGTAATTCCCTCGCATGGGTTTATTTTTGGTATTATAATTCAACGAAATTAAAAGTGGCGCTGGTCCTAATTAGGTGACCTTAATAATTTAATTATTTTAACGAGGAGGTCGTAAAATCCAGTGCAATAAGAGTAAAAAGGTAAACGAGGCTTAGAATGGCCGGAAAGGTCTAACAAAATATTATTGGGAACCTTTTACTGAGATCGTATTTAAATTATGAAGTGTTACGTATACAATTTTCTTTTTGTAAGAATGAAACAGAATCATCCGTCGTTATAGCTCTTTCCCTCCCACACAGGAAAACAAAAAAAAAATCGATCTTAATTTTGTATAATATGTAGGTTTTAAATACCAACTAAATCGTTGTATTTACTTTTAGAACTAAACCAAGCTAAATGAATGAACTGGGCTATAAGCCTAAGTTAGGCACAACGTTTAGTCATTAGTACCTTGCATTCAGACTAAGCTGGTCTATTTATCCGGCCCGTTGGTTGGCTAAGACTGACCTACGATTGGCTATTCAAAGTACTCACTCAAGTACTTAAGCTGTTTAGCTAGTAGTGGTGGGATTTAGGAGCTGATCGAATCTGAAGGCCTAAATAAGTGACATTTCTTAAATCGTTGTTCATAGAAAAATGTTAGATTATTTATTTCCAAATACGTGGGGCTTGCGTATCATCGTTTTACGATCATTAAACCCAGGTTTACTATAGATAATATTTTGCACTGTTACTCACTTTTATCAGGAAATTACTTAGAATGTTAAGTGTAATACCTCATCTAACACTGTATTCTATGAAAAGGTATGTACTTGATGCACTATTGATACAACCGAAGAGCCCCTGACAGAACCAAATCTTGCATTCGAAATCGTGGAATATTTGTGTATTTACAACTGAATATACGCTTCAATTTTTACTATTCGTGTATGGACATGCACTGATAAGATTCACTTGAAATGGAAACCAGTCATTTAATATTTGTTTCTTGTTGTATTTTAGTTTTAAGTCTTTATAGTTTACCATGAAGTCGCAGCTAGAAGTAGTCAGTAGTAGGAGTTACACAGACTGCTTCAAGCAATTCGTGTGTATGCTGCCTTAGATACTTAGATGTATTATTATTTATTTTAAGCCTGAACTGTCCCACTGCAGGGCAAAGGCCTCCCTTCCTTCTTTCCACAGGTCTCTATTATTTGCTACTTGTTGCCACTCCTTTTTGTATATGTCTAGTTCATCCCTCCATCTCCGCCTGGGTCTTCCACGCGGCCTTAGTCTATTAGGAACCCAATTTGTAGAGGCTTTCGCCCACGGTCCTTCTGACATTCGGCACACGTGTCCGGCCCAGTCCCATTTCAATTTGGTAGCCTTCAGGGCCACGTCCGCTATTTGAGTCTTGAAACGCAGTAGGGAGTTCCTTACATGATCCGTGAGCCGAACTCCGAGGATGCTGCGCTCCATAGCACGTTGGCAAACACCGATGTACAACACTTAGATGTACCTAGATATAAATGTTGACGTAAGCTATATTACCGTTGACATAGATACCAGTGTTATCTTCCTAATTAAGGAAAGCTCATTACATAGGAAATGCTTGAACGTTGTATATCCTCATTATAAGCGGACATTTTTGGATGATTTTCCTTGTTATGTTTCCTCAAGATTTAAACATGATAACATGACAAGCTAAGCTTATTATATATATACGTATGAAGTATATTATTACACTGGTATTGTGAGAATATTTATTTATATATCTATAAGTAGTACATGTAATTATTGTTTCCTTAAAAATAGATACCTAAACTAGCTAGAAATAATTTACAGAATTTAATCAAATATGACACGGACAAGGATTTTCTCGACCTCTAATTATTCAGAAATGGACTACTAAAGCAATACACAGTTATTGAGCACACAAAATGTAGCTTTAGTATTTAACTGGATATTCAAAATCCACCCTATTCAAATCAGAATTCACATTTATCAACAAGAATCAGAATAGGGTAACAAAACTGTATAAACAACAAGAACGGTTCAAAAAACATATTGATGTAATAGTTAAAAGTAACAAATATAATTACTTAAACAAGTTTCCCGGTATTGATAATATCTATATTTTATACCAGTTATTTTATAGCAATAAATAAATATTCATTCAAAATCTACCATATTAATCCAACGCACATTATTCACATTTATCAACACGAATTAGAATAGGAAAACCTAAAAAGGTATGTTCTAGAAACATATTGAGGTAATAGTTAAAACTAACTAATATACTAAAACCAATATCCCGGTGTCAATATTAACCTAAGGGTGCGTCCACATCTGACGAACGAGAATTACACGAGCAGCTCGCGAGCATTTGGCGGACGGCGTTTTTAACACTAATGCGTTCGCGGCATGCTCGCGAACAGCTCGCGAGCGGCACGCGAACGGCTCGCGAGCGGCACGCGAACGGCTCGCGAGCGGCACGCGAACGGCTCGCGAGCAGCTCGCGAGCTGCTCGTTCGTCAGATGTGGATGCACCCTACCGGTTATTTTTTTTGTATAAAAATTAATCTATAATCCCCATCATGAAATTATCCAACTCAAAATATTCCACATTTGTCGACATGAATTAGTATAGCCAAACAAAACACGGTGCAATACAAGTGCTGTCCTAGAAACATATTGATGACTAACTAATATATTATGCTAAAACAAACTTCCTGGTATCGGTATGTAAAATCACAGCTGAAGCGTTCGGGTACATCGAATGTTTTAGTTCAGTGTTCATCCGTGCATCCGTACATCTATTGCATATGTTTGTCGAGTTATTGAGTAAGCTAACTAAACTAGTGCTTATTATAGAACTTTGGAAGTACAACATGGCTGATTAAAGGAGTAATATATAAATATAGATTGTAATAAACCGTCTTATGTCTATTGGGGTTATGTCTAATAGTCACAAAAGAATTTTCGTTAGTTAAAAACCATTATTTTACAATTTATTTACATATAAATTATATTTACATATAATTTATGCATTGAATGCACAACTTTTTGCCTTAAGCAAATTATTGGTGACTAAATTAATAACCAAATATCAATTAAATACCAGAGCCACAAAAATAGCCACTAAGACTTCAAATATTGTTTGATACAATATTTAGTAATTAATATTTCAGTAAAAACAGTATCAAAATTATTTACAATGCCTCTCCAAGAGACTACATAATAATATATTATATACCTAAAGATAAAATCTTACACAACTTTGATGTCCAAAATTTACTCTTAGTGAAAAGATTCCACTAACACGCACAGAATATTCACTACAATTTAACAGCTCCATAAATTACCATTAGCAGCAGAAATTATTCCCTCGTCGCACTTCACACTTACCTGTCAAAATTTCCGAAACTTCCAACTTTGGTCGCACTATAGTGACGTCAGCACCAGTGTTTTCTGAGGCACAAACAACCGTCCATTCAGCCAGGCAAAACATTGATTCAGAATTTTGTGTGTCAACATTGGCAAACTTTGGTTCGCAACTTTAACAGGCAAAGTTTCAGGTTTTACTTCGAATAATTAATTAGAAATTCTCCATGCGTTGCACGTGTATTCGATGACCCAGAAATTGTGTCTTTAATATTAAATTTTGGTAAGAACCGTCATTATTCAAATGGTGGTTATGGTAACCAGTCTACCTCTCTCACTGCTTAGTGATCTACTGCCAAGTGAGTCATAAAAAAAATTATAATTAAAAAAAATAAATGAGACCTGTAATGAATTGTTCCAAGTAACCGACCCCGACTGCAAATATTTGACTTGTTTTTAATTTTTTTTGACATGGCAGGAGTGTTTTTTATTTTTTTTAATTATATTTTTTTATTTAATACCTTTTAGTGAACAACAAAAAAACATAACAACACAAAAAAAAATATCGTTCGGAACCCTTTGCAGGCGATTTCGACTCACACTTGACCATTTTTTAATGTCCACTATAGCCTATGTCACTCGGGATATATAGTCAAATAAATAAGCAATAATTATAATATTAAATGCAAGCTTTGAATTTTGCTTTCTTCATCATAAGTAAGCAGTATATTAGCGTACATCTGAACAACGCATAAAGTTTTACCGCAGATATTTCAACAGAAAATTCTTCCACTCAATTTTCGCTCGAACAAAATTAAATAACCTCTTTTCACTACTTTATGAACGAGGCACTCTATAGGTAATACAATCAAAGTTATAAACGGTTTTATTCAATTATTTAGTTTCGTTTCACAGCACATTGTTACTATCGCGTTAAAGTTAGCTAAGACTTCTTAAACTCATTCTCTCGACAAGTATTTGTTGAAGTAATATAGTTTCCTGAAGATTTTTTCTGTCGTCAGCTACTTACTGAAATAAGTAGAGGGCTATTTTTGTTATTGTGATAAGAAAAAAATCGATCGGACATTTTAAACCTATACCTACTTACCCTTACCGATTCTTTCATTGAATCATGTCATCATTATTTTTAACACTTATGTAAATAAAAATCAAATGCCAGATGAACTCGTCGTGATTGTTAGGACAAGAATGTATGAGATTATTGCTTCGAGAAAGTCGGTACAGTACTGCAACGAAATATTAACTACACATTTTTTTTATATATTCCGGCACATCCCACACACAGCTATCTGATCCCAAGCTATGCAGAGCTTGTGTTAAGGTCCAGACAACTGATAAACATACTTATATATTTCTAAATACATTAGATTATATATTTCTAATTACATTATAGATAAATTACACCCAGACAAAGAACAAATGATCGTGATCATCTCACAAAGATTTGTCCTGGGTGAGAATCGAACCAACGACCTCCGGTATACCAGTCAAGGACACTAACCACTAGACCAACAGTCATAGTTTCTTACTGTATTTCTAAAATTATGTTCACTTTGAAATTCCACAACTCAAGTACACAACAGCACAATCAACAAATCGCGTGACAAAACAACATCTACCAACACGTTTGGTGTCTCAACAAATTTTATCTTCCCCAAAGGCGTTATCTCTGTAATTACTGGTCTAAAAGCTTCGAATTAATGGAGTGAAGACAGATTGTTAGTTAGATCTGCGGCTGGTAGCAGTGACACCAAAATGGAGGCTTTACCTAACCCTCTTATCCAGCACTGCACTTGGAAGCCGGGTTAGCTTGCTTGTTATCTTAAGACTTAGGAAAGATACGTTTACTACATAGTGCATCTCTATTTGGAGTTGATGGAGTAAATAAGTCAAGAGTTGTATGCATCTCTATTGCGTTGGAGTCCGCCCCTAAGATGACCCACTGACCAGTTAATGAAATGGAACAGTAAAAGTTCATTGATCTTGTATATTTTATAGTCTTTGCATTTTTATAAATTTGAAATTTCTTATTCTTTAGAAATTTTAAGGGACTACTGACTTATCAGAGTTTCAAATCTTTAGGAAAATTAGTTTATTTTATGCAACTTATATAATATTGTGTACTGCTAAGCAAATGTCTCCTTCATCTAACTCAGATCAGATGGGGGAAAACTGTCTGACCTAGTTTAGATAATAATATTAAGTATATCAAATATAATATCATTACTATCATTACTTCAAGATCTAAAAGAAAGCATTGAAGCTATGATGAAACAGTAACATGCCGCTTTTAACATATCATAAAAGTACAACAAGGCAAACACATTAGCCATAACAAAAACTACTCCTAGCTAAATTGTATCCTACAAATACTATCATCACCTAGATAATAGAACAACAAAAGAAATGAAAGAAACACTCAGCACCACACGGCACAGCATAAACGTTTTGACGCTTCATAACATCACACAGATGTAGCAAGCAATTTACTTCATTAATGACTTATCGTAAAAGTTTATGTGTATAAAAACATAATGGCCGACCCGACTGTATCGAATATTTGTTTGTTTTATTTTGTTGGACGTTCTCGTAATCAATTAAATTGAGAGACTAATTGTATTGTAGATTCGTTTTGTTTTCAGATGCGATGGAAAAGTGTTTTGGTCGTGGATTTTTATTAATGCCCTGAAGTATGAATATAAACTTTCATTAACTGATTATCCTTTGTTGTTTAATACTGTTTTTGAAGTGAAAACTTCTTTAGCGGCGTTGTACACTTTTTTGTAATGGGTAAAAAATGTTAAACTCGCGTCAGGACACGAGACCTGCTTGTCGATTCTGTAAAATTCACACAACAACTCGCAACTCACTTCACTCTCACACTCACTTCTAATCTGACCTTCCGTGCTATTCTGTAACATTATTTTCATGTCGCGACAGCGGAATCCGCGGTGAGATGTCAAATACGTATTCTCGAATTTGAATTCTAAATCAAGACCAATTGGGTTCACTTTTGAAGTGAGCTTTATTGTCACTTCACTGTCACTTCACTTTCACCTGTCACCGAAATTATTAACAGAATAGACACACTGATCGAAAATTCATAAGACGAAAACTATTTTAGCGGCGTTGTACACTTTTTTTGTAATGGGTAAAAAATGTTAAACTCGCGTCAGGACACGTGACCTGATCGAAAATTCGTAAGACGGATGGAGAGTAGACAGCATTCCAAAATATCAAAAATGCACAACGTTAATATTTAAATTTTTCACTTCTGCCGGCACTCCCGGAGTGCAACCCGTCGTTTTTTTTTTTCAAATACTTACATAATGGATATAATATTTAGTATAAATAAATAATAAATAAATGCGGACAACATCACATACATCGTACTGAACCCAAAGTAAGTTGCTAAAGCACTTGTGTTATGGAATTCAGATACAACGAAGGTACCACAAACACCCAGACCCGAGACGATGTAGAAATGTGATTTTCTACATTGACCCGTCCGGGGATCGAACCCGGGACCTCAGAGCTAGAGCGACACCTTGAAACCGGTGCGTACGCCACTCGACCGCGGAGGTTGTCATAATAGTATCTATAGTTGCTTTATTATTCAGCTCAATGACTATACACAAAAAACTAAACTAAATACATTTACATTAAGGTAAAATTGATCAATTAGAATCTTCAAATTACAACACTTTACCCAGTAGTGTTGGACAAGATGGAAACAATTAATCTCGATAATGAATCTTAACCTTTGGACATAAAGTTCAAAATGTTACTACTCATGGAAGGTCGGGTACCTAAGTCATTAATTTTTCCTTAACTTTGATACTTTACGAGCTTGTTTTATGTTACTGTGACCCTAAAACTTGCTTCAAATTAAGCGAACCCCAAATTAATGATGAACGATATTGTTTCAAGTAAAGGTTTTCTATAGTAACATTAATTAGAAGTTTTTCTGCAAATTACGATTCTAATGAATTAGTTATTTTTCAGTTTTTGTGTGTAACAGTTAATGTAAATTTCCAGGTATTGAAATTTATTTCGGAGGTTATTAACAATTAGAATATCATAATACTTGTCGTTATATTTGTATTTGAGATACATTATATTTTAACGATCCCTTAATTTACAAACAAAAAAATATTTTTACAATAAAATAAGATAAATTTTCATCTAGAGAGAACCAAAAATATTTGCGTTATTCATCTACCTTTATTAGCTTATATCCTAAGTGTAAATTATTTAAGTGCTACTTATAAAGTGTATACTTGAAATAAAAGTCCATTAAACTATTCATGTCCTAGCTACATAAAAATAACAATACTATATTTAACCAAACACACAATGTAAATAATCATTTTCACGCATCTCAGTTTCGTAGTAAATACCCGATGACAATGCCGTTTTGTTCGGCCATTTTAGTCTATAACCCGACAATGCCCTTTGTGTCCATTCCCTGGTACACAGGTATTTCCCTGCATGATTCGGAATCGGCGAACATTGGGAATCAGCTCTCGTCAATGTCAGGTACAGAACATTCGGTATTGGAAATTTCCAGTCAGTTGTATGAGGGTTAAATTCGGATGATAATAATTGTTGATATTTTGATACAGAACATGTAAAATGTGTATTCAAATGTGGTACTCAAATACTAACTGTGGTTATTGATTTATTATTATGATGATGTATTATTATTTTTAACTGGCCTGTTGATCTAGTGGTCAGTGACCCTGACTGCTATACCGGAGGTTGTGGGTTCGATTCCCACCCAGGACAAATCTTTGTGTGATGAGCCCGATCATTTGTTATGTGTCTAGGTGTAATTTGTGTATAATATGTATGTATTTATACATATATAAGTATGTTTATCAGTTGTCTGGTTACCATAACACAAGCTCTGCTTAGCTTGGGATCAGATAACCGTGTGTTAGTTGTCCCGGAATATGAATTATTTATTAGTGCTTTACTAAGAATTTTTATTAACAGTATTAGTTTGTAGATTTTTTGACTGAGATAATATTCTACGTGTATATATATAAATAATACAATGCGTGCTCCTATTATCAACAAACCACTTTGACTGGCTAGATCTCAGTCTTTATGAAATATATGATAGATAACCATGCTTTTCACTGTATTTAGATCTTAGATGTATTCATTTTTGGGATTTACATTTATTAACAATATTGTACTCGTACTCTTTCCAATTTCAATCTGAATATGTAATTTGTGGATAACGTAGTTAGTTACGCACTGATATATCTATTTTATAAGTTGTTTTTAATCATGCTAAGTGTGTAATTGTTTGTTTTTCCCTAACAAATAAAATAAAATAAATATGTTTTTTTACTATTAACACAAATAAGGTTTACTACGAATAACAATTAGAAACCTAATATAATGTAAAATATCTGTCAATATGAAGATTGGTTGACTAATGATTTTCCGCCTTTATTATTTTGTGTTATGTACTAACCAAAAGTATCGCATCATAGCCTTATTATTTGTTTCAGTAACCTTCTGGATCTTGGCGCTTGATCATGACTTGCGACTGGTGCGAGGAGAACTGGCGTACGTCGCTCTGAGTGACCCCGCTGGTACTAAGGTCACGATATGGGAGGAACTGTCGATGGATGAAGGTGAGTTTCAAATACTTTATTTGGTTACTATACGGAACTGAACTTGAAGACGTTTTTAAAACTATAAGAGTCACCTTATCCTTAAGCATGAGACTAGGTATACTGAGAGTTACGTAGAACAATTTAGCCAAAAATCTCGCCTAATAGTAAGACAAATAAAATGGTGTAGAAAATGAGATTTAAGTGTGTTGTTGTTTTAATGAATAAAAGATGGAGCTATATACTAAGCTATATACACGATATTTGACACAAAACAATGTTCAGTAAAACACATGTAACAATTCCAACCACAATTCTTGCAACAAACAAACAAAGGAACAAGAAATCCATCTAAAAACAAACAATTAAACACAAAAACTTTGTAAACGTCAGAACAAAGTTAGCCACACATTCTCGAAGTAAATCTCTGGGGTACGTAAATAATACGGATTGAGATGATCGGCTAAAAGCCTTGTCTTGTAGGTACCGTTGGATTTAGAGCCTTGCCGTCTGACAGATTCAATTTCCTTCAACAGAAAGCTTAAATATTTAATTCTGAGTAAAAATCGCCTCGTGGTTGTTCTGTTAGGGATTATGGTAGGTAAATAAACACTAGTTGAAAATCAGTCTCTTTTCCAATTTTTGTTTTGAAATAGATATATTTCTTTTTACAATTTATGTAAAGTGAAATACATAATTATGAGAACGCGTGTTAGTTTTATTTATTTATATAAGATTAAATTTTAGTCTTTGTTTGTTCTTGTATTAGATTTAAGTATTAAATTGTAAATAAAGAATTAAGAAGTAAAAAAAAATAATTATGAGAATAAAACAACATTAAATCATTAGCTAAATCTCGAATATTTATTTGCAATATATTATACATAAAACATCTTATATAGATAAATAAAACTAACACGCGTCAAAATACTCATCGTCATCCCTGTCAATGGCGGGAAACGTGCCCAGAAGGCTGGCAGCATTGCCACGTTGAATGGCTATGCCGATTCTCTGTGCAAGGAACAAACCAGCTCTCTGATCACGAGTAGAGTCTACCAAACGTTTTGACAGTTCTTTAAAAAGATTTCGTGCACTCGGACCCCATGACCCGAGCGTTTCAACCCCAAACGGCTCGAAAATATAATTACCCATTAGGTTATTATACTTTCGCCGTTTAAGGGTCTCCGCTGCTCCAGCAGCAGCTCCAGGAGAGGCCGCCGAACTTAGAACGTGGGATGGCGCAAGGGTGTCGACGCACGTTGCGTCCCACACCAAAGGCCGACCCAATTTCCAAGGCAACAATGACATACCGTCAGGTCTCTTACCATCGCTGCGCACCAAACCATTGGGTTCCAAAACAGCTGGTACACCGGCAATGACAAGAGCACGACGAATAATGTCATTAATATTTGCGTGACGGGATATACGTCCTGCGCTCCTGCTGCAGGACAGGCCATGGTGACCGAGGCAATCGACTGTTTCACCGCATTGACACCGATGACATGCAACACAAGGTATACCTAAACGTAAACTGATGGCGAGCCGGAAAGTATTGTCATCCAAAATCGTACCAAGAGTGGTTGACGGAAGTGCCTGTAACCAGAGGCCCGATTCCCATTCTCCCACAGCCAGGAGACGCGCGCGCTCTGCAGTGTTGATTGACGTATTAATTAATTCTTTCCGTATCAAACTGCAAAGCGGCTCGTCCCACTGCCTCTGAGAAGAACGTTGCTCGGGTAGATCTGTGCCCGGGCAGGACAATTCCCAACTATTTACTGCCTCAGTCATGCACAGAATCTGAAAATCAACCAGAGAAGACCCTAAGATTTGCCTGGTTAATTTTTCAGTGCTGTGGACCGAAGACAAAAATGCTGGTAAGCCTAGACTGGAAACTTTACGTACACCAAGCCCACCAAATCGGATCGGCAGCGTGGCTTGGGTCCAAGCTCGGTCATCCAACGTTACGTTAAAAATTGACGTTAACGTGGACCGAATAATTTTATCGACTTTTTCCAAAAGCGGCAAATGTTTAAATAGTCGTGAAGAACGAAGAAAATATGTAAATTTTGGACCAAAACAACAAAAACGAATTAAAGTAATAGCAGAATGTAAAGAGATTTTGAAAAGTCTATTCGAAATTGACTGAAAATTTTCAATTTTATCATCTATAAAATTTTCATATGATTCTTCTAAAATTGGGGACCCTAGAAGGCGAAGAGAGGAGTTATTGACTATGTTAATTTCAGGGGCTATTGTTTGGATTTTTTGTAAAGCTAATTTTTTATCTAAATGTGTATCTGGAATATATATTTCACACTTACTTGTGTTTAAATCAAGACCAATTTTTTGTAAATTTGTTTTAAGGGATATATAATCATCTGCTACAGTGTTGACATCGCCTCCTAGAGTTCCGTCATCCAGATACCAAACATTAAATTTTGATTTCAATTCCTTAATAATGGGATGGATGGCTAAACTGAATATGACCGGCCCGAGAGGATCTCCTTGTTGGCAACCTACAGCCGAATTTAAAACATTGTCTTTATAGACTAATTTTGAAGGGTTTCGGTAGCATTGCCAAAGGAAACTGTAAATTTTGGGGGTTTCACTTTTGACTTCTGCCAACAAGGTGTCTCTGTTCACTGAGTTGAACGCATTTCTTATGTCAACTTTTAGAATAACCTCACTTTTCCTGTGGGCCAAATATGTGGACAGTGCGTGTACGGCAGCTTCACAGCCCCCTTTTGAGCCAAAGCCTAACTGAAGGGGCTGGAATTTATCAGACAAAACGTTGCTGTACAACTTACAACAAATTTTGGCTGCCGTACGTCTATAGGTGGTGCCAACAGCAATGGGGCGAATACCACCATCCTTTTTGCTAAGGGCACACAGGTTGGCTCCATAAAGGGTGTCGATGATCCCCTCATGGACCCCACCTGCGAGCATTAAATTTGTCAAAGCCGTAAGCTCCCTCAGAAGCGACTCACCAGCTTCACCGGCAGTGGGGCCTGTGAGGTCCTTTAGGTGCTGGGGAGTCAGGCCATCCAGACCGCCAGCGGAGCCGCTCCGGAAAGAACCTATGGCTTCGACCAACTGTTTTACTGAAATTTGAAAGGAGTGTAAATTTGGGTCTGGTGGGTCAGGAAAGGAAAGGTTATCTCCAGGCACAGGGTGTTTGCTCTCCAGCGCGGAGAGGGTTTCTGGAGAGCATGGTGCAACCTCGTCGTTGCTAAACAATATTTTGGCAGCTCCCCGAATATCACCTTCACTTAGTTTGGTCTGAACGACCCGAGAAACATCACCCGGTACGTGATGCTTTTGTGATGTGAATTTTGACTGGAAAATCGGATTTGAATAACTACAATTATCTTTAATTTGAGCGGTAAGAGATTTCTTACAAGCCAAATTTTTAGCTAAATTAAATAGAACACAATGATTAAATTTTTCACTTACATGAAAACATAAAGTTGTTAGATACATTTGCCTTATATAGAAAGGGTGAGTTTTCAGTATATAAACATAGGAATTAAAATATTAATGAGTTATATGCTTTAAGAAAACAATAGGTACCTAAACTTTCATTACTTAAATAAGGTTATAACTAATAGGTTACCTGCGCCAAGAATTCTTGTAAAACTTAATTAAAGTCAACTTTCATTAACTTTGGTGGTTTTGCAATGAGTTAGTTAAGTTAGTAACTATTCCACGTAAAATAGTTATTCGGCACGGTAATATAGAAGGATAATTAAGTGGCTATTTTAACTACCTAACTTTCCATGAAACTACTCTATTGTTAGTGGTGCTAAAGAATTGAAACGTAATAGAGACTACTCAATTACCTTACGTTACTCTTCCTCACCACTTAATAATAATCTCACTATAACTCAAAGGTTTGCTGGAAGAAAACTCAATTTTGAGTTAAGCTCGCCTCTGTACATCAACTTTAATAATGTATGTATATTAAATTAAATGTATTTATGTGCAATAAAGAATTAAGAATTACTTATCGTACTGAATAAAGTTAAGTTGCAAAATACGAAAACTAGTTTATTTCTTAAATGTAGATTTTAGGAAAAAATATCGATTCAATATAAAGAAACTTAACGGGAAAAGCAGCTATATTGTATGCCTATTGCCTAACTATAAAAGTCATGCTCAATAACAAAAAATAATTTTAAAATTTGCCTTACCTCCATATTAATACAAACATAAGTATGTACTACGTGTCTCCGAAAATATATAAGTAATAAACATTATCAGACAGCATGAGACGTGAATGAAATATTCGGAACAAGTTCCCCAATTTATAAATGCAATGGTGAAAAACTGAAATATGAAAACATTGTTAATTAATAAATTGTGAACATAAATTGCCCAAATATTCAAGCAAGTAAAGCGAAAACCAAACGCCATCAAAATAAATAAAACCAAAAAGCAAAAATTTACAGAGAGTCATTTGCATCTCTATCAATAAAATTTTCACATGGGCTAAAATAGGAATTGCAATTATATTTTACCCAGTGTAACTTGGTCCTCCTTTGTACCATTAGGGATGTTGACAGAGAAAGAAAACTAAATTTCTACTTAGTTCGTCAGTTACATGATAAAAAATATTTGACACATATTTTTAGCTTTTGCAAAACGATTAAACAGTTCCAAATATAGCTCTTAAAGGTTAAGGAATGGGAGGCTTATGACGTCATGCCATGGACAAAAATGTATTAAGGAGTGACGTCATGCAAAATTTCCGTTCACTGTATCTCGATCATTGTTTACGGGACAAAAATAAACAATGTCACAACATTTTTTTCTGATATGATTAGGTTAGTCTATACGGAGAAAAAAAATGCTCTACATCCCTAATATTCAAGAGTTGTTAAAATTTCAGAGGTCACGTTACGCTGGTGGCTTCCGAGAACAATCTCTCTCTAATTGTGAACTTTTGTTATTGTTTCTGCTTTTCGACTGGACTGAAGTTATGAGAAACAATTGGAAACGATTTTTTGTTCTTTTCCTTTAACGTTATTGTAAAAACACAAAGGAAGGTTTTTTAATGTTCGGAAGAAAGAACTTAGTTTATTAAGTTGCGAACACATAGGTGCCAATTTATGTAATAAGGTCACATAAAATGTGTTTGGACAATGAAGGGTTTTGCAGACAATTTTTACCCAGCATTGGGAAAACCAGCTAATAGTAATATTTTTGAAAAGTAAAAATAACAAAACTTTTCATTTATTATAATAAAAAGCAAAAATATCAATGTAGATAGATGTTTACAATAATGTCTTAACTTAAAACAGTCATTAAAAATAAAAGAAAAATCTAACCCACTTCCCTCACAACTGAAATACAGAAAGTACCAAAACGCTTTAAACACAGTCACATAAATATAAAGATCACGAAATCGTCTTGACCGTTAAATCCGACAGAATATGTCGGTCCGGTACGTGGTGCTGCGTGAAAGCCTTTCCATGTCATCTCTCAAGCCAACCCCTGTCAAATTTTGATAGATTAGATTTGCCTTACAAACATGATTGACTTATTACCGACAGTTATTATTTAGATGGAGTTTAGATATTGAAATTGTATGACTAAAATAGTGTACAAGTATTTATGATTTTGTGTAGTGATAAACAAAAACCTGTCAAGATAGATAGGCAATAGATAGGTATAGTATTTTCGTTTGCATCAATCAGTGTCAGTTAAAATTAAAATATATTATGAAGTTAAATGTAAATCATGAGTCATTTGCTGATGACGTCATTATTTATTGACGTCATAAGCCAATGACTTGTGATTGAGAGCTTGGTTAAAAGCATAACCTGTGTTCGGTGAGTATTAAAACTCACCTAATTATATTGTAATGCATGTTGTGCTTACCTGTAAGAAATTGGTACACTAGTTTATAAGTTATTGCATGTATCTCATCTTTGTATTAGTGTATTCAATTGTTGGTGAGCCAAATAAATAAAATAAAAATAAAAATAAATAAAATGACTTAAAAATTAGTTTAAATATTTTTTGAGAAGTTTTATTAACTTTTAAACTATCGCGCTGCATGTTTACAGTAATATAATTCACGGGAATGAGCGCGTACATGCATAAATACCTTTTTTGGGGCTTGACGTTTCGACCGGGTTACACCGGCCGACGTCGCAAGCAGTCTGCTTCGTCGTCAAGCCCCAAAAAATGTATTTATGCATGTACGCGCTTATTGCCGTGAATTATATTTAGAGAAGATTACTTACATTTTAAATACTCAAGAATGTATGTACTGAAAATCCCTCTAACAATAAGAAAGATTATAATATTATCATTGGCGCAGAATTTTTAAAACGAAAATCGATGCTATCAGGGCAATTTGTCAATCCTCAAATAGAAATTCTTTTGACAGCTCCCTTCAGTAATTCGTTCGGGTAATATTTTTAGAACGATTTAAAACGTCGATGTTTTCAATGGCAATGATTTATCATAAAGGCATGGGGTTGTACGGTGCGACATGGAAATTCTTTTACCAAGAAAAGGGATTAAGTTCAGATTTACGTAAAACGTAACGTATTCAGTTACCGCTTTAATGCGAAAGTCTCGAGTAAAGTGATATTTTGGGTAAATGACTAAACACTTTTCAAAAACGTGTTGAAAAAAAAATGTATTATCATGTTACGGTAATGTGATAGTAAGAATACACAGGTATTTTAGTGCCCCCCTTCGTGTAAAATTGATTTGTGGTTCTGTTAGGGATACCATAAAAACCCTTTCAAGCTTGACAAAATATTATTTCTTAACTTATGTTAAACATAGGTAATTTTATTAATATACAACCTTCTTTCTTTGAAATAACAAATTCACCGACGCATGTTAATATACTTCTTGGAAAAAACTATTAACCTATAAAAGTTTTCCAAAGAAATGTTAAACATGCGTAGGTGAACCTTCAAAAACCACTGATGTCAGCTGTCTGGTACAAGTTAAGTTATCAAATAGTTGTTCTTTTCGACGAAAGAAAAATTATAACTTTGTATCGAAAAAGGTTTTATGCAATGTCAAGAAAAGTTAAGGCCTTAGAGTATAGATAAGAAACTAAAGAGTGAGCCTATCAGTGTATGAACCGTGAGCACTAGTATGAACTAGTTTTATCGTAAATTTTGTATCAAGACGGAGCGCGCCGTTTTAATAAAACTATTTAAAACCCTAATATTATCCTAACAATGTCGAAACCATCGATATTTTCGCATATACGTCTGTCGTTGCGCGAAAAATAACTTTAAATCAGTAAACGAATGTACTAGATACAGACAAAAAGTGCTCTCGCTTGGCACGAAGGAAAACTAGCGATACTATCGGTCTATAGTTATCTATAGTCTAAGGTTAAGGCATAACCTTGACAGGACATGAGCCGGGTCCACTCGAGATATAGTTTGATTAATTACATTTGTCGACCCTCTCAAAAGTTACATGTCATAACTGATGACAAAAACTTTGGTACTGTCACCTTGTCTTAAAGGACGACAGCTGTTTTTGTTCGCCGTCTCTCTGAGCTGATTTATTTTTATTTTCTTTAAATAAAGATTAGAAAAACATAGTCGGGTAACTAAAATTGAACGTGAAGTTGACACGGAATAAATAAGGTGCCGATCGCGTTACATAATAATTTAAATTTGGATTCGTTTGTTTTAAATCTTGGAAATAATACAGCATTTAAATGTTTTCCTTTTTTTAAACACAATTATTGTCAGGCGTTTTCCAACTCAGCTCATTTAACTTTTTCCTTTACTCTTAAACTATTTCGTTTTCTTTCGCCGTCTGAAATCTGAGAACATTCTTGATAAACACTCCTGTTTGAGTGTTTTGTTTGTTGATCCGTTGTCTGTATATATCCGGGTAAGTAGTCCTTGATCGAATGTCAACCATATTGACTTATTGATACTTGGTGTAAGTCTGTCTATATGTCGAAACGTTCTCAGAATTATTTTTGAAAAGGTTACTTCAAAGTTAAAGGTTCTTTTAGTTTTATAAAGATCGTGCTTTAAGAACGGTTTTCGCTTGTGAATATTTTGCAGCCAGACACAAGATGTTCTTCAGTTCAGTTTTAGTGCCAAGTTCATCGATTCAATGTCAGACTGCGTCTTAGGTATTGATTTTGGTCTTGAACAATAAATCTTTGAGACTTTACCACACGAGTTGCGTTTTAGTCGAGTTCAATGTTCAAATACCCTATAATCGAACATTGTTCTGAACATGTAATCGAAAGTAGCACCTTATTACAGTTTTTATTTTTTATCCATTAAATTGTTGAATACTGTAACAACAGCTATCTAATAATAAAATATTATTTTGTAAAATTAATATTTTTACCTTGTGGAATTTAAGTCTGAAATTCTCCACCAAGGATGACGTAGATGCGTGTAACACTCATTTACCAGTTCCACTCATCATTATTTTACCCGACGACTTAGCTATTACGAGTTTCTATCTATCACGACGTACCCCACTATACCTACTAAGTACTTCAAACAAGACTAAAAACGATGATACTTCCTTCCAATACACTAAAGCACATTTTCTTCACAGGAGTCCGCAAGCTAAGTGCATCCCTAGCCACCGGCGCTCGCTCCGGCACGTGGCGCATAGAAGCCCGGTGCGGGGGAGGCTCGGCTCGTGTCGACATCACTGTTGGTACCGGCGTGGGTAACACTGCGCCGGCTGCTCCTGCCGCTGAGCAGCATTACGTGGAGCTGAGGTTCGCTGATAGCATGAGGAGACGGTATAAGCCGGGACTGCCTTTTGTTGGAAGGGTAAGCTTTATTTTGGTGTTGTAATTATATCAGGTTTTATTATTGGTCTTTATTTTTATAAAAACAGTTTTAGGGCAAGAAAAATATTATGTGGGTACCCACAAATATTATACCTATAGAATTTTTCAATAGTACCTATGGAGTACCATAGTTACTATTGAAAAGTTCTCAACTATTAAAACATAGTAATTTTGCCGTCACAGTTTTTTAGAACGAAAACAGAATCACCTTGCATCTACTTTTCATTTGTGAGAGAATAAAAATTTCGTAATAATGTAAGTAAATTAAAATTATGATACGCGATACTTATTTTTCCTATACATGGGATTTGAAAGAAAGCTGCTAAGAAGTTTCTTTCCTTCCTTTCTCCTTGAATTTCAGACTGAAAATTATTTATTCTTTTCAATGCACATTTTATTTATGCTGTCTGAACTATAATAAATAGCGGCTCGTTAGCACATTCCGTTAAAACTTTTGATCGTTTAGACAATACGACGGTTGATATTAACGTGGACGTAAATAATTACGAAACTTTAATCATTTTACTTTGAGTTAATTATCCCTTATTGGGGATGGAGTACTCAGTTTTAATTTAAAGTTAATATTTCTCGCTTGTTGACCTCTAGCTTAAGTCATTAAATGAAATGAAAAATAATTCATAATGATTGAATAAAGGTTCACTATTGTTGAAGTTTATATATTTGCCATTACTGTTAAGGAGTAGTACAAAGAAAAAAAGCCATTAAACCGTGAAGTGAATATGCACTGATTAACGCCACTAAAAGAGGTTTATCACCAGTCTCCAATGTCACCTAATATTCACTAACACAGATTACATCTAGTTCCTAAAACCGTGGCGCGTCAAAGCATAACAACCTCTTTACTAAACGTGTTTAGAAGCACGACGTCATAATTTCCTAGCGATGTGACGTCACAGGTATTTACTCTATAAATCCACCGTTCCTGCTTCCTGGATCGTAAGGAAGAATTCTTTAGTATTCATAAATCATGCTTTTGTAAAAATGTCTTGAATGTGTAGGTACGGAGTTTTATGAAAATTTTTGGACGAACGTCAGTGGTACAAGCTATTGAAATTTTACTTCTCCTTTATGTAATATTTTGGATGTTTGGAAAGATTTATTGGTTGCTATTTTTTTATATATTTAAAAGAATACAACGCTAAGAACAATATATTGTCATAAAGCTTAGAGACAAAAAAATACAATATAAAACAAAAAAATATCAATTTCAATTAAATATTAATGTTATATCAATATTTCAGCTTATAAAATACCAAGATATTAGACCCCTTAACACCATTAAACCGTCAAAGGAAAGGTCCACTTAACTCCTATCGTAAATTTAAAGGTTTACGACAAAATAAAATGAGTTTATTTTTCCTCGTTATTTTTTAATATGTTTATTAAAAACCACATCCATATTCATCTTTCGTCGCTGTTAAGATGAACAATATAATAAATTACAGAGGCTTAACGAACCGCTTTTATATCGAAGGCTGCTTTTCTTTTTGACGGAGAATTGTAGCCTCGTCGACAGCGAGCAATGTGTGATTAATTTATTATATTTGATTATGTATTTATTTGAGAGGACTCAAGAAAATCTTAAAATAACACTATTCATAATTATGAGCTTAATACATATTTTATGACGTGGCGTAAGTGTTATTAGGCAACGTAAAACGAGTCGTTTGGTATGTATTTTATAGAACACTTTCTACTGATTTCAGAGCTCATAATTATATGACATAATATACTTTTTATCTGCGTAAAATATTATTTAATTGATTGGTGTTTGTGTAAAGATAAATTTATAATCATTATAACAGCAACATGACGACCTCCGTGGTCGAGTGGCGTACGCACCGGTTTTCAAGGTGTCGCCAGCTCTGAGGTCCCGGGTTCGATCCCCGGACGGGTCAATATAGAAAAACCACTTTTCTACATTGTCCCGGGTCTGGGTGTTTGTGGTACCTTCGTTGTTTCTGAATTCCATAACACAAGTGCTTTAGCTACTTACTTTGGGTTCAGAGCAATGTATGTGATGTTGTCCGCATTTATTTATTATTTATTTCGGACTCACATTCTACAAAAAAATAATATACCAAAGTACAAACAAAATTGTACTAAAAACATCTCAATCGCACTCCGCACCAAGTAAATTTGCTTAACAAATATTAATCACATTTAATTATCTCTGTATTTCATATCTGTACCCCTGTCGGCACAGGTTTGGAGTTAAGCCAGGTCGGCTTGGTGAACTTAATGGCTTAATTAAAGACTTAAGTTCACGACACAATATTGTTCTCATTCCGCTGCCGGGTATACGCTGTTAGTGTTAAGATATGTAGAGGTATTTAAGCATA
Source organism: Autographa pulchrina (assembly GCA_905475315.1). NCBI lineage: Eukaryota > Metazoa > Arthropoda > Insecta > Lepidoptera > Noctuidae > Autographa > Autographa pulchrina. The sequence continues at coordinate 2,991,229 of FR997773.1, read as the reverse complement.
AAGCTGTGGTTGTACGTATGCCTGATTTCTGTGGTATCTTGTTTCATATGTAGGTAATTTACTTATTGAATACATAATTATTATAGTGTATTTATAGACTTACCTACGTGTGGAATCTACAAATAAGTTGTGATACATCATATAACATTGTGTGTTTTCTGGAACAATGACACTATAAGTATATACTTTTTGTAAAAACCAAACTCTAACTTTAAACGTTCCATCTATTTCTCAAACTAAGCCATGGTAATAGACCTCCTTTCAGAGATAAGAGACTATGCTATCATTTTATGCCAAAACATCTCAGTCCTGCGGCGCGCATAATATTATCTTTGTATTAACACGAGAAAAAAATCCCAAATTACTTTTTAAATACTCTTTATCTCATCCTAATAGTCAAAATATGAGATAAAACTACGTCAATATTTTTTTCATCTTACCAACAGAAGTGAATTTATTTTGTGAACACCATATATCTAAACTAAAACCCTCTCCAACCAGGTCGAAGCAATGAGCACGGAGAAGCGGGTCCGAGTCCGCGTGAAGCTGTACGACGATAAAACAGACATCTACAGTCAAGACATCGACATGTCCACCGGCGAAGGAGGGTTTATTGTCCCCACTGTCATGGCCGACGCACCGTACGTCAATTTACAGGTGAGTTTTATTTTATTCGATCTAGACCGTAAATTCTAAAGTATATTTTGACCGCGTTTTGTCCACGTAGAAGTCGGTTATTGCAGCTAAATGTAGCCTATGTTTGTTTTGGGTGTTAAACTAAAAATCTCACACATAGAAAGAGATGCATATCTCTTTCGCATAAACATAAAAAGATATTTTCGCATAAACAGAATTTGTATCGAAATGTTTTTATTCGAATTTTACATAATTATATAAACTCGTAAAAATGTCGTGGTGGCCTAGCGGTTCAATGAACGAATTTATATGCACAAGGTTGCAGGTTCGAACCCAGGCAAGTAGCAATGTGGCTTTTTCAAAGTTATATGTACTTTCTTAATTATTCTGAAACACTTCTGACAAACGGTGAAGGAAAACATCGTGATGAAACCTGGATTCCAAAATTTGGTATCTGAAATCGCCAATCCGCAGAGAGCAAGCGTGGTGATCAATGCTCGTGCCTTCTCTATATGGGAAGAGGCCTGTGCCCAGCAGTGGGACGTTTATAGGCTGGATTATTAAATAAACTCGAGTGTTTCCCTACCTTGAAAAGGCAGTAACCTAAGAAATTGAAATGAATTGAATTATTTATCTACGACTAAATATCGTCAAAATAGCAGATTCAAATCACAGTGTAATTTTTTATTTTGTGACTTACTTCAATCTATATATGTTACACGATATAAGTAGATACAATATTATTGAATGGCCAACAAAAATTCTTATTTAAGCGAGCCTATTGTAATCAGGGATGCCATTCCGTTTAATTTATGGATTTAATTTCATCGTGTTAAGTCTCTTAAACGGCTACCATTTTTAAACCTTAATTGATAATTAATAGTTTTGCGTGAGGTGTTTTAAATTGGATTTGTAGCTTGATAATATTGATGCTGGTTTTGACTAGATACTTTCTTAGCTTTCGTAAGAGTTTTTTTTTTCTTTTAATTACCAACTAAATACTTAGCATAGATGTTAACCTTTTTTTTAAAGAGTAGCCTATGGAGTTTCTTACCGGGTCTTCTCCATAGGAATGACTTTGGAACCTGCAACTAGAGTCAGTAAAATTAACGTTTTAAAAGAGCTTTGAATGGCCTATTTGAAATAAAAATGTGTTGATTGTTGTTTTTTTTTAGCATATTTTAGCTTTTTAATTAAAACTATACCTTAAAACGTAATATAGAATAGAGTAGGAACGGGTGATTTAAATTATTTGCTAATTAATTGAAATCTAATTACCGAAATAATTACAACCACATTGCCACCAATATTTTACATTTCAGCGATTTAATTTTGCATTCTAATATAGTTAATTTTCTCATTAGTCTGCCCTAATTCCGTTAATGAATAAACATTGTCACAATTGGTTCGAACCGTTTAATGAGATCAATCGCATTTAAATGTTTCTAATTATATCCTAATAGGTGGTCTGTTTGTAATATTTAAGTTTAGTCTAAAATTGGTGTGAAACAATGAGTGAATAACTGGACAAATTTGGCATTTATTTAAATTGTTATTTTTCCGAATACGATTGTTAGGTAAAGACAAATTGGAAACTTTTGCTAATTATTTCAGAAAATCACTAAGTATTAAATAGTTTCAGCAAAATCAAACAGTCACCTTTTAACCTTGACTATCAACTGTATAGAAAATGCATACCATACCACGAAAATCCAAAACTCGTATTTAACTCACTTAAATTGCCTAATACAATAAAAATACTTTTCAAAAAGCAAACGCTAAAAATAACTGTATTTTTTCAGTATTTTTTACTTGTGCATTTCGATAAGAGTCTTCAACGGTTATCGGGAAACGTATTAAAAAAATACTCTTCGTTTATTCGTTGCATACGTGAAAAACAAAAGAGCGCTGGTTATTTTAACCGAAGTTTTCCAGACAAACTCATACAATTTGAATTGGTATTGAAATCTAAGCAAACCATTTTTTATGCATAAAAACAAAATTTGGGTTTGATCTATCCGATTAGAACTTTAACTTATTTAATTAAAATCTGTAAATAATATTTTTAAACGCCGGGCATATTCAAATCTTTTATTGTTTTTAACTTTTGGGTAAAGATTTGTTCCCTATTTTATATAGTATATTAATTGAAGAACAATTGAGTATTAAATTACTAGCTTTAGTTATCTACACAATTTATTATCTCTAAAAAAAAAATAAGAAGAAGACCATCAATATAATTTCATGGATTGAAATACTGTGAAAACATTAATTCTGTCTCTGTCATAGATCTGCTTTACTTTAAAATCAAAAAGACATAGTAACAAATCTAAGCTTAAGCAGACATAAATAATCTCAGCTAAAAATCCATAGAGACTCTACAAAATTATCCAATAAAGTTAACGATCGGATGGACGAAGCCTACTACCGCATAGATCTGTCCACGTCAAAATTGCCTTTTCGCGCCTTAAACTCTAATTTAGTTTAATCGCCTCATTAATTGGCCCAGAAACTTGGAACCCCCATGCCCCCGGGATAGTGGAATATAAATGGCGAGATTTTGAGCGCGAACTGTTTAATCCACCAATTGGAGTGATAGGTCGGTATTAGCAATTCAAATATTTTGTTATAAATACTTGCTTATCGATTGCTGGTGTGTTGCGTTTGGTAATAGGACCATTATGGTTTTGTAAAATTAGTACTTTAGCGTTAACCGTCAGCTGTGTTTAGTTTTAGCATGTTTAGTTATTAAAGACATAAAATAATATTAGAACACATATAACCTAAATGGAGAGGCTTAGCACGGAACGTGTTAACGAATTGTGTATATACAATTTCTAGTAATTATATTTTGCCAAGACACGACAGTAGAATTATAAACGATCAACTTTCGCTAAGTAAGCAAAATAATTTATAACAACAATACAATATACAATTTACCAAATAACTACAAGATATTTATGAACTAACTATAAAAGAACTAAAGCTATTCTGAATTAAAACTTAAATGTAAATAAAACTTGAATTATTATAATTTTTTAAACAATGAGGTGACAAATAAAAATCTTGACCACTACTCTTACACGGGCAGTCAAAAAGTACTTTTTGACTATTGACCTATTACATAAGACAATGTCACGTCATTGGTTTCCATTCTGCATATTAACCTATCCAAAAGTCCCAGTGACGGCCGAGAAAGCAATTATACCGGGTCTACGAGTGGTTATGACACTGTCATCATGCAAATATATCAGCTTGGTATAGGATTGGCAATCCGGCTAAAGTGCTTTTAGGCTCAGATAACTATCTATGAATTATTATGTGAGCAAACTTCATGTGACGGACATAAGGACAGGTTGTTTGGGTAGCTTGATGACGGTTAGTTATGTTGTTTAGAGTTGACGTATTAAACATTATCAACCAAGTTGTTTTCCATTTTTTTTTTCCTAGCCGTTTCTGTTCCACTGCAGGGCAAAAGGACATTTCCATTTTTAAGAAATTAAAATATACAGGTAGTTAAAATACTGTTATAGCCTACATATATAAACAACTTTCTCCAAGAAAGTAGTAGTGTAAAAAAATATATGCAAGATTTTACCGATTTTACCCCTCGGTAAAAAAATAAAGCAATGTTGATTAAAATTATCTTCGAAATTTTGATCGCTTATCCTGTTAATGTTATAAACATTTTTCATATTACAGTACTTCATATTCGTAACATTTCATTAACTAACGTATATTTTTAGGGTTGTCACTAAAACGAAATAACATTTTATCGCACAACATGGGCATTACGCGGAATTTAAAAATTATTCGCGTATTGGAAATATATTTGCTTTACGTTTAATGCGGCATTGTTACAAAGACTGATACATGTTAATCGCGGCCCTTGAATATTCATGGGAAACGGGCATTCATTTGTGTTAACTGTACCCGTACCATGATCTCTTAAAGCAGTACTGTTGCGGTTGTGGGAGCGAGACGGCGCGCTACACTGCGCATAGCGCTGTCTCGCTTACACAACGGCCACAGTCCTGCAATAAGCGCTCATGGTACAGCCACTGGAGTTTTTGATGCTCTGTTGTCTCGTACAGTTCATATTTTACTTTGTTTCGCTTTTATGCGTTATGAACTCATCTGTGGTTATGGTAACTGGTACAATATTGTGCTTTCTGATGTGTAGGTATTTTTTGTGACTTGATTTTGTTTTTATTTTTATTTAGTGATGATTTTTGAAGACATGCCTTTTTCTAATATTGAGAATAAAAATATTTTTAAAGAAATGTCTTTTTCTAATTTATATATATACTAGCTGTACCCGGCGTTGCATGCGTTGCAATGCAATTTTTTCAACCTAGCACCTGTCTACTACCTACCTACTATCACTTAGGGGTATGAAAAATAGATAGTAGCCGATTCTCAGACCTACTGAATATGCAAATAAAATTTCATAAAAATCGGTCAAGCCATTTCGGAGGAGTATGGTAACTAACATTGTGACACGAGAATTTTATATAAAAGATATTACTAGCTATAGCCTAGTTGTAGGTAGCGTATTGTTTTTTAAATGATTTGGTTGGAAGAATGACAGTTCGCTCTTCAATTTAAAATATCTCAAAAGTTAGTAAAGATGTAAAGTTTACTTGGTTTCAAACTTTAATTCTATATGTCGCAATCGAGATAGAAAATATTTAGGTTTTTTAACGTTGTCTCGATTGTTCAAAAAAATATATAATATAAAGCTACTTAAAGATATCAATAAATTATAATATTCATATATTAGCATACAATTGTACATAAATGGATTTGATTTATGTTCTTTCGGTTATAATTATTGTTCGCCTTTATTAACTGTGTGTATTACGGCTTAGCAATTCCTAATGGCTGTGCTCATCCCAAATTAGTTGGTTATTGCTGCCCTAACATGTGGCAGGTTTTAGTTGGAATCCAATTATAATGCCATTATCACACTCAGAAATATGGTAGACATCTGATGTTTTAGTTACAAATTAAAAACTTTGTTGACAATGATTAATATTTAGCGGCACGAGTATAAACCATTAACACACATAATATTTAGATAAGTTAAATAAAGTAATTTAAATGTATTACTAAACAAACAAAACGAAATATTAAAAACATCCGATTTCAGAAATATAATGTGATACTTAGTAAATAGCCAGTTGGGTTTGATCATCAAATTTTGTAAAATGAGCAACGATATTATTATCATAATAAGTGCTACATCTATCGATATTACAATTTACTACAATATCACAGTTATTTGACTTGATATTTTGTGGAATCTTCGAACACTGAAGGCACGTCGAGACATTGCTATTACAAATAAAATACTCATTCGATTCTGCGACGCGTCGAGAACCGAATTACTTATTCAACATCATTACCCCTATTTCATGCCACTGCTTCTTTTATATTATCCTCACAATGATTCACATTATTCATATCGCAATTCTTTTTTGTAGCTGTTTTTTGAGGGATCTTCTTTTGTCCCATTTTATCGGCAGACATTTTTTCAGTGAGATTTTCCGGCCTAAGCTTAATTCGTCCAGATAAATTATGTCAAGAAAGAGACAAATAATCCAGCACTCCATTAAATCTGGCAACGAAAACGCTTTCAAGAAATTAGCCGGCTAATCTCGGGGCTGACTTAAAAGTAGATTATATTTGAGAGTGCGTGACCTTTTTTAAATTTCTTTTGTAATGTAGGTTCCGTGTAAGCTGCCATTTACTGTAAGAGCTACTTTGCTGGGTAAATATTTTTAAATTAAAACGGGATTGTTTCGAAAATGGGTTAGGCAACTGTTTTTCTTCCTACGTAGTAATAAAATTAAGTTTTGGTGGTCTGAGGTTTTGTAATTCTGTAACTGTGACTTCCCATATGTGAAATTACAGTCGAAACTTCTAGTTGTTAATAAAAGTTGGATAACGAATCACATTGTTGTTATTACAATTGTATTTTAGCATTAAATCGTGTTTTGCGTCAAAAAATAAACTCCCTAAGTTAAATTACATAATTATAGTGTTCTTGGATTTTTGTTTATTTTTGGAATTTATGCACCTATTGCTCGCGACTCATACCGCCATCTATCCATTGTAACCGAACGTTCCGCGCGCAGAACATTCGCGAAGGAATATAATTATTTTTGATCTGTATTTTTGACATTACAAATTTTCATATGTGGGAGTAAACGAGTTAATGAAAAATTATCGTTTTGTTTTCAAAAACTTCCTTAAGAAGCCCAACACCTATACCTAACCGCCAGTTATACCAAAGATTGATTCAACCAATTCGACATTACCGTAACCAATCTGTAATCCACTAAACACTTGCAATCCATATTACAATAATCTGGAATTAACAATCGGATTGTAGGCACATAAATTTAATCCCATAATCCTTAACAGATTCCATTACTTGACAGTACCAATCAGTATGGGTCATTGAGTGAGCTAGATGGATTATTCAATCAAACATCGGCAATTAACAGGACTAATTACGTTTAGTGTTTATACAGAAAATACCTAGATGAAATGATTTAGTTCGTATTAATATTATAATCGAAAATTTTGATCGGATGCTGTTTCAAATAATTCACGTTTAGTGGATTTTATTTGGAACTAGCTGTTGCCCGCGACTTCGTCCGCCTTAATTTCTGTTATTATGATCGCGATGAAGAAGTCTAAAAACAAAAAAAAAAGTATTTCTGCGTAGATTATAATTTTAGTTAATATTATGTTGATAAAACTCTAGCCAATAATAAGGTAATAATGCATTAATTTCGACCAAAATTGATTACCTTAAAAAAGTTTATAGTGAGTCAATCTTAAAAGATAGACATATACCGTCGCGGACATTTTTTTAGATCATTTAAAGAGGAACAATTCATTCTTACATATTTTTAGGTAACTCTAACCGTTTACGTAGCGCACGCATCGGAAGCCTTCAAAAATGAATCGTTTTCCCAGTTTTTGCAACATTTTTCACTGCTGCTTCGCTCCTATTAGTTGCAGCGTGATGTTATATACCCTAAAGCCTTCCTCGATAAATGGACTATCCAACACAAAAAGATTTTTTCAAATCGAACCAATAGTTTCTGAGATTAGCGCGTTCAACCAAACAAACAAACAAACTCTTCAGCTTTATAATATTAGTATAGATTAAATTTGTGTTTGTAATTTTTATGTACTTATTTGTTTATTTATTTGGAAATTGTAAATATTATTTAAATTTTTGAATTAAGTATTTAATTCCGTTTGTGTAAATACTAATCACTATATGGAAAACCGTATTATAATTTCATATAGGTATAACCGGGCTAAATAGTATGCTTACATTCGATATAAAAAAAAGCAGATTATATACTGTTTTCATAATTGATTATTCTGTATTTACTTTCAATTTTGACTTCTTATAAAAAACTATTTAAGATAAATCTTCACAAAATGTAGATGCACTTGTATAATCCTTTTCAAAGTGGATACAAAAGGAAACACAACCTCAAAAACCTTTTAATAAACATCTCATCCAAAATAAACAAGCAAAACGTACAGATTCCCGATCAGCAAAAACAGTAATGGACCTTTTTCAGCCAAATTAGAACCTTCGAAAACTCGACCGCGTAAGCTCAAAGAATGTTGTTCCTGAAATTCAGTTCGAAACCGCTTCATTTGCTTGATTTACCGGATTTGCTGGATTTGCCAGATTTCCAGATGCGGTCTAACCCTGATCATTAATTTAAGTTGAAGACTCTACTGACCTGTTTGCGGTCAAACCAATAGTTTGATTTGAAACTTCATTAGTCTTTAGTTTGATTGCAATTGCAGAATCGACATAACTAAGAACTGAGGTAATTTGCGCTAATGAATTCGTGGAAGTGGGATTGCCTTTTGCTGTTACAAGTTTCGCGACGGGATAATTTGTTGGCGACTAATTTAGTGCCAAAGATGAGTTATGGCTCGGGGGTGTTGTTTGTCTGATAGAAATTTCCTTTTAATTATTTCGTGTCTCCCAAAATGTTTACAACAATGAATAATTATTCAGAAGGTATATCAGTAGCAAACAGTTTATTCTAATTTCAGCATTATTTGCATTCGTTGTTAAGTGACATGTGCTTAAAAAGTGTTAAGAATGAAGTATCTAATAATTATGTCAGTGAAGATTTTTTTAGCCAGGTTGTAAGCAACAATATCTTTAAAAAAAAATAAGCTGAATTATATACATAGATTTCATAAAGGGTTTTTACCAAATTCGTAGCCTCGATATTGAAATTGCCAGCGGCACTTGATTTTTCAGGGTTTAGGCATCCAACCAAAGTCACTTCTGTCGCTTGAGTCGTTTTCAATAAAAGTGAATTTCGCATTTACAATGGGAAATTTGATTTTCGAAATTTTGTCTAACCAAAAATTTTAAACGTTCATAATAATTTGATTTTAGGTCAAATTATATTAATATTCTGGGATTAAAATGCAACTAACTGAATAAATCGAGAGCTAGCTATATAATCCGTAGCTGTTAGCAGACTCAGCATAATCTACCTATAGGAAGATTAATTGAAGTACTCTCCTCAGAAATCAGATGGTTAAAATTTTGAATGGACTCAATAGTGCATTTTGGTTCAGCGTTAGATGCTTCCCAATATGTCATGGAAACTATTGGTTTTATAATTTAGGTTTTACCTATCATAACATAACATAACATACCATCACGCCTGCATCCCCGAAGGGTTAGGCAGAGGTGTACCAATGTACACCCACAGTTCGCCGGTATGTTTAGGTCCCATGTAATAGGGCGAGCATATTGCCACTAACCGGGCACAAATCCAAACCCTGACCTGCTACTGAGAATTTCATAGAAACACCCAATAACACCTTGGTCGACTTGGGAATCGAACCCAAGACCTCCAGCGTAGCAGTCCCGCTTAGGACTCGCGCTTAGGACCACTAGGCCAACGAGGCAGTTTTACCTATCGACAAAAATATAATATTTATGTACCCAGTATTCTGGCTGTTACCTTTTCAAATATGACATGTAAAAGCGACACAACTACAACACGTTCTTAGTCGTCTCAGCAAAAATCTCTTAAACCATATTTACCCGAAATAATATCTATAAGGAAACTCGCAAAACTTACTCTTTTGATCTTAAGAACTAATTTTGGAAGGATCCATAAAACTCAGTCAACAAGGGCGGCCCAACGAATCCAATCAATGCGAAGATTAATGAAATTAGTCTGGCGAAGCTGACTCCGCTAAACTTGGCTGTGGTGATCTTTGGAACTAACTAATACTGGTTTCTAACGAATAACGAGCGTCTATAAATATAGACGGGAAAATTTGTTGAATGAACTTCGACTTTTAAGGGTTATGTTAAAAGTTAAATCGTTTTATTTCAGTTTTCAGCCTTCATGGACGGTTCTCCAAAATATTATTTCTTTGCTTAAACAATCATTATTTGAATCCAGGTATGTGTTTGGTAATCCAGATTTTCGAGGGGTCAATATTTTATTTACAGGCTGGTTTTCGTATTTCACTTCTGGACAAGAGACTCTTCCCGAAGTTTCCAAACCCTTGTTTTCGACTACTTAGTTCTAAGATCTAAATTATAATTATGTAGTTTTGGTACCGTTTGTGTAAAAATATAAATACAAAAATTAAACAAAAAGATTTCCAACATCATATACCACCGACATGCAGTCGAGAAAAGATCGTTAGTTAAAACTGTTTCAATTAATTACTTCACCCCTTGTATACATACTCTACTATACACAACCATGCACATAAATAGCCCATTCGTATTCTAATTAGAGACCTCAAACACAACTTCGGCAGTTTAAATTAGAAAACGAAGTAACTGTTTCAAGTTGGAATGGGCTTTAAGATTGTTGAGCAACAATCCACGAACACATTAGTGGCAATCGATGTTCCCACTTAGTAAAACTACCAGGAACTTATAGCGTTTGCATAAGTTCAACCCATACTATGAACTCCTAAAACACGACTGTTGTTATTGTGTGAGCGAGACGCCGCTATGCGCAATGTAGAGCGCTGTCTCGCTTCCACAATGGCAACGGTACTCCTTTAAGAGAACATGGTACAAGGACAGTTTAGCGAACTCTAGAGCTGTTAGTAATGACTTATGTCTTGATGGCACTTGAATTTGAGTTTAATTTTTATGTTCTTAGGGTGACTTTTTGTTTAAACTCTGTTGAAGTTTGAGTTAGAGTTTTATGTAGTTTATGTGCAAGTTTGAATAAATTTTTGGTTGTATTAGCAAGTCATAGTAGATTTTCTTTCCTTAGTTATAAAACATTAGTTGGTTAACTAAGGGTTCTATAAATTAATGTTACTATCGTTCTTATTAATAAGACTAGTTTGATTTAAAGTATCTTTTTATTCTATTTTCCTATAACTTAGGAATTCAGGTAACTAACTGGGTAAAAATATGTACATTGCTTCAAGATATGTTAACAAGAAAGGCACGAGATTCTGAAAAACATTAATTGCCTGTAAAGTTGAAGTAAGTTTTCTTAGCTTTATAACATATTAACAAACTAACTTCTATTTTTTATAATATATAGTTTTTAACTCTAAAGCTAATTATTTTAACTGAAAAAATTAGCCTAAAAATTCTAAAAACTGATTCTAAAACTGTATAAATTCGTGATATAGCAACTACCTACATTAAGGATACTACAAACTTACACAAAAAGAACAATTGAACAACGATAGTATACCATCGTCGTATAATGTCCCTCTTACAATAATTTTATAGAGGTACGGTAATGTTAAAGGCACCGAAAATATCAACAATATTTTCAGTATAAAAAAGAAAATGAATATTAAGTGGGTATAAAAAGAAACTTTCTCAGTATCTCTATCAATCACTCTATAGTACGAAAGAAGGCACTTAGTACCATTTTTTTGTCTCTGGCTTATTCTGTGATCAATCTTGAAATATAGATTGATCGTTTTTTTTTGTAAAGAGTACCTATTTTTACAATGTCAATTATTTTATAAGTTATCTTCGAAGATACATCACTTAACGATCAGACAAATAAGACTTAAATAAAATTGAATAAGAATGATAAATAGGTCGACTGATAGAGAATGCCTTAGGGCATTAGTCCGCCTTTGTATCTTACAGTGCATGAAGTATTATATAAATAAATAGAGAAGAATAAAAACCTTTTTGTGGAACTTAATTAAAGGTATCTGGTTTAATGTTAGGTCTCTAAAATTTTCCTTTTTATGTTTGTCTTTTGCAGCTTTCTTCTCATGATTAAGATACCTCCGATTGTTAGTTTGTGAGATTATTTGTTACGTTTTCATGCATGCAATTTGGACTAATTTAGATTTAATTTTAGAATATTGTAAGGCAAAGTAATGCATATAACCTTAAAGATGGCAGACCTATAAGATATTTTAATATTATAGGTATACTATCTAGTGCTTACTGGAACTACACTACGCTACTAAGCTACTACTTTCATGATTACATTGATTTAAGAAATTAGTATAAAAGAGTGCTGTTAACTATAGGACCATTGTTAAAACAATCAACTATCCCCACCAGATTGAACTCCAACACCAATAAAATGTAAAACTCGGTACACAGACTCCAATTGATATAAACTTCTGTTTTATTCGGCTCAGTAGCTTGCCAACTACGGAACCACTATCTGAGCTCGTACGAGTCGTAAGCAAACTTGGAAACTTTTCTACGAGTAATAAAACACGTTTAGTGTTGTTTTTATGAGTGAAATCTGCGCTTTATAACGTATAGAACGTCGTGACGCTATAGAAATCATATTTTGAAGTTAAGCACCGTGTTTTAGATGTCTGTGAATGTATTGTGGGGGTTTTATTCATGGTGGTGCAGTGGTTATGTTTTATTGTTATCTACATAACATAACATACCATCACGCCTGTATCCCCGAGGGGTTAGACAGAGGTATACCAATGTACACCCAAAGTTCGCCGGTAGGTTTAAGGCACAAATCCAAACCCCGACCTGCTACGAGAATTTCATAGAAAACCCCAATAACACCTTGGTCGACTTGGGAATCGAACCCAAAACCTCTAGCGTAGCAGTCGCGCTTAGCACCACTAGGCCAACGAGGCAGTTTCGTTTACGATCTACATACCTGGTACTATATTTTTGGTACCTGGTACTTTATTCATTCATTCATTCATTCATTTATTCATTTATTATTCAATCCTTACTTCCTTATCCTTACTCCTTACTAATATTAATAAATGCAAAAGTTTGTTTGGATGTATCCATGGATGTTTGTTACTCTTTCACGCAAAAACTACTAAATTTATTTTAATGAAACTTTACAATAATGTAGCTTATACATCGGAAAAACACATAGGCTATAATTTAGTAAGATAGTGTATGTATTTTCATTAGCGCCGGTAAAACCGCGGGGCATGGCTTGTATAAACTATGTGCACTATGGCACATGGTTCACACACCCAAATAAACCGAAACCTAAATTCTAACAACTCTTTAGTTATGAAAACTATTAAGGTCAATTTTATTGTTGTCTCTACATCTTCGATCAACAATGTTGTTGTATTGTTAATCGAAGCTCTACATATACCAATGTATATGCTCAAGTATTTTTATATTTCATACTTTTATCGATTTGTTAGTAACCGAAATAATCTCAAACCCAATCCGGGCGAGTTGTTTAATTTTTATCATTTCTTATACTAAGATAACAATAGACCTTAACCCTGTCATATGTCAATTTCCTACCATAAGTATATAAACAATGACATATTAATTTCTCACACATGTCTTTGTACTTAAAACCGCATCAAGCAAGTTGCGAATGAACTTTCGCTTCCTCGTTGCGGCGAGACACCTGACTTTTCATCACATAAAAGCAATTAATTTAACGCATGAAATATTCATTAACGTCGTGTTACGTGGTTTCGTTTGATTGAGATTTTCACTGAGTACATTGTTAAGACGTCGTTAAGCCACGTTGTGTTTTCTTTATAAGATATTTTGATTAATTATAATTTAATTTATGCCTTGATTATGTCTCCTAGCGTATCAATCAATGACAGTTCGTTCTTTGCTAACAAATCTCTTGTCGGTGTTTTGGTACAGATTTGTCAAGAATATTCTAGGATTTTTTTAAATTTAATTCCGGGACGACTCACACACGGCTATTTGATCCCAAACTAAGCAGAATTTGTACTATGGTGACCAGACAACTGATAAACATACTTATATATTTCTAACTACATACTTACATATAATAGATAAATTACACCCAGAAATAGAACAAATGATCGTGCTCATCACACAACATTTGTCCGCTCTGGGTGGGAAACGAACCCACGACCTCCGGTATAGCAGTCAGGGTCACCAACCACCAGACCAACAGGCCATTGACATTGCTAAACATATGATAATTCTGTTGTATACGCCAAGAGCAAAGTGAACAAGTATCTGAATATGAAAAGGCATATAAACAATTGTGTTCTGAAGATACGAGTATAATAATATGTAAAGAACGAACAAGAACGTGTTTACTCTTTCACACAATGGGTTATTCAGTTGTATTACACGTTGGGTCTACTAAAAGACCTAATTTTTTTTTTTTATTTAAATTGATTAACTTAAAATTTTAAGAATCAGCACGATTTCAATATTTTTATATGTGTTTATATTTCATTACTTCTACGTAAGGCGGAGTATATTTGATGCAATGAATGAAGGTTGATGATGATAGTCATTATCCTAAAGTACGCATTACTGATGAATTAATCATAGGTGTATTACTGTGTTAATTCGATTCACCCTGTGTAGTATGACTTAGCACTAAATAACATCATCATTCCCCTTCCTGAAATTACCATAAAACCCATCACAGTTAAGCAACTAAACTATTTATACGTTGTAAACGATAAGCTGAAAGAATAATTTTAGGGGTATCTCATAAAAAAAGTCATAATAAACTCGCATAGCAGGGATTTCCCGTAAATACTTTTAAGGGAATTTAAATTCGGATCAATCTCATTAAACCTGACGACAGTTCGGAACTTAGAAAACTTTTCCTGTATTTTGTTTAAAGTTCCTCTTTTGAACTCCATGAAAAAAGGATTTACACGTGCGAAGGTAGGAGACAACCCTGATTAAATTCATTGTTTAATTAGGATTCTAAATAAGCCTCCTAATTGCCTCAAAATTGGTACTGACGTTTGAAGGTCTGCACGCTTACCATGAGCTCGTAAAGCAGGACCGTTGCCATTGAGTAAGCGAGACAGCGCTATGCGCAGTATAGTGCGCCGTCTTGCTTCCACAACCGCAATAGTACTGCTTTAAGAGCTCATGGTACAAGGGCTGAGGTGACGTCACAAAAACTTGAACGGGTATAATTGCTAATATTTTTTGCTACTTATTTGGATCAAAGAGTTCAGTGGCTGTGAGGCCTATTATGAACGAAATTAGCCTCAATTTATAACACGTGGACCGTAGATCGTTGAAGGCTTTTTGAGAGTTCACCGACAGAAATGTGACCGTGACGCTGAGTGGAGGCGATTATAATATTATCTTTTATGTGAAAACAAAATTAAGTGTAGGTATGCTTTTTTATTTCATGTGCTGAAGTACTTGCATTGGACAAATTAATATTAAATCGCTTGAAAGGATAATTTTATTTTACGACTGGCAAAATATTTTGTTTCGATACAGATTAATTTTATCACATAAATTCTACTAGGAGTTCGATGATGAGAGAAATGTCTTGCGAGTTGCGGCACATTGCGCGGTCTCGCGGTTGTGGTTTCATAATTGATCGATCGTGGACGACAATCTACTGCAATATGCACGATATTTTTATTCATCGTCTAAATCAGGCCTCAGATTAGAAATAAAACACGGAAATTTTAAACGCGAACTCACAAAAAGAAAATTCTATTGTTTTCCTAATCTCGAAAAAGAAGCCCAAAAAATAAATCCGAGTAAAAAATAAACGGATACGAAATTCATTGAATCGCAAACTAATCGCCGAATCCCCGAATTGTGAATGTTATTCTTAAAAAAAGTTTTCCTTTATTATAGAATGAGCATGTTTAAGGGACACGATAAAGGAACAATAGAAAACAAATGAGGTGTAAGTTATTCACTGTTCACTGCGTAATGGCTCGGGGTGGGGTCCGATCAGCAAAAACGAAGGGATATACGCCTTTTAATCTAAATTTATATTTTCCGAGAGAAAATAGGTAAATAAAATTATGTGTAGTTCAATGGAAAATAAAGGCGAGGTAAATATCGCGGATACTTTTATTTTGACTATCAATGACCAGTAGAGTGATTTGCGACTTAAATATATAAATAATAATACCTAATGTACCATATATTGTTTTAAGCTATTTAATTACTAATCATCGAAATGAAACTACTGTTTACGGACTTTTTCGCGGTTTATTTTTAGATTTTAAGTCCCGACGTTTCGACAATTTTGCAGGTGTCATGGTCACGGGCAATCTGCCCGTTCCTTCATTTCAATGTCTAACATTCGCGTAAACCTAAGATACTAATCATCATTATTTCAAGGCTTGAAAATCGTTGTAATTCACAGAGTTTACAGTAAAAAAATGATCTAAGCGTCCCTTAGAAAGAAATTTATTATAATGCCATAAATCAACTAATTTGAAAAACCTTTCATTACCTGTACCTATACCACTCCTAATGAAAAAAATAATCCATGAAGAATCTCTAAGCTATCTCACTTAGCAAAAACTTCAACATCAAACAACTAAAATAAGCATCTGACCGGAGTTAAATTCCATATCTTTGTAAAACCATTCGCCTGTACTCGGTCCTTATTGTCTCGGGTGATAATTCTGCAACTGAAATTAAAGTTTGAAATTAACTTCACAAAGAAGTTTTCCCTTGTAATAAGCGAAATAAAGTAGGACGCGGTTACTGCAGAATTTCCGTGGTATAAATGGTTGGTCATGTAATTACTTGGTGTATTTACTACCTTAGACTTTCGTAATGACTAGAAATTTGAGGATTTTATCATAGAAGCAAGTTTACATACAGTTTGTACATAGGTAGCATATGATATGAATGGTAACTAATAATAGAATCGGGACTTGACAAAACAATTTTGTGAAGAAATATAACCTAACCCTATTAGTAGAATTTACTTAATAAATGCTTCCATAAAATGTACCAAAAAAAGGTTGTCCTAGGGCCGGTTTTTCCGACACTAGATAAATTTTATTGCAGAGATAAAATTCACGTCTAACATATTTTATATTGAAGAACTGTCGAAGATCAATATTTATCCTCGGATAAAATTATCTGGCATTGATAAAACCGGCCCTACGTCTTTTTTATCGGTACATAACATTTGTATTCCAGTGAACATTAAAAACATTGAGAACAAGTTGGAAAACATTACAAAAATGTAGAGCTATTAATGAGTAAAATACCTTCAACGTAGCACCGTTCCTACATTTCTACCGTCTTTCTAAGCTTCTTAACTCACAGCGAGTTGTAAAGCAACATTCCCAGTTTTTACAAATACATAGATACATAAGCTTATTTGAAATGGGAAATCTACTTACCAAGAGAACCAATTTTGGCTGAACAAAAAATATAAAAAACATCGTTTGAATCATTAACAAGTACTTAAATTTAATGATGAGGTTTTTGTATGTTTTTTTTACCGTTTTAATGTGTTACAATGTGTATGTTTTTCTTGTAATTTACGCATTGTTATGGCATATAAAAAGTACTGCGAAAACATTTCTGTTCGCTTACAAGTAAATTTATCTAATTTATTGATATTAGAAATATTTGTTTTAAGATTTGCAATTTAAAAGTGTAAGGTTAATAAATTCACTTTAAAAACTTTATTATTATGTAATCGATGACATCACCTACGGACAATATCTTTAAAATTTTAATCTATTACACCTTAGAACTAAAAACTTACACCGTACTATCTCTACTAGTGCTAGAGATAAGCACTAAAACTTATAACACAAAAATTCAAAAAACCGAACAGAACGAACTCAAACTCTCCAGAACATTATTCTCTTCGTCTGATAAACTCCACTGGCACCAGTAGGTACCACAATAAGTTTTGTGTACAATGCAGGGTTACAGGGTATTTTTTCAATTAGTACCGACTGACCATTGTGATTCCCGGAGTCCCGCGCCAAACAGATTTCTTTTGAAGTTGGTTTCCAGTAAATTTGGCACAGACCCTTTTGACTAGCGTGCTGGTACAAGTTACAAGAGATAACGGCTTGTTTTTAATTATTGTAACTATTTATTATTTTTGGCCTTGGATAACCGATCATTGATGAACAAACCGTTTTTAGCTGGAATAGGAATATGATGAAACACAATGCCCTGGGGTTGGCTGTGCTCTAAAGTATTTGTTTAATAAGGCAAACCTATGAAAGATCTTTATATTAAATAAAACAAAATTGTATTATTTAAAAAAAAAAAAAATAAACGGAATTGGCCCTTATAAGATTAACCTTTTACGACAAAAAACCTTATTAATTTTATGGCTTTGTTTTTTATAACATTTTAAATTTAAGAGCTGTATGTCTATTCTGTTAATAATTTCGGTGACAGGTGAAAGTGAAGTGACAATAAAGCTCACTTCAAAAGTGAACCCAATTGGCCTTGATTTAGAATTCAAATTCGAGAATACGTATTTGACATCTCACCGCGGATTCCGCTGTCGAGACATGAAAATAATGTTACAGAATAGCACGGCTGAACTCTCAAATGGGAAGTTTTCTTAGAGATGTAACCGCTTTAGCTTATAACTTGAATGATAAGCATTAAGTCAGGACTTCAGTCGGCGGGGGCCTTTTTCTATTCAATAATAATTATGACCAGTCTCCTGGAAATTATGACGGGAAACATTTTGTACTTTTGCCGTAGATACAAAGTTAAGTAAAATATAGGATGAGACTATAAAATTTATATTATTATCTTGCTCAATCCTTTTTATACCTTCGTCTAGGCTGGTACATTTGAGTAAGAACATTTAGCTGACTTACATTTAATTCAATAAATGGATGTCGATTAATGAGTACCTCCGTGGTCGATTAACTTACACATCGGTTTTCAAGGTGTCGTCAGCTCTGAGGTCTGATTACCGGACAGGTTAAAAAATGGAAAAACTTTTCCACATTGTTTTAGGTCTTGGTTTTTCTGGTAGGTATCTGTCTCTGATTCCATAACACAAGTGCTGTGGCTACTTTCTTTGGGTACAGAACAAATAGCAATGTAATAAATAATAAAATAAATAAATAAATGCGGACAACATCACATACATTGCTCTGAACCCAAAGTAAGTTGCTAAAGCACTTGTGTTATGGAATTCAGAAACAACGAAGGTACCACAAACACCCAGACCCGGGACAATGTAGAAAAGTGGTTTTCTACATTGACCCGTCCGGGGATCGAACCCGGGACCTCAGAGCTGGCGACACCTTGAAAACCGGTGCGTACGCCACTTGACCACGGAGGTCGTCGAATGTATGTGATCATGTCTACATTTATTATTATAATTAAATAAATGGATATGAGACAATCTTGCACGTGAAAAATTTTCAATAAAGACGAGTGCGAAAGTATTGCAAATATTTGCAAAAAATGATATAACCTTTCCTAACTCAGCAAAACGAATAAACAGATATCTCAATTTCGAGTAGAATAACTGAAATTCGATATAAAAAATAAAACTCAATAAAATTCTGTATCGGCATCCAACACGCGACTCGAGGGGTTCAATATTTACGACATTGCTTCTAAAAAGGGTTCTCAATACCAATAAACGGACTTTACCTATATTTTTATAGATTTTCGTATTAAACGTTTCTTATTTCGCACGTACTAAAGTAAATTGTTTTATTATTTTTATGTGACAGCCTATTTCGTGAGGACATTGTAATATCTTTTATTAGTTTGTGAAAGCTTATGACAGCGCCATCTATTTTTGTTAAAGAGAACTTTATAGTAATTCAATGGTAGGTATTTGTACCGTAACTATAAATTACTCTGAACTGTTGAATTTAACTATTGTTCGTACTTCTCAAGCGTGACAAGTTTAAAACGTGAAGGTAGTTTTCCTGTTTCTTGAACCAAATCAAGAAAATTGCTATAATTATTTATTTTTCTTAGGGCCGGTTTTTCCAATGCTATAATTTTATCTGAGGAATAACTTTGAATTTTTGTCAGTTCTTCAACAAAATGTCTGTCAGACGTCAATGATATCTCTCAAGTAAAAAATATTATCTGGTGTTGGAAATACCGGCCCTTAGTGTCACAACCACAATGTTAGTCTTCTTCCTAAAAGTAGGATAAATAATACCCTAAAGGTTTCATTTCATCAAGTAATGTAATACCTGATCCATGAACAGAAATTTTGGCTTACACTCACAAAAATGAAACTAGCGATGATACCAAATAAGTACATTTATATTCAGTTGAAGAGAAACTACTGGGTTTTGGCACAAATTTTGTATGAATCATATTTCGCAATACAGTACGAATGCATATGAAGCCATATTTCACGTAAACATTCCAGGAAAACGGGATATTTGAATGCCTATGATTTACGATTGCACAATATTATACAAATTTTTCTCAACGTTTCACAATATTGTAACATTATTGGTCACATTGCGAAATTATTGCGCAAAACTATGCTTTGTTAAATTGTATTTGAAAATTGTTAGGGCAATCAACTTTGTGTGCCTAAATGTAATTTTATTAATGACAAAATAATATTTTTGTTCGTTTATAACTGTGTATTTAATTTTAACATAAAATATAGAAGTGTCTGTTTGACTAAAACACCATAATATTGAAACCTTATAACTAAGTTTAATCAAATAACCAACATCTATATCTGCAATCTAAATTAAACTCTTTACCCCTGCAATAAAGTTTACATTGCTTTGATACAAGACTTTATTATCAATACAGAGAGCAATAGACTTAACGATGACTCATATTGAACGAAGGTATATAAAGCCTTTCAACGACAGTCACGTTCCATAAACCAGTCAACCTCCTTCGTGGAAAGACGAAAGTATTTTCTTTTTAAAATGAGAGGTCATTGCAATCGTAATCGGGGAAACCCAATGAATCAAATGGGTGTTGAAAAACAAGAGCTCTTAAAAATGTTTGTGAAGTTTCTGCAATCGGAAAAAGGCGAAGGAGGTCATAAGATGCGCTGTCATGGCCGCCATGGGATGTTTGGACGTGGTTTTGGGAAGCATGGGCATTCGATGCATCATGGACGACATGGGCACCATGGGCCCCTTGGTCATCATGGACCCCATGGTCACCGAGGACACGGCCATGGGCATCACGGTCATGGACCACATGGCTACGGAGGACCACATTGCCACCGAGGTCCCTATGGTCACCACGGCCCACGCGGACCTTTCGGCGGTCACGGAGGTCACGGACACGATCACAAGGAAAAGTTTGGTCGTCAATGGGTTATTGACCTGACGTACAATGAAGCTGATGACGTCAACGGTGGAAATGATGAGCAAAATGCATCGGGATCGCAGGCAAGCGATCATGAAACAACCAATGAGCAAGGCCCGAATGAAGGAAGTAAACAGTGTAAGTGCTCCCGTTTTGAACGTCAGCACCGAGGTCGCTATGGACGATGGAGATTGAGCCCCTATAAAAGAAGGGAAATGCAAACAGCTGTCGCCGAGAATTCGTGCCAAACGGATGGAAATGAAACGCAGGATAATTTAACTGTAATGGTGGAAAATATTAACATTGAAAACACTGAATGTAACAATTGAAGGTTGCTAACAGTGGATGACGTTTGAGTAATCAGGTTTTTTCCCTAACATACTTTTTTTTTTCTGGTGTAGGTATTTTTTTTATAGCGCTTTGATCGTAAAAGACAAATGAGGTTCCGGTTCGGAACCCTATTTGTATTAGTTTTCTTGATGGATTGTATACAAATTATTATTTCATGTAAGTTTCAATAGTTTTGTATTCAGCGTTAGGTCTAAAATGTTGTATTTTAAAGTACGTTCTATTATTTTCTTTTATATTTAATGTTTTATTTTCTTTTTATGTTTTAGCTAGCTAAATATAATGATTTATATGAAGTAAAAGTAAACCATGTTTTATCACAAAGGAAAAATCAAAGTGATGATGAAAAAGTAAAACATTAGCCAAAGGATATTTACTAAAAGCATGGTACCAAAATTGCAATTACAAAATTATAACATGGTAAATAACAACATGGTAAAACATAAAAACAAAAAGTTAATATTACAGTAAGTAAGTAACTAATAGGGGTAAGTTTTTTTTCTTATATTTTAAGTTTTCAGGTATTGGATCATATATACATATTTTTTAATAAATAAATATATAACTATGAAAAAACTGTTTAATTTTGATGTACAACATGCCTTACCTATCATCATCATCTCCCGAGCCTTTTCCCAACTATGTTGGGGTCGGCTACCAGTCTTACCGGATTCAGCTAAATACCGTATTTTACATGGAGCGACTGCCTATCTGACCTCCACAACCCATTTTACTGGGAAACACAGTGTCTCATAGTAAGACTGGTTGTCAGAATTGACTTAACGACTGCCAAAGATCTATGTATGACAGCCGGGACCTACTGTTTAACGTGCTTTCCGAAACACGGAACATGCCTTACCTATCCTGGAATAAAAATTACATTTAGAACTGGTCAGACCCGCACTTTACGAAAACAATTTAAATGGACTTACTTTAAGTAGACGGAATAATTATGGCAACGGTATTTGCAATACACATGTAATCGTCTGATCAAACCAAGAATATCCTGGTAATTGAAGTACGTATACGCAGTACCTACAGATCATTAGCAATACTGTGACATTAAAACACCTTTATTACAACCCAGTAAGGTAGATTTTGCTAGTTCACTATCGTGTGGTCAACCATACAATGAATGCCCTTGATTAGACAGACTATTATTGACAAATACAATGCTTAAAGGTCATTGTATTTTGGCATCGATGGAATATTTTTCACACCAAATTACCGTTGAAGACCAAAAATATGTATTTGAGAGTGCAATCACACACACAAACACATAATTTAACCAATAACGTACTTAAATCTAAGCAAAAGGAAGATAATTCTAAAGAAAAAAACCACTTCAGTCTAGAAAAATTATACCAAAATGGGACCGCACGGGAAGCTAATTCTTTCAAAAAAAAACATCGGTTCAACCAGTCGAAAGTTATGTGGCAACAAACATAAAAAAAACAGTCGAATTGAGTACCTCCCCTTTTTTTGAAGTCGGTTAAAAATAGGGGACTCTAACTAAACAACACAGAAAT
The DNA here is from genome assembly GCA_905475315.1 of Autographa pulchrina. Taxonomy (NCBI): domain Eukaryota; kingdom Metazoa; phylum Arthropoda; class Insecta; order Lepidoptera; family Noctuidae; genus Autographa; species Autographa pulchrina. The sequence goes on along the minus strand of FR997773.1, from coordinate 2,968,189 downwards.
CAATAACTGTAATAATAAAAACAACTACATATGTCTCATCGCGTTGTTTATATGGAAAAGATAATCTCGAAACACTATCGTACTATATGTACTTAAGTGCTTAAGATAACACGGTAAATAAACACTACAGTTGTCTCGCTTCTTTGACTAGTGTTAAAAAGAGACAGCGATATAATAATCGCGTAATGTAAATTATATTGGGAAAACCCAGCGTTGATCAATAAATGTCTCCTCATTGATTATGATAACTAGATGACTGATGATAAGAACAATAAAAACAAATAAAGATTATATTTGTTATTGTTACTGTAATTTTTTTGTTTAATCGCTTTTATTACACTCCTACAGGCAACAACACAGAATATTTAAAATCTACAAACCTTTTGTTTCCCTTTTAATACAAAAGTTTTTTTTCCTAACCTTTTTTTCCACTGCAAGGCCTCTCTCTACTCTCCTTCCATTACTCTCTACATATAAGTAATGTATCATAAAAAATATAAAGCCATTCTCATTTATCCATCTATCAATATAAATATGATGGCAATGATGTATTAACCTTGAACTGTTAGTACAATAATGGACAATGCGTGTTGTTAATCAATAGATGTTTTTACTCATATAATATTATCTAAATTGTTAGCAATAACAGCTACAATTGGTTTTTATCAGTTCCTTTAAAAAGTGTGACTTATTGGGAGTGGATATGTAGATATTGAATTGCAACATATTATTTTAGGCAAAAAAGTATTATGTGAGATTACTTGTAGACGATAAATTGTAAATCAAACGCTTATAAGTTGTCGGAAAACACAATCATCAAATTTTCTGTACTTTCCTCAATAAACTAAATGCAATCAGAACGTAGGCATACATACATACTATATTCTAGCTTTTTGGTTAATAACTACTAAGTACCACTGGTACCTACTGTCCATTACCTATTGATAGTATTTATATTTGATAGGTAAAATTACATTCATGCGTAAATAAGCTATACTTTAACAACAAGAGGTAAAAAAGTACCATCCAAACGATGTTTTGTGTGAAGTGTGATTACTATCCTATTAGTATAATTCGTTCAAAAATGGCGTCAGTACCAAAAAGATTATTATTAATTTTTTAGGGATCGCAGTAGCCTACCTGGTCTACCTACACTTTTTTCTTCTATAGCGAATGGACTAGCTATTTTTGCTCAGAATCCGTAATATCGAGTTTAAACCAGGGCAAGTGCATGACGATGCTGGTATGCCAAAAAATATGATTTTACGTCGGATTGTAAGTATGCTATTTGAATTGTTACAGGCGGAGTTGGTAGCAGTTGAAGGCAAGGAAATAGAAACTCATTACGTGTTGGCTCGAGAAAGAATTCGGAGATGGAACTCGACCTCAAAATGCTATCTGCTCGTGGAAAACTTGCCAACACCTCTCCAGGTATGATAATAATACGAAGTACTAAACATGGTAGTTAAGTATTGAGTTACATCGTTTGGATAGTGCTTATAAAGTAGACGTTGAACAAGAAAATGGTAGATATTAAAAATATTCACGATTTCTTAGCATTAATACCTAAGTCTTATTTAAAGTTGAAAACCTTATGATTGCGAAGAATTGTCATACTCTGACAACTCTAATTTAAAAAAAAAATCTCAGTAATATTACTGATGTGAGTAAAAGAGCAGAAGTCATCATATAGAAGTCAAGTACTAGTCTAAGTCTAGTCTATTGACATATGGTAATTATAAGTTATGAGACCAAATCTCATTTCGAGTCTGGTCGGATTCCAAATCGGATATCTAACGTAGAATGTGTCTATTCTTAGAATATAAACAACCAATATATCTATTAGATGCTTAGAATATTCATTTCAGATATCGAACTAGCACTAGTTTACCTTTCATTTCAACCAAGTTCCAAAAAGGAAGAGATTCTATGTTCAACTGTTTGTACCTTATTACTAGCGTGTTACTCAGATGCGTTAACATTCAAGCACGCACACATTAAAATAACATTTCCATTCATTTAAATCCAACCATTAATTGCATCAGGCTGGTGGCATAGCGAGCGCCAGCGTGTGGTCATCATGCGGTTGCCGTCAGCGGCTCCTGGCCGCCGTCACGAGCGGCGGCCGCGCCGTGCACTGGGCAGCCGTGCCCGCGCCCGCCAACGACTCCGATCTCTGCCGGTTTAATTATACGTGAGTTATATTTCATGTTCATTGCTGTTATACATTTTTTATTTCGGACTTTTTAGTGATACACGATGGTGATTGATTGTCGTTTGTTTGGTTGAAAAGTTATAACGACGGTCTTTTGTTTTTTCTTATGCTTCTTTTGAAGTACAAATTACGTTGGTTACAATTATGGTTGTAGGTATGACATACGTTGATCTTGTTAAGTTCCTACAATTCTGATTACACCTGAAGATTAACCTGTAACTAAGTTGCGGTGGGCGTAAAATAAGGTTTCAAATTGAACTTAATTGTTTCAGAACTTTAGCGACCTTTGACTTTTGGCTTTTAGAAACGGGCTGGGCGGAATCTATTCGTTATTGGACTCTACCATTATTAAAATCGACATCATATTGTTATCTAGAACAAATTGTGGGAAAAATAACCGGACACTACGAGCCTTTATATTTCACGCTTCGCAAAATAATTTTACATACTCGGCCATCCATCCAAACAGTGACCTCACAGTTAATTGCTTAACCTATTTTCGTCCCGCGTGCATAATTAAACTCATTGAGAAACCACTTTATCTATTTAATTACCCGAACTTTATCACTCTTTTAACGACGAAGCCATAACGTTTTTAATGGATTTTTCAGTGGCTAATTATCGAAAGCCACGCGAATTAAATGTTAGTAGATAAATTATTGGGTATGTCTTCTGACTAATGGCGAAAATTCTCGACCTTAAGAAATACAGTAATATTATTTAACGGAAATTAGCGCGTACACGCTTAAATTCCTTTTAGGGCTTGACGTTTCTACTTAAGGAATATATCGATGAACTCATTTTACAAAGATTTTCTCACTACTTATACCCGGTTCTGAAACGCTGATCAACACAAAAATCTGCCTCATGTTGAGCGCTCTGGTTGATGGTTGTAAATCTTTTGTTCAGCCAATCACAGTCGTGATCATGATATGAAAACAGCTAAGATTAATTTGTCTCTCAGAAACTGGGGCTAGGCTCCCAATTTTTACCAAAGCTAAAGAAAAATGCAATGTTAAAGACAAAAAGCAGAAAAAATAGACAAAGCGGTAGATAAAGAACTATGTAAGTAACAAGAACAATTTATGCATTTTCTTAAACTCAATTAAGAAGTAGATGAACTGCAATCCGATGGACCAGCCAAATGAGTTTCGCAAAGAACAATGAAATAAGGGAATTGGAATCGAGAATTGTACATTTAATGATGCTTGTAGAAATAAACCAGCTTTATAGGTTATTCCGCTTTTACGAGAACGCTGTAAAGGATTTGAAATGCAGTGTAATAGAAAGTTAAACGTAAAATAATCCGTAATTTCATTTAGGAGCTCTGTAATGTGCGGAAAATAAAAAGGTGGTGTTATTTCGGTTAGTTGTCTTTATATAGCAGGTGTTAAAGAACCTTAAGGACATGTTTCAAGAGAAACCTCTGACCCTAATTTTGTTATAGATACTGAACATACAGGAGTGAATGATTATATGGCAGGTGTTACGGATCTTTAAGATCATGTTTCAAGAAAAACCTCTGATCCTAGTTTTGTTATAGAAACTTACCTAACAGAATTAATGGAATAATTAGGTTTAGTAAGTAGATAATATTAAGTTGATACATAATTTTGATGATAATGTAGATTTGTTTTGTTAAATGAAATGCATTGTTTTCTAACGAGCGCTATTTTTAATGACGGATGTCTGCGCAGGTATTTCAACTAAATACGATATTTACACACACCAGGTTTAATTTTCATGCAAATATACACGACAAAGGTTAAATTAAAATCCTGAGTACACATCCAGTAACTTAATGAAGACTTAAAAGAACACTTCAAAATACGAATAACATTATAATTTTCTAAAAGCTTTTAAGATTTGTAAAAACAGTCTCATTTTCCATCTTCCTCAGTGTGCGGACACCGTGTCCAATTGATTTAAACATTTTAAAACAAAGCGTCCCGGGAATTAAACACTGTGTTCCCTGTATAATGGAATTAGAAATACAGTAAAAACAGCGTCCAAAGGAGACGTTTATTCTCAGTGATTTATATGCATTTTGGGAATCGTCCGGGCACGGTATTTAAATGCTGACCCATTTTTAAGTAGCTGACAACGAAATAAGCTTATTTATATAAGAGGTTTTTTTTTGGATTCCGTGTAAAGGATAATGGAACCGTGTAATTATGATTTTCACTTGTTTAATCTTAAACGTGATGGGATTCGCATTTACTAGGAAATTTTCAACTATTTATGATTATTTAGAGGTTGAAGAGAGTGTTTTTTTTTTTTTTCTAGCCGTTTCTTTCCCACTGCAGGGCAAAGGCCTCTCTACCCTCCTTCCATCTCTCTCTAGCTAGGGCCGTGGTCATCCACTCCTTATCAAAGGACTCCAGTTCGTCTCGCCATTTCCGTGAAGAGAGTGTTAGTTACATTTAAATCCAGAGATAATAAGAGCGCTGTTTGGTCCATAATAATAATAATAATAATATGCCGGGACAACTCACACACGGTTATCTGGTCCCAAGCTAAGCAGAGCTTGTGTTATGGTAACCAGACAACTGATAAACATACTTATATATTTCTAAATACATACATATTATAGATAAATTACACCCAGACAACCAGAACAAATGATCGTGCTCATCACACAAACATTTGTCCTGGGTGGAAATCGAACCCACGACCTCCGGTATAGCAGTCAGGGTCACTAACCACTAGACCAACAGGCCCGAAGTTCTCCATAAAATGCAGACATAATTTTCTGCTTATTCTTAAGATCAACTACTTCAATAGTCAGAATCTTATGCCATTCCCAAAAAGGTATTAAACAAGTACTGAAAAAGGCTAAACAACCTCTTTTCAGAGAAATTCTTTTATCGTAGAGGTATTCTGACCAAATTCACCAAGATTTATTAGGCATTTTTGGGTCGTAATGCTATTTATAAAATCCTGAGCCCCGAAAGTTACATGCCGTATAGGTATATAACCGACCTACAAACAAACTGACATCATGATAAAACCATTCATGCATATTAATACTTTGTAAAATATTTTTCACCAACAATGCAAATACCGCTTAATAACTTAATACCTACATGTAATATAGCACGAACGCTTTACCGAACACAATTCACTCAAAGCGCGTGAAATTAATGAATGTTTTGGCGATATAAAAATAAAACGAACGAATGAATGAATGAATAAAAAATATCGTTCAATGTCTGTGTTGGATGGAAACAAGATTATGACTGTTTTGATGAATGAGTCTCCCGGGTCACACCCGCATTGTACCAATTTTGCTATGTACGGGCGCTTTTAGCATTATGTACTAAAATTTACATAAAAATTAAGGTGGACTTACCCGGGGTGTACTAAAATATGCATTATTCTGGCTCTATTTAGATTTTATCGTCAGTGTTATTTGTGGGGAAAGTAATTAAGGTTTTCTTTTTTTTGCAGCGACATTTTTAGTATGTGTGTTATTTTACTGTATTGAAGTGTTAAAAATACATACAGAGTAATTAGACTAGGATTTACAGTAGGGTGAATTTAACCATGATTATTTATCTAAAGAGGGATATTTTGCCATCGAATATAGGTATACTCGGTGGGACAAATGTATGTAGTCATAAGTCTCTATCTACAAGGCAATATTTTAACTCCATCTTTCATATATTTTAAAAATACATACATAGTTCAATTAAATGGCATCTCTTTAAAACGTCTCGAAATTTCGTACAAATAACATTAACGCATAAACTACTCAATACCCACTAAAACAATACGTAGTATATAAAGTCTACTAAAACCATTTCTTTATCAATATAACACCAAACTTCTATTTCATCTATGTATTTCCTATTCAAAACTTCACCCGATCATTTGCCGACAGGCTACCGAATTATTAGGGAGCTCAGCGCGACATGTTGCGTATCGAACCGTCTATACATGACATTGATTGTTGCGTTGTTCTGCCGCAACACTGAGCTTTATTAATTGAAAACCTATATTCTAGGCTGGCTAGCTAGGCTGGCTTAGTTAGACAGAGATAGACAGATAGCTCTTGGTGTTATGAAATCTGAGGTTGGAGTTTATCATTCACCGGACACATTTGTCTTCATTTAACTATTTACGCCCTTATCTTATTCATACATTTGTAAGTACTTAATTTACAACTGGAATATAGAATAAGTATTGACGGATGCCTTGTTGGTCTAGTGGTCTCAGTTTCATCATCATCTGCAGTTTCTTAGTTATTGAGAATATCAAAAGTAGCTAATTAAAATTTAGCTTTTTCATACGTAACTTTTGTATGAATTCCTTTATGGTATTTTGTGTTGTGAGTATCAGACAAAAATGAGAAATTAACTGCAGAATGACAGATCACGTGGAAAATTTAGAAAAAATATGAAAATGAAAAAAAAATATTTTCATATTTTATGTTAATTTTAACCTTAGTTTATTTATCTTTGTCTACATTTCTAAAAATTCTTCCGTCCTTCACTCGATCTACGTTCCTGCCTAAATGAATACTTTAGTAGTGGTTACAAAGAGGTAGTCGCCGGAAAGTCAAACAAATTACTTTAAAAGGAGGATTACATCCAAGGATTGCGATGTTCAGATTAATGTCTTAATGAATTCAAATGCTTCTTGAATTTCTACCGAGTTTCCTTTGATTAATTTAATGAATTTATAAGTTGTTTGAAAGATAAACGTCCTTCTGTCTAATTGTTAATGTTAGGCTCACGAAATAGTTAAGTTTCTTTCATTTGATTTTAACAATCGTTTGGTCTAACGTACTTTATCTTCCTGCCCCTATTTATTCCCCGAGTCTGTATCTATTTGTCTGTCTGTGGCATCAGAGCTCCCAAACAAATGGACCGATTACGATGCTGTTTTTTTAAATGGACTTTTTGATATTCTTCTTATCTATAATTAAAGAAAATCTGTTCATCACATATAAACTTAGAGCATTTTTCCAAAAAAGTTGCTTTTTAAATATACTCAGATGGAATTAAAATGTTTTATCAATTGATACGTAACTTTACCCTAGAATAGTCTTAATTTGCGCACAATACTAACATACTTTTATTATAGATAAAGTTACTTACTCAATAAAAACATGAGTAGATATCAGAACTTATCATGAAATAGTTAAAAACCTGCACTAGGCACTAAGTTAAATTAGCACCAGGTTATTGCTAGCTCACCTAAATGAAGTTTCAAAACTTTAAATTATAGCAGTTTCATATAAACTACTTTATTAAACAATTTCAAACAAGCTTCATTACTGCGTAACATTGTTTTGTAGGTAATAATTTATATTAAACGTAGTTGCCTAGCCACTACTTTTTAGTTATATTGTTCTTTACCTACGCTAAACAGTATACATACATAATAGTTAATAATTTTGGCTTTAGATTCATCACCTTCCTGCCACGTCCCCAACTACTTGCGGTCGGCGCAATGCGTATTTAGCTTTCATTCATCTCTACTACTCGTCATCTCAGCATTCATTCTTCCTTTCTCATATCATCTTTCACACAATCCATCCATCCATCTCTATACTTTTATAAACCATAGTTGTATTTATAATTTAATAACATTTAATATCACAGTGCCTGTACGATACGCTCTTAAAGTAGTACTGTCGCCACCGTGAAAGCGAGATAGCGCACTACAATGCGCATAGCGGCGTCTCGCTTACACAACGCCAACAGTCCTACTGTACGAGCTCATAGTAAGAGGCAGGTACATTATTTTTCAATACCTTTCGCACATTACATGTTGCTGTTATCCAGGTAACATTAAAGAACATTAGCATCAAATGAATAAACATGTATGAAACGTGTGAAGAAAGAGCCATTTGCCGTAAAAAGCACCGCGTATAATCTAGAATCATAAATTCAGAGGAATACACGAGGTGTTAAAAGCTGACCTAAAAACGAATTAAGCTCTTAAATTGTAACAACAAATTTGAATAGGTATACGAGGATTGTGTGTTTATTTTCAAGGAAAGATAAAACAGCAAATACTCTTTAGCTATGCTATGGAAAAGTCTGTGGATGAAATGAAACTGACAATTAACTTCTTCAAATATTTTTTTTAGTGGGACAATTCCGCCGCATTGGCACTTTATTGCAATTCGGTCGGTCCTAGGAAACTTTTTAACAACTTAACCATCTGTCAAAATTAATCGGGAGAATTGGAGGAAAGAAGCCGTGCAGCAGGCAGAATGGCTGAAAATAATACTAAATAATAATAACCATTTGTCAGATGATCAATTTATGTCGATTTTTTTAAAGAATGTAAGAGTAATTTTTAAAAGAAGTAATCTAATTTATTGTAAGTAAACAAGCAATAAATCACAAAGTACCAGGCTATCATAAATCGCTGGCGATACATTATAAGATGAAAGATAAATTTATATCACACAAAATTAATGAGGTCACTTCGTCGTAACGTTATCTATCTTCATAATTCAGATGTTCTGTAGCTACAACGTTTATGGGAGATATCGGCTATAAACGGGCTCAAGAGGACATAACGTGGTAGGTATTGGCAAAGGTTTTGATATTGTTTGCAATATTGCGTAACTTTAGGCTCTTTCACTTTATGGGGTCGGTTAAACTAGAGGCTTAATGCGACATGTTATTGGTCTATGATATGTTTGGTATACACGTTCGATTTGTGGACAATAGTAGCAATAGTTACATTGACATGAGGGGCTCGTGGCTAAGTGTAAGCCGTACGGTTTGACCGATAATACAGGTTAAGCCGCGCTCTCCGCCGTTGGTCCGTGGATGGGTGACCATTTCTAAACATACGAGACCCCTCCGTGCCTCGGATAGCACGTTAAGCCGTAGGTCTCGACTGCCATACGTTGATCTTTGGCAGTCGTTAAGTCAATTCTGACAACCAGTCTTACTATGGGATACTGTGTTCCCCAGTAAAATGGGTTGTGGAGGTCAGATAGACAGTCGCTCCATGTAAAATACGGTATTCAGCTGAATCCGGTAAGACTGGTAGCCGACCCCAACATAGTTGGGAAAAGGCTCGGGAGATGATGAGAAGCAATAGTTAGGTACATTAAAATGTAGAATAAAGATTTAGAGTTATAATTGTCTCAGGGTGATTAATAACAACGTCTAAACGATGTCGTCGTTTCGTGGCTTACCCGTCGATCACACATTTATTACGGCAAAGCATAACTTAAATAACAAGAACGATAGATGAAATGCACAATAATCTTGCTATGTCAATTTTAACATTTTTTTTTTGCATTATACAAGTCAGTATATAAAAATACAGTTCTTTAATTACTTACTCAACAAGTACTAAAATGTAATTACAAATGTAAATAATTTAGCGTTTGTACCCGGTAAACGTCACCCGAAGATTTATATCCTGATTTAAATACAGAAAGCAAAATCAATTCTAAAAAGGGTTCATTAATTCCAACAATTAATTCACTCAATTTGTCCTCGACTTTATATTTCAATATATCGCAGAAATCGAAATAAATTTGGTATGAATTGGAAGAAATTGCTGGATCAAAGGCTACATTGGTACAACCAAAAGCAATTTGTTCGTTTGTTCAGATATTGAAAAACAATGGGTTTTTATGTCGTTTGTATGTGGGATGTAAAAAAAAACACGTTGCATTCGCTTTTCGTAAAAAAAAACACTTCGAAAGCATTCTTGTAACCATTGACCAAAAAAATTTGGATAACTAAAAATAAAAAATAAAGTTTTTTTTTTAGCTACTCCTCCAACGCATTATTCTAAAGAAAATATTTTAGATCAATAAGTATCTTTCTTTAGCCTTAGAAAGTTAATAGATAAAGTTCGTACACCACAGAAGACCTAACATAAAACTAAGCTCCAAAACGTACAAAAAGGAAATTTGCTGAAGAAGTACGGAAGCGCTTGAAAGTTGCAAGACTGCCCGTGTAAAATTTTAACGAACCATGAGCAAACAGACGAGAAACGATGGCCATTGATAATTTGAAACTCATTATCTCTCATTATCGAAATTCTTTCTCTATGAAAAAGAGAAAGAATTATTTTTTTTTTGGTTTATTGCAAACTTATAAAAACGGAAATCGATATAGCTTGGACTAGCATCGATGTTTTCCTATATAGGTATCACAATTCAATTCAATTCAATTCATTTATTTTGCGAATATGGGTACATAGGTCACAATACATAAAAATAGTTTCACCATATCCCACCACCAGGCATGCAAAATGTTTACATGATTTACTGACTGACTTTGAGTCAGATGCATTTTATAAAAGTTGATACAATGAATTCAATAATTACAAATAATAATAATTACAGCAATAGTAGCTACATAGTTTCAATTAAAATTTTAATAATGTCAAAAGGTACTAACAATGTCAACTTAGTTACAATAATAGTGTCATAAACTCATAAAATAAAAATTAGTTTGAATAATAATGTCAAAGAAAAATGTCACCTAGATACTCATTTATAGAATAATACGATTTATTGATTAGTAAGTCAAAAAGTGTGGTCTTGAACTGATTTAAGTTATTACTAATTTTAATGTTATTTGGGAGTTTATTATAGATTTTTGGTGCCATTGCATACACACTTTTATTAGCAAAAGCGGTTTTTGTAGGTAATAAATGTAATTTATTTGAGCGACGTTGACTTTCTACTGCTTTGAATAAGTCTTTGTTGTTTCTGACAAATACATTTACCTCGTATATATAAAGCGATGGCACAGTGAGGATATTAAGATTTTTGAAGTGTTGCTTGCAACTGTCTATCGTTTTTAGCTTGCAGATAGCACGAATGCATTTTTTTTGGGCTATCAATACATCCGAAATATAGCTGGCATTGCCCCAAAATATAATGCCATATCTCAATAGAGACCCAATGTAGCCATGATAAGCCGTTAATAGGGCATTTCTATTTGCTATTTTGGCTAGCATATTAAGGGCATATGAGAATTTATGAAGTTTTGAACAGATATGATTAATTTGTGTTCTCCATGACATATCATTGTCTATATGCAGTCCTAAAAACTTTGTCGTGTTTGTTTCATGTATTGTGTCCCCTTTATAATCAATTTCTAATTGTGACTGTTTTGGTTGCTTAAGTTTGAAATTCATAGATTTAGTTTTATTAAGATTGATTTTAAGATTATTATTATTTAAGCAGTCAATTATTGTTTCTATATTTATATATACATCGTCTCTGATTTGTTGAATACTTCCTGAGTCAAAAACAGTTGTGCTGTCGTCAGCAAATAAGGCCATCTGATGGCTGGTTACGTTGGGGAGGTCATTTATGTAACAGATAAACAAAAGTGGTCCCAGAACAGATCCCTGTGGGACACCGTACGATACAGTTCTGTTGCTGGAGGAGTATAACATTTCGGTTTTGGATGTAATGTTCACACTACTGATTTGAGTAAGCTGGGTACGGTTTTTTAAATATGATTTTATAAAGTCTAGCACATTGCCTCTAATGCCGTAACTATACATTTTTTCCAGCAGTATTTCATGAATAACATGATCAAAAGCACGAGTCATGTCCATGTACAACGCTGCTACTGGTTTATTGTTATCCATATTGTAGTGTATATGTTGTAGAAAGTTATATATAGCCATATTAATGGTTTTATTCTCATATAACACATAACATGAACTTAAGAAGAGCTGAGTAAATTAAGTCTCTTGATAAATATTTTTTTATCCTCTCAAGTAGGTACTCAAATGGAATAAAAATTGGGCTTAAATTAAAAATACAGACAAAAAAGTTCTCAGAAACTATGACAAAAGGAAATCGAACAGTAAATAAATCTATTGTGATTTAAAGTTAAATAAAATGTTACAGCGAAATAAATCGATAATAATTTCCGAAAATTTCCAGTTGATAAAGTGCTTCCGCAAATTCACATCATTCAGTGAGTTAAAATCGGAAATCATTTAAAGCCGATGCATGTTTAAAAATTAATAATTCCTCCCTCAGCAGTCAGTGAATATAGTCGTGGAATAATTTGCTATTTGGAAAATCGAATTTAATATTGTTGTAGCGAAGTTAATAAAGTGAAAGAAGATTATGACTGGATTTGTGTAAATGTGATTTGGATGAGGATAAATATTGGACAATGCTAGACGGACAGCACAATATTTTGAATTAATCATGAACTTCACTTTCAGTCTGGTACTTTTGGCTTAGAAGCTTCAGAAGTGGGACGGTATGAAGCCGAAAATATGGCATTGTGTGCTTAATTTTGATAAAAAAAAAAACTAGGCAAAAGATGAAAAAGAAGAAAGGCAAAAGCTAGGAGAAAATGTAGCAGTATAATTAAACTAAATAATAACATGGACACTGACAAACGTAGCCCACAATAGGTCTAGACGTCACGACACCAGCCATAAATTCGCTAGTCTCAGCGCTAAATGCTTTTAGGTCAACTACCAATGTACATCGTATAAAACCAATCGTCCAATAAACATCCCGTGAGCCAAACAACTCGAGCTCCTAGTGTTGGGAAAAACAGGCTTAGATTTATCGCGACAAATATTGGTATTGTCGGAGAAATTTTTGATTTGTATGTAGGGTCTGACAAGAAAGATGGCGGCAGCAAAATGCTTGTGTTTATAGTCAGGCCCGTGTTCACGTAATCCACATTTGTTTCGTTTTTTCATAATGGCTTCGGATAGGTCGGGAACGTGAGAGAAACGGCAGATATGTTACATGTGGATGTGTTGTTTTTTTGCTGTATCCTTGTGCGGGTTTATTTGGATATACCTATACGTAGAAAAGAATTTATCATATTATCGAAATTATTGGATGACATAACAATATTATTATGTACATTTTAGAGCTAACATCCTACAAGGCATGCTCGTAGTACGACACACATATTAATATAGTTAATACGTACTATGTGAACTCAAGAAATAACACTACTGCTAACACTACAAAAAAACATGAAATCGCTATGCTGGAAAACCCGAAAATATCAAGTTAGTAACAAGTGCACTACAAGAAATTACTACCTGCTGATCCAATTTTTACTGAGGTAACCAAAGTCACGAAGGAAAAACTAAATTATATTATAGATATTATAAATGTGAATGTTTGTAAAGGTTGCGTATTTTCTTACGCAATGACGCATAAACTGTTACTCGTGTTTAGATGACATATAAATGGCACGTGAATTATAACTTTGTCATTCACTGACACTGAACCTTTCTATTTTGTAAGATTGATACGTTTTATCCCGATACTCTTTTTCATCTATACTTATATAATAAATCTGTAGAAGTGAAAATTCTGTACATTGAAAATATCAAAAAAAAAAATGGCGGGGGGTGTTACTAGACCGACACCGAATCCAAAAGTGTGAAAAAAAAATTTTTCTCTGTCTGTCTGTCTGTTTGTTCAGGTATCACGCAAAAACTACTGGTTCGATTACGATGAAACTTGGTATAATTATTCTTTAATATCCTGGGCACCACAATGGGTAGTTTTTATCCCGGAAAAGTAAAAACAATAAAAAACAAACTTAATTTTGCGGTTAAAAACTCATTGATAAGTTTCGTCATCCACGCGAACGAAGTCACAGGCACAGCTAGTATAGAATAAAATAATACCAATAAATGTACTGCCGTAGGATTACCAAATAATACACGAGGTATATCGCAGGGTAAAGCTAGTTTCGTACAAATATCGCACTAACAGCATTCCCGCGAAAAAGGCCGACGAAAAAACAATCGGAAGATTTTCGTCGGAAACAGTAGCCGTAAAATATTGTTCACAGGTGTATTTTATTGACCCAGAAACTGGTTTAATGTAAAATTTCGAGTTTTTTAACTTCAACACATTGCGGGAAACGTGATTTAGTGTTTGCTTTGCTGGTAAACTTTGGAATTATATGCTTTGCCTGAGTTTCGTAACTTTTATTCATGTTGACACGCTTTGGTGTGGAATTTTATATTAGCGTTGGTCTCAGTGGAAAAGAGTTGGTGGTATTGATAAATATTTTATACGTGAAGCTAGTTTCATATTTATCGCAAGGTTACCTGTATTTATTGATGGAAGTTTAAGCGTAAATAAATAATAGCAGCTTTTTATTGATTCAACTTCGGAAAAAATATAAGGTATTTTTTCAGTAACTGATAACTTCGTTGAATGTTTCTTATCATTTAGCAAAATTTAGCCGTATCGTAGAGAATAAACGACTATGCAAGATTTTTTTCTTGTTTTTTTTTTTTCTCAATGTATCAATTTATCTTAGCTGGATCTGGGATAAAAACAGATAGTGCTTTCTGAAGCAGGAATCAGAAAATGATCTCTTAATATGCCTTAATTTAGAATAAATTTGACTGTCATTTTATATTATGTTGGGATATGAATATTCAAATTGACTAGCAAAAATTTGGGATTTTCCTGATTTGGCTTTTAACTTCAATGCTTCCTCAGGTTTCCTTTGACGTCAGAAATGGCGCCCGTCAGCTCATTCCTCATATACCTACGTCACAATAACTATTGCCATAAAAACTGCAGCACATTGTACTGTAATAGTTGGTTATTGGTTGATTTACTGTTCACCATTATGACGTCATTCTCTATCTACATCAAAATGATCTTTTCTTTGTTTCCCGCAGGTTCCCAGTGACAGCAGACATGGCGCCCGTCAGTTCGCTCCTCGTCTATTACGTCACGGAAGGCGGCGAGCCCGTCAGTGACGTCGCCAGCTTCCACGTAAGACTTCTGCATAAGGAGGTAAGGATTTCAACCTTATTGGTGTTTATATTTTTTCGAACTGAACATTTAAATTTTGGATTGAATGTGGTTGGTTGACAGTTATAAGTAAGATTATGAATGGGTGGACCAAAAAGAGATGCATGGATGGTGTGAAAGATGATATGAGAATGAAAGGAGTGAATGCTAAGATGGCTAGTAGTAGAGATGAATGCAAGCTGAATACGTATTACGCCGACTCTAAATAATTGAAAACAGTGCAGGAAGATGGTGAATAAGATGGACTTTGATTGTTTTTGATTATTTTATTGACAATAAGGAATTAAAATGTCAGGTCAGTGTGTCATAAGTGTCTGGAATTTGGTGTGTTTTATAGGTGCTTAAGTTTATAAATACACACCATGTCAGATAAATGGTAAAGTGAATATATGCAGTTGGTAAATACAGCCAAAATATTAACTCAATGTCAGTGAAATTATAAAGTAAATGAGTGCTGTAAGTATATTTAACCAAAACATAAATATGATGTGATTCAATAACAGTATAAATATACAAAACGATTGAATTAAACAGCTTGTCTGGAAATCATTTTGAATCGAATTTTCGTTACTGTAATACGTTTAATAAATTCCAGTTCACGTTCGTCGTATTTGGTCGCATTATCACACTTTCTGAGTTTTGTTATTCTTTATTTATTTTGCTCCCTTTTTATTTACTTTCAAATGAGGACAACGATACTGGTGTTATTTGTCAAATTCCATTTTACAGGTAATATATTTTTGGTGAAACAATGTTTACAATGCACTTCTTCTTCTTCTTATCGAGTCAGAGATCCAAACTTTCAAATTCTGTCTGACCAAAAAGTTGCAACCTCAAACCTCAATGATCCAAACTCAAACTATTCATTTATTATTTTTTACATAATCATAGAGCTAAAGTTAAGCACTGCTACAAGTATTAGGTATCATCCCTTACTACACAACTTACATTTTTACGTATATACTTTAATCTCTTCAACCATGTAACATTCTATTTGACTCGGAATTCGAACAGATTTTCAAAATCGTAGATCCCTAACGTAGAAAGTTCGCCACATTCAGTATGTCAGAGACAAATGGACGTGCGATTGAGTAGCGTTCGCCGGTTTGTGGTTGTCAGAGGTGCTCTACAACTGCGATTGTCGATTGTTCCGAAACGCTGCTAGCTGATTCTGTTGGGTGGGAACTAAACTAATTTCGTCTGGCTTTTTTTTTAATTTTGTATGATTTAGTTTTTTAAAGTCAGACTTATTTTATGGCGTAGGCTATGATGTTTGTAGCCTAAGTAATATTCATTATAGTTTTGGTGCGTTTGACTAAAGTTCAAAATCGGGGAAACATAAAGTAGACACATGAATGTTAATAATATATTATGTATATTGTCATTAATAGTTACTCTCTGTAAATGCGACTTGCAATTTATCATTTGATCAACCGTATTAGTTTTTAGGTTTTATTTCGTTCATATTTTTCTTATTTCTAGTGTACATTTTTATATTAGGTATTGTAAATATTTGAAGTCAGTTACTAAATAAATGAACCGTATGATCAATAAATATAGGCACGGAAACGTCAAAATACACCGCAAAAGAAAAAAACAATTAAACCAAAATCAATTTAAATTGACTTCAACACAAAGTATAAATTACGTGTAGTATTGACCTTTCATTTACCACAATATCGACTCGCTCAACGATTACATGAACCCGTGTTCATAATAATGATTAATCAGGGTGTATGAACCTTTGATCAGTCAATTGGCGTGAAATTGAAATACCGTTTGCTGAGCTTAATTAGTACGCTGTTGATTTTGGTTGCCCTCACCTTGTACTAGGCGCTTTTTAATGTTTCGTTGATCTTTGATGTTTTTTATTGTAGGGAAAATCCGACCGCGAATTTTTTCGTAATCGTATACTGGACTGGAGGCTACAAAATAGAGTGGCAAAAAATAGTTATCAATAGAAACCTAGTGAAAGGGAAGCCTTTGCTCTTCAGTGGGACAGTTCAAGCTCAAAATTATAAAAATAATAGATAAAATAAAAAACATGGCTAACTTGATTTTTCTGTAGGTAGTCTTTTCATGTTTTTATTTTCTTCTAAAGCAAAGTAATACAAGTGAGTCAAAAATTGGCCAGTATTAAAAAAAATGAGTGGCTGGTAGGGGTCGTTGCCCTACTTTAAATCAAATAAATCTTCTGCAGTGAAAGAACTACCATTGATTAAAACGCTTGCCTACTACCATCAATCGTGGTACAGCAGAAAAAATAAAACCTTATTGTTTCGAAGTTGATAATAATAATAATATATTCATATAAGAATGAAAAAGTATAAAAAGGTTATTTAAATAAATAATTTTAGTAGTAACTAATAAATGCTCTAAATATGTATTTTACATAAAGTAAACAAAATGAAAATGGTTATTTAGTAAATTATATTATATTAAAAGTTACTTTATAGTATAAAGCTCTTTAAATTAATTTACTGAAGTAATGAGTTTTAGAATTGAGTTTTAGGAAATTAGATATTAATTTAGTCTAGATTATTTTCTTGATGCCAACTTTTTAGTCAAAACAAGTGATGCTGTGAGTTTTATTATTAAATAGCTTATGCGATTCCAACAAAAATATATAGTAAAAATAATATATTACATAATAAGGTATTCCTGATACACCTAAATAAGCAGTGTTGCCATACTGTATGGTAAAATATTTTAACTCTCATAGCCTAGTCCTTTGCATGTGACGTCACATCCTGTTGTGCGTGTGACAGTCCTTTTTGTGTCCAACATCCTTTGTTTGCCGACAATTTAATTAAAATTGAACTTTTAATACAATAACGTTACAAAGAATGAATGACTAAAAACTTTTATTAAAATGTACTTCATTATAATTAGTGAGATATTGAATTTTAATAATAGGAGATTATGTGGTACTAATATGGTTTGGGTGGAGTAGTAAACAAGCCTTATATTATTACTAGCTGTGCCAGCGACTTCGTTCGCGTGGATGACGAAACTTATCAATGAATGACGAACTTATTACTATTGACTGTAGCGTGATGAAAAGTATACTATAATCTGCCCAGGAGTATGAAGAATAATTGTACCAAGTTTCGTTAAAATCCGTCGAGTAGTTTTTGTTTCTATAAGGAACATACAGACAGACAGACAAAAATTTTACTGATTGCATTTTTGGCATCAGTATCGATGTCTAATCACCCCCTCATAGTTATTTTGAAAATATATTTCATGTACAGAATTGACCCCTCTACAGATTTATTATAAGTACCTATAGATATCGCACGTTAATAAAAAAACACGTTCAAATAAAAACACAGCCATGATACCTACTAACATTTCGTAGATAAAATTATATATCACTAAAACCAACATCAAGTAATAAAAACAATTGTTTGCGAAAATTGAAGAACATGGTCCAAAAATATATGAAAATAGTACCCAAGGGGGCACTTACTATAATTTAACATGAAATGACTTCCTTTTTTATTCTAAACATTAATAATTTTTTGTAAATATTTAAAAGAATCACAATTTACAATGACCACGTACAGAACTCGAACCGAAAGAGTTTACGACTCGAGACATTTAATCAACCGCCCTAATGAAAGGCAATTCGTTCTTTGTTAAAGGACGCAATTAAGAACGTATTATGCTAAATATTTCACAAAAACATACTCCACATTAAACCGAGCTCAAATCCAAGTCATCCACAAATAAGGATCAATCACTCACACAAACACACACAAATACACACTCGCACACACGCACGCACGCACGCACGCACACACAACACATTTTCATGCAAACTTACCCTATCAGTACATAGTTATACCGTCCGGTGATATCGGGACATTTAATCAACCGCCCTAATGAAAGGCAATTCGTTCTCTGTTAAAGGACGCAATTAAGAACGCCTGTAATTTCTGTACCCCCGATATCGTTACGTACATTGTGTAAATGTCTGTACATACATAGTTGGGGATCGTGAATCTTGGTCATTCAATTTATGGTTGCAGTTAATTTTGGTGATAGATTTGTGTGTGAAGTTTTATGTTTTATAAAGCTTTTTAGAAGCTAGCCATTTTACATTGAATTAGTTAGTTATTATCAATTTCTGTATGTATTTTTTTTCATCATGGAGATGAGGATAAAAAGATGACGATTTCATCTTTTTATACATTTTATAAAAATACAAACTAAACTAAACTACATGAATATTATTATCTTAAGTTTTAGTGGGGATTTTAATCTTAAAAATATATAATTTTGTATTTCTATATTTCACATTATTAGAAAACAGTCGAAATCACCAACCTGCTATATATCATACACCAATTTGCCTACTAAAGAACAACTACTTTCAGAACCATTAAACAATACAGCCCCAACCATTATTCATACCTACTACTATTCATACTAACTTTTTTTTCCTCACCAGGTGGCAGTAGCTATTGAAGAGCGTCGCTGGTGGTACCCGCGAGCCGCGCTGCAGCTCCGCGTCCTCGCTCCACCGGACTCCACCATGTGTCTGATAGGAGCTCGAGCACCGCCCGACGCGAGATTTGATCCTCATCAGTCGTAAGTTGATGTTTTTTTTAATTTTGGTAATGTCTTGCCTATTTTTAATTGTGGATATTATTATTTTGTTTGGAATTCTTAGACCTTCCACCCACATTATACACTTCTCATCAAAAAAATCGAAACACCTCGCAGTTTATGATTTGATAAGGATTATCAGAAAAATGTGTATATTTAGGAATAAATGTAAAATGTCATTTAATAGTGAGTAGTATGAGGTTTTTAAATCCTAATGTTAATGTTCTAAATTCAAATTAAGTCTTCATAGGTTTCGTATTTTGTATAATGAGTAATTTTTACCCTGTATGGAATATGAAGGAAATGGGTAAAACAACACGCGTAAATGAAAAAAAATGTAAGAAACGTTTATTTAATAACTTGTATTCCCTCCGCGAGCTCTTATTACTGCTTCCATACGGTTCTTCATCGATCGGATGAGAGTCACGATCACATGTTGTGGTATATTATCCCATTCCTCTTGGATTGCATTTTGCAGCTGGCTAAGTGTTTCTGGGGCTGGATCTCTTGCTCGAATTCGTCTCTTTAATTCATCCCATAGATGTTCAATGGGATTCATGTCCGGGCTTCTTGCTGGCCATACCATAATGGAGATACCGACTTCGGTAAGATAATCTCGTACGACGCCCGCAGTGTGAGCTCTAGCATTGTCGTGCATGAATATGATTCTATGAACAGATGATAAGCTTAGATGCAATCTTGCAGCCACAACACGCTGACTAAGTCCAGAATCCAGCAATGCCACCACTTGGGCGGCTTCTGCGGGCGAAGTATCCATATGTTTTAGAAAAAAAAGTTTTTTCAGACGTCCCAAAGTCACAGTAAATGAAATAAGAAACAAAAAGTTTAAAGACAAGCGCTAATTTTTAGTTTTTAAACGAGAAACGTACTCCAACCCTAAATACACATTTGTCTCAAAACAGTGATTAATTTCATTTTTCATTCATATACAAATGAAATTCTAATTTCGAATTTTGATTTTTTTCTTCTTACTGTAATGACCAAACTGCCAGCTACACAATAATGTTTTTTTTTTTCATGGAATTAATTATCTTTTGTAAAAAATTAGGACAAAAACAATAAAAACGAAAGTGTTTCGATTTTTTTGATGAGAAGTGTATTATAAGTAATACCTTCTCTTTTTTGTCGTGTATAATTATGCAATTACTTACAAAAAATAACTTGGCTGATGTTTTTCTACATGGGTTTGATATTAACAGGTAAATAATTATGTTAATAGTGAATGTCAGGAAACCATCCAAATTACCTTTATTGTTATCCAGAAGCACCACTCTGCTTTCTACGTACCCTTCCTACTTAGTTTCTCTTGAAAATAAGATTAGCCCTACATAATACAACAAAATTAATATGCCACATACAGTGTGGAGATGACAATATGACTTTAAATGAAAACACTGGCAGTACTGGTTTATAGAAACATTTGTCAACTATCAAATAAATCCGAACATCGAAATTAAAAAAAACATTTTTTTCTAACAAACTAAATAGCTTAAAACTGCAAACAAATTAAAACATCATGTATAAAATTGGTACACTTACCGGCGCGCGGCGATAAGAACGGCAACGCAGCTTGGTTTCATTCATGATAAAGCTGTGGCCGACGGCGACGCAGCGACGTAATGTTTGGCGCCATTATTCTTATTTTTTTCAATTACACAAATCAAATCACAGAATATTAACCAAATAGTCAGGCATCATTCACGCGCGAGTTATTCACTAATCAATTTATTATTCATAATCACTTTTCGATCACATAATTATGTCGCCAGTCATTAATTTTTTTTATTTTCTATATGTCCGCCATTTTCTTGAATACATAAACTACACCGACGTATAATGTTATTTCTCACTCTTGATAATAGGTCACCATTAGCAGCCATTTCTTTCAATTTATTAAAAGATATTATTATTCTAGCTTACTACTAGTAACTAGATGCGGATTCACGCGGCTTCAGTACCGAAGGTTCTGTCGGTTCCATAAACCATTCCTTGTAAATGTATTCTCGAGATGTTTGGTTTCCAACCAGCGACAGAAAGTTTCTCTTATTGGTTTATCTCTCGGTAACAATGCTTGTACTTTCTTGTAAGGTCTGCGTTTGTTACGTTCCAAAACTTTTTGAATGGTTTTGTGATTTACATGAAAATGTCGACCTGCATTACGCAGACTGGACGTCGGATTGCGATCATAATAATTAATAACTCTTTCGTCTGAAATCACATTTGCACGTGGAGGAGCACCATCTACGTGCGGGATCAAGGATTGATTTTCCCGTATCCTCTGGACAGCTTGTACAATAGTACGCCCGTGGGTCGGACACATACGCGTGTTCTCATACCTCTCACGGTATGTCCGTACAGCTAAAGCGGCATTACCGTGACACTCCCCATAAATTAAAATCATATCGGTGTATTCCGAAGCGGTATAATTGTAACGAGGCATGATTATTTAATAATAAAACCTTGAAACACCAAGTATTAAGCGTCTAATTTCGCAAAGTTTACTTCACTATTTAACTAAGTACCTATAATACGTTGATGTGTCCTGTCACTATTAAAACAAAGCGTCAAATTTCGCACAACACAACACAACAACAAAGATACGAATACGATAACACTCGCGCCGCGACTTCAAACGGGCGCGGGCGCATCCGAAATTCCAGAGGAAAACAAAACGCGTCACAGCAGGAAGGAGGTCCGGTGACACACTGACCGCGTAACCTATAACCTAGACACGTCGACAAAGTGTAAGCAAAGTAGAAACAAGCAATTTACCTATCTCTTTCGCACATACATATTTTGCGATTGACATGAGTGCGTAACAGGATAGTAATAACTTTCGCATGCATTTTTTATTATTTAGCTGTGACGACACGCTTTATGACTCTTATTTTGAGAAAATAGGTTTTTAAAGTAGCGAGCTGGCAACGTGTGTCGTTAACTTGTAGCGCGCTCAGCTGTTTACAAATACATCATGTAGAAAATACTTAAACTGAAAAATAATTTCCTGTGGCTAAACTACTGAATAAATTCATTTGATTTTTTGTGTGACGGTTGGGAATATCATGACTTATACGAAGTTTAATTTATGATCATATTGTCCTCCCCACCCTGTATATCAGCCGTAAGCAAGACTAATTAAATCCTACAAAAAGCAAGAAAATTAAATATCCGCAATCCGTTAGTCTCAAAAGCCAGCAAAAAAATATAATTTCACAGTCTATGGTACCGACAGCTTGTAGTGATGCGAATAGGAACTCGTTATTGGTCTGGAGATCGAATAACACAACCGCAGTACAAAAAAAAAAGTAAAAAAAAATAACTGCGTTCTGGGAAAACGAGTTAAGCGATGCAGCGGATTGTGTTGAGCCAGTGACGTCATTGAATCCAGACGTTGAAATATTTGAAATTGGATTTCGATTGTAAATAGTTACAGGGTGTATATTTTTCTTCATCTTCAGGGCTTTGCTAAGAGAATAAAAATCCTTTTATGTTTATACAGTGGGTTTCTTTCCTTTGAGAGTTGGATTTGGAGATAAGTGATATTTATAGCCAAGATTTTTTATAATATTATTCTGTCTACTGATAGATTGGGAGCTTATTTATGTAGATATGAAAGAAAACACAGAGTTTCTTTACTGAGAGTAGGTTAAAGTCATATGTTATCCAATTATATCTCGTCCATAGTTTTTCGC
Organism: Autographa pulchrina; assembly: GCA_905475315.1. NCBI lineage: Eukaryota > Metazoa > Arthropoda > Insecta > Lepidoptera > Noctuidae > Autographa > Autographa pulchrina. Next base: position 2,944,866 of record FR997773.1, on the reverse strand, counting down.
AGAAATACGATATACATGTAACTAAAGTATTTCAATTACTGAAAACAAAGGATTTGCTTTCTGATGAAATCACAATGAATTATGCTGTAACTGTGAACGGACTAGAAAACTTTTTTATGTTCAACACTTGGAATCTTTCAAAAACAAAAACCTAAATAAACACAAGAATATAAAAACCTTTTTGCAGCACACGCCTTGATAGCCATAAACAAAGAATAAAACAAAACACAACCGTCGGCCAATAGAAACGAAATTAAATTTTAAATTCAGAACCACGTTTAAGTAAATTTTCATACGTGCCAGTCTTGATGAAGACCCGCTGCTGTCAGTCGCTCGCGAATATTCTAAAATTAAATCTAACAATTTAATTTTATAAAATTGAATAAGAGCGAATTGTCTGGCAATTTAATTTTGAAATTTCTTCGGTGTAACTGATGGAAAATAGACGGTTTTTTGTTTTTGTGCAATGATTAGCATTGATTTAATCTTTTTCGGCAACTTTTATAAGTTTTAAAGATCGGTTTAAATTGTAAATACTGTTAACAGTAATGTAATAAATATAATAGATGGAAAATATCTAATAAAAATATTTCTTGAATAAAAACGTAGAAGCTTATTTCTTTTGTCAATTTAAAAATCCTGTACGTAATAAACGTAAATCAACAATGTAAACCACTGTTACAAATAAAGCAAAAAACTTAAGGTTATCTTTACATTACCAAGAGGCCCTTAAAAATATAAGATACCTACCTACTACCTTATTTAACTTATTTTTCTCTAATAAAATTCAAACCCTTAACGACAGGGTGAAATATGTCATGTACCTACATAAATTTTACATCTTTTGTACCCCCATATTTTAGGCAAATAAATGATTTGATTTGATTTGATTTGACAAACTCTGTCAAAAAAATCCACTATCCGTATTCTAAATAAATTATTCCTTTAACTTACACCACACATAAAAACGAACAAAGAACTAAGTACCGTCCCAGACAACAAATTTTATTGAAGCTTATTGTTTAGCAATTAAGAAAGTTTGTTGTTATAATACAAATTGTCTGCAATTCAAACAAAGTTGTACGTTCGCAAACAGGATCTCGATTAGTTGGCGCAACAAGTATAGCTGGTAATAGTCAGTCTGTTATGATATAACTACTTGTATAACTAGCTTCATTGTTTAAACTGCAAGGTTCAGAGTATTCATTAGGTTTCACTTTAGATGTTGAGAGAAAGACGACGACCTCCATGGTCGAGTGGCGTACGCACCGGTTACAAGGTGTCGCTAGCTCTGAGGTCCCGGGTTCGATCCCCGGACGGGTCAATGTAGAAACCAACTTTTCTACATTGTCCCGGGTCTGGGTGTTTGTGGTACCTTCGTTGTTTCTGAATTCCATAACACAAGTGCTTCAGCTACTTACTTTGAGTTCAGAGCAATGTATGTGATGTTGTCCGCATTTATTTATTTATTTATTATTTATTTATAAAGAAACGGACACGATAATGTACAGTAGATAATTGTGTGTATATACAATTTTCCGATGAATAGCTAGATACTATGCTTCAGGAAAACAAAAACAAAACAATGTAAGGCTGGAATAAAGGATGAGAGGCTCACAGAAACAATGTCAATAAAAATAACGAAAGTAATTGATAGACAACCAAGGTTGAAGTTTGAAGAAGGTTGGTTCAATAAGGTTCAAGACGAAAATCGTGAAAAACTACAAAAAAAAAGCGCTAATAAGTATGTCAATATTTTAAAGTAATTCTGTACCCAACACGATAAAATAAATAGATAAATAATTAAGTTATTTGTAATTTTTACACACTAAAAAGGATAATAAACAGAAGCGAACTTAATATAATGGTATTCTGTCCGTCACACCACACCTTAGGTTAAAATGTCATTACAATTGAAATGCACACGATAAGCATTATTTTACGAATTGAATATGCGTAGAAGTGACCTTCTTGGTCGTCAGACACATCCAAAAAAAATTATGTATGTGACTGAAATGAAAGCTCCACAAAATCTTTAGCCTTAATGTAGTATGTACTACCTATGAACAGACACAAAGGATTACTAGGTATCCTTTGTGAATGTTCAGTCATTAGAGGTAAATGACAACTGGATTGTGCCTAATGTACCGTGTGTAAGCATAACCAATTTACGAGGTTCATTAACGAATGGGTTTGTCAGTAGGTACATAATACATTATGTTTATTGATTGCCCTACATTTCAGATATTGGTCGGTGCAATAATTTTTGTATCAAAAATATTTTACTATGATAATTATATCATAGTAAAATATCATATTATTTTAAATAAAAAAATATATTTGAAGAGGACTTTCAACCCACAGGTACTAGTTTAAATGTCGTTCTAAGAGTCGTTAAACTTTACTGAAGGGATGAGACAACTCATAAAAAGAACAATAATAAGGAATTCGTTTACCTTCCATTAATGTTTCCGAGTTCGGTAGCAATAAGATAAAGAACAGTGAAGCAATATCAGCTGTCTAAACTAATTAATCTACTCTCATACACACAAACCCACTTTGAACTGAATAAGCTTTTCAATAATCAATACCACCATTAGCATACCGTTAACGAAGAGCCAAAGTCCAACGCACGCAAATATAATAATATAATATGGTCTATATTATTATCATAACAGACGCTTTAAAACATAGCATACGAGTTTCCACACTAACTGCAATGCGAAGCGATGCCGACTCGCAGAAACTTCTAGTTGATAGTCCGGCCGCGGAGAGAATGCGTACCTGACAGATGGTTGTCAACAGGAAGATATAACTTTATTGTAGCGAAGAACTTATTAAACATAAATTACTATCACTTAGTTATCGTTTAAACGAATAATATCGTACAAATTATTCATTATATCAGGCTACAATGAATAATATAACTCAGTTTTTTATTTGACCATACAAATCAAGACCGACTGACATGTGTCCAGAGCGCATTCTCTCAGCGGCCGGACCATAATAAGGTTTAAAATGGAACGCGAGCTCGCAGATTCGCAGTTATGTGTCGTAGCCCTAAAGCAGCACGTGTATAGCGATGTCAATCAAATGTCGTGACAATACCAAACGGCGTTCAAAGTGAAATACATCATTTATCGTCAAACGTTTCATTTTCCTGTACGTACAAAGATTTATCGTGAGCGTGTACGCGATTATATTTAATACTAGTGGTGCCCGCGGTTTAATTCGCCTTGATGCTCCTACAGCAAGTAAAGTGATTTTAAATTCGCCTATAACATTCCTTCGAAAATGGGATACCAAGTAAATGGAAGGTTTATTTTTCTAAACAAGGCCCTTAAATCAAACATATTAATGGATTCCACTTACCGTATTATGACTAAACAACCATGGCTAAAACACTAGGATATCAGTTTTGATAAAGCTTTTATATATCATACCCGGTCTAGTCAAAAATTTTGAGAGCGCGGCAGCAAACGTCAAATACCAATGGTTTGACGTCGCTTGAAAATTGAGCCGTCAAGTGAAACTCTGGTGTATTTTTTCGGCAGGCACAGCCAATTGAAATTTGGACGTGTTGCCTGTAGTTTTACGGAGTTAATTATAATAGAAATTGTGGAAAGCAAATAAAAGTTTTGAGTTTGAGTTTAGTTGAGACTAGTTGCAAAACCGTATACGAAAAAAAAAATCTCTAATGAACCTAGCTTTGTTAATGTACCATTGTATTTATCAGATAGGTAGGTATGTCGAGGCAAAATGTTATTTACGAATCGTCCTGCCACACAGCTCGAGTTTTTTCGTTCTAATACTTATGAATACAAATATCTTCTTAATATATATAAATCTCGTGTCACAATGTTTGTCCTCAATGGACTCCTAAACCACTTAACCGATTATAATAAAATTCGCACACCATGTGCAGTTCGATCCAACTTGAGAGATAGGATAGTTTAAATCTCAAATTATAGTCGCAATTTTAATTTATTGCTAATTATTTGTCTGTTATTATATACAAAAGCACCGGGAACGGGACCTAGGTATTCACGCGGGTGAAACCGCGGGACACAGCTAGTAATAATATAATAAGAATAAAATGAGAATACTTAAGTAGAATTTAATACAATAATAATTAATTGCTCTTACATGTGACACAGAACTGTCTTAAGGATTTTTAGGGTCCTCACACATGGGACATTACACACACCGATATTTTTTTTTTAAATCGATCCTTAATTGCATGATATTTCGCGTACCAAATACACAAAAAAAACATACCATCCAGTTGAGAACCTACACCTTTTAAAGTCGGTTAAAGTATCAAGGTTAAAACATATTACTAAGATCGCGGCCGCGTCACAAACTGCCTCCTGTATATCCAACATCATGTACCAGGTGAACCGGTATTATGTCACACGACTCATCTCTCCGTCGAAGAAAACATTCGCTGCCTTCCATCCGTCTAAATGTAACAGTATGAGCAGTTTCCGTTGTTACTTCGATATTTATGATATGAGTTGTTTGGTTGAGATTGAATGTGTTTTGTTGTTTTGGTTTGTTCTTAATATAAGCACCTAAATAATATTGTTAATATGATAATAATGTTGGCTTCACGGCCAGGTTTCTTAGCTAAAATATTCCTACTAAGATTGCCCATTCTTTTTTATCCGAAGGTATCAATTATATCATTAACCCTTCATTCAACTGTGACGGCCATTTTGCGCGAATCAGCACATCTGTGTCGCCACTTCTTGGGTGGTCTCGCGCGATATCGGCGCGTGTGGTTAAAATGACAATATCTCAAATGTTTTGTATGGGAGCTTATGTAAAACTTATATCGTTGGAATCGCTAAGAAATAAGCTAACATAAAAATATGGATTAGTCCAGTTTTAATTTGTATTGTATAATTAGTTTTTTAATAATTATTTGGAAAACATTGACATTTAGGAGTTAGTTTGGTTAAGTATTTGGTTTCGTGTCTAATTCTATGTGTTAAGAGAATTGATTGTAAAAATGACTATCATTTCCAGTGGTATTTGCTTTCGTTAAGTTTGACAATAGATACCTCTTCAAAAGAAATACTTGATATAATATACGTAGGGATTAAACTTTATATTTTAACCACCAGAACCCCAGAACACGAGGAACAACCCGGCCCCGAGTTCGTGTCCGCTGGCGTCTCGCTCTTCGTCGGCGGCGGCACCTGTGGCGGCGGCGTGCTGTACCGCCAGAGGACAGCGCCCGCGCCGCACGCGCCCGCGCACCTTGTGCCGCCGGCGACGCACGATAGACTGTGGATGTGGAAATGCTTTAATTATACGTGAGTATTACTATAAACATAACTATTGAAAAAATAGCGTAGAGTGTAACACCTGATGGACCAATAGGACTGGGTGCGGAAAGTGAAGGAGCGTGTGTTACCGTATAATTTCAGATAGTCCTATGATCTCAATAGCACGTATGTTGAATTTATTGATGCGCCAATTGAAAGTTTCCTACAATGATAGTCAAGAGGAAATCTTCTTTATGCTGGCGTAAAGAAGCGGCTGCACCGATGCATTCCGTTTATCTATCAAGGAAATCCGAAGTACAGACTGGTTTCGAGCAAATGTAGGCTTTATTCCTTTTTTCGGTCTATGTTTATTTTTAGTACCTTTATTATGTGAACGCCCGAAGACACGCTATCCAATTTCCTTACATGAAACCTAATCATTACACATAATATTCAACAAAAATGAAGGTAAAATCACTGTTTTACCAGCTCATTAGGAGTTAGTTACAACCGGAACAAAAACATCCAAATTAAGAACCTTGTTAAAAAGGATTAAAATTATTAGGCAGTAAACTCAGCTCATTATAATTCTCAAATAAAAACATATATTATTTCTACAGAAATTCATTTCTAAACAACTTGATTAAAAGCCCTTCCGGATTTTCTTCCGCTACTAAAATATTAGGTACTTTTATTATAATGAGCTTGTAATACATAATCTTCAAATCCCGTTAATATTATAATCCTTCTAAGAAATAATTACTAAAAGGTTTGAACTTTTACAAAATAAAGCTAAGAATGATTTAGCCTTCGTATTTTCCTTGTTTTAGAGTGGTTTTGTTGTTTTATTTTTAGTGATTCTTATTTCCTTTGAACATCTAAGTACTGTTTGGAATTGAAAATCTTTTGAATAGTTTATAAAAGTATTATTCTTTTTATGAGAAACGGCAAGTAATGAGGAATAAGTAATTATTGACCAATTAAAATTTATATTTACACTAGCTGTGTCCCGCGGTTTCACCCGCGTGAATACCTAGGTCCCGTTCCCGGTGCCTTTGTATATAATAACAGACAAATAATTAGCAATAAATTAAAATTGCGACTATAATTTGAGATTTAAACTATCCTATCTCTCAAGTTGGATCGAACTGCACATGGTGTGCGAATTTTATTATAATCGGTTAAGTGTTTTAGGAGTCCATTGAGGACAAACATTGTGACACGAGATTTATATATATTAAGACGAGATTTATATATATTAAGATGTGTTTTTTTTCAAGTATTTTTAACCACATCTTACCTTATGTATTACTAATTTATTTAAAACATGAAGTCTATCTTAATCCTGTAGGTATGAATAGAACTAGCAATTTTTAAACAATTCAACCAAATCAAGATTCTTATCCACTACTTTTTGCGTCCATTTCTATTTCCAACTAAGGTCACATAAAAACTCATGATTTCTAAGTTACAAGAAACGTATGCCAGATTCATATTCACAGGGTGTTCAATATGGGTAAGGCCCAAACTTCGTTACCGAATTCCGTAGAGGGAATTTCGCGGGAAAAAGTCTTCGAAGAAAGTTGGCGTCGGTAATAAATAAGTCAACTCTCATAAATCCAATTCGCTGATTCATCTGCTCGAGAAAGTTATGCTGGGTAGTGACGAATTGCTGACTTTGTACTTGACCGGAAAATGGGGAAATAATTTCGGATTTGCTCTTTTTTTTTTTGGTGGTGGGTTGTAGTTACAAGTCAATAGTTGTAAATATGGTTGGGGATTTCAGATTCGAATAGAAAGGACAAAGTGCACGTTTCCTTGTCATCACAAGAACATAAAGAGAAGAAAGTGAAAATAGTAGTTTTGTAGTAGGCAAGGTTTTTGCCGTGTCTACTTGTAGATTACGGGAAAAAACGTTTTTTTTTTTTGTACAAACTAGCGCATTATTAATCTTTACTTACATAAATAAGTGTACGAATTGGTATAAATTTCTTTACTCCTACGCTGGTATATGTTGAGTCTTCCACTTGGCCTATTTTTAATTCGAGTAAAATTCTAGGTTCTTGGAAAATCATCTTATTATTTGCGAATCTTATCCAATTACACACATATTCCTGTTCTGTGTAACCAAACCATACCCCTACACTTCTAATACATACACTGTTTATATGTCATGAAATATAACATCCATTCTAAGTCCATTCACATCTAAGGCCTTGTCAAATGTATCATATCGCACTATTATAAGTCACAAGGAGACAGCAAGACAAACGGCTGGGCAGCGGCGGTATTACATATCGCGCAAAAGCAAAGCGACTACAAAGTTTGTTGTTAGGTATATGTCTAAATATAAAAACTTAACTTATGTAATTCATTATTTAGATCATTAAAAATATTACACTTATTTTTTTCTTTTCAATGTAAAAAAATAGTATTTAGATAGAGCAAATCAAAGTTCAGAAGTGGCTAATGACGGCATGCTTTCACATTGGCTTTCCAAATCAATTTAAAGTCGTGAGGTGTAGGTTACGTAAAAGAATCACAGGTATTTTTCTAACGTATACAACACTAATATCTTTTAATTATCTGACAGCCATTAAAAAAGACATGTTATCCCATTGTTGCTGTCAAAGATTCAATTAGTAATTCGTGTTTATTATACAACGAGCTCGCCAACTACAAATTAGCAATTCACAGCAATAATTTTGCAAAGTTTGGTGCAGCCTTGCAGTTCCAAGATACGTAATACCGCCACCGGTCATCGCCCGGTCGTCCGTTCGTCCGGTTGTCCGACGGAGATAAAGCGATGTCTTATGTTATATTTTAACTTTATGCCTTCGAGATTTGCGTAGGCTTCAGGCAAAACTTGATGTAGGGTAAAGTGACTAATGATGTCATTTACATATTGTTTTGGAAGTTATTTGTCAAGTGACGTTTTTTTTTACTTAATTAAGTAAATTTTACTATTGAAGTATTTAAAAAGAAATATTTTACACGTATTTAGTAAAGCAAACATTTCGTAAATAAAAAAACATACCATCTCAGTGCTAAAGGGTATCAAAAAGACACTAGAAAACAAAAAATCATACTCATAACAGTTTTAAAATAATGACAGTTTATTGTTTGGATTAGAAAATGTGTGACATTTTAGATAAAAAATACCTACCCTATAAAAAAACCTAAGTCAAGTAGATAATTATTATTTCTATAAACATCACCTTACTTGCACATCTTAATACCAAAAAAAGCGAAAGAAATCTTCTAAGTAAAAGAAAAACGTCGTATTTCTCGTGTCGCTATCACATAAGATTAGCACCTCCTTTGATGTGAGGCGACTAACCGGAATATTATCTTAAGGACCCTTGAGGTACTTCTTAACGGCTGTGAGCTGACCACTTGTCACTTGCAGAGATGTTGGTGTTAATTCTGTTACTTAAGAGAAGACTGAGTTATATTTTGATGATTTTAAATAGTTAATGTTGAATGTAAGACGGAGATTTATGTCGTAAGTGAGTTTTGTATATGAATCATTTTCGTTATTTTTGTATGTATTTGTAAAAACTCATAATCAGGTAAAAATTAACAAAATACTGTTGCGATAGAAATAAAGGTAAATAAATGTATGTTATATATAAAGTAATAATTCTGATTCTGATTCTGATTCTGAATAAACTGATTTTAAAATTTTGTATTTAGTTACGAGGTTAAAAAATACTTTTTAATTCGTATGCTTAATAAATGCTGTCTGATTTTAACACAGACATCAGAAAAGTTCACTCAACACAGTCAACACACATTGTCTGGAAAATTTTGGCATTCAACTCTACATAATTCGACCACCCCTATCTATCCCTCAGAGAATACAGGTGTAATAATTAACTCAACATGCATAAAACATGTAACCAAAATAACACCCAACTCTTCAGCGGACTGTTCGCAATTTATATACATGCACAAAACAAAATAAACTCTACATATTTTAAACTAACCAAACACATCAGACTATACAGTATGTATACTTGTATACCCATAAATCACTGTTTTGTTTTCAATATTAAATTAGTTGCAAACAATGTTCCGATAAAATCATTTCATTATTCGGTTTAATTAACATATAACTAACATAACGTGTAACAAAATTGAAAAGCTTTTACGTTGCATCGAGAACAAAGTACGAGCGAAATAATTAATGTTTTGCCTGAACTAAAACTAACGTTAATGTAATTGAAATCCCTAAATTGTTTAACGTTGTTTATTTTGCTCTGTTTAATGGTAAGGGGATTAACAGGAGAATTTTAAGTACTTGATAATGTGTTTTCAGGTTTGAAATAACTATCAGGGAAAAACATGGACAAAAAAATTTCGTCTTACAATACAGGGGTGTTGAGAAAACCCTGTCCGATACGTAAACGTATTGTTAGGTATCGATATCTGAATCAATTAATGTAAAAAGAAACGTAAAAAAAAAATTCTGATAGAGAGACATTTGGTGTCGTCACAGGTGCTGCCAAATAATCAAACAAAAGGCCGCCAATAATAACGACGAAAATGGTGTTGTAATTTTTGTTTTAATCTCTTTAGGGAATTTCGCAGCAAAAAAATGGCTATTTCAAAACTCATTATTATTGCTACTATCAGGAATATTCTAAATTCAATATTTTATTGGGGCATGTGATTACATATATACCCCTTTATCTATATCACTCTTTCGGGTCAGACAGGGGTTTCTTAACATTCTGTATAATAACTTTCAAGAAAGCAAGAAACTTAAAAAAGAGTGTTTAATGCCCGTATTGAATAGGAAATAGTAATGTGTTTCATTACATTCCACTTATATTAAAGCACTCTAAACCACTGCGCAGGTGTGAAAAGATAAATGTGTGGAAGCTTACTCAGTATGCGTGTAGCGTTCCACGTAGAGCTTCGTAGTTTCTGTCTACGCAAGTGCTACGAGAAGCGTAGCATATATGTGTGCATTTATTAACTTACATGCTCTACAATACGGTCATTCTGTACATATAAAATAAAAAAATACTAACTTAAATTATACTTTATTACAGTCAACAGTCTTCAGAATGTTAATATTGAGAACAATAACGACGATAAAAATATTTCAAGGAATATTTGCCAACAGAAATCGTAATCTTGCGAAAAACAAAACAAAAGAAGATACGAAAGTCTTCGAATAGCATCTTATAATTAAAAGAAAAATGGATGCATAAAATGTCTGTACTTAAGAGATATTTGGGGTATGAGGAAAAAGATGCTTAAAACCTTTTTTGTTTTCAGGAATCAGCTTTCAATTGACGGAGTAACAATTTCGGCCCCTTCTGAAGCGGGTCGCTGGTCTCTTTGGGCCCTTTCTCTTTCTAACCATGGACTTCGATTCTCTGCACCTCGGACCATCAACGTGTTTAGACCAATACAACTGGACTTCTCGCTACCACCGGCCCTGAAGGTCGGGGAAACTGTGGAAGTGGATGTCAAGATTACGAATAATATCAATAATTGTATGGATGTGAGTACTGTTTTTGTTACACCTCTAAGCTGCGAGAAAGCTGGAATTCTTGATAAATTCATTGAATTTATAATTTTTGTTTACCTTTGAGTTTCGCAATTAAAATTTAATTCAGTTTACTTTCCGTATACCACTCACGGGATAAAAATAGTGACTTAAGAACATTGACTTAAGAATATAGCATTGGATCATTTAAAAAAAACCTATCGCATATTTTGCCTGCACAGAAAGTCACCCATAATTCTTTTTTGCAGGATATAAGTTTCTATTTGATAGTTCTCTACTACTCTACTCCCGGCATAAATAAAATACAAAAATGTACCCACAAAGAACTAAAAATGTTTACACAAACATATTTTACTGTAACTAACTTTTTTTTCGTTTGTAATGTAGGACCTTTATTTATACTGGTAAAAATACACACGCCATACTCAATTGATTCTGCCGCTCGTTGAACAATTCTAGCTAAATCGATCGTAACGACTCGCTCACACGGAACGAACCGTATTCGCTAAGCCAGGCTATGCTAGGTTTATCATTTGATGTAAATAACGTAATTTAGATAGACATGTTCATTTTTGGTCTATTTTTTTGTCAGTAGCCTTCGGTCTTATGGTGTAGAAGAAATGTTACGTACAAAATATGAGGCGGTTTTTTGCGTGCCTGGGCAAAGGCCTTTCTCAAAAATTTCCAGACCTCTTAGTTTTGGACTATTTAATATCGTACAGGGGCACAATAAAAATAAACCTACTATGCATTTACAAATTGATGCCGTATGTTGTTTGTTTTCAGAAATATTTCACTTCTATAGATCAAAATTAGCCATAATTATATTCACAATTCCACACATCTAATTAAATGTTATAACAATATCGAGTAATAACGTAGTTGTTAAAAAAATATATTACTAGCAATAATGATTTAAGGTAGTATTTCAGTATTTATCTGCCCTCATTCGTTCCCTCCTCCATTTACCCTATTTAGAAATTAAGTGGGGCATATAAATAAAATTTATATTGGTTTAACATTTGAAACCTACAGCATCCTCAACAAAATAAACAATACGTATAAAAACAAAAAATGTTTGTTTAGGTCAGATCCGGACAGACAGCTTAATAAATAATACATCACATCATTACGAGTTGGTTAAACAAAGGATTGGGTATTATAAACTCATTTTTTGATACGCAGGGTTACTTCGTGTTGATTTTTTTAATTAATTATCTAGTAATTTAACTATGTGTAAATCTAAATGGGTTTTACATGACGGAAATTTCGAAATTGACGAGTATGTTTACTCAATAATTACGGCCACAATTTAAATACTATCTAATATCACTTTTTTGTAGTAATACACAACTTTGAACTTGGTCTGAAACGAGCGGTTATGAAATTTGGATAAGGACACGAAACCCATAACTAAGACCCTGAAAACTTTTTAACGTATCCTTAGAAACAAATCAAGTGGTTTTAGAAATAATTATCTTTGCGGAATACACACAGACACTTTATTTTACGCCACCTTGTTGTAAAGACGTTAACCTAATTTTGTGTCAAAAAAAGTTTTCTTTAAAAAAAATGAACTTTACAATACTACAATTCATGAACCCATATTTACTGTGGGTGCAAAGTAAATCTAACGATGCCAACTTACGATAGTTTCTGAATATTGAAAGAACTTATAGTGCTCAAATCCGGCCATTAAAGCACTCAACATATCTAAAAGGTAGATTACGTCAGGTTAAATTGAAAGTCCCCAAAATGAATGGGTAAAAGGCTAAAATGGCTTTACTTTTTGAACATCGTCACCGTAAACCACGTTGATTTGAGTTCGAAGCTTATACCGGGGTAGATTGCCTAATCGCCCCATTTGCCGGGATCCGCGTCTGGATCGCCGGGATCATACCGGAATCCCTAATCGGGATTCGATGAGCGACGCCGATCGCAAACAAATCGGTATCACATGTGGCTATCGGTAGTTTGGGTTCAGTTGCTTTATCGAGTGAGCAATCGTTTTTTAGGGATATTTTATCGATATGGGACACTTCTAAAGCATTAGTCGTTTTTTTTGTTTTCGATATTCTAATCAGCATTTGAGGTTGAGATAAAAATATGGAGTACACCCTACTCGATATTTTTAAACATGTTCGTCAACAATGTTCATTTAGTTTCTAAAGGCAAGCATAAGTATTTTTCACTAGAATGTAACCATAAAATTTATTTACTCTACATAGAACCAAGTTTTCCTTCGATGCGATAATACTCTTTTTATATTTAAGTAATTCTAAAGCCAAATAAAAAGGATACAAAGAATATTAATCACTGCATTCATTAATACGATCGAACTTATTAAAAACCCAAATCAATTCTCAAAAACAAAAGAAAAATCGAAAACAAAAGAAAGCTACATGCAAAAAAGTATAAAGCGAAAATTAAACGATAAATCTCGAACGAGATTCAGATTAAAATATCCTCGGTACAAGATAAGGTAAATACCTCTTACTATGTGAAGGGGGAGGGGTGGTGACTATCCGTTTGGGATAATTGTGTACCCTCTACAATCCCCAGCCACCCTCTATTGGCCCAAATATCTGACGAATCAACACTACAAATCACACTTCGAGACAGTTGGTGGGGTGACAATGTTTTTTGAGGGAATTAGTGTTTTACGACATCACATACTCTGTTGAATTGGATTCGTCTTTACATGTTAACTATGTATGTAAAGCCTTCAGTCTTCTTTAGTCTTCATTTAAAAATATAAAGAAATAGTGAACTACCTTAATGAAAACAAGTAATTTCGATAAAAATTGAAAAGCTTGTACCTGTGCCATAAATAAAGTTTTTTCGATTTACCTCACAATAATTACAGTTGGGAATTGAAATAAAATAAATCTGCTATTTCTTATAAAAAAAAAAAAAACATCTACTGTAAGTTCTAGCAATAAAAAACAAAGATGCTTAATCATAGCTCTCAAGATATGTAACACAGTTTTAAAAGTATTTAAAAAAATGTTCATGAGAGTCTCATGAAAATACGTCTGTTTGGTTACCGCTTTAATAACAAAGCTCTCGTCGCTATTGACTTTGCACCTCTGGGAGTACTCGAGGAGGCGACAATCGAGGAATTCCATTTCAGTTAATATCATATCGATTATAGCGAAAATATACCACTCCTGTTTTCACGGCAGAAACAGAACATGAGCTTATTGCTTTTGTAGTGTTGTCTTTGCCTGGGAAAATGTTTAGTCAGTCATCTGAAAATATGACATAGACTACTTTTATTTGTTTTATTATACGTTCTTCTGAAATAAGCCTATTGCAGGATAAAAATATACTGTTAAGGATACTGACTAGTAAGTTTATAGAGTGATTGTCCACCATAATTAGACATACTTTTATGCTCGTTTATTGTTTTTAAAGAACCTTTAGGTGTAAAGACGACGTGTATTTTAGTAACCGTATTTCATCATTTTTGCCACACTCGTTTCAAGAACATATGTAAAAACAAATTAAAATTACATACAAAAACGGCCCAAGACTGCTGCCATGTGGAACCCCGTCAATCAATTTTATTTTCCGAAAGAATGCATTGGAAAAACCTCGAGGCTCATTTGTCTATCTCTATTATTAACAGGACAATTATATATTCTCTGTTTTACACCTTATTCCTATTCCACAGGTAACAGCCCTACTAGCGTTAAGCGCAGGAGCGGCGTTCGCAAGCACCGGAGCTTTGTACGTCACCGAGAGATTGCGGCTGGGGCCTCGCGGCGGGACACAACTGGTGGTGAGGGTCGCTGTTAACACGCCTGGCAGGAAGAATATTACTGGTAAGTAGTGTGTAGCTAGGGGTTTTAATATATGAAGGTGTATTAGACGATGGTATGGTATGTATGGTAGAGGTGAAGATATTGTTAAAAAAAAAATGCGTCTATTTTGTATTGTCTTCTATTCCGTACACACTGGGCCTTATTACAAAAGATGGTTTAAACCAAGACTAAGGTAAACCCAGGTTTAAAATATACCCATCACTTTCTTATGTCATATAACAAAAAGAGACGGGGCTATTCTAAAACCTCGGTTTTTCTTAGACCATCTTTTGTAATAGTCTATGTTTTATGTAAACTTTTCCCGTCCTCATTCTGCTGAAACAAAAGTCTTAATAAATAAGCAGTACCTGTGTACTCAAACTTTTTGTAATGCTTCTTTTGTTCCTGTATGTGTACCTACATAAATAGAAACGAAAAGTCTTCAGAATTAACTGAACCTAGTTTTGTGTAACTTTATCTCACGTAACCCTTATCAAAATTTTACTTATTGATATTGCCAGTATTAAACATTAAAGATTAATTGAACATCAGACACAGCTAAACCTATTAATAATCACTTTTTAATATAAAACTCACGAGATACCTGTCTTATCCCTCATCATTTTCCATCAGACCCAGCAGAACAATAATCTCTTTAAAATTAAAACCTTAATCCCATCAACGTCAGTCTCATCAATTTTAAGATTTATTAATAGCTACACGAATACTTAATTAATGACGAAGAACGCGAAGCTTCCTACCAAAAATTTATTCCGAATCTCGACCGAAGAAATCTGTGGAGCCAAATATTTTAATGAAGTTGTGAAGGCAAATTCTAAAAGTCCTACGTAATTGTGAAATTAAAGACACCCGAATTTGTGAGTGATCGCAAAGTTTGGAGTTGAAGACTAAGTTTGAACCGGGATTAATGAATACGTGTTGTGGAGTCGTAATTATGAATTTGTGCGTGCCTCTAATATGGGTGATGCCTTGAGGTATAATGCGAGTGTCTGTGAAGCGTGACGGTACTTACCTAAAAGTTAGGAATTTTGTCTAATATAAAGTATGACTTTGTGATCACAAATAAAATATGTATTATTTATGTAAAGGTCATGTTGAATGTGTGACCAACAAATTTGAGTTTGTTAAAGTGAATCATTCTTCGTTTGACACATACCTTCCCTTGATATTCCATTTCGGTTCATGTATCGTACCAATTTTAGATTAAACTTTGACTTGAAACTAAAGTTATGTTTAAACTACAAAGAGATAAAATGTTCTGACTAAAATTTGTGTAGAGACATTCGCGGTTATGTCTTCAGTAAACCAGTCAGCGACATCAAAAATACGAATGTGCTTTCCACACAAATATTATCATATTTCTTCATTGTTGCAAGCAGGAACAAGGCAATCCTGTGTTTTATCTCTATGATGTTCAAAATTCTCTCCCGTGAAATGTCTTTCACGAGATTTTATGGGTTCATCCATCACATGTAGACTATCAAAACTTTAAAACGTCAGCAGATTTAAAATAAAACGGTTTTCTTAGAAATAAAGTTGGTAAGAGAATTTTATGAAGTAAATAAAAAGAGCTAAGTTACATTACCTATAATTTTTTGTTTTACATCATTCATTTATTTGGTAATAGATTTAATAACCTTTCAAATATTAATGGAACCTTTTCGAGATAGCGAAGCTTACTCAAGTATGTACTTAGCACAGATCACAATTTCACTACCACTGTCTAAATTTCTATTCTAATTCCAAACACAATCTAATTCCCTTTCCACTGATGATACATGAATTGTGTAATCAAATGGTACCATTAGTGCGACATTCTCATTGTCTGGTTCAATTCACGGCGGTGTTTCAATAAACATTTAAATTGGAGTCGGCGCGACAAAGCCATGTGTCGGGGCAAATTAGCAATTGAGACAATAGATAGAGCTAGTATAGTTGCTTCTATGATTGTGCTGGCTATAACTAATTTGCTCTGTTGCATATTGTAATAAGGTATGTTAATGATATGTTGATGAGGTTGTATATCATATTGTTGGAATACAACACTGATTGTTTGTTTATATATCACATCAGTGTGATAGTAACGCAAGTCGTTTTAACATCGCAATTTTCTAAAATTTCAAAATTTTTTGATATCTATACAGGCATTGAAATTTCATATTGTGTTAAAATGCCAATAATTCATGGCTGGTAATTCTGTTTCCTCATATTTTATGCCACTAATTAATGACATATTTTTTTTTGCGATGATACTAGAAAAATAATTTGAATTTCCTGACAGAACTTTATGAAAATACATGGAAAACACCCCTTGCGGTTGGTTACGGTTATCATTATCCCAAAATAAAAATGCTCATTAAAATTAACAACAAAACCGATTTCCGATACAAATAAAAATCATTTTTACTATCAATAGAATCCATTGAAGCCACGTTTAACCTCAATCCAAACAGTAAAATGACACTCATTGTATTTGAATTGCCTTCCAAGTGTTTCCTACGGCTGTTAGCAATAAACGTAGCAGATTCTATTACCTTCGCAATACGATTGTGTAGGGAACGTGTGATCTTGACTCTTGGTCTAAGTTTTGATGAAATTCCATATGGCATATTTTAATGCTTCTACTTATAACTCCTTTGCGGCATTGCTAATTAAGTATTAGGTACTGACTAAAAATTGAGCCTTGAGCTCAGTGACGGAATGTAAAAATATAGGAGTACCTAGATGTGAATGATGCACAATCGAGCATTTTTGTTCGTCATACCTTCCTCTGTTAAGATTCGTGAAAAAAGCGTAATTTTAGGTAGTTCAATAATTACATAAAACCAAGTATCTAAAACTCTCAATGGTCTAGTAAGTCTCAGCAAATATTGAAGTAGCTTTTGATTCGATTTTGAAAAAATCGACCCCAAGATAAATAAATAAAACTATTTTTTTTACCAAAACCCTTTCATAGAGGTAAACATATAAAGAACAATCTTTAGGATGCGTGAATCTGCATCCGTCAATCGCTCCCGCTTCATCTTTTGTTTTAAACCATACCTTGCCTTACGGTCATAGTAATAAAGAATAGATATAAAAGTGCTGCGTCGTGAATATGGTTCAATGGGACACGGGATGATAAAACTATTTTATGTCACCCTAAATTATTATGGTCCCGATTTATGATGACTGCATGATGTGGTTCTGTTTGGTCAGTGATGATGTCCATTAGCTGTGATTACTTGTTTATTATGTATGTGGTCGTTTTTAGTACTTTTACTCATGTAATGTGTTTGTAAAAAGTAAGTATCCGCAGATAGCGTAAATAAGTTTGCAGATAATACGGCATTGCCAAGATAATCACCAATGAAAAATGTATTTTATCATATCAAAAGGCGATCGTAGAAAATATTTCTTGAAAACAATATTACGCCCGATAACTTTTGTTCTCCTTGCCAGTTCCGCCAGTCATGATATCCTCACCACAGCGTACCTACAGAACACCATCTATCGTAGGTACGCTGGGCTGTGGTGAGGTATATTACTTTGTTTACTACACAAATATTTAAATACTACGTAAATCTAACTTGTTTTTTTTTCTTCTATTACAGTGGAAGTAACAGGATATAGTGCTGATAACTGCTCAGTCTCCTACACGTCGTTCAACAACGAGACTCTGGTGGGTTCAGTGATCCGATCTGCGAGCGTGCTGGTTCTACCTGAAGGTCTTCACAGGACCGATACGCAGAGCGCTTACTTCTGTGCTAATGGTAAGTTTCTGTCCTTAAATCACTCAAACGAAGTTGCTAAGTATTGTCTAATTTTCTGTGATAATTTATAAGTATTTTGTCCCACCTTTGCTAATGTTGCTCTTAATCATACTTTTGGGATGAATTGGGCCACTATAAAGGTTACTATACTTCAATAGTAAATGAATTCTGTTTTATATAGAAGATTTCTCTATAACTTTCACTACAGGTATACATCACGCTTATAAACTCTGACCTTTAGAAACTTTTTGTAAGATTCTCATGTTTATTTTGTGCGTGGAAAATTTAATACAGTTCTGATTCTCGATCTGCCTATAAGTTGAACATACTCTAAAACATTTCCGTTTTTCTATTCCAGAACATCTAGCAGTATCTTCACGCGGATCCTGGGAATGGCAATGGGTGGCAGCTCCAAGGAACCGAGCTGGTTTGGTTCTGGAATTGAGAGCGCAAGGAGCCGCCCATGTGGCGCTGTCATCTATAAGAGAACCATCGGACGATATGTATAGAGTTGTCTTTGAGAGGACTAGAGTATGGATTGCTAAAGGAAAACATGGTGAGTTGAACAATACTAAAATATGTATATTAATTTGTAGAACTAGTTACATCAAAAAATGGTAAATCCAACATAAACTCGTTATGAGCCGTATTTTTTGTTTGTGTAACCTTTCATTTGTCCTGCTGCTGGGTCAAAACTCCCTCAATTTGGCTCAGCCTCTGCTGTCTGACACCGCAGACTTGATTACTATTTACCATAATAATCAATGTACCAAACCTGATTTATTGTCATTAATATGAAAAAAAAACTGCTTTTGACTTCATTCCAGATTTACTCACATCAAAATCGTATTGAATACTCATAAATTAGCATGAAATACACAACATCAGTTTCTTAATTATCTTTAATTCCTTAACTTTTTCACAACAAAACTATCTCCCATTTCAGGTTACGACGTCCACTTAGCAAGTGCAGAACAAACAGAGAGTGACGAAGACTGCTCTGGCGCCGACTCCTGGTGTGCGTGGTGGGTGTGGTGGGAAGGCGGCCGGCTGTCCGTCGGGAGGGGAGCTGCACCGTCCGAGAGACGACTCCTGGTCTGGCCACTGGCTAATGATATGAGGATCAAGTTTGTTGGATTTAGCGCGTTGTGGGGTGATAAGGCTGACTTTAGGTAAGGCCAATTTCATAGTCATTTTCATGGCACAAATTCAGGTTCTAAATTTGACCTTTCATTACATTATGTATTGATATTTAATCTAAACATATTTTATAGATATTGTCATGGGTGATTGTTTACTTATCGTCAGCTAAGCCAGCAGTTTCGTTCCTTTAGTTAGTTTTTGTAACAACTTATTTTTTCAATACAATTAGCACTTTTAGTTACGTACTAAGGGATAAACCCACTTTGATTTGGAATATGCTACAATGAAAGTAATTATAACCCTTTTAATTTTGTAGAATATGGAACTTCAACGAAGAAGCTGGCTTCTCTCAAGTCTTGGAACTCGGCTTACCTCGTGGCGTTGTACCAGGTTCTGCAAGTGGCACGCTCCTCGTATCTGGTGGTCTGCATCTCCCTCTATACAGTCTTCAGACAGACTCTACAGACCAATGGGCTGAGGTTTGGAGGGATTCGCAGTTGTCAGCAGCTTCGGCTAGTTTGGCACCACTGCTGGCTTTGGAACATATACCACATTTGGTTGATGATGTTGAAAGGGAAAGGATTTTGAGGAAGTTACCTGAACAGGTAAGAATTATTCAGCTCATTTAAATGCTGGTAATTTCTCAATATCTTAGCGTTTATGGAATAACATGCTTGGAAAAAATATAATAAGCTGATACACGTCTTCTGTCGTTCATTATTTTAATTCATGTGCTCTTTTCAGGTACAAGTATTACTATCCTTCCGAAAAAGCGACAACTCTTTCAGCGACCATCCAGGAATGAGCAGTCACTTATCAACCATCAAAATACTGGAAATACTAACCAAAATCCAGTCTTACTACCCAGTTGACCCAGAATTGCTGCAAAATATCAAAAAGTGGATACAAACTCGACAGAATGCCGATGGATCGTTTACACCGCTGGCTGCTGACAAAGAAGTTGATTACTATCCTGTAGATATAACGAAATCTAACGGTACAAAAGAGGTTGATGTAAATGAATACTATTATTATGATAAGGATGGTAATATGACTCAAGAGGAAATTGATTGGGAGAGGAGAGTTGAAGTGACTGCGGAAACGTTGGTGGCTTTGCTTGAAGTCGGTGTGGAAAATCAGGTAAACATAACTATTTATTCATAAAAAAATATTTATTTTGTTGTCAAGTAATAACTTTGAAAACCAAATCTTTATTTTAATAATAAATGAAACTTTCTTTATTTTTTAAATGTTTTTAAAAAAAGTTCCTTGACTGACATAATTGTTTTATATTATTTAATGTGCAAGTTTTCATGAAATTTATTTTTTTTTGTCCCAGATCGATGCAGATGTAGCAAAGAAGTCTCAAAGTTATTTGGAACATAATTTACACAACTTGACATCCCCGGCCGCTCTTGCTGCAACTGTCTTAGCATTAGTACTTGCAAGGTAAAATACCCCTCTTGATTTATTTAAAGCCTGTCATCGATGAGCTCAGTAGTATATTATTGGGCATTCTGTCCCACTTGTTCGCTCATGCTTGCGCATTCGCGACGTGGGACAGAATGCCCAATAATATTTCTGGTAATTAGGTCTTGGGCATTCTGTCCCACTCTTGTATTGCGCGCTTACAACTGATACCACCGTCTGTGATACAGATTCATGTACGCAATATGCTTTTTCATCGCAATAACGATAGGAACCAACAGACAATGATTGTATTAATTTGTAATGTGCAGAAAAGTTTAAATGTGAACGCTATGAACATATTTTGTCATTCTTAGATCAACTCTATAACATACTTATCATGAAGTTTATTAAACAGCCCCAATCGTTGAATGTAAACACTATCTGTGATGATGTTCCTAAGACTCGGGTTCGTCATGGTGAATTATTACCTAACATAGTACGTTGTATTATTTGTGGTCCGTCAAATTGTGGAAAAACAAATTTGCTCATTGGTCTTCTTATACATGAAAACGGTTTAAAATTTCAAAATGTTTATGTTTATTCAAAAACTTTGCACCAACCTAAGTATAGATTTCTGGAAAGAGTTTTACAACGAGTTCCAGGTATTTCATTTCAGAAATATCATGGTAATGAAGACGTTTTGAGTGTTCAGGATGCTAAACCCAACTCTGTAATAATATTTGATGACGTTGCATGTGAAAATCAAAGTAACATGCGAGATTACTTTGCAATGGGCAGACACAAAAATATCGATTGTTTTTATCTCAACCAAACGTATAGTAAAGTGCCAAAGCAGTTAGTACGAGACAACGCTAACCTTATCGTACTTTTTAAGCAGGATGATATTAATCTAAAACATATTTATGAAGAACATGTCAATACAGATATGACTTGGATCCAGTTTCGTGAAATGTGTTCAAAAATTTGGAGCGAACCTTACAACTTTGTGGTAATAAATAAAGATTGCTCTAAAAATAATGGATGTTACAGAAATAAATTTGACACATTTGTTGTCTTTGAATAAGAAAATGATACTATATTTAAGACAGTTGACATCGTTACGTTATTATTCTTTTAACAACTCTTAAGCGATAACTATATATTTAACGACTATGGAAAAATCATTGAAAAAACAAATCATAGATGCCTCAGCCGCTGTAAAGAAAAAAGTACGTACCATGAGAGAACTTGAGATTGGGAATAAGGAAGCATTAGAAACGGTTTTTAAACCTATAACCGAATCACTTAATTTACTAACCAACACCAGTAATGGAACTACTTCTGATGAAAATGAAAAAATACTGGAAAGCAATCAAACATTATACAAGGAAGGTCCTACTAGCAAAGAGTACGTGGAAAGCAGTGATGAAAATGAAATCGACAGTGAATCTTCATTTCAATCGTTGGGTGATAAGAACGAAGAATGCGATACATCATCTTGGTCTCTATCTCCTGAAGCACTACATGATGTACCATTTGGTGTTCGGATAGAGCGTGGAAAACTTATGTTAGGTTCAGCTAGCATTACGATTGGTGATGATTTTATCACAGTAACGGGTCGCAAATATCGAAATACACCGGGTTTGAAACAGTTGTTGCTAAAAAAAGATGTAGACTTAAGTTTAGTGACAGATAATGATATGCAACATTATAAGTCAATGCTGATCGATACAAATGCACACCGTCGAGATTTTGAACCAAGCAAACCCATCAAAAGTAGCAAAGGGCAAAAATATTTGCAAGTCATTAAACCTCTTTTTAAATTACAAAGTACAAATCAGACCTACAATCAACCAAAGGGGAATGGACTACCGTTGAAAAAAGTGTGGAGAAAAAACGTAGATTATGTCTATTGGGATAATCCAAATGAACTAGTGGATAGATTAAAACTATTGATTGCTTCACGAGACGCTGGCAACACTGGGCTGGACAATGAAATAATATCCATCATCGAAGAGTTACGTGAAAGTAAAGTTATTAATTAATAAATATCTTTTATTCTCTGCATACGTTTCATTTTACTGTTAACCCTTCAATACAAAGCACATTCAACATGAATATAGACAAATTTGGACATTATATTCATAAAAGAATGCGATTGTCAGAATTATTCGAGAGTAATGATAATGCATTAACGAAAACAGAAAATGGTGAATTTGATTTAAAAGCTACGACGTTGAGAGGTATCAGAACTCCTGTAGAACCAGATGATGCTGTAAATAAGGATTATGTAGATCAATTTATGACAAACATAACGAAAGATTTATATAAATCCATGCTGTTAATGCGAACTCAAATTATGAATGATGTACAAAATACTTTAAAAGCAAAGATATCTGAAGTTTCCATTCATTTAGAAGATAAGTTTTACACAAAAACAGTTGTAGATAACTTATTAGCATCTAAAAAGCCTTCATAATGTCCAAACAACAAATTGTAAATGAAATTCACAAAGCGGCAAGAAAAAATTTTGATCGTCGTTCTGTAATTTTGAAAGGGATTGATGATTTGTGGCAAGCTGATCTGATGGACATGCAAAATTTAAGAAAATACAACAATGGTTACAATTATATTTTATTGGTGATAGATTGTTTCTCAAAATACGCCTGGGCAGAACCGCTAAAATCGAAAAATAAAATTGATGTTACTAATGCATTTGGGAACATACTCAGTAAAAGTCAACGCGAACCGGTTAATTTACAAACAGATTCAGGAACAGAGTTTTATAATACTTCATTCCAGACGCTCATGAGAAGGTTTAATATTAACCATTACTCAACCTTTTCTACAAAGAAGGCTTCAATTGTTGAGCGATTGATAAAAACTATTAAAAATAAATTATATAAGTGTTTTAGTATGAATGGAAACTACAAGTGGTATGAAACGGTGTTACAAGATACATTGAAAATGTATAACAACACAAAGCATCGTACTATTCAATGTAAACCTGTTGAAGTAAATAAATGCAATGAGTTAAACATAAAAGAAAATATAAAAAAAACACATAAGCAAGTTTCTTTTCGTTGCGTACCTAAGTTCAAAGTTGGTGACAGTGTTCGCATTAGTAAATACAAGCATGTTTTTAAAAAGGGCTATACTCCTAATTGGTCAACTGAAATATTTACCATAAAAAAAGTAAACAATACCATTCCAAAAACGTATCATATAGAGGACCAACGCAAACAAGCTATTTTGGGAACCTTTTATGAACCGGAACTTCAAAAAACAAATTTCCCAAACGTTTATTTGATAGAAAAAGTTTTAAAAAGAAAAGGAAATAAATTGTTTGTGAAATGGTTAGGTTTAAGTAACGCAGAAAATAGTTGGATCAAAAGAGCTGCGATAGTGAATTGATAAAAGTAGATATCATATTATTCATATAAACATTATTATTTCTTACATGTATTTCATTTTACTTTGAACAATGCAAGGTGGTGGACTAGTCAATAGTGTGATTAATAATTTACCCTTTGAACTTCATTTGCCTGGTTACAATTATTGCGGACCGGGTACTAAACTACAAAAACGGTTACTACGTGGAGATCGAGGCGTAAACAAGTTAGACGAAGCTTGTATGCATCACGATATTGCATATCAGAACCATACAGATTTACCTAATCGTCACAAAGCCGATTTACAACTGTTAAACATGGCTAAACAAAGACTTGGATCCAAGGACGCAGGAAAAGGGGAAAAACTAAGTTCGTGGCTGGTGAGCAAAGTCATGAAAGCCAAAATAAAGTCTGGTGCAGGGATTAAAACGTTTAACAGTTTTGTATCGAAAATAAGATCAAAAATTAGGAAACTCAAACACATGGACAGTAAGGCTCTTATAAACGCCGCTTACTTGGCTGCTAGAAAGATATTTCCTTGCGTACAGAAAGTACGAGTTCCTCGTGTCATACCCATACCGAAGACTGGTGGAGTTCTGCCTTTGATCCCAATTTTCGCTGGTTTATCGGCATTAGGATCTTTAGCGGGTGGTGCTGCGGGTATCGCAAAAACAGTTAACGACTATAAAACAGCTCAAAAAAAATTACAAGAAACTGAACGGCACAATAAAACTATGGAAGCATTAGCTATAGGAAAGGGGTTGTACATTAAACCGCATAAAAATGGTAAAGGTTTGTTTATAAATTCGTCAAAAAACTGATAAGTAAGCTACCTAATCGTCCATTAACTGATGTTGACATCAAAAAGCACGCTCGCGACTTGCCATACTTTCGAGGAGTTTACATGAAAGATCGGTTACCGAGAAAACCAAAACAGATTGAATGTGCTATCGTGAATTTGGACAATTCAAAAAATGAAGGAACTCATTGGGTGGCTTATATTAAATTTAATAATTATTGTGAATATTTTGACAGCTTCGGTGATTTGAAACCGCCTCTCGAATTGATACGATACTTAAAAAACTGTAATATTTTTTACAACTATACAAGGTACCAAAAATTCAATACTGTGAATTGTGGACACTTATGCTTAGAATATCTAAAGAATTTTTGGAAAAATAAAAATGTATAAATTAATATGTTGTTCTTTCATTTTTATCATTCTCAAGATGTCCCTCACTTTGTCAATAACTGGAAAGTCATCAGATTTGTCTACTTACTATCCTAACACACTACAATTAAACGGTCAGTACGAGTGCGCATTATTGCATTTCTCCACGTTTAATTCTATTCCAAATATTGATAAAAAGAATAATAAGTTCTACTATGGATCGGAGGAAGTAATTGAAATACCCGAAGGAACTTATGAACTTCAAGATATCAGCGATTATATAAAGTCCAAAATACAAAACGCTTCGATAAAACTACTGTGCAATAATAATACTCTAAAAACTACAATACTCTGTTCTAAAAATATAAACTTCGATAAGGAAGACACTTTTCGAAACCTATTAGGATATGATAAGCAGATCTTAAAAGCTAATAAATTGCATGTCTCACAGTTTCCAGTTAACATTTTGCCAACGACCGTGATCAGGATTGAATGTGATATTGTCAGTGGTTCGTACGTAAACGGAGAGCCCAGTCACATTATCCACGAATTTGCACTCAACGTGCCACCAGGATATAGAATCATAGAAATTCCTAAAAACGCAATATACTTTCCGATTAATCAAAACAACATAAGCTGCATACATATACGGTTATTGGACATAAACAATCAACTGATAAATTTACGCGGTGAAGAAGTACAGCTTTATTTACATCTAAGAAGAAAAAATGATTGACTATAATAAATATACGCATCAACCAAAAAAAACCATCAGTTTATATAAAGCTCCCAGTCATATAAGAACTAGCTCGAAGAAAAGAATAAAATTAACGAGAGAAAATAAAGCATTTCTTAAAGCTATCGGTCTCCTAAAATGAATATCTTAGATGTTTTATCCGCACCAACCTACGACAATACTGTTGAAGGCATCGAATACCATTCATATAAACCGTACGTGACCAGTTTTAACAGGAATGACGAGATACGCATACCTATCAACCAACAGGACTTGTATGTACTACCGTCAGCAAGCACCTTGTATTTGGAAGGAACCATAGTTGTTAAGAAAAAGGATGCAAAAGAAACCGCGAGCAGTGTTCATTTTACCAATAATGCTCTACTCTATCTATTCCAAGATATAAGGTACGAGCTAAATGGAGTCGAAATTGATAAAATAAAAAATGCTGGTGTAACTACCACGATGAAGTCATTAATTTCAATGAATGAGACCGAATCAAAAATATCTAATTCTTGGGGCTGGAATATCGAAGGCATTAAAAATATAAACGGTGGTAAATTTTCTGTATCCATACCACTTTGCAACATACTCGGTTTTGCAGAGGATTTTAAAAAGATTGTAATAAATAGTAGGCACGAGTTGATATTGTTACGTAGCAATACAAACTTGAACGCTGTGAAATTAAATACTGGTGAAATTTTAGAAGACGTTATTATAAATAAAATCATATGGCGCGTACCGCACGTTAAAGTATCTGATAAGGAAAAACTAAGTTTAATTAAATTGTTAGAAAAAGATCGTCCACTGCAGATGGTATTCCGAAATTGGGATCTTTACGAGTATCCTGCGTTACCTAGGACTACTAAACATACCTGGTCTATCAAAACATCATCGCAAATAGAAAAACCCAGATATATTATTATTGGTTTACAAACAAACAGAAAAAATAGTGCCAGTTCTGACATGTCTCAGTTTGATCACTGTCATATACGAGATGTTAAAGTATACCTCAATTCAACATACTTTCCATACGAAAATTTAAACGTTAATTTTGCAAACAACAACACAGCTTTATTATATGAACAGTATACTCGATTTCAACAGTCGTACTACGGACGTCGCGCGGAACCCTTATTAAGTGAAAAACAATTCAAAGACTTAGCGCCACTATTCGTTATCGATTGCTCCAGACAAGCCGATAATCTAAAAGGAGGACCTGTTGTGGACGTTAGAGTGGAAATCGAAAGCGATTCAGACATACCTGATCAAACATCGGCATATTGTCTTATATTAAACGACTGCATAATTGAGTACAAACCGCTTAGCAGCACTGTTAAGAAAATATCATGAAATCGGATACTCTCATATTGGATGTACAAGGATTCAAGGATCTTTACAACAATTTTATAATAAAAGAATTGGCATTTGCGACTCAAAACTATACGCAATCGTTTTTAATAAAACCTCCATACTTATTTAGACATCTAACAAGCGAAGAAAAGATTCAAGTTAAATGGATAGAAAAAAACCGAGGCATTTATTGGAGTGAAGGACACATCGACTACAGAGAATTCCATCGTATAATCGTACCATATTTAAAAGATAAGAATATTATAGTTAAAGGTTCTGAGAAGGTAAAATGGGTTAAGGATCTATGTACGAATTGTAATGTATCGGAACTTGATGAGAAACTGTGTCCTAATTTATCCAAGTTGCACAAAAAATACTCCTGCGATGGAAAAGTTAACTTGTGTTGTAATAAACATTCCAAACAGTGTGCTCTTAAAAACGTATTATGTATAAAAAAGTATTTAGAGGAATAACTAAAGGTGTATCTGTTTATTAGTTTTAAGATATAAAAATAAAACATTTTTAAATGACAATAATGCGTTTATTTTATAATAACCCTATACTATTTACAGTTATGTTTATTCCTATTCTAAATATAAAAACACAAAACTATATACTATCCTACCACAAACAATATAGTCACCCTCTTACGTACCTTTATTATCCCACATACAAAAACTTACAAATACTTAATACAAATATTTTCAATCACTATATTCTATTAACGATTTAGATATTTTCCTAACTAATGATTCAGTTTCATCCACTATAGGGTCCACCACCTCTTTAACTATGTACTGCGCACTTATAATCACATTTTCAGTTTCATTGTCACTGTCGCTGCCTAGCGAGTTATTACACAGGTCAATTACTGATATTTTGATCAGTTTAATGCCTCGCCGCTGGTGTCTGCTCATCACGAAAGACTGAGTGGAGTTGGGTTTGTTCACGGTGTCTTTACGACGTGGTTTCGTCTTTTTTTCTTTCGCCATTCGATTGGCGTTTTCACGATCGCATCGTAGCATCTCATTGAATTCTTCGTAAGGATCTTGAGCATACTGGCTAAAAACGATGTCTGATCCCGATCGCTGAAACAATATTATAACAAGTCGTTAAATATTTACATTGCATAAAACACCAACATTTGTATGAAAATATAAAATAATTACTTACCGAAGTCATGTTGAATATAATGTGCAGGTACAAGTACTTCAAGCGAACTATATTTAGTAAATGATTAAATAAAATGAATTTATTATGCAGTGCAATAAGTATCGAATGCAATATCTTCTAACCTTTATGTAATAAATACATATTGGTGCACAAGACAATCAATCGTAATGTAAACACAGTAAAAAGCAATTTACAGTGGTTAGTTTCAAATGATTGTATTTTTGCTTATGTTCTTTGACTACCGAAAGTTGTTAACTAAGCATTACATGTATCCGAGTGATGAAATACATATACGCTCATATTACAGCGGCATAAACATTGTTAGTAATAATATTCCTGCTACATGTCGCAACTTGATTTTTACCCGACTGCGATGAAGCAAAAAAAGAAGGGTTATTGTATTCATGATCAACAAAAAATGTAAAGTTGAATAAATAAAACAATTATGGTTTCTCACAATATCACATTTATTTCTATTATAATAATATCATTTTATTCTTACACAATAAAACTAAAATAACTTATAAAATAACTTACGACATTCACATAAATACACTTTCAACTAACTCTAATTTAAATATAATCTGGTTTACGTGGAAAAATCTTATTCATTAATACATTTCTTTTAAAATAGCAGAGTGACCCCATGCACGCGTTGAAATGTTATCTGAAGATAATACTCGTTTATCATCATTTCCAGAGAGTGCAATTTTATTTACACTTTGCGTGAATATCTCGTGCTTAATTGATTTGAACAATATATTTTTCCTTCGAATGACTCCTTTATTATACAAAACATTCTCATAATCGTTAATTGTTAAATCACGTACTACACTAGATTGTATCCCTTTCGCTTTCTTAATAACATAATCAGGAGTTTTAATAGAATACAATTTTGACCTTAAACCAACGAATTCTGTGATGATTTTTCCTCCCATCTCATCTTTGAATAATCCAGGGATTTTTTTATTAATTTGAGGTATTTTAAATTCGTTATCGATACAGTAATTACTAGTGTCAAAATAATCTAAAAGCTTAAAATTCAAATCTTGATAAAAGTTTGATGTAAATATCTCATACACTAAGGAATCTGTATCCGTATAACATAACTTTACTTTATTTTTATAAAAGGGTTTGATGATATTGTAATGAAAATTATACATATGCGATTTAGATAATTCTAAAACGGTAAAGCCAATATAAATAGGTTTGTCTAAAATTATTTGATCAGGTTTCATTTGTATCGCTACTAAATTTTCTGAGAAAACTGAAGCACTATGAAAATAAGGATTGCTAATTAGTTTTTCAGCGGTGTGACACTTTTTAGTAACATTATTAGAATCATTCCAAGTATTAACTAAATGAACATTCACTCTATTCTCTGTGTTTTCCAGTGTTTTCCCAAACACGCTGTTATTTAAAAGCTTGAAAAAATCTTGTTCGAATACATTATTTGCCTTTTGTCGTAGTTGTGTGTTTAATTCAATATACTCTTTCAAGTATGCACTTTGCCTAAATGTAATAACTTTATGAATCTTACGTAATATTAATCCATGTTCCAAACACTTTTTTAAGTGAACATAATGAATTACATAGTTATACTTATTATAAAGGTTGGAAATAAGTTTTTTCGTTTTACCACCCGGTGGAATGCATTTTTCAGGACAAAATGGTAAATCATTATGCAAAGTATGTAAGGATTCCGGGTACAACAGATCTACTTCTAATATGAAACCCCATTCTGCTTCATCCTTTATAGTGTTAATATTATTATGTAATTGCACTATTTCTGTTGCATTCAAAAATCTAAAATCCGAGTGGGGTAAATATTGACACATACTAAAACCATAAAGGTTATTGCAATCCAAATAAACTATAAAGCACGGTGGTTTTGTTGAATCATAAGAAGACATATACTTATGATTAGCTTTAGCATAACGGTGTGAGCACACACATAACCCTCCTCTTATACCATTTTGAATCATTCGCACAATAGCCAGATCATCTATGAGTTCTAATCGAACCCCAGTTTTTAAAAGCATTGCATCAAAAGATAAACTCGGTGCGGTAATATAAAATGCGGGATCGAGCTTATAATGTAACTTACAAGTTTTCCGGAACTTTTGAAATATATCGGTAAGTAGAAGTACATCTGTTTTTAAGTATAAGTCAGTATATTCACCTAAATTTTTTATGTTAAATGCATTCCACACTAACTTAGCGTGTTCATAGTCCTCCGAGGAAATACTTTCATTGGTTAAAGAATTAAAAAAGAAACGCTGTGATGGCAAGACAGTTTCCTCATAGCATTTCCAGTCCCTGATGTAATCATAAGGATATACACCTTTTCGTGTAAGCAATCGAAAGTGATCATAACTTGGAAAATGGTAACGCATATTTTTAAAATCTTCAATAGCCATATTTTTTGCAAGTTTGACTAAACTAGTACCTAAAAAATGAAATGAATCTAAAAATCTAACATGAACGTATTCACTATCGTTGATTAATATGAATTTGGAAAACGACATGTATTTTTCTTTACTTTTTGGAATTATGGTTAACTTGCCTGGAATTTCCCCTAATTTTTTAATGAATAAATGACAGTCGTAACCTGATAAATTGTGAAAAAAAATTGGTACAAATACAGGTACTTTATACTGTAAATTACAATGTTTATGTGCGGCGCCACGATAACGACCTGTGATATGACAATGATCTCTAACTTTGTTATTCCACAAGGGAAGATCACATATGTGGCACTGCCATGCTTGAATGTAATCGATCTCATCTTTTTGTGAAAATTTAATCCTAACATTTTCGGTTAATATCTTATGAATCCTCTTAACGTCTTCAGTAAGAAAATCAATGAATTTTGAAACACAGTCAATACCACGATACGATTTAAATTCATTAAAATTATCATCCATCGAAGAAACAATGTTATATGCAAATGCAGTAGGAACGTGTCGTTGTAAGCGGAGCGTATTCGCGGTGTCATGTTCATGGTTACAAATCTGTTCAAGTAATGTTTCAAAATCAGCATATATAGCAAATGGAACATTTTGTTTTCTTTGATAGTTTTTAAATTGTATAACCGACCCCTTATTTGGTAAAACAGTTACGACTCCTCCACATTGGTGTTTATTAATTTTTTCTTGATCAGGAAAAAACAATAAACAGGTTTCACAAAAATACAACTTACTGTGGTGTTTTGTGATTTGACTTTTTACAAGACGAGGTAAATCTTTTATGAGACAATAATGAGATGAATTATCATTTTCTATATACAGCAAATGAATAATTTTGGCCCCTTCGATTAACTTCGTTGGTCTATACAGTGGACCTGTTATAGTTTTACCATTTCTTAGACCATAAACGTAAATTTGTATCATGGGATTGTGTCTTTCAAAAATATTGATGTCTGAAAAAGAGATTGGAAAAGCAATGCCATCAATGTTTAAGACGTCGCGAAAATGTGGATAAGAAGTTACTCTCTCCGAATGATGCGTAGCAGGGTATAAGGCAGCAACAATGCACCATAAAAAACAATAATCATCATTGTTTTGAATATTCAAACAAGCTTTTTTGCTCTTTATGAATTTAGGTAAATCTAAAAATTTTGATCCGCTAAGTGGTTGATATTTATTAATGTTAATTTCTAAATGGGAATTATGTAAAAATGACCATCCACTATCTCTTTCTTGAAATTCCTCAATTTTTTTTAAAAGCTGAACAGAAAAGTTTTGATACAACAAATCAAAATTGTAATTACAATGAACAATGATGTTTTTTGTTGCAAAAGATTTTAGTTCTTGAACATCATTTTTGTACATCAAAAAAATACCGTAATAATCAAAGTTAACCTTGACCGATGTATGTTTTTGAAGTGAATTGTCTATTAAAGAATTTACTTCTTTTTTGATACTATTTAAAAAAGATTCTGGATAGTCATTAATATTATTTTCGCACGCTTTAATACGATAACTTACAATACGTCCTTTAAAACAAGTATCTATAATTTCAATTTTGTCATCGAGGGGTACAATGCTATTATTTTTATGTTTATTAGTACGTAAATGCGTAAACCAAGTGCGAGAATTAACATCAATTTTGCATACCGAACAGAAAGGCATTTTTTATCAAAAAACAAATTGAAACTTACAAAAATATAAAGTAATCGTTACTTACAAGGTATATAGGTACTAATTTTAAAAGCTAAAACTTAACTACTGGATCTGTTGCCTGCTGCGATTAGACTTTGTTTTATTTTCATCACATTCACCACAGTAACAGCTCTGTTCTGCTTCTGAAAAAAACATGAAACTTTGATTAGAATACGTACAGAAAATGTAATTCTTACTTACGCTCGCGGTTACAAGAACCTTTTTATCTCCTTACTTTAGAAAACTATACATAAGATCATTATCTTAAAAAATACCTGATTATAATATTATTAGTTGAGTAAATTTAAACCTCTAAAACCGAATGATAATGACCATTACCTTTTAATAGGATAATCTCAGATGATCGTTGTAGATATTTCTAAATCATAAATTTCACAATCTTCTTTACTGTGCGACGATCACTGTTTCCGTGAAGGCATCAACGTAATTTATATCGTTTGAGATTGCTGAAAAATAAAATACACATGTGCTTAAGTATCAGTAGGAAACGGTCATGAAATAATAGTTAAATAGTTATGGACTTACCTTACAATGTTGAGAATAGAGTTTTTCGATTTACACGTACATTATAATATTTATTAATTTAAGTTTAGTTTAGTAAGTAAACTGCGAATAAAAATTATTTATTATTACATAGGTCCACCATACTGCAGTAATTGCGAAATTATGAATGTAACTAAGTTTCAAATTGCTTGTATTGTTGATTCAAATATTTTATGTAGGGTTGTCACTCATTGAATATTAGTAATAATATTATCATTACAGAAATAACAAGATGTCTTATTTGTTCAAACGAATAAAGAGTGAATTACTAAAGTTCACTACTAATACAAATTAAAGTTATCTATTGGTGGTGTATTATAATCATTCTTTTGTTTGGTTAAATATTAAAACATTCTCACTTTAATAAAAAATCCTAGAGTAGGTATCATGTTTTCAAGTATTTTTTTTACTTTAAAAAACCTATCAGACTATTTATTTTAATCCAATTTTATATCTATAAAAATGATAGCCCTTATGAATTATGCTAAATTAGCAACAAGTATAAAATCGTACGATGTAACTTGATCACGTAAAGCAATATATGAAGTCATTACTGACAAACAAATTAATCCCTTAGTCGGTACTTTTTGCGTTTACATGAATATAATACGAACCCGAGAAATGGTAGCGTCGCTTAGTATGTTTGCTTTGATTACTAACATTTTAAATTATCCAAGGAATCACATCACATTTGCTTATAAGCAAAGGCATGTTTGTTAGCGATCATTAGTTTACTTTCTAGTGCTGATATAATATTTGGTACAATACCATACCCCAGCTACTGGTTTTCAGCTAAAATCTAGATAGTAAACCGTGCATCAACACAACAGTTTCAATTCGGAGTATCTTTTGTGTAAATAAACTATACTCGTACATCACCGCTGCTCAATGTGCTAGAATTCACACCAGTTAAAATGTAAGTATTGTCTTTATTACTTGATTAATTTATATCTAGATTGTCGAGTGTTTAATGTGGTCGAGCCTTCGAATACAATGTACACAAACATTTTATTTCATATAAAATTATTATGTTACTGATATTACGTTCAATAAATAATTATAACAAATTGATTTGTTAAACTTTCAGGTCTGACTGCGAGAGTGACATCATTTCCTTCAACAATGACCGCAAAACAGAAACCTCTCAAAAACGGACAACATCTACAGGCAAACGCAAGGCTACTCTAACTACAAAATCCGCTACTATAAGGTAACGAATACGATATTTTAACTTTTGTGTATCCCAAAATCTTAACAAAACAATGTACCTAAATTCAAACGTGTTCCTAAAATAATTGTTAGTAAACGTGTACTTTGTAACATTATTATTTACTCCTTGCTCCAGCAAAAAAAATAAGCTTGATATATTCGGGCTCCGACATGAACGAGACGATGAATGTGATGGTACATCGACGCCTGTGTTGTCCACGTTCTTCGTTACAAGAATAGCAAACGGTAGCGAACGCCGGACCGCAAACACCTCCGGCGAGTACTACATTGACCTCAAGGTGTATCAAACAAATGACGCTCGTGAAACAGACTCTCAAGAGCTATGGAGGAAAGCGCTACTTCGAATAAAATTTCAGACTGAGGGTGACACCAGCCAGTGGCGTAAACTCCAAGCGTTCGTGCAGTCCGCAGATGAACTGTTTGTGAAGCCTCCAATGTTTAGTTCTTTCTAGTCTTAATACATAAACTCAATGAATTGTTATATTTTTAATACAATTGAATATATAAATCTTAATACCTTTTGTTTGTTTTTTATTATTTGCTTTGCGATAAAAAAGCATACTGCGTACACCAATCTATATCACAAACGATTATATCAGTTGTGAGCGCGCAATAACAAACACATTACAAATTAATACAATCATTGTCTGTTGGTTCCTATCGTTATTGCGATGAAAAAGCATATTGCGTACATGAATCTGTATCACAGACGGTGGTATCAGTTGTAAGCGCGCAATACAAGAGTGGGACAGAATGCCCAAGACCTAATTACCAGAAATATTATTGGGCATTCTGTCCCACGTCGCGAATGCGCAAGCATGAGCGAACAAGTGGGACAGAATGCCCAATAATATACTACTGAGCTCATGGTAAAGCTCGAAGCGGTTTTAATCGCGGCTCGTCGTGTTTAATAAACGGGCGCGCAAAAGTGTTGTTAGAAAATATAGGCACTAAAATTTAAAATAAAAACCGTTTTATAGCTTGTCGATCACACCCTTAATAGGAACATTTAGTTACCTCATCTGATTTTATATATAAATGGCTGTTGTTCATCATAATATTATTATACATATTAAATTAATGAGCTTTCTTAATTCCTAGGAGTCCAATAGTACCAGAAGCACTAGTGATTCTACGAAATGCGTCAACGACGGAGGAGGGTGAATTTGGATGGCCAGCGCCGAGAAAGGACGCTGCTGACTGGTTGCTAGAAGAAACGTCTAGAAATATTAAAACTACATCATATGGTAAGAAAATTGACTCTTAAAGAAAAAGACTCTTACACATTCCAAAAATTACTGGTTCATATTTTTTGTGTATCTAATCTTTTATGTGCTCGAGACTTTTCTGCCAAGTGCCGGCTCCCACCAACGTGGTAATTTATATTAAGTTAATTTTAAATAAGATAATTATTTTCACAAAACTAATGTCTTTGATGCCTGAAATAATCTTACACATGATTTGTTAGCTGCTATAAATTCCTGCGTACTCAAAACCCAACTACTGATCTACATATTAATAGTTAACTAGCTATAGATAACTAATGATACATATACTTTTACAGAAGCGGTAACTATGGAGCAATACGTAGCGGGCGTGCGAGTGCTCCTCGCGGCG
Source organism: Autographa pulchrina (assembly GCA_905475315.1). Taxonomy (NCBI): domain Eukaryota; kingdom Metazoa; phylum Arthropoda; class Insecta; order Lepidoptera; family Noctuidae; genus Autographa; species Autographa pulchrina. The sequence goes on along the minus strand of FR997773.1, from coordinate 2,908,538 downwards.
TGCGCGCGCGGTGCGCTAGCTGAGGGCGAGGCGGCCGCCCGCTTCCTGTATTACCGCGCCTCTACGTTGCAGCGGCACCCAAGTTTAGCGTATAGCGCGACAAAAGCTGCGGCACAGTATGCTGCGTTGGCTCATGATAGGTTGGTGTTATGTTCATAGTACATACTGAATCATTTTAAGTGAAGTTTAATACCTATTTCATTTGCAATCCAGTACATAGGTAAAAATAGGTAAATGGCAGATCTTGCGATATTGTATAAGAAAAGCTTTAGCCTTGTTTAAGGTGTCTTACTTAAACAAACGATATAATATTAAACTATCTAGTTTATGAGTTCCAGCCTTCAAATTGCCATTTTTTTTTTTTATACATATAATTAGCGATATTGCTCCTAAAAAAAACAACAAATTGTTTTTGCAGAACATCCAACTAAAAGAGACCATTAAATAATCTCAGTTCTTTGACGCATTAACTACTTATAATTAATATTTTTTTAATTAATACTCCAAAACACAAGGACTTTTACTTCCAAAATGCCATACCACATTAACCTCCTACTATTTCAGACACCGAGCCCTAACAGTCTCCTTAGCAACAGCCGGCATGGAGTTAACAGACACGTTAGAACTCCGCGCCCGCACCCCACCGCGCCCCCTGCAGCTGCCGGGCTTGCCTACTAAGGTGTTCGTGTACGCCACTGGCGCTGGCTGTGCTACTGTGCAAGTAAGTTTAAGACAACGTTTCTTGATTTCTAAACAGATACTGTAGTGACGGAACTAGAGCTACTTAACTGTTAATCCTGATCTCTCTCAAGTTTTGTGGTAAAAACTCTCGTATCACGGTCTTGACCTGATAAATGAAGATGTTCTTGATAAATGAAGAATTTCTTACTGGTGTTCTGGTGTCGTGGAAATGCCTATTATGCTAAAAAGGGAAGTGATGTGGAATTGACTCAATTCTTGTATAATATTTTTCAGGGCACAATTACCTACTCTACGTACACACCAAAACCAGAGAATGCTTTGCTAAACATTCAAGCTGCGATCATCGAGGAAATTCGTCCCGAGAGGAGTAGTATCGAAGATTTGCAAGGGAACCTACCGACTTTGATCATTAAAACTTGTTTCAAGTAAGTCTATTTACCCAATACTATGTAAAAGGCCCATCGAAGTTACTCAACTCATTCTCAATGTAAGTTAACTTCTTAATTAATCATTCATATTTTTCTTATCTATTTCAGATGGAAAGGCAAAGAACGTTCCGGTATCCTTCGCTTAGAATCTTCACTTTTCTCTGGATATGAACTGCATTCAGTCAACCCAGTCGTACTCGATGGAGCTACATTTGCTGACTTACATTATGGATCAAGAGGAGAATCAGTGTGGTTCGTGTTTGCCAACGTAAGTATCGAACGACTTTCTATTAACTGATTGGATTTAGTTCTTTGTAAAACTGGTTTATGTATGTATACCGTCGCCCTAGTCTAATTACTGCCCATATGATTACAGATAAGTTCCACATGCCCAGTCTGCGTAACTTACGAAGTTCGATCCAAATTCGTCATCACCAGCCTACGTCCAGCTTTCGCTAAGATCTATCCTTCAACGCGACCAGACTTAGCAGTCGAAACATTCTTCCATGCCAGACCAGGAAGCCCACTTCTACGAGGAATAACTGACGACGATTTTATAACCTGGTTCGACAAGACTGAATTAGCGAGCCTCAAAACTAACGCTAATATCGATAACATTTGCGAATGCGGACGTATTTGTAGCAGAGATTATGAATTTAGGAAGAACTATGAGGAGCATACGGATGGGACAACAGAGGTTCCTGAAACTACAACTTTGTTGGAGACTAGTACATTGACGACGGTAGAACCTTCACCTTCAACAACTGAAGAGACGACCGTGACTACAACTGTTATACCTGAGACCAGTTCTTTATCAAGTACCACTGATGAAGCTACAAGTACCACTCAAGATTCAACTACAACTGATGAAAGAACCGAAATTTCTGAAAATATTACCACAATCAAAATCGAACGAATAGTCGATCCTATAATAATTCCTACTGTTACATACGTTAACAAAACTGAAATTGAGGAAGTTAACAATGATATAGGGATTTTAGTCCCAAAAATAAATGGTGAACTGATTGTTCAGAAATCAGCTTTACCTGCTTTACCGAAGAAAGATGAGATTAAGAAAAAGCCTTTCCCAAGGAGGAAAGGCACTCTAAAAGCAACATATGGTGATAAGCATGAGAAATTCTTCTTGAAACTAAAAGAACTTGGAAGTACAATGACAACTACAACGAATGCCCCTACTACACCTATTGTCAAAGAAAATAAAGTTGAATTTACCGTAGCAAAAGACCTTACTGCAGAAATCATCACTTCAGAAACACCAGCACCAATCTCCAAAGAAATGAAAAAGGTAGTACAAAAAGTCATAATCGTTAAAAAAGTATTTTCCAAGCCTCTCGCACCAGTAAATGTAGACGATAAACAAACAAGTCTTCAAGACGAGGTGGTAAATAAGAATCCAGTAGTTAACATAACTAAAGTAAAAACTGATACTACTATTGAGAGTAAAATGACGGATGTACCAGTTACGACGCTACATAATGATATTACAACTGAAAGTCCACTCAAAACGAAGATACCAGTCGCTTTCCTTCACCCAGAAACATCTGTGCCACACACAATCACTACTATCACTAACAATAATATCCAATCAATACATTATCGAACGAAGAAGCCAAAAGCTATAACTCAAATCAAAAAACCACAAATTACCCCGATTGTCAACGTTACGAAATATAACAAAACCGAGGATATTATTCCCGATATCATAAATAAAACGAAAAAGAAATCAGTGATTCCCCAAAAATATAACGCTAAGACGATGAAATCTATAAACAAAGAGATTCACAAAATGCCGCCGACGCCTATTTCTGAAACCTCTAAAACATTGTCGGAAACTGTTAAATACGATATCGCTCCAGAAAATAAGGGAGGATTTGAAATATTAGACAAGAACAATCTATGGGAACTCCTCAAAGAAGGGTCTGATAATGATCCTTCAAAAATAGAGGAAAAACTTCATGTTCATAACAGACTAAATGTGTTAGGACAAAACGCGTCTAACGTAGATGATAATCGATCATTATAAACTTTATTGTTATATAATGTATAAGATACAAAGACTTCAGTATAAATATTTTTGTAACACAGTATGTCACTTAAACCTGATTAGTGTCAAAGAAAAAATTGGTGGAAAGTGCATGATTTTGAAACGAACATTAACGAATGAGATTTTGAAAAAGCTAAACCGAGTCTATCTAGTATGGCTCTATTTATGAACATGGGTTCGTATCCAGTGAACTAGCAATGAAAATTTGGACTCTATTTTACTCAAAATTATGCAATCTTCATCAAAATTATCTTCAAATTGTTGATAACCTCGAACATGATTCCTAAAGCACATTTTATTGTTGATTGTTAGGATGTAATGCACTTATCTGAATGATTCGTATGAACGATTGTGTGAGCTGTAAATATTACGTCTAAGCTAAAATTATTAATAAGTAAAGCGCTGTGACCTATGACTTCTATTGTACGTGTAACGCTTTCGCTGAAAAGCGGAGTTTTTATTTATTAATCCCTAGATATAGCCGGAGTATTGTCTTTCGGGCTTTGTAGTTTCAAATGGAAGGAAGTAGAGTAATATAAGTTATACAGAATCTCTATTATTTAGAATTTTGCTTCTATTTAGATGCTACTTAACTTTAGAAGAGCTAGATAACTATGCTGTTTAGTGTTTTGGGCTGCCTTTTTATTGTTCTTTTTTGATGCCAGTGTACAATATTATTAACATCAATAAGGTCAAATAGTAATGAAATATTAATTTTGCTCACTATGTTATTTAGGTTCAAACACCTTAAATCAAAAACCTAAATTTCCAAAACCCGAAAAGCGACAGCATTGTTGCTCTGCTATATTTTTATTAGAATTGCTAAGTTTTGTTTGAAACTTAAGGCGGCCCTTTATTAGAATAGCGATTTCTGATTTATCTAATGTAAATAGGATCTCTTATTGCCAAAGTAATCGTTTACCCCCTAGAGTAATGACTAATAGTGGTACTAGTCTCTTAGATAATGTAATTGTAATGCTAAAGCCCCAGAATTTCCATCCGTCTATCGTCTTCTGTATCTATTATATGTAAAACGTTAGTTCTAGTAGCTGTCTAGATGTTTTTTGTTGTGTCTACGAACTGTGAATCTCTAAACTTGTAGAACATTTCATATGAACTTATAAATTTATACTGGTAAAATTTAGATTTTGCTACAATAGCGCCATCTTTGATGTGTTAAACTAATCAGCAGAGACGGTGTTCAATTTCAAAAGTCATGGGATCATCAATAGGTGGCGCTGATAAAAATAAATGACATGGTTAAAAGGCTTTTGTCTAAGGGTTGGTGATAGGAATGGTATATTATGTTCTGCTATGTTTTGCCAGATAGACGTTTTAATTCTTTGGGATATAAAATTAACTTTTTAAAACATAACATTTTAAGAACTTATACTCCCTTAACTTATTTAACTAGACCCTGATCATCAAGTTTAGAATTCACAGTTCCTGTTTTCTGTAGAACCTTAGATCTTTTTGTATGATTGTATGCATGAACTGATCTCGTCTGAGAACTTATGTAGACCTACCCTCTATCCTTAAAACTAGGTGTTAAGTCTATATTAAGGCTATTCAGCTGAATGGCTGTAGATAGGGCTGAATGAACCTAGTACTTGTTTACCCTAGAATCTAGTTAGAAATTCCGTTTTTTTCGTAGACCTGTTATAGATTCCTATAGATAATAATTTCGGATTTAAATTAATTCTGTACTTCCCTGTCCTCTAATGTTATGATAAAACAACTACAATATCTTCTATAATTTTCTATGTACCTACAAAAATACCTTTTAATGTAAATATAAGATAATATTTGACGTACCTTTAGCTTTTTTTATTGTACATTTTAAGAAAATTATTTAGGGCGTTGCACCATTGCATCCCTGAATTCGACATTCTGATGTGTCTCCGGTTATAGAAATACTATCAAATGTATAAACCTACCCCTTATTCATAAAATATTTAATGAGATCCTTACTTATTAAATTACTATCAAAAAATAAATGTAACGTTTGAAATGCAGCAGTAACCGTTGGTAAATCCTGTCATAGCATCTGTTGTTAGTCAATAACACCGACAGTACTTATATTTAATAAAATATGTATGTGTTTAATTAAACATTCTCATGAATAAGGGGCTTAAAAATAATTAAGCACGATTTAAATGTATAAATGTAAGGATTGTATGATAAATAGGTGCTTGCGCGGTGGATAAACGTCAATTTTTCGATATTATGTATAAAAAGATCTCATTTTGATGGTATAAGGTCATAGTTTAATGTTTGTGCTTAAAGAGTAAGCTAGTCATTCATAAAGTAAAACCTCGATGTACTGAAACGGATTAGCTAATAGGAATGATTAAATAATACTTAACATACATTGTGTTTTTTTTTTCCCTTTTGTTTTTGTCTTTAATTTAAGTGCTAACAGTGGCGAGGTAGAAGGTTTGAGCGCAGATATCGCTTTGCAGATGATGCCAAGAAGGTACAGAAGGTTTATTAACAACCAGTTCCCCGTATTCTTTCCCCCTTATATCGAGGTGAGGAAGCTTGAAAAAAGTATATACAATTTAGTTATAATATTCAGTTTACGCCTATAACAGCTATAGCCGGGAATATTATATATAATAAATTAAAAAACGAAGGGAGGCCTTTGCCCCGCAGTGGGAGAATAAAGGCATTTTTTAAAACTAGCTCTTTAATCCAATTAAGCGTTTCACGCCATCTATTGGATGTGCGTCAGTTTAATTTTAAACAGTGTTTCATGTCTATTAACGTCAATAGATAGCGCTAGCAGTATAATTAAACCCTCAAAAAAACATAGCTTGAAGAATGAACACCTGCGACAACGTTCAATTGTTTATTCAATTAAATTACTGTTTTCTCGCGTCCCCATGAAATCTAATTTGTTCCACCCAAATATTCTAAGTATTATGAGCGATTATTTGATCATGAATGTGATGTTTATTTATTTGTCAAGTATCATCTAATGTTGTTTTTTAAAGGTGTTAAAAAAAGTATCATGAATATATTTTGTGGGAATAGTTTTTTGTTATCTAAAGCTTTTATCCCTGATTTTGTTATACATATACAAGTAGGTATGTTTCGTTATTATGCAATTTTTTTTACTGCGTACGTAGTTATTTGAGCACATAATAAATTAATAGACATAGTTATATTAATAGAGCTAGGTCTATATGATGACCTCCGTGGTCGAGTGGCGTACGCACCGGTTTCAAGGTGTCGCTAGCTCTGAGGTCCCGGGCTCGATCCCCGGACGGGTCAATGTAGAAACCAACTTTTCTACATAGTTCCGGGTCTGGGTGTTTGTGGTACCTTCGTTGTTTCTGAATTCCATAACACAAGTGCTTCAGCTACTTACTTTGGGTTGAGAGCAATGTATGTGATGTTGTCCGCATTAATAAAATGAGCATTTGTGCATTCTTGATGATAATAAAATGTCCTTCAGTTTGTAGTTCATATGATAATATGTGGATATAATATGGTGATATTATAATAAGTTATTTTAACTATATAGGATTCGAACCTGGCGCCTCATAAGTCATAACCCACAACCGTGCATGCTAGACTAGTCCGAGTGACGTAAAACAATGTTAGATAACATCAAACAAAAACTGTTTTCTCCTAACGTATTTTCAGTAGAAGTCCCTGTTTATTAGTACCTAAGTATTTTAATTGAGACAGACACCTCAATTATTAGGAATATGATCGTAATTCCAATAAACAAGTCTTTGGTCGAATTCAATTAACCCAAACAGAAGGTATTGCTCTCGCTAAGGGAAAACAATTAAACAAACAAATTAATATTACATTTTATCAATTGCTTTTATTCATAACATTACAATTATATTTGATTCATAAAGGTACATTGTTATTTCAAGATTCTATGGAAAATGACTCTTAAGTTACACAGTCGAAGGTAAGAATAAATGGCACTACATAAAAATAAATAAATTTTACAAAATTAAATCACAACATCTTGATTTTGAATTAAAAAAGAAAACTAACAAATAACATAAATCTTAAAATCATTCAATAAATAAACATTTCAATAAAATAAATACAACAAAAAAAACAATTGAATCAGTCGAAACGCAAACTTGTGAGTCTCTATGTTATTTAAGGGTAACGTACACGTTAATGGATAGTTTTAACTTTGAATGTGGTACATAAACGTTTTAAACTGTAACAGTAATCACGAACATTGATAAATGACTTGGTTATTATTAATATGGATCCCGAGACTGTTGCACACCTCATCTCCTTCTGGCGTACGACAGCCAGGCGGGTATGTCCGGCTTCTGTGAACAAAATATTACAATATTAATATACTTAATTTCCAATTAAAATAATATTAGGTAACTAGCAGTGCCCCTGACTGACTGATAACTTGATAGTATTTTTTTTTCCCAAGTTTTGATTTTTATATAATAGCAGGTACTTGGGACGGAGACAACAATCTAACAGATCAAAATCTTGAAAATCGGTCCAGTCGCTCTTAGGTTATAAAAAGGATAGCGAACCCAACTTTGTTTAAAGTTAAATTTGGCAAGTTTCAACAATAATTGAGGTACTGTTTAATTTTGCTAGTTACATTAAAAAGTCGTGTAAAGTTAACGCTACTTAGTAAATAGCGTTACTTTAACCTAAGTAGCTTCCTGGTAAAAAGCTCTTTTAAAAACCTAATTCACGTCCCCAAGTAAATATCCAAGAGTCAATACACTTTGAAACTCTTGTGTAATTCTGGCTTTTAGACATTTCATGCATTTCTAATATAATCATTTCCTTCTGGTTTTTAGGTAAGTAAGTGAGGTATTTATCCATCAAAATTAGACTATTCTATGTATGTATGGTAAGTCCCAATATCGGAATTGACTTTTAAAAAGTTCAAGTGTTGTTATATTTTGTCCAATATTCATTAAATTTTATAATTAACATCCGAAACTTAAAGTTGAATTGTCATTCCACACTTCACAAGAATAATCAAACAAAATAATTCCCACTGACACCCACTTCATTGAATTCAATAAAAGCCTTCAAAGTCAAGAGACCACAAATAAAATAAATTAATAAACTATATGAAAACGTAATTCAATTCCAACATACGGTCAACATAATGAACCCATTAAACTTTATAATTATATTCGTAAAACAATTAAGTTTTAACGACCAATACCGCGAACGTTATTGAAATCCAATAAATTTAACACACCAGCTCCTACTATTGTTTTATTGCGGTATTATTCTCGAATAAGTGGACTAACCTTAAAAGTTTACACGCTAACAGTTCTCATCCGTTTGGTGTTTAAATTATTTGTTGAATATTATTTAAACTTCAACTCTTGACATGGAGAATTATTATGAACGGTGCCTCGTAGATACTTGTGGGATTTTTTTTTCGAATTTCGTTTATCATCATATATTATTATGAAGAAGATACTTGAGGAAAATATATCATCGTTTATACGTACGTTTAATAATAATAATCCAGCCTATAAACGTCCTACTGTTGGGCACAGGCCTCTTCCCATATAGAGAAGGCACGAGCATTGATCACCACGCTTGCTCACTGCGGATTGGCGATTTCAGATCCCATGCCTCATACTTGTAGTTATTGTTTTCGTATTTCATTCATCATTATATTATATCAGATATTTGTGATATGATATATGAACGTTTTTACATGTTTATCTTAAACTTAATGGAAATCGTTATTTCTAATGCAGTTAAATTTAACAGTTAGGTACATTCTATTTTTTCCCAAATTCAGAACTAAGCCCAGATACGTTTTACTTAAACAGCCTACGTTAAAAAATAAATGTACAAACATAGGTCTAAAAAACTCGACTATTGTTAGAAACCCATAGTAAGGTATGATAATCTAATACAACGATTTTCATAAGTCAACGGCATAAAAGCTACATTGAGATGCAATATCGGCATTTATTCGTCATATTGCACCCCCTAGGAAAAGCCATAAATCTCGCATGAACCGCTTCAGCAGTAATAGCATTGAATAGGATTTGAATATATGAAATTCATATTGAAAACTCCTTTGATGCGATTTTAATGGAACCTTTGTGATATGTAAACTTTTTGCTCTTATAGTATTAAGTAGGATGAAAGTGCATTCAATTTGAAAATGGAGTTGGACACATAATAATTGAAGAAAGGAAGTTTAATTAGTTTTTTGTGGATTCCGGAATCAATTTTATATGGTCCTCTGTCGATAGGATTCTTATTACAGAAAAAATATTGTAATTTCTTGTGATTATCATAATTAACCCTTTCTGTGTTCAATGAGTCACATATGATACATTCCAATTGTTTAACTATTGTGTCTATTGGCGGGACAGTTAATGTGTTAAGATACTTTTTGTAAGGTCAAAATAAAAGAGCACAATTTAGATGACGTCACGACATCAAATATAACCAAAAACATGATACCCCAAACATTCCTTTTTCCATAAACAGTATGTTATCTCTTAACGTATCAAAACACGGAAATATAAATAAAAACTATTCCAAAGATAGCTCATGTTTTCATAATTAATTTGCTATTTATGTCACAGTATAAGATAACATAAAAAGGGCGTGTTGTAGGTAGTTTGGGGGTTTCGAATGACTAATAATAACGAACTTATGAGTGCAGTGACATTTGACGAACATCATTAAAGAAACAACATATTATAAAGGTAAGTACCAAAGTAAATAATTTTCCTTTGGGATTCTTATATAAATAAAATAAACCATTTTGTTAAGGGTAGTTTAAACGACGTTAATTTTATGTTATAAATATCCTCACCGCGGTCATATTAATAACATGAAGTATTTTTTTTATCTCACTTGCTAAGAATCATTCCAAATACAACAAACATTAATTGACATTACACAAAAAAAATGTCTTTTGGTAATCGAACCCTGTTAAGTCAAAGACTGGGCTTACCACTGCCCGTGTTAGCATAATTTCACTAATTATGATCTCATTATACTTTTCAAAGAGACCTTTAACATAAATTGTATTAACACTTACAAATTCGTCATACTTTAGCTTAACACACGTAACTGTTTATTTAGGACGTTTATTAATTTAAGAAAGCGACACCAAAGGAAAAAGATCAAAAAGAAATGAGGAAATTTAACTAGTCAGCTTAATAAATTATGTTTGGAGATAAACAACCGTTGTAATTTCATTTTAAAGGTCCATCTATATATCGTACTGTTTTAAGCAGATTTATTTAATCTATAAAGACTATGAGTATTTAATTAAATATGTACTCATTCAACTTACTCTTTTGCTCTATAAATAGTAATTAGATTCATTTCAAGTATTTTCGTCGTAGTTGTGGTCAAGTCACAGCCTATTTAAGTAAGCACCTACACCCATTCACTTAATTCATATAGAGCTGACGCTTATTCAATAAAAACAAAACTAATTTAATCGCTCAAAAGCACACCTCTACAAGACTGGGGCCTGATTCCGCTATTTTAAAGTCAGTGGTTGGCCAATGTGGTAGGTACAATAACAAGTACACTGGAACGTTCATTAACCTGCCACCCACTGACTTTAAAATAGCGGAATCGGGCCCTGGTCGTTAAAATTTTAAGGGCATTTCGACTGTCATTGACAAACACATGGTGTCAAAAACTACTATACTGATTGTATTTTCCGCTGAATATATAAAAGAGGTTCTTTGAATAAGTAATGTATATTGGTTTCTTAGGTTTACGCGAATGTTAGACATTGAAATAAAAGTACCTTTTTACGGATTATCGGCAGGTATCATGGTTACGGGACTGCAAAAGTGTCAAAACGTCGGGACCTAAAATCAAAATAAACCGCGACAAAATCCGTAAAAAAGTAGTTTTATTTCAATAAGTAATGTAATCAAATATTTCTATAACACATCCTATTTTCAAACTTTAAGAATAGTTCGAGGGTGAGTTTAGAGTTGTTCTGGGTCTATCGATAGAATTACTTTCGAGGACTTTATTAGTATAAGTGTACTTAAAATGATTGATCTTGTTGTTAGGATAAATTGGGTTACACGCCCAATAAGCGGTTGAGAATGCTCTTAACTTTGACATATTATCTGTTTTCTGAAGTGGGGTTAACGTAGGCAGTTTGTGTCCAGCTCCAATTTCTATGAAGTGGCGTTTATAAGGTTAGATGGAGGTGACTATACTAAAAATATACATGTAAAGGTCGTTTTTCGTATTTATGTGAAAGGAAAATTATTTCGTTTTATTAGAAGTTTTGGTCTATTATTTACCTTAACTAAATAGTTGTATTTAAACAACCCTTCAATTTGTTTGGGCAGTCTATGTCAATCTAGCAGGCAGCAATGATATACCTACCTACTGTACGCTGAATATACAATTATTGCTACCGCAAAAATCTTTATTATTAGTTTTTAATTAAATACTAGCTATGCCAGCGACTTCGTTCGCGTGGATGACAAAACTTATCAATGAATGACGAACTTATTACTATTGATTGTAGCGTGATGAAAAGTATACTATAACCTGCCCAGGAGTATGAAGAATAATTGTATCAAGTTTCGTTAAAATCCGTCGAGTAGTTTTTGTTTCTATAAGGAACATACAGACAGACAGACAGACAAAAATTTTACTGATTGCATTATTGGCATCAGTATCGATCACTAATCACCCCCTGATAGTTATTTTGAAAATATATTTAATGTACAGAATTGACCTTTCTACAGATTTATTATAAGTACCTATAGATTAAAAAACTGTTAGTCATAGACTATAAGAAAACATATTATTATAAATTTATTAGTCACAAATCTGTTCAAGAACAATGTTAATCCTTTTAAAAATAACTAATCTTCCTGATAAATGTATTACTCGTTAATCTATTAAACCATTAAAAAATATTGCTAAAGTAAAAGACAGCATTCCCTAAACAAATCATTTTGTTTGACGGGATTTCAATTAAAGTTTTTTAAAGAGTTTTATTTATGAGTAATAAAAAGGCTTTAATTATAAGTATACTTTAAAGCTATAATTTTCTTCATTTACATGAAAAAATGGTTTTTGCGTGGCAGTGGGACAGCAACAGACCGATATTATTTACACGGCAATATTTAGTAGTGACTGATGCATAGTAAAATATTATATTCTTCCTAGTATAGTACTGCCTCGTTGGCCTAGTGGTTCTAAGCGCGACTGCTACGCTAGAGGTCTTGGGTTCGATTCCCAAGTCGACCAAGGTGTTATTGGGTTTTTCTATGAAATTCTCAGTAGCAGGTCGGAGTTTGGATTTGTGCCCGGTTAGTGGCAATAGGCTCGCCCCCTATTACATGGGACCTAAACTTACCGGCGAACTGTGGGTGTACATTGGTACATCTCTGCCTAACCCTTCGGGGATACAGGCGTGATGGTATGTTATGTTATGTTAGTATAGTTTTCAGTAGGTATTTTCGTATCCCTTCACATACAAATTGCACCCATTGCCTATAAAGTCCACCATTTGCAATCTGTTTCTAGCAAAAAAACTAGTAACTATAATTGGAACAATTAAAAAATATAACCAAATAAATATTGGCATAGTTATCTTTGTTATTGAACAAATATTCATTTAGAAAGTCACTCTGTTTCCAACAAGAAATAAAATCCTAATTAAAATAGTAATTAAAGTTAAATTAAATTCTTTGTGGACCGAGACTTTTAATCAAGAGACGTGTGGTCTGATTATATTAATTTCTGGAAAGAGTGAAAAACTAGTGGTTTTTTTTAATGAATGAGGTTTATTTGTTGTAATGAAAGCTAGAACTACCTTTATTACAATCAGAAGATAAACTGTCTACTACATGAGCAATAATTTGTTCCTAATTCAAATATTATGAAATCTAAATTATATTTTTATAGTCAAGTTTAAGAACAAAAATGTTTCTATTATAACCATTTTTGCGCTAAATGTCTTTTAAATTTTTTTTTTACTTTCGGGGTTTGCATTAACCAAAATATCTGTTTTTTAATTAAATAAAATAAATAATAAAATAAATCTTACCTCAAGGTCCTTGGCCCAGTTCGTGTAGGCATCAGAACGTTTCCCGAACCTGTGGACAAAAACATTAACAATTTAAGATATTTGAATAATATTCATATTATTGTCAACACCATAAAAATCACTGTCAAGACTATCAAGTAGAACTAAAGAAAAACAAATCGATAGGTATGGAATTAAAACCATTTTCAGTAGAAATTTAGTGCAATGACTAACAAAAAAAATACATATTAATACTATAAAAAGTAGTCAAATAGAGAGACAAATATAGAATTTCAATGAAATACAAACATTGACTCTAATAAGTAAACAATATTTGATTCCACTTAAATAAACTACTTAATTCAGCGTAATTCTAAAACCAGTTTGTTTAGGCACATTAAAACTAATTCAACATTTTGAGCGGTAATAAACAGTTATATTGTTATAAATTGCTGACGAGTTACTTTTACCTAAGAGTTAATAGCACTGATCCTAGTATTATTGTTATATATATTTTTTTATATAGTTTTATATAGATTTATAGTTTTATATATATTATTGTTATATATAGAGAGACAAACTTTCGGACAACTTATCGTTGCATAGGAAATATGTTTTAATACCTGCAATCTAGTGGTAGGTCGTTATGGGTAACGTATACAGAGAGGAGAAGAATCATCCACGGTTGCCAACATAGGTAGAGTTTGAAGAAGAGAAAAGATTTTTGAGCAATTATAATTGACAATTTTCTAAAAAATGTGCAAAAAATTTTATACTAGCATTCAAAACAGTGTTATTTACAAGTGTATGTGATTCAAATGATAAAATTTTGGAAAGAGTAATATTATGTGATAATTATATTTCCTATGTACAACATTTCTACAGCCAGAAAGACGCATAAAATAACATATCGTTATTCAAAATGTTTACTTAACTAATGGACAGAAATCATTTACTGTGAATTTATGCGTAGGTATACAGACTTCTAAATTCCCTTTTCAGTCCCATGTTAAAAATAGAAACTGATCCTTTTGAAATACCACATTTGTAAAATTGGGACATATTGTTTTTCGTATCGTATCGTAATCGTAACTACAGTGTCAGTTTTTTCTATCTAAGTAACCCTTTTTTCTTGACACTTATTATTACCCCTTTCTCTGGAGCCTAAGTTGTATCATAGAATATATTTTACTTTTAATAAATATTCATAGAAAGAAACTTTTCAACCTACCAAAAAAATAAACGTAATCTTCAAGTAGATGTATTTGTCAACCGCTAGTGATAGTTTTGAGACCAAATTATAACTCTATCGGGATCGATGAACATATTAATAACTTATGTATCAGAACTAAGGTATCACTTAACAGTTTACACACATATTTAATTTCATTAATATAATGTTTGTTTACCTCTATTTCTGTAATCGATCAATTCGGCAATATAAAGTTATGTGTTAATCCCAATAAAAACATATTTCGAGGTAAAAATTTAATATTTTTTAAATAAGTGGCTCCATAATTTTAAAGCTGTTATTTTAACATAATTTGATAATCAGTGACTTTATATTTATAGTTCATCTTATTGTCTGCAGTTGTAAAAAATAAATGGGTTTTAAAGAGATTGTTTGCAATCATTTTTTTTATAGATGAAACTGCAAAATCATATCACGATAAATCTACATTTTCGGACGTCTAGCAGTCTTAAACAAGCCAGACAATTTATTTTTGTAAAAACACATTATGCTAGAACATGCAAGTCTATATTCAACGTTACATGTTAAAACGTCAGAATTTTATGCACTACGCTGACACCGCTTTGTTACCTGACGTATTTTATTGGCATACACTTTGTAAACACTTTTGGTTACCTATATCACCTGTCTGAAACACTGTAAGTTAACCTGTTAACTTTGTGCTATTTTTGGTCAGCTTACTCTTTAAAATTAATTGATTTACTTATTAAAATTTTAAGTACCCATTTAAGCGTATTATGGGTTAAAAAAAAAATAGGTTATGTAATATTATTGATTTTATCATGACTTGCATTTGGACAGTTCCAATGAGAAGGGATTGCAGCCAGACATTCAAAACAATCATAGATTTTTTTTCCTGCTTCTATCAATATTCAATATTATATCAATATTTTATTATTGAAAAATAAATAACTTTAAAACACTATGACATCGATTTAATTTATCGTTTTAAAAAATATCCTGTGCGTTACAAATAACATGCTAATTAAATCGTAATAATTATTATATAGTACACCTACTTTATAAATTCATACAAATTCAAAATGTAGGTAACTGTAAATGTTTCCCAGTTGCTTTCAAACGTATTTAATGAACATTTCAAAATAGAACGTCAATTCTCCCGAAATCCTGGCTTTAACTGGTTCGAACCGGTTTGATCCGGTATACGTATGAAACGCAATTAAAATGCCTTTTGTTTACCTGCAAAGCATGCCTTCTACCTCCTTTGTGACCAGAGTATATCAAAGTGAGCTGAATTATGATCATGAAATGAACAATGAAACTGTTTTGTATGAAGGTTTGTTTATGTACTTTAAGTGCACTACCTCTTTGGTTATATTACAGGCCACTTGAATCCACTTATGTATAGGATCAATTTAGTCTGCGTTATTCATCTCATGACTTTTTTTCCTGCTGCAGAGTAGGAAAATGCCATTTTTCTAGCGTTGATCACAATGCTTAAATATTTTTATGTCATTGAATTTGAAACCTAATAGTAATCTATAAATCACGAAAATCAGTTGTTTATGATAGGCAAAAACTCACGAACATAAGACGCCTTAATTTTATGACATAAAGTTCAAATATCGTTAACAGAAACAACTAGGATAAAACACTCGACAAAATTAAAACGTTTTAAAAGAAATATTTTTTTTAAGTAAACTAAAATTTTAACTTCGCCCTGCACTTTACCTCCTGTATAAAAACGTACAGACATTTAGTCGTAAATCTCTACAATGTTGGTAGACAAGGAAAAGATTTTATTTGTACATTGCACAAAAGTACTCTCGAAATAAGAAAATACAGGGAGTATGTTATTATTATGTTGGTACCTATGTTTCTCATGTCTCAGGATTGGGCTTTTACAGAATATTATGATGATATGACCTACGTTTTTATGAATGCTTTTTGTTCTATTATATGGCTCTTTGTAGGCCTTTTTACAGCTAAGTGAAATATGAGTCTCTAACGTATCTTTTTTCTTCTTTTTGGGTCATTTACTTTTGATACATGCTTGACGCTTATCTTTAAAATCCTTTTTTTAAATATTGTTATATCATACTTCTTTTGAATAAAACTTACAAAAAAATGCGTCTCCGCCCCTAAGATGACCCACTGACCGAATTGCTTTATATAAAATGAAGACATTTTATCTACTTTTTACTTCAAAAAAACGTAATCTTATTCGGCTCAGGTTTTTCCTGCATTTTGGTAAAAAAAGTACGAGCACTTAGCCCAATTAACATATTGAAAATTTGAATAATCAGAAAAAAATGTCATTTAATTTAAAATTAATTCTCATTGCATAATATCTTTTAAGGCTTTAGTGATGAACAAAAAAGTGACAGAATGAAAATAATAATATAATAATAATCCAGCCTATAAACGTCCCACTGCTGGCACAGGCCTCTTCCCATATAGAGAAGGCGCGAGCATTGATCACCACGCTTGCTCTCTGCGGATTGGCGATTTCAGATCCCAAATTTAATTAATACGATTTGTTATTTTAGCAGTTATTTAAACACAAACTAATGGTCAAACATTAACCACGAGATACTAAATTAATCAAGGAAATCAATCAAACAAGAACAAATAACGGTATTAGTTGTTTCAATAAAGGTTTTGAATTGATTGTTGGCAATCATATTAGGAATCTGATATTATTATCTTTAATCCAACATTACTCTATTGTGTCTCTACCCACACAATCGTTTGCCGATCAATTACATGCCGACCGCTATAAGACTATTTTGGGGACACGCTTTTAATATTCATTACAACATTTATTTATTTTCCGATATTTATTTTATATCCGAAAAAAGGAATTTCGTTTCCGCACTAACAAACTAACAATCAAGGAGGATAATGCATGCAGGAATTACATCAAACACGAACGTGCGCAGAATTATCGATGGAGGGAAACATCGATTATCGTACCTTGGTCGGGTGTGGTAGGAGTAAATGTTGTCTAATTTCTGCAGCACGAGGAGCCGCACAGCGCGATTTAACAAGTCCGGATCGACGCGGTCTTCATCCGCAACGTCGCGGCGGTCGATCCTGCCAATATCGATATCGATATAACAATCGCTAACAACACTACTCAACACGGCCAAGATACGATCGACTTTCGTTCCGTATCATAGGGGTGTTCATACTATAATTAATTAATTGGATTTATAATATTACTACATCGTCACTTTCAACGATGTCTTTTAATTGTGAGTAGGTCTACATAAGTAACCTAAATTAAAAAAAAATCTGTCTTCATCATCTTTTGTACAGTTGTTTTGAGGTACTTTAATATATTGTATGTTCTTACAGTCTACATAAACTGAGGTTACAGTTACGAGTTTTGTTATAGTAAAGGATAAAGGGAACTCATGAATAAAACATGGCGTCGCTATGATATTAAGAAGTGGGCATTTGGACGCATTATTCAATTTGACCCAACGCTGCAAGGACTGGTTCTGTTCTTTGTGGGAAATGCAATTATCCTTATTTTTACACCCTGTATACGTGTCATGGCCACGTGTTTGACGAAATGTGAAAAAGAGCTGTGTAGGTGTTGACCATATCTTTGCAAATCATATTCAGAAGATTTCTATTTTCATTGTAATTATTCAAACATTCCCGGAAACTACATAAGAAAACATGTCTTCACTTCCTGTTGTTTAGATTAAATTGCTTCGAATTTATTTTGATACCATAAATAAAAAAAAACAGTATTGAAATTGAATTCAATGAAATTTAACTCGAGTTGACACCAGCGTAACAAACGTATATTAATAAACCAAACAAAGTGAAAAGCGTTCGTTTCGATACCAGTTAACGTAAATATTCATTTGTATAGCAAACAATTTAACTGAACATGTCAATAGTTTATCTTATATATATAAAATTCTCGTGTCACAATGTTAGTTACCATATTCCTCCGAAACGACTTGACGGATTTTTATGAAATTTTATAATTATGCATATATTCAGTAGGTCTGAGAATCGGCTACTATCTTTTTTTCATACCCCTAAGTGGTAGTAGGTAGGTAGTAGGCAGGTTGTAGGCAGGTGCTAGGTAGAAAAAATTGCATTGCAACGCATGCCGGCCGGGTATAGCTAGTCTTATATATAAAATCCTCGTGTCACAATATTAGTTACCATACTCATCCGAAACGGCTTGACCGATTTTTATGAAATTTTATATGCATATTCAGTAGGTCTGAGAATCGGCTACTGTCCATTTTTCATACCCCTAAGTGGTAGTAGGTAGGTAGTAGGCAGGTGCCAGGTAGAAAAAATTGCATTGCAACGCATGCCGGGTACCTACAGCTAGTTACATATAAATTGTAAGTATACGTACAAATAGGCTAAGTTGATATGATACTTGGCTTCGAATAAGACCTATTTCTCTCGTCACTATATGCCTTGTTCATCATGTGAGGTCAGTCGTGAAAGCTTTATCTATGTTTTAATATCCTAATTTATATAAAAAGCTTTCATTTCTAATTTTGGATGTTCACCCTAAAAACCTTTGCTTTGAGGACAAAAAAGAACTATACCCTTCTTTTTTGTCCTCTGGTTTGTGGGCTGAAGGTAAAATAATAGTAAAAATAATATATTTATTAAACAACAACTGCCTACTGTATCCATACTCTAAAATAGAACTATTTTGCACTAGTAAACATAATATTAATAGTTGAAGTCTCGGCTCTCACTACAAGAGATTAAATCAGTCAAGAGTGAAACGATATATCCGTCAGTATATAAAATAAACTTGCAAATGTTTGCAGGATTGAAACAAAGCCACTACACCTCGCTAACACGCCAATAATTCCGCGAATATTAATAAACTTCTCGTTAGCAACACAGAAAGTGATAACTACAAACTTATCTACAATCGCTAGATAAGTCACGATATCACGATAACTCGATGTATCGTTTACAGTCGAGCACATCCCTTAATTAGCGTAGCACTCGTACCATTCATTATGTGGTGCAACCAACCGGTAATGCAAACATGGTTTAACGAAACTTTATCGATAACACGTAGTTATCAAACACTTTAGTGTCATACACATATTGTCTTTAAAGGTCAAACCGTTGGAGGATAGATAGGAAGCTACAGAGTGAACAATGGACATTTTAGGGTATGAACCTAAGGTACAGCACTACTGTACCGACTAGTGTAAACTAGTTTTGTCGTAAAAATAATATGAAAACAGTCATCGCCGTTTTAGTAACACTATCTCAAAACCTATTATTATTTATTTTCGCCGACTATCGTTCCTATTACCGGGAAAAGCCTACTACAGGGAAAAGGTCTCCTTTTCTTTCTTACAATTTTCCCGGTCTTAGGCAATCGTTGACCAAAAAATTAATTTTAATAATAAATATCGTTGTTCTGATTTTAACCTAATAATATCGGAACCATAAATAATTTCGCAAACTTCGTACTTATACTCGCACTGTATAGTTTTAATTTTTTTAAACATTATTGTCACGTCACACACATGGCACATTTTATTTTAAGGTCAAACCGAGTTTGTTTTGAATTAAGATTGCCGATCGTGTTTTGTATAATCTGTGGTTAATCTACTTTCCAATATTAGGTCGTATTGGGTATGTTAGTCACGCGCGTACTATGTGATTTTAATTAGAATTTATCGTAAGTGACAAATTGATTTGTTAGATACTAAGCAAGAATAGATTGTTATTTTTGTCCGTCCTATGTAAACCTCTTTTTGTTATGATAATCTAATTAGTTTTATTAAGTCTGAATTTTTCCATGGTTTTAATTTAAATTCCGACGTACTAAAAGTCTAAATTTTGATAGCTACTCCGAAATATAATATAAAGCTTGGTTACTTAGTAAATAATCCAGCCTATAAACGTCCCACTGCTGGGCACAGGCCTCTTCCCATATAGAAAAGGCACGAGCATTGATCACCACGCTTGCTCTCTGCGGATTGGCGATTTCAGATCCCAAATTTTGGAATCCAGGTTTCCTCACGATGTTTTCCTTCACCGTTTGTCAGTAGTGTCTTATAATAATTAAGAAAGTACATATAACTTTGAAAAAACCACATTGGTACTTGCCTGGGTTCGAACCTGCAACCTTGAGCATACAAATCCGTTCATTGAACCGCTAGGCCACCACGACTCTTTATTCACGGTTATTTAATAACTTTCCTAAAATATAGTTTTAAGTATCCTTACTAAAACTAGAGCTTAATATTAATATCAATTATTTCAAGTAAGGCCATAAACTAATAACTTTATTAAATTAAATCATTCAGCTAAACTCTCGTCTAGCTAAAACTTATTCTGCGTTAATCTGTGTATCGCACAACGCTTGTATAAGTGGTTTAATACTTAACACAAACAGCCTACAAACTTTCGTACAGTTTGCCTCAAAAATAACACCAACAAGCTATTCCCTCGAGTGCCATAGAGCAAAGAAATACCGCGTTCGTTAATCTTCGTATATTCTCGTTTTCTTTCGTGTTTACTAAGACATATTTGACACATCGTAAATATGTCATATTTAGGATTATAACGACCCCCTTGGTGATCTGTAGCTTAGTGGTTAGTAAGTTTTTCTTCTCAGGGGTCTATGCCCAGTCGGAAGTTAATTGTTTCGTATTTCTACTCAGCTATGGAACTTAATCACTGCTGCTGAGTAGCTAAGCTAACATTCTAATTAGCGTTTCTTAAAAATTCAATTCAATTTGAAGTTGCAGATCCATTCATCTTTCTTTGTATTCCCAGCTGCTCTTTCGCCAACTTATTATAAGTAAAGGAAAAGCAAATCAAATAAGCTTACAAAATAATTTAAAGGCACAAATAGCTTCAGCGGTTTCTATAAAAACTGCACTAATAAAAATTATAATTAGTATAGATTTTAATAAAGCAAAATCTCAATTGCATACATTGTCCAACATGTGTGTAGTGTGTGTGTAGAATATTAAAAGATTAGATAACTATGTGTACAAGCGTGGAAATTGAATGCACCAAATTTTTATCTTTAATTTTACACGTAAAACAATACACGATAGTAATAATATTAAATATGTACAAAGGGAAAAAAAAGCAGGAGAATTTTACTATAACAAATCAAATTTTATTTAGATGTATTGTGATTGAGTAAGGTTTGAGGATGACTCGACTGTCCTATTTATATTACTTTTTAGGGACCTACGTGTAACTACGTACGCAATCTACGTATACTAAGTAACATGAGTTGAATCTATATATATTTCTTTTTACCGTTTTTCTACATAATCTTTATTTGTTATATTATGTCATTATTCATAGTTTAAACAACTCAAAACTAAAATTAGAAAACATCAACTTAACTTAGCTTTCTACCAATTCTACGTAGCCGTCTACTTACCGTCACAATGAACAGAATTTTTGTAGTCCCCCTAAACGTAAAATCTCGATGTCTAATCATAAACGATTTAAGTACGTAATCACTGAAATAGGACATGCGACACTTTTGGTTCAGTATCAGATACCCCATTTCGAAACACGCGAATAAGTGATTACCTTTGATTATTGCCGGTTTTAGTTGTCTTTGTACGAAAGGTATTTTAAGAGCCTTTGGAAATTCACCTTACAGGTATTTGGGAACATCAAACAAAAAAAAAACAGGTTTGAAATACTCATAGTAAAACTTAAACGGAAGAGTGTTATCGCATTTCATATTTTATCAAAGAAAATAACTAGATTGATAAACGAAGGTATCTAACATGGGTACGAAATAAAAGTAAAAATAACAAAAAAAGCTCTGTCTCTACATCCTTCCTATTAACTGCCACTGCCAGCAAAAGCATAAGTAACATATTTAACGAACTGAACTCTTTAACACTTCACATAATATCTAACCAAGTAACATGTATGATATCTTCAAACAAAATAACTCGAAATTTATTCATAAGGATAAAATTTATTTGATCCCTTATTGCACGAAGACATTCAAAGCAGAATAAGATAATCATATATTTGGATTACATTATTGTCTTTCTCAAAAGGTTCCAGTCTTTCAGACGTCGAAAAAGAACTTTATAACCTTGACGCGATCTGGGCCTCGATTCAGCTATTAAAGAGTTGCTTGAATTGACCGAATGACCAGCTTCATTTGGTACTATAATTGGCATTCTGCTAACTGTAATTACGATCATGAATTGGTCATTACGATCATTCTCTTTGAGAGTTCAATGAGATTTTATTGTAGGCTTATCTGAATACGAAAATTAGGCACATTGACAAGTTCACTGACATGCATTTAAAATAGCTGAATCGAGGCCCTGAACTTCGTTCCTCGACTCAATTCAATTTGAAAAGCTAAAACCCGGAACTGCAAATTGCATACCAACAATAGGTCGTATTTTCAATCTCATTGTGATACAAAAGAGTCTTAATAAAAATTCTACGTCGTAGTAACTTCACAAAGTAGTATTTTTGTCAAAGAAACACTTAATTGTTGGGAAGGCGTTACAAAAGGCGTAGTACGTGTTCCTAACTGGAGATGTGATTAGCATAATAATATTTGTCGCATGTAATTCATACTCATATTTGAAACTGATGTTTCGACGTACTTAGAACTGATCTGTTTAATGTTATACTAAGAATAGTTAACATTATGTTCTACTTTCTTACGTTTGGGATGTAATTTTAAAAACGCTATGACTCCATGAATTCAACTTTTTTAAGTTTCAATTTAAAGAATTTGACTAGTTAGTGAAAATGTTACGGGAATGTTCATTTTTCACGAAGTAAAAGTAACATGTGTAACATAACATAACATACCATCACGCCTGTATCCCCGAAGGGTTAGGCAGAGGTGTACCAATGTACACCCACAGTTCGCCGATATGTTTAGGTCCCATGTAATAGGGGGCGAGCATATTGCCACTAACCGGGCACAAATCCAAACTCTGACCTGCTACTGAGAATTTCATAGAAAACCCAATAACACCTTGGTCGACTTGGAAATCGAACCCAAGACCTCTAGCGTAGCAGTCACGCTTAGACCCACTAGGCCAACGAGGCAGCCAGGAGTAACATGTGTGCAATCAATAAAGTATTACCAAAAGCAAAGTACTATCAAAATTCGTCTAGATCCGTTGAACTATTTGGCATAATTGAGTAGCAAACATTAGCTATCCATCATAAATCAAAACTATTGCATTTATAATATTAAGTAGTATGAATAGAATATACTTCCCTATCACGTATTCAAACAAACATCAAATATTGAAAAGGAAACCATCTTGAAGACAAATGACAGTTTGAATACACTTATGAGGAATGAACTACATGATTCCCTATGCATGAGATGACCACAACCAAGACGTTAGGTGGAAAGGTAACAACAATATATATTTATCAAAGGTAAGTGCATCTGTATTTACGGAAATCAGAATCCTACGCTTCAGTGAACTTTGTAGATGTCACTCAAAGTATAACATGACATAAATGTGAAGACATAACTAATAATATAAATAGAACATACCAGAATAGCCTTCCTAATGCATTTACATTGTAATGTGAAACTTTTGATGAAATCGGTTAGGACGTTTTCAGGAAGGTCACCGCAGAAACCTGTGACGAATTATACAAAGTATGTTCCTGTCTCGATGCTATTTCAGGTTATTTGTATTACGAATACACTAAGGATTCTTAACAGATTCTTAACTTATTACTTATTAATTTTTGAAAATGGCTTTGGTCAACGGTGACCGACTGAAAACGGATCAGTTTGATTTTAATCAGTTTTTATTATTAGGCACCATGAATAACTTACAAAAAAACTTAATTATTATTTTTTTGTGTCTACTACCCAAAAAACATCTCTATTTCAGTACACCAGTACGCGCAATCATTCAAATGTCCATGTCTTTAAGTGAATAAGCCGTCAATCCGCTCTTTAATAACACAACTATGGATGACCCTTTGAGAATACCTACAATAATATCTTTGATACTAACAATAGCTGTGTCGTGAGGGACATATTTTAATACAGTGCCCTGGAACTAATGTGATCATTGTCACCGTATGATTTTGGGTCAGATGTAGCCATGTAGGTCGTGTGGGAGTTTGGATATGAAACTTATATGACTGGATAGTAACGATTTAGTAGTTTACACTAGATCAAATAAAGAGTAGGTAGTGCTATTTTTTTCCTTGTCGTTCTAAAAATAGAAGCTGTTTTGTGTGTCTGAAAATAAATTTCTTCTAACTTCCCGAATGTTATGTTTATCGTTATAACTATGAACTTTATATAATTCAACCCTTGTTTCAATAAATAGGGCCTTTCGAAAATAATTATCGCTCGTTAAAACATCGCTGTTTATTAAAGAAATTGAACTCACATTTAATTTATCGACGCCGGGTTTTGAAATAATTTAATTCAAGCATTTCAGGTCGTATTTATTAATACAGTAACAAATACTTATTTATAGAAACAAGTATTGTATTCGGAGTAAGTTTATTTGTAAAGAATGTGGCAACTTTTGCAGACGTCCTACATAAATTCTACGTGTTTATTTCAAGAAATTTTCATTTGTTATTAACACATGTGCAATCTACAAGAAGGAAAATAGAAATCACAGCCTACCTACAGAAGTAATTTCAAAGTTTCTAAATTAATATCACAGCTAAATTTCCAAACGAATCTATGTAATAACACAGCTACATTTAGTGTAGGTAATCTAATTCAACTGTTTAAACCTCTAATTCTAAAAAGGATAAGCTTCCTTCCTTCCTCCAAAATTACCCAAATCCTCTTTCAACAGAAAGATGCAGATTCTTAAAAAGGATTTATTTGTTCTGTTTAACAAAGCATCCGACAAGTGAGCGTAGACTGCCAATTTGCCTTCAAAGGGAGCAATATTTGCTTAACCTCGCCTGGCAACTACGTTGTAATTTCTCTTTTGACATCTTGCTCTTCTAGTCCCCATTGCATTCCTGCAATTGGGACGATGACAAGCCTCTTCCGGTCAGAAAATTACCGCAGACAGCACGCAACAAAGGAAAATTGCGACATCACCAAATTGGCTTTGCTTCCGAAATTACTCTTCTGTCAAAGGAGCAAGATTGAAATTCGGTTGGCGTAGCTCCTGATTAGTTTGGGCTGAAAGTGATACTGATGAATTTTAAGTAAATTGTTGTAATTAATTCGAAACACTTTAGACGTTTTTGGTGTAATTGCTGTCATGTCAATTTAGGTTTTCCTAAGCGATTTGGAAATGTCCGACATCGATCACTTTTGCAGAATTTTCCTGACAATTTGCTGTATCTATTTGTTTTGAACCAATAATGTTTGTCACTGTGTTTATAAAAAATTAAGCCTACATGTAATCTTTTTGCTCTTTTCAGTCAGCAGTATCCTTAACTTTTTTTTAATTTTGCCAGAAAACTTGGTTATAAAACAAAACAGCATCAGCTGCTTACCGAAATAGATAAATGAAAGAGCTTATCAATATAAAGCAAACTACACATAAATATAAAAGAAGTGACGAGGATGCATAATAATTAATACTGCTGAGTTGAATATATGAAAAACAAGTGGACGTAGGAGTAGCGAAATAAGATCTCTATCTTTATCGATTAACTTGAACTCTTCTCGTGATGTCACGATTTTATCAGCATTTAGAATCTGTCCGTCGATGACAAACCGCGATAGCTCACATTCTTTCCTATAATATGTTGAATCTATTGAAAATGTCACGACTATTCCTCAAGAGGTCGACCTACAACATACGTCATTTGTTCTGAAATAAATTTATATACTTCGGGAGAATTCGTTCAAATGTTATTACCAAAGCAAAATACATACTCAAGTTCTTATCCTAAGGCAAAATAATGGAACAGACAGACGGAAATTGTATTGTCTCCTTCCGTTGCGATTATGGAGACATCAGAAAATTTGTGACGATTGACATTTGAATTAGATAATTACAATAAACAAAATCAATCTGATCAAGTGGGGCATTCTCGATCCATAACATTTAATCCGATGAGAGTGAGTTGTAGAACCGTTTGACATATTAAGGAAAATCTATCCTGCCGTTTTTCACGTACAGGACTTGATAGATGCCCGTGACTAGGATAATAATATACAGGTTGTGAGTTTTTGGTAGAAAAGAGTTTAAGGATGACATTATTCCAGAAAGAGAATTACAATGTTAAATATGTACTAAAAATAGAACAACCTGTATGTATCAAGTTCTTAGCAATCGTACTAAGGAAGCAGGACAAAAAGTTTGCGAAACTTTTTCGATTTTATCCCGAGCACAAGAATATAAGGCGTTAAAGGTGAAGTTAAACTAAGTAATACTTATTGTGTTTAAAGTAGATTCAAGTTTTACAAGTCCATAAAATGGCTGACGTTTTTTGCTGTTCAACTTTTGATGACCCTACCTGTTACTCGAAATTGATAAAAGTTGGAGTTCATAGTGTAACAATATTATGAACTGGTTGCAAGAAATGCTTCTCTTGGGATCAGTTTTTATTTCTTATTCTTGGGAGTACTAGTCCATATTGCAACAATTAGCATAGTTTTGCATTGTTTTGTTCTACGGTTCAACTGCTTGTGATATTCTTAAATATAATATTATAAAATCTAAGGGATAAGTAATCATACCTATTTATATAATTTAAAATTAATGAGCCAATGAGTTATTATACTATTTATTTTGATATCAATATCAACTATATATTGTTTGTTGGTATAGTTATAGCCTCTTCTTTGCGTTTAAGAAATAAATTACTTCTACTAATTCTTTCTGCATTACTTTCAAAAAGAATCCTACCTGGATTATGTTCGGAACACAAGGCAAAATTATAAAATATTTTAAAAATTAATGGTTAACTGTTATTGGCAGGGCGGACTATAAATCTTGAGACGAGATATCTATATGCTGCTTCCACTTTCCCTTCGACTCTAAGCTACAAATGCGCATTCAATCGAGAATTTTTTTCGGTATGAACCAAAAAAAGTAATAAAATTGATTATTCATTTAACACAAATAATTTTGATGACAGTCTCTGTTTCTTTTTTACTTCTTCAAAAAAAAAGATGATAAAAAAATTATAATTTGTTTTATCCACTCCAAAATTATTTGTATTAAGTTTATTCTTCTAAACTTCCTTTACTGCTGTTACTTCTTCCAATTATTTCAGTAAGCATATTTGGTACTTAAAATATTTTCATGGCGCTTGGTACTTACCTTCACAAAGATGAGCTCTAACAGGCGTTGTACGGCGGTTTTTTTGGATTGGATTGGTTTCTGGACTGGATTATCTATAGGAGGTAACAGTAGCTAGCTCCTCTTTATGTACTGATAGTTTAGTATGGAAAAATCCACCAGCTCTCCTAGGTCTTATAGACCTCCATAAGGGCGGCTACCTTTTGGTGGTTTCCCCCCCCAAAATCAAAGAAACAAGTACTAACCTTGGTCTAGCAGCCTGGGTGTAGTAGCGATCCAGTTCCTGCAGCATGCGCAGAGCATCAGCCATGTCGTGAGGACCTTCCTCGCGAGCTTCGGCCAGGCAGACGATGGCCAGCACCACGGCGACGGCAATAGCAATGTTTTTGTTCAGCATCTTGATTTCTGTAAACAAAAAAAAAAGAATTATAAAAATTTATATGTAGATGTGGTGTGCCAATGATTATAATAATATAAAAAAAAAAACGAAGTTGGATTTTCGATGAATTATTTAATGGCTTTTAGTAAATAGTTGTAGTATAAACATAGTGTAGCTTATGCAATGGTAGCAATACGAAACGGTATTTTTTTTAATTAAAAAAATTATGATTTATTTTCCTAATTACCTACATAAAATTGTAGTAATTATGGCAAATAAACAAAACTCTGTATCTACGAGTGTAAAATTACTGCCATTGAAAAGTACCAAAACGATTCTATTTATTCTTTAAACATGTAACTATAATATATGTCTCTAATTATTGTCAAGATATCATCGATCATTATAAACATTCAAAGATAATAATATCAAAAGGTTGCATAGTTGTTCTGTATACTTTGAATCTATTCTCAATAAGGGTTGCTGGAGGACATTTCCTTTTCAATAAAAGACAATAATTTTATACAGTATCGTTGTTTGAAAAGTCCGATTGACTATTTATAAAGGAAGAAAAAAACGTTTGGTTTAAATGACTGACAATTATTATTGTTTTGTTTAAATAAATATCACAATATTCAATCGAGTAAGTTTTGAGAATTAGTACTGACGTGGCTAGGCGTGAATTAGGCTAAGAAAGTAATAAAGTATAATGTTTATGTTACAATCGTAACGTAAAAAATATAACGTTTTCCATGCTTTATGATTTCAAAATAATTGAAGTATTTATTTATTTATTTTATACTTATTTAATTGTCAGCAAGTCAGCTAGCCAGGACCCTTATAGAAAACTATGGTGTTGGTTACGAAATCAAATTCTTTCTTTATTATGAACGCTTATGAAGAAATACTTTAAGTCTAGCATCATGTCACTACAGCAAGGAGTTATGAAAGATAAGTACCCTATGTAGTGGTACGAAAATACTCCTTTAACTACGTAGGTACCTCTTTTTCAAGTGGGCCCTCGAAAGAGTCCCGTCCCTATATGTAAACTAACACAAAAATAAGGATTCTCATCATGTCAGTTTTCCACCGGGATAGGCAAGGGACACAGAGTTATTTTGACACTCCTTATTGAGTCTACAATCACATTCGCAACTTTTGACTATAAATTTATTATTGTCCCTTCAAGTTTTCGTATGAACATAATGATATTCCATGTTAGAGTAACGCACTTTGGTCTCAAGAGGGTGTCAAGAAAATCAGAATAGTTATGTTATATTATTATTTTGAAAGTTTTAGGGAACTATGTTGTCGAAACAAATCTGGCTAACGTGATTGGATTCAAAGGTGCAAAAGGTGGATAATTCGTTATACTGTTTAATATTTAAATGTAATTTAAAGTCAGAGGGTTTCAAGTTTAAAATAATACGCCAGGAGAATAGGGTAGATGACTAGGTATGAAAAGTCAAAATTTATTTAGTCCGCCATTTAGATAATCAAAATATAATAGACACATATTTTTTCTTTTCTCAAATAAATTACAAAATACGAAGATAAACCACTGTAAAGTTCAGGTGTGGGGGCTTGTGACGTCACGGCTAGGTACAATTTGTACTCAAACGTGACGTCACGCAAGAATTGTACTTGCTGTATCTTCGTAATTCTTTGTTTACGGGACTAAACAAAAAATACGTGTCTAATATTTTTTTCTTATCTAAAAGATGGACATAAAAATAAAAATTAGTCATCATCCCTATTATATAATACTGAAAATAGCTACGGAACTAATTTTTAAACTAAGTATAGTTTTGCATTATTATAATACAATTAATTACATTATAGGAATTAATATATTTAAATATTATTAAATTATGGCATTATTTATTTAGTAATATTTCATGTATTTTATTTCGTTGATATCTGGAATTACCTTTGTATTTGCTCCGTGGGAATTTCTGACAGTTAGACGAATATAAGTATAATATATTGGTTATTTAAAAGAGAGCTAAAATATGAATGCCCAAAGCAGCAACAAATCGCTTGGCAATTTATCTGTAAGTCAATTGGAAAGAAGAAAACCTCATGGGATGGACTCCTGTAAATAAATAAGGCCTCGGAATTTGGTCCAAATTGTTTCAATGTAATTTACGCCTCTTGAATTATGACAGCACATTGAATGAATGTTACATAGGTAGTAATAACTAAGCCTTTTGTCAGTTTGTTGTCTTAATAGACATCGAAAACTACCAATAATATATAATAAATAATTTTCCAATACAAAGATTTTAATGTTCTACTTCACATTAGCAACAAATCTTCCTTCTGATTGCTCAATTTTTAAAACGTATCATTTGTATATACTTTAACTTATACTTACTGGTTTAAAATACTTGCTAAAGAAATAAAGAAAGCAGTGCGGACATAAACCGTTAAGAAACCATTTCTCAGCGAACGTCAAATGTTTTTATTTTTAATTTTGACGACCTCCGTGGTCGAGTGGCGTACGCACCGGTTTCAAGGTGTCGCTAGCTCTGAGGTCCCGGGTTCGATCCCCGGACGGGTCAATGTAGAAACCAACTTTTCTCCATTGTCCCGGGTCTGGGTGTTTGTGGTACCTTCGTTGTTTCTGAATTCCATAACACAAGTGCTTCAGCTAGGTACTTACTTTGGGTTCAGAGCAATGTATGTGATGTTGTCCGCATTTATTTTTTATTTTTATTTTAATTCAAAAATGCATTTCTGTTCCAAAGTATGCAATGTTTTATATCGAAGCTAGCGTTCTCGTTTACCAAGCTTTCATTTGATAGCCACTAAAATATTCAATTACTCTGAAAGTACGTCTGAAAGGTATAAACAATATTTGTCCGGGTTAAAAGAAAAGAATATCGGATTCCTCGACTGTCTTTTCTTTCTTGATATCAAAGAGATTAATGGAAATATTGTTTTGAGACACCATGCGAACGGTGTAGCTTCCAAAATTTTGAATTCGATTGACATGTCAAATTATTGATGGTAATTTGAGCGATTGGCTAAAGTTACGTACTTATCTTAAATTGAAGAAGGATGAGAAAAGTATACTATATTAATAATGATAAAAGCGTCTCTTGTACATAATTTTTTTTCCTAAAAAAGGCATTAAGTCTTGAGTAATATGAGCTGAGTCTTTAATAATTTATCAGGCACATATCCAAATTAAGTCTTCTCTTCATGTTTCTATTAAAACTCAAGTCAATTCTTTATGATCACATGTTCATTAAAACACAACATATTTTGTACTCCGTGAAAAAAAGTCAGTCAGAAATAATGAAAAATTTATTACTTAATACGAATAAAAGTCCCTAAAACATAACTGGATTTATCGCCTACGGTTCGGATACGGTTTCCATGTCATCAGCTTATTAAGTACCAAGAAAAACTGTACCTTTCAAGGTTTTGATATAAACATGAGAAAAACAAAAGAAAGTTTAACAAGTTCACGATAAAATCAAATGGAAAGAATTAATATAATTTAATATTTTCTGTTACCAATATTTTCGGGATCGTGTTACCGACATTAAGCCCAAAAGTTCATTAAATAGAATTACAGAAATTTACGCGAAAAGTTACTTAAATGTCACCTCCTCGCTTTCATGAAAATGTTTGCTTTGTACGCTTCTGTTTTAATCCCTGCCTGTTGAAACAGAATAATGATTAGACTGTTATATTAAGTACATAGTTTGGTAGATAACTCTTTTATGAATAGTTTTATAATACTTTTGAATAAAATAATAGATTCCGTTTGATATGAAAACCGTGAAACTGTACATTGGAAACTGCAATTTTTACCATGAAAGCTCTTTACGATTTGGCTATCAAATATATTTAATATCTTATGTAAGCAAACAATATTATAAGAATACTAGTGGCGAGTAATGTGATAATGTAACTTTAAATATTTAGGTATATTTAGTAAAATAGAGTTAAATAATAAACTACTTGTGACACAAGTCTTATTCACTTTAAAACTAAATGGAAACTAAGGCATCTGATATGATAGCGAGTCAAGAATATTTAAATGAGATACTGTCTTAACCACCATCATAATTGAGTTAAAGAGACAAAGCAACTTATTTGGAAGAATATGTGAACAAGTTAGGAAATTAAAATTAAATAGCTTATAACTACGTAACTAAATAAAAAATAGAAGAAATATCACCCATTCTTGATCTAAAAGCTCAATTACTTAAACTGCAAAATTCCAAACAAAAAGAACTCTAAATCTAACCAAGAAACATTGCTGTCTGGGTATATTTCTTATTCCTCTTCACCCAGCCATAATATAATTTAATGTTTTTTCTCCTACAATATTAACAAGTTACTGAAGTTACACACTCAAGGACCACTGTCAGTCTATTTGTCCACGTGATTGTCATAGTGTTTGACCTAACAGAATTAAATGTAAGAGTCTTAAAGCTTTGAATTTGGACCTTCCGGCCGTTCGTTAGAAAAGGGTTTATTATCCTACCTACAAAAATAGTTAACATTTACTTTGAAATTTCGGAACATCCTGACTTCAAAGATAATCTAATATTATTATGTAGATATATTTGAATTTTGTAACTGCAGTTTTCTTTTTTTTCCTTTTTGTCATATTTGACACCTATAAAAAAACCCTAAAATTAGTCGATCACCTACGAAACCCTACGTCGAATGAACGAATATGTAAAATAACTAGCTGTACCCGGCATGCGTTGCAGTGAAATTTTTTCTACCTTACACTTGCCTACTACCTACCTACTACCTACCTGCCTACTACCACTTAGGGGTATCAAAAATAGATAGTAGCCGATTCTCAGACCTACTGAATATGTAGGTATATAAAAATTCATAAAAATCGGTCAAGCCGTTTCGGAGGAGTATGGTAACTAACATTGTGACACGAGAATTTTATATACTTAAATAAGATGTTAAAAAAAAAATAACAAATTCTTCTTAATAAAGTTCAGTAACGGTAGATATAAATAACAAACAAATTTCTAAATAAAGAGTTCTAAATTTAGTGTAAGTCAAAAGATATGACATGGTCCTACTTGTTTCTAACTAATTAAAAATTCCAATCCTTCTAATTTCAGCGTATTTGAGCTATTTCCGTAACATTTAACTCATTATTTCTTAACTCCTTTGATACGAAAGACTATTTGCGTACAATGAGCTAAATATATTACATCACGTCTGTATCTAATTAGCTAATGGCATGTTCTTAAGCTGGGTTGCCGTGTGTACTTAATTATTACGCGGCTAGTCCTTATTAAAATTTCACAAATTCAACTTACGGTACTTAATTGCGGCCAGGATTGAAGGAAAACCTCATTCATAAACTGTTTATTGTTGTATGTTTAAAGGCCATTTTAAATGCATGAATATTATATAATATTCTAGTTTAAGTTTAAAATTGTATGTAGTCTAGTCATATCTCATAGCCTGTGTTGAAGCTTGCGTTAGCGTAGTAGGTAAATTTTAGGTGCTCAAATTCATCTTCCGAGCCTTTTCCCAACTATGTTGGGGTCGGCTTCCAGTCTTACTGGATTCAGCTGAATACCGTATTTTACATGGAACGACTACCTATCTGACCTCCACAACCCATTTTACTGGGGAACACAATACCCCATACTTAGACTGGTTTTTTTTTTAGGTGCTCAAATTTTAGTTTTGAAATGTTAACTTCTCTTTTTTACTTCCTCGTGAAACTTATTCGGTAGACATTGTTAAAAAAAATAAAAAGTCTTAAAGTATCTAGTGAATCAAGCAACCGATGCCCAATACTCTAAAAATATCCTTAAGACCTTATTAGAATTCTTTATAACAAGGATTATATTGTTCGATATCTGCCCGTTTCACAATGTCCACGCTTGTTTGAGTTACAGCTTTACACAGAAATTTAAAATCCCTATCAATGAGGTACATATTGCTCAAGTTTTTCGCTTTTAATGACAAAAGCTCATAGTTATAAATTGATATACTTATGTGGTATGAATTGAAAAGAAAGTTTTTTAATCAATCTACCTTCGTGATTATATTGGAGCGGCTAAGTAGCATAATTTCCGGGCTGGGAAATCCCGATTTCCATGCTGAGTAATTTTCATGCCGATTTTTTGAGAGCATTCTGCTTTTAGTTTTTAAATAAAATATAGGTACTTAAATTTAGTTTAAAATTATTTTTTTAAGATTTAGTCTAAAAACTTTTCTGACCTCTAAACAAAAATTGATGATATTTTATATCAGCGTAATGATGTGCTTGTTTGCACGAATGTGTTCGTTTAATCGACTAGAATAAATTAAAATATTATATTCATTAGTATTTACAGTTCATAAAAAACTTATTTAAACCAGTAAGAAGAAAAATTATATTCATAAGGAAAAAAAAAGAATTAATCATGTTTGTGTTGAATTAAATCACAAAAAAACGTATTTTAAGTAAATATAAATACATAAAAGTAAACATGTATAAAGTATTTTCATATTACTGGTGTTTTCCCCGAAATAAGTAACGACGTTCATCATGTGGGAAGGTTGGGGGCTAAATGTAAACATTATTAAAGATAATAAATATTATATCATATAACAATTGTTGTGTTCCTGGTATTATATTACACTTACCCGAAAATAAAACAATCTTTTATTTTATGATACTTCCTTGTACTTATAAATAATATTGAACCGCAGAGATTTAAAACACAGTGATGCTTGTTGTTAAATATGATTTATTTTCAGTAGATATTTTGTTTTCTAACGGCTGTTCACTAAAATCAGGTTCTTAAGTTCAAATGATTGGTTTTACAGTTGACGTAAAAGTCGAATCATATTCTTAAATTTACGACTAAAATGAAGTAACTAAAACTACTTGAAAGGACAAATCGTATTTTGAATTTAAATATTTCTTTAATTTAACTTTAAAATAATATTATGTTTGTTTTATAAATATATCCACGTCGTTGTCGAGGGAAATTGTCCCGAAAACATTGACGGCATTGCTACGTAATACGGCAAAATACATAGGTAACATAGTCATTAAATAGATCTAATAGATACTAATATTTCGTTATGTTCAGATTTATTAAATTATCATCCTTAAATAAATACAGAACTATCCAGTCAATAAGTCCTATTCTCCTACAATATGTCTAACGAACCAAAGACAGGGAAAATTCCCAGTATCCCTTATTATGTACGCTACGAGAATTCTTTCGCGAAATTTCACAAAAGTTCTACATAAATTATAATTTCATAGAAAATACGTTATCATATAAAACTAAAAAAAACGGTAGTATGAGTACCTACGTAAACATCGGCTTTGGATGACTTTTATTGTACTTTATTTTTAACTAAGAAACTTTAATGGTGCCCAATAAAGAACATTCTATCTATCTATCTATGCAATTAAAGCGTTCCTATTAAATTAAAAAAAATTAAATAAAATTACATTAGTCAGTTTTTTTTTTAATTACTTAAAGATAAAGTTTAATTTAGCATCAACAAAAGTGTGGTAACTAATTTTAAATTTTAATTTCGAAAATAAAATGTTTTTTTTTTTTCTTTTTTAATTTAACTACATACATCTTTGGATATTTACAAAGTATTAAACCATCTTTCTAAGGAAGTAGATACGTCTTCAAATTATGTTTCTAAGAAAACTAAGTTAATTTGAGGAGTCCTGAAGACAGCCAGAACTATTCCTTTAATTGTGACACAATGTATTTTGTTGATATTGTTTGCCTTTTTTGTTACTGACCGTTTTTTTTAATAATAAATAGAGGCGGGTTTTTTTATAGAAATTAAATTAAAGGATTTCAGAAATTTCGTTCACAGTATCCACTTATAATACACATAATATTCATTGTTTTGATCCCATTTTTATTTCCTATTGGAGACGGGGAACTAGGTATCAAAATAATCTTATCTTTATAATACCTGAGTTTGTTTGGAATTTAACTTCCATTATAGTATTACAACGTACAGATAAATACTGGATTTGAGTGAACGAAGAGATAATTGTTGTCAACTATCCATATTGAACCACTCGGGTTAAATTATTAGATCTAAATGTTTTTTTTTGTATGGGGATTAATTTTGATATACAACATGTGTCATGGGAATAACATACCTACTTTAATAAAACTGCATAATTACTGTTGTAATATTGCCTTGACACTACTTAATACGTATTTATCTCTAAGATTATATAGATAAAAAAAGGTGCGTTCTCGGATTTATAAATAAAATTTTGATTTTGATAAAGTAATTATTTAATAAGGCATTAAATAGTTTGAAGAACAAAACCTAAATTGAAATATTTTTTTTTTTCATCTAAGAGCTATTTGCCAAGATACTTGAAGCAAATTAATTAAATGTTGCCAGTTAGGTACGTTTTTTAAAATTGTATTGTAGTGTATAGTAATAGTATTTTGATTAGAAGCTGTACAGTGTACAGTATTTATTTATCAAACGTACAATTTGAATTGCAAACTAACTTTCAAATAACTGACAGTTTCAAACTAAACAAATATATATAATATTCCTCTAAAAAATACATGATCGTATTTATCAAACATGTTAGTTAGGATTTAGTTAGTAGTTACATAGAAGTCGTAACAAAATTGCAACTGGAAATAGCTAGGAGAGACAAAAGCTCAAAACAATAATTGGCCTTATTAACCGACGAAAAAAACGGAGGAGGTTCTCAATTCGACGCGTATATTTTTTTTTATGTGGGACCACTCATAACTGTTTACATAGTAGTCCGATTTTGATAATTCTTATTATATTGGAAAGGGTATACTCTAAAGTTGGTCCCATATAAATTTGGAAAAAGAATTCCCACCCTAAGGGTAGGAAAACAGGGGTTGATTGATTGTTCACTCACTGATTGTAATGTATTACCGTACCGTACGCGTAACTTATTACAGAGTAGTCCGATTTTGATAATTCTTTTTTTATTAGATAGGGTATACCTCGAAGTAGCCACAAAAATAAATATAAAATAAAAACTTTTTAACAAAAAAATTAAACAGCCGAAAAAACTGAAAAGCAAAAAACAAAAAAAATATAATAAATTAAATTAAATATTTGCTTGTAAGTTTTACTAGTAAAAGAAAATAAAAAAGAAAAAAAAAAAAAACATTATTAAGCATCAGGTTTTACTTCAAAGCTACATGTTACATATGAATTATCAATTACATTGATTGCGACATATTTTTTTTTCACAGTTAACTTAATTTCACATAAGGGTTTGTTAGTGAGCCAGTGTCTTTTATAAATGTCACTCTTTTGTTCATACACTTACACTTCTTGTACCTGAGTACACTGAGTGCATCGTTTCGGTCGTGTTAAAGTAATATTAGTGCACTATACAAAATAATGTTATACTGAAGAAGTCACTTCTGATATTTTATAAAGATATTTTGTGGCGGTAATAAAATGGTAACCGAAACTCGCCGTCATTAAATTTTAATTACGATCAGTGTCACATTTCAAAGGTCCGTAAAATTAAAGAACTTATTTTTTCTATCATTTTGCTAACGTGGGTTTGTTTAATTATGATTTACTAGCGACCCGCCCCGGCTTTGCACGGGTGCATTGCTGATACTAAATATACTACATAATCATAAAGTGTTGTAGGGCGAAGCGCGGCCTTCAACGCACTATTTGGTATAGGCACGCGCTCCCCGGCCCCCCGGCCAGTACCACCGCAACCGCTGTGTCCCTGCATTTTAAATCTGTAATATCTTCGAAAATATTTATTTAAATTACATGCTGTAAAGGGCCATAACAATACTGTAGTACATTACTTTGATCTATCTCGTAGGGTTCAGCCAGCGTTTGCAATGTAAGCGCAAAAAAGTGTGTTTATTTACGACCTTACATAAAAAACTCTAAGATTATCAGTGTTTCTCTTCTATATTATGCATGTATTATACATATAAACCTTCCTCTTGAATCACTCTATCTATTAAAAAAAACCGCATCAAAATCCGTTGCCTAGTTTTAAAGATCTAAGCATACATAGGGACAGACAGCGGGAAGCGACTTTGTTTTATACTATGTAGTGATAGTGATACTATGTTTAGTCTGCATTTTCAGTCTCGTGTGACTATGTGTGACTAATAACATAGATGTTACGTTATTCTAATATAGGTGGAGAACCTATTATGCTTATTGTTAAGTACTAATGTCTTTTGTATTTCTGTCTTCTTCATTCATAGCTGTACATACAACATATATATATATAAACTAGCTGTGCCCGCGGTTTCACCCGCGTGAATGACAATTCTTACACTATCTTTATAAATTATAGCCTATGTGTTATTCCGATGTATAAGCTACAATATTGGAAAGTTTCAATAAAATCCATTCAGTAGTTTTTGCGTGAAAGAGTAACAAACATCCACACATCCATTCTCACAAACTTTCACATTTATAATATTAGTAGGATGTATTTTTATTTTTTTATTTATTTCATTTATACATACACCTATATACATACTGTATGAAATAAATAAAAAAATAAAAAGACATTTATTGCTACTAAACAAAATAAACAAAGAAAGAAAGAACAGTTTTACAGAAAAAAATGGTATTAACAGTAGCAAAAAGAGGCTCAGCTAATGTTGCTCCAAAAACGTCGCAACGCTGATTTTTAACCATTCCTACTCCCTTATTGTGTATGATCACAAAATATGTATGTATAAATATGTATTATCTAACAGTATCAGTGCTGCACTGTAAGCAAAATTGAACTCAAGTCTATCAAACATCACGTCTATCAACTAGCACTTGGCTAAAATCAAATCGACCTAAGTGGCTACCATAGGCACAACCAACCAGAAAA
Source organism: Autographa pulchrina (assembly GCA_905475315.1). Classification (NCBI taxonomy): domain Eukaryota; kingdom Metazoa; phylum Arthropoda; class Insecta; order Lepidoptera; family Noctuidae; genus Autographa; species Autographa pulchrina. The sequence goes on along the minus strand of FR997773.1, from coordinate 2,869,613 downwards.
TTGGCCCCAATCAATTTTTGCTGTACTCCTCAACGAAAGAGGGAACGCCATTGCTCCATCGAAATTCGTTCCATATTTCTCGTTCGATAGCCAAAAAACAAATGAAAGAGCATAAAAGTCCGCTTTGACTCGTAAAGGACGAAACAATGCAATTGATGCGGAAATTTTGAAGTGCCTTCAATTGGCTCTTCAACTGTTTCACGGAACCTGGTTACGGGTCTTTGTTATCTGCACGAAAAAACTCGATTCGAGAAAGGAGCGATGTTTCTCATCGATATTGTCTGTATGAGTTCATACCTGCGTATTTATTTCAATCAATTAATTATTTTAAAGGTGTTAGTTGAAACGTCATAATGAAAGTATCTATTAAGTATTAAAAATTGTTTAGATTTACAACTTGACAACTTCTAATTAGGTATTGAGAGAGTCATTGTAATCAAAATCCGTCCAAAACTCATAATTAGTTAATCATGTTTTACGTCATTTTATTGAAAAGGAAACTTGAAAAGCGAGACACTGCCAATATTGAAGAATCGAATTTAGTAATAAAAAGCAAGGCACCATGCCTACGGTTTTCTATAAAAAAATCTATGATACCTTTTTTCTGAGATTGTTAGTAGATTGGCTATTGGTTAATGGCTCTTAGATTGAGTTAAATGCAGAAACAATCCGTTTTAGTACTAAATGTTATTTGATTGCCACATTGAGGACCACAAGACTAATAATATTCCGTTTCGATTATGTCAAGACATAAAATAACTACCTGTAATTAGAAATTTAGAATTCAGGTAATCTCATGGTTCAAGCGCTCGCATGCAAATATCTTCTACTATTTTTTAACATTTATAAGAAAAATAGTTTAATAAAATAGCTATGAAAATCCCTTTAAAAAAGAGTTTTTAATTAGGTACTTATTTTTTCTTTATATTGTTACTTTTGTTTAACATCGTATGCAATTATCTAAAAACATTCTTATTTCAAACACGACTAACTATTCCATTTGCTTAGATCTTGATATGGTCAGACAAATATAACCTCACATCAAATTAAACTCAAACGTTTGATAGTACAAAGAAAATACATAAATTCACATTCTTTTGTTTAATTTGATAATATTTGAGAGCGTTAATGTGATTAAAATATCGTCTTTTTTTATTAATCTTTTGGTAGAATTTGTATAAAGAGCATGTGGTATGTTGAACTTTATTCCGAGTTGCAGAAAATTTATTTGCGATATATAGACATACTTAGGTATACCTAAGTCGAATCGGTGCAGACTAAAACTCTTTTGCTAGACTAAGTAAGGACTTTTTCCCACTAGTGGAACAGAAAAAAAAAACAGAGAAATTAAAGTAAATGTATCTTCTTCTTTTTTCGTGTCGGTGGTAAATTGAAATTAGAGTATATTGGCGTCGTTAGCGTGCTTTTAGTCATCCACTGTGCAGGTGTACGGACAATTTGGGCAGTTTGGCATGGTTTGGCTGATATATCAAAATTACAACAAAATTTTTACTCTTGACGAATGTCCACGTAACTAAGGTAAGCCTCTTTCTCTTATTTAAAACCTTCAGAAGTCCCACGAGAAAATAAATAAAGTAGTAAAACTTTGCAAAAACATTTTGTCCAATATTGCAAAACAGTGAACAGAAATGAAATAACATTTTAACTCTTTGATAGATAATGAAATACAATATTATATCGATATAACCCCTCGATAATAATTAACATAATTTGTTTGCGTCTTCAAAGGCTCAAAGGAATAATAACAGGTCCCTCTACATGAAAAATAAAAACAAGAATATCTTAGTACATTAGAGTTAAAAGAAAAAGTACTTTGGTAACATACATGTACATTAGTAACAGAATTAGGCCCAAAGGAAAAAATAGAACATGGTAGCTACTACGACAATTCGATATTTAAAAGTACGTGCCTTACCTATAAAAGATTTTTTTTATTGATGGCCAGCAACTTTCAAATTCAGAGCATATTCTTTTAAAAAAAAAAACGGAATTTACCTTTTTTTAAAATGGTGTTTATTAATTTAAACTTGCCAAAAATACACGTCCATCTCAAAAGACAAAACAAGGCTCCCACATAGTTATGTAAACCTTTACCAACCAACAATTTATCGAGTTTTCATTGTTTTAAAAAACACTGAACGAACTCCAATTTGGACTACGATTAATTGGGTATCCAGGTAAACAAACATTTGTTGGTCGGTTCAAAACAACAAGCTGTGTGAATGTGCATGTATGTCGTATCATACCGAATTTCATGAGTACAGAGGTTGTTACAAAAAAGTTTTGTAGTTAGACCGATACGATAGGGGTTAGAACAAAAAGTATCGATTTTGAACCGTTGTGTTTTGTTTAGCTTTTTTTCTACTATTGATTCGTTGAATAAAATGCATTGATAGGTACTTCTATCGATAGGCCGTAACACTAGAATTTTATAATTATAATAAATATCTTTTTTTATTATTCCGTGTCACTTGTTCACCGTCTTCAAAATTTTTATGAAATCAACCCAATTAGCATTAATTTTAAAAGTTAATTATCTTTAAATTATCTTTTACAAATTAGGATGTATTATTTTATTCAAGATAGTGCATTTAACTCTACTTTAACATTTAAAATGACGAGCTTAGTAGGACGACTTAGCTTTAAATTTCCCTGCAAATACGTTTTGTGAGTCTCTTCGTGAAACCTCTAATATAATATTTGACTATCCGGTTATTAAGTTAACTTTATAGTACAGGATAATAGTCCTTATATTTTAATGACTAGTATAACCTTTTGAATTGTGGAGGTAACTGCAATATCAGTGAAAACGTTATAAATTATTTAGTTGATCTGTTCGACGGCCCCTATTAATAAAGTAGGATCTACATTTTTGAAACTTTTGAATAGAGCGTTTTTAAGTTTAATTTAATTATATCTTGAAAAGTAAGTGACTCAGAGATCTGAAATTTGGAATACATTTTTAATTATGCCTATGTCATAATTCTGAATAAATCATACATTTAAAGAAAAGTCACAACTGTCTATTTTTAACGGTGCCGATTTATGCTTCCGTGTCGGTAGTGACACGTTCGACAATTTTATTAGGATTTTTTTTTGTCGGCCGATGTTGGATATGACGCTTCCTACATTTTTAAATGAAGATTCCAATATTATTTTGGGATAGCTATGTCGTAAGTACCTTAATCGACTTTATTAATTGGAACAATATATTTTAATGAATTAAAAGCCATATAGCCAATAATTTAACTAAAAATAATACTCTGTGTATAATAACAGCACATTGAAAGATATAAAATATTTCATTTTTACTTATTTAACTGTATTATCTTCTTTACTGATGCAATCTAGCTGAAGCTTCCTTTTTTTAGGGGGCCTGGGAGGCGAATTTTGAATAAGGCCTAATATACGTCTCGATCGGTCCGACATTTATATTATATTTTATATTAAAAAACACACAATAGATTAAAACTAATAATATTTATCGCGAAAAATTTCAAGCCACTCAAACGTGCGTTCACCGTTAACAAGAGCGGTACTGCCCGAACCGACGGTTTTACCTGCCCCGCGCCCCCCTTTAACAAAGTAGTAATAGAACTACCGACATTTTTGCGCGGTAAGTGGAGTAATATCCTACAATATTTCAAATGAAAACTTTGCAATTATACAATATTATTAAATTTTGATTCGTGCATCATAAAGATTTATTAAAATTGTACACGAATATGCAAAAAAGTCGAAATCGCCAAAAACGTACATTCGACTTTATTAATAGGGGCCGTCGTGTTTCTTATTATTTTTTTCAAATATGAAAGTTAACATTTTTTTTTTATTAAGAATTTAAAAAAATTGACTCATTTTAATTTAACCCAGAAAAATAGTAGTAGTAGTTAGTATTAAATACAAGTTAACACGACCGCTATTTTTATATAAAGAACACTTAACTATTTTTAATCTAAAAAGAAAATCAATAATAAAAGAATTGCCTCGTGCCATAATTTAATAAGATTAAAAGATTTCATTTCATCAAAAGAGTATTTGCAATGAATATGTTACCTAATAATTAATGAGTTTTGACATGTCTTTACCATATGCAAACGTTGAGAGTAAAGACCCTTTATATCCCCTTTATTAATTACAAAGGTATTAAAAAAATCTCAAATATAAATTAAATGTAGCTTTGATCTGATAGGGATGTTTCATTAATTAAGCAAATAGGACATCTGTTTTTAAATCAACAGATACGTGAAAAGTAAAAAGAGTTAATTATTTTAATGAATCTCGATGTTTGTCGATTTGGTATTTAATTAAAATTTGACCTTTAAACGTGTTTAAAATCAAATCTAATTATTTTAGACGTATGTTTGAAAATATCGTTTATAGGTTTTTTTTTAATGAGAGAAAAGTATGTTTAAACAATGTGCTCAAACAACTCGCAACAATTTTAATTTTATTTAAAGGGTTGAACGATTTTATTCAAAGCCGCCATGTTAATTTTAAAGCGATTCAGGTACTTTTCTTTACGACTGATTTAAATTTAGGCAAAATATGGCGATTTTTTAACTTAATCAAAGTAGTTTGTGTAGTTGCTTTACGAGTCTGAGACGTAGAAATTGAAACTTATAGAAAAACTAAGGATATAATGAAATTGACTAAAACGTATAGAACTCGTGTAATTTTTTTTATTCTACGCTAGACTTTTCTAAATAATTAAATGTTTTTGTATTTTGCGAAGGAAATATGGTCTCTATATTATAATTGAAAAGTAACAGCATTATTTAATTAACATAAAAGTGAAAGATAGATGTATTTATAATTTTTTGTATTAGACCTATTAATCATTATTTTGTGATTTTGTCCAGTAAATATTATATTTTTATACAACCTAAATTTCGAGTCGTATAAAAATTTAGCAAAAAACTTCTATGTTGCAAAGAGCTTACTGCATACTGAGCATAATACTAAATACCGCTGACATTTTGTTTAAAAAGCTCTTGTGACACGGGACAAATTCGGACTTGTCCGTCGTGAATACACGCACAAAAGACAATAGATGCTCCTTTGTTTTATAATTCTGGCAAACGACAGGGTAATCCATTTTATATTTTGAAAGAAACAAATTTAATATACTGGGTATAGATTTCAAAATGTGTGGAGCTGACGTTGTTAAATTATTTTATTTATTTTTAATATATTAATTATGAAACGAACATAAAGTATGAAACGGAAAAAGTAACGTGATTTTATGGTTAAATTAAGTAATTATTTATTGCTACAGAATATTAGCCAGTCAGAAAACGATTTTATTTTTTTCATAATCGTAATAATCCTTTCGTACACTTTTAAACATGGTTAAACAGAGGTAAGTTACAAACATTAGGAGTTAGCTTCACGGAATAAAAAGTTCCTAAGCTTGGCTTGAACTAGTTAGTAAACTGTTAAAAACTGGAAAGTTAATCGTTGATGATCCACCATGATTTTATACATAAAATTAAATTATTGAAACCTACTATTTTAGAAAGAAACAAAAATAAAATTGTAAACGTTTATTTATTTTTACTTTTTTGCTCAATTTTACTGTACGTACCTACAGTATCTTTTTAATACTTTTTAAAATATGGTGAGATGCAAGTTGTTTAATAGACTAAAAAGGGCTCTATATTTTCTTGCTTTTTGCTTATTTTTTTTATACATTTTGTTATTTATTGAGACTGAACTATTGGAAAATCCTATTGGATTTGATTAGACGAACTTTGTTATCCCGAGGTTCTTATTTTAATTTATTTATTATCTGCACGTAAAAACAAACTGAAAGTTATTTTGCGATTTGAAATAACTGGGTCTATTGCTGTATATTTTCTTTTATTTTTAAATATATTTGTATAATTTAAAAGACACCGTTGATTTTTTGAGCCTTTTAACAAATTAAAAATTTAGTTTCTGAACAAAATTTAACCGCTTTTCTTTTATAAAATAAAATATAAACCCTCACTGCGAATGATTTGAAATTCAAATACAAATTTAAAAAAAAAACGTTCTAAAATACTGTCCACTTACCTCAAAGCTTGGAACGGTCGGCAGAAACTTTTCAAACTTCGAAGGGTCGGAGCGCGCGAAAGTGCACCAAGATAGAAGTGGAACACGATGGCTCGGTCGCCACCATTTATAGGGAACGTTTGGGCGGGATGTAGGCGGGGCTACGCACGCGTAAGCATGGATACAGCCAGTGACGTGCGCCTTCCTGAAAAAAAATAGTGGTTTATAGTGCTGGGTTTTAGGTTAGATTTGAATTTGGATAATTGTTTTTTCTTGATCAAAAATTAAAAAAAAAACTTTTTTAGGAGATAATTAAAAAATCTGAACTAGCTGATCTTAAAGAAATTTATTAATAATAAAAATTAAATATCATTTAAAATCAATACAAATAAGTTTTATAGTACATGATGCACACAGCAAAAAGTTGTCAAAAAAATACCAGCAGGTACAGATTATATTCAAGGCTGTATTAGTAAAATATTAGCTTATTAATTAAAATATAATGATTTCAGACGTAGGTGGACACTTTGGCTGACTTAATGCGGACCGGAATTCACATCTACTGAACTCACAAAATCAATCAGGTTTTTCGCAGAAATGCTATCAAACTACGTCACTTAGTATGACTTACCACTTATGCAAAACAAAACTAATCTAAACTTACACTGTGGGTCAAAACCAAAGTACTTCATTATCATCATCCACAACCTTTGTCATCCACTACTGGGCTTCTCCTTTTAAGTACCATTATTTCCAATCCTGTGTCACTCTCATATAATCTTAAATATAAACTACACTTGACTTAAAGCTTTTCGAAAGTCAGTCATTTAATATTATCGTTTCTATATTGCCTTAAAAATAAAAACCAGTCTTACTATGGGATACTGTGTTCCCCAGTAAAATGGGTTGTGGAGGTCAGATAGGCAGTCGCTCCATGTAAAATACGGTATTCAGCTGAATCCGGTAAAGACTGGTAGCTGACCCCAACATAGTTGGGAAAAGGCTTGGGAGATAATGATGATGATATTGCCTTGAAAATCAAATGTCTTCCTAAGTTCCTATCTGCAAGACCTTTATGAAACAAAACAATGACTCAAGAAACAAATTCTGATATATTATTTGACATAAATAGTCTTAGAATAAACTGGTATTATTAATTAATAATACCAGTAACTTGTAATTAGCTCAGTGAAATGTATCAGCAGTCTAACGAGATACATCCACGTGATAGGTGCGACATTTCTAAAGTGCAAACCACAATATGATCTTTATTAAGAAAGCTTATATTTGTAAATATTCTGCCAGTGGCTTTTCCCATGTTTTGTTAAGACTTTTTAAGCATACATTTTTGATTTCAGTAAGGCCATATTTTGATTAATTGTAATTTCGGATTTAGGTGGCTATAACCACCGGCTGTAGTTTTCAACATTATAATTTTATTTAGAATACATAGATTTAGTACCTTATTTCGAGTAAACATGCGAAGAAACTTTATTTCAAACTTTATTTGTTAAACATAGGTGTTGGTTACAAAGTCCGGTGAAGCAGTCAAAGCCTGCGCTCGGGCTAACTACAAAGATCTCAACCAAAAAAAAAAAAATATGTGTTGGTTACAAGTTGTTAATTTAAAATAGGTGTGCTCTATGTTTTACCACGCAGTTTTAAAGTCTACATTTAACCAACAAGAAATCATTATTATTTAAAATACTTCCTTAAATTCTTGAAGCATTTACTTTTAGACAGTACAATTATTATTAGATGGACCGATGACCTGAAGAAGGCAGCTGGCAGTGACAGGATGCAAAGGGCGGGAGATCGTGCGCTGTGGCGTTCCTTGGGGGAGGCCTATGTACAGCAGTGGACTGCAACAGGCTGATATGAAGTGAAGTACAATTATACTGTTATTCATAACCTATTTATTTATATAATATTAAAAATCTTGAATTACGTAAAGTCGTAATTTAAGATTTCGATTGACAAACAAACACCTTCACAAACTCACATTATACCAATATTAATACATTAATAAGATATTAGTTATTAATATCTATCCTAATTAACACGAACTGACTTACGATCTTATTCCGTATGCGACAAGTGTAAGCAATCGAAAGGTCAGCCATTTGCAAGAGTGCTTTCTGAAACTTCTAGAAATTGCAGTGTATTGCTACTTATTCATTTTAATGCCAGTTGTTAACTAGGTATAAAACTTAGGAACAACGGAAAGTTGTTGAGAAAATTATAAAGCTTTTCTAAGTATATTCAGATTGGTAATAATAAAATGGAGTAACTAGCTAGCGGGAATAAAGAAACTTAAAAGACTATTTAAAGCTTGTGTTTTATGTCTAAAATTGAATTGAATATGAATAAATTTTCGATATGAGATCTTATTATAAATAATGGGGACGGATTATTTAAGCCATGTCAAAGGTGCCTGTAAAGTTAAAAAAAATACTTAAGTTCAAAGTCATCGTTTTGTTAGTTTTTAGAAGCAACGCAGATTGATAATTGTGCATATAGTTTAAGTTTTATGTACCAATGTGATAATTAATTATGTAATGTATTCACATATTAAGTACAAGCGAAAACATAATGATACACAAAATTAGTTTTACATAAATAAAACAAAAAATAATTATCATTTCTACTGAGTAATTATGAGATATAAATATTAGTAAGGTGAGCTCTCGTTAAAATAAATGTTTCATAATTATATTTTAATATTTTAAGCTAAAAATAAATTCTTAGTACAAGTAGGTACATGTATTTTGCTTTTATTAAACAAAACTCTTATCTCTCGTCATGCGTTCAGTTATAATGGGATTACTTACTTTCGTCTATATTTCCATATCATTACAACTTGGGTCTTTGAATCCAGTGTAAGTAAGCTTATTAAATGTCTAAATGTACTTTAAAAAACATGAACTCGAGACCAAAAAACAAGAACATTAAAAAAAAAACATTTTTGGGAAAAGCCCGAAAAGCCCACACCTTATTTATATCTATCCAAATAAAAACTGCCGAAGTTGAAAACAAACATCTTCCTAATTTCCTTCGTCCCACATGTTGCAATGATAGTCGTAGTGGGCGTAATGTCCTACCCGAGTATTCACAATACAATAGTAAAACTACAGTTGAGAATACATCATCATACCAAAACCATTTGGATAAAACCATATTGTGCAAAATACAGTGCATAAATAACTGCATTATTGGTGCCCTTTCATGTGGAAATCAAAGCAAAGTAACATTTTCGATCTAGGCAATTCAAGCGTCCACCTAACTTAAACTGAGTGTCCACTTATAACCAAATAGGACACAGGAAAATTCAATGACAAACGGAAGGATAATAAGTTTACTGGTTGGCCAGTACCAACTAGTAAACTAATACGCTTGTGTATTATGTAAAAGGATTTTTTGACAGGATTTTCTAGCGAAATCAGAATCAGAATCCAGTGATTAAACAATAACTATCATTTCACGACATTGTTATTTAATACTAGCTGTGCCTGCGACTTCGTTCGCGTGGATGACGAAACTTATCAATGAGTTTTTAACCGCAAAATTAAGTTTGTTTTTTATTGTTTATACGGTCTAGTAACACCCCCCGCCATTTATTTTTTTGATATTTTCAATGTACAGAATTTTCACTTCTACAGATTTATTATAAGTATAGATTTATTGTCCTCACAGAAGAGCCTGGAATAAATTGGGGTAGACTTTTTTCCAGCAGTGGGACTGCTAAAAGGTTACAAACTAAAAAAGTATTATCCACGTAAGGCTATATCTGAGTTTAGGACACTGTAAATTTGCCAATGTACTAAAAATAGGTAGCTACTTAAATTTAACTCAAACGGGACCTCATTTAATATTTTTTTTGACCCGCAATGACAAAATTTTGTTGTCCTTAAATCAGGCTTTGAGCCCTACGAGGTTATTAACAACATGCAACATTCAATTTATTAAGTGCTTTTGGCCAAAGCCATACAATTACAGAAAAACAAGGGCTCCCCAACCCATTCATTGGAACAGCGCCGTTCATTACAACGGCCAATTAGAAGGATCAACGTTAATTATCCTGTTGCTATTTTGAACAAGAAAACTAAATGTAGGAAACTTTTAGTAAATAAGTAACTATCTCAATTACTTTTGAAGGATAGTGTATTGAGATAACTCTTAAGAAGGAGACGCATAAAATACTTTTAAAATAAAATTTAAATTAATTTTACAATTAGTGTCCTTGTTAGTTTAATAGACTTATATGTCTAAGGAACAAACAGTACAAAGAAAATAAGATAAGATATTTTATGTATTTGTCAAAAACACGTGAAGGTAACAATCAATTGGAATGACAAAGAAAAAAAAATAATTCAACATCTTTTGCCTAGGAAGGCGTACAAATACAATAATAATAATAATGTAATTCAGATTAAAAAAAACAATAAATTGATGTCAAATAAATACTAATAATAACAAAAATGTCTAAAGTAAATCATTTAAATAGAATAGCCATTGATTATCATGTAGGTAGCTATAGCTACGTACATGATAATCATAGCTATTCTTACCTACTATACTTAGGTACACCTACGTCTTAGGTCAAATTACCTCTGAAACGAAACCTAGTAAACTCAAGTTAACCCTTTGATGCTATGCACTTATGGTATAACAACAAAATATCCCGTTATACTTCAACTTTCTGAGACAGGGTTAAGTGTTATTACCAAAGCCCTTTGCCAATACGAATACCTCAATATAATTGAATAGCCGTTGTATTCAAATCTTGATAACAATTAACCAATCAGGAACAATTCAATTAGTTAGTTTAGGTACCTGGCCGCCTGTCTGTCTACGCTTGTATTAATTATATTATTATTTATGTTGCTGTGATTAAATTAGAATATGGCGATTGTCTAGCCGAGGCTAATCGATATTATTACGTAAAAAAATACTATTTTACCACTTTTTTAAAGGTATTCGTACCTACCTCCTATCACAAGTATATAGGTACTTTACTTAAAAGGAGGTCTTTATGTAAGTTGTACTGTAAAGTTATACAAGCTTATGCAATAAACATTTTTATTGTATTTATTTATTTATTAGCTTAGAATTATGCAGAATTTCTAGTAAGTAAGGTTTTCCAGCAAGCTTAAAGACTAAATAAGTATTTACGTGAACTTTATGCAATATCTAGGGTTATTGTATTACATTATTCCGCTCATAATTAAAAAAATAAATAATTAAACTTTTTCAGATAAGCCTAATAACAACTTCTAAACCTTGCCTTGTAGTTGTAGCGAGTTGATGATTTGGGGATTTCCTTAAAGATGTCAGGCAATAAAAATGTATAGGTATGCTGATGCGCTTGCTAGACGGAAATCACTTATAAGCTTTTCATTAACTTATCTGATAGAAATGATATAAGTAATTTAATCAGTTCTATCAGCTTTTCTATTCTAGAGCCACCTGTCTAAAACTATCGTAACTTTATCTCTTCAGAAAAAGTGTAACCTATACATAACTTATTTATTCTAATAAATATTTTATTTAGGTCTAATACAAGAACAAACACTTACAACTACACTAAAATTAAATCTTATATAAATAAATAAAACTAACACGCGTCAAAAAACTCATCGTCATCCTTGTCAATGGCGGGACGGCACGTGCCCAGAAGGCTGGCAGCATTGCCACGTTGAATGGCTATGCCGATTCTCTGTGCAAGGAACAAACTCTCTGATCACGAGTAGAGTCTACCAAACGTTTTGACAGTTCTTTAAAAAGATTTCGTGCACTCGGACCCCATGACGAAAAGTAATTGATTGGGTAAGAAAAATAACTAACTAATGACTACATGCTTGAAAAAATAATCTAAATTCTGAAGGACGCCTTGATAACGGATGACTTAACGAAAGTTTGTAACGTTGTAAACATTGTATCGTTTAGATGATTCGATTAGCGCCAGTGACAGGAAGAGTGATCGGCCTTCCTATTGGCCGGATTACCTGTCAAAATATTTGTAATCGGAATGCTAAGCCGGTTTCAATATCTTTTCTTTATATATAAAATTCTCGTGTCACAATGTTAGTTACCATACTCCTCCGAAACGGCTTGACCGATTTTTATGAAATTTTATATGCATATTCAATAGGTCTGAGAATCGGCTACTATCTATTTTTCATACCCCTAAGTGGTAGTAGGTAGGTAGTAGGTAGGTAGTAGGCAGGTGCTAGGTAGAAAAAATTGCATTGCAACGCATACCGGGTACAGCTAGTGTACCTATAAAAAAAAAACTCATTAAGGACAGCTTTATGTAAGAGTTCCCTACTTACATATTATGTGACCAATTGACCATGCACAACTTTTTCCGGAATTATCCGATTTAAATTTTTCTCATGGTTTTTGTTCAGTATAATATATAATGTCCGTATTAACCTATATTAAAAGATAAAACTTGTCTATATTAGAAATTTTCTTTTCTTTCTTGTTCCAAAACTTGTCACGTTTATGGTGCTACATACTTTGACAACCTGCTAAATATGAATATTCATATGAATAGTCATAGTGTGTGACATGGGTCACACGGACTGTCACCATATCCCCATTGACAACAACTACTTGCCAAGTTAAAAACCAAAGGAAGGCGTAAAATTTAAAGGTAAAACCACGGGGTAAAACAAAGCAAAACGATATAAAAAGTGTCAACACTAATAGGTGCGTCATCATTATAATCATCAGGAAGGTACTTACGTTATTCGTATAAATGAACCAAAATTTTACTTATGTTTAAAAGGTTTTTTTTTTTAAACCAACACCCATGTAGCGATAGCTACGCATATAAAATGCAAAACATTTACAACATGGGGTGCTACACACTTCCCCGCGTTATTTCTTTAAGAAAGCTCATGAAGATTGGCTAAATAGTCATTACCTACGTGGTTCGAACAATAAAAACTGACGGGATCCTTTTTAATCAAACTAAAAGGATTCACCTTATATTAGGTCCAAACAAAACATCCCTTATAATCAAAGAGCACCATCGAAAGTAATTTACAAAGGATTTGCATAAAAATGGTTATTAGTGGTCTATGCAAATTTTTGGGTTAGTTAATATTCAAAGTGTAAGTATTCGTAGGTAAGTCTATAAGGAGAGCATTCACTTTCCTAAGGGCCGTGTATCTATAGCGTACATTTAGAGAAAAAATTGTACAGTAGAGAACCCCAATAGGCTCAGTCTATTTTTAGGGTTCCGTACCTCAAAAGGAAAATCGGAACCCTTATAGGATGACTTCGTTGTCCGTCCGTCCGACCGTCTGTCAAGACCATTTTTCTCAGGAACACATGGAGGTATCAAACTGAAATTTATATCTAATACTCAAGTCTACTGTCCCTTGAAGCTGTGAAAAAATCAAACTTCTAAGCTAAAGCAATCAAAAGATACAGCCGTTTATGCCGCAAATTTCCGCAAATTTTCGAAACTCGCACGGGAATCAATACCTACAGGGTACTTCCCGTGAACTTAGAATCTTGAAATTTGGTACGAAGTAACGTCTTATAGTACAGATAAAGGAAAAATTGCGAAATCCTAAAATGTTTAGTTACATCACATATTTCTTTTTTCAAATAAAGTTTTGTACGAAACCCTCTGTGCGCGAGTCCGACTCGCACTTGGCCGGTTTTTCATTATCAACAGTCAGTGTTTTAGCGATGAACGCGTAAAAGCGTATAATTTAGCATGGAGTATAGATATTGAAATCTATCCCTTTTCATTTGATTCTTCGGAGTAGCACGCACTTAATGAATTAACAGGTAAGTAACTTAAATGATTAAAAAGTCTTCCTAGATTCGGGTATGCAGGCTATACGCGTTTATTATACGATATTAACCCAAGTATTTATAATATACTTATGTAGGTTCATAATAAGAAAGGTTGCTTATATACCTACGTAAGAAGAAAAGTTGAATAAACTCTTGAGTCACGATGACCTTTAGCAGAGAATGTAAGCCATGAAAAGAAAAAATATCGTTTGTATCCCTCGTCTTTGTGTTCCCAAAACATTCATCCATTAACAAGTAAATTGGTGAGTGCGCCCACAAATGTTTCTGTCGAGTGAAAATTTGAAATATAATAATAACACACAGACAACTCACACACGGTTATCTGATCCCAAGCTAAGCAGAGCTTGTGTTATGGTAACCAGATAACTGATGAACTTACTTATATATTTCTAAATACATACATATTATAGATAAATTACACCCAGACACCAGAACAAATGATCATGCTCATCATACAACATTTGTCCTGGGCGGGAATCGAACCCACGACCTCCGGTATAGCAGTCAGGGTCACTAACCACTACACCAACAGGCCCGAATACTAAGCAAAACTACCTACGATTATTATTAAGAACCTGTAGTGTCCCACTGCAGGGCAAAGGTCTCCGTTCAATCTTTCCACTTATCCCTGTCTAACTGGGGACTAGGAGTTGAGTTCGTCCCTACTAGTTTAAATTAAAAAAATTTTGGGCTTATACATATTGAAATACTCCTTCTACCCAAGAAAAGGAACAACTTTCTTGAAGAAAACCGATAATTTTCTTCAGCTGATCATAAAAGTACGTAGGGCATTTCCATGGGCAAAAGAAGTATTTTAAATATCACCACGCATTTCCATAGCACTCTATACATTATCAACAACAGCGGGTTTAAAATAGCTTTTAATATTAAAATTAAAGCTTCATAATCCTAGCTTTTATTATTTAATTAAAAACCAGCAGACTAGTTGAACACGAGTTAAATATATAACAATATACATTTCATACGATCATAATGATTATTATGGTGGACCATGAAATTCTTGGCAAAAAAAAAGGAATCAAGTGTCAACGCTGACAGAATAGCTCAAAATGTATGAAAGTGACCAGTCGTCACATAACTCATCAAAATGAAATTTAATTTCAATACATTTAATGATATTTAAGCGATTATATCATCTCTGCTTCCGTTAAACTATCATTTCAAATTGAAACCAAGCTTAAATTTTTAGAACTCTAAGACCGATTGCATTAAACAGACGTACAAATTTGTTATACCATTGCAAAGTCTCCTCAACACAATCGGCTTTTCCCAGTTCGCCTTGACAATCTACTTAACTTCCACTTGGAAATAACTTAAACTATTTACTTCCTAGAGATCTATTTCCGTACTACACTGAGTCTATATAAGAATATCGTCATACTATAAAATTTGTCCCGAGGATTTCTGACTAGAAACTGGTGACCTTTTAATCCGACTTCCAAAAAAGGTTCGGTATTCAACGATTTATTCTTTTTGAAAAACTGCAGTCATACTACCGCGTAGATATTCAAGAAAGATCGTCTATGAATAAAAGGCACATTATGTAAAAAGCCAGTGAAGAATAAAAAGATATGCTTAGTGAGAAAAGGGCAGAACTCTTAAAAAAATCATAATAATATAAAGTTTGTACACTAAAAACCGCTTACAATTTTGTATAAATAAATCGAAAGAACCCTAAAATATAAAGTAACGGAGTCACGCATTGGCGCGCTCTCAAATCCATCCACTCAACGGTCGTCCGTTCATTAATCCATCGTGTGGTTAATCACCGCACTAGAATGACTAATAGATCCCACTCTAGCGATTAGCGATTTTAAATCTATCGATACCTTATCGCTCCGATAACGTTACACTAGGTTGTATTACGCTCTCCAATCGAGTGGTTTCGTTTTAAACTCGTGTCAAAGTGATGGCACTTTACAGAGTATCAAAAAGCAGTGTAATTTTAAACCTCGATGTGGGTAATGAGAGCACAGTTTGAAAAAAGAACGTTAAAGAATCTCTATTCTTTAATGTTATTTTTAAAAAAAGCTTCTTCTTCGCTTCGACTCGATGGTAATTTTATTAAAATTTAAATCGGGTGTGCCCAGAGTTGGCCACTCTAAATTTTAATGCAGCATCATTGACGAGGTTAGGATACTCAATAGTGCAGGTGTCCGGACGCTTAGGGCACGTGTGGCATTTTCTGGTCGAGAAGGTCGCACTCACACCGGGTATTATAATAGGTAATATAAATATATAAATAATAATAATAATTTTCAAGCCAAGAAACAAGAAAAGAAACTAAACCTAACTACGGTAATTTAAGCATAATATAATCAAAAAGAGTGGTGTTATAGATGTACTGAAGGTACATAAAGAAGGTAAAAATGAGGATGTAGCACGCAATTATATAATTATATTACGCAAATATAAATAATCTAATCAGGCCAGATGTGCCACAGTTCGTAGGTGGTATGTAGGTACCTATCTAAATAATTATGTTAATGTAAAACGTGTTAACATAGAAGAAAGATCTAGGTACGGTAGGTGTTTTAAATAGGTACTACATTACAAAAAAACGGTGTAAAAGGATTGAAATTGTTGCAGTTTTTTTAAACAGCACTACCTAATTTAACTATCCACCGAGCTGTGTATCTATTATCAAATTTTACTATTATAATAAATAATACTTATATCACTACTTACACCTTAAATTAATTAAAGGTGTGATGATTTGTAATTTTATTGTTACCGAAATAGTATAAATTCTATTGGTCATGAAATGTTACGGTTGTTGTAAATAAAACTGATTGCCTTTAAACGAATCCTGAAATAATATTCACTGTTTTACAAAAAATTCGTCATAGGCCTCCTTTGGTCATAGGTAATTTTTCTGAGCTTTTCATTTGAAAGGCAGATAGCGACATCTATCGATTGTTGGCGTAAAATCTCTAAAGCGCCACCTTTTAATAGCAGTTTTACTTTATGGTATCAAGGGCTAAATCTTTTTTATATTATTTCCGAATAAGAATTATATAGCTTTTTCAGTCGGTTTGTTTTTGTTAATAAATAATCGACTAATCGACCTTAGTGTTAACCACAAGTAGCTTACACTAACGACAGCAACATGATTAATGTCAATGTCAAAAAGAAACGTCATAACAAATTATTCCAAATTCAAATTGATGAACGAATACAACGGATTTTATTTATAATCTTTAATTAAGTTTTAACTGTGATTGTTTTTGTTTGTGATTTACTATGGATAATTTAATCAAACCTCTGTCCGAAAATTACCCGAAACATACCATATTAAAACAAAAAAGTCCGAGTTATGTTGAAATGTTTACGAAAATTAAAAGGGACGTTGTTCTGGTTTGCAATAAGGTAAATAAATATAAAATCTGTCTTTATTTATACATTTTACTAATAAGAAATTTAATAATTTTGTGTTCTAATGTTTTCAGACTAAACAATCTTCTATTGTATCGGATAATTACATAAAAAATAACAGAAATGAGTCTGGTGAGTGGTTTTTTTTGGTTCATTTCTTTGCTTATTAATCTAATCTTAGATATTTTACTAAATCTTGGACTATCACTAGATATCATTGAATTAAGGTTATAAATTACCTATTCTGGCTATATTAAAAGTAAAAAAAGCGGATCTAGTTGTTATCCTATTGAAATGACAAATATAAACACTTACAACTATACTAAAATTAAATCTTATATAAATAATAAATATATAATATTCTGGCTATATAATTTCAATAAATCAATGTTTTATTAACATTATAGAAGAACTAGAGCTGACTGGATCTCCTCTTAAACTGGACCTAAGTCTGCACACAATATTGGACGATACAATGATCACGGATGAGCCCACATTATGGACCAAGGAAGAGGCTACTCATGCTCCTTTGAATATTGAGTCTGCTCGGTAAGATATCTCCTTATTTATTTCATAAAATAAATGTATCATGTATACAACATTTATTAAAGATAAACAAGTGTTGTAAAGCTAGTGTATTTATATAACAGTTACAGAGTTTGTTTGTACCAACTTAAATTAGCATTTAGATATTATTATGTAAGTTTCATATGATTTGTTTTAAACTATATTATATATGATAGGTATGACCACAAAAGACCTATATTTATTTAGTCAGTGTTATGTAAATCATGTCCTTTTAAAGAATATATGTAGGATTTACTTGTGCACTTTTATATTGACCTCACAGTAATTTATACCTAGAAGTATTATGTAGATCTGTAACCAAATTATTTGATGATAATTAGGGCAAGCAAAGTACCTAATAGTTATAATTATAAGTTTTCAATAAATTCTCCCATCAATCACATCTGATATTCAAAGACTTGAAGAATCACCACAACCTTTTTACAATCACCTTTCAGGGAAATAGCAAACCTCTACAATAAAAACCGAGACCAGGTCACAGCAGAGGATGCTATACCATTGTGGATATTGACCAATCCCGATGAAGAAGGCAAACCATTACTGCTAACAGTCCAATCAGATAGCAGTCACTTTGGTAGGGGATTGGTCATATATGAGGGTAGCATGAACCAAGATGATGTGGATTTGGATCTGTTGGCCGAAGAATATGCTAAGCAGGAAGGATTGACTTCTGATTTGGTGAGATAAGTTTATTGTTACTTTAATTATTGTTTTTGTTGCATTTTGTGTTTTTAATACCTCACTAGAAGGTCTACTATTTACTCAAGGTTTTGGTTTTAATTAGTTGTGCTATGTGTTTTAGTTTATATTAGTTAGCTCTTATTTTTGCTTTTTGGAAGATACTGTAGATACGTACGGGGTAATCTGGTAAAGAATGAATGTTTTTTCATAGTTCCATGATTTATGTGATTATTATTATAGTTACCTACAAAATAAATTGTTTAGCTAAGAAGCCATCTCTTAATACAACTAACAAATAAGTCAAAGCAAAAGAACACATACACACGTTTCATTACACATGAATCTTATTCCTACTAAACCTATTCAATTTGAAACTTCATCTGCCTAACCGTTACCTGAGGTACGTTGGATTCAGCTTCCAGTCTTACCGAATTCCTCTGAATACTTTATTACATCTTTTTTAACCCTTAAAATCAATAAATATTCTTCAGATTTCAACCGTAATAGACTGCAAGTACCTAATATCTGGCATCTCGTATGGCTCCCACAACACTGACGAGCTGGTCAACGCTCCACACGGCGGCATCACCGAGCTGCGCTGTGAATGGTCGGGGAAGAGTCTGCATACGCCGTTTATCAGCTGTAAAGTTAATTTTGTAAGAAACACATTTATAATACTTATATTGTATCGAAAAAAGTGATAATACTAGGTGGCATTAAAGTAAATCTTGATGTTCTAATTCTGTTAGGTTAACTTATACATAACATATAGGAAACCATCATTGTAAACAATTTTTATTTTTATATTTTTTTTGTATGTATACCATACATGTGCCATACGAAAAATTATATTTAGTACCAAACTAAAGAGTGCCATGTAAATTCATTAAATTCCACAATATAAATATTATAATATGCTAGCCACTAGAGCAAAATTGAAGATAAATATAATATTTCACAGGAACAAGAAGTAATAGTAGGTCATCTAGCAAGCCCTTGCAATGCAATCTGGAGGTCTGTGTGTGCATTGCACAATATGAACCAGCTCCTAGTGGACATGACAGCCGCAGGGTACTCCTCTGTCAACCTGGAAACTGCTTCAATCAGGTAAAAAACATACAATGCAACATTAAAAAATCCTAGTATAAATTGCTGACACTGTGATTTTAAAATAAGGAAATAAAACTGTATAATATAAAGAGTTTTAAATCCTATGTTTTTTTTTATGTCTATAAGTGTGTCGATAGAAGCCATCTCGTAAGACAGATTTATTTAATAAATTCTGCAGATTCTGCTAGCACAAAGAAAATTAAGCTGACCTATATAGCAATGATCTACGATATAGACCACTAGATCTATGAACACTATAAATAATTGTTTCATTTCCAAACCTGAAATCATTTCAAGAACCATATCCCATGCCTATATTTCTTAAACATACAATAATTTACTTTTCTAAACAACAATTTTAAAGTATTGCTTTTTTTAGTTAGCATATACTGTCACTGACACTACTGGGCAAGTCCTTCCATACAACCATATCCCGCGCCACCCCAAACTAAACCCTCGCGGTACGCGACTAAGTCATCACTCAACCTCTTCCTGGACCAGCCTCTGCATTATCTACATCTGCTGGCTCCCTTTATAATATTAATCTATAACTTTCCAGAAACAACGTCCCTGGCTCAAAGCGTCCCAACAACTCCAAACGTGTAAACGATCTACTCAACGAGACAGAGACTTACGCGTACACAGCGGAATGTCCTGCCGGCGGCTGCATATGTGTCACTGAAGATACTACCACGTTACGGCAGTGTTTAAACGATATGAATACTATAGGATCTAGTAATGATTTCACGTATAAGCTGTGGGATATATTGAGAGGTACGTGTTAACATCTTTCTGCAAAATTATGTGGTTTTGGAGCAGACTGGCAATAGTAGACAGACAGATAGACTGCATTTCAACTACACTTTGAATGAAGTTTGCAGTTTGAATGCATTGCAAAAATGCCCATCTGTTCAGATCCTTATTGGGAAGTTTTTAAATGATAGAAATGGGATGAATTTTGGAATGTCCTGTAGTAGAAGTATATTTCACACTGTATTATTATGGGAGTTAGACA
This sequence comes from Autographa pulchrina, assembly GCA_905475315.1. Taxonomy (NCBI): domain Eukaryota; kingdom Metazoa; phylum Arthropoda; class Insecta; order Lepidoptera; family Noctuidae; genus Autographa; species Autographa pulchrina. Next base: position 2,848,927 of record FR997773.1, on the reverse strand, counting down.
GTATTTGAGATTAATAATAAATATTGTAGTATATATCATGTGTTTTCAGATTGCGAGACTGCAGAGGAATTGATTACATTATTGATTCAAGCACTCAAATTTATATCGTCAGGAAAAATACGACCATTTGTAAGTTGCTTTTTTCTCAACCTTACATACATTATTATAGAAGTCTAGATGATAAGAAAAACTTTTATTTAATTTTAGTTAACTTGAAAACATCTAAGACATCATATATATTTTATGTACCTATGTATATTTAACGTACTTTCGCAACTTTACATGTAGGTACTTACTTAACTGGTAGACACCAATATAATTGCTCCCTATTTACTTTCACAGATAGACGCCAACAACAAAACATACCTATCCAAACTGGTTCTCAAACTATCTCGCGGCCACTCCCAAGCTTCCAAAGTGCTAAAGAATCTCCGCTCGAGCCCGCCACAAGCGCTATCGTTGGTCGCTCAAGTCGGCACGGAGAAGACGATGTGGGAATATACTAGGACCATGTCGCTTCTAGAACATTCCTTCTTTATCGCTGGGATTTGGAATAGCGATGCGAGGTGAGTTCTATAATGATATCTTTCTTCAAGTAGTTCCAGTAAAGACCCAATCTGTCGGACTCCACAGCATCGGCAAAGGCATGGACAGGGGCCTTTATTCGATGTCAGTTCGATTTGTCCCGTTTGCAAGTGAGTAGATCGTCGTGATCGATCGGTCGTTTGCAAGGGTACATACACTGATTGAACTGAACTTACATAACCCTGAAGTATTGCAAAATTTAGATAATTTCTTATGTACAAAATAGCATCCATACATGCCTTTGGTACTTATGTATTTTTAATGTCTAATTGGTTATGTATTGGACGTATTATTATTCTGAAAACTTGTAAGCTGCTACTATCGTTAAAGTAAACAGACCATCACAGAATAAATAAATCTGTCTCTAGGATCTTTTTGACTACAAACTATTGGCAAAAACTGAGGCACTAAAGTCCAATTTTCTTCCAGAACCCACGAATCAATAGAACAAATCAACCAAACGATACAAGACATGACGATGAGCGGTGGTGACTTCACGCTCAACCCATTCGAGAGTCTAACAAGCGCTGAACATTCCATACGTTTGGATTGCGAGTCGTTTTATGAAGATGATCCCAATGAGTTGACGGTGGATGACTTCGCGTCGTTGAAGAAGCATGGGCTTGTTAGTGAGAAGAAGGATGTTAATGAGGTAAGTTGAGATGGGGTTGATGATATAGATACATAATATGCTGGATAGTTGCGAAGTTAGACATTGCGTGTGTAAAGGGGAAAAGGTTAGGGCTATGTCTATGTCTAAAGTGCCCCGTAAACGCTCAAATTGTTTGTCAAATTTTACGTTTTTGTCAAATTAATTGATAGTGTACGGCTGTGTTTGAGGCGTTTGTCAAACAATCTACGTGTTTGTCGCGTTTGATGAAGTTTGATGAAAATCTGGATTGAAGTGGAGTTTGACAAACAAGTTTGAACGTGAACGGCGGTGTTGGACAAGAAAAATCTCACTGATTTTGTTTGCGTCATGGAGGACGCTACGCCCAGTGACAAATTTGTTTGATATTTGGTTTGATCGTTTAAGCTATTGTTTGATGAAAACGTGAAGTTTGACACGCAAATTTGTCAAGCAAATTTGTACGTTAACAGGGCGCTTTAAACAACAGTCACACTACAAGTCAAAATGATGTAGATCTTTCACAAGATAAAGAGAGTTTAGCTATTACTAGTTACTTTTTTGACGGGCCTGTTGGTCTAGTGGTTAGTGACCCTGACTGCTATACCGGAGGTCGTGGGTTCGATTCCCACCCAGGACAAATGTTTTTGTGATGAGCACGATCATTTGTTCTGGTTGTCTGGGTGTAATTTATCTATAATATGTATGTATTTAGAAATATATAAGTATGTTTATCAGTTGCCTGGTTACCATAACACAAGCTCTGCTTAGCTTGGGATCAGATAACCGTGTGTGACTTGTCCCGGAATATTATTATTATTATTATTATTACTTTTTGTATTACTTTATATCATCAAGAACAGCATATTATTATCGCGGACCACTGCTGGACATGGGCGTCTCTCAAGTTGCGCCACAATACCTTAATATAGCTTATTGGAAATGAGTTAAGAGCTTAATAATAAATGAGTTTATTTGCATAGAGTCTTGCATAGGTCTTACTACTTTCCTATAAAAAATTTGACATTGCTGTGTGCCTATGAAAACTATACTTAGACATAATTTAAGTTTTTATTTATGTAAGTAGGTATCATTATCAGTAAATTCATGCCATGATATACATCACTATATTTTCTTTTCAGGTACCTTTAATAACAGATGAGATCGACATTAGTCCGTGGAAAGCTCTGCTAATGAAATTCGCACAAGTCCACGTCTGTTTAGAGCATCTATACCGCGCTGAGAACTGCTTGAGAGTTGATTTTGGTAAAGACCCTGCTATTTTACATTGTTCATTCCATTTGCTTATATTTATTTACGCTTAGGTACAAATACAAATTGCCTTACGCATTGTCTACCAGTCAACCATGGGGTGAATTTTAGTACAGCTAAAGTGTAGTAAATAGTAACTATTCAGAAAAATTTAATCTGATAGGTAATATTACCTCAAAACACCTTTATACTTGTTTTAATGAAATTTAAAGGACCATAATTATAATAATTCACAATTCTTGTCATGCTACCGCTAAAACGGTTCACATATAATTTTAACCAATGCCTTTCAGCCCTTTTGACACTTTATTATACCTCGATTCCTTTACAAATTCCATTTTGTTTCGTTAATCTGTCTCTAACAGCAGTCTATTATTTACTTTGCAGCCAGTCTTAAACCAATAGCATCCCGTCTCCTAGAACACTACGTGTCAGAGAAGTCGCCGATACGAACAGTGGGGCAGTTGATGAGCGATCCCGTACAGAAGATCTGCATGCCTATTGCTAACAATATTGTGCAGGATCATTTGAAGTAAGTACTTGCATTGTGCGTTAGATTTTATTATAAACTGTGTGTAATAAACAAGTGAGATTGCGTCTAAAGATTGCTTTAAGTATATGTATCATCATTCATGTTACAGTATTGCAATTTTGAGCATTGTAATTTTATACTAGGGGTTCTTAAATTTTCTACAAAACTATTACATTATTACGAAGTAGTTTTTACCTGACTGCGGGAAATCTAATTGAAATTTATGTAATAAGTAATCCTATGTGCATAGATATGCAACATTTTTCAAGGTGTCGCTTTTGCTTTGAGGAGCCGCGTTCACTTCTTGGAAGATTCAATATAGTAAACCATCTTTCAACATCTTGGGCTTGTGTCTGTGGTTCTTTCGTTGTCTCTCATTTAGATGTTATCCACATGTATTTATTTAAATAACTTTCTACAGGAAGCCGGCCTTCTGGTATCGTGTTGAGATGTCAAGAAAGGAGAATGCAGGAAGTAAAGGTTTACAGAGAGACTCTAAAATGGTTTACGTGTTCTCACAGCAACCTGTTTTCCCACCAGCTGTGTGGCAGCATTTAGGTAAGTTTCTTCAATAGTTCAATACTTATTTAGTTATTAAATGTATCTACCAAATTAGTTTTATTCGGATAGCCGGTATAGGGCTTATTACGCCAACTACCAATGCGCATTGGGAAAAAAGATGAAGCAATGACGTTTTCAGGCATGTTTCCTATTTTTAATTTTTTTTTAATATCCTTTTATGTGTCCCACTGCTGGGCAAAGGTCTCCCCCAATTTGCTCCAAGCTTTTTTGTCTGGAGCCGCCTCCCACCAACCCGGCAGATAGCGATCGATGTCATCGCCCCAGCGTCTTTTCGGCCTACCCCGTTTTCACTCTTCGTACCCACTCAGTTGCAAGTTTCGCCCATCTATCTATGTTTCCTATTTTAGAAGTTAATTGACGAAAATTTTCTTTCGGTCTTAACTTGAATGAAATCAGAATCTTCAACATAAAAAGAATAATGGAAGTCCAATTGGCTAGCTTTAGTGGAAAGTTTCGTTGAAACAGATGTTGTATTTAATGTATTAAAGGTAAATTAATACTATATATAGGTAATAGGTGTTTTTCAACAAGTATAAAGTTGTTTTCATAGTAGATATATATAATGATCTATTTTGTTAATTGTGTATGGTGTACTAAATATTGAAATTGTTATTTTCAGAGCCATCTACCGAGGATGTAGCTGAAGTGACAACTATAGGAGAAGAATTAAAATACCACGCAACAAAATACGTATTTATAAGCAACAATATTGTAAATAAATTACCTTTTTGATGCTAGTTACTAAGTGTATGTTAGTAAATCAGTGCCTTGAATCAATGTACAGTCAAAATAAAAGTACTTGTAAGTAATGGCACCATGTTTTATTGATAAACCCCATTATTTAATTTGATTTCATGTACTTATTTAAATGTTTATCAGCATCGCCAAAAATATGGTTAACATGAAGAATTTCCCGTCATTTTAAATTAGTTTTTCTTTTATCTTAATCATTTATGTCAATCATAACTACCTCCTTGGTCGAGTGGCGTACGCACCGGTTTCAAGGTGTCGCTAGCTCTGAGGTCCCGGGTTCGATCCCCGGACGGGTCAATGTAGAAACCAACTTTTCTACATAGTCCCGGGTCTGGGTGTTTGTGGTACCTTCGTTGTTTCTGAATTCCATAACACAAGTGCTTCAGCTACTTACTTTGGGTTCAGAGCAATGTATGTGATGTTGTCCACATTTATTTATTTATTTAGAGGACGGAATATTCTAGAACCTAATTATTTTAGGTTTTAACTTTTATTCTAACACTAGCTGTGCCTGCAACTTCGTTCGCGTGGATGACGAAGCTTATCAATGAGTCTTTAACCATTATGGCTGCACACGCGACGGAAGCGTAAAAAATTGAGTAACTTCTCCCGTTTTCTCAACATTTCCCTTCACTGCTCTGCTCCTATTGATTGTAGCGTGATGAAAAGTATACTATAACCTGCCCAGGAGTATGAAGAATAATTGTACCAAGCTTCGTTAACATCCGTCGAGTAGTTTTTGTTTCTATAAGGAACATACAGACAGACAGACAGACAAAAATTTTACTGATTGCATTTTTGGCATCAGTATCGATCACTAATCACCCCCTGAGAGTTATTTTGAAAATATATTTAATGTACAGAATTGACCTTTCTACAGATTTATTATAAGTATATAGATTAATAAAAAAAAAATCTAAACGGTGAAGAATTGACCAACACCAAAATTACAAAATTATTGACCTATTCAAAATAGCTACTCTTAGTCCATAATTAAGTAACTTCATAACAAGAGCATCAACCGTAAAACAAATCGAAAGATCAGAAGAATGAAAGCCGAAGTAACGAGTTTTTAAATAAATAAATACAAAATGAATTAAACCGCGCTTTGATGTTTGAATAAACCTCGGCTTACGAGATTATCGATGGAATCCCGTATACAATAGTCAATGTTTTAGTGTATCGTAAATGCTGACTTTTAAAATAAAATGTTGGTTATTGTATCTACCTTTTGATTTTACATGGTTCTTTGTAATTTTTGAGCATGATTAGAATCCGAGTTCGAGGACATGAATGCGATCTTCTGACTTAAGCACTGAGTAGGTACCTACCTACCTAAAAAAATGTATATTTTGACGGGCCTGTTGGACTAGTGGTTAGTGACCCCGACTGCTATTCCGGAGGTCGTGGGTTCGATTCCCGCCCAGGACAAATGTTGTGTGATGAGCATGATCATTTGTTCTGGTGTCTGGGTGTAATTTATCTATAATATGTATGTATTTAGAAATATATAAGTAAGTTTATTAGTTGTCTGGTTACCATAACACAAGCTCTGCTTAGCTTGGGATCAGATAACCGTGTGTGAGTTGTCCCAGGATATTATTATTATTAAAATTCCAATGGTTTCTAAATTACTACGAATTGTTTGAAAAGACATTCTAGGCTCATTATGTGTTTACTGCAGTCCAAAATTAAAAAAAAATGCTTGATTTTTTTAGTTACAAATTGAGTCCATTTCGCGTGTGACATAGTTTACCATTACTACGCATCAACCGATATTTGACAAGGGTTTTTAAAATAAAACTAGATATTTCCTAGAGCCTTTTCCCAACTATGTTGGGGTCGGCTACCAGCCATACCGGATTCAGCTGCTGAATACCGTATTTTACACGGAGCGACTGTCTATCTGACCTCCACAACCCATTTTACTGGGAAACAATATCCCATAGAACTGGTTGTCAGAATTGACTTAACGACTGCCAAAGATCTATGTATGACAGCCGGGAACTACTGTTTAACGTGCTTGTACAAGGCTTGTACCTACCTACATATAGGCTAAAATTCATGATAAAATTGAGCTACAAAACTCGTTCTGGCCAACGCCCGTCATTTATTATTTTTAGTCAACGTGCTTGGAATCATTTTGTGATCCCCTGAAAACAATTTCATGAATAAGTAATTTTTATTGCGTCGCCTTTTTTGTGGTCTACGGATAAAACCAAATTAATTTGAAACATCCGTACATCTTTTTTAATGTATTAATGAACCATCCTAAATAACAAAGTAATGGTCGTAAATAGATCACAACATTGTTCGTCATATTAAGTAGGATATAGGTATACTTACCCAACAAAGTTTAGGTTTTTTTGAATCTTCGCAATTATTTACCAAGTTCTTGAGTAGGTAAAATAGATCTAATATAATGAGTTTTTAAAGGATATAGAAAGGCACTCATACTTCGAATCATACTTCGAATTACAATTTGTTTCTTCTTTCCTATTTCCCAAAAGTAAAAAAAAGACTACAATAAAAAAGTCCAGAATCCACTTCTAGATAGGTATAATAATAATATCCTGCACAATCAAATAACCGAGCTATCACAGCTTTGTCATCCATCATTTTATCTTCCAACTTTCTCACAGGGTACCGACACACTAATGAGTTTTTCTGCCATTTCCGTGTGCTATTGTGCGAGCAGACGGCAAATATACTCATATAATAAGTCCAAATGGGTCAGAACATGACATTGTTTCAACCACAATATGTTGCTAGTTGGTACTTAGTTGCGATATCGATTTGTTCTTGAAATGCGCTTTGAAAGTTCGATAATGGACCTACCATTTAGAAGAACTGCAAACGAATCCAGAAAAATATAGGAAACGAAAATTGAGGTGAATATTTGTTCCAATTTTTTTAATAAACCAGTGTTTGCAACCTTATCAAAGGAGTTTCTGGTGTAAACTGCTACAATGAACTACATGTTCGACACACTTAACCAAAATAGCCATTACCCTGTTATGCAAATTTAATACTGATTACTCCATTCATGTTTTAGGCCAGCTAACCAGGCTTGGCTTTAAATCATTAAAAAATTGCACATAAATATGCGGTACTTCCTCTGCCCTCTTAATCCCAATCTCTTGCGTTATGATGGATCATTGACTTGACGATATATTTACTGGACGTACAGTCGTCCCTAAAATATATGTAAAAATGCGAAGAACAATAACCGATATTTTTCTTCCTTAGCCAAATTACCAAATTCGATAAACAAGTCTAAATGGAAACCTTACCTCAACATTGGGAAAAGATAATTGAAAATATTATTTTTATTAGCACGTAACCTCTCGATGAGCTGATTGTCATACGAAAATACATGATGATCTAAAGGTGATCTAAATGGGTGACCGAAGACCGAACCTGTTTGAACTCTCGGTTTAGATGGTTGTTTATTTTTATTAATCTAAAACTGTAAAATTTTTCGGTTCACAAAAAATAGCCCCTCAAAATTTCAAAGACACTATTTCCTTACCGTTAAAAGAAAACATTTCATTACTGCGTTTACCCTTACCTCGGTGTAACGAGCTTCGCGCACCATAATTAACCCAACAATGTGTTTTGTGATTTTTGTGTGCAACAGTACCGATCGTACATTGTTTACGCTGTCCACACAATGTTTATCTTTCGGGCCACGTGCAATAATTATCTTCTTATTACTCAATCATATTGTGAAGCTATTCGGGGAATGTTTGGACAATCGGGATCGGATTTATTGGGTCAGCTGGCGCTTACCGGTAAATGGTTTTGAATCTATGCGGGTTTAATAAGGTAATTACTAAATGATTGAGCGGGTGGACTGTATGGACATATTGCTTTGTGATTAATACATTTCGATTGTATGATTTATTACGCTTGACGTGGTGATTTAATTTTACGTTTTTTGCGAAGTGTAGATAATAGATATGTTTAAAAGTTTGCTGTTCTGATTTTTAATGTTGGTTATTCAAAGTTTTAAATAAGCTGCTTACGGTTCAAAAGTCTCTGTCGTTTGTAGTTTATACTTATATAAATGCAATAGTTTATAATACATTTTACTTAGAAAATAGGTATGTATCGAAAATGTCTGTTATTTTTCTAATAAGACACATTTTTCCTTATTTTATTGAAATTGAATTCTTTCAGCATCCTTAAAATATTAAAGAATTAATTTTGTTTATTTTCCTTCTTGAGAATAAAAGTAAAAAGCTTATTTGATTGGCCATTGTTTCCGTTAAAAAACAAGAAAAATAAAATCCTATTTACTTTCGGTTTATTATCACGTTATTTATTAAATTCATTTGAAAAGTCGCAGACTCATATACTTAACAAAATAATGGCCCTATTAGATGAAGATGGCTATGCTATCTTCATACCTAAATAACACAATATATGGGGTGGAGGTGCGTCATACACAACACAGACTTTACTATCTGTCCTCAATAACTAATTTGAAACTAGCATTGAAGCAACCGACTCGTTTGTCTAGCCTGACATGCATCGACAATTTTGCGCATAATTATAAAAAAACATGTAGGGCCAACGTACTAGATTTTGCGATGTCAGACCACACCGCACAGCTGCTTCAATGTCCAGTGCCTAAAGTATTTACAAATAAGTTCTGGTACTTGACCAAAAGAGACTATGCCAATGAAAACATAATTAAGTTCAAGGATTGCATAAATAGTTTAACCTTTTCGGAAATTTATAATACCAATGATCCAAATATAGCATATAACGAATTTATCGATACTTTTAAGATGTTTTATGATTTATGTTTTCCTTTTTACACAATTAAAATAAATATTATCAAGAAACCTAAATGGCTGTCCAGAGGAGTAAAATTATGTAGTAAAAAGAAAAGGTTACTTCTATGGCAACTAAGATTAAATCCTAACCAAGTCAACAAAGTGAACTTTAGTAATTACTCCAAATTATATAAAAAAATTATAAAACTAACCCAAAAGTCACAAAACAATTATAAAATTAAACAATCTAAAAATAAATCTAAAACAACATGGCAAATAATTAATCAAACAAAATTAAATATTCCAAAAAACCCGATCAATAACATTAACGTGGGAAGCCTAAAGATTTCAGATCCATTGGATATATCTAATGCTTTTAACAACCACTTTGTTGACAAAATACAGCCTAAAATCGACGTCAGAAGCAATCCTAAACCGCATAGAATAAGCACTCAACCAAATTCAATATTTGTAGCTCCTAGCGTACCGTATGATATATTAAAAATAATTATTTCCCTAAAAAACACAAACAGCGTAGGTTACGATGGCATTTCTACGAAGGTTCTTAAGTCAGTTGCAAATGATATATGCGTTCATCTTAGTTATATATTAAACCTTAGCATAAGTACTGGTATCTATCCAGATGCTTTAAAAACTTCAATAATAAAACCTTTATTTAAAAAAGAGAATAGGGAGATCATGGATTATTATAGACCGATAGCTCTTATTCCAATAATCTCTAAAATATTTGAAAAATACATGTATACAGAAATATATAAATACTTAGAAAAAAATAATATATTGTGTGAGGAACAGAAGGGATTTAGACAGTGTAGAACAATTAACATGGCAATATATGATTTTTTAACTAATGTAATAGAACAAGTCGATAAACGTACTCCCGTTTGCGCCATATTCTGTGATATGACGCAGGCCTTCGATTATGTACACTATAAATCTCTATTAAATAAACTTGATGCATACGGTATCCGAGGCAATATCCAAAAACTAATTGAATCTTATCTATGCGACAGGAAACAGATAACTGAAATTAATAGACTCAATGAAGTCAATAAACACGAAGAGATTTATCAATCATCGGTACGTGAGGTTACATTTGGGGTACCGCAGGGCAGCGTACTGGGCCCTTTACTGTTTATACTTTATATTAATGACCTGCCGAAATTCATAGACCACCCCTTAACATTGTTTGCCGATGATAGCACCATATCAGTCCCTTGTAAAAATAAAGACACATACGAAAATGATATTAATACTTCTCTAAATTCAATGATAACATGGCTAGATCATAATAATTTAAAAATAAACCTCAGCAAAACAAAAATAATACATTTCAGTCAACGCAAACTCGGTAATAGTAATCTAAACATCCATTACGATAATAACATTATCAATGAAGTTGATAGCACAAAATTTTTAGGGCTGGAAATAGACAAAAGATTAAATTGGAAATGTCACATTGAAATTCTATGTAAAAAGTTAAGCAAATCCGCATATGCCTTACACACACTTGCACCAGTAGTTGCCACTGAGGCACTACTAACAGCCTATTACGGCATAGTCGAATCCCACCTACGATACGGCGTTATATTTTGGGGTAACTCGACCGAAAAGGAGTCAGCATTTAAGGCCCAGAAAAGATGTCTTCGGTCTATGTTTAATTTAAAAATTACTGATAGCTGTCAACCTTATTTCAGAAAACATAAAATCTTAACGTTACCTTGTATATATATCTTAGAAATAGCAGTATTTGTCAAATCAAATCCCCAAAAGTTCACACGAATAAATGACGTAGTACCACGGAATAGACGTGACAATAGTAGGTTATGTCTTCGCACTGCCAATACTACACTAATGCGCAAAAGTGTCTGTTGCATGGCACCGGAAATATATAATAAATTACCAAAGTCTTTAAAAGATTTGAATATGGCTGTCTTTAAAAAGAAATTGCGAAACTTTTTAGTAGATAAAGCTTTTTACAGTGTCTCTGATTACTTACTGGAAAAGCATATTGCTGTTAATTAGGTAAGATACATTTATATAAAGCATTAATAATTTGTTAATTATTTTCATAATTAAAATATATTTAGCTATAACCTGTTAATTTGTAATAAGATGTGTGTTATTAATGTTTAGAATATTTTAATTATATAAATTTGCATGCCTACCGGCAAAATATGGCTGAACGAATGTTACTTTTTATGTCACCACTAATGTTATACCCATATTTGCAAATAAATATCTTTTATCTTTTTTTTATCTTTTATCTTTTAACTGTTTCTTACTGGAACAATAAATATGACGTCATAAGGCCTCTGCTTTCCTTAGAGCGGGCAGATCAGTTTGTTACATTATAAATGTTTTTCAGTAAGAGAATACTTTCTTCGATACTAAGTGCGACTGTGCAAGTCCCAATTTTAGTATTTTCATTTGTTAAATTGCCAAATCGTCCTTAATTCTGCACTTTACGCGACTTAAAGCACGCAACTAATATCGCAACATACTGGGCCCATGTATGTTGCGTGTATGAACTTATCTTCACGAAAAGGAGAAGTAAGGCATGATAGAAAGACATGTTTATATAAATAATATACCCTCTACCAATTAAGCAGCACATAATTCCGTTGTTCAGACAGCCATATACGGCTTCTACACAGCCAATTTAACGGATCAACGAATATTCTGTTTTTTAGGGCATTCCTTTCAAGGTCGTAGTTAAGCACGTATTGACCTAAAATTGTACTGTAGAAGGCATGCCAATCGGAATCAAAACTTTCGAAAATGAAACTTACTGCTTTGAAATAAGGGTGATCCAAATGGTAAAGTGTATACTGATGTGGAATCTCCTGTATGTACGAGGACCAGACAATTATTTTGTGACCTCTATGTAAGACGGTATTAGGTACCACGTGTGGCTGATAATCTTATTAAAATGTTCGGGTGCAAATAGAAGGCCTCCTTGACAACAGTAGGTACGTTTGAGAAAATAGCGGTTTTCCATCTCAAATACATACCGACGTACCTATGTGTAAAAATATTGTTGGCGTAGATGACCATACCAAAGGTGTTTTTTTTTTGCCATCAAATGAATTTCTGGTCCTTTTCCCTTCTATAAAAGAGTCCACTTTGCAACAAATGCTTCATACAAATTCTTCTTGGCAATTTTCATATAAAAGTTACTAGTTACCATTTGGTTCACGACTATTGTTTTGTTCTGCTACTAAGTTTTGAGACACCTAATACGAAATCAATAGTTTCGTCAATCTGTTAAACATTGTCCCCTTGTTCCAATATTGTAAGTTTGTTTAGGACTGTCAGTCGCCATTTTGATCGATCTTGGCTGAATTTAATTTGTAATCAACGAATTTGTAGTGGTTTTGCTTTTGTAAGCTTTTTAAAGCGAGCTATCTGCCAGATAAGGGCCGGTTTTCCAACACAAAATAGTTTAAAATCACGTCTAAAATATTTTGTATTGAAGAACTATCAAAAATTTAAAATGATACCTCAGCTAAAATTATAAGACGTTGGAAGAATTGGCGCGGTATTCCAAACAGATAGTTACATAAGCTAAATAACGTATATCATTTTTCTAAATTAAACCAAGTTTTATAAGAAACTTCCTATCATTCTCCATTCCAATACCTACATAAAACTTCTACATTAAAACTGTATGGACTGCCAAAATCATAAACACACCTCATTACCAGAGCGGCAGCAGTACAGAAACTTGAACACAAACCGTTGCCTCAAACCGTGGTTAACATTACATTCTAATTAGTAATTAGCAAGCAGGTTGAACACATTCCGCAGATAGCACCGACCTCATTTTAACAGATTGTGTTACGTGCACCGGGGTATGCAACGAGAGGTTTCTGAAAAAGTTTTTTTTCCGTTTTTTATGCAATATACATACTTCTTTTTTTGATATGACAAAAAAATTGAGACAGAGGGAATTTTTGGATTTTAGAAATATTTTTGTTCGGTTTTTCTTCATGAAAATAATAATGTACCTATTTTTCTTAGTCTCTTAAAATTTACTTACAATCTGGTGTGTTTTTGAAAGAACACAGTGTTTCGCACCCACCGTTCATTATATACAGCGTCAGCGTATATCTAATTATGTAGCATCCGTAAATAACATCTGAAGTATTCCATTATTTTTGTAATGTAGAATGAAATTTCATTCTTCGCCTACCATAATCACGTTTAAGAAAGGTCGCTTATAAAATATTTTACACAAATATAATTTTCATTGTATTTGTGTATTGAACAGGACACGATTATCGTAGGTGTCATAAACGAAAATATCATGTGGCATTCGTTTCCCTGGAATGACTAAAATTCCCACCACCCACACTTAGTTACCGACTTTAAAGTAAGGAAAAGCGTCAAGAACAAACCCACACGTTTAATACAATATTCATGTAAGCTTTATACTTCGATGATTTGACGAGAACCTGTCTAAAATATAACATATGTAAGTAAATATTTTAAGAATCCATTTTTTTTCAAATAGTTCGGTACGTGTTTTGAAACTATTTTTCAATATTGATGATATATTATCTGACATAGTTTTTTTTCTAATAAGGTCTTTCAAGGTCTAGTTTTTCAGTCGCTTCACACATAATTATGGGCCATGAAAACTAAAGTTAAAATTTAGAAGACATCATCTTACATGGCATTTTTATGGGAATTCTGAAAAAGGTGTATATTACTTAGTTACTTAGAGTAAACATGCTTCGGTTTTAATTAATTTTATTGTTGACCGTTATTTATCCTGCAAATAATATTTATTAAATATCCGGTATATTTTTATAAGTAATTTCTGACAGCATGATTGAGTAGGAACGATCAAACTTTACACAATATTCACACGATACAGAATAGTTGCAAACTATTTCAAACATTCCACAAAGGGTGTACACATAGTTTATATACACCTTTGTATTGTCAGTGCAAAGCTCGGTTTATTAGAAGCTTCCTAATGTACTGCGGCAGTGATATATCCCAGAGGCGAGCTAATTTGACTCCGCTCCTATAGATATCCGTAACTTTGTCTATCGAATATATTGATATTGTTTGGATGGGTCTGCTTTCAAAGCTTTGTTCCTGTTTGTGCAATAAGAACATCGAATAGGATATTTTATATTTTGATAGACTAACCATAATATAAGAATGTCTTAGATATGTATTAGCAAAAAATGAAGGCTAAAGGAAATAATATATACCTATCTGAAACTGCTTGCTTTTTAATCGACTTCAAAAAGGGGAGGTTATTTTTATTTTACCTTATTCGACCATAATATGTTTGTTACACGATATCTCTTGTAATTGCCATCGACACGGTATACACTCTAGGTGATCTAAAAAAAAAACATGTCAAGCTGGTTCCTTTTTACATTTATGTGTTATCAATTATTTTTAAATCAAATTTTCTTTTTCTTGTTGAATACCTAAGGAATCCACTATAGCCTAGAAACGCTTGTCAACTTTGTCCATTATTAGGTCGCAAGATTGGCACAAAAATGCTAACAGTCCATTATACATGACAACAATGACCTAGAATCCTCAATCGACATAGAATGTGAAGGAAAATAAACTAAAGATTATGCATTCCGTATTCACTAATTAAAGGAAGGGAATACGAGGAAATATCAGGTAGATTTTTATGCCGATCGGAGATTTAATGATGTCGTAGTAAAATAGATGTGGACTACATTATAGAAATCTCGATAAATTGTTCTGGGACCATTACTGTGCCATCGTATGTATTACTAGCATTTGCCCACAGCTACACCCATGGGTGTCAGTTTTACAGCAAAAAGTTTCACTTTCAAAATAGGTTTAGTGATTTAGTCGTAAAAGCTTAAAAAGGAGAAGGACAACGAGAAGAATGATCACATCAGTCTGTATTTATAAGTGGGTACACACATTACTACTTTCTGTACTCAAAATCCTAGCTTTGATAACCATTATTCATTCAAGTCTGAAAGTATATAATATACCCATAATGAAATAAGTTTTATAAATACACTAAAAGACATCTTAGTATTATCCGACCGACCAAGTGAAATGAAAAACGAGATAGCCTTTAAACCTTCACACAGGCCTCGTTAATCAAACCCAGCTGGAGTAGCAACCACAAAATACACATAACGTCGAATATAATAAAAAGTTGCTATATTTAAACCTTAAATCCCCAACGAACAACTTGGAGCATTTAGCACGTATTTTTCGTTTTTCAAGAAAAAATATTTCACTGGCAAGTCTCGGGGCGTAATAAAATGGGTACTTTGAATTTTTCAAGCGAAGTTTACTTTATAAAGACCAAGTCTTGCTCTTGCCGTTTTTAATTTCGGAGGCTTTGAGTTTTAGTAAATGATCG
Organism: Autographa pulchrina; assembly: GCA_905475315.1. Taxonomy (NCBI): domain Eukaryota; kingdom Metazoa; phylum Arthropoda; class Insecta; order Lepidoptera; family Noctuidae; genus Autographa; species Autographa pulchrina. The sequence continues at coordinate 2,833,385 of FR997773.1, read as the reverse complement.
TTGGCAACAGTAAAGTATGACCCTGCAACCGTCAAAAGTGAAGTTATAATGTCGAGCTAGGCTTGCATGCACTAATGACAACGATTGTGGTAAGCGTTTAATTTTTGAGGCATATTGTTTAAGTGACCTTTTAATCTGTTGTGTAACTTCTCCTATTAACTTATTTTTAGATAAAGACTGACTGTCCCATGATCAGTTTACGCTCCAAAGACAAAGTTAAGTATTTCGAGAGAACGTTTTGTATAGAACTAAAATTAGAACTAGATAAGTATTTAATTTAATTTAAGTTACACTACGTGGACACACGTAAAAACTTGGTGTGCCCAGATGACGAAATAATAAGTTATACTAATTTTGAGCTTCACCAACTGGACACACGTGTGACCAGTGTTTTGTGTCGAGTTGACGAATAACCCACTAAACTACTCTCTGCTTATTATTTGCTAATTGTAAGGGAAAATAATAATAATGTATTTAAAATATGCATCACTCCGCAATTATTTTTACTTAACAATGAACAGATATGACTATATACCTCATACGTTAGCAATTAACAATTGTGTGAATCACAAAACGCTGTTCATTGTTTTTATTTTTAGTTTGTTTACCTGTTTCATTGATTTACGATAAAGGCCTGTGAAACACGCATCGGTTAATAAAATCACGCGGAATTTTGTTTTTGTTTAAAACACGTTGCTTCTATGATGTTTCATACTCAACTTTGGGAATGGTTTCGAAGGTAGGTAGAGGTGAAGTCAATCAAAAATAATGTAGGTCGACGTTATGTCGGGATGTATTAAGTTCTAATGGGTAGATACAGTTCAAAGCCATAAAATGAGAAGAATAGGTAGATATTAGTATAAAAAGGGTTTTGGATGATGATGCATATTTTTAACTGAAAAGAATAAGTATTTGTAATAAACAAGAATATGTATTCAATAGATTTAAAACATTTTAACTAGGGTAAAGAAAATATGTTTTCTATTACCAAATCGATAAAAAATAATACAATGATAAATCACATTAAAGGTCTATAGTGGGAGACCTCACGTTTTGGTAAGAAATACTACCAAGGATCATGATGCCATCACGACTAATCACGAGTCCTTGTATTTTTTTGTTTACGGTAAAATAAAAATATTTACCTTCATTGCTAATTTTCCTTATTATATAGCAGAGGAGCATTAAAAAAAAATGACATCCTTGTCGGTCTATATGTCTCCTTTCCGAATTCCTTCTCAAAAATATATATTAAAATTAGACAGCCAATGGGAATCTTGCTAAATTAGTTTATGAGCACGAACGTGCTTAATCACTTTAGCACGTGATTCACAAGAGCACCTGCGCCGAACTTATGACGTCAACCTGTCAAAACTAATGGTAGATTATTGAATATTGGAAATACCTTTACATTTATCATTCCATTTATGTATGTAGTATACTCGACAGATGTCGTGGTGGCCTAGCGGTTCAACGAACGGAATTGTATGCACGAGGTTGCTGGTTCGAACCCAGGCAAGTACCAATGTGGCTTTTTCAAAGTTATATGTACTTTCTTAATTATTATAAAACACTTCTGACAAACAGTGAAGGAAAACATCGTGAGGAAACCTGGATTCCAACATTTGGGATCTGAAATCGCCAATCTGCAGAGAGCAAGCGTGGTGATCAATGCTCGTGCCTTCTCTATATGGGAAGAGGCCTGTGCCCAGCAGTGGGACGTTTATAGGCTGGATATGGCTATTTATAACATATGTTAGAGTATAATAATACTCTAACATATGTTATAAAAGCAATTAAAGGGGGTAAAATTCCTTCGTGGTAAAGTCGTTGTGGAAGTCAAAGAGTTACTATGTCATGTCAGTGCGGTAAGCTATAGATACCTACCAAGTAGCATTAAATTTTATGTAACTTATTTCAGTATACGTGTAGTTATTGCTTTTGTTTCATAAATATCGAAGTCAATTACGTCATTGCACTGTTTGCCGCTATAAAAGCGTTTTTAAGAACAAACATGTGTTAATCTATGATAATTCGAAAAAAAAAACATCTAAAAGCGAGATAATAAATGCATAAATACATATCTTCAATTCAAGAACTTTAATAAATTCAATGCTTTCATTCCTACACTTTCAAACAAAGAATGAAATCACTAAAGGAACGGAATGAAGACTTAATTTATTTCCATCGTCAATTTATTTCAAAGCTGAACAAAAGTTTGCTCTATATTAATTAACTTGGTAGAATTAAAACTAATCAAGTTCCGAGCGCTGGGCCTCGATTCAGCTATTTTAAATGCATGTCAGTGGTCGGTCAGTGTACTCGTCATTGTGCCTTATTTTCGTATCCAGATAAGCCTACAATAAAATCTCATTAAACTCTCGAAGACTTCGAAGAGCATGATCGTAATGACAGTTAGCAGAATGCCAATGAAGCAGGTCATTCGGTCAATTCAAGCAACTCTTAAATAGTGGAATCGAGGCCCTGAACGAAGCCGGCTAAGGTTTAGCGGAAGTAGGGCAAACCCTGTTTAACATGAATGTGTTGATAATAACTGTATTAACAACTGAATAAACACTTACCATTTCTTTTCATATTAGTTACTAGCGGTCGCCCGCGGCTCCGCCCGCGTGGATGTCGGTTACCGCTGCAAAAAGCCTACCCAGGAAAGACACGGTCAGCAAAATGATTCTCAGGTCAATTCACAGACACCGACACTAACATCGACGACGCAGTCATTATCCGCAGGATGCATAGATTGTCTTTATATGGATGTTAAAGTTGTTAATGATGAAAATATCTAAGTTTTCACTTCTGCCGGCAGTCCCGGAGTGCAACTCGTTGTTTTAGGATTGATAACTAAAGCGATTATTGTAGAGCTTCTCTATAATACATTTGACGTTAAATTATTTTCAGGTAACAAAATATACTGATGGTCGGGAGCCCCGACCCGTGATAGGGCAACGTAAAGTTGCCCATGCGTAAAACATCATTTTTGTAAATCAATTCCTACTAATTATTCGCCATAAGTTCAAAACAAAACGTCCAATTTTAATCATTCAAAGACCAAATATTATCTACATAAACTGTACTTAGTGATGAAATAATTTATTTTGATAAGGATTATGGCATGAGTAAAATAAATGCGTTTAAATGTAGTCCAAAAGAAATTCAAGATAAAAAAAATGGTTGTTGTGCCTCACTCGACATAGATAGGTATAGTGTGTCGCGGACTTTTTTGTACATATTTATAAGATCTACAATTAATAAGACCATTTTATGGTTCTATCTTTTATAGTTTAGGCAGCGTACGCAAAAAAAGTAACTATTCTGGTTGATTTTTTACACCTTGTGTCCGAAAAACCCAAATATCGTACGGAACCCTATTATTTTTCAAAATAGAATTTAGCCTATGCTACTCGTGGATAATGTAGCTTTCGAATGGTGAAAGAATTTTTAAAATCGGTCCAGTAGTTTTTGAGCCTATTCATTACAAACAAACAAAGTTTTCCTCTTTATAATATTATTATTATATTATTATTAATTATTATATTATTATAGTGTAGAAGTGTAGATAAAACATTATTTTTGTAAATCAATTCCTACTCATTTTTCGCCATAACTTCGAAACAAAACGTCCAATTTTAATCATTCACAGACCAAATATTATCTACATAAACTGTACTTAGTGATGAAATAATTTATTTTGATAAGGATTATAGCATGAGTAAAATAAATGCGTTTAAATGTAGTCCAAAAGAAATTCAAGATAAAAAAATGGTTGTTGTGCCTCACTCGACATAGATAGGTATAGTGTGTCGCGGACTTTTTTGTACATATTTATAAGATCTACAATTAATAAGACCATTTTATGGTTCTATCTTTTATAGTTTAGGCAGCGTACGCAAAAAAAGTAACTATTCTGGTTGATTTTTACACCTTGTGTCCGAAAAACCCAAATATCTTACGGAACCCTATTATTTTTCAAAATAGAATTAAGCCAATGTTACTCGTGGATAATGTAGCTTTCGAATGGTGAAAGAATTTTTAAAATCGGTTCAGTAGTTTTTGAGCCTATTCATTACAAACAAACAAAGTTTTCCTCTTTATAATATTAGTGTAGACAAACAAACAAAGTTTTCCTCTTTATAATATTAGTGTAGATAAAACATTATTTTTGTAAATCAATTCCTACTAATTTTTCGCCATAACTTCGAAACAAAACGTCCAATTTTAATCATTCAAAGACCAAATATCATCTACATAAACTGTACTTAGTGATGAAACAATTTATTTTGATAAGGATTATAGCATGAGTAAAATAAATGCGTTTAAATGTAGTCCAAAAGAAATTCAAGATAAAAAAATGGTTGTTGTGCCTCACTCGACATAGATAGGTATAGTGTGTCGCGGACTTTTTTGTACATATTTATAAGATCTACAATTAATAAGACCATTTTATGGTTCTATCTTTTATAGTTTAGGCAGCGTACGCAAAAAAAGTAACTATTCTGGTTGATTTTTACACCTTGTGTCCGAAAAACCCAAATATCTTACGGAACCCTATTATTTTTCAAAATAGAATTTAGCCTTTGTTACTCGTGGATAATGTAGCTTTCGAATGGTGAAAGAATTTTTAAAATCGGTCCAGTAGTTTTTGAGCCTATTCATTACAAACAAACAAAGTTTTCCTCTTTATAATATTAGTGTAGACAGATAGAAGTATTAAAAACTTTTTACTTTTGGGAGTGGGTTATACCTTAGATTGGGTTAGTTTCGAAAGAATATTCATCATGAAGTTTCTTGCCGGCTTCTCCATAGGAAGGACACTTTGGAACCGAGCAACTAGAGTCAGTAGTTTTTAACGTAACGTTTCTTAAGCGCCTTTTTTTTGGTTTATAAGAAATAAAAACATTTTGATTTAGATTTTGATTTAGATTTATTAAAAATGGGCTTTTAGTATGTTGAGTTTAATTATGATATTTACTTTCGTGAAGAATTTTATAGCACCACTTCTTCTGTGTATAGATTGGGTTAAAATGTTGTCGTTTACTTATTTTCATCATCTCCCCTTTCCCAAGCTATGTTGGAGTCGGCTACCAGCCATACCGGATCCAGCTGAATACCGTATTTTACACGGAGCGACTGTCTATCTGACCTCCACAACCCATTTTACTGGGAAACACAGTACCTACCTATCCCATAGTAAGACTGATTGTCAGAATTGACTTAACGACTGCCAAAGATCTATGTATGACAGCCGCGACCTACTGTTTAACGTGCTTTCCGGAACACGGAGGGGTCTTGGTATGTTATAAATGGTCACCCATCCATGAACCAACCGCGGCGAGCGCGGCTTAACCTGTATTATCGGTCAAACCGTACGGCGTACACTTAGCCACGAGCACAACCCATTTTACTGGGTAACATAGTATCCCATAGTAAGCTGTCGTTTACTTATTATGTAGTTGTATAAATGTGCAGGAAAATCTTCGAATAACCCTATGAGTTTTTAATGTGAAAATTCTTGATCTTTTCTGTAAAATCCAGATATAAAATATTAGGGAGGAACTTTTTATTTCATTTGCAATTACTTTATTTATGCACGAGTAGGCTGTATGTAAAACGAATCTATTTCAGTTTTCAGTTCAAAAATAAAAACTCTTTTTTTTTTACTACCTATTCATGCGGATAACAGCGTTTTTGGTAAAACATTTTGATCAAAGGTGAATTGAAAACAACAGCACGTCATTCGTGAATAACTCTAGGCTTATTTTTAGATGTAAAAAATTTCATAAAGGTGGGTTTTTTTCATAAAAAATAAAATAAAGCTTTAATTGAAATAACTAACCTACTGCAGGTATACGTAACTACTAACTAGGTACATAAAATAAATCATACTGTTGTTAATTGAAATACGCCTTATTTATATGTTTAACAGATTAACTAAGTGAAGGACTTTCTGAATATTGTATCTAAGGATAATTTTGAATTTTTGACAGATCTTCAATACAAAATATGTAAGACGTGAATTATATCTCTCGAAATAAATATATCTGGTTAAATTTAAAAACCGGCTCTTACTGTTTTACTAAACAAAAAATAACGTAAAATATTTTAATCTTAAATTACGACGACATACTTGCAACTAGCTTGTAATGTAAGAACATTAGGTGGTAATCTTAATTGCACGTTTATGCCAACAAAGAGTTACAAAAACCAATCTTATGACATTGAAATAAAGGTGCTTTCTTCGTGACTTTGCCGAACTATTACAATGAAGGCCGACTTTACCTCGGCTAGTCGTCAACTTGTCTAGAAGATAGTTCGTTGATCTCTAATTACCTTTTTAATTAACCTCTTCCGTATCTTACGGTATCCGTCCTATTTTACTAAGGACCGGAATCTGCTATATTGGTCTATTTATGCATTCGCATTTTCTTACTAATTTTACCAGTTTATAATCTTTGGAGAACCTATACTTTAGATAAAGGATGATAATGGTCGTACTGCAAAAACGTAGGATAGTGCAAGGCTTTTTCAGGAAAATCAAAGGTGTCTAAAATTTGTGAAATTATATAGGCTGGAAAAACGCACTTCCATAAACTTTATGTGGAAAATAACATTCTAATAATATCAGTCCACAATTTCTGGAGATATCGCGTAACTAACACGAAAAACAGACAATCGAATTGAGAACCTCCTGCCTTTGAAGTCGTTTTAAAATAATATATTTTTATTCCTGAACACAAGCTACGTCATCGATCTAATCAGTTTGACATCTTTGCGGAAGCCTTAGACAGATGGCCGACTGACCTATCAACTGTCTTCGAACGGATTATGAGACTCATATGACCCCAGTAAAAACAAATGACCTAAAAACGTGACAATACAACGGTTAGTAGACCATGAGCTAAGAAGAATTAAGAAAATGTGTTATTTTGAAACATAGCAGGTCAATATACCCCTTTGTAGAAAAAAAGAGAAGAATTTCTTTATTAATTTTGAGAAAATGGTATTTTTTTCTGCATACTTCTTACTAAATTGTGTAGGTATATGGAAAAAGAATAGGGCTCTAATAAGATAAGAATAAAGATGGTAGAGTTATTTTAGTGTAACCATGTGAGGTCATTGACCTTTATTTATTTATTTACCTTATTTACACAAGGTTTATAACATAACTAAAACTTAACAAGGTCGTTAGGTAGATATATTTTACAGGACGGCCGTATTTCCAAAAGGGTTTTTTTTCGGTCTAGAGAGGCAACATTTTAGGCCTATACACTAACGCCACCTACACAAAATACCTAGCATCATTATCAAACAACCTTTCATTCGAAAAACGAGTTACCTACGAATAAATTTAGATCAAAGCAAACACATTCGTTAAGTAAATCAATTCAAATATATTTCACGCAATCAGCGAATCCGAGTTATACAAATATTTGTTTAGTTGACAGACCAACCTTGGCCTTTTAACGCAAAGGGACTGCTTTTACAAATATTATTCTAAACTAGCTGTGCCTGCGACTTCGTTCGCGTGGATGACGAAACTTATCAATGAGTTTTTAACCGCAAAACTAAGTTTGTTTTTTATTGTTTATACTTTTCCGGGATAAAAACTACCCAGTGTGGTGCCCAGGATAATAAAGAATAATTATACCAAGTTTCATCGTAATCGAACCGGTAGTTTTTGCGTGATACCTGAACAAACAGACAGACAGACAAAAATATTTTTTTTTCTCACTTTTGGGTTCGGTTTCGGTCTAGTAACACCCCCCGCCATTTTTTTTTTATATTTTCAATGTACAGAATTTTCACTTTTACAGATTTATTATAAGTAGGTATATATAAATTTTTCTTAAAGATAGATTTTGTGTGTGTTTCAAGGATATGAGAAAAGCAGCTTTTTTATGCAGTAATAACAATAAATTGTGAATTAAATCGGTTTGTGTATATCTTTATGGGTAGTAACATCGTTTAATAGGCTTGTGTTTAATGTTTATTTTAGATTATTGGAATTGAGTAACCATGGAGATTCTTATTTATTTCTCACCATAGCTGCATTATATAGTTATCAGATAAGAGTCTGACTGCTTCATCTACATTTAAATACTATGTCCAGTCACGAGCAAAAATATGTATACACATAGCGATATTCTAAAACCAATTTTGCGAGACTATTGTGTTGAAACTAAAAAAAAAATTGTGCATGATAAAGGACAATTTTTTTATTATTAATGATTTCTTCATAACACGTTTTACAATATCAATCTAGAATTGAAGTATAAATTAATGAAAAATTGGAGAGTGTATACATATTTTTGCTCGTGACTGTACTACGTACTAACTAACAGCTTATTTTACTTTGCGTTGTAAGTTATCTGAATTTAGATTGACACAGAGTGTTTCCCACACAGGTAACTAAGCAGAATATTGTGATAATTACATAACATATATATAACGCTAGACTCTCAGCCATTGTGTAAAAGCATGACGTCATGAGCACCTCAATCAAGAAATTTAATTAGCTTTATCCAAGTACCCAGTTTCCTATTTTGTAAAAGAAAAATCCCACCAAAAACATTCAATGTAAAAAAAAGCCAAGTCTCTCTATGCAATTCTTCCATCGTAAAAAGTTTTGAGATCGCATAGGAGCCAAGTCCTGTTCAACTTAATTTTTAATAATAAATCAATATTTTGTGATTATATCAATAGTTTTGTTTACATTACAATAACAGTGACTTGGCCATGAGCACAAGTTAAAGGTCGTTTGCTCCTTGTAATTACGTGCAAATACCGTTGTATTTATATATTATATATATATTATGGACATGATTTTGTAACTGATTGGAATTTGAGATCACTATGGACTAAACATGCGCCATAGTGCATGTGCAGTTCACTGATCTTAGATGATACCGACTGTCGGTTAAGGTGTCCTGATATTATTTATTATTTACTTGCAACTCCTCCAAATATGCCGTTTTATATTTGTATCTTATTGTGCTCATGGCCAAGTCACTATTATTGTAATGTAAACAAAACTATTGATATAATCACAAAATATTGATTTATTATTAAAAATTAAGTTGAACAGGACTTGGCTCCTATGCGATCTCAAAACTTTTTACGATGGAAGAATTGCATAGAGAGACTTGGCTTTTTTTTACATTGAATGTTTTTGGTGGGATCTCATTTATTTTTTGTAGGTCTCTTTCTTTTCTTTTTATAAATAAACAAAATTGCTATAAAAAATATTTGCTTTTTGTACATAAACAAAGAACAAAGTTAACAATGCAGTCAAAATTCATATCCATGTTCTTGTAAAACCGCAAATATAAATTTGTTTTTATATTATTTACTAAGGTATATAATTTATTACCGTTTTTATAATTTTCCCTTTATATGTAGCTAAAAACCTATCTTGGTGCCAAATTTGAAGGTTCTAAGTTAGCTAGAAGTACCTTAGATTTTTGATGATCGGTCAGTGAGTGAGTCAGTGAGTGACAAAATGGTGTAACTTTGATCGCTCATAACTCGTAAACTATTGGTTCAAATGTCATGTAATTTTGAGGCTGAGCTTGTTTTAATACTTACTCTAGGTCACCGAAAACCTAAACCCCTAGCTTTGTCTGTATCGATGATACAGGGGGGGTGAAATAGCCGCGAAACGCTTCGAGAAAAGAATGGTACGGCCGTGCCCGTTTTGCTCGAGACTTGGCTGGGGCACTGCCGTGCCCCCAGATACCTTAATTATCTAACTGACTAAGCAATTTGATTTCGTCTTTTTTCCAGTCATTATCCCTATTCCTAATCAACTAAGAAGGACATGTCACTATTAGACTGCAAAATTAAAACTATTTTAATTAGAGTATGCTCCTTAAACATTTCTTCCTTTACCTAAAACATAATTCCACTCCTTCAAGCAATGAGCTAACATACCTCACTATCCTTAGAGTCTCGATGGGTGTCCGTCGCGACCCCTGACCCCTCTTAATTGTGACCCAAGTGGATAATAACGTAATAAGATGATAGCAGGAAGGAACGGAACGCATCAGCTGTTTTTAAATGGCCCTATTAGTGTAGGTATTAGTGTATTAGTCATTGGGACATGTGCATTGTGTTAGTGTAGTATTATATAGGTATTTGTTTTGTGTGTATTTCCTGTAAGTATGTACTGAGGTTTTATTAGGTATCGTTTGTATTTGTGTAAAGTGTGAAAATGTTTTGCTCATAAATATGGTATGAGAAGTGTAGTATTTTCTTTTTGTGTCCATAATTTATTCGCTGTTTTTACATCAGTCAGTTTTGAGATGTTTACTGTAGATATTAAATTAGTAAGAAATAAGTGACGTGCTTAGAACAATGATACAACCAATATATATATATATATATATTTTTAACGTTTATTTGATTAGGCTCTTTGCGCTGGTGCGCCAAGACAGCCTCGTAAGGTACCACAATAAATTAAATAGTAAATTAACAAAAGTAAAAATAATCTAATCCTAAGACTTAAAGATAAACCTAAAAAAGATAAACTTAAAACTAAACCAATATTAGGAAGTGACTTTACTTCCTAATATTTATTGTATGATTGTTTACCAATAGAGCAACCAACAAGTTTCAGCTTACATGCTCGGTTCTACTTGTATGTAATTTTGTATACTTACCAAATTATTTGAAATCAATTTGATATAATATTTCATCAATCTACACAAGTGTTATTTGTAGTAAAGTTCAGTTAGTCTAGAAATAAGTCTGGTGAACCAATTATCAGACTTTAGTACCTATTCTATACTTTAGTACCTACTCTTCACGTTTAGCACCTCGTAGTAGACGGTCATAAACAAAAGGTTACATGGAAGAGACAGTACAAAAAAAGTGCCATTTAAGTGTCCGTTAGGTAGGTCGTACAAATTTCTAGAAAGAGATGGTAAATAAAATAAAATAAATAAAAATGTTTATTTCATCAACTTATGCATATTACACTATATGACACTTGGAATCACCTTTTAAGCAAGGTTATGCTTGTATTAGGTTGATTCGCTCTTCCAGTTTACGGTAGCTAAGTACATAAAGATGAGAATAAGATACGACTAAAGGTAAAATGAATGAATGAAATGATGGTGAATTACAAATATCTACAATACTAAATAAAGACTACGTTCTAATAATGATTTAAAATATCTATCAGTATTATAGTTATTGCTGCAATAAAATGTAGAAAATATGATCTTATTGTCAATTGTTAGAAAGTTAACAAATCCAACAAAATTGTAAAGAATATTCGTCCATGTGATTCAAAAACTTAATCATAGACGTGGGTCCTAAAATAGCTTTTCCTCTGAAAAGACGTCATTATGTATCTATGACGTGGTCAAATGCCTATAACTACCTATAACTACAAAATAAATAAATAATAAAATATAAAATTATCATGTACCTAGTTTGTTGCTTGTTGAAGTAATAATATAAACTAATGTTGAATCATATAATCAGTGAATAATGTCTGACAAAGTCGTGTGGTCTCGGTTTTCCTTGCTTATAATTTAAAACAATAATAATTATGTTTACGCTTGTTCAGGACTTTCCTACCTATTTTTTGAACAATGTTATCTAAAATAGTATTTCCCTAAATTTTAGGTTATTTTCCCATAGGTTGTTAAATGTACGGATAATACAAATTATTAGGTGCATCACAGTTTTTTTGACCACCAAATTAATTCAGCCTACATTAATAATTGTTACCTAAAGTGCAGTTACATAAGTGAATAGATATAATTTTTTATAATTTTTAATAGATATAATTTTGACGACCTCCGTGGTCGAGTGGCGTACGCACCGGTTTTAAGGTGTCGCTAGCTCTGAGGTCCTGGGTTCGATCCCCGGACGGGTCAATGTAGAAACCAACTTTTCTACATTGTCCCGGGTCTGGGTGTTTGTGGTAGGTACCTTCGTTGTTTCTGAATTCCATAACACAAGTGCTTCAGCTACTTACTTTGGGTTCAGAGCAATGTATGTGATGTTGTCCGCATTTATATAATGAAATAATATATTATATGTATTAGAAATTCATAAAAAAGAAAAAAAAAATATTTCGGTTTCCAACACTAGGAAACGCCCTTAGTAATCAAACTCGCCAATTTCATATTTCTGGCTTCAATTTAATTCAAACCCAACATGCCATATTGATAGTGGTTAATTTTCTACGACTAGTGTCACTTCAATATTCCCTACAGCTGTAAAGACAGTAGGTATTTCCGACACTATGTGGCTTCCAACTAACTCGATTTGCACGTTTCCTGCGAACATTAATTGGTATGGTTTCAGCTTTAGTCCCCGTTACGTCCACTTATCTAATAGGTCTCTCATGTCGATGACTCGCTGTGTCGATGCCCTTTTACCTGGATTTCTTTTTTAAATACCATTTACATACTGACATACAGTCACGAGCAAACATATGTATATACATAGCGAACTTGTAAAGCAAATTTGGAGAGATTTTTGTATTGAAACTCTTCAAATTACGGGACAAATAACGATAGCATAAAAACATATACATAAGCACAAGTATTTATTATTCGTGTTATTGGTCAGCATTTATGAACTATTCCAAAGTGCTTTAATAATTACATTTTATGCTTTTGAGACATCAGATCTGAATCAAGATAAGTTTTTACGACGTCTGCCGCAAAGAGTCGAAGGTTTTATTTATTACTTCGCCAGACTATCATATTTTGGAAGATTTTTCCTAGAGTTTTCGTCATGTGCTTGTTACAATTTTTTAATACCTAGTCCAAGAGTTTACTTCGCTTTGTTTATGATTTGTTGTCCTTTTAATTCTATGTCCACATTTGCTATGATTTTAATCACTTGCTCAAACTTCAAAACCCACCTGAACTTTCATCCTGCGGCTTTTACCATTACACAGTGAGACAGAAAAAATTTTCTCGCTCTTCCTTTCCAAGCTGAAAACTGGGGATGACAAAACAAAAGAAAACTACGGAGCGAGGAAAAGACAGGGCTTTAGCGAGAGAACCTACGTAACTAAAAGTGTTAACAGTACACAGGAGATAGGTCTTAGCTTAGACAAGTCCAATTGGTTTTAAATATTAATCTGAAATTTTATTTAGCATAATATTTAGTAATTTTGACTGGTCTGTTGGTCTAGTGGTTAGTGACCCCACAGAACATAAATGTTTTTTTATGTTCTGTGAGTGAGACTTCTAAATCGGAGGTCATGGGTTCGCTTCCCACCCAGGACAAATCTTTGTCATGTATGATGGGCACGATCATTTGTTCTGTGTATGGGTGTAACTTATCTGCAATATGTAAGTATTTAGAAATATATAAGTATGTAGTCACCATAGCCCAACTATTTAGATGCAGATTAGTATTTATGAAACAAATAGGCCATAAGACCTGCTTTAGTTTGCGTCCCTCGTATAGGGAAAAAGAAAATCATCCAAGTGTTTTTATCCCCTGACTTCCCCAGGGTGTATTCATAAGTATTTCCTCTGAGTAAATAAAAAGTCCTGATTTCGGTAGCCACGTTTGGTAACGCCATGTATTATATTGATAAAACAAAAAATTATAACAAACTTTAGACCACATTTAAATCTTTAATAACAAACGAATGCGAATGCATTGGAACTGTACATAAAAATCTCAATACTTTATAAATATTTTGTTATTATCTGAGCTATAAATAGTTTCGATATATCTGTAAAAGTTTAATTAATATACATATTTTTAAACTGACTGTACAATGACCCTTTTTGGTAAATTCGTGGTTTTTTTTAATACTTGGACCTGTTGCAAAAGGATGAAACCCGGATGAAAACAACGTGAGAAGGTTTTATTTACAACACATCTCCTTTTTTATATCTATTTAGATATTGGAACAGAAAATCATTTTTACAATGAAAACATTCAAATGGCAATTTCACATGAACTGGGGGTTATACAAATCATATGCAAAGCTAATGGAAAAATGGTGTCATGACTCTCACTCAAATAAATGCAAATGAAATACGAACGCCTATGTCTCAAAAAATATATAGATAGATAGCTATAGCGAATAAAACGTAAAAAAAATATGTAATGCTAATTTTTAAACTATCGCGCTGCATGTTTACAGTAATATTACTTAGCGCGAACATGCATAAATATCTTTACGGGGCTTGACGCTTCGACCGGGTTACATCGGCCGTGGTCGCGAAAAGTTAATAAAGAAACTTTGTTGTTCCTGTCACATCATTATTTGAAACTGCATCATTTGCAGCGCTATGAGCTAGGATAAGCAATGTCAACATAAACAACAAAATACTGTCGTGGGTGACGAATAACCAAGCTACAATTACCCTGAGTATGAGTTTTATAAATGAACAGTATTATGTGAGACCGTAATAATATTATAATAAATAACAAGGAAGTTATTAACAAACGCGTCATGAAAGAGGAGATATTTTTACTCTGTTATACGAAGAATTAATTAGCCGGGATTCTACTACATCATTACGAACCTTTTTAATAAAGGTTTACAAATCAGATGAAGACTTTTTACTGAATAGTATACAAAACATTGTGTACTTTACTTATCTTCTTGTATTACTCAGATATTGAACCAACCAACCAGGACCGATTCAGCTATTTAAGAGTTGTTTGAATTGACCGAATGAACTGCTTTATTTTGTCATTTTTACGATAATTGGCATTCTGATAACTGTCATTACGATGATTAATCGGTCATTACGATTATTCTCTTCGAGACTTCAATGAGATTTTGTTGTGGGCTTTTCTGAATACGAAAATTAGGCACAATGAAAAGTACACTGATCGACCACTGACATGCATTTAAAATAGCTGAATCAAGGCCCAGCTGCACATCCTGGTAGAAACTTTTTGGACAGAAAAAGTTAGAAATTAGAAAAAATCCTTGGATCATTGTTAAGAAGATGAAGAAAAGTATGCCTTGATTTTATGATAGAAGATGAAAAAACAAAGGGCCAATAAAGGTCCTTAACTAGTTGATAATTAAAAGGAAGTAAAGTTTCATCAAAGCTTCATTATTTAACTAGAATTAATTTGCTTTCAAACTTGTTCACTTTGTTTCTCACTAGTAAATAGTTATTGATCTAGCTAGCAGGAAATTGATCTTAAATTGTGTTGCGAGTAATCAAAGTTTCTCGGTAACGGAGCCTCTAACACAACGTGCTCTAAGTTGACACGTGTCTGTAACATGATACAGGTCGGAAATATATTATACACGAGCTTCTATATCAGGATATTCCAAGAAGGGAAAATTGGGTAGCTTTTAGTAGAATAGTCAAGAAGGAAAGTTTACCTTATGATAACGCATTTGAGATCCAACGACGCAATCATTTTGTAATGTAGTAACAGAAAATAAAAAACATACTGAGGATTTGATCAAACAAAAATCTAGTCTAAGTTAAAAAAAAAATATCTTTAGATGGGTCTACCAAATTGGTTTTTGGTAAGGCAGCACACAAGAAAATAAATAAAATAAAAAAACATGGTAAATAGGATTTTAATTTGTTTAATTTGTCGACCTTATTAAAACCTTATTTGTCTTCTGAGCGAAAATCAAAGTGTTAAAACTGTACTAACACACTCGTCCACAGCTTCAGTCTTACACAAATTTCCTCGATCTGGATTTTATCGATTAAGACTAGATCACTCAGCTGAATTGTATACTTACCTAACAAGATTCGCAAACAAATCTCCTGAATTAGACGGAATTCATTGCTTTTGTTTGCGCTAATGATTTACTTTTACGAGTCTGTGTATAAATTATTTAAGCCCTTACTAGTTTTTTAACCACCACAACTCAGTAGGTATAATTATTTGATATTGACCTCTTTTAGATTATTATGAGAAATAATGATTATGACATGTTATATCAATTGCTGATGTTAATATAATTAATAAAGACACACACTATGAATATATTATTAACCAGTAAAAAAAAAACTATCGTCACTTATTAACTACCTTACTTAAAAAAAATACTTCCACTTTAAACCACATACACTAATAAACAACACACATAAATTAACCTGCAATTCATCATACACACAAAAAAGTAAAACAATTTTATACAGACCACGTATTCTTAGATAAGAAATTAACCCTATAACATAATTCTGACAAAGATGTGGGATAATGTTATCGTTGCGAGGATGGGATAGGAAGTACCCACCGTATCCGACCTATAAAAAGCGTATCTAGATGCACGGCAGCGGGTCAAGCCAAGTTTGAAATTAAGAAACTGGGGACGCAGCAGTCGTTTGCTATATTATTAGGAACTCTTTGATATCACTTATGAACCCTAATCTATTTTACATGAAGAATGTATATATTCGTTAATGTATTAACCCTTTACCTGACTAGCTGGAATCTATGATTTCATAAACATAGCTCTAACTGGGTTATTGAGATGAAACATAATTCTAAAACTCGTAATGTTTTTGACTTACTGACAATGTATTACATAGCGTCATAATGACATAATCATTGCATCATTATACAAGAGATTGTTTATTCAATCATTCTCTCTTAAAAATCAATTTTAAGTTTATTTACAAATCTTGGGACCTTTTTAAATCACAAATTTTTCGTCGGTAAAGACAAGTCAACAAAGACTATTTTCCTAATATTGGACTTGGCTCATACGTTCACGTTGATGTTTTGGTTGAATACGATTATACAGGGTGAATAGATGTTTATATCTTATGTATATGATACAAAAGGGTCACTTTGCGTAATATCCGGAGCGTTATTGTATTTTTTGTGGCGAAGATCCCGTATTGTAAACTCTTTTTTGTGTTCTGATAGTAAATAAACGGTATTTACAATATTATTAAATAAAATGTGTATATAATTCATAAAACAATTATTAAAATTCTTAAATTAACTTCTGTACAACAAAAATAATAGTTGCTAACATAACTGTATTATTTACTTACTTTTAACTAAGTAATAAATAAAACAAGCAGTGCCTTCATACTCTCCCCTATATAACTTAATCTATGCTGTCCCCGACAGGGACCTTTTTAATTTTTATTTTTTGTCCATCTTTTCAATCATGTAAAAATATTAGACACGTTTTTTTCGTTTGTCCCGTATCAAATACTGTGAAGATACAGTGAGTACAAATCTAAATCTTGCGTGACGTCACGTCTAAGCAAAAATAGTACCAACCCGTGACGTCACAAGCCCCCCCCCACTCCTGAATTTTAAAGCGGTTATCTTCGTATTTTGTAATTGATTGGATAAAAAAAAATCGTGTCTATTATATTTTGATTATCTAAATGGCGGACTATATTGATTTTGACTTTTCATACCCAGTCATATATACCCTATTGTGACTATTATTTAATTTCCTACCTACTATACATACATTATGGTACGCAATAAAATGATGGGTAAAGGAATTATTTATCCTGCCCGATAGATCGACGACCGACCGTCTCTACAGTCTCTCGTCTCTATATTGTTTTCTAAATAGGTGACAAAAAGAAAGGAGAGAACTAGGTGGACAAATATACGTTTATTTCCCGCATGTTGTACTTAAAGTTTCTCATTATAAATTGTACAAGACTGAAAAGTTTTGAGCCGTAATTACAAACTTAATACAGTCGAGTCGACGTAACTGCGTGCTTTCTCGTGTTTCAAAAGAGTGGAAATAAACGTAAACAATGTGCTTTTATAAGGCTGAAAATGAAAATAAGGTGGCACTTTAGGTGGTTAGGTTAGATAAACGTATTCTAATATGAAGTCGTTTCAATTTTTTTTTCTTCTCAGTATCTAATTAGGACCAAATCATTAGGTATTAGATTAAAGAAACTTACTCGCCTAAATTGAGCACAATCGAATTTTTCGAGAAAGTATTAATACTCGCATTTCATCTATACATATAATAAATCTGTAGAAAAGTAATTTTTGTACATTGAAGAAATTGAAAAAAAAAGTAGCCAGCGTGTTAAAGGATAACTAACAGAACTCATTTCCATCATTTTTGAAATTTGTGTCTGTTTGTCTGTTTGTTTGTGCACACATCACGTAAAATCTACGAATTCAATGCAGAAAATGTTTATATACAAAAATTATACACAACTTGAGGTATAACTTAGTTTTTGTTTCATCGAAATCGGTTCACTCTATCAAAAGATATGATTAATTTAGTGAGTTCAAGAAGTAAAATATTACAACACGCAATTCAGTGCAGTAATTGCATTACAACTCTCTTTTGCCGGGGGTCAGATTTTATGTTACAGTATCAAACATAAACTACTTAATCGAATGGTGTAAAAAATTGAGAGGTTGTTTTCAAGAAATCGTAGATGGTTGTTAGCTATGTTGAAACGTGCTATTGAATCTAGCTGATAAAGGGTGGAGCTTTAAATTTCCAAAATCATTTTCTCAACTGCACATATAAATTGGCATTATTGACAGATAAACAAGAGGGTAACCATGGCAGACTGAGGTAGCCATAGCAATCTTCAATTTGATTAGTACCTATATTTTAGTGAACTAGCTATCAAAGTAAACAGCTTGGCGGTTGAACGATTGGAAATGAGTGATCTTGCTGCAAGTTCAAATCCGGTTGTTAATGTTTGATTTTTTTTTCATGCGTCCATTTTCTTATATAAGTTTGAATTTTTTGATACCCAAGTTCAAATCTCAGTAGAGATAACTCTTTTTGTGTTTTACTAACGTATCTTTTTTAAGTAAAAAAAAATTTGTAACATTAATTTGTTTTATTTTTAGTCGCAATAAACGACATCTTTAAGTCGTGATTTTTTTCTCAACCGATATATAAACTTACAATTATTTAGTGTTTGTATTTACTAATCTCCGTAGGTAAGTTTGTTCCTCATTGCTGATCATGGAGGAACAAACGTGCATGGCATATACCGTAAAGTGATTCAGGCGTAAATGTCCTGGCCATTTGCTTGGAAATTTACGCATTCGCTTCTGACTTGAAAACGTAAGCTTCCCCATAGATCACTTTATAGTTGGTTAAAAACTTTAATCCACTTTTAAACTATTTTTCCAACATAATGTGTAATGTTTTCTATTGGTCATCTATATTATATTCCATGGACAAGATCTTTTTGTATTTGTTATTTATTTTCTTTTACCCAAAAACCCAATGATCTTTTTATCACACAATCTTTAGTATGTACTACCTCTTTAATATTCTTTAAAAGGTAGCTTGCTTCTCATGTAGGTTTTTATGCGTACATGATGTTTTATTTTTGTGTTTAAATTTCATAAAGTTTTTGTACCCTATTACCGGAAGGTTGGGCCAAAACCCTAAATAAAATAAACTTTCTATCGCATTCTCTACATTTTAAAATATATACGTACGGTATTTAATGCTGTACCTTATGCTGCACCTTACACTTAATTAAGCGAATTGTACAGGATACAGCCTCTGACTTTAATCAGGGTAGAATGAGATTGTCCTTGGACAGCTATTACTTAATCTTTCCAAACAAATAATTTTAAACACAGTTTTGGTAATTCTGCCACTGCGCCTCTCAAACCGTACGTCAACTTTTTGTAACTACTTCCTCTTTCAGTTTCATGGGTCTCATGTCAGTCACTGCCTATCTGATATCCACTCTCAATTTAACGGCGTAGTTCAATTTCGAGGTTTCGCACCAAAACATCGCGCCCTGTAGTCTCACTAGGGACTACGGTACCAACGAGAACTATAGCATACAAAATGGACTAATTTGTTTTTATGGATTCGGTTTTTGGGTGCCCTTTGCCATTTACTGCCTAGAGCGACAGCTGCTTTTACTTTAACTCAGAGTTGGCGCTGCCAGTAGACTCAATACAAAAACATTGACCTTCAATTATTGTAACCAACTGCGTAAAGCACAAAAGAGAAAACATACTACATATATAAAAAAGAAGATAAAAGAGTCAGTTCAAAACTGCCCAAGGTAGACATATTTTGGACATTGACATCGAAAGCCACCATGAAGATGATAATTTTTTCTCACGGTTCTGGACTTGGAAGATAAATCTAAAATTTTTAAACAAAGTAGCATCAAAACCAATCCTTAAAATTTTTAGCGGTAAGCTAATTATATAATTATGACGATAGTACTTTTTTATTTTGAGAATTTATACTAACAGCAACATTTGTGACAAAATTTACTCGGCAGTAGGCAGTTCGTGTTAGTGGCCCTCTATATCACAGTCAAATATTTATTCATAAAGATGAATGATAGGTATATATAAGCGAACAACGTCGCGGGTACAGCTAGTCCTAAATAATTAATAATCACTTGAACTCTGATAATGAATTATTAATCAGTCAATTCCGTGTGCGTGGCTAAATACTGGTCTAGAAAAATTTTACTGCCATTGACCGACACGCTAAGAATCAGTTAAAAAGAGAGTTGTAGTTCAAAAGCCTTTGACATAGCTCTTGGAATAGTTCATGTCATGACTATTAACCCCCGTTCTACAACATGACTAAAATGCTAATACATAAACTTAAACATAATACTTGTTATTTTTTTTTGCTCCGGAAAGCATCTTAGGCGATAAATAAAACACTTAGTACAATGAATCGTCATCAATTATTGTGCCTAATTTCCGTATTCAGATAAGCCTACAATGAACAGTCAGTGGCAATCCTACAATGACCACAGTGGCGAGTAGGTGTACATTTGTCATTAAACTTTGACATTTGACGGGCCTGTTGGTCTAGTGGTTAGTGACCCTGGCTGCTATACCGGAGGTCGTGGGTTCGATTCCCACCCAGGACAAATGTTTGTGTGATGAGCACGATCATTTGTTCTGGTTGTCTGGGTGTAATTTATCTATATACTAGCTGTACCCGCGACGTTGTTCGCTTATATATACCTATCATTCATCTTTATGAATAAATATTTGACTGTGATATAGAGGGCCACTAACACGAACTGCCTACTGCCGAGTAAATTTTGTCACAAATGTTGCTGTTAGTATAAATTCTCAAAATAAAAAAGTACTATCGTCATAATTATATAATTAGCTTACCGCTAAAAATTTTAAGGATTGGTTTTGATGCTACTTTGTTTAAAAATTTTAGATTTATCTTCCAAGTCCAGAACCGTGAGAAAAAATTATCATCTTCATGGTGGCTTTCGATGTCAATGTCCAAAATATGTCTACCTTGGGCAGTTTTGAACTGACTCTTTTATCTTCTTTTTTATATATGTAGTATGTTTTCTCTTTTGTGCTTTACGCAGTTGGTTACAATAATTGAAGGTCAATGTTTTTGTATTGAGTCTACTGGCAGCGCCAACTCTGAGTTAAAGTAAAAGCAGCTGTCGCTCTAGGCAGTAAATGGCAAAGGGCACCCAAAAACCGAATCCATAAAAACAAATTAGTCCATTTTGTATGCTATAGTTCTCGTTGGTACCGTAGTCCCTAGTGAGACTACAGGGCGCGATGTTTTGGTGCGAAACCTCGAAATTGAACTACGCCGTTAAATTGAGAGTGGATATCAGATAGGCAGTGACTGACATGAGACCCATGAAACTGAAAGAGGAAGTAGTTACAAAAAGTTGACGTACGGTTTGAGAGGCGCAGTGGCAGAATTACCAAAACTGTGTTTAAAATTATTTGTTTGGAAAGATTAAGTAATAGCTGTCCAAGGACAATCTCATTCTACCCTGATTAAAGTCAGAGGCTGTATCCTGTACAATTCGCTTAATTAAGTGTAAGGTGCAGCATAAGGTACAGCATTAAATACCGTACGTATATATTTTAAAATGTAGAGAATGCGATAGAAAGTTTATTTTATTTAGGGTTTTGGCCCAACCTTCCGGTAATAGGGTACAAAAACTTTATGAAATTTAAACACAAAAATAAAACATCATGTACGCATAAAAACCTACATGAGAAGCAAGCTACCTTTTAAAGAATATTAAAGAGGTAGTACATACTAAAGATTGTGTGATAAAAAGATCATTGGGTTTTTGGGTAAAAGAAAATAAATAACAAATACAAAAAGATCTTGTCCATGGAATATAATATAGATGACCAATAGAAAACATTACACATTATGTTGGAAAAATAGTTTAAAAGTGGATTAAAGTTTTTAACCAACTATAAAGTGATCTATGGGGAAGCTTACGTTTTCAAGTCAGAAGCGAATGCGTAAATTTCCAAGCAAATGGCCAGGACATTTACGCCTGAATCACTTTACGGTATATGCCATGCACGTTTGTTCCTCCATGATCAGCAATGAGGAACAAACTTACCTACGGAGATTAGTAAATACAAACACTAAATAATTGTAAGTTTATATATCGGTTGAGAAAAAAATCACGACTTAAAGATGTCGTTTATTGCGACTAAAAATAAAACAAATTAATGTTACAAATTTTTTTTTACTTAAAAAAGATACGTTAGTAAAACACAAAAAGAGTTATCTCTACTGAGATTTGAACTTGGGTATCAAAAAATTCAAACTTATATAAGAAAATGGACGCATGAAAAAAAATTCAAACATTAACAACCGGATTTGAACTTGCAGCAAGATCACTCATTTCCAATCGTTCAACCGCCAAGCTGTTTACTTTGATAGCTAGTTCACTAAAATATAGGTACTAATCAAATTGAAGATTGCTATGGCTACCTCAGTCTGCCATGGTTACCCTCTTGTTTATCTGTCAATAATGCCAATTTATATGTGCAGTTGAGAAAATGATTTTGGAAATTTAAAGCTCCACCCTTTATCAGCTAGATTCAATAGCACGTTTCAACATAGCTAACAACCATCTACGATTTCTTGAAAACAACCTCTCAATTTTTTACACCATTCGATTAAGTAGTTTATGTTTGATACTGTAACATAAAATCTGACCCCCGGCAAAAGAGAGTTGTAATGCAATTACTGCACTGAATTGCGTGTTGTAATATTTTACTTCTTGAACTCACTAAATTAATCATATCTTTTGATAGAGTGAACCGATTTCGATGAAACAAAAACTAAGTTATACCTCAAGTTGTGTATAATTTTTGTATATAAACATTTTCTGCATTGAATTCGTAGATTTTACGTGATGTGTGCACAAACAAACAGACAAACAGACACAAATTTCAAAAATGATGGAAATGAGTTCTGTTAGTTATCCTTTAACACGCTGGCTACTTTTTTTTTCAATTTCTTCAATGTACAAAAATTACTTTTCTACAGATTTATTATATGTATAGATGTAATGTATCTATGTATGTATTTAGAAATATATAAGTAAGTTTATCAGTTGTCTGGTTACCATAACACAAGCTCTGCTTAGCTTGGGATCAGATAACCGTGTGTGAGTTGTCCCGGAATATTATATTATTATTATTATAAACTAAAATCATCTGAGGACGAAAATTAGGTACACACTGAAACGGTAATTAATTTGCCACCCACTGACTTTAAATCATCGTTAAAAGACTGTTTAAAGAGGAACATCTTGTCACAATATTTCGACCTAAGCTTTCAAGGAAATAAAAGTAACACTTGAACTATCCAACTAAACGGTGCAGGACTGGAAACTTTTAAGCCGTAATTGCAAAGTCAATACAGTTGACGTAACTTGTTTGTACACGCTTTGTCGCGGCTACTGCCGAGCTGTGACTCTACTATGAGATCTTAAAGAAGGTCCGTTGCGACTGTGAAAGCGAGACGGCGCTATACACTGCGCATAGCGGCGTCCCGCTTACACATCGGTCACAGTCCTGCTTTAAGAGCTCATAGTACGGGGGCTGAAGGCTTAACTGGACAACTTCTTGCCATGAAGGAACTGCGAACTTTGTGTATCGATTTAAACTTGGCTGTTGAATTGCAGTGATTTGAAAGTATCGAATGTGATTTAAAATCCCGGGTTAAATCCTCTTACAATTATTTTTTTATGTGTTTTTTAAATGGCTGTAAAAGATAGAGAAGGAGAGGAGGACATTAGAGATTTTATTTTCTCGTTAAGAAAATGTTCTTTTGATAACCCTAATCAACATTAAAATAAAATGCATCATTCAAACCTTAACAGTAATAATCTAATATTGCTTATGTCGAACATCTGTGGTTGCCTTAAGGACCGATTTGAAGATCTCATCAACTGCTATGACCATTACGACTATTAAACAGCAGATGGAATATTATCCACTTATTTCTACCATCAAATACTTTTTTCGGAATAATAAATAAATAAATGCGGACAACATCACATACATTGCTCTGAACCCAAAGTAAGTAGCTAATGCACTTGTGTTATGGAATTCAGAAACAACGAAGGTACCACAAACACCCAGACCCGAGGCAATGTAGAAAAGTTGGTTTCTACATTGACCCGTCCGGGGATCGACCCCGGGACCTCAGAGCTAGCGACACCTTGAAACCGGTGCGTACGCCACTCGACCACGGAGTTATTTATATCCAATCTTACTTATTCTTTACTCAAAAAAATTTAAATTGCAACCAAATACTCAAATAAAATAAACTCGCAGTAGGTTTAATTAAATGACCTACTTTACATTTATCACTCGAGTGTACACCGTACCAATAAAAATACATTTCACGCTTGTCGCGAATATCTTAATGACGTCGACTGAACGAACCTGGAAATCACTGTACAAGTTTCATTTAATTAAAACTTTGCGGAACCCAGGGGCTCGATTCAGCTATTTTAAATGTATGTCAGTGGACGGTCAGTGTACTTGTGAAATGTGCCTAATTTTCGTATTCAGATAAGCCTACAATAAACAGTCACTGGCAATCCTACAATGGCATCAGGGGCAAGTGCAGTATCATGTATATACTTATTTTACTCTTTGCAAAAAAGCAGGTCATTTAGCCAATTTAAGCAACTCTTAAAAAGCTGAATCGAGGCCCTGTTCCATATTTATACATAGAGTTTATATACAGTAGTTTCTCGTAAAGGTTGAGCCGTATATTTAGCTTATTATTGACAATAGAACAGCCTGTAAATATGAGGGTTGTTAGGATAAACTTGGCGTGTTATAGTAACTTAGCCTTTCCTAAGCCTACAAATACCCTAGAAAAACATCGAATACAGATGTGCTCTATTTCGAGGTATTTTGTTATACGGAGAAAGGTGCTTGCTTTCTGTATCTGCGATTATGGGCCATTAAGCTTAGGTGTTTTTTCAGGTTTTCTTTGAACGTTAGGCACTGAAATTTTGTATAGTACTTGGTTTTTCTTTAGAATTTACACTTCTAGTAACTATAAACATAAGTATGTAAATAATCCTGTAAAAGAATTTCAACATCGAAGATAGATAAAACTAAACAATATTATTTCATTGGCATACTATATTTTAGGTATGAGGTTTTGATAAATTAATAGCATTTTTATGTGCATATTTAGGTTCGATAATAGATATTTCTGAATGCAAATAATAAAAAAAAAATGCATTAATCGGGTATATAATAAATATAATATATTTCTGTAAAAAAAAAATCTGTTTTTCATTTTGTTTTTTTACATATATTATTTTGTCTAACATCTTCAAACCCTGAAGTATTGCATTCGCATATAATCAGCAAGTAATCCTATCATAGCAACAGCAAATAGACTCATCCAGTACCCAGTACTAAACCTACAAGTGGTACAAACATGACGGTACTGAAAGGGGTCAGTGGTCATAATACGGTCTGCAAATACGGCACGTGTAGCCCTCATGAACCCCTAGAACAAACAATGCCATTTGCAAACGCAATAGCCAATGTTCTTGAGAGTGGACATTTACAGGGTTAAGTGTAAACTGTTTGACTGTCTTTATTGTTGATAAAATTAAATAGTCAATAAAGATTAAATAGTAAAGGACAATGGGTGGGAATCTGTTTATTGTTGATAAATAATCTATAAAACCAGTTAGTGTAATCAGCTGGTCCAGAGTTTGACTCTACAGAATTAAGTGTTATACATTTTTCTGATATTTTAAATATACATCTAAAATTTGATATTTTGGGTTTACCATAGGAGAATTAGAAGAAAAAAAGGGTGGCCTTTACCTGGGACGATAATGGCTAAAAATATAATAATAATAAATAAATAGACGAAAGGTTGGCAGTTGATCTTCTGCTGCCAGATAAAAAAAAACGAAAACAAATACAAAAATTATGATTATTTATCGTCGTTTATTTACCATGAGGTTTAATTTTTCAATTGACCCAATACGTTAATTGAAAATTCAAAGGGAGATGAATTGTTTCAAATAAGGGTGACAACGTACCGCCATAAAAGAGAATGTCTCTTTAAAATTGATAAACAAATTGGCGGCTTAATGAGTTTTATTTGTGTAAGCATCGAGGTCCGAATTCCGGTAACCCAATTCGGACTAAACAGGGTTGGACGTGCGGATAATTTTATCCGAAAATGTGTATGTGTATGTATGTTTATCATCATTTTATTTCTTATTATGTTATGTCAGAAATGAGCTGCCCTTCCAATCTTACCGGCCAAAATGTAATTATTGCATTTTTTTCAAATTTATCTTAATGTGTAAATACTTTTCTCTTAAATATCAGGTTCGTTCAAAACAACTTTAAAAAAAATATTTGTTATCTTCATAAATACGCAAGTTGAATAACAATTTAGCGTTCCAGAGAACCGCAAGGAAAAAAACAATTTATTATGATTTACGAAGGTCCGGAAATTTTCGGATATTGAAATCCTGTTCAGTTATCCGAATATTTCGGCTTTAGATAACGAATTGTAGCATCCTTAATTCGTAGCGCACCTTTACCGCGGCCTTAATAAGTATCTTGCAAGAGCAAAGCGATAGCAACTGACTGCTTAATTTGTACAATTATTTTTGTCACATTGTTAATTTGTATTACGTGTTCGCACTTCGTACCAAATACAAATAAACAATTTGACAACAATAATTGTGTTAATTTCGCGGTTACTTTGCTTTCGATACGTAATACCGCTCCCAGTGTACCATATTCCAACAAGAGCACAGTGTTCTTGTGTGTGCTCTGTGTTACAGTATTTACAACGTGTGGTTTTGTTAAAGATGATTAAGGGCTGTTTCATGTTCGTTTTATTTTTAATGGAGTAGGAAAGAATATGGATGTGTGTTGCGATGAATGAAGTCGCTGTCTTTTAATAATTGTTTTATAGATTAAGTAATATATTAGGAATGTAAAGTATTTTTGAGACTGAAAAATTAAAGTTTCAAACGCGTTTTCTTCAGGTTGTCTTATAGGTACACGTATCACCACGATAATTTCAGATTTTATTTATGTAAATCAATATACTAAACTGTTTTGTTGGACAAATCATTCGGTATCCAACCATAGCATTATTATTTTTACTTTTCAGGCACCAAAGTCAATAATAGAAATCTAATATTTCCCATTACCCACCCAAATAAAACAAAAAACAACATCAAGAATTACTGACGCCATCAATGGGCAAAACACTCATAAGGCTGCCTTCACCCCGTAGTACTGTACCCCCGGTCGGGGGTGGTAGGGATGCGCGGGGGTCGTGGAGGGGGGGCTGCGGGGGGCTTGCCCGGCTCCAGGGCCGTAGCTTACATAACGCCGAGAAAAGCGGATGTACAACCCCGGCTGGGTGCTATCTCGCTCGCGCAATGTTGGGCTGTGTGCACAGTTGTGAGGATTATCTTGCGATTTTTATGGCGTTTTCTTTTTGTTTGGTTTTTATTGCAAAAATATTGATATTGAATGTAGTAAACTCTAAATTTGACATGATACAAGTTAAATTATAATTTCTAAACTACTAATTAGTCTAAAAAGAAACAATGGATATTTTATCTTACCCACCTGACGAGCACATTTTTTTTAAAGTTAACTGTTAATGGGTAAAGCTATATCAAATGATGTTGAACAAAAATTATAAATGCCAAACCTTAATCATGTCTATATTTAATTACTACATAATTTATAATCTACTTTATTTAATCAACAATTGTTTTTAAATAGTCATCATACTCTTTTTGATTCATCAACACTTTGTTAGACAGGTGAATTGAATAAAAACAAGATTCACTTTTAAATATTATAAGCATGAGACGTCAGTGGCCTTCCATAAAACAAATGACTCAACATACTTTCACTTTCGCCGCGCGGCATATTCCGATCGGAATACCAATCAGCTATTTGTAGTCTAGACAACATTTATATCGCTTTTCTTACGACTTAGGACATACTAAACATATATTTTTGTACGCAGTTTTGATGTACTGTGTGTCTTAGTATTCTTTTTTGTCTAAACTGTTTACTAGTTTTTTTACGTGTAGGGAAACGGTCTTACTTGCGGAAACGTCCCGTTTTTTTAAATATTAATGATTTTACTATATTTTTATTTTTGAAAACTAAATCTGGATAAATATTTTCTCCTTTCTTAACATAGTTAAACCCTATTGTTAAAATTTAATCGATACATTTAGGCAAGACTTGAAAAATACCAAAGATTATTATAAATCATTGATGGCGTCTCTTAATGACAGCTATCACACTATCAATGCACCTTCACATTTAACAAACCAAAATCACGACAAGTGCAAAAAAAGTATGAAGGAAAACCGGTCGCATAGTACACGCGGCCTTACTACGGCCCGCACATGTGCCGATTGTGCTGACATTTACGTAGTGCGCTCCGTACCGCCGCGAAGACGCGCGTCCCTCTCGCGCAGAAAAAACATACCGTTCGAAAATAAAATTTAAATTAAATTGCGTATATTTATCCGAAAAATAAAGGTGCCTATGTTTTTTTTATGCCAGTGCTCAGTTACAATTTTGAGTTATTTGAAATTGATTCTGGAATTGCGTATTTTGGATGTGAATTCGCTAGGGGTCGTTTTCCCTGGGAGAGTATTGCTATAGCAACGAATTACCTCAAGTTCATGGGCGACTGGTGCATTTTCGCTCGATAATGAGTAGTTTTGGGGATTGCTGAGGTTCTTTTAAGCTGTGCTGTAACAAAGGTGAGAGTAGAACCATATTGTTTGATTTTTATCGATAATTTTGTGCGGGAATTTGTTGTAGATTAGAAATCGATTTGTGAATAATTTAGTTGGGATAAATAATTGTATGTAAGGTTTTTGAAGATGGATAAATTAGTATAGTATTTAAAACCTCCTTTATCGTTACGGTAATTTTTATAACTTTCAAACACGCAATCGCATTCGCTGAGATTGCCAAACGCGCTTTGAGCTTACTTATCTAAATCCCACCTATCAAGTTTTATATATTAAATGCTTTGTGAGAAAAAAGTAATATGTTATTTTTTTGTTGCGAGTGGCGTATAATGACGCATCTGTTTATCAAAATAAAGAGAAATACATAGAAATATGCATCTTAATTCTATAGAAACCAAAGACAGGCCAGTTTCCCATACACCATTAGCACAATGTCGTAATAACTTAACGCGAACTTACGTTCAGTCCTACTTACAATCGTCAATCAATATTCATCTTTATTGCATTTACTATAGAGTAGATAATGTATAACAAAAAAACCTGTTTTAGAAACGCAGCGATTTTTCTTGGCGAGGTCTAGTTGCGTAATGAATGAATGTTGACATTGTATGGTGCTTGTATGGGAGTGGGGCTACTATTGGTACTCGCAGTTATTCGGTCCATTTGACACGAACTACAATGGTAGGCGTGTATTTAGAGCATCTGTATTTGGAGCTTAAAATATGGGTTAAATGTTGTAAAATTGTAGATCTGATTCAAACCTGGTAGAAACATTGAAGGTAATTAATAAATCATTATGATACATTTTTTACCATAAGAAAAGTGTAAAGGTACAGCAAATTACGCTGATTAGTTATTATTAAATGAAAAATGTTAGAAATTAAATCATAAATAAGTAATTAGGTATCCAGATTTAATAATTATGTCCATTAAACAATTAGCCGGTTCACCGGTTTCACCGGTTTAATTAAAATATATTTTAACTTAGATAGCGTATTTACCGTAAAGTAAAATAAAATTTATGTTGTCTTCCTAATTATAATGTATATAATACACCTTAAGTTTAAGTACAAATATTTTAGTTAGCCCACTATCTTATACCACTGCAGAAAAACGTCATTCCGAATAAAAAAACAAAAGACAATCTGTATTAACAAGGTACCAATTATTTCTTCTAGTACGACATTTTTCACATATACGCTGAAATTGGACAAGGTAAAAACAAAAAGCGATCCACCTACGTCACAGTTCGAACAAGCACATCGTGACCCAATGCACGTGCTACTGCATTGTGATTAGATTAGGGATACCCGTCAAAACGCACGTCGATCAAACTCCAATTATATCAACTACGAAATTCTGGAAAATACAACCTGTTCCGGTCACATCACTAAAGCACGATTTTGTTTTTTAACCCAATTATTTTTATTCGTCATAGAGTTGCAGTTGTACACACACAATAAAATAAATTAATTCCGTGAATTCATATAGAGATTTTAGAAGGATTGTTACATATTGTTATATATTGAATAAAGTAATAAATTGTATACCTTTGTTTTGTAACAATGTGGTAATAATGACACACGACGAATCACTGCATAGGCTATCAAGCAAACTAGCGATTTTCCTTAACCTAGTAAAGGCACTTTGTCTATGTATGACGTGGAATATCATGATATTATGAAGGTTTAATACCATACTTATAATGTACTCCTGACCGAATGCCAGTCTTGGTGGATATTTTTTAACAGATGTTAGCTATTTGAGCAGGATGTATTTTAATGCAACGGGTGTGTGCGAGCACCAGTCTGTTTCTTCAATCTAATATTCCAATGAGGTATTGACCAGGCACGTCTGGTGCTATACTTGTTAAATTGACTAAGAGATGGTGCTATCTTTCTAAATATGTGATGAGCGGCTGCTCAAAAACTATAACTCCATTCTCCGTTAAAATATGTTTCTTTTTTAACGAAGGTTACATACAACATTTTGAAGTTTAATCAACCGCTAACACGTTAATGTGATGAAAAAGGGTTGGTGGTTGTAACACCCGGTTTCTAAAAGGCTGATCAACGAGGAAATTGTTAATCATCTGTCGAACTTCCAGTCATCTTTGACTTTTGGTTAACTCAAACACATTCGTTGACTTTAAATTTGAAAGAGGAATAAATAATTTGCAGCTATTTCAAAACCAGGCGTAGGAATAATATACTCCTTTGGTAGCCAGAGCATAATTATAAGGATTTTTACTCAAAAAAGATGACTCTATATGATGATCCTATATTATTGTCCTTTACAAGTCACATTGTTAACATAAATATTATAAGCAGTTATGTTTTATGCGCGCATATTTTGTTTAATTACCATTTTAACCATGACACGGTGTTAGCGACTCAGAGTCACGCATTTATAATACTTCTATCAACAAGAATAATACTATTATATATTTAGCTAATCTTTGTCAGATGAACATATTATGAAAAGACAACAAAGGACGACCGGCAGAAATATAGTAGTCTAACCCTAGCACTAAGATTAAGCGTAGTTGTAAGTTGTGAAGCTTGAAAAACCCTATGCAATGGGATATCGCTCAACCTTAGTGCTCGTCAGGCCCAATTGCGGATCCTCCTTTTCTATATATCATAAAAAGTCTTAAGTACCTAAGTATTTAGTATCTGTTCGGTATTTTCATCGGTTCGGCTATCTGATCTTAATTAAAGATAAACCTACCTCACCTACTCACAGACATTAACGAAACATAAATCAGTTACACATTTGAATGTTACAGATTTATGCTTTGTTATTCTACCGCATACACCTATAGTTCCTAATAATCTAGGCCAAAGTTTATTCAAATCAAATCGTTTATTTGTGATTCACAGGTTACAAAGGTGTTAAATACAAAATGTGCTCATTCCGTGATCAGCCCTATGGGCATACAAAATTTAAAAATTAATTAAAATAATAAGGATAAAATTAATATTACAAAACAAATTACGAGCGCAAATTACGAAAGTAACAAGTAGGTATACTAATCATGTTGATAGAAAATCACTAACAGAGTAATAACAGTTTTCTATAAAAAATTTAGACAATTTATGCTTGAAAGTATTAAAATTATTACAGTCTCTTATATTTTTCGGAATTTTATTATATATTCTAGGTGTCATATTAAATACACTTTTATTATTGTTTACCTTTGACAGTTGACCCACCTAATGGCATAACTGTCCATTGTTTCATATTAGGATATACACCCATTGTAGCCCTGCATTATTCATTCACTAAACAATGATGTTGTATATTTATTGATTACGGTGACATCAGTGACGCATGTCGCTTCCACGTCACCGATCAAGGCTAACGAGCGTCATTATGTAATTCAATTAAAGCCAATAAATTAAAGTGTTATGACAAGTTTGGCAAGTGCAACGTTGCTTATTGGTTTGCTGATTTAAGCGAAAATAATGAAACGCAGCAATAAATAGTTCTGAATAGCAAAACCTCTCGAACACACGTTTATTGGAAATTTGTATTTGTTTCTCGTTTTTCTAAAATTCGTCACTGCAATTTTCAAATCATTATCATGGTCTATGATCAACACTATATAGGCGCACCATGTATTAACTACATATCTCTTCTTCAACGTTATTTTACCTACAGTTGCATGAAAATGAACAATAATTTAGGGAAATGGGTTGTTAATTTGTTAGGGATTATTGTATTGTTGTCTTATTGCCGGGAACTGACAGATTCTGATACAGAGAACGAACGAGTACCTGTCACCATGCTTGCTTAATGCAGGTTGGCAATTTCAGTTTTTTCTATCCAAATTTACCTTATAATGATTTCCAGCCAGAGTTCATAATTTCTTCACCAATACTTGATATCTATAGTTCCATACTATCTGCAACTAACATTGTTGTAGTTAAAAATAGGATCGCAACGCTGATTGATTCCCGCGTGCCCGACAAGATCAGTCAATTAACAGTATCCCCGCTTTTCGTCAAACTTCCAGATTTAGCCTACCGTAATTTCAACCATAATTATAAAGAACTTTGAAATTTTTTGAATAAGAATTTCTTTGTAATTAGTTTGAATTTTTTCTTGAAGTCAGTCATTTGTTAACTTGGGAGTCGTTTTAGGTTAAAATATTTATGAAAACGATTTTTGGGTTACAATAAGCATAGTGGCTAATTGCTTGAGTTTTGGCCCTAAAATATTGGTTTTTGTATCCATATAGTTCACATGGATTAATCTTATCCTAGATTAAACTCTTGCAATAAGGAAAGTTAGATGCCTACTTAATAATCTCAGCGTTCGTCATATTGAATTACTTAATCAAACCCAATCGATTTGTCCCTTTCATTTAGAATCCATTACCTATTCTTCCGCCATGTCTGATTTCTGAAATTCAAGACATTTCATTTGAATTCCGAATGCCTAATGGTATCTGATGGTCATTTATTTTAAGGATCCATTATTAAGATTTTCGTTCTAAATGTACAATGAATTTAAATATTAGATCTAAATCGTCTGATCGCGGTCGTTCTAAATTTGAATATTTCCGTTACAAAGAACGCTATTCGTAAGTGTAGAAGACTATTTCTCTTTTATTTTACATTGAATTGAATGGAATTGAAATTGGGTGTTCAGGTATAAAGGCAATGCCTATGTAAGTACTCCTTGTAAGTTGGATATCATTTCCGAATTTTCACTACTCCATATTCAGCGGCGTTCCAAATCTGTCAGTTCCATTGGGAGTTGTAAAAATACGGAATCGATTACGTTCTAGATTTAGAATAACTTACATGTACAAAGTTTAGGTAGGCTATGCCATGTCTAATGCCGAGGAAGTACCACTGTTACATTATTTTATTACTCTAAGTTATTTGAAGACACGAGATTTTGGCTTACATTTTAACAATAACATTTTTTTTTTGGGTGTGCTTTTGGACAAGATCTTGGGTCCGTCTTTCATAACGAACTCCACAACCGTCATTACGCCAGCAAAAACTAAACTTCTTTTCATTTAGGTGTTTACCCCCAACCTATATAGTCCTAAGGCTGCACAAAAACCTTCTCCAAGTCTTTCAAGTTTCAATCCTTTATTACCCTACCGCCACAATTCTGCCCTTACGAGAAACATTTTCTCGATACTTCTTCCTAGGATCTAAGACTTGCAGAATATTACTTCCACACAAACAAATGAACATCACAGTCCAGAATTCTTATCAAACAGTTTTTTACAGCCATTGAAATGACGAGTGGCCTATTCTCACTCTGGAACAGTGAAATACCAAGTAATAATAACAATAGAGGTTTTCGTTTTGCAACGGCCCGATGGTTTTATTGTGGGCCTGTCATTGTCAGAATTTTCGCTTGTATTGCAAAACGTGAGATTCCGATGGAATTTCCTTAGATAAACAACACAGAGGTGTTAAATATGTTAGGTCCATAAAATAAAGAGGAAGATAATTATTATATAGATTTTTTAAGCATAAAATCTAAATAATTCAGACTCATCAACGTTACCTAAATGTATTTTTTTTGCTTAAGGTTGTAAAGAAAAAAGTGCAGTATTATTGCAGGTGCAAAGTAACTACACTAACTACATCTGGTAGGTGCCGAAATATATATCCTTTTTGCAATTTAGCCGTCTTTTGAATAACATTTGCGAATGATGAAATTTACGGTACATTCGTGATTTTTATTTAAATATAGCATCCCTAATATACGTAAAAACTCTCATAAAGTCCTCGCACTCGCATACGAGTGACCGGTGTACATCAAGAAGATCCCTGAATCATCTGTAATAGAAAGCTGCACATTTCTCTCGCACTACCGGCAGATGCCCGCTCGACCCGCCCCGCCAATAAAAAGGTCACGAGCGGTTAATTTTTCACACCTGCCCCCACTACACTCTGTGGTTTCTAGGGATCCGTACATAATATGTGGATGGACTATCCATATGTTACGTTAAATGCCCTTTAAATGATTTTTATTCCAAAATAATATATGTCGATCAAATGTTAAAAAGAATAATTATAATATAGAGTCGCTGTTCCAGTCTACATGAAAAAATAAAGCTTCGCCCGAAAATTGACTATGATACTAATTTAACATTTATTTCTTATAGAATTTTGCAAAAAAATTATAGAATTTTCTACATTTTTAACAATACAATAATAAATAATAAATGCGGACAACATCACATACATTGCTCTGAACCCAAAGTAAGTAGCTAAAGCACTTGTGTTATGGCATTCAGAAACAACGAAGGTACCACAAACACCCAGACCCGAGGCAATGTAGAAAAGTTGGTTTCTGCATTGACCCGTCCGGGGATCGAACCCGGGACCTCAGAGATAGCGACACCTTGAAACCGGTGCTCACGCCACTCGACCACGGAGGTCGTCACAATATTCCTAATTTTTAAGAAAATAATACAAGACAATAACAATTACATTTCTTCTTTTTCGTCCACATTGGCATAATTCGGCACAATATAAAGTCATAAAATATTTACGAACACCTCACAAATCCTTCATTAAAACCTCTTTTACGGCTTGAATAATTTCCGCGAAAATTAAAAAATGAATTCACATCGTACGGAACGCGCTACGCGACACGGACTCATACATGACAACTTTTTATTAAGATTGGTGGCAATTATACGCGGCGCCATGCGCGTTGCTCGAATTACTCCCACAAATTGAGTTTAACTCGAAATACGTAGTTCGTGTGGGTAAAATTAAGTTATGTTTACTTAGCAAACGTGATTTCTGCTGTTGTGTGTGTAATTAACAATTCCAAGTTTAAAACGACGTCTTTATGCTTTCATTACAGACTTTATCGAACATTTATACAATTATTCGAAGTGTAGGTAGACATTACAAACATAAATCGAATTTCAATTGGTCTTTTGAAATTCGAATTCGATTGGAATTGCAGTTCGTTTGTTATCAGCGAACTCATACTATTGTTTGTATATTGTTTCGATATTTAAATTAATGTTTAAGAAACAATTTGTCATCTATACTTAGGTATAATAAATCTGTAGAAGTGAAAATTCTGTACATTGAAAATATCGAAAAAATAAATGGCGGGGGGTGTTACTAGACCGACACCGAACCAAAAAGTGTGGAAAAAAAATTTTTTGTCTGTCTGTCTGTCTGTTTGTTCAGGTATCACGCAAAAACTACCGGTTCGATTACGATGAAACTTGGTATAATTATACTTTATTATCCTGGGCACCACACTGGGTAGTTCTTATCCCGGAAAAGTATAAACAATAAAAAACAAACTTAATTTTGCGGTTAAAAACTCATTGATAAGTTTCGTCATCCACGCGAACGAAGTCGCAGGCACAGCTAGTTAAATAATAAATGTTCCTTGTACACGTTTTCAAACATATTAAATTACATACACGTGCTAAATGCAGCATGTAGGTAAATGAGTTTCCACTTAGGTTAAGTTTCTATTGTTTCAGCACGAAACATAATTATCTAGACTTAAGAAGCTGTCAGTGTAATGTTATCATATTAAATTGTATTTCATACATTAATTTTGTTGTCGTACTGCTATTCTCAAGTTAGCAAGCATATTATTATGGCTTCTATTCGAGTGTAGAGTGAAATAGTCTTATAACTCTCAAAACTTAACTGTTTTAGTAGAGCAACAAAAACGGTTTTGTGTAATGAGGATACCACGATGTAGTCTTAAATGTTTTTAGTCATAGTAAGATACTGATCTCCTTAAGGAAATAACAGGAACTGAACGAAATAAAGACGAAGAACGAGATTTTGTAGATATAACTAGCTGTACCCGGCATGCAATTTGCAATGCAATGCAATTTTTTCTACCTAGCACCTGCAAAAAAAAAATGCAATTTTTTCTACCTAGCACCTGCCTACTACCTACCTACTACTACTTAGGGGTATGAAAAATAGATAGTAGCCGATTATCAGACCTACTGAATATGCATATAAAATTTCATAAAAATCGGTCAAGCCGTTTCGGAGGAGTATGGAAACTGACATTGTGACACGAGAATTTTATATATAAGATTAATCTATGTATTGATGACTGAAACTCATGAAACAAAATTAAAACTTTATCACTTTACAAACATTTTATTTATTGCTCAGGCATGAAAAATAACGGATATTCTAGTTAAAAACTTTTTCTGGGACTCGGTAACGAATGTCACTTGTTTTGTTTGAATGTCAATTTTTAATGACTAATTTCAATAATCTGTAAAATCTAATGTTCAAACCTGTTTAGAATTACTAAAAAGTGATCCAATATTTGTATGTCATCAAACTTTATATCTCGACGACTATGCAAAAGTAATGTAGCTATTTTCCGATATTCGTGTCATCAAACTTTCCGTGAAATCCAACAAATTGGGAAATGATATATTTGTCACTCAAATGTCAAACAAATCAAAACAAAAGCCTAATAGGCGAAATAAATATTCGATACCAAATCGGCAGTCAACCGAATGATCCAATTCTAGTTCCGGAAATAGGTGTGAAACAAAAAAGGCTATATATCTAGAGGATTATCTCTGACACCTTTCATCCAGAATAGATAGCAATTAAAAATATTCACAAAAGTTTATAATTGCTATCTCGAATTGAAATCTAAATGGGGAAAGTTCACGTGCAAATCTCAGGGCGAGGTGGAAATGATTTAATTAATCTATTGACTGACCGACAATGTTATTTCCGTTGAATTATATTGATGTTCCTTTTGAATTAAGTTAAACCTTGAATGATATTGACATGTAACAAACAATAAATCCATCTATTGACATGTAACAAACAATAAATGTTTTGAATTTGAATTTGAATATTACTTTAATTTTGGCTCTATTAAATATGTAGGCGCTTCGCTATTTCTAGTGTTAAGAAACGTGAAAAGGAACGGCTGAAACATGACAAGCGGGTTGACGTTTCTTGACACTGACGCAACTCCGGGCTCTTTTGCTCGCGACCGTCGGATGAAGAGGAATCTGGTGGCTCCGCATTGAAGCAAAACGTGTTCGGTGGAGTGTCGTTGTTCTTAATTCTCCTCGCCTGCCTACCCACGATAGCTCGGCAATCGCAATGAACGATGATGATAACCAAGTTTCTACATCAGAAGTGGGATAAAGAGGGCTTGTTTTATAGGAGAATAGCCGTACGAGATCTTTCGCGCCGCACGTCTGGTAGCTGATTGAGTCCGATCCAGATGGCGAGGCATTGCAACTGACGTGGCCCTAAATTAAAGAAGTATTGCTCGCGAAGTTTGCTAAACCTATGCTGCCACAAGATTACGTCGATGACATTCTACGCTTTCAAGTTGGTGTTAAAGACACCGCGAGTGAGGCGGCCATGCGCTTTTGGAACATCATCGAACGCATTCCGCTGATGGAAATGCCTGAAGATGTTACGACGGGATTCGCCGTGAGCTCATCGTCATTCATCAAGGAGCAACTTGACATCCGGTGATCTAGTTTCTTTTGTTTTAAGTAGTTGAGAGTAGTGTGGTTGAAAAATGGGGCTGGCCTTAACTGGGTCGATGCCTCTGATCAGATCACGTTTTCCCATGGGGTTTGTAGCGTAGTTGATCGCTTGGGCTGGCCTGAATCGGGTCGACGCCCACGGTCAAACTGCGAGTTCTTCGGTGTGAGCTGGGTGGCTATAGATTGGTATGGAAACGGCCTATGTGGGTCGACGTTCCAACCGGTTGATTGCAACAGCTGTGTGTGGCTGGTGGAAGGGACGCTGACAGGTAGTCCGGTCTATCGCACCATGCGAGTTGGTGGGTAGTCGAAGGGACGCCTGGTCAGTAGTCCGCCCAGTGTGTTTCATTCTGATGTGAGGGGTAAAGACTGGTGGAAGGGACGCTGACAGGTAGTCCGGTCTATCGAACCATGTGAGTTGGTGGGTAGTCGAAGGGACGCCTGGTCAGTAGTCCGCCCAGTGTGTTTCATTAAGATGTAAGGGGTAAAGATAGAAGTCCATGGTGTCATAAATGGGTAGCTAGTCAGGGATGGACGAGCATGTCCAGACGGGTACTACAGACTTGTATTTGGTCTTTGCAGATAACTCGAAGCGAGAGCAGTCGCACGAGGACGTGCGAATGTCAGTCTGGCCGTGTAGGCGCTTCGCTATTTCTAGTGTTAAGAAACGTGAAAAGGAACGGCTGAAACATGACAAGCGGGTTGACGTTTCTTGACACTGACGCAACTCCGGGCTCTTTTGCTCGCGACCGTCGGATGAAGAGGAATCTGGTGGCTCCGCATTGAAGCAAAACGTGTTCGGTGGAGTGTCGTTGTTCTTAATTCTCCTCGCCTGCCTACCCACGATAGCTCGGCAATCGCAATGAACGATGATGATAACCAAGTTTCTACAAATAATTTTTTTTTTATTTACGAAACTGTTAATTAATTTGTAGTGTGATGCTGTGGTGGACCAATCTTTTTCGGTACAGAGGGTAAGCGAAAATAACAAAAAAGTAAATGTAGAGAACCCCTATAACCTACTTAGTCATCTCCCGAGCCTTTTCCCAACTATGTTGGGGTCGGCTACCAGTCTTACCGGATTCAGCTGAATACCGCATTTTACATGGAGCGACTGCCTATCTACATTCAACCATTCACGACATCCACAACCCATTTTACTGGGAAACACAGTATCCCATAGTAAGACTGGTTGTCAGAATTGACTTAACGACTGCCAAAGATCTATGTATGACAGCCGGGACCTACTTTTTAACGTGCTTTCCGGAACACGGAGGGGTCTTGCTATGTTATAAATGGTCACCCATCCATGAAGCAACCGCGGCGAGCGCGGCTTAACCTGTATTATCGGTCAAACCGTACGGCGTACACTTAGCCACGAGCCCCTCCCTACCCTATAACCTACTTAGTACTTCATTTATTTCTCAATCTCACGGTTTATATAGGATTAATCCCGTGTTTCAACTAGTCGTTTATCATCTTAATTTGTTCAACATTTATTTCAATAGAATATATTTCAATATAACTTTAAGTTTAACGTGAGCTCGCTACAACGCTTTCTGTCCTGTTATCCTTATACTTATTTTATCTTAAAAGAAAACCTTACCTTGTAATTCCAAGTATAGCTTGAATATAGGGCATCCATAATGGGTTAGTGTCTATTATAAAACATTGACGTAAGTCGCAAACAATGTGTTGCATTACGACCCAACCCCATCTATACTTTGACGATGCAGTTTTAGGATATCATTTTGCCT
This sequence comes from Autographa pulchrina, assembly GCA_905475315.1. Lineage (NCBI taxonomy): Eukaryota > Metazoa > Arthropoda > Insecta > Lepidoptera > Noctuidae > Autographa > Autographa pulchrina. The sequence continues at coordinate 2,793,120 of FR997773.1, read as the reverse complement.
GACATTGGCCTGTCCTTTGCCTGTGTTGGAGATACAAAAGCCATTGTGTATTATGAGGGTTTCATATTTCAACTTGAACGGTAATAAGATTTAATTTCGAAAAATTGGAAGATACTAATAATCAAATATCAGACTCAAGCAACGGTCTTTTTCTAATAGAAATAAACAACAATATTTACTTCTTTGTCATCACATTTCGTATCCCAAAAATAGTATCTATGTAATTCTACGGCTCAAATCAAATCCCCTGCAAAACCCAGAAAATCCTGGATAATCTGACAAGAAACCGAAAAAGGTTTTCAATCTCTTCGTAGACTTGTAGCCCAAGTGAAACGGACTCTCATATTATTATAGTTGTCTAAAAATAGGCTCAATACAAAAAATATTATTAATATAAACAGAAATATCAGGTTTAATTTTATTTTCGTTGATCGTATCAAATATATTTCGCCGGAAGGATCAGCAAACGTATTAAATTATACCTCTGTTAGGATAGATTAGGGTAGGTATCACACTCTCGTAGGAGAATGTACGAAAAAATGTGTTTGCGCCAAATCAAATTGGCCGTTTGCGGTCACCGCGCCCGGTTTTAACGGATCGAATAAATGTGTTGTGTGTATGATTAATAAATCGTTTTTATGTTAATGATTTTCAAACGTAGATTGTCCGATGAGTTTATTTTAAGCCGGAAGCAAAATAAAGTTTGTTTGTGGCCTTTTTCAGACTGATTTTAGCACATCCCGTTTGAGAAGAAAACCTTTTATTAAAATTTTATGCTCTCCATTTTTTCTATAGCCTCTTTAAAACTGCTTGAAGCTTTATTTATGACTTCGGAACAAAGGCTTGACCGAAACGTAAGTACTTTTGGAAAGTAAGACAAGGGAAAAGGTGCTTACTCGCTTTTCTTTATCGTTTTTATCAACAGAAACTGAACTTTATTTACATGCTTCATTAAGTTTGAAATTGAGTGCGGTCTGTCTGTGACTTTTTAATTATTGTAAATGGTTGTGAAATTAATAATTTTGACTTTGATTTTTTGGATATTGATTTTATTGTTTTGCGGATACTGTCTTACTCTATTCAAAGATCAGATATTTTTTGATTTCATTTTTAATATTTGCGCGTCTCAACGTAAACCAATAGTGAGTTTTTCAAGGTTTTTAAAAGTTTACTTGCTTAAACTACTCGAAATAATTTTACAGACTTAGAGACAGATTTATATGCTATACCTCGTCAATGTCAGATTGCATATAAACCTGGGACCATTAAACAATTATGCCCACACTATGAAGAGTGTCCGAGAGAAGACAACATGGTTTTACATACCATAGGCTTGTACAATTATCTGCAACCTAGCTCTATGCTCTTCCAAACCATCGTATGTAACCAATCATAACTCATAACGATGGTAGATGTTGACTCGTACATTAATTACTCGTATTACATCGCCATTACTCTTGTTCCCTCAGGGAGGGTAAAGGTGCTTCACATACATTCCGCCATTATAAGTTCGTTGTAATTGGTGGTATTCATCAGTGTATAAACCCCGTGACATAGGCACTGTGTATACGGCGGACTTAAATAGTCATATGGTAAAGTCTTACTAAATGAATTATGGACTTCCACTGTGTGTTTTGAAAATATTGGAAAAACAGGACATAAGCTATTCAACATAATATTATAGTAGGTATCTTTAAATATATATATGAAATGGCACTTGATTAATTTGACGTCAGAAAGGATTCTTTCTAGTCCTTTAAAGAAAATTAAGAAAAATAAAATGTTTTGAGTCTAGATAGCCAACTATTACACGGTGAGTATCACATCGAGACTTTAATATATGATCTTATCGCCATTAACATATTATTTAAATATAAACTAACAAATTGTCAAAGCTGAATTTATAACTAAACTAATTCAAACCCGCGACCACTTTCTCCGCTACCAAACCAACACATCCATCCAAAAAAGGTTGACACACATAACATGCGTACCCAACTGACTCACGTAAACAACATAGTATCTAACTACTAACCACGCCATAAAAAAAAATACAATGAAAATGAACTCTATGCCGTTGTCATAAAGGTTACTTTAATTGGTGAGTTTCTACAAATACCGAAGCCTGGTCGACCTTAACGGGTGTTACGTAAGCGCACGTTCTAAGCAAACAGGTTCTATGCACCTATGAGGCAGAAGTAACGTTTATGAAATACATTTTTTGTGGCATCTTGAGTTCGTCAATTCGGTTTGGTTCATTTTCGAACGCGTTTCTTACTGACCTAGCCTAATGGGCTATGATTAAACTAGATTATTTTCTTTAAATTCGTTTAGATAGTCTTTTGTTTATAAATAAAAGGATTGGGTTTTTTAAAGCGTTTATGTTCTTCTTTGAAATGAGCTTATTGGTATGGACCAGCTAGGCTTAGAAATTGCGATGATTGATTGATATATTTTTTGTATTCATGCTGTATTTTTATTATATCGATTACGTCATGGAGGATTTTTTGATAACTGGTTTTTGTGCCTATATACTTCTTAGTGTGTGGTCTGTTCCTTACAGTGTTAAATGATACATAGGTACATACTTAGCTGCCTCGTTGGCCTAGTGGTTCTAAGCACGACTGCTACGCTAGAGGTCTTGGGTTCGATTCCTAAGTCGACCAAGGTGTTATTGGGTTTTTCTATGAAATTCTCAGTAGCAGGTCGGAGTTTGGATTTGTGCCCGGTTAGTGGCAATAGGCTCGCCCCCTATTACATGGGACCTAAACATACCGGCGAACTGTCGATGTCGGTGTACATTGGTACACCTCTGCCTAACCCTGCGGGGATACAGGCGTGATGGTATGTTATGTTAGCTACATACTTATAAGGAATATAGGCGCCAATAGTTTCCTTTTATGTCTATAATACAACTAGCAATTTTTTTATTGTATTTTAGTTCCGCATACCGACAGGCTAGTTAATAAGTGGACACGTCATTGTATATTTTAATAAATTATGTTTTCTTGAATAATTGTGATAAAGATAATAACAATATTGACCGTTGATCTTGAATGTCGTTAGGTCCACGATTCTATCAAGTTTAACCAAGGGACAACATACCTACTATATTGCCCAGTTTTGCCGGATGCCGGTTACCTAATTGTAAAGCAGGTTATGGTTTTTTGTCTTTTTCTCTCGTTTTGCACAACTCTTTACTTTTTGCACAAGCCATAGAAATTGGTTGTCAAACTTCCGAAAAACCGAGACATGCCATTCAATCTGATAATATCCCTGGCGGAAAACCGGTCCGGTTTACGTTAGGGACACGTATCGGACCAGCCCTCAAAAGGGTTTTCACCTCCCAACCCTTGCAATCAACAATCTTTTGAATTTGTTACGAGAAAAAACCTTTACAAAATTTGACGTATGTTTGTAAAGCATGATAAATTGTACTCCTTGTTCATATGTTGGTAACTCAACTGACATCCTGCGCGTGTAATATGAGCTCTTAAAAGAGGACGGTGACCGTTGTGAAAACGAGATGGAGTTACGCGCAGTGTAGTGCGCCGTCTCGCTTCCACAATACCAACAGTCCTGCTTTACTTGCTCATAGTACTGGAACCTACTTTACCTCTAAGGAGGATATAAAAGTGTACAACATGTTTCTGTACAAAATATATATATTTTAGAAATTCTTAGTGCAGCATCCGTCGAAGCCTACTCTACATATACCTAATTACCACCATTTAGGTTATTTATAAAGAGCGAACATTACTAAAGGACCTTTTATTCAGTCAACAAAGTTCACAGAAACTTGAAGATTCACAAAGAAAATCCAAATTGGAATGAAACAATAAACGGGTATTCATAAGAAGAAAAAAGAAAAACTTTAAAAATAAACGAATGCTGAAGAAAAGTTTGGATTGTTCGCTCTTATATAAATTCTCTGTAATGTGTGGAGTTGAGCCGGTTCTCAGTTAAATTTATGCTTATTTAGAGTTTTGCTTGTTGTTTTATGTTTGTGAATATTAATTTTGTTGAAAATGGGAGTTTTTAGGATTCCGTACCCAAAGGGTAAAACGGGACCCTATTACTAAGACTCCGCTGTCTGTCTGTCCGTCTGTCTGTCTCCAGGCTGTATCTCATAAACCGTGATAGCTAGAAAGCTGAAATTTTCACAAATGATGTATTTCCGTTGCCGCTATAACAACAATTAATACTAAAAACCACATAAAATGAATATTTAAGGGGGCTCTCATACGACGGTGGTACGGAACCCTTCGTGCGACGACCTTCGTGGTCGAGTGGCGTACGCACCGGCTTCAAGGTGTCGCTAGCTCTGAGGTTCCGGGTTCGATTCCCGGACGAGTTAATGTAGAAAATCACATATATAATGTAGAGAACAATATGGAGATACATTATTTGATTTGAGTATTTTAAAAGTGATTGATTTTAAACTTAATTAATAGATTAACAGCTTGCCGGTTGTAAGTATATAAATTCACTATAAGGCTGTGTATATTTCTATAAGAATATTATATGTACGATGTAAATAGTTAAACAAGCGTGATGCGATTATACCACCATATATTATTATCTAGTTACTTTTGACCAAGAGATTTATTTTCATTATATGCGTACAGATATCGATATTAGATAGATACTAGCTTTAATTATGTATATGTATGTTTAACCCAAGCATAAATCACACAAACACACACACCCTCACACATGCGCTCGCACGCAGAACACACACCACACAACAGCAGGCTTGCATTAATTTTTATCTTGCTTGTTTTGTTGCATAAATTGTTAATCCTAAAGAACGGATGAAGGCACTGACTTCTGTAACACAGGTCTCACCTAGCTCAGGAGTCAGGGTTTCAAACTAAAATGTGTAACCTTTTTTTTATGTCAATAAAACATTTATTATTATTATTATATATTAAAATCAATAAGTTTTGGGAAATAATTAAATTATAAAGTAACTTAAATAAAGCCCAGTCTCACAATAAGGTGCGTGAGTGTAGATTACACTACGTTAACTAACACACACGTTTAGACGGTCGTCACTAATTGGATTACAAGGAAACCATAAATGCGTCACGTATCGTTACTTTATGACTCATCTAATTGACTCTAGTTGACAATATATGTAGGTATGTATATCTAGACCATTTAGTCACACCTAGCTTGCCTATACCTATTAGGCTAGGGATTAGGCTAAAGACTTTATGAGAGACCTGGATGGTTTTAGTGTAGAATATGGTGTATATCGATTGGCATTAGGTTAACTCACTGGCGCATGGCGTAGTGGTTTAATGGTCAGTTTGAAGGTAGTAAGGAAAAATAATTACTTACTGCTCTACCTCTAGAATTAGGTAGAGCAATATGTAATTATTTTTACGATAGCGACTTTATTTTATTTTGTTTATTGTCAATTTATATTCTGAGCTTCAAAAATATTTAAGGTATATAAGGTAAGTTACTTGTCATAAAATTTATGTTACCTAATTCTCTGAACTCCTATATTTATTGAAATAATAATGAACTACAATAATGTTTACAAGTTATCGAAATAGTAAAAAAGTAAAAAGTAGTAAAAAATAGTAAATAGAGTAACTATCAACTAAAAAATTACAAAAACCCTACCCATATATTTGCTTTCATTAAAACCTAGCCTCATTTCAGTCTAGTCAACAAAAACAGTCGAGCATCTACCTAACTCAGCATAAAAGCTGCAAGGCGGAACAAGGTCGAACCTTCACCTTGAATGCGGCCCTTCAATGGCTAAGAGGGACTACAGCAATTTAAATTGCGAAAATCCCTCTACATATTTCATGACGTGCGAAGAAAATGCTAGAACTTAGGTTCGGTTTATATGAAAAATTCAGACTTGATGGCTTTTACGGGTGTTGGTATTGTTCCTAAGTGTTTGTATTGTTTGGCTTCCTAAATATTTTATGAGAATACAAGCATTTTTTTTATTGGATTTTATGGTTTCAATAATTGTGACGAATAAAAATGACGCTATCACTGAATTTAGCTAACTATATTGTGTTTATTTAAATACTAGCTGTGCCTGCAACTTCGTTCGCGTGGATGACGAAGCTTATCAATGAGTCTTTAACCATTAAGGCTGCACGCGACGGAAGCTTAAACAATTGAGTAACTTCTCCCGTTTTCCCAACATTTCCCTTCACTGCTCTGCTCCTATTGATTGTAGCGTGATGAAAAGTATACTATAACCTGCCCAGGAGTATGAAGAATAATTGTACCAAGTTTCGTTAAAATCCGTCGAGTAGTTTTTGTTTCTATAAGGAACATACAGACAGACAGACAGACAGACAGACAGACAGACAAAAATTTTACTGATTGCATTTTTGGCATCAGTATCGATCACTAATCACCCCCTGATAGTTATTTTGAAAATATATTTCATGTACAGAATTGACCTCTCTACAGATTTATTATAAGTATAGATAGATATAGATAGTGAGTACCAACGTTAACTTTAAAGAACTAAACGTCAAAATTTACTTATTTATTGGTTTCTTAGGTTTACGCGAATGTTAGACATTGAAATGAAACTACTTGTTACGGATTTTGTCGCGGTTTATTTATAGATTTTATTTTACTTATTTACCTACAAACTTCGATAATTCTTTGCTTCACAAAAAAAAATCTCTAAATAAAAATTGTACTTGAAATAGAAAATCCTGATAAAGAAAAATCTATTTCATCTTAACGTCAGTTTAAAACTAGCCATAAACTTTATAGTTAAGCCGCGCTCGTTAGTACTAAAGTAAAATGATCTAAATTAAGATGGTTTAACCTTTGTCACCCTAACGACTGCGACCCCTATAAATTGACCTTAATTCTCTTACGGCCATTTAAAATTGAGCCGTTTTAATGTATCAATAATGTCATATTTGTGGTAACTGAATGTTTAATGATGTAATGGATAGTCGAATAAACGCATTTCGCGGCCATGCCATGGTATCCAGCCAAAATTTTATTGCGCTTCTACTTTTTCGCGTTTGTTTTGACTAAGTACCGGATTTACAACACCAGATAATTTTTATTGGAGAGAAAAAAATCACGTCTGACATATTTTGTATCGAAGAACTGTCAGAAATTCAAAATTATTGCTCAGATCCAGTTACCCGGCGTAGGACAAACCGAGCAGTCATTTCTAGCCATGCTAAATGGTAATATCTCTTGTCCTTTGTGACTAGTTCTTATGAAACTAAACAAATTCTACAAGTTCGTAAGCAAAAAGAATCGTCACATGAATCTAGAAACCAAGTATTAGTGGTTATGCTACTCTACACTGCCATACACAGTACACTCGGACTCCCTCACTCAGGCAAATGGCCGAGTGTATAGGACATTAATGTCTCAATAAGTGTCGAACACTAAACCACAAGCTTAATACTAGGAACAGTCCTTATGATAAAGCATTAAGGTTGAGATTCCCTTGCCATTGTTACCACTAACTTGACGTATACCGTACCTTCTATCAAATAAGTCTTTGGGGCTTTAAGATATAATAATTTTGATGATTATTATCGTAAGACGTCAAATGTTTAATGGACGTATAACTTAGATATAATAACATATTAATAGTAGCATTTAAGTGACTTACTTAGGGTTGAACGACATGACATATGGAAAAGGTGAATGCCCCAAAAATCAACAAATTAGTTTTGTTTTATTTAAGGTATAACATACGCGTAAACTGAATTAATAATTAGGCATTTCTGGTTAACTGAACGTTGAAGTCCATTAATTAGGTAATTGTTAGATTGCCCATCACTAATTATGTCTTTGTGACTTCAATTATAATTATGCTATCATGATCTGTTAATAGATATTGACTAGTCTGCTGTAGGTCTGCAGGGGAAAAATATTTGTGTAATATTCGGCACGTGTTTGAATGTTTCAACTATGATAAATACTAAAATCTTCTCCTTGATCTAAAAAACTATTTTCTGAAATCCGCATACCAACCGCGGACCAACATACATGCATACAGGTCAAACTGAGAACCTCCTTTTTTTTGAAGTCGGTTAAAAATTGATGATCTATACTTTTTGATTTTAATGTTCAATTCCACTCAGAAAAACAAATGAAAAACGCTTTCAAATACCACCTTTTTAAACTTACACTTCTTTAAATTAACTAAACTACTTTGAAGTCTGACTTCAAATAACCCTACTGTGGTAGTTATCACCCAAATAATCCTGACTGTGTCAATGAATCACACCTCACAACTTTACCTTGCAAACTGATTTGTATGCTAGTCGCAAACACTAAAGAAAAAGCGTATGAATAATGCCAATAAAGTCGCCATAATAAATAAGACTGTAGAGAGATGACGTAAAAGATGTGAAACGTGGGGCGGCAGTAAAACCTTCGTAGACACCAAAAGGAATAACGCCTATTCTCCGGCCCCTGAGAGAATGCGTTCCTGACACCTGTCAGTTGGTTTTGATTTGTATGGGGAAATAAAAAACTGTGTTGTATTATTTATTGTAACTTGGCATATTTATATGGTTTTGAATGATTTAATTCGTTTAAATTTAAAATTAAAGTTTTCTCTTCCTGTTGGCTACGATCCGTCAGGAACGCATTCTCTCAGCGGCCGTACTGTATTGTATTCCATTATGTATGGCAGGGATGGCGAACCTTTACGTATCGACGTGCCATTTTTATAAAAAAAAATCATCAGGTCATAGATAGATGTGCCATCAAATAATGTTGTCTCTATGTTTATTGAGAAAATAATGATAGTAATAACACGTCCAATGTTTCCAAGATTTTGTTATTAGCATTTTCACTTGTATTAACTGTCAATCTTTTCGTTTCAATTATTCCTTGTTTCATATAGTACATACTTCACTTTTTTTTCGTAGTGCATAATGAACTATGCGATTGATATTAATGACGTGCCCAAAATATTGTGTCGCGTGCCACTTATGGCACACGTGCAATTGGTTCTTGGTTCTGTTGTTCTTGGTTCTGATGTATGGTATTCCATACTACAGTGTTATAAAAAGCCGTTTACTCCTTTTTACCCGACTGCCAAGAAGGGTTATGTTTTTCGCGCGTATCTTGTATGTATGTGTTTAATATTCTTTATTACCTCATATCTTCGAAACGGCCGAATGGATTTCGATAATAGGGTATCGTTGGATTCGTATCGATTACCCAAGTGTTCTTAGATATGTCACGTCAAAAACAAACCAACATGGCGGCAACGAGGTGCCACAGATTGAGGTTAAAAAAATTAAAAGAAATATGTTTGCTACAATATGGGTATCAAATTAAAGGGCTTGTAACGAGGATTCCAAAATGGTTTATCATTTACGTATAAAAAAAATATTATAGAGATTAAAAATATAATCTTAAAAGTAATATCGAGGTTATACTTAATAGTTGTGATTTAATGCAAATGTTTTAACAAGAACAATTAATTATTCTCAAGTGTGAGTCTTACAAAGTTATTGTGATCAATTTTATTAGGGGGTGAGATTTAATGGCAGTTGAAGATTCTTATTTGTGTTTTATATGTACTGAATTAGTTGGATTGTGAATAAGATATGATACCTTGTTAAAGTGCTTAACTTTTGTGAATAAATTCATTTTGTCTGCTTTATATATATTATAAATTATATTTATTTCTAAATCAAGTCTCCTTTTTTGTTATTAAAAACACTTCTAAAAATTTCTCTAGATACATATTCCGTTGTGATCTTTTGACGATTTAAACAAAAGATAGATAAAGGTAGCAGATTAAAACAAAGATCAATTTCAGTAACGTTACGTCACATTTTTGATTTAATAAAATGTAAAAGCGTGGAATCGCTGAGTTTTAGAAAGCTTTCGTTCAAAGGCAAGGCGAGCAGAATTGTAATTAAAAATGCTCAATTATAGACCGGGATCGTAATTTTGCTTAAACGCTTGCTCTAGAAAATGTGTTCTAAAAGATTGTTCATCTATTTTTGAGTTCTTTGTAATTAAATGTAGCATGTTGAAATATTTTTGGTTACGTAAATGTTTCAATTTTTTGTAATAATAACAACATTTTTAATATGATATTATATATTTTAAAAATGTTTTAAAAACAGGGTTTCTAATGATTTGGCATTAACTATTTAATTGAAAAACAATTAAGACTTAATTTACACCATGTCATAATTGTTGTGCTACGTTTATATTTTGATTATGTCCTTTTGTCATCCTAAATTTATTTGATCTATTTTCTATCAGCTTACTTAGTCCCTTACACTCTGTCTGTCTATTTAGCTATGATATAAACTAAGCTTACAATTTTATTAAGGTGCATTCATATTCATACCACACTGTAATATCTATTATATTCGGATTTCTGAAATAAGCATAAACTTCGATCTCACCTACTCATAACAAGAAACGTCTACAGAAACACAAATACTCATCGTTAAGATCAAACATGACTAAGCAGGCAACACTCAAGCAATCCTAAACTCAAACCGACACAAAGCGACCACTAACCGTGGTTACAAGCGCTGCACTTAACTTTGACATCGCGTAAACCTCAGCTCGTTAAACCCTTCTAAGCATGAAATAATATTTTATACAACCTAAAACGTAATGGTGCGGGTACACGGATCGAGCAAAAGCTAACTAATCGAGCAATTTGAAAAAAAAAATCCATTTTGTAATTGATGATTTGATTTTGTTATAGTATAAAATTGTTTCCAAAATAGTATAGAAGCATAATGATGCAGTCACACTTTCAAATTTTACTTTGTAATACCTTATGTATATTTTTTCAATAAATAAATAAATAATTACACTAAATACGCCTTTTTTCGCCAGTTTGTATTATATTTACACCATATTACCAGCTACTACTGTTTAGTATTTAGCTAAATGGTAAGTATATCGATGTATTAATGTTTATTAATGTATCACCTAGCTAATGTATTAATAATTAATCACTGGTGTAACTTTAAATCAAGCTATATGACTAGGAATGAACTGCCTTATGTACCTAATAATAACTTCATAATTCTGTCTTTTGGAATTGCTTTAATAGGAAAAGCTTGAGAGCCGTGTAACCGCACTTTAAGGGTAAAAGGACACCTAAATTTAATGCCAAAGTCAACCGTTTACTTGTCTCCATTAATTATCAACTTATAAATCATTTTTATAGCTCTCCTTAAGTCATTAGGCTCAATTTGGTTGGCCAGCTAAATTCCTTAACTTTTAATACGCGGGTCTTTGAGACCCATAGAAATTGTTTTAAAAATACTTTTAACAATGGAGTATGTTAATTAGGCTTTATATTTTGACAGATTACGTTGTTTTATGTCCCCTTTAACTTGATTAATGGATGTTATTTTATGAAATTTGTGAACGCTGTTTTAACTTTTCGTTGCAAATGTAAACCTGTGTTGCCAGTATTTTTTTCGTAGAGGTTATGATAGTGAGTGTCCTGGCAACCCGCCACTGCCTAATGCATCACAACTTTTTGAAAAAAGAATTTCTGTACTCTCTGGTACCGAAGGTAATTTGAAATTCAAAAAGATTCCTGTTTTAAAAATAGCTTTACCTCGGATATTTATATTTTTAATGTTGTTTTAAAAATGTTATTTAGTTATATGTTGGCCTTCAGGTTATAGATTACACACATGAATCTCAGGTTACCTTTAGGAAATATTTTAACGGAACAATTTTAACATAGGTTTTTTTATAATAGTCTTAAACTTAATTATCTGTAACGCAGTTTTTAAAGGACTATGTCTTCTTAGTATCAAAATAAAATCAATGTACAATATACTTGGTAACTTAATCTTATCATCCAGAATTTCTCGACTCACAAAAGAAAACTAACCTTTTTTAATCTTTTTCACTAAAACGTAGCTTATCAATGGCAGCGAAGCACGATCCTCGTTCCCAGTCATTACGAGGTAACCTCAACGCCCCGAAAATCCTGAACTACCCCCTAATACGCGAAAATTACGTCCGTGACGTCATACCTTGTAATTTTGGTCGGGTAAAATGAGCCTTTCTTCTGCCGTTGAAAGCGATTGCCGTAGCTGTATTGCCTGAATTACGTATCTTGTAGAAGCAAAGCGACAGCAATAATTGCAAATTTATTGCTGCTTAATTGTAAAATTATATATCATTAGTCGAATGTGTAATACAAATAAACAATTTGAAAGCAATGATGGTGCAAAGTTTGCTGTAACTTTGCTTTTCCAAGATACGTAAAAAGGCCACAAGTAGAAAATGTTTTCTAAAACTCATCGTTAGCAACCGTTTATTATCAGCCAGTACTTTTATGTTACAAGAAGTATGTTTGGTTAGCTCATTTTCTTTTACTGATGGAGCCTTTTTTTCTTCGTTTATTACTTGTTCTTCTTCTTCTTAGCGTGTCGATCAATGACTATTTTCATCGTGGCTAGATTTTTGTGGACCAGTACTTGTTGCATTGCAGTGTAGATAGCGTTTTTATATTGATATATTTTTAGTTATACTATTATATAGGCTCTTTAATGGCCTATAATACCTTTGCCTTAATTAGAAACTTATTTTATTACTTTAAAAACAAGACCAAAGAACAGAAGAAGGAAATTGTTGTTTCTAATATTATTAACGCTCCTAATGCTTAGAATTAATATTATATGTATAGAATAGTGACAAAAAAAAACAAGCAAATCAGATGAAAAATATAGAAGTTTCCGATTCATATTGAAAATGTTTAATTAATACTTGTAATTTTACTTTATATTATACATCTATATTTACTTAAAACTATCTCCATTTCAGTTAGCTTAAGTCCCTTATAATGTAGTTATTATATTATAAGGCAAACCTAGGAGTTTCTTCATCGAAACTTAACGAAACTCCTAAATCTTGCTTTAAATTCCGTCAAATTCTGAAGGTAGGCTTACGACCGGGATGTAAGTAAGACTTATGTCTTTGAACAACATTTAAGCCATCAAAGTACTTTTATCGTTAAGGTGTTATTCCTGGAAGGCGTAATATGTAAAATAGTTGTGTTTCAAAATAAGACTGTTTTTACATTATCGGAATCCCTTTTAGAATTGCCTAGAAATGTCTCGCAAGTCTAGATAATCACTGAGCTGGCCCAACTGTGTGTACCACTGCGTCAAAAAAAAATATTATCAATGAAAGTCAAAAATCATCTAGATTTTAATGTTTTGAGTTTGGTAAGTCTTTAGGCTCCGCGCAAACGGGCGACCGACCACGGTCACTGGTGGCTAGCGACAGCCACTTAACATACTTTTTCATACATTTTGTTTAAACGCGCCGCACACGTGTAGTCGATGGCGGCCACTTGCTACAGCAGACAAACATATGAAAGCGTTTATTCACAAAAAAATGAAAAATCGTTTATTCACAAAAATCAATTTCCATACAAACATTTTTACTTCTACCAAACTGCATAACAGTTTGACGGCAGACGTAGCTCCCATAATATAATAATTCTTAAAACAGTTTATTGTAATTAAATTTTACACTATTTCACTTAATTATAAATACAATGATTAAATCTATATTTAAACATGCAAATTAGATTCTATAATATTTTGATGCACTATATCTAGGAGGTATTTAAACAATTTATTTTTGAATGATGTTTTGGTAAGACAGCTGTTTTATATGTCTAAAGGAAGGCTATTGACAAATGACGGAACAAGGTACTTTCTACACCGGCGCCCATAGTAATTATTACACATGGGCACCACACATCTCATGCTTCTACTTCTTTGTGATCTTGTGTGTGTTATATAAGTTTTAAATTCCTCATTATCATATTCTTCTAAAGCTAGCGAAAGCACCACCCTCTCATGTACTGGCAGCAATTTACATTCCAGAAATAAATCTTCGTAGTTACTGTTTTTACACCGGTTTTTTACGTTCTTACTGACTAATAGTTTTATGAACCTTATTTGTATTGATTTTATTTTGTCCAAGTATGTTTTGAAAATGTTTCCATAACATGCCAGGCCATAAGAGAGTAGTGAGTCAGCTAATGCTTAGTAAATCATATAAATAGTGGCCTTATCCAATATAAAACTGAGGTGGTGGAATTTTACTAGCACCAGTCTAAGTTTATCACACAGGTGTGAAATGTGTGATTTCCATGAGAAGCAGCGATCTATAAGTAACCCCAGATACCTATACTCTTCCAAAACCTCAATTTTTGCACACATACACAATTGCAATTCCCCCTTATGAACACATTCATAACTATGACCCAATATGCACGGTGAAGATTCCACGTTCTTTAGATAAGGAGATCGGATATGCATACACTTGGTTTTGTTTATATTTATTATTATTCCATTATCATGGGCCCATTTAATAATATTAGTGAAGTCATCTTGAATAACAGCTTCTATTGTATTTAAATCTTTATCAGCATAAACCAAGCACGTATCATCAGCATACATGTATATACGGCTATTACGGACTACATTGCACATGCTATTTACATGCATTATGTATCCGACGGGGCCAAAGACGGATCCGGTCGGCACACCACAAGTGACATTTTTTGGTTCTCCACTGACGCCGTCAACGACCGTCCTTAATGTTCGATCTGTAAGGTACGCACGGAACCACTCATTCAGCGGTCCGGCAACCCCGCACTCCTCCATAGCTTGAAGCAGCTGGTGGTGTTCCAACGTATCGAATGCTTTTTTAAAATCAATAAAGATCACCACCACCTGCTTCCGCTGATCCAAACACTCGTTGACATCGTCAGCAAACCGTGCCAAAGCCGTCGCCGTACTCCGCCCACGTCGGAAATATGTGTCGCCGGCCACCGGTGGCTGTGGTCGGTGGCCCGTTTGCGTCAAGCCTTATTGATGTATGTGAGCTTTTGTAGGATTTATATGTACATTTAAAACTTTTATTCAATATTTTGTTTTATTCCTAAAATCGCAACGGCAATTTGTTTGTGAATGGAAATAGTAAGTACCTACCAATGTTAGTCACGTAATGTAAATTTTCTGTATGGCAAATGTTTCAAATAAACATAGCTACGTACTCAGTTACATATTTGTGGTAGAGGTGTTAATGAACACTACCATAGTACCATGAGTAGATACACTTAGTACTACCGGCCATAGCTAAAGTGAGTAAATTATGATCAATTGAACATTATCATGTAATGTGGGAATCGTAAATAGATTCTAGTTTTCTAAAGGAGTCGTCGAATGTCATATAATATGCATTGCTAGTGTAATCTAATAAAGGCATTCAAAATAGTATTTGAGCCAGACAGGGACAAATGGGTCGCCTTTTACTTTTAATAAGATTGTCATATAACGTGAATAGAAAATATACTAAGGGGGTCACCTCACGTTCAAGTATAGTCGATAATTAATTATCTTTTAGTACGAAAAGTGTCCTTTATCTGATCGAACGGTTAGTACAGCCTAGATTACAATTAACTTAGTAGGTACCAGCCAACTTTACAAGTACTAGGCAATCATGATACAGGTGCTAGTATAAAATGTGAATACCTACATGTTATGTGCGTGCCTGTAATGGTTTTTGCGGACAATGTTAACGCACACATTGACACTAGATCGTTACATAATTATATACTAGTGTATACAATTAGTATACATATACAATATACCTATATGTATACACAGTTATATAGGGTGTCTATGTTAGCAACCTTCGACTAGATTGCAAATTATGTTTTTCTCACGTTTTATGCTGTGTTGTTCGATACAATTATTGTAATAATTTAATATTATTTACAGTCGTTGCTGAGTCACAACTTCCAGGCAGTTTTATTCATTTTAAATCACCATTTGTATAATGCCAAATTTTTCACGGTTTATAATCATTCAACTTATTATTGCAAACTAGAGAGGATAACTGAGTGTGACTGTGGAAAAATATAAGTTGAATCCAATACTTAAGTATATCTATATCAAAATTGTAGTTACGCGATATTTCCAGAAATTATATATCGATCAATTATATTTTTAAAATTAGTTCAGTATTTAAAAAAAAATCATTTATGTGTAATAAATTATTATCTAAACACCATGTGTATACAATCACATACCTCTACTACGTAACATAGTGGTCGTGTCAAGGCCCTCGACATCCAATTGATGAGATTGACGCTACAAAGCGCAGTCAATTGAATGGCAGGATGCATTAGTGCAGTATTTTATACTATTTTGTCCTGTTTATTTATAGATAGGGTATGTATATAGAGTTAAAACATTTTTTTTTTAATTGCTGCTTTTATGCTCAAGACAAAAAAAAGATTGTGTCGTTTCGATTTTTATAAAGGTATGTGCTGCATGACCTAAATTTTTATAACGTCAAAATACTGTTTTAAGCTTAGACTATAGATAACTATAGACCGATAGTATCGCTAGTTTTCCTTCGTGCCAAGCGAGAGCACTTTTTGTCTGTATCTAGTACATTCGTTTACTGATTTAAAGGTATTTTGCGCGCAACGACAGACTTATATGCGAAAATATCGATGGTTTCGACATTGATAGGATAATATTAGGGTTTTAGATAGTTTAATTAAAACGGCGCGCTCCGTCTTGATACAAAATTTACGATAAAACTAGTTCATACTAGTGCTCACGGTTCATACACTGATAGGCTCACTCTTTAGTTTCTTATCTATACTCTAAGGTTTTAAGTAGGTAATCTCAAGCAATAATTAACAAAAGAATCTTCAAATTGTAGTTACCAGAAATGAATAACATTATCCATGATTCTTAAATGAATGAAATGGATATCTAGGTATTACAAGCATAACGGGGTAAAGCAACCATAACTACCATTACCATAACCATAAATATTTTACAAAACATACAAGCATTCTGTAAAAGTGTTCTTCCTTCGAAATTGCTATTGCACAAATAGAATTACTACGAACGGTTCACGCTATTTCTTTAAAACACTTATTCTGCTTCATAAAGCAATCGCTGTAATAAAAACTAAATTATATTTATTTCCAATTTGTCGACTCAATTGGCGCAATCACTCAATTAGGATTCGATTGCCGCTCGATACAAACTTTGACCCTCACAATTTTTGCAAAGTTCGATGTTTTTTAATTTGCTATTTTTGATAAAAAATACCTTATTTTGATACCTAAAACGAGCATAATATCATATTCTTTCAAAAAAATATTTATTTAATGATAATGACACCAATTCCAAACTTGTCATACGGAATGCCCGTAATGTTTATTAAAGAAATATATAACTTATGTCAAAGTAAATAGAGCCCAAATTACGAGTCAATACATGCCAATAACCCTGTAATCATTCCTGTAATGCATTGCCGTACCACGATGGCAATTAATCCAGCGTGTGGTGGGTTCCAAAGCAATTTATTAAGCGATAATAGCCAACTACCGCTGATTCTGTCGTTGAAAGGTCGAATTCAAATTGTACCATGCACTGCCTTCATAAATCTATTTCAAATACAAGGCCAATATTTCAATACAAGGACGTTAGGTATGTTGACTGGCTTTCTGCAAATATTGATAAAGCCACACGGAAATTATTAAGGTAAGGCCCAAACCGCCCAACATCTGACTATCTGACATGAATTTTAAATCCACAAAATTTAAATACATTAAGTATAAAAAGTCCATTCCAATCCGCTAAAACCTAGCTAAATCATCATCATCTGCCTAGCCTTTTTCCCAAGCTATGTTGGGGTCTGCTACCAGTCTTACCGGATTCAGCTAAATAACGTATTTTACATAGAGCGACTGCCTATCTGACTTCCACAATCCATTTTACTGGGAAACACAGTGTCCCATAGTAAGACTGGTTGTCAGAATTTACTTAACGACTGCGAAAGAGACGTATGACAGTCGGGGCATACGGCTTAACGAGCTTTCCGAAACACGGAGGGATCTCGGTATGTTCTTGCATAAAATCTAGCTAAATATCAAGTGTATATAAAAGTCACATTCTAAGAACAACTTCATCCCGCGTTTGCTCTGAAAATAGCATACGAATTACGTTTTATGCAAGATGTACGACGAATCTGAGCTTCTGTCAATCAACGGAAAGCACTCACGTCGAAAATAAATATCCTTAAACGTAATACATTTGATAATACAACATTCACAAAAGAAAACGTTGAACTTTGTTGAACAAAAATAAAACGAAATCTAACGGAAAGACCCTTAAAGAAATGTCAGAATTCTTCTAAGAATTCAATACGTGTGCGTTTATTGTTAAAGGTTAAGGTACATGTGAAGGTTTTGATAATATTCGTGTCCTTTCTCGAGTCAAAAGAGAATCTGAGTCAATAGTACAGGCCTGTAAATAGTTACGAAGTAAATTTATTTCCTCATGCTGACTTTTCCATATCCTACTCTAAAGCCTTGAGTCTTATAATTATTACTGAAATTCGTTTAGGTACTCATTGGTGTTCACTGGTACCAATTGAGTCACTGGGTCACAGTATTTTGTTGTCAGAATGTCACTTCTATGAATGTCAATTTGTTCTAATCGATTACAATGTACTAGCGACCTTATTGGCACGGTGCCGGATTGGTAAGCCTTGTAAATATTACCAGAATCCGCAAAAAAATAGGTTTGGGTTCATGTAATATCTTACCTCAGTTATTGGCGGTGGAGCATATTTATGGTCTTGCTGGTGATTGGCTTTTGTTTTGACAAAATGCTGAGATTTTTATATGAAATAGTGTGAAAGTAATACAAGTATTAATACGACGTTCGAGAAATTCTAGTCGGATAACGTTAATATTGAGACAAGGTTTTACTGTTCCAAACTCAATCGTGATCTTATAATTGAAGATCTGGGTTCTGATTTTTGGTGTGAAAAATTGGGTATCAATTAAAAGTTATTTAACTAACTCATTTGGACCTGAAATTTTATAAACTGACTCTATGCCAGTAGTACTCATCACCCCTTTCGGATAGATGTACCCTTTCGGTAACACCCTGTATAATTATGTTCTTTTAACAAACTGCCACTGCTGTGTGTCGGCAGCAAATGTACTGATTAGAGCTTAATCAACATCTAGCACATACCACAATAATGATAATGAAAAGCGTCGTATCGACATTTGTTATCAAGCTCATAGTGATCCAATAAACAGGATTGTATTTGATCTATTTCTGCAAAATAGACTGTTAAGAGGAATACCAGTGATGTGGTTCCTATATAAAGTTATATTATTATGTCTTCAGCATTTATTGTTTGGACGGCGAAGTTTACCTATTCGAGCTAAAGCGTATTTTTAAGAGCACACGGCACTTTTTATTGCTCGTTCAGACGTTGTGTGCACGAGTGCTTACTGCTGGATAATGTGACGAGAGCATCTTTTAGAGATGCCATTCAAAATTTCTTGTCTTTACTGCACAAAAGTATGGTAGAACTTACTGGATGCAGCTGGTAACTGACTTTTACTGTTATTCATGAAGCTATTATTATTATTTTGGCTAGAATAACTAGAAGAGTTAAATATAATTATTACAAAAAAACCGACTCCAAAATAAGTCTCATATGGTTTTCTTATGGATTCCACTGTCATAACTGGACTAAATTATGACCATTTATATTATAAAATGGGACCACACGGGAAGCACCACCTTTCAAATAAAAAAAGAATCATCAAAATCAGTTTGCCCAGTCGAAAGTTCTGAGGTAACAAACATAAAAAAATACATTCGACGTGATTACCTCCTCCTTTTTGAAGTCGGTTTAAAACTGCGTAATTCAAATCCCATAAGAAAATAGGATCAAGATCCCAACAACTATTTTGAAAGGAAATTATTGTCAAATTAAAGTATTATGTTTTGCCGGGTTTCACACACCTGCGACATATGCTATCCTTGAACTACTTCTTCTTCTTTAATTTAAGAGCCTAGCTCTTGTCGGTGCAGCTCCTTCCATTTCCTCCTATCGAGTGCCAATTCCTGAACTTCCTTTTACGTCATAACCTTCACCTTCTCTTTAATTTGATTGATATAGCTATACCTATATAACTATTGCATAACATTGAGAACAGGAGAAGGAAAATGATGGGACACCTTGTACGTCACGACGAGTACATTAAAAACATCGTGGAAGGGAAGGTCGAAGGAAAGAGGGGAAGGGGACGTCCTTGAACTACTTGTGCACAAATAATTTTTATTTATATATAACTTAAAAATAAATCTTTGTCAGGTACAGTAGCACGTTTTTGCTTACTCAAAAGAGTGCTAGAATAATTAGCACAGTGCTGACTTTGCAAATGACAGCAATTTAAATATTGCTTGTTGAGTTTTTGTTTAAGTTTTTCTCACACAATACGGTGTCATTAAACTGTAGGTACGCAATTGTTTGAAAACAATTTGTGCTTCAACATATGGTTGTGTATTGTTATGTCAAATAAAGACATGGCTAATGAGTTTTTAATAAAAGTTGTCAACTTTAAGTGAATTGGACAAAGGCTTGCAATTTCTGAAACCAAAATGTTTGTAGAATAACATATACATATAGCAAAAAAGTATTTTAGAGCATTCTACGTTGTATGATTAGGTAAATGCTTGTAAATGTCAAACATCTAATAATATCTTTCACTTTGACAAATGTTAGATTTTGACATTTGAAGCCACGAGTAAACTTGTGAAGCAAATGGTTATTTGCTCGGGTTTGCTTTGTTAAAACTAGACGAAATATTGAGTTCTGAGGTTCACGCGAATGTTAGACATTGAAATAAAACTACTTTTACTGATTTTATCGCGGTTTGTATTTAGATTTTAAGTCCCGACGTTTCGACACCTTTGCAGGTATGGTATCATGGTTACGGGCAGACTGAGATGGCGTTCGTCTTGACGGTTGATGTTGCTCGTTCTACCTTCATATTTTTATTAATTATTTGTGTTCCGGCCTACGCAATATGAGCTCACTGTAATTGTGTACTGTAGTATTTAAACCTAAATACAAACCGCGATTAAATCCGTAAAAGTAGTTAATTTTCTACATTACTTTGTTTTTACAGTAATAGTAAATAATAAATTAAATCAGATTTTATTTTATCTAAATAAAATATAACAAGCTTATTATAGGAAGTAATGAACCATAATAAAAGATTTTCATTATAAATTAATGGTTGACATAACACGTTAAGAGGTTTTATACAATTTATATCAGACAATAATTCCTGTCTACCTGGGTTTTACCGGCTGACAACTAACTCTGCAAATTGTAATCATGTTAAAATATTTGGCTAACGAAGGGTCTCGAATTAAATGTCAGGTCGCAGTGAAAGTTTAAAGTGCGGTGTTACTGTGATTTGCTGTATGTTTTGGCACAAAATTTTATTAGTAACATCTATTACCTAGTTAATAACTGTAGGTACCTACATCTTTACAACACCTTGTGTGAATATTTTGATAAACGTCCTGTATCTCTAGTCTGCCTATATAGGGTGTTAAGAAAACCCTGTCTGATTCGTTAGGGTATTGTTAGGTATCGATAACTGATACCATTAATGTAAATAAAAATTGGAAAATTGAAAAAAGAAAATTGACCTAATTTTTTTTTTCTCTATCTAGGTGAGTGAGTGTCATATTATGTGATGCCAAATGATCAAACAAAAGGCTTCCGAATAATACCGACGAAAATGGTGTTTTAATTATTGTTTTAATCTCGTATTTAGGGAATTTTCTGTCGAAAAATCGTAATTTCAAAGTTCATTATTATTGATACTATTATAAATATTCCAATTTTAATATTTTATTAGGGCATGTGATTGAGAAACCTATATCACCCTTTCGGGTCGGACAGGGTTTTCTTAACACTCTGTATAAATATTCATGACAAAAAAAGTTGACAAGAGTGGGTTTCTTGTCAATTTTTTTTGCCATGAATATTTTCATTAACAAATCCCGCATAATACCTTTTTAACAAGTTACGACATATACTTTAAATAAATCTAAAAAAAAACCCTAAATACCTTCTGGCATCTTGTTCTGTCTTCCAATTATCCCATACATATTGAAACGTTTAACTCACAATGTATAATGAAATTTACAGGCTCCAGAAGCTAAGATAATAAACAAACCGACACACAAACAAACGTATTTAATTAAGAGTATTTATTTACATGTAATGGGGACCCTAAACTTTGGGGTGTACGAAACACGAAACATAAATACAGAGTCATTATCAGCACATTAAATACTCCTTTGATAATTATTTTATCAAAGTCTTGTAGAGAAACGTATTATTAGACGTCTCTTAACATAATGTTTGTTAAGTAAATGAAGCTTTTAATGTATTTGTAATATCAGACTTGTCAGAGAAGTTTTTGAAGATAAGTCTTTAAGTTACATATCTTTATATGATTTTCGTATAACAATTTAAAACCCGTAACAATTGCAAATCGTCTTGTTATGAGCGTAAAATCAAAAATCAAAATCAAATTACTTTTATTTCAAATAGGCCTTTTTAAGCTATTTTAAAATGTTAAATCACTGACTCTAGTTGCAGATTCCAAAAAGTCATTCCAATGGAGAAGAACCGGCAAGAAACTCCAAAGCTTACTCACTGAAAACTGTTAAGTCTAATCCAGGACTCTGATTTCGTATCTAAAAGTATGAGTACGATACTAGGGAATGCCATTACGTATTACTTTTCAACAAAGAGGCAATAATCTCATTACGACAACTTGGACTGAATTCCGTGATAAATAGTACACACGCTTGAAAAACATTTCAGCAGCCTCAAAGTCCCACAAGTTAGCCAAACAACATTTAATAGAATGTTAACTAAGAGCCTAAAGGAAAAAAATCCTAACGCTACACACAGCCCAGTGAACCAAACAAATCAATACTTAATTTAGAAAGCAATAAAGTACAATTTCGCTCGCGCACAGCTCGCTTTGATTTGAAATTGGTTCACATTCAATTGGGGAAAGACGGAAAAATCTATTGAACACCGAAATTACCTTCCGCGTTTGCGGGGAACGCAAACTTGACCCACTCTGTTTCAACTTTACCTTGTATAATTCACAAAGTTGGGTAAAAGTCGTTAAAATAGGTTCGGTACTGAAGTGTATTGTAGATTTCCAAAATGTCTTTATGGTAATGGTTGATTCGCGTGACGGAGAGGTAAAGTAGGTTTGCGGTGAAAAGTAAAGGTTTAGCTGTTTGCTTATGTTATTTTTCGTCGTTCAAGTGACATATTTGGTTATGTGATAAACTGTGACTGGTTCCCCGCAATGTGGTTTCTCTAGCGACACATACTTACATAAAACGAGCTATACAATTTTCCTACGCACACAAACGATTTCATTGGGTTCTATTTTGCACCAAAAAGACTTAATTCTCTTTGCATTTTATAACCTTTTTTGCTGTCTATGATAAACACACATTAATTAAAAACAGGAACTCATTAAGCTACGTTTAATATGCACGATAAAACAATCAGCTATTTATTGAAAAGGCTCTTTAGCAAACAATTTGGACTTTAATTATATTGAAACCAACATAAAATAATTAATGACTGCAACGAATTGTTAACAATTAGTAAATAATCTGACCCAGAGATCGAATCATTGAATGCTATTTGCGCGACGTTAAATCCGTGATTGTGTCATATTTATGCAAAGACTACCAAGATTCAACGCGTCAAAAAGTTATGGAGACCCAAATTGAATCCAGTTTAAGCAAACCTGGTAAAACCATACCATGATCTTACATGAAATAAATAACCTTATACACTCTTAAAAGGAAATAAAGTCCCAGAAAAAAATGTATCACACGGAATAGTTCCGTACTAAAATATAAATAGAAAACTCTTCCACCCTTCATGAAATCCGATACAGCATAGAACAAGACAGAAGTCGTAATTCGCAAGGTTTCCGAGGTTATTCCCGTACCTATTTAGTGAGGATCAATCGGGATTCTGCGGAACCCGTAGGATTAGGTCGAAAAACGAAAGCTATGAACAAAGCCGGGGTAATCACTTGTGTTAACGTAGACATATGTGGTTTCGAATTAGGGATCGAACGTTGGTTTATTAGAAAATGTATTGAGAAAAGGTGCGAGGGTTTAATGGATCCACAAAAATGAAAATATAATGATGCAAGCTATTAAGACAATTGACAAAGAATAGGATTATAATTGAAAACTCTCGGACATGAAACACATAAAATAATATTGTTATGGACACAGTTCAAAATCTATGGAAACATGGAAATGTCTTGTTCAGAACACTCGAATTTTGGTAGTATCAAGACTAAAATCTAGGCTTCATCCATTAGGGTGTGGTTCTGTAACCAAAGGGATGTGCCTTTCAGTTATATTGGTCCTAAATGTACTGACTGTGTTATGTACAGGTATTCTGGTTAACTTTGATAAGTAATTATATGCTACTCTTGAATAAGCTGGAGTGTTACTGAATTGTACCTAAGAATTACGATTTAGTTTGATGACGTCACATTATGGCGCATATAACCAATTTGTGTCGCTACAACTATTAGAATACATATAAATCAGTTCCGACTTGGCTTCGCCGTAACAAAACAGTTTTTACATAACAATAAAAATGGCATTGAAATATTGCGGTACTTTTCTTTCACTGGAACTTTATTATAAGTACATTTTTTTGTAGCATACATGAACTCGATTTCGGTAATGAATACTGGTTTATGGATTTAGGATTTATAAGCTGGAACTAAGTTAGCAAAAATCGAGCAAGAATCCCATTTTAAAAATCCTTTCAACAAACAAAATACGCAACAAAACCTCAAATAACGCATTTCAGTAATCCGTGCCATCCTTATCGCCGATTCGAGTAAAGTGACCCAATTTAATCGCCAAGTCGAGTAAAGTGAGCTATTCTGCAACGATATAACGCCAGTCCGTACGTAGCTGAAAAAGCGGCACGAAATGTAAATCTTGGCAAACAATTTTCGTTGCCTTGAAAGTTGTGGGTCAGGGTGACACGTGAACACAGAGTTAATTCTTTTTTTGCTCTACTTTGCTTATAATGTGCAACCTTTTTTAAAGAATCTTTTTTGTATATTGTGCCTTGTTGAAAGTTTCCGTACAACGATATTAAGTGGAATTGTATAGCTATGATAACGTAGATATATATATTTTTTTGTGTAAAAGTTCAGTTATGTATTTCCTTATCTCTCTTACTATACCTACAGTTTTGAAAATATAGATATTTTAACTTACAAGCGGTTCAATGCATAAGAACTTTATCAGATCAGACATACTTAATATTGTTTCTGCAAAAATCCACTGTAACAAAAGCTACAAAGCCGCTTCACCAAACGGGTCATCAATAAAACAATTAAATATTCATTCTCAACTAATAAAATATTTCCGAATAGGCTACCCGGCTCACCAAACACCACAGAACAGAAAATTAAATTCAATTGACATACAGAACATAGAGTTAAAACGAAATCGATGTCGGAGACTTCGGAACGACCTAATTTCCGCCTGCAACGTCCTAATCCGGATTTAGTGAGGCCTTTTCTGGCTTCATTTGGGACTTAGACACGTCAACGGCGTGTTTCGACTGCTTTAATTTAATTAAAGAATTAATTGGATCGATTGGTTCACGGACTAGTTTCTTGCTTGTGTATGCTCAATTTCACTACCCTATGTGGCGGACAAAGGAGTATGGGCCTCAAAGGTCGGCATCGAATCGGAAACAGATCTGGTCATGCGAATATTTCATGGATTTGTTCAAATGAACTGAATTTTAACCAGAATTCTGACATATTTTATGAGATTAAGTTATGTTAGTGTGTTCCTAGTACCAGTTTTTAAATGTCCTATTACCGCGATCGATACTAAGGAAAACCTTAAGTAACCATTACGTCTCTGCGTACGGCAGTTTATGCAGGAAAAAGGCTTCTTCTGCAGATGTATCAAGTTTAGTTCTGCTATGAGGCTGGTATGTGCTCATGCGACTAAAATCTGAAACTTCAAAGTGTATAAAAATTTCAAAGAATTTTCACATCATCTGAGACCACCTTTGCTTGCCTTTTGCTACTATAATTAAATATTAAGATTATCAGTAGTGTATATCCCGGTGCAGGAATCTTTTTTTCGCCTCCCAAAGAGTATCTCCACAAAGTGATTGCGATATTTACATGTATTACATCATGTTCGCCATTACTATGTAGACATGTATATTAATATGCAAATATATTTCGCTCGTAGCGAAAATCAATATTTAAAGCTCTACGAGACAACAATATCAGTAGTGTTCTTCGTGGAAGCTCATTTACAAAGTTAACATAACAATATTGATTCCAAGTATCCTAGGAAGCTTAATGAAAGTCTAACATAATTGTTATTTGAAAATGCTGTTTTTTTGAGAATTTAGCTTATAGATCTATGTTTCTTTGTAGCATGTAAAATTTTCTTTTCATAACTTCTTATTACCTAAAAATATGTTTGTCGATCTTTTTTCTTAAATAGGGTAGATGACTGGGTATGAAAAGTGAAAATCAATTTAGTCCACCATTTAGATTATCAAAATATAATAGACACGTATTTACAAACACAAATCTAACCATACTCACAGCATAAACACTATAGACACGTATTTTTTTTTTATCAAATCAATAACAAAATACGAAGATAAACCGCTTTAAAGTTCAGGAGTGGGGACTTGTGACGCTTGGTACAATTTTTGCTTAGACGTGACGTCACGCAAGATTTGTACTCACTGCATCTTCATAATTTTTTGTTTACGGGACAAACGACAATGTACGTGTCTAATCTTTTTATTTTATCGAAAATATGGACAAATAAAATAAAAATTAGTCATCACCCCTGTCTGAATATTTGCGAAATCTTACCATACGATTACATGATGATTATGCTTCTTAGGTAAGTACTTTACTTTAAGTAAGAAATAAAATCCTTTTTCTCATGAAAGGTTTTTCATTTGTTTTAATTGGTCAGTTCTCAGAATCAATTATTGTATTGTTTTACCTTTTACTTCGACATTGTTCTCTTCCACGATTTTAGTACAAATTACATTCATAAATTTAATTCTAAAACTGAGCAACCTTTGTTACATAAACAAAATTTATACCGAAATTAAATTATGACACGAAATATTTTTACTTAAGTATCACAATATTTAATGTTCCGTGCCTCGGATAGCACGTTAAGCCGTAGGTCCCGACTGTCATACTATGATCTTTGGCAGTCGTAAAGTCAATTCTGACAAACAGTCTTGCTATGGGATACTGTGTTTCCCAGTAAAATGGGTTGTGGAGGTCAGATAGGCAGTCGCTCCATGTAAAATACAGTATTCAGCTGAATCCGGGCAAGACTGGAAGCCGACCCCAACATAGTTGGGAAAAGGCTCACAGATGATGATCACAATATTTAATGTTTCGGAAAAGCATTTAATTTTATCAAAAGGGTTTTATTCATTCTATAGCTTTAAGCCTGAGAGCTCAATATGAGCGAAGATTATTTGATAGAATTGTTCATATAAGAATTTATATTTTCTTTTCATCTCCATATTCGTAAAAATACAGATTTTTATCTTCAATAAAAAAAATCTGTCTTATTACGAATGTAGAGTATTCAATAAACATAGGTAGACACTAATGAATATTGAACTATTTATTGGGGTTACTTTCCTCTTCATCATCTCCCGAGCCTTTTCCCAACTGTGTTGGGGTCGGCTACCAGTCTTACCGGATTCAGCTGAATACCGTATTTTACATGGAGCGACTGCCTATCTGACCTCCACACCCATTTTTACTGGGAAACACAGTATCCCATAGTAAGACTGGTTGTCAGAATTGACTTAACAACTGCCAAAGATACTTTCCTCCTACGTTATCTAAATCAAACACATAAATAAATATACCTACCTACTAACATATGCATGATGCAAAGACAATAATATTATTGTCAAACAATCTATCTAATAAGTTCATACTACAATACATTTATTGTATTGTATTCTCCTTTGTAGATATTAATTACCGTCTAAGAATCAATCAAGCAACAATGTGCCGTAATTCCCGATCACTCACGACAATTGGGCCAGTCATTACTCGTAATTAACTATTCCTAATAAGTAGTCTCATTCCTCTCTAATCCGAATAACGGATTACGTACTCATAACTATTATTTGATTAGAATAAGTAGGTAATTAACGAGTTATAATAATTATTTTTATATGACTTCACGCCACACATAACTTTTTTTATCTAGAATCCAAGAAACATTTGATGAATTTTAAAAGTAATCAAATTATTTGCCTCACGTTTATTCTGTCAAGAAAAAACTTTTTCTATTAAACTGCGATGTATAAAATATATGTTTATCTATAAATAAGTATATAGACTGGAAGTCAGAAACTTAACTATTTACTTTACCCAAAAAAAAATACGATCGAAATACCATATTTCTATAAGTTAATCTGTCAAATCGGACGCCCTGAATAGGGTCCCATTTCAAACAGTTGAATCACAATAGTCGGACCTCTATACCCTTCGCATCTTGTCATCCCACCTTTTTCAGGTTGTCGGGCCTACCCGGGTATGCCCGGGTCTTGTGCCCGTATAATTCACTTAGGTATCTCATTCGACCCACACTCAAAACCCATTTCTTGCACGTGTGTGTATTCATTGGAAATGCCTGGCTGTTAGAAAAGCGTTAGTCGAGTTTATAAGGATTAAAATAACATAACATACCATCACGCCTGTATCCCCGAAGGGTTAGGCAGAGGTGTACCAATGTACACCAACAGTTCGCCGGTATGTTTAGGTCCCATGTAATAGGGGGCGAGCCTATTGCCACTAACCGGGCACAAATCCAAACTCTGACCTGCTACTGAGAATTTCATAGAAAAACCCAATAACAACATGGTCGACTTGGGAATCGAACCCAAGACCTCTAGCGTAGCAGTCTCGCTTAGAACCACTAGGCCAACGAGGCAGTAACGAAAAGATAAATTACATTTATATTATTATTGAGTATAAAATTCGATGCACACAGATATAAATTCTTTGACTAAATACTTTAGGTTATTATTTTACTAGCATACTCACAACTTTATGAACTGAAGCTTTGTTATGTAATTTTATATAATATGGGTAGCTATGTAATAAGCGCCCTTGACTCAAAGAAGTTTCAATGCCGTATTTGCTGGCATTTTGCTGCGTTTTACCTTGATAACATTCTAACTTTAGAGACCTACTAGATAGAGTGCCTAGAGATCTATTTTAATCTTACTGGGTATTCTTTTTTAAATGTTATGCACGGAGTTATTTATAATCACGTCTTCAAGTTTCTAAAGGAGTTTATATAAACTGCATCTCTATTTAACTTCGCCATACCTAAAGTGTGTTTGACTATACGTAATGACATACCTATTATCCCCTGATTATTTCGACAACGCAACAATTCACCTCTCCTCTGAGCTGGATGGACCAATTTGTTTTCAAGCAGGGGCTTAAATTATATTTTCTGTTGATAATGTTATTTATTCAAAGACTTGATATTACATCACTTCAATGTTATGTAAGCAAAACTATGAAACACACAAAAGCACTTTAAATAATATTCGTGTAAGTAGAATGAACAATGTGTATGCAAATCAGGGTACGCTTCCGACGTTCTGTCTAAACCTTTTGTTATGAACAAAAAGTGAGCGACGAACCTTTCCGGAAAAATAACTGAATAAAATTATATAATAGTTAGTCTACATATCTTGTTTGTAAAGAAACTGGTATCCATCTTAATAAAGCATTTTGGTACTATGTAAAGGACGGTACCTAAGGGTCAAAATAGCCCCAAAGGATCTGTCTAGACTACGAGACGTCCGTGAACTAGTTTTGGACTTTTGAAGTTTATTCCCAAAGGTTATGAGTACATAACAAAGTTAGACGTGGATAGTTCCAAAAAACCTACATAATACTTTGGTTTTATGTAACAAATACATACAATCGAAAGACAGATAACATAGCTCGGAAAAATGGCGGGCCTAGCAGTGGATGATAATCACGAAAAAAAGAGAAAGAGATTTGCTATAAAAATATGGCCATGAATAATTTTAAACCACAGAATTTAGTTAGTAATATACATAGTTTGCTAAAAAATAATCTTACTTCTGATTTCAATATTCATCTATCATATTAATTTAAGACTCGTAAGTAAGGTATAAGAAATACTCAACTCAACTTCTGAAAAAAAAAACAACCAAATAAATTAAAAGATCCTCTGTCCTTTATTTTAATTGAAATACGTCAGACGAATACCAAAATAGTAATTGGAACAAAACGCATCCCTTGTTTTATTAAAGAATTCTTGTATTAAAATGTAAAAGAAGAATGTTAGGGGTTGATTTGGGTTTCCGGAAAATATTTAAATTGAACAAATTAATTCTTAGTGGTTGAGAACTTTGCCTGGAAGGGGCTTAAAATAAATATTTAAAACATAAGAGACTTATAGAATTTATATAAGTCTCGATGTTGGTTGGTTATCTGACAACCAGTCTTACCATGGGATACTGTGTTAACACCCAGTAAAATGGGTTGTAGAGATCAGATACGCAGTCGCTCCATGTAAAATACGGTATTCAGCTGAATCTGGTAAGACTGGAAGCCGACCCCAACATAGTTGGGAAAAGGCTCAGAGAAGAGACTTATAGAATTTTCAGTAAAATGTTGTCTCCAACAGTGGTCGTAATAAAAGGTTTTTTTTTTTGGGGTTTTAAAATCTATACATCTATAATACTATATATATTCTAGCTTCAAGCTTTAACAGCATATTCCTCATAGATACAAAATAACATAACATAGAGTTTTGAAAGAATACGTTTTGATCCAAATAGATACTCCTACATCCCTATGTCCATACGCCTAGGAAATAGGCAGTGATTAAGCCAAGTAAGAATAAAAAAAAACATGCGGGTATCCAAAATGCGATCTCTAGCGTAAAAATCAAAATGGCTGTGAAATAATTTAAGCACTAATTACCGGTACCCAATTATTAACTCAGAACAGTAGCGGTTGCTCAACCGACAAGACGTAAACTCATACATAAAAAAATTGTGAATATAATAAATAGTAATAAGGGTAATTTCCAAAAAAAAAAAAAACATAATTCTTAAAAAAATATAGGCATCTTTGTTTTAAAAACATCAATTTTGGTTACAGCAGAAGTGTTTTCTAGTACATTGACTGAAGTGTATGTGTTTATTTGAGTAAAATTAAAACATTGACTAAAGTGTTTGTGTTTGAGTGAATATCACCGATCGACCCGAATGTATGGGATTTATGGGGGATAGCACTTACACGCAGAAATATGGTGAGTGGCGATGGATTTGTTGTAGGCTCAAATTTAGTTTAGTTCAGTTTCGGCCCTTTGAGCTTTGGTTTGTAGTTGAGTTATTTTGTGTAGATAGTTTGATGCTATTTTGTTTTGCGTGTGTTGTAGAGAATTTATATTATAAAATCTGTGAGTACCTCGATAAATGAATATTTAATGTAGTCCTTAAGTAATTTGATGCTAGATGACGAAGTTTGTTTAAAAAAAATCTTGAAATCTTTTTTGATCTTGAGATTTATTTTAGTGTAAAAACGTGTCTTTGTGCGATTGATTATTCCTAGTAAGCATTTCAACAGTAAATTATTTTTCTGTAATATTTTTCTGAGCCCTTTGCAGTATTTTCAATAAAAATGTGCGTCTAAATTGTAGAACAGTTCATGTTTAATCAAATATAATAAATTGAACTTTGACTAACCTATAACATTTTCTGTTAAATGAAATAGACACCTCATTATTTTTACGAATCAAAGAATCTACCTTTACTTTGAACTTTGACATTAAAAATATTTTTTCCCATTAAAAATGGGTTCAGAAAGCATATTTTTACGCTTTCCTTATTTACTCTTGTGATACAATTTTAATCAAACATGATATTAGAAGCAAGTTAAATTTCTACACCACGACCCACGGATTGCTCCGTGCCACGACCTTATGCTCTTTGGAAAAATGAACAAAAGAACATCGTAGACAACAATAAAAGAATACACAAAATAAAACACGAGATTTATAATTCTTAAAGTACGTGACTTCCAGTGGACACCTGAGTGTGAGACTTAAAGTTCTACAGAGTATTTCCCAGTGGTAATTCTAAAGTGGCCAACATATGGCCCATACCGGACTTGGCTGAAATCAGTTGTAATTCCTGCCACACGAGTAATGTTTTCCTACTTCCCAAGGGAAATGGAAAATATGACCGCATATGCCTCGATTTCTACAACAAATAACTATATTGAATCGTGGTGGCCGCATCGGAAAATGTTTCTCAACCTACATACGATTTTGTACTGTATTACAAACACGTAAGGTTGAGAATGAAGTGTAGGAGATATGTGCATAACAAAATTTCCTGCTAGGCCCACAATTGGCCGCCTGTTGACGGAAATAAGGCATATGCGCGTGGAATTCGAAATGGAAGTAAGTTATTTTGGAAAACGAACCCCAAATTATTTATAAAGGACATTGAATATGCAGCAAAATATTGATACAGTGGCTTCAGTCGTACAGAAATTAAGTCCGCGCATAAATAAGTTATGAGGAAATTCCAAATATGACATACTTTTGCTGGACCGTTCGTCGTTTATTTTTCGGCGTGGCTTTAATTCGGGGTAATTTTAATACCAACTTTATTATTTGGGTCTTTATTTTCCCTCGAAATTTTAAACTCATTAAAGCATTACTTTGTTCTTACTTTTTGATGTTTTTACAAACTTTCTAAAAATATTTTCCTTTGCCCAAATATCGAAACATTTTCAATAGATTTTTTCGTATCATGCACAGCGTGTGCAAATAAAAATCCATATACGACCTATTTCGAAATATTTCATATAAACCGCGTACGGAATAAAACCGGATGCAGTGTTGCCAGATAAAATGTATGGACGTCGGTAGAAGGGTATTTTCGCCCCAATTTGCTTCGCTCGCGTTTCAATTCAGTCTTAGAATTTGATGGCGTAAAGGTTATTTCGGATTTTCGTTGGGAAGTTTTTATGTATCGCCCATAGCAATATTTTTGTGTACCATTGTAAAAAGTGTTGACGTATGGAAGTTTTGTATCTGTGTTGTGGTATGAATAGGTATTTATATGGCAGCTATGAGATTTATGTAAGGTAAGATCAATACTTATTCCTTCTCTATGTGGCACGAGGCCTTTAACCAATATTGAGATGTTTACAAGCTAATATAAAAACGTAAGATGAAGGAATAAAACTTTGATACATTAAGTTTTCTTATTTTGCACAAATAAATAAGGTAAGTTTGGATCAAAGTAGAAAAATAAACACAGTTAAAAAAAATACCAACTTGACCTCAAAATGAAACGATTTGTCAAATTTAAGTTTGATAAATTCAGAATTTTTAACTAGAGATTTTTCTTCTTATTACAAAAGCTTGGAAGTCACCGAACACAATTTCCCATAAACATTCCCCAACTATGTATCTTAACAAGTGAAGAGGGAGTTCTTTTCCCCTTTCCACTGAACAATGGCTTTATCGCAAATTCTTTGAAGTAACACTTGAATAATCCATCCCAAAGGCTCAATAACCGATAGATACCGTTCAAAACTGTTTTATTTACACTTATATTATAATACATTATCATTTCCCATGCCTCGAACACAAGTAATCTTAAAATCCATCGTGTAAATCTTTTCGGTAACAAAGAGGCGCTTTCATCCGCAAAGAAGGATAAAAATGGTTGGAGGTTCCTTTAAAATAGGATCAATAAGCTTTAGGGTGGGATATTAAAATATTATTTGGTCTGTAAGGCCACGCGCACACGGGCCGCTTGAAGCAAGTCGACTGCTTTGGACCGTCGACAAAACAAAAAGCGAGCGGGCCAAACGGTAGGCAGATGTTCTACAACTCACGCAGTCCATTTAAGTTGATCTACTGACTAGGTAACGCTTCGAGCAGTTCGTGTATGAGCAGCCTAAGGTCTGATGTGACGTGTAACTCCCAAATGTACGTAAACATAGGTGTATGAAGAAATATGACTTCAGATTTATGAGATTATTTTGGCGTGAGAATATTCGAAGGCCGTAAATATTTATTGTGTAGAATAAAACTCTTTTACTATATGTTTCCTTTGTAAAAACATGTCATTAACTTAGAAGAGAGTCAATAAAATAAGATATAATTATATAAAAACTCATTTTTCTGAATGTAATATCGTTTCACTATGGTGAAGTACCTATATATTGAAGATTATTAAAATATGAACAGATTATGCTTCTAGTTAACAAACGGTCTAGACAGTAGATTTTCCTATTTACATAATTAAACTTTTATCAGTCAAGGTACAGTTATCAAAGAATTAAGATTGAAATCAGAGATAACAATCAGAATTCGTTATAACCGGCTCTATCATCAATCCTCATTCCAGGATATTAATTCCGAGAGATAATTGAACTCGTACAATGAAAGTGCTTACAAAGGCAACGGAATCTACAACGTGGTCTTATCTCAAGGATAAGCCAGTTATTCATAAAATCTGTGCGGTCGATACCGTCCCATTCACGCAACTCACACTCGCTATACAGATACGAATTTCAATTCAATTCAATTCAATTCTTTATTTGCGTTCCATATGTTATACAGTTGGCATCTTATATAGTTAAAACAATATATTCGAAACAATATGGACCCGGTAGGGCACAGCATAAAGAGTTTGGAGAGGTTTGCAGTAGGTACATATATCTTATTACTAGTAGAATACTAAAATCTATGCTTATCACTAAAACATAAGTATAGTAACATTTTATATTCATTTTTGTTGTGTGTGCGTTGTATAATTTACATGGTAATGTATGCTGAATAAGTTAAAGTTACTATACAGCTCATTTACATTGGTTAGCTACCGCATTCGGGGTGCGGGAGATCTTTATTAGCGCCGCATTCGGTAAGATCTTCATTGTTCGTTGGCCTCCGAGATGCAGTAGATTCAAATTTAGAAACAACCGATGAAAGTGTAAATTATGAAAAGGCACCTGGACGTGGCCTAGCAACCAATGAAATTCCATTGGCCACGTGCGGCGGCTTCCCGCATGCGGTATAACGACCGAAATATTTATGAAGGACTTTCTTTACTTGTTATTCCGTACTAGGTGACGGTGTGACGCCTAAGTTAACGACCAATGAAAATCAGCCTAACAAGTTCAATTTTAATAATAATAATAATAATATTTCGGGACATCTGACACACGGTTATCTGATCCCAAGCTAAGCAGAGCTTGTGTTATGGTAACCAGACAACTGATGAACATACTTATATATTTCTAAATACATACATATTATAGATAAATTACACCCAGACCAGAACAAATGATTGTGCTCATCACACAAACATTTGTCCTGGGTGGGAATCGAACCCAGGACCTCCGGTGTAGCAGTCAGGGTCACTAACCACTAGACCAACAGGCCCATCATATTTATTAGTTGTCTGATCTAAAGATAGAGCAACAAATGTAATTAAATAGTAAAGTGGCTGTATTCTGAACTTTTTGCTGTAATTATACGCTTTATATGAACGCAAATAGAGTTACTATGAGATAAACATAATAATAATATATCAGTATTTAGGTATAGGCACGTTGTACGTATTTTTTCAGAAGAGAAAACATGGTAGTAAAGTAATTACCTGTTTTACTGTATTTTCCTCTACTTGGGTTGGATTTATATTGAAGGCAAAACACGCTTTTCCGGTATATATAAACGTTATTTGTTATATACTAGATGGTTTCGATAGGTAGATAGGTTAGTATATCAAGTTATGGAACTGACGGCCAAATACTGAAATGGCAATCAGTAATTTGAAGCCTACGTCATCAACAGATTTACTCGTGCTGTCCCT
The DNA here is from genome assembly GCA_905475315.1 of Autographa pulchrina. NCBI lineage: Eukaryota > Metazoa > Arthropoda > Insecta > Lepidoptera > Noctuidae > Autographa > Autographa pulchrina. The sequence goes on along the minus strand of FR997773.1, from coordinate 2,757,189 downwards.
GTCATTTTAAGGTGAAGAGTAGCGACAGATAGATATTCAGAACCGTCTTAAAGTAATTTGCGTTTTAGTACTCAGGAATTTTGGGTATGACTGTGAATGTGTATAAATGAGAAAGAACGAAAAAACAATGGATGGATTGGGTGAAAGATGATATAAGAAAGGAGTGAATGCTGAAATGACGAGTAGTAGCGATGAATGGAAGCAAAATACGCATTGTGTCGATCCCAAATAATTGGGGACAGGTCAGGGAAATGATGCGTCCAGATCTGACGAACGCGCACCGAACTGGCAATACACGAACAGCTCGCGAGCACCACGCGAACGCACTAGTGTCAATAACGCCGTAAGCCAGAGGTGCACGCGCCGCTCGCGAGCTGTTCGTGTAATGCTCGTTTGTTCTGGACGCACCCTAATAGGTACTTAGGCGCACAAATTTTATATCCTTTCAATATACATTTCAACTAGACAGAACAACCTAATTTGTGTAGTTGTGTCTAGCTTATCGACTTTCAATTTTAAGCTTCTTTGAAGTAAAAAATTAATGCTTGCTTAAATACCTTTAGGGTAAGCATGTACGCGCTCATCCCCTAATATTACTGTAAAAAATAAACATTTTAACCCTATGTCATACCTAAATACGCACAATAGGTAGACATACATAAATAAATACATATACCTAACTATTATTCTACTGAGACCATTAACTCTCCAAGAAAGGAAAATAATATACGAAGTTAATTACTTTTCCTATTTCTTGTTCAACGTCCAGAAAAGATCTTTTTCCTCGTTATATACAAGAATAAGTTGTAATCCATATCTATAGCTAAAGAATTGTCTGTTTGAACACGCTAATCTTAGAAACTAACACTAGGATTAGAAAAAATAATTCAAACAAAAAAAAACCGTCTTCAAAATAAGTCTTATATGGTTTTCTTATGGACCACACTGTCAAATCTGGACCAAATTTAAACGGGACCACACGGAAAGCACCAGCTTTCAAATAAAAAACCATCTAAATCGGTTTACCCAGTTCAAAGTTCTGTGATAATAAACATTAAAAAAAAAACAGTCAAATTGAGTACCTCCTCCTTTTTTGAAGACGGTTAAAAAAATTGCCTTTATCTTAAGGGACGTAATAGGCTATTTAACATGTCTCTACTCACCTTAGGAGAAAACAAGGCAAGTGAAACCGCAGAGCACAACTAGTGTTCATATAAAATTCTCTCAATTTAATCTATTAAGACGGTAGAGTTTATTATACATAGGTGAGATTGCGTCGAGTCGGAAAAGATTTCTTGTACGGTACAAATCGTACGTGAGCGAGATACGAAATCTTTTTTATTCTTAATCGTATACGTAGAGTAATCTTGTCTGCAATGTGCGAAAATAAACCCATTTTCGGTTGTACGGTTCAAAAAACAGTATATTGATGTCATATATTTGGTACTGATACTGTGAGCTCATATTGCGTAGGTCGGAACACAAATAATTAATAAAAATATGAAGGTAGAACGAGCAACATCAACCGTCAAGACGAACACCACCTCAGTCTGTCGGTGACCATGATACCTGCAAAGGTGTCGAAACGTCGGGATCTAAAATCTAAATACAAAGCGCCATAAATATTACTGACTTAGTTTTTGAAGAATAATTTTAGACAATAATTGAACAGGATATTTGTTTTTAATATGGTAATTTAAAATATTCAGTTTCTTTTTATGACCATTTAAAAATATATGACTATAATTATTTTCACATACCTAGGTAGGAATGTGAGTGCTATTGATAATAGCACATTGTACAAAATATAATAAAATTGTTAAAATGCGTATAAATAAAATAAAGTTCTTTACAAATAAAATTTAAAATAAATAATTAACAGCGGTTTCCGTTCGCCTATAATAATATTTTGACGAAGCCGTATTTCTCGTTTAACAATTAAACTGTAGCGAATTGTGGGCTCGTTTCAGAACATATACTACGTATAACTGTAATAAGTAGAACGGTAATAATGGACGCATAACGATTAAGGTTTAATGCAACAACTAGCGGTAAACCGCAGTTTCACCCCGAATGAGTAGTCCCGGTTCCGTAATTTTTCGATTTTTATAAAGCCTATATGCTAGTCGTGGTACGGACAAATCCAACAAATGAGAGATCATGAAAATAGTCCGTCCCTTTTTTGAGTTATAAATAGTTTCCCTTATTCGACTTTGCTTTGAATATATACAAAAGATGTAGATCATTTATTATAGAGGCGGTGGGAATAGTTAAAGTATGTTACAAACAATGCACCCAAAGTGGTAATGAACAAAATTATATAATTACGTTTCCGATCTTCAGACGGACCGACTTCAGTCTATTTCATTAAGGATCCAAAAGTTTGTCCTTGGTCTAACTTAGTCTTGACTAGTTTATCTACCTACTTTAACTCTATATAATCGCGTTTGGACGGTAAAAAACAAATATGTTAAACACAATAATTTCACACTCACACAGTTCACACTTATCAGCAAAATCAAAAGCCTTTGCTACAGAGATCGAACATTGATCACCACGCGAGTGGAAAATGAAAAACATAAAACCATTATACTTCAGTCATCCCTAGAGAAAACTTATGTCAATTCAAAGAGTTTGTATGATCCCCGTTCTATCTTATCTTCTCTGGGATTAATTGTGTTTTAAAGAGATGAATATGTTACAGAATACTATTTACGTGAATATTTTTTTAATGTCTTTATGTAAATGTTGCAATTCGTTACTACAAGAAATAAATGCCTAGAACATAGTTCCTTTACTAAGAAAAATGTTTTAAAATTACCAACAGAAAGTTGTTATTCCTTGGATAAATAAGACAGTCTTAACATACATACATAAATGACAGTGATACTTTCAACTTCAGCTGACTTTATTTGTAGCCATTGGAAGTTTACCTAGCAATACACAACAGCATTATTGTGTCAATATGTCAACTTTAAATGGCTTGAAATAGAGAAAGTTAGACAGTCTTTTTGCTGAGTTCAATGTGCAATATTTATCACCGTGTATAACTCTTTATTGTACACAGCGGTTTTTAAATAAGTGAATATTATACAAAAGTAGAGCATATTGTCATCATCATCACCTGCCTAGCCTTTCCCCAAACTATGTTGGGGTCGGCTACCAGTCTTACCGGATTCAGCTGAATATCGTATTTTACATGGGGCGACAGCCTATCTGACCTCCACGACCCATTTTCCTGGGAAATACAGTATCCCATAGTAAGACTGGTTTTCAGAATTCACATAAGGACTACCAAATATGTACAGATGACAGTCGGGACCTAAGGCTTAACGTGCTTTTCGCAACAAGGCGGGTCTTGGTATGTTATAAATGGTCACCCATCCACGGACCGACTGCATCGAGCGCGGCTTAACCTGTATTATCGGTCAAACCGTACGGCTTACGCTTAGCCACGAGCCCCTCCAGTAGAGTATATAGTAAGAGTAGATTATTCTACACTTGCGTAATTAAATTTACCTGCAATTTGAGAATCAAGCTTTATTTGTAATGCTGTTGGAATCCATCAAGTTTCTAGGAACTTACGTTTAATCTAATTGCGTGAATTTGTGTAATAGTAGAATTTAATAGTAGTTCAGATTTAATTTGTGGAATTTGTATTTAAATATTGTTTTGTTTTTGATGAAATGTAGCTAGAGTATTCATTTGCTAAAATAATCAGTTACATGAATTTATTGTGCTGTGCGTTTATTGGGTCATTAATTATTTTCATAGTTATCAAGTGAGAAATCCTAACCAATCATAATAATATGTTGTTCCTATTTCCAACTTTAAAATTATTGCACAATCGTGCATAATGAAATTTATAATGTCTAAATTATTTGGTTTTCACATAACGCCAAATTGCTCTCGAAATGTATGCTTTATCAATGCGTTTCCAGTTTTAGCATGATAATAATTTAGGACAATATAATGATTAAAATAATGAATTAATTAAATTTATTTCGTACCACTTTTTTCAATCATCGCCCAAGCTTTTTCCCAACTATGTTGGGGTCGGCTGCCCGTCTTACCGGATTCAGCTCAATACCATATTTTACATGGAGCGACTGCCTATCTGACCTCCACAACCCTTTTTACTGGAAAATACAGTATCCCATAGTAAGACTGGTTGTCAGAATTGACTTAACGACTGCCAAAGATCAACCACTTTTTTCAATATAAATATTAAAATTTCAATAAATAACTAACATTTATAAGGTTATAATGTTGTGTTGGTTTTGTTTCAGAGTTTGATGGCGTTTATAAAGTTCGGGTATGCGTTGGTGGTTGTGACGCTGCTGCTGATGATATGGGCGTCCCTGTCGAGAGCGTTAGAAGTAAGTCACTTTTATATAATATAGTAGTTATATTATACTAGCTGTTAAGATACTAAACCCCGAATTAGAGACTGCGTGAGTTTTAATGGTGACAAAAAAAATACTTGCCGCAGAATATCTCGCCGACAAACTGACTCACAGTTTGGTGGGTTTAATTACTTTGTAATGATGTTTAAACCAATAAATGCCTTAATTATTATTATTATTCGACCATATATGTATTATACCAATTATGTTTCCTATGTCACTTATGTAACAATTTCATGTCTTTAGTCCTAAAAATCATTAGTAATGTCGTAAGCCGCTCTTTACTATACTTTAAATAGGATAATTAGACCGAGAATCGAATAACTATATAGATAATAATAATAATATAATAATAATAATATTCCGGGACAACTCACACACGGTTATCAGATCCCAAGCTAAGCAGAGCTTGTGTTATGGTAACCAGACAACTGATAAACATACTTATATATTTCTAAATACATACATATTATAGATAAATTACACCCAGACACAGAACAAATGATCGTGCTTATCACACAAAGATTTGTCCTGAGTGGGAATCGAACCCATGACCTCCGATATAGCAGTCAGGGTCATTAACCACTAGACCAACATTCCTGTCAATTCAAGATTATTTTTAAGTTTTGTATAATTTTATAAAGACTCATTAAATATTCTTCTCAAAATCATATAAATACAAAATAGGCATTTTCAACACCCACACGACACCATACCATAGCTTTCAAACTACTCATAAATATTTTACGAGAACAATCTATTCTGATACAAGAGAACATTTACATATAACAGTATAATTCATAACATAACATACCATCACGCCTGTATCCCCGAAGGGTTAGGCAGAGGTGTACCAATGTACACCCACAGTTCGCCGGTATGTTTAGGTCCCATGTAATAGGGGGCGAGCCTATTGCCACTAACCGGGCACAAATCCAAACTCCGACCTGCTACTGAGAATTTCATAAAAAAACCCAATAACACCTTGGTCGACTTGGGAATCGAACCCAAGACCTCTAGCGTAGCAGTCGCGCTTAGAACCACTAGGCCAACGAGGCAGTTATAATTCATGCACATATAAAATTGTATTACTTGCTTCACATAACTTAGGACAAGGAACTAACTTGTTCTCTTGTAACTTAGAACAAGTTTAGAAGTACTAGATGGAAAGACCTAAGACTTTGTACGTACAAGCTCTGCTTTTGCTCTGTTTTACATAATAAAATCATTTTTGCTTTTCTAAGGGTAAGAAAGACCGCTGCTTTAGGTGCTGGGTATTTTTCTGTTTATTTACATTTTGTGGGAATAGTCAGGCAGTGTAATGAGATTTCTAGTGTGGGCAAAATGTCTAAAGATATCTATCTATCTATAAAAATGAGAGTTTTGTTGTTAGACTTGAAGCGGTAGTAGGTATAATTTAAAAAAATCAATAATATTTTAGAACACTGTTGGTAATTTATTCCAATATGTAACATATTTTCCTATTAATTTATTGCATTGTGTGAGATAAACAAAATAAATGATTGCGGTTACCTAAATTATATTATTTTCCAAAAACTAAGCAAAATCTCTATAGGTTTATTAAAATTCAATCTTATTTTGAATTTGACATAATATATATGAATTGAGATTGATTTTGACATAATAATAGCTATTATAAGTTACAAAACAAAATAAGAAATTCTCAAACGAAAAAAAAACCGATAACTCGATCTAGAAAAAAAATTGCACATACCGGAACAATAAACCCGGCTTAAGTAAGATAAAGGTTGTGTACAGACCAAGTTTTCCTGTAATCAATTGCGGCCAACGATTTAAAACGTACAACGTTGAACACCCCTAAACGGAGATAGGGATGCTACCGTATATCGTTTGTAAATGTCGATATCAGGACCCAATGTTATCCGGGCCGGCTATCGATATTTATCGGGTGCAATTTCAATCCCGGACGAAAATTTTATAAAAGAAAATCTACTTTAGTCCTAAACGATCTCTTAAGAGAACTGTTATTGTTAGGACAAATAAGATGTCTTTGGAATAGGATTTTCTAGTAGAATTTTAAATGAAATGCCTTAAGACTTTCAATTAGTGGTAGTTAAGCGTCACGACTCTATCTGAACGGGAAAAGAATTTTGTTTAAAAAAGGTCTTGGGTTTTATTTGCTAACTTATTCGGAATTATTTACTAATCGTGGGTTTTTAACAAGCATGATCCGGGTTTTTGATGTCCGAAATTGAAATATTCCAATCATTTAAATAGTCGATCTTTACTCCTTAGCTATTAAATAAATGGGACGAAGTCAAATTTCTACATAGATATAAAACCTATTTTAAATGTGCTCGAGTTCATGCAACAAGCAAGTTAATATAATAACGAACTTAATAAAAAACAAAACACTGTTCTTTCCATGCAAATGACATAAGCTTAAACTTGTTACATGAAACCTCCTTACCTTTATTAAAGTAAGCAGCTGATCTACTAGCTACCTTGAGTGCAGGTCGTAACACAATTATGTCATACGTCACTTGGGAAAGTTTAGACTAAGAAAACGTCAAGGATAGTTAGCATTTCTTTTTCGTTATTAACATGATTTAATTTTAACGCTTTTGAGAAAAAGGTTCCTGTCCTTTTGACGCGGTCTTTTTATTCATGTCTATTCAGTTATCAATGTGCAATCAACCTGAATAGGTGGTAGTTATTGGCTTGCAACGTTCAACATGAATATATTTGACAAGTCTCCATTTATGTTTCATTTAAAAATCTCTACTCTCTATCTATAGACGAATTTGGTGTCCAAAATTGTAACAGATGACCAAGAGAAAGCAACATTATTCTCGTGAGTACGAAAACTATTTTCAAAAGGGCTTTGAATGAAAAAAATAAAACTACTACTTTTAATGAAAGCCTATTCGATTAATTAAAACACACACTTTCTGAAAGTCAATCAAGACAGATCACATGCAAATTACCCTCTAACTGCTTATTAAGAAGATGAAGGTCAATTTGCGTTTCTAAGAATACAAATAGACGAAACATGGTGTATAACAATGTATACGATAAGCCAGTCCAGATACTTCAAAACAGTATCTTAATATAACCTTGTAACTAAGTTTCTGTAAGTCAGGCGATCTAAAATTTTCACTGGGTTACACACTCGTGTGATCCAACCCGAGGGTAGGGAAGTAAGTTGCCTATTATTTAGCATACGAGGAATATTCAGAATATAACTGACCTTTGAAAGGGATAGAAATGTATAATTTGTGAGAATAATAAGGACGTGTGGATCGGGCTTATTTAAATTTTGTTGTAAAACCGAACCACATGTATGAAGGGAATAATGAAAGTGGACAAAGCGAAACAAGTGTAAGGATCATAGCTCATAGTGGAAAGAAGTGGTCTCTGCCTACCCCTAAAGGGAAAGAGGCGTGATTAAATGTATGTATGTATAAAAACTTTGAAGTTTCGTTTTTTCGCTTAGGTGATATGATAACCTAAGCGGAAAACAAAACTTGGGTGTAGTCAAATTAAAAATGATATGAGCTTATTTGTTTAAACAAATAAGGTCATAATCAATTATTATTAAAACACGTTGGATATTTTACATGAACTAATTTATTTGAAAATAGAAACAATGATGACAAAAGTTGTACTTATAAAAGTGTCAACTAGATGCCAGTAGAAAACAGTTAAAAACTTATTTTGATATCTAAGTGATACATACATACTAACACCCCCACTTATCAAAATAATCAAAACATTACTGACATACAACACCCAACATATTCATAAACTTATAATGCTTTACATGACATAAACCCTTAGTCAGTATATCGGCAGGCATTTCTGCGGTAGAAATATATTTAATTTTAGTACAATAGGAGTATTTTGAGGTTTACAATCAGACATCTGGAATCTTTCTAACAATTGTTCAATATAGTGACTTTGATCAATAGTAATAACATTTTTATCTTTGTTTACATTTATTCTCATTCCAAGATACTGTCTAACAGTTTTACTCTCTCATACCATGCCAGAGAAGACTCCTTTAATCCATAAATAGCATGTTATAACATAAACACATTTCCCCCACTTTTGTTTACAAATCCTTCAGGTATTGACATATATATCTTTTCTTTTAATACACCATTACCCATCTACATTTCACTATAGATACATTACCAGGGTTTTTGACAAGCTCCCAGGCATCATTATCTTCAAATGATTGCAACTCATCACTCATCAGCCATAGCACGTCTCCACTGCTCCTTCTCAGGCCCCTTCAGAGCCTGTGAGACTGACATCTCCTCAGATGCTGGAACAGTACTGTATACACACAAGTTGCTGAAACCATACCGATCACCGATCTTGGTATACATGGCTCCTGACTTGGTATACATGTAATGTGTGTGTCTTCACCGTCAGTGTATACTGAAGAATCTGAAGAGCTATCGCTATGATAATCAACTACTGGAACACAGGATGCCCCCACTGAATCACTGCTCTCCTTCTCCACGCTGATCTCTGGTGTTTCCACATTATTCTGTGCTGTCTCGTCATCTGGTATCCATATTGCCTCCTGGCTGGTTGCATTATCATCCTGGCTGGTTACATTATTACCTTTCTCGCTTTCAATCAAAATAACATCCCTGCTGGTAATAATAGTATTTTTTGAAGGATTATACAATCTACATCCTTTCACAGACATGAGTAAATGGCAATCTCATTTTGTTCATATCTTGACTGTTTAAATGTGCAAGCCTTCTGTGCCACAATCTTCCTGTAATTGCAGGAACTGCCAACATGTAACTTGACGATTGTAACCTTAGCTTGTACACACCATCAGTTAAATCAGCTATCGCAACCAAAGTATCTCTTCCGTCATAAATATAACAATACTCTTCATCAAATATAACCTGGTTGCCATTCCTGATAAGCTCGCTAACTGATAACAAGTTTGTAGTCAAACTAGGCACGCATAGCACATTTTTTACAGTTATATGACATTTCAAGTCTGACACGATCTCCACATCTCCGGAACAATCAACTGAAATCTTTGAATCGTTAGCTACGATGATTTCTGGTAAACACGGTGATGTTTTCATGTTCGTAAGCCAGTTCTTGTTGACAGTCATATGTGCACTCACACCGCTATCTATGTACCAATCCTTCTTATTATACGTTCCGTTTATAAAAACAACGTTGAAAACGCATTTATCTGCCGTTTTCTTTAATAACGGGCATAGTTTTCTCTGCCCTTTAGTTTTGGCACACTAGCGATATAGTTTGAGTTCATGTTTTCGCCAATCAACAGGCACAAAATTATCTATTTTAACCATTAAAATAACTGATAAAATTATCTATTTTAACCATTAAAATAACTGATAAAATTATCTATTTCAACCATTAAAATAACTGATAAAAGCATTCTGGGCCCATAACCTATTAAAACACGTTGGATATTTTACATGAACTAATTTATTTGAAAATAGAAACAATGATGACAAAAGTTGTACTTATAAAAGTGTCAACTAGATGCCAGTAGAAAACAGTTAAAAACTTATTTTGATATCTAAGTGATACATACATACTAACAATTATGAAGTTGACTGCATAAGTACAGAGCGCATCTGAGATACAACCAAATACAGGTCCTTCGTAACAACTTACATGAAATTTTCGATAATCAACGTATGCTTACTGACTTTTTCCATTGTGTTATATCTACCTATTTTTCATATTATTATTATTATAGGTGAATAAGTATATAGTTAGACGTTTTCTTTTCTAGAGAATACTTTCAAAACGTAAGACGACCTAATTTTGGTTTCTGATCATTAAACCGCTTAATGTTGTGAGAGCCATAAGGCCATAACTATGCTATAAATTTATGCCATAATTTCAAGTTTACGACCTGAAATGAAGTCGTTAGAGTTCAATATTAAATAAATTTTACAGCAAAAGGAAAACCCTCGGTTTTATATTTCTTTGAATTTCATTAAAATAATAAAATATGTAAGGGTCTTATCTTTGCATTAGTAAGATTTTTTGTAGCCAAGTAGGTAATAAGTAATGATTTATGTACTTTACTGTGTAGTATAAAACTCAAACATAAAAATTTAGAATTAAGACATACTCATTTGTATCATTTAATAATATGAAAAAATCTTAAGATTATTTCAGATCTATTATCCTACTTCTTGTACAATGCAATAACTCATTTACTTTAAATGAACCTGTCAAAAAGAGTTATATTGCTAGAGTAAGTAATACCTTTAAAATGTATTCATTCTACTCTGCTATAATACAACTTATACAAACACTCGTCTTCACGATAAACTAAATCCTGGATTTAAGTCTGCGAGTATAATAGAAATGTCAGTCTGTTTGACACGTCTTAACTACTATAATAGCTGCAGATACTGCTTAAGCTGTTTCAAAGAAGTTTACCTAAGAATTATTTGTAGGTCGCGGTGGCCTAGTAGTTCAATGAACGGATTTGTGTGCACAAGGTTGCAGGTTCGAACCCAGGCAAGTACCAATGTGGCTTTTTCAAAGTTATATGTACTTTCTTAATTATTCTAAGACACTTCTGACAAACGGTGAAGGAAAACATCGTGAGGAAACCTGGATTCCAAAATTGGGATCTGAAATCGCCAATCCGCAGAAAGCAAGCGTGGTGATCAATGCTCGTGCCTTGTCTTTTTGGGAAGAGGCCTGTGCCCAGCAGTGGGACGTTTATAGGCTGGATTATTATTATTATTACCTAAGAATAGTGTGTTTGGTTTTCTTGGTCCGTGTTGGGTGCCATTATTTACGTGTTCAGTTAACATTTTTCAAAGATAATGAATTAGTGAAAGATGAACATGGGAATACAGCCTCATCATCTGCCTAGCCTGTTTCCCAAACTATGTTCGGGTCGGCTACCAGTCTCACCGGATTCAACTGAACACCGTATTTTACATGGAGTGACTGCCTACCTCCACAACCCATTTTACTGGGAAACACAGTATCCCATAGTAAGACTGGTTGTCAGAATTGACTTAACGACTGCCAAAGATCTTTGTATGACAGCCGGGACCTACTGTTTAACGTGCTTTCCGAAACACGGATATGGGAATACAGCCTGTTGGATGTAATTAAAGATTTCACAATCTACATAGGTATATGATATTTAATAGACTAAAATTCAATTGGTTTATTTCGTAGTCATTTTGCTTCACAATTCCTTAATCCAAAAATCGATTAGTCACTAAGATGTTATCAAATCTTTCTTGCATGCATATTTTTATTAAGGTCCTAAAAATTAAACATTAGAGCAAACGCTTAAGCATATTTCCGTGTTATTGTTAAACATTAGGACGGCCATATAATTTAATTGCTATAGCGATTCGCTGCCAAGCGATCTGGTTTGAACATTAAGCATGTTGTTATGATTATTTTTTATGGAAACAGCTAGCTGTATAATTATACCAACTTTTACGTACACAAGGGGTCATATAAAAGGTACATATTACCTATTACTATTAAATATTCTATTATATTAAATAAAAATGTGTGTTTTAGTTATAATTACCCCTTGAACGATTTTTTTATCGACAAGCTTTCTCAATCCATATTAACAGTAGATATAGCACAAGTTGCTTGAATACAGGATTTTCTACTCCATCACTATCATACTCTAATTAGATAGTAATATGAGATGTCCACCAATAAATCAAGTCATCCATCAATAAACCAACCGCAGAAAGCGCTGCTTAACCTAATTGATCGATCAACAAAGTTGACCTATCCACAATCCCCTAACTATAAACCTAGCACAGAGCATTAGACTTGATATTTTAGTATTTAGGAAAACACTTTTAATTTCGGTACCAACACGAATTTTCAAAGAAAGTAACGCAAATAAAAAAAAGGAAAAAAGAAATCCGTATCCTAAATTCAGAAGTCCGGGTTTATTCGTACATTAAAGCAGGTATACGAAAAAGCTAAAAGCATCCCAACAAATCATGAACGGAATGTTTCGTTGAAAGTACACGTGTTAAAGTAGCCTAAATTGATGAGAATACTTTCAGAGGGTCTGTAGGATGCCCCAACGCATTACTGAATACCGCAGTATGTATAAAAGATATAATATGAGGGAGTTAAGAATAGCAATGACCGAAAACATGTGTAAAATGATCATTTAAGTATTTATTGTTCGGAAGGCTGGTGTTACGGATATTCAAAATACAAATTCAGTCTGATTCCTTAATGACTAGACATACCATCACGCCTGTATCCCCGAAGGGTTAGGCAGAGGTGTACCAATGTACACCCACAGTTCGCCGGTATGTTTAGATCCTATGTAATAGGGGGCGAGCCTATTGCCACTAACCGGGCACAAATCCAAACTCCGACCTGCTACTGAGAATTTCATAGAATAACCCAATATCACCTTGGTCGACTTGGGAATCGAACCCAAGACATCTAGCGTAGCAGTCGCGCTTAGCACCACTAGGCCAACGAGGCAGTCACACACTAGGCCAATGACTAGTATCTAGATAAAAGTACTAAGATCATTTTTTTAAAACACCTCTAAAAAAAGGAATAGTTTATAACATAAATAGTTATGTATTATGATGTGCGCAATAAATGTTTTATAAATAATGAAACCAAGTATCCTTATTTAGTATCCAGTAAATTTGCAACAAAAAATATCTCACATTGTCTGCTGAAACGTGAGCAACAAAGTCTATTACATTTTATTTGATCAAATCCCGATAGGACAACGTCATGAATGTATTACTTAGCGAAAATATGATTGAGCTATCACAAATCACTTACTAGACATAACATAAAGCGGTCCATTACAACACAAAAGGTGGCCATCCAAAAACAATGGCAGAGATTTCAAATTGATTGATGAACAGAGATCTCCTGTTAATAAAGTGCTTCTTTTGTATATTGATGCCCTAAATTTGGAGAACAACATTACAAATTATGTTCCGTTTAAGATATCGCTTCTATTTAACTTGGAGTTCTAAAGATTGATGGAGATCTATTTGTTTTACTTGGAAGTGTCTGTCTGTGTATCGTGGATTTACGTATACGGTAGATAGGTCTATAATTTATTATGTACTATAGAAAGGTGGGGTAACGCATGTTTCAGATGGATCCTGCCTGTCACAACTTAATCTAAATTTGAAAACTTCAACTTATCAAATCCACAATCGGGAAACGATTGTTATGGAGTTGATTAGTTGCTTCAAACTAAAAATAATAAAACAAATTATTTTTGGAAATCAACTCCATCTATCAATCATGTATAAATATCACTATATTTCATATCAGATTCCTCTTGTTTTTTTCTTGAAACAAAATCTTCCACTAGCCTCTATTAATGTACTTACATTGTTTTCTATTGTTCCAGCTCCACGTAGACGCGGGCCACCCACCATGCCTCTTTCAAGCGCTGTGCACGTGTTCCAAACCGGCTGGCGACCTTGGCATCGTGACCTGCAACCACGTGCCGATCCTCAGGGTGCCCGCCACCATCAACAGTTCCAAGGTCTTCATGCTGCAGCTTACTGGGAACAGGATTAGGGATTTGGAGCCCCAGTTCTTTCAGGCTACAGGTTGGTTAATATATTTTATGATATCATCATCATCATCATCAGCCGGAAGACGTCCACTGCTGAACAAAAGCCTCCCCCCCATTTTATGATATACATAAGCCTAAATCAAAAAATATTTGTGCTTTTATTACAAGTCTTTCGGGCCCCTTAAAAAGTAGAATCCCTAAGGCAAAGAACCGCCAAAACTCAAATTTTTAAAATATTCAAAAAATTAATAAACTGGCAGTAGATTGGTATCTTTTCTGGAATACTTTTTAAAAGATCAAGGCGCCTTATAAAAGTTTAGCTATGAATTAAGATAACTAGTTATGCGTCTCCACACTCACAAATATTATTGCTATGATGGTTTTCTACCTGCAAGAATCTTCACAGGTTACTCAGTTACAGAATTAAATTAAGACCACTAGCCGTAAGTCTTAAGGCGGTTCCAAAGTATCAACTCAATAAAGGAAACTTCTCTCACAGGAGAAATAACACTAAGTTCGCGGAAGCACCGGGTAAACATAAATAAACTTACACCAGAACCGTAACAGATGTAGGTCAATTAATTTTAACCCTGATCAGACATAGGGTTATTTCCTGGAAGGGGAAAATGTTTAGCTACCGAATAGCTGAAAGTTATAGGTTTCGAAATAATAGAAAAATAGTTAGTTCAGAGAACGAGGAATCCATTGCATTTTGATGAAACACCAACATTTATACGACTGCTACTGCCTCGTTGGCCTAGTGGTTCTAGGCGCGACTGCTACGCTAGAGGTCTTGAGTTCGATTCCCAACTCGACTAAGGTGTTATTGGGTTTTTCTATGAAATTCTCAGTAGCAGGTCGGAGTTTGGATTTGTGCCCGGTTAGTGGCAATAGGCTCGCCCCCTTTTACATGGGACCTAAACATACCGGCGAACTGTGGGTGTACATTGGTACACCTCTGCCTAACCCTTCGGGGATACAGGCGTGATGGTATGTTGTGTTTATGTTATGTTAACATTTATACGTTGAAAACTTATGTTCTGCATAGAAAACTAAGCTGAAACTTTGCTTGACTAGTTAATATACTTTACGACCGGCATTATTAAAAGCTAACAACTTCTTTATAGCGTTCAGGGAACGAGTCTTTGCATAATAGAAAAATATGGATGAACTTTTGTTCTCAAGTTAACCCTTCCGGTTTCGTGCAATAGATCACTTTACGGTATTTCATTTGGTTCATTGGTCTTTGGAATCAGGGCGATTGAGCATGATATCTCAAGCCTGATACAGGGTCGGTGTTATGGTATTTATTGAGAGTTTCTAGGGGATCATTTTTAGTTTATGTTGGGGTTAAGAAAAAATATCTAAACTAAATTATTTATGAACCATTTTCGACATTAAAATGTCCAATAGATTTATACATGTACATCATTGTGAAAATCCTTGTCCGGGGTGGCCTTGGTCCAGCAGTGGACGTCTTTTCGACTGAGAGATTATGCTCTGTGATACCTATCATGCTCTTGGAATTTAATAAAATTCCTCTGAAATAAGGGTAAATATCAACTATATTCAGCCTAAAACAGGTTTATATGCTAGCCCCATAAATTGTCGCATCATCGCTGACTGAGCGCCGCTTGCGTCTGACATGCCTAATATAATAAGGGTTTGTCTCATCCCCCACTCAGCGTTTCACACCGGTAAATACTTAACCCTTTGAATGTGTCACTGAGATTTGCGTGTTTCGGTCTTTTGACAAGTCCTGAGTTAGGTTGATAATGTGAGCAAGTTGTAAAGAGATGTGTAATTACTTTTAAGTTCTTGTTCGTTTTGTTTATGTACGTAAATAGCGCAGACTATATTTGCGTCTTTTAGAATATAAAGACTTATCATGAAGATGGAATGATTAATATAGTTGAAAAAAATAACGTTTATTGGAGTTCTTACATGCGTAGTAAAAGCGATAAGTTAAGACATAGGTTAGTCAGATAATTTAATTAGATCAATAAAATTTAAAAAAGCAAATTTAAAATCGTTAATGTAAAAATCTATTCATATTTGACGGGAGAAATGTATCAAATTGATGAAAAATAATTTTCAGTGACCTTAATAAAAACGTGACTACATACCTACTCGTAAAACCATGTACTAGAGTAAGTTTAATACTACAGTCATTAGTGACTTGCGTGATTTCCCTTCATCTTTACACTTAAAATACCCTTGTGATTTCTTTACGCGTCTTATTAACGAAACCCACGAGGGTTATAGCTAGAACATTAACCTAGAAGGTCACACGTTATTCTACAACTATAGTTGGTGCTAGGGCCACTACTAAGTTAGAAATTATACCTTATAATTAAGAAATAATTTCTGGAAATATATAACTGGAAATGAGACACTACTTCCTCAAGCATTCATTTAATTTCTACAACTTATCTTCATGTTCAGCTCTGTATAACCCACTGCTGGGCATAGGCGTCCCTTTGTTTATGCCATTCTCCTCTTTCTCTTGTTAGTCTCATCCATCCAATTGCCGCAAATCATCTCTTTTTTTCTCTTCCTGGATGGCAGATATAGATTGGAAACTTATTCCACTTTTTCTACAGTATTTTTTAATTAAATTTCAATTAATAACTTGAATATGATACGTTGCTACAGTAATTACGTAATACCATCCCTATCATTCACAAGATATTCTTAATCAGCTAGCAAAACAACCATTCTTCTAACATAATCCGCAACAATTAATTCCAGGGTTGTACCGTCTCGCAATCAACGCGAATCCTCTAGAGGGGATCCATGAAGAGGCGTTCTATGGACTTGACAACACGCTGTGGGAATTGGAACTGCGACGAGACAAATTGACAGCAGTACCGAGCAGGTCGCTCAGATACCTGCAGAAGCTAAGGGTGTTGGACTTGACAGGTGATTGTTCATTTTGTTACTATTTATGTTTGATCAGTATGTGTAGAAGTAAGCGTTCTATTTATTGACTGTACAAAAATTATTGATATCGTGTATGTTACACATTAAGTTTCTAACTGACTTCTAGAGGAAGTTCTCAATTCAACTGTAATTTTTGTGGTTCCAAATTATTACGAGAAGGTTTTAACAAAATTGCTTGCTTGTAAATTTTTTGATATACTTAGTCGTTTTTTTATAATTGGTACATTTTTTTAATGAATACCCAAGTTAAAATAGTTACTGAATTTGGTAGTATTATTAGGTATATTAAATAAGAATCCTGCCAACTCAACGAAAATATGTATTTAATTTTCTTAAACTTTTTACGAGAGTCTACGTGAACTCTGCAACGTTCACGTAGTCTCTCGTAAAAAGTCTTATTTACTCTAAGATAAAAGCTTGTTTAAGTTGACATGTGATTTATTACCTCCGTTCATCGTTTTAATCTTCTCATGTCTTGGGACTGCAATTCTTATTAGCGCTTTCTATTTAAGTACTTCTTTGTGTTATAAGAACGATGACTAAGCAATCTTGGATTGTACTTACTGCAAAAACAGGCTTGCATTTCAGAAATAATAAAAAACTTATTTAAAAGAATAGAAACTTCTGGGTCGATTTTGATAAAATGTATATGGGACATTTGGGACTATTGATAAAGAAAGATCTTTTGAAATCCCCATACAAAAAATAAAAAGGAATTTAGAACTTCCTCTTTTTGAAATCGATTGAAAATAACTACATTCAAATACTTTTGGATAGTTTGTAGAGATGCCCGATTAGTTCCAATCTTACTCCGAAACTAGTCAGGCATTTTCTTTTTATAGCATCTCTTAGTGTTTTCAAGGAGGGATACGTAATTTTTTTTAGTTTTTATTTGGACGTAGGGTCTGTAGTGTTCTAGCCTGTGACCTGTAGAAGGCGCTACATTCCAACGGGGTGTCTAGTTTTAAGTTATCTCTTAGGATAAGATTATTTTTACTTTTGTTAATTTATTATTTAATTTATTGTGGTACCTTACGAGGCTGTCTTGGCGCACCAGCGCAAAAAGCCTCATCAAGTAAATGATTAAAAAAAAAACCATATAAAGTTATTTTCATTGCGGGATCAAGACTCGAGCATTACGTGATTATGATTTAATACCAACGATGTTATTGTGTAATGATATAATTATGTATAATTTAAATATCTATTTTAATCCCTTTTTTTGCATTTCCAGGCAACGAAATAACAGACATATCTGGCGACAACTGGCGTGGTTTGGAACATACTCTAACTACGCTCATATTAGCCGACAACTCGATCGCGAACCTTCCTCTAGATGCCTTCTCCAGCCTGCCAATGCTGGAGACCCTGGATCTGCATGGCAACCACCTGTCCGTGATAGATAGTGGCGTGTTCCGAGATGGGATGAGCAGACTTAATAGGGTGAGTGGATATTATGATGGAATTACACAATTTTTGTGGATTATCATTTGATTTACACACAACTACACAAGCTGTTGCTAGCTCTGAGGTTCCGGTTTTGATCCCCGGAGGCGTCAATGTAGAAAACTGCTTTTTTACATTGTCTCGTGTCTGCTTTAGCTACTTACTTTGGGTTCAGAACAATGCATGTAATATTGGCTAGATTTGTTTGCTTCAGTAACTTATAAAAAATATAACCCCTGTAATGTTACTGTATCTATAGCTATTTGCTTTTTTTGTAAGATACAAAAAAAAACGACCTGTGTTATAACTTTGTTGCTTTTTATTTCAATGTAATATAGCATACTTTAATTATTCGTCTTTTCTCTTCCAGCTCTTACTTGGAGACAACCAACTCGCCTACATACCTTACGAGGAGCTATCACCACTAAGACAGTTGAGGTTCCTGGATCTATCCAGCAACCTGATCAAACAAGTCCCACCAGCACACGACCTGAACGGTATTAGACTGTCTTTGGATTCACTGAAGTAAGTTATTAAGAGACCTGTACCCAGTATTGTTATTACGAAATCAGATATAAGCTGACTATTTTTTTTTTCTTTTTTTTATCGTTCAAATTTGTTTTCAGGTTGGACAACAATCTTATCAGGATACTGTATCCCGGTTCATTCAAGTACTTCAACATCTTGAATTCTACTTCCTTGGATGGAAACACTATCTCTGCGCTAAGGGTTAGTTATCATACAACTTTATTATAACATGCTTCTTATGATTGTCTAGTGCCGTCTTATTATGAAGTGTTTTGTTGGTTTCGACTCAGATGGGTAAACATGTTTGTATTTACAACGGATCTTATATTATTCATTTGTTGTACACACCAAAAACACTTTCAACATAATATAACAATTATAAATCTATTAATATTTATTTCAACAGTACGAGCCTGCCTAAAGTTAATATATTTACAAGCGAATAATGTTGACGTTATACATATAAATAAACTATACCTAATCAATTTGCTTTATCATTTTCAGGAGGATGCCTTCAGAAACGCCAAGATCAAATCCCTCTCGCTCCGTGATTGTGGACTTACAGAACTATCACCAGCTTCCTTCGCTGGTCTGGAGAACAGTCTGCAGACCCTCGACCTATCGGAGAACAACCTGACCATGATATCCAAGTTCATGCTGAACAAATTGGACTCCTTGAGGTTTTTGAACCTTAGAGAAAATAAGGTAAGTTTTAGCTATTACTAGACATGGGTAGGATGATATCGAGTCTCATATTTCCTGTAAAGATTTTTCAACTATCCATCTATACTGTTTTTGTTTTTCACATCATTATGTCACTACATATCAGATCAGATCCACTGATCTACCATTTATATCCATCCGACCCATATCATACATGTCATTTAAGTGCATTCATAACAACTGAAAAATTAACAAGTATTTTAAATGGTGATGTCTTCTTAAATCTCTAATATTTATGTGTAGTGAACTTATTCTAATGTTATTGGCACGAAAAAGGTGAGGTCTATACCCAGCAGTGGGAGAACAAGGGCTGTAGATGATGATGAACTTATTCTTGGTAATCTGATGCTTTATTGACATTTTATTTCAGGTCGACATCAATTTACTGACATCATCCACACCATCGGAGTACTCAACATCTTCGTTCAACAACTTTCAGTATAAACTGTTTTATTTGGACATCAGCAGTGCAAGCTCCATTGAAATGAGTTTGCAAGACTTTAGAAGGTGGGAATGCCTTACTTTTTTTGTTTATTAGAGGTTAACTCCATTCAAAAAGACCTATAAATAAAGAAACATTGAGGGATCTAAAGATTATAGATTACTGTTTGATATTGTTCTTCCTTGTTTCATTGAAGTTTAATTTAACCCTTTTAAAAACTTTCTGGCATTTCCTATTCCATTCGTTTTCAGTATCTATTTCATAATCACATTGGTCTTCATCGGAGGTTTGATGACATTTTACTGTTCTTGTGTTTTCAATAAATATACTCTTCTTTTCCAGAATGAGATCCCTTCGGTTCCTATCAGTGAGCAAGCTGTTACGGCAAAGTGTTCGGACGGAAGACTTCTTGGAATTCGGCGTGGAGTTAGAAGACCTGAAGATCTACGGCAGTACTGTGACCAGGATAGAGTCTAGTGCTTTCCAGCACGTCAGGACTATCAAGACTCTTGATATGTCGGAGAATAATATTGAGTTCATTGATCCTTTTGCGTTCGCTGAGGTAAGAGAGCTGATTAGATATGGTCTATTTAAATTCTTGTGCCAATGTTGTTTTACAAACAAATATCAACTTTATGTTAGTATAAATAAAGTACATTTTGGACTAACTAGTACTGCTGAAAAAGACATACAAAAAGTGTTTCGCGCAAACTGAATCTTACATCGAGACGGTTTTCATGATCACGATGTGCTACTTAAAGTTTTTTGTATATTTAGGCCTAAAATCAAAGTTACACCCATGTCTTGTTGTATGGTAAAACCCCGTGTATTTTCTTTCAGTTACACAGCCTAACAACACTAAAAATGGCAAACGGATTAGCAGATACAGTGAAGATATTGCCTTTCGAACCTTTGAAAGCTCTCATAGAGCTTCAGTACTTGGATCTTAGTAACAACAAGCTGAAGAATGTTCCTGACACGTCTTTCCATTTCCTATACAAATTGAAAAGGTTGAATCTGCAGGATAACTACATTGATCATTTCTCAAAAGGGACGCTACAGGTTAGTTGGTTTTTAATTAATATTTTTTGCGTATCTTTTTAAAAAAAATATTGTACGGATAAACGAATGATACAAGTCACCATGCCTACTTCCACTGGTATTCTGAGTCTGGTTGTTCCATGATAAAATAGTTAAAAAAATCCCTACTGCGGGAACCTTCTTTTGTGTACTGAATGAGACTTGATAATTTGGAGTGTCTGTTTTCGTTACACTCTGGTGCTTAGTACGCAAACAATGATAAGGATTGTATTGACGTAAATTTTAACATAAAAGTAAATAATAATTTAATAAGAAAATATAACAATGATATGTTTCTTCTAGGGCGACATCCACGGCCAACTAGAAAGCATCTGTCTATCTCTGAACCAAATAAGACAAATAGTACAACACGCGTTTGTAGGTCTCAGAGAACTACAAGAGATTTTGATAGAAGACAATCTTATAGAGCTTATACAGCGAAGGTCTTTCACAAGTCTAGATAACCTGAAGATTATCAAGTTAAGAGGAAACAGAATCAACGAAATTAGCGAAGAAGCCTTCCAGAATATTCCGGCCTTGACTGAGTAAGTAAATATCTACGAAATATTAAGTAAATTAAGTAAGAAATTGCGACTAACTCCGGTCCTAGGAAAGAAAAGAGCGAAATTCCTAAGTGGTTTGGCCCGAAGGAACATGCCTTTTCATTTCCCTTGGCCTAACAGCAGTTCATAGAAATTCTCAACCCTGTAAAGATTTTTTTGGAAAGATTGTGTAAGTGAAACTCATACAATGTTATAAAGTTGTTAAAATGCCTTAGTTACAGTTTTGCAAATGGAGGAATATATTTGCCTATTTAATTTGTTCCAGTAAATAGAAAATTACACCCACGAAAAAAAAGTAAAATCTAACAAATAAATCTAAAAAGTAAAATCTGACAACTCAACTTTCTCAGGTATCGAAAAAAAATGGTAAGCACTCAAAATAATTTCTTTTTTGCAGATTGGATATTTCCTTCAACAATCTCGAAACGTTTAAGTTCTCGATATTCGACCAAGTGGGATCAGCCACGGCTTTGAAAGTCAACGCTTCGTACAATCGAATTGTCACATTGACAGATTCGAACGCCCCTAGTTTCTTTACATCCAACTTTTATCCCCCACCAAAGGCTCAAAGTAAGTTATTTTATATCTCTTCTTATATATAGTGGTATTTTGTAATCATTGGGTTTGTACTAATATCGTGTGGCATTTAAATTTCTTAAATACATTATTTGGCTGCAGTTACTTTAGGTCGAGTTCGAAATTAGTCGGGAATCACTTTATTAGAAAAAGCCCGAATAGTTTCAGACTTGGCCATGAGTACAGTCAAATATATTATTTAATCTTGCATTTGGTGTTGCGAATTGCTTACTAATCTTCTTTCTTTTTTGTTGTATTTATTTCTTCTTAAATCCTTTATTTGGTGTTGCGACTTGCTTAATCATCTTTTTTTTCTTTATGTATTTATTCCTTCTTAACTCTGCTTTTTGTTTTTTCATAACTAAATCATTTCATTTGGGATCTCAAGATGTATCATCAAACATCAGTATGTATGAAAGTACGCTGACATTTTATTATTTTTATTGTTATTCATTTATTTGTCTTCATTGATTTAAATCTGTTTTCTTTTATATTTCATGTTTATTTTTGCCTCTAATTTTTAATCACTGCTTTTCATTTTCCGCTTTGCACAGGCTTTACTGACAGAGAAGAAGAAATAGTTTTAACTCAAGGTGACTTACTAACACATAACACTTATCATATTTTTTTTATATTATTTTATTTAGATATGTTTTTGGGCGTGTATTAAATGCAAAATATTTTCAGGTCTCGGAACTGTGTCAGTCAACATCAGAGTATTGGACTTCTCTCATAATAATATTACTTATATTGCGCCATACTACTTTAGGTAAGTTTCAATTCACCTCCATTTCATATTTTGGAACACTTGGAGTTTTTAAAAGGTCACTACAACAAGAGATATGCGATGGCATAGAAGATTAAAACTATTAAATATTTTTTTAATTTCCCCACTATATTTTGAGGAGAGCCGTTTACATAAAAATAAAAGTGTTCACTAACAATGTTTTTTATATTATATTTTTCCAGGCATGCAGACCTAACCCTAACCGAATTACACCTCTCCCACAATCTGCTAAGGAACATCACTCGCGAGGTGTTTGGTTCCATGCATATGCTACAATATCTGGACCTGTCTCACAACTATATCTACCACATGGAGTACGATTGCTTCAAGAGAGTTAAGAACTTACAGGTAAAGATATTTTGATATTTTTAATAAAATTTTTTTACTGGTTTTCCCTTACTGGTTTGGTCTTTGTTGAAAAGGATATTATTTATCGTAAGGTGTTTATTGTTGCTTTTGAAAATTACTGTTAAATTTAATTATACCTACTTATGTTAATTTAGGTCTATGCTATCAGAATTAACTGTATATTCTATTCCAGATTATAAACTTATCTCACAACCATATAACCGAACTACCAGTTGAAATATTCCACGACATGCAGTCATTGACATCGGTGGATTTATCTCACAATTACATAAAGAACTTTGCAGATAATCTCATTCCATCCCCTTCTTTGGAAAGGTAACTTATCTAGTTTTGAACTTCAGTCACTTGTACATTTTGGAAGCTTTGGAGCACACTTGAAATTATTATACTTTATGCTTCTGTCTTTAGGTTCGATATTTCTAACAACGGCTTATCAAGGATCCCAACGAACTGTCTGTCGGCAGCAGCAGCGGCCAATTTAGTTGAACTCGATCTAAGCGGTAATACAATACCAGCCGTAGCTCTTGGAGATTTGGTCCAACGATTCCGGGTAAATATGATTCA
This sequence comes from Autographa pulchrina, assembly GCA_905475315.1. NCBI lineage: Eukaryota > Metazoa > Arthropoda > Insecta > Lepidoptera > Noctuidae > Autographa > Autographa pulchrina. The sequence goes on along the minus strand of FR997773.1, from coordinate 2,733,182 downwards.
CTTTGCAAACTAACTTACCTCTGCATTTGTTTGAAGTTTTGAGAACTAACTGCTCGATAATATAAGCATTCGAACTGCAACGTGTGAATTTGATGACTTTTGAATTTTGATACCCATGTAATTGTTGATATTTAATCCAGTATTTGAAAATGTGATCATGTCCGAATTCAAGATAACTGTTTTTTTTTCTTTAAATTGTTCATGGTACATAAACACTGTCAACGAAATTATGTCTTATATCATTCTTTTATTTTTATGGATATTCTTATTTTTCGATATAAATAAACTAATTTCGGACTGTGAAGGGCCCGTAATCGTTAGTCAAACTTATTTCGAGAGTGATGAGCTCGCCTTAAGGAATTTACTATTCTTGAAAAATGTTGTACCTACATGAGCACATTTTCACCGTATTTAATCTAACCGAGTTTGTAGTAAATGCCAGTGTGTGAGTAGCTGTGCTAATGTGTTGTCCTGTCATGCATGTTCGCCAGAACCCAGATCAAGTGGGCGAATACTGGCCCGAGGAACCCGACTACAGCGACGAATACATGTACCACACGGCTAGACGAGATCACACCAGAGTGTTCCACCAAAAAAAACAATACCCGCAGAATATTTTGTACAAGGTAGATTGTTTAGATGTTCATGCCATTACTAACCTTGTAGATATTGTACTAAAACACACTTTTGCACTACTTCTTTCTTCTTTTGTTTAGCTTTCACGGATACTTCAACATGTATTATCATTTGTTTTTTATAGCTTTTCTCATTTGGGGATTTGCATTTTTTGCAATCTGATCTGTCTTGTCAGCAATTTTTTTTTTGTAAATCAACTCCTTTGTAAGTAATGATATTTTTTCATATGTCACATTTTTTCTTTGATAATATTACATTAAAGAATTTTCATTAATATCTCAGCTGTGACAAAGATAATTTAATCTTTATTAATCTTTATATAATCTTTCAGTCTCTAGCCTGGTTGGATCTATCCAACAACCATCTAGTCCGGATAGAAGGTGGTTCCTTCTCAGCATTACCGAAGCTTCGCTGGCTGGACCTTAGCAACAACTTGCCATTTAACTCTGGTGAACGAGGAATAGCTATCTTCAAAGGACTTGAAAGAAGGCTGTCTCATTTGGGACTGAAGAATGTTAGCTTGGTGTCTGTAAGTATATGATGCTATTCTTATTATTATTTTCTAAATTAAAAGTATTGCAAATTAAGTTTGAGGGTTTAATTCCTCAAAAACTTCAACCAAGGTGGTCAATTTTACTTTATTGTTAACGTTGAACGATGTTTTTGGACATGTCCGATAAGTTTCCAACCTAATCTCGGCTTTACTCTCAAAGACCCTTTTTATGAGTAAAGCAGTTTCATGTTTTACTTTAGTTAATATTTTGAATTATTTATGTTGGCATTATTTGCTTGAATAAAAATATTAAATATCTACCTTCAAATAAACGTTGCAACATTCTCCTACTTGAATTTATTTCAGGTGCCATCTATGTCTCTATCAAAGTTGAAGAGTTTGGATTTGTCCTACAACAATCTCCCGTCGATCCCACCAGACACGACCGCCAACTTGACTCGTCTCCGACAATTGGATCTATCTTACAACGATCTTACAGCTGTACCTGTGGTATGTAGCATTATTTACTTTAAATATTTATTCTAAATTTATTTATTTTTTATTTTGTAGATGTATTTTTCTTTCTCACTTACATAAGTCCATCTTAATCAGCTGAACTGAATTGGATGTGCCTTTGCATATGTGTTTGGGTAGGTTCGTAAATGGCACATAGCATGCACGAGGATGTTTTTTTTTATTTCAGTAACTAGATACTGACTTTTCTCCAGTTCCTTAACTTTCGGTATTTCGCGACATATTCTTTTACAAAAAAATATTTATTATGTTTATTAATTATTGTGTTTATATTTCAGGCTACTCATTCGCTAAGTGATCTGCGCTGGCTGTCGTTATCTGGAAATCCGATCACAGCTCTAATGAACACGAGTCTGTACGGCGTGTCCCCGCGACTTGAATATCTAGATGTGACCCGGCTTCGGCTCAGAATTTTGGAGGTAAATTCATAGATATTATTGAAATTATTATTTATCAATACCATTTGCAGTTGAAACTTTTGCCAGAAACAAATAAAAATAGGTAAAATACAACAAACAAGTCCTTGGTGTTTGTCTGTTCCTTGTCATCATAATTATCAAGATTTGCATCAATGCAAAATTTGCATTTTACTAAATTATTGTATTACATGTATCTAAAAATCTTTCGCTTTCACTAAATCTACCAATTTTTATTACCAGCACGGTGTCTTCAGCAAAATGTATGGGCTTCGTACACTTAAAATTTCCGCGTACTCAAACGTTCGAGAGTTCAATGTACCAAAGATGTTATCATACAACGCTGGTCTTGAGAACTTACTGATAGAAGTGGATGATAACGGAGTGGAGTTCGGAAAGGAAATGTACGGAGCGCTGCCGAGTAAGCTCGACAATATAACGATCACTGGACGAGCTCTGAAGTATTTGACTCAGTATTTGTTGAGCGTAAGTATTCATTTTATTTAGAACCCCATTTTTGCGTTTTTATTAGGAAAGTTATTGAGGCAAAGGAATTTGTGAAATATAGTCAGAAGTAATAATCTGGCTTGTTCTACCCAAACTATGCATTTCTATAAGAACCTTTTTAGATTTTCAAAAAGATGTATGAATGTCATATATATCATGTTTTGTTTTGTAAAGAATTAATAGATAGAAATACACAACAACATAAAATCGGTATTTGTGTCTGAAACATCCTGGTGAAAAATGAAGTTAATAATTTGTGATTCTTATTTCTAGGGCGTCCAATCAAAAGTACTAAGGCTCACAGTCTACAACACAAGCATAGAAGAGCTAGCCAACGAAGTGTTCTGGAGACCAGGTCACGTCACCAACCTGACGTTGGATCTTCGGAACAACTATATCACGAGAGTACCCAACCCTTCACATAGAGCGTGGCCAAGAGTACCGAACACTGTGTTCTTACAAGACATACTTGTCGCTGGGAATCCTTTGAGCTGTGATTGTGGAATTGGGTAAGGACTTTTAATGATGTCACATTTCTTTTCTTCCTGTAAACTGTTATGAGATTTAGGACTAGAACCAGTGTTGGATGTGTTCTAAGTCACTGTTAACAGTGTTTCCATGTCAGAAAGGGACGGAGCTACCTCTATCCAAAATGGACCTATGTTAGCCTTTGTGATTCCAATTTCATCCATTGGCCTCCGCCAGCTTTTTTTATACTAAGTGCTTAGTCTAAAATAACATATCGGGAATATATGAGTCAGCGCTTACAGTACAATATTGCACCAGGGCAGTATTAGATCAGCAAACTCAACAATGACCGGTTTTATTTAACATTTGGAATGTTCGCAGGTGGATAAAAGCATGGGACCGAAAGAGAAGACAGTATCTCTGTGACAGCCCATCTAAATGTATATCAACACGTGATGACGTCAGATTTGCGACCTGTCCTACTTATGACAACAGAACTTTTGCTGATGTAAGTGTTTCTTGCTTATCCTCGTTTAATGTGGCTAAATTATTTAAATGGGAGAAATGAATGAAATTTTAAATGGGTTAATTTTCTTTCAGGTCCTGACGAGAGATTTGGATTGTGAATGGAACAAAGGATTTTTGAGCTCACCAAACTTCTACATAGTATTAGGAATGTCGATCCTAACGTGCCTGTATATATGAGGATTATTTTGGCTACTTGGGGTATACGAAGAGTTTAACCTGATATTGGCACGGGTGTATAATTTTTAGGGCACTTTGAGGCCTCAAGACGATTACATAGAAAGAAAATTTTCTACAGAATTAAATTCTGACGCTTACCAAATTTTCGACATTTTAAAACAAAACTATTATATAAAATTCAAAGAAGATTTTGGCAGTTCTTATAAAACTTAATGTACATAAAATCAAATGCAATCGTTGAGAATTGCAAAAATCTTCTTCGATCAAGAATATATCCAGAAACGAGTGAGATAGCATTGAGAAGATTTTCATATTGTACCTGTTTTTGTGGCCTACATACTTGAGTCTTGGTCTGAGGTGATCCTGAATAGCCAAATCCTAGTTAGTGTTAGTATTACGGAAGTATGCTTTAAGACTTGAAGTCAGGACAGTGAAAGCGACGGAGAACAAGTGACTTTTGTATACTTAAGTGATTGCGATAATTTTAGTGAAGCCTACTAAATGTGATTTATCGTTTTAAAAGGAAAGCAGATGTGTGATCTCAAAAGAATCGTTGGATATGTTACCGTTACTTCATATAACTTAGAAATTACAGTTTGCGTTCCCCAAAAAACCTGGTTTGCGTGTGTAGTTCTAAGAATGTTCATTTTACTTTACACTCATTTCGTGCACTGCCTTACAAAACGAATTTTCTGTGATTATTGTCCAGAATGTATGTCCAACTGTGTGGTGCGTTTGATCTTGAACGATATTGTTAAGACCCGCGTGTGGAAGTGCACTTAATGCGTTTTAGAAGTTGCATTTACGTCGATTTATAAGATAAGTTCACACGAAAGCAATGACTTAATTATGATCGTCTAAGTAGACTGCATTCGCTCGAATGGTATATGTGTTCGTCCATTATTAAGAGTAATAATATTATTTATAGATGTATTCATTTTTGTAATAGGTGACTTTAGATGTAGAATAAAATCATTTATAAAGATTTCCGTACGTTTAAAAATATCTTTAACATTGTCTTCATTGTTATTTGTTTGATAATAAGTAGTTGTGTAATTCCCTGTTTATATTCAGACATTGCTATTTGCGCTGTTGGAAATATTTCCGTTAGTATTGCTGTGGCAACTTCAACAGCTAGGTAAGCGGTGTTTACGCATTCGCGTTCCCTGTTTAATTTCCCATTTCCTTGCAAGTTGCCGTGGCAATGGGCTGAATGTAAACTGGGTTTTAGAATCGTCGTTTTGACGATTTAAAGTAATAATCCTTGTACAAATAAAGTTTGAAATTCATCTCCATGAAGCCTATATTCAAAGTCACTATCTTCAATAAGAAAGCTTAATCTACTATTTACTCTTTAATATTTTCATTGTTTAGCTGTTTACAAAGTCTATCTGGTTATTGTTGGATAAACATATTTTATTACATATGTATTAATGTGTCATTAGCTGTTATTGTCGAAGCATGCTGTAATATACATCATTGTACGTATTTACTAGGGTTTTACCGACTGAATTTAAGTGTTTTGGAGCTATATCGCTGGTTATTGAATAAGAAATGTTTGTATGTCCGAAGGCTTGTTTGCATTGCTTCAATTGTTTTCACGTTTTTCATTTTTTCTAATGTTTTAGACATGCACGCTAGCAATAGTTTAGTGGGCTATGAGTTGCATGTTACTCATAGCTGTTTCCTTGTATTTCTATGCGTAAGTTCAATTGAATACCTCTTCTTCAGTGGTCCAGTATGTGCTGTCAGGCCTATCGTTGACTTTTGTTTTCAATGCCATTTCACGTTGCACTTGATGTATTTCATTCAGAACATCACACATTTCATTTATTTTTGAATCACGACGTTTGGTACTTTGGTATTGAAAACAAAGGGATGTCGTTGTAACAATGAATATATTTTGTGATATATATTACTCTAATCCTTCTATTTTTGATAAAGCCTACAATGAATATTGCTGAACTAAACGGGAATTGTGTAGCTGAATATGTCATTACTTACAGTTACAGCTTCTTTATAATATAGAACAAATAACAGGGGCCCGATGCCGCTATTTTAAGTCAGTGAGTGGCTAACCGGCCACTCACTGACTTAATTATTATACATTAATAAACGTTCCAGTTTACTTGTTTTTGTGGCTAATTTTCGGATTCAGATAATTTTAGTTTAATGACAAATGTACACCTACTTGCCACTGTTGTCATTGTAGGATTGCAAGGGACTGTTCTTATCTGAATACGAAAATTAGAAACAATAATAAGTACACTGGAACGTTTATCAACCCTCCACTGACTGACTTAAAATAGCGGCGTCGGGCCCCAGATCGTTATGTCAATTGATACTTAATATTTTACTTCGATGGTACTAAACTATATAATGTATTTTCTTCTAAATAGCTTGATTTATTATACCTACCTAATATTTAATGAAGTATTAAATCAGTAGCCCAATGTTATATCATTTCAGAATTTAAATAAAAATAACTTTACTATACAGTAAGTCAACATCATTCGGTGTCTTATAGTACATATTTAATGTAGATTTGTCGATCAACACATTGTGAAAAGTCTGCAATAAAAAGTATTTAAAAATTACCCTTTATAGAGCTACTTAAATATTAAAGTTAAATTACTTAATTTATCTTACCGATTTTACAACGGCTAAATTTTGAGACGACTAAATCTATATTTCTTATTTGTTGCTTCTTAGTGCCATCTGGTTTAGCAAAAGCTCAATTATAACGAGCATTGAAAATGAATATTTACACTTCTGCAAGGTCCATTGTGATAGACATAGCTAGTGCCAATAATACAAAATACTTATAGTAAATAGATTTGAACAAAAATGTTAAATTATTTTACGGTTGGTCACGTAAAATGAACATTTAAGATATTTATTGACTGGTTAAATATATTTTTAAAGTTATTCAAAAATTTAAATTTTAACAAAAGTATAAAGCAAAAATATAAAGCCAGTATTATTTAAATTTGTTAAGATATGAGATTAATATATTATCAATAAAATGTTCGTTTTATTTTCGTTTTTATTCTACTTTTAAATAAATGGTCCAATCGTAAAATAAATAATTAAATATTTAAAGCTTTATTGAGTTCTGAATGCAAGTTAAACTTCAAATGTCACTGTAAATAATTGTTTTATTTATATTTTTAGAAAATAATTGAGATTATAAAAAGAATCTAAAACATCGCCATATAAGAGAAATTAATGTTATAATTTAAAAGGACATAGGACGAAGGAATGTTTTTGTCTTCACTACTTAAAAATAGTGTGAAATAAATAAGTAATCATTGAATTATTAGCGTATTATAATAAATTATTGCGTAAATATTGTGTTGGTTTTATTTTACTGCCTCGTTGGCCTAGTACTGCTAAGCGTGACTCCTACGCTAGAGGTCTTGGGTTCGATTCCCAAGTCGACCAAGGTGTTATTGGGTTTTTCTATGAAATTCTCAGTAGCAGGTCGGAGTTTGGATTTGTGCCCGGTTAGTGGCAATCGGCTCGCCCCCAATTACATGGGACCTAAACATACCGGCGAACTGTGGGTGTACATTGGTACACCTCTGCCTAACTCTTCGGGGATACAGGCGTGATGGTATGTTATGTTATGTTATATTTTACTTCCATTTTTTTATTCTTCTAGTTACCTAAAAAATCTATCAGAAAATATCAACTAAATATTACCTATCTTACTAATATCTCGAAAGCAAGGTAATGTTGATTGTCATAGAATTAAGAAGTAAACTCCTAAGAAAAATTTCATCTCAATCGCATGTCAAGAGTCGTTTCGAATTTTTTAATTGAATTTAGCTTACAATATTTTACCCTTACAAACATAAAATTCGTTGTTATTTAAGAAAAGCTTATAAAAATGATGTATAAGATTATTACATCTTTAAAATACCTGATCCAATGCATTAATATTGTAGTGTGGGTAAGTCGTACATTAATAAAGGTTAAAGACAAAAAATACCTAAAAGAATAAACAATTGAATTCAATGAATACCTAAATGTTATCTCATTTCAAAGGTCACACAAATAAGACGTTTGTGGTAACAGGACAATGCAAGTAATTGAATAGCGCACCCCACTGTGAACGAAATTAAATGAACGGAGCTACCGTCATTCCCTTATTCTTAGCCACAGAGCAGGAAAATAGATAGACAGGGTACAAACACAAACAATACACGCAAACAAAAGAATATTCCCGAACCTTTTTAATATTTATACCTATTTGTATACTACCTGTGCCAGCGACTTCGTTCGCGTGGATGACGAAACTTATCAATGAATGACAAACTTATTACTATTGATTGTAGCGTGATGAAAAGTATACTATAACCTGCCCAGGAGTATGAAGAATAATTGTACCAAGTTTCGTTAAAATCCGTCGAGTAGTTTTTGTTTCTATAAGGAACATACAGACAGACAGACAGAAATTTTACTGATTGCATTTTTGGCATCAGTATCGATCACTAATTACCCCCTGATAGTTATTTTCAAAATGTATTTCATGTACAGAATTGACCTCTCTACAGATTTATTATAAGTATAGATTATTTTTCGTCGCCTTTTGGTGCAAATTTACGTATTTTTTTTACCGTGCTGCTAGTCAGAATGAGGGCTACCGGTTGGACAAATCCGCTGTTGTCGCTAATCTTGCATCAGGTCTATCTGTCATTCTCTTTTAATGAGAGACAAGCTAAGGCCTGTGAAGGGTCAAAATTGACAGATAAGACTTCAGCCGACACAGAGAGAGTGCTAGGGAGCAGATTTATAAAATAGATAGCCCTCAAAGGAAATAAGCTATGCGTAACGACAAGACTATAAGAAGTCCTTTTCATCGGTCAATGAAAATAATACCTAATCGTATATAATTTTCCTCCTATTCAGTTGCTAAATACTCCATTCGAACACCTTCAAATAAATTTTCACACCTTTGTTTTGCCTTTAATTTAGACCACAGTGCTCCTTCTACGGTATATTCCACTTTGTTCACCTGAGCCATATCACCTGGGTAAACAAATGCGACATCACGTATATACAAAATGATATAAACATGGAAATTGAAATATTTTTTTAAATCAGTTTTTTGTATATCTGGCATACCTACATACTTTAAGTAAAAACAGTAAAAATGTTAAATAAAAGACGTGTAATGTAGTAAAATATTTCAATTTTATTTTGTATATGGGTGATAGTCTACGCTAATAATCCAAAAAGTCGCATTTGTTCATCCAGGTATCGCTCAGGTGAACAAAGTGGAATATACCCCTTCTACATATTTTTGTGTTCTTTGTTCCTAGCAGCTTGTCCGTTCATATTTCATTACGAAAAATGTGCTATCCCACTGCGTAAACATGGTTTGTCGACGTCCGTATGCAATTTTCTTTTATATTTCCTAGGAATTGTAATCATATTATTAGCTAAATGGACACTGTGAGAAATTTATAATATGGTATTGCATTAGCAGTCATTCCTAAAAGGTATCTCTGTTTACGTCTAGCAAATTGTTGCAAGCTTAAACAATTTAGATAAAACAGTTGTTACTTTAAATTCAATGGCTTTAAGACCATATTTACGTTTAAAAACGAGGCAGTAACTAACAATTTAACCTCTAAATAAAACCCTCTAAGACTGTCTTAGTTTTGTTCACTTTTTTCGTTCCAACAATAATACAACTAAAAAAATCGTCTTCCTTTGAATATTGAAAATCTTGTAAATATAATAATATCTTCCGAATGTAATTGCTCGAGTTGTTGATTTATGTTTACAATACATTAAAGAAAAACTCATATAGCACAAAATTGTATACTTTATTGCTGAAGTGTTTGGTATAAAAATGAACATAAATGAATGACTATAGTACCGACTGAAATATTCAAAACAAATTTTTTATTTGATTTTCGATTCCAAACGTTTTAAATGTTAGGGGTTTGAAAGTTGGTCTGTCAAGAAAGTCAGACCAAACTTTTCAGTAGACTGAAGTCTTCTTATATTTACAATATCATTAAAAATGTAAACAAACCTACTTAAAAAGACATCTATATTATAGCTTTACATATTATTATACATTAACGCTAAGTTGTGTAATATTTCCTATTCTTTCTTGGGGCGCCACATAAAGAACGAAATCAACTGACGAGGGGCCGGAATCGTACCAGAGGTTACATTTGACAGCTAACGAGATGCCCATGGAGAAATCCGATATTTGTATGGCAACTAAAGGAGACTTCTTGTTACTATCTAGAGGGAACACATCCGAGTCGAAGCCAGGCGGGTGCGGGAAGTAGCGGATCCTACCAATGTGCTCTTTATCATACGAGTGGTACCCTCTACACTCCAACCAAAGCTTCCTTTTGTCTATTTTCATCCATTGCAATACTTCAGCCGGCGCCGATTTGGCAATCGTTGAATTGAGAAGCAAGGGTTTCCCGGCCCATTTTAGCTGCTTATTTATTCTCACTATCACACACGGCTTATCTCCATAACCGTAAGGTGATTGTCCACATGGTCCCAAATTACTTACTTCTCTTTTTCGTCGGTTACTGGCGAGGAGTTTGTCTAGTACCTGGACGTATTTCCCGTAGTCCTCCTTCTCTCCATTCTTGTACCAGATCAGCGGGTAGTTGGACTCAGACGTCGGAGCTGCTGTAAGTCCAATTCCATGTTTCGGGTATGTCAGCATTTCAACTTTATCGACTTTGTAGTCAACCATATGTTTAAGGGCATACAAAGATCCGTAGAGAAATACCATTGTGTATGTGCTGAGGAACATTAGATACATGATTGTATATGCCATAATGTACAGCCAACTCTTGGATGTTCTACCGCAGAATTCTTTCGTTTCCTTGTTGTAGAAGTGATCTTGAAACTTCTTTCTAGGTTTAAATAACTCACCGGAGCCGCCCCCACCTTCCCTGGACGTAGTCGGTATGGACGCTGGTATCGCCGGGTATTTATTGTTCGATTTTTTCGGCGGCGCGGATGGCGACTTGTGCGCCATGGCATATGACTTTAACTGAGCTGGATCATTTCCTTGATTCGCCATTTTCACTAGCAGTTAGTTAACATTGAACATTGCTTAGCCTAAGTAATAATAAATGTGTTGACAGTTGTCAAGACAAGACTGAATTGTACTGTCAAAGAGAATGTAAATCTAAAAGTTTATTCACTGAGGTTATGATACAAGTCACCTGAGTATTTGAAAAAAGTTCAGCTATTTTAGTTTTTATTATTTGTGGTTTGTAAGACTTAAAACTGTTAAAAACTGGTAAACTGACAAAAAAAACACGTTAAGGCATTGGAGGTGCCCAACTACGTAGTTTCAAAAACAAATGGACCCCACTTACAACTTAAATAATAAATCTCACGCCCTTTTTGCTAGATTCAAATTGTAAGTTAACGTTATCATGTTACGAGAATTCGAATCGGACTCGTTCGGAAAGATGCGACAAATCCTTTATGTTATTGGAGACATCGTCAGGAAAATTGGGGATCAATATCAAATGATACGAGATTTCTAAATTGCTGTCTTCAGATTTCTGCCAGAAATTCTTCGATTTATAAACATTTTCTTTGGTAATAGTTTTTGATGTATTTTTGTTTGAATAAGATACAAGTAATTTTAAACCAACACAAGGTGTCGCTGGCTCTGTGGTCTCGAGTTCGATCCCCAGACGGGTCAATGTAGAAAAACAACTTTTCTAAATTGTCTCAGGTCTGGGTGTTTGTGATACATTCGTTTTCTTTAGTTCCATAACACCAGTGCTTTAGCTAATGATATTAAGAAATAACGCCTTAATTTCTCTTAAAAGTTTTTCACTTTAAATATACCGAAAACCACGGTAAAGTTGTAGTTGCTTTAAATAACTTCGAATAGTCCTCTTTGTTTCGCTTAAGTTCGTCATTATATAAAGTACCACTAGTTTAGGTAATAGGTACTGAATTGGTTAAAAACGTTATACTTAAAAGCATTTTATCATCTACAATCAGGTATTAAGTGACCAACTTGGATGTAAATGATAAGATTCTTAATATTATTGTAAAATAGTCTTGGAATTTGAGTCTTGAAAAATGTCGTGGTGGCCTAGCGGTTCAATGAACGGAATTGTATGCACAATGTTGCAGGTTCGAACCCAGGCAAGTACCAATGTGGCTTTTTCAAAGTTATATGTACTTTCTTTATTATTCTAAGACACTTCTGACAAACGGTGAAGGAAAACATCGTGAGGAAACCTGGATTCCAAAATTTGGGATCTGAAATCGCCAATCCGCAGAGAGCAAGCGTGGTGATATGCTCGTGCCTTCTCTATATGGGAAAATATCTTTGCCCAGCGTTTATAGGCTTAGACTGACGTATGTATGAGAACGGTAAGTATCCTTACTTAGTTCTTGCGTTTTCGCTATGTCGGCAAGTATTTTTTTTTTATGTCGGGTTATCTAACTTTTAAGTATGTACCTAAAAAACAATCAATTAGGTACTAGAATTCCGGTCTCCTTTATAAGAATTACTTACTTACGTATGAATTAAAATAATTGTATAAATTATATTTTATATTATAATACTTTTGTACAAGGGTCGTAGTCAATAAATTACGTTTGTAGTAATCAGTGGGTACGTATTTTGTTCTACAAAATTAACTTTGACCCCATTTAGAGTAGTCGTATCGGTAAAGCGATTTAGATAAATGATAAAATAAATATTTATGAAAACCAGAGGGTATTTTATTTTATACAAATTTAGATGTATTTTTTATTTGTGTCGTGATTATAGTTTTAAAAAAATACGTTATGTCGTACACACAATTTTTGGTAGAGATCTTTGCAGTTAGCCTGAGCGCAGGCTTTGACTGCTTCACCGGACTTTTGGCGAGGACCTTAAGGCCTCCAGCCGAAGCAATAGGAAAAACTAACTACGTCAGCAACGTCCACTAAGGGCACCTCCTGCGGGGTTCGGACCTCGACTTAGTGCATTGCTAACAATCTTAATAAGGCAAAACAACAAGGGGTGGCTGAATCTAAGTTTTTATAATTTAGGGACATATTTTTATTGCTAGTTTGGCCGGCTCGGGCCAGCTTGGTCTAGGAACGGGATACATTATGTCGTATTATATACCTACGTTAGTTTATTAACAAGCAGCGAAATTATTGCCTAGTAAAAAAATACAATATCACGAATAAATCTGTAGTACCTACTGTTTTAAAATGCAATACTCCGAACGTGGAAATAGCCTTAAGTAGCTACAAACATCAATATGCAGTAAATTCAAGTGCACACCTAAGCTATGCAGCTGTGCACACATACTTAGGCTTGTTGGCTTTACCTAGGTGGGTCTAGGCATGACAATAAATAACTAGAAACGACTTTAACTATTTATAGAATGATTAACATAGCCTTTCATTTATAGCTCGACTTAATGAATGCTAGTACCTGGGTAAAAGAAAAATATGTGACACACACTGAAACACGTTCTAGTCAGTTAAGCGTATCAAATTTCCTCTCTCGTTAATATACTCTTATCTACTTTGAGATTTTTATTAATTAAAATATTTCATTCAGTAGTTTTTATACTTTAATACGTAAGCATAACTTTATACCAACGTAACAATTTTTTCCCTTCTACATCCTCAAGAAATTGCCACAAAAATTTAGTTTTCATCGTGGCTGCCCATAAGAGAAAATACATTAAATTCTAAGAACCACAAAAACCCCAACATCATTTAAAATTACAAAAACAATAAAGTTTAAATATCTCTTCAACCTAAACAAACAGTTAAACCGCCAATAAACGGACGGTTTACAAAAACGCAGACACGTGAAATTAGCTTTCAAACTGTCTCCAGGGAAATGATACATTAGGAGAAACCTCTTTGGGCCGGACTCCACTAAAGCAGAGAAAAGCGGAACGGAGATTTTTTTTATAACCAATACGTCATGGCGCTGGTGCTGGAGCTGAAACCCTTAAACGGTGAAAGTAAAATAACCTGATGGGTAATTATATTTTTGAGCCGTTTGGGGTTGAAACGGGACACGGAGCTAGTGCACGAGTTCTCTTTAAGGAACTCGCAAAACGTTTGGTTGACTCTACTCGTGATGAGAGGGCTGGTTTGTTTCTTGCACAAAGAGTCGGCATTGCCATTCAACGTGGCAATTCGCCCAGCCCTGGGAACGTATCCCGTCTTTGACACAGATGAAGATGTATGTAAACTTTTGTAATTTATAGATAGTGATTATATAATTTTATTTATATGTGTGTAAATAAATACCAATAGAAATTTGTTATTCAGGTCCGACTCCAAAGCGAAGTATGTATAGGGAATTCCACTTTGGTGCAGTCCGGCCCTTTCTCCTATTGTAACATACGCATTGGCCGATCCAATCTTGTAGAAAGATCAGGAACCGACAATCCTTCGAAATTGCATCGCAAAGCTGGTTTTCTGCTGAACAATGAGAATTACAGAAGATTTTTTACAAGTTAGCAATGTGATCCGTCGGTAAAGTGAATTTATTGCTTCCTTTATTAAAAATGCTGTGTTTTTGTTGCTAGTCAAGTTTGTGATGTAGTTTAGTTACTAGTTATATGACTTAAATAAGCCTAATTTAGTTAGTCTACTCCAAAACGCACATCACGTTGTATACTTAGTAATAACATTCACTGCAACATATGTATAAATATGACAAAACTCTAAAGTCTAAAAATTAATTAAGAATAGTCATCAAACTATAATTACGAATACTTAAAAGACAACATACAAAAAGTAAAAAAAAAACACAAACGCTGAATATAGTTATTATTCAAGCAATTAGGAGAGTTTTAATTTGACGCACTTAAGTCGCCTGTCATATTTTCTGAAAACGCTTAGTGAGAGAGAATAATGCATAAAATAGTGCAGTCAATTGTTATACAATGAGTATTGAGTTTAACAAATTATGTGAGTCTCTGCAGTGGGGTGATCATGGCCGAAAATAAGTGCATAAAAAATATTAATATTGATCATTATCATTTCTTGAAACAGTTTCATTTCAAACAAAACATTGAGAATATTGTCCCCAATCAAACAGCATTCCATGTGTACGGCCAGCAAAACAAACTGAACCCGGATATTGAAGCCCGGACGTGAACGGTTATACCCGGCTTTCGGGTCACTCTTTGTATAACCCGGGCTATCAGGAAGTTACTTTAGTTTGGCTTAGCAAATATGACGGATGGAAGTTTCGGTAATACTTGTGTTATGTTAGTCTTGTCTAACATAGTTATAATGTTATAATTGGATGTATTGTTGAGTAAACGATTAAGATATAGCTGTCGTTGGTTTAATCAGTATTGTGTACGGGGAATTTTAGGTGTAGGTTGGGATAGAGGTATTTTTTTTCACATGAGTATTTAACAAACCAACGTGGAAATGCTGCCAGCCTTCTGGGCACGTTTCCCGCCATTGATAAGGATAACGATGAATTTTTTGAGGCGAGTTAATTTTATTTATTTATATAAGTTTTAATTTTATAAGGGCTCGTGGCTAAGTGTAAGTCGTACGGTTTGACCGATAATACAGGTTAAGCCGCGCTCGCCGCGGTTGGTCCATGGATGGGTGACCATTTATAACATACCGAGACCCCTCCGTGTTTCGGAAAGCACGTTAAACAGTAGGTCCCGGCTGTCATACATAGATCTTTGGTAGTCGTTAATTCAATTCTGACAACCAGTCTTACTATGGGATACTGTGTTTCCCAGTAAAATGAGTTGTGGAGGTCAGATAGGCAGTCGCTCCATGTAAAATACGGTATTCAGCTGAATCCGGTAAGACTGGTAGCCGACCCCAACATAGTTGGGAAAAGGCTCGGGAGATGATGATGATATAAGTTTTAATTTTAGTACAGTTGTATGTGTTTGTTGTTATATTAGATTTAAGTATTGTATTGTAAATAAAGAAATAACATTTTATTTAGTTAATTTGTAAATTTTCTATTAAAAAATACGATATGAAAATTTATACTAATTATATCTTGTCATAAACAGTGACAGTCGACTACCAAGATTAAAGGACTCAAAAAGTAAAAAAAAAATAAGACATCAAGCCTCATACAGTATTGAATTTTCCTACCTATAATATTTACCCATTTATCTATCTGTGTATCTGTCTGTCATCACTCGAAACATAACAAAAAGGCTTGCGTTGATACTCTTATCACGTACGGCAGGAAACCGTCTGACATAATATTATTATATATCTCGAAATTATATGAAATTGACCCAAATATCTCGAATAGATAAAGAAACCGCAACACTACCTGAAAAAGGTGAGATATTACCTTTGATATTGATGAAATACTGAAGGGTAGAAATAAACAATTTGGTTTGAGAAGGGTTTTGTGTAAGGTTCTATTTAGATAGTAAAGAACAACATTTTATATTTCAATTTTATAAGTCCTTTTTATGAAGAAGCCAATTCTAGATTTAAGACATCATTCAGAAACATTATTAACAGATTTTTTAATAAGGAGATTCTATGTTCTATTGTGAAATAAATTAAGTGCAACTCTGTCCATTATTGTTCTTTCGGAAGAAGTACTGGGGCCCAACTCCGCTATTGTAAAGTCAGTGGGTGGCAGGTTAATGAACGTTCCAGTGTGTACCTAATAGGGTAGATGACTAGGTATGAAATATCAAAATTTATTTAGTCCGCCATTTAGATAATCAAAATATAATAGACACATATTTTTACTTTTCTCAAATAAATTACAAAATACGAAGATAAACCGCTGTAAAGTTCAGGAGTGGGGGCTTGTGACGTCACGGCTAGGTACAATTTGTACTCAAACGTGACGTCACGCAAGAATTGTACTCGCTGTATCTTCGTAATTCTTTGTTTACG
Organism: Autographa pulchrina; assembly: GCA_905475315.1. Taxonomy (NCBI): domain Eukaryota; kingdom Metazoa; phylum Arthropoda; class Insecta; order Lepidoptera; family Noctuidae; genus Autographa; species Autographa pulchrina. The sequence continues at coordinate 2,716,526 of FR997773.1, read as the reverse complement.
GGACTAGACAAAAAATACGTGTCTAATATTTTATTCTTATCTAAAAGATGGACATAAAAATAAAAATTAGTCATCATCCCTATTTTTGTATTCAGATGATTTTAGTTTAATGACAAATGTACACCAACTTGCCACTGTTGTCTTTGTAGGAATGCCACTGACTGTTCATTGTAGGCTTATCTGACTACGAAAATGAGGCACAATAACAAGTACACTGGAACGTTCATTCACCTGCCACACACTGACTTTAAAATAGCGGAATCAGGCCCCTGCAGTTATCCCAAGCGAAAGCTTTGACTGCTTGAAGTGGATTCTTAATTACTTAATGAATTGAACTTCTGAGTGACCTACATCCGGCAGTTAACTGAAATAAGCTAAATTAGTCGTTAGATATATTATGTATACTTATACTCTGCAAACCCTTATCTAAACATTCAAAAACTAATTTGAATCCATGATTTATTAAAATGAGAGTTTATTTTAATAAATTACAATCATTATACGATACAATTATTTTAAAAGGCGTCCTTAATACCTAATTATACAATAACTCTTCATTCTTAAGGTAAAAAATGAATTATGTAAGAAACTTATTTAATAGCTGAAGTCTGAAAATAACTGTAAAATTCAGTTGAGTAGGTACAATGGAAAGTTTTGAACTATTGGTTGGTTTCATCTAGGACAGTCTCTACCGATTAAAGAATTAGGAGATTATTAAAAGTAGGTACATTGTTGAATATAAGGTGATTGAATTATAATTATTAAAGGGGAGCACAGATAGCCGAACAGGCAATAAGTCTTACTAACGGTTACTGTGTTACTAAGTGATATGGGTTTTTAAGGTCAGATAGACAGTCGTTCTGTATAATACAGTATTCAGCTGAATCCGGTAAGACTAAAAGCCGACCACAACATAGCTCGGAAAAAGGCTACGCTGAACAGAATAGAGCCGAGTAGTACAAGTCACACGTAGCATCCACATTCCACCTGTATCATTTTTGGGATAGGTATTATGTACCCATAAATCACACATCGACTTAAAAATTCATTAATCAATCAACTTTTAACAGTCATAACCCCTTCCTAAAAGTTTACTAACTCTCGGTCAGGTTTACTCTACCATTTCAAAGCAAATGTATCGTTTCAAGCGGATGCAGCTATTTATACCCAAACTGCACTGTTTGGTAGCTACCAACTAAAATACGGTTAAAACGATTATTCCCCAATTACGCAGTTAAAGTAAATTGTTCGTGCACCAGTAGTTTTAGTTCAACAGTGAAATGTGAGCAGCAAATCGTTGGAGGATTCAACTGGAATTGTTTGCTAGTTTACAACTGAAACAAATTTTAATTGTTTTCCTTGTTGTTTATTTATAATTTATATACCTATCTATACACAAGAGATTACATTGGGTAAAACATGACGATGGAAGAGTACAAAGGTTTAGCCTATTTCTTTGTTTGTACGTATAGTCGATTAGGCAAAATATTGGTCAAAAGTTTTAAGCCGTTTGGGGTTGAAACGCTCGGGTCATGAGGTCCGAGTGCACGAAATCTTTTTAAAGAACTGTCATAACGTTTGGTAGACTCTACTCGTGAGCAGAGAGCTGGTTTGTTCCTTGCACAGAGAATCGGCATAGCCATTCAACGTGGCCATTGACAAGGATGACGATGAGCTTTTTGACGCGTGTTAGTTTTATTTATTTATATAAGATTTCCTTTTAGTATAGTTGTAAGTGTTTGTTCTTGTATTATTAGATTTAAAAGATACGTATCTGAAAAGTTTTAAGGCAAATAATGTGTTTGTCACTGGACACGTGGACGTGTTTCGACTATTGGGTGCAAAGTACTATGTAATGTAAACTGACTACATAATCATATTTTTATACCTAAAAATAAATTATCTTTCGTTTTAAAATACTCTCATGAAAAAAACAAGAAATTAATAAATACCGGTTGTTACTTAACCTTAATTAAGTTTTAATTAAGTGGATTCCTTGCTAAAAATTTTATGGTACCATACCGTGCAGAATAGAATTTAATTACTTATGTGCTCCGAACGTTAATTTAGTTTCTCGAAACTTATTTCATATCTTGTACAGGAATAATAATTACTACTACGACTTTGATGATAATTATGTTTCCAAGTAGCAGTGAGCCTTAGGTAATTATTTTACTTACTACGATATCAGGCACAATTATAATGTAAAATCTAAGTTGTTTCTTAGAATCGACTGCCAGACTGATTAGGCCAACTGCCTCGTTGGCCTAGTAGCTCTAAGCGCGATTGCTACGCTAGAGGTCTTGGGTTCGATTCCCAAGTCGACCAAGGTGATATTGGGTTTTTCTATGAAATTCTCAGTAGCAGGTCGGAGTTTGGATTTGTGCCCGGTTAGTGGCAATAGGCTCGCCCCCTATTACATGGGACCTAAACATACCGGCGAACTGTGGGTGTACATTGGTATACCTTTGCCTAACCCTTCGGGGATACAGGCGTGATGGTATGTTATGTTATGTTTCTTAGAATCATAAAAGTATAGCAGGTTTATACGAATGAGGCATTGGAATGAAACTGCTTTTAAACGGATACACGGTAACGGTAGACTACACCTACAAAGGCGTTACAACGTCGGGAACTAAAATTTAAATAATAAACCGCGATGGAAACTGTTTTAAAATAAATTAATTTAAAATATTTCTCGTATGAAACGTATTTTAAATTACCATAATTTAAATTATATCAATGGAAAGCTTACATCAAAATTAAGGTCAACTATGGTATGCATATTTTACTTATTTGAATTATTTCCAATATTGATAAAACTATTTTTTAATTCAATTCAATTTAAGTTTATAATTTTTCTTATTTCTAGTGCAGGCTTAGTTTTTACATTACTGTAAATATTTTAAGTTTAATTCACGATAAATTTCCCTGCGAAAATAAATATACATCAAGATCATTTAATTCGAATTTTCCATTATAAAACCCTTTGCAAAGTAGGTAATAAGGACAGAAAATTCTCACAAAAGAACAACATTCAACCGACAAACTTGAATTTCTAAAATAACGTATTCTAAAACTCTGAAACGCCACGAGTAAGTAAAATGTTCAACATATTATAGAAAGTAAATATTTTCTCGAAGTATTCGTTAAGCAGACAGTTTACAGAGCAGAGACCCTTTTCACTTGGTTTACTTTAAGCAATAATAATTTTCTTGTTAATGTATGTTTTCCTCAAAGGCAAAGGGTATGTATTTTTATTTATTGTAAGTAAAACACATCCCATATATATATAGTAATGTAATTATAAACAGAACGTTATTTCACTTGTCAATCAATTTGGTATGTTATTAAAAAATAGTTTAGTTTATGTATGTATGACTTCTCTTCATTAGTCGGTGATCAGTGAAGAGTGCAATATTGCACTTCGTAGAATTAGGATTTCAACTCTTATTTTAACCCTTAAAAGGATATTCTAAAATATAATTATGATCATTATAATGAAGAGGAATTTTAAGAATATTCGTAGTCGTCTTTCTAATTCTCGACATCCACTACACTACTAGTAAGGGCAAACTTCAGCCCATGTAGTCCACACGGAAATGTTACATCACATTACTAATATATTATACAGGGTGTCCGGTAAATAGTCCGACAAACTGTGGTGGCTGATACCTCAGGTCAGGCTCTATCAAATGAACACAACATATGTTCCCCGAAAAGTTACAGGTTTCGAGTTACAATCGATTTTCGGAAATTTTATAATTTTCTATCTTGCATCAGACTTTTCCATTTTTCTTGCTGATAAATAGCTTTCGTAATACTTTTTCTACATCAAATTAATCTTGGATAGTTACTCTACGCTTTAGTAAGTCTCATATTTATCTAAAAGAAGAATGTATTGACAAAAAAGCCATTCGCTTAACAATTTTCACTTTTCGTTTTTCTTACTACTCAACTTTGAACTGTAGTGATGAAAAATAAATGTATGTAGGAATTTTGTACAACAATCTTAAAAACTTGCTTGAATATTGGTGATTTTGGGAAAGTACAATGCTTGCGTATTTTCGTTACAAAATTTTGCAAAACAAGCTGCTGAAGTACAAATGGGCTTATTTGTTAAAATATTACTAATGTAAATCTGAGGAAAACTGAGACGTAACTTAACGCGGATCGTCATTGTCCAGTGAAATAAGGTATTTTCTTCTAGCGACTAACTAGGTACACAAAATAATTGTGGCCAATTTCAATTTGGAAAATATGAAAATGAAAAAAAAATGCTCTGTTAAATTTTTTGCAAAGTTACGGAACCCTTCGTTAGCATGTCCATCTCCAACTTGACCGGTTTTTTAGAAGACCCACTCTTCGTAAATACATTCTAGGCAAGTTGAACGATACAATATGGTTTGGGAAAATGGGTGCTAAGTGCAGTATGGGCTTGAAGTAAGAGCCTCCTCTAATGAGGGATACCAGGGAAGATGGATTGGGCGTCCAAAACCAGCTATTTCATTGTTGTTGCATGAAAAATAAAGTGTTGTAAAATCGATTCATCTGGTAAGAAAGTACTGAGGGAAAAGGTAACTTCACACTAAAACATGTTTTAATCTGGCATAGAGAGTTAATGGCGAGAAGAAAATACCTAATTTCATTGTACAATGACGATCCGCGTTAAGTTACGTCTCATTTTTCCACAGATTTACATTAGTAATATTTTAACAAATAAGCCCATTTGTACTTCAGCAGCTTGTTTTGCCAAATTTTGTAACGAAAATACGCAAGCATTGTACCTTCCCAAAATCACCAATATTCAAGCAAGTTTTTAAGATTGTTGTACAAAATTCCTACATACATTTATTTTTCATCACTACAGTTCAAAGTTGAACAGTAAGAAAAACGAAAAGTGAAAATTGTTAAACGAATGGCTTTTTTGTCAATACATTCTTCTTTTAGATAAATATAAGACTTACTAAAGCGTAGAGTAACTATTCAAGATTAATTTGATGTACAAAAAGTATTACGAAAGCTATTTATCAGCAAGAAAAATGGAAAAGTCTGATGCAAGGTAGAAAATTATAAAATCTTCGAAAATCGATTGTAACTCGAAACCTGTAACTTTTCGGGGAACATATGTTGTGTTCATTTGATAGAGCCTGACCTAAGGTATCAGCCACCACAGTTTGTCGGACTATTTACCGGACACCCTGTATATACTTACACTAACTATAGCCACACAAATAATAATTTCCTTCACAACAATTTCCTATATTACGAACGTATCAATTATTGGCATCTTATGAAAGCGGTCAAAGCTTACATACTGGAAGCATAGCTGTAAGCTTTCAGAATTCAGTACCGCCTCGGATCTCAACGAGACAGGACGTGTTATGTGCGTCCCGTCTTAGCTCGCAATACGAAGTTTTTAATAGTTGTAATGTGTTTAAAGTTTTAAGTGAGAGTGATGTGATTTATATGGATACAATTATTATTCGATGCCTGGTAAGCGAGTCATTGTTTTTATGTTTAAAGTTTATTTATAAATTGTATTTATTGTATTTTTTTATTGTTTTTCGTATTTCAAAGCAATTACTTATTAGATTTTGTAACGATGTTTTAATTTCACCGAATATTTTTTAAACAATGTAAGACCACAGTTTTACATTATTAATAAACTAAAATACATTAGTTTTCTCATTTCATGTATGTACGCTGTACAATTAATAAAATAAAAGGAAGAAAGTGAATCATACACAAAAACCAAACCAATCATACGAACTAACGAGAACTAAGAATCAGAGAAATAGAACCAACTGTGAGTGACAGTACTCAAAATAAACGTAGAAGCAAACGTAAGAATGACGGCTCTTGAATTACTTAGTGCCTGCCGACCTACTTGCTTCAGTGCACCTAGACGATGCTAACCTGAATATTTATGTTCAGTACTTTACAGGAGAACATTATTTACTGCACTGAATAAGTGAGCGTGGTGATCAATGCCCATTCCTAATGTTGGTGGAGATCTTGGCCGGCACATTTTTATTATAACTTATTGATGTCTTTGCCCAGCAGTGGGATAACATGGGCTGAAATAATAATAATAATTATAATAATTGATGTCATATTTTGAATAGATTTTGAAGGATACATTAGATAATTGAAACAGATGGCACATTACAATATAACACACAGACGAATTCAGAACCTCTATCTTTTGAAATTGGGTGAAAATTAGGAGTAATTAAAAAAAATAATAATAATAGCACAAGACTCAAATAACAAAAACTGACTTTGATTTACTTACGTATTTTGCTTAGCAGTTCACTTTACCTCATTTTTTGATGTTATAAATAAGGATCTTTAACTAGGTCTAGGTGGAAAATAACTAAAAAAAATCTTAATAATATGTCCCATAGCAATTCAGTCAGTAATGTTTTACTTCCACCTCATGTTTGATCTATGAACTTCATACACCTTACAAGTTTATAGGACTTTATTGGAACTCCAATGCATTGTTCCGAAGTGTCGACATTAGGGGAAATAGCTTTCTTATTGACTTAACGCTCTTAACTTACTTTTCTCATCGGCTTAGCAAGACTTTTCCATTTAGCGTCTTAGAAACTTAATTGTCCTCTGCTTTATTGTTGTAGACCTTTTGATTTTCTTTCAATTGCTTATTAAATAATTATTAATATTCTAATAATAATAATATAATATTCTGGGACAAGTCACACACGGTTATCTGATCCCAAGCTAAGCAGAGCTTGTGTTATGGTAACCAGACAACTGATAAACATACTTATATATTTCTAAATACATACATATTATAGATAAATTACACCCAGACACCTGAACAAATGATCATGCTCATCACACAACATTTGTCCTGGGCGGGAATCGAACCCACGACCTCCGGTATAGCAGTCAGGGTCACTAACCACTAGACCAACAGGCCCGTCGATTTATTTCTTGCCGTGTGACCTATTTGTAACCGATTTTAAAAGTAGGAGGTTCTTAAACCCATTCGGTTTTTTTTTATATTTGTTACGAGATATCCCCTGCAGTAATTTACTTCAGAGTTGGTTCCATACAAATTTTAGTGAAAGGTTCCCTTTGATTTTTTTAAACTAAACTAATTAGTAAAATAATCCCGATATCGCACTTTTTTGCTTTTTTTATTATTTTAAACTATTTTTTTTACATTTATTTGCATATAATGTAACATGGGCCATACTGTATACCTGGGGCCCGAGTCTGCTATTTACACTCCGTGTCAGTGTGCTCATAGTTGCATCGTCCGGCGGCCGCCCGAGCGCGCCCGAATCGGCCCGAGTGCACCCGAGAGGGCCCGAGCGCCGCCGGACGATGCAACTATGAGCACACTGACACGGAGTGTAAATAGCAGACTCGAGCCCCTGTATCTTAACCATGGAAAGTGCTAATTAAAGGTCCTTATCGTCTGCGAAGTTAGAAGGGCAATCCGAAATACATCACGAAATGATATGCTAAGTTAAAACCTACCTCGTTAGTTGTTATACAAACACAAGGGTAGTCTGTATCTCATTATCTAATAAACTATTCACGAAAGCTCAAAGTTCAGTCCCTTATAGACCTTGCTAATGTTCCCTCGTCGAAACCTAAGAAGCCTAACCTTGAATCTTCCATTAAGCAGGCCTAATTTTATAGCCAACCCACATTAGTTTGGCAACATTTACCCATTTACCAATTACAAAATTAATCTAGTAAACATCTCTAACACCTATCTATCATGGGGTATCGGCAGTTTTTTGTAGGCATGAAACTTGTCAAATATCGTATCCAATCAACACTAAAATCGAACACAAACCGACACGATAAGATAGATAGGTTGATAGTAGAGATGTACCGAGTACTCGGTACATCTTACTACGCGGCATTTTGCATCTTTTTCAGTACTCGCACTCGGCCGAATAGATAGTTTTAACCAACGAGTTAACTGCCATTGATCGACTCGATAAGAGGACTAACGAGTAGCAATTATTGTAGTAAGGTTAAAAGTTAGTAAAACACAATTTATAGTAGTCACATTTTTTTATTTCTAAAGAAAGGTAACATTATTTATATTTTATTCGATTAAAAATCAAATCTAATGTAATGTTATGTGTGCATGTTTTCGCACCAAGTATGTATCATACCAAGTTATACGGCAGAAATCGGTTTGACAAATAAAACCGAACACACTCGATTTTTCGTTTCTCGGTATGTCTCGTATTCGGCCCATCTCTATTTGATACCAAAAAATATCTACCGAATAGGTGTTCGTGTATTGATTGGCTTTTGACACTGCAAACTAAACCTAGGGAATTAGAACTACCAACAGTTGGAGCCACAAAGTTTAACTGGCCCAAAATACCTAGGTATTTGATCCTTAGCCTAATCCTTTGACAGGACTGTGAGTAACGAAAGGTACTACAATTTCCTTGGGACACACCAAGCTTAAGCATATCGGTGGTATCCATTTACCTATAGTTAGTAGTTAGATAGTTATCATCGTAGATTCTGATTTACATGGGTTGCAATGTATGCACTTGTGACGAACTTGTCCCACTAATAAAACGCAATAACTAGAACAACTTGACGAATTATTTATCGTCTTAGGTTATTCTCAGGTCTCAATCGTCTCATTCTTATATTTCAGGTTTCTTGAACATTGAAATCACAAATACAAAGAATACATTTAAATATAATTTTATAACAAGTTGCAAAGCTGTGGTGCACCTTCTGAGAAATAAAATAATACTATTGTGCCTTTACATTGTAAAATATAATTATCTAAAAGGTTAGATACCATTGGTTTGCTAGTTAATGCACTTTAAATAAAGAAAGAAACTTAATAGCAAAGTATAGGACTTAAAACTTCTTGAAACACGCCTGTGTTATAACTTCAATATTATGAAAAAGTATACATAGTTCTATAATGAAAGTTATTTGTTGTATGTTATAAATGAAAGGCGATGTTTCGGACATGTTTCACCAGTAGCAATTTGTCTTGTTCATTTTATTCATTAATCGTCATGTTCCTTGTCGCTGTTCTTTACACGAAAGGCACTGAATCCGAAAAAGTAACGTCATAAGAGTTACGTTTGTGGAAAGATAATGTTTTTTTTTTTAAATCGGTCTTACCTTTTAATTTAAATAATATCAGACATTCCGTTTCTGTTTAGTGTTATTCCTTTTCTAGAAATCGACATGACTTTTTTTTTATTAGCCTTCACCATATTCTGTTTTTTAGTCGTGGTGGCCTAGCGGTTCAATGAACGGATTTGTATGCACAAGGTTGCAGGTTCGAACCCAGGCAAGTACCAATGTGGCTTTTTTTCAAAGTTAATTACTCTCTTAATTATTCTAAGACACTTCTGACAAACGGTGAAGGAAAACATCGTAAGGAAACCTGGATTCCAAAATTTGGGATCTGAAATCACCAATCCGCAGAGAGCAAGCGTGGTGATCAATGCTCGTGCCTTCTCTATATGGTAAGAGGCCTGTGCCTAGCAGTGGGACGTTTATAGGCTGGATTATTATTATTATTATTCTATTCTGTTTGGCTTTATATGGCGCTAATTTACTTTTGAACTAGTAAAAATTACAACCATTGCCCTTAGAACGAGAAAATGTTTCCTATAATACGCGCAAACAAAGTTGCTGGAAAAACTAGTATAAATACATTGTGTTAGTAATGTATCGTTTTAATTAGTTTTATAACTTGTTCAACTAACTTAATCTAGTTCAATTGTTTTATTACTTAGGTTTAGGCACTACTTAAATAGGTTTCTGTGAGTTGTTTGTTACTTCTTTGATAAGTTGTAATCTCAATTACTTCAACGACTAAGTCAGGTCAATCGTCGCCCTACATTGCTTACTGTGTAATTTTGATTGTGTTGGTCTGGGTTTTCAAAATAGGCTTGATTGTAGTGTTTTCGAAGGTTTCTATGTAGGAAGCCACTCTAAAAGCCAACAAAAAATCTAGGTTTTTTAAAAATTCCTTGAAATATTGCTGGCTTTTGAACCAGAAATTAATTATGACCTGGTAAATGACGCGGCGACGTTTAATTATTCTAGTTTCCTGTAAGATGTTGAGAGATTAATATTATGAAAATAGTTTCCTCCTCTTTTCTACCGCTCTAAGAGATAAAACGTTTTAAATATTACTATTTATCTGCATATTAAAAAAAATATGTATAAAAATAACGTCTATGTACTAAAAAAGTTTCATGTATTTAAGTATAACTTTTCTTCTTTCAATGACCTGCTGTCGGATTTTTTTATTGCAAGTCATCTCGTTAACTAATTTTGTTTCCACTGTGGTTTATAATTACATAAAAGAATGTTAAATAAATAGCATATAATACACCTATCTATACAATCATAAATTGTATATAACTACATAAATATTTATTTATATAAGATTTAATTTTAGTGTAGTTGTAAGTGTTTGTTCTTGTATTAGATTTAAGTATTGAATTGTAAATAAATAAAAAATGTAGTAATTATAAACTACATAGATATACATAACTTATTGGTCCAGACTTTTCCCGAAATTACAAGGTAATAATAAAATTATTGGCGATAAATTATATTTCCTTTCTAAACTCGGAATGACGGCATCAAAGCGAGATTTTGCGAAACAATAAATTATTTCGGATGGTTCTGGCTATGACGTCATTGTAGGAGTTTTTATCTAGAATAATGTTTATTTTTGTTAGCATCTAGATCACAAACATATACATATGTAGAAAAAGAAATAAATCATGCTTGTGGAATTAAAAAACATCGTGAGGAAACCTGGATCCCAAAAAATGGAGTCTGAAATCGCCAATCCGTAATTGAGCAAGCATGGTGATCAATCCTTCTCTATATGGGAAGACGCCTGTGCCCAGCACTGGGTCGTAACATACCATAACACAGGAATTTCCTAGCATGGGGGACATTAATCTACTACTCTGTAACCTGTTTTATAACTGCATTGTTTTTGTTCATTTTTTTTGTACTTTTTATGGTGCCAATAAATAAAAATAAAAAAATAACACCTACTGATGCGTTGCATTAACATTATCTAGCTAATGGACAGGGCATTATATTTAAGCCGATACCAGAGATACAAGGTAATTCCGCTGCAAAAAAGCCACTTGTTTTGTACTTATCATATTATTTTCATAAAAACCTATATTCTAATTTGAAAAGAAAGACACACAGCAAAGTTGATAGGGTAGCAGGCAGGGCACACTAACGAAGATGTTGCTGTGAAATATATAAGGTGCTATAAAAACATCTGCCACGGCTTTAATGGGAGGTAGTATTGTGTTTATAGATTACAATAGTATAGATAAATTATTGATTATTTATCATATTTTTTTTCATACAAAAAAAATAACGTATAAATTTGAATTGATTTATTAGTATAAAACCATCCCGTGTCCTAAGGTGTTGCCGCTCCGCACCGAATTCACGTAATTTGTGAACCACGTTACGCAGAATAGAGTCAATGTTAATTTAACAATTTTATTTTCTAAAATTTAATTAACTGTTCCGGGGTACGAAAGTTCTTCACTATTGTAATCTATAAACACAATACTACCTCCCATTAAAGCCGTGGCAGATATTTTTATAGCACCTTATATAGAATAGTGGATACATACAGGGTGTTAAGAAACCCCTGTCCGACCCGTGAAGGTTATGTCAGGTATCGATATCTGATTGCAAATGTGGAAAAAAATTGAAAAAAAAGAAATAAAAATTGTAGCCTAAAATTTTTTTTTTTCTCAAAAGTCAATAGAGAGTGTCGGCGTCGTCACAGATGCTACCTAATCACCAAACAAAAGACCCCCGAAAATACCGACGAAATCGGTGCTGTAGTTTTTGTTTTAATCTTAAATTTCGGGGCAAAAAATGGTCATTTCAAAATCCATATTATTGTTTCTATCATGAATTTTCCAAATTTGATATTTTATTTGGGCATGTGATTGTGAACCCTATATCACCCTTTCGGGCGGACAGGGGTTTCTTAACACCCTGTATATTTCCCAACAAAATATTTTTAGCTTGCCCCGCTACTTTCCTGTGTAAGTACCTACATACTCGGTTGGTTTGAGCGAGAATTTATGTGTTCAATGATACAATCAAGAGGGTTACGGAGAAACCAACTTTAACTTGTAACTTACAACCCATTGACAATTTTTATATAACGCTCTACATTTGTAATTAAAAATGAATTAATGATAAAACCTTATACACGCTTTTTTTATTGGTTCAATCTTTTGTTATTTTTTTTATTTAATGTTATCTCCTCTATATCTCTTTTTGAGGCTATTTAATATTTGATGTGAAATACAAATCTACCTATGTCATTTACATCAAAATTTCCAATACACAGCTCATGAATAATGTAAAAATTATTCATGGAATGTGTGTCGGACATTTTGTAGACTGGATTACCCTTTGTAATTTTTGCATAGCTAGACACATAGTTATACAATCTTCATTACATTTTTAAACGTAGAATATAAGGCGAAAAATTCAATAATGATTTGCGTGTGATCATATTATTATAATGTAGATAAAATAGGTATAAATAGGTAATATAGAGTAAGAGAAAACAAATTTTCTTTTTAATACTTAAAATATTCTTTGGTTTCTAAAGTTAATGGGTTTAACTCGTATCACAAGCTTTAACTGTGTTTATTTTGATTAAGAAAATAAAGTTTTTTTTTGTTTTGGAGCAACAATGTATGGCTAAAAATAGCAGATTATTATTTACTTACGCGAAATCAAAATAATATTATTTTTTTTATTATCAATAAATTTTGTTACATATTCTGCTATCAAAGATATATGACACATTTATTCGAAAAGATAGCAGAAGTAAATACATGTGATAATGATTTGTGGTGCCCTCTGGCAAAAACAGAATGTCATTTATCATGGGTCGTACGAGCCGCGGTAGGTTCGTTGTAAATGTCCTGCGATTAAAATGTTAAACAGACGTGTAAGTACGCCAAGTTTATCGTGTACACTTTCTAATATATTTTTTTCTAATATCATTTATCCATTAAATTTTCTAAGTAAAAAAACATTTTACGGGAAAATTTGGTATTATACAAAACTTGAGAAAATCGCAGGCTAATTTCGTCAACGCCTAAGTACTAAAGTTTATTCAAACATAATTTATTAAGTTATGTTCAGGTACATTAAATTTCCTAAATGCGCTTCGTATTTTAGTTAGCTCCAAAAGTTGTTAAACATATTAGGATGCTACTAACGACAATATGTATATCGTTCTTCTTTAAAAATGTAACAGCATTTGCTGTTAATTCAATGAAAATATAGCTTTTTTTCATAATAGCGAGAGATACAGATTGCTAAAACGGAACAACTTCCAAATGGTTCTCTTTTGATCAAAAGATACGTCTATAAACGATGCCACAGCTACATAAATCGAATAGATAGTGAAGTGTCCAACAGAAATAAAAGAGCTATACACGAACTGCCAATCTTCAAAACAAATGAATCTGTTCATTACGACCTCGATTTGACGACCTCTGGTCGAGTCGGTCTGGTCGAGTGGCGTACACACCGGTTTTCAAGGTGTCGCTAGCTCTGAGGTCCCGGGTTCGATCCCCGGACGGGTCAATGCAGGAACTCACTTTTCTACATTGTCTCGGGTCTGGGTGTTTGTGGTACCTTCGTTGTTTCTGAATTCTATAACACAAGTGCTTTATAGCTACTTACTTTGGGTTCAGAGCAATGTATGTGATGTTGTCCGCATTTATCTATTATTATTTATTTATTTATTACAACTCAGTCAAATGTAACACATAGAGTGTTGAATGTAGGGTAAGCATACTTATAGTAGTTAATAGTGTTTATATAATTGCTATAGGTACAGAAATCTCTGTATTACATACAATACCTCTGTACTCTTACTTCCATATGTACTATCCCTACATTAACAACTGTTTAACTATAATCTATCTTATGCAAAATTATTAATTTTTATTCACTGATCTTTATTTGAATAAAAAACGGAGTATTTTAACTTAGAGCCTGTATTTGGTTGTCTTCTCTTAATAAACAGGATAGGTCAAATCTAGATTATATACTCGAACATCTTGGAATTGGTTTTAAAATAAAGGAGAAGACCATTTTAATTAATTTTTATTCACTGATCTTTATTTGAATAAAAAGCGGAGTATTTTAACTTAGAGCCTGTATGAGAACCTTTTTGAAGTTCCATTTTTATGCAAATGTCTCAAACTTTAAATAGACAGAACAAAAATAAACGAGTCCTTTGAGCTTTTGTGATGGATGATTTTCTGAAACGGGAAAGAATGGGTGAAAATAACCAACGTGAAATAAGGTTAAGTTCTGCTATATGTAGATTGTATACTATAAGTTTATTTTAGAACTAGCTGTGCCTGCGACTTCGTTCGCGTGGATGACGAAACTTTATCAATGAGTTTTTAACCGCAAAATTAAGTTTGTTTTTTAATGTTTATACTTTTCCGGGATAAAAACTACCCAGTGTGGTGCCCAGGATAATAAAGAATAATTATACCAAGTTTCATCGTAATTGAACCGGTAGTTTTTGCGTGTTATCTGAACAAACAGACAGACAGAAAGACAGACAGACAGACAAAATTTTTATTTCACACTTTTGGTTTCGGTGTCGGTCTAGTAACACCCCCCGCCATTAATTTTTTCGATATTTTCAATGTACAGAATTTTCACTTCTACAGATTTATTATAAGTATATAGTTTTTATGCGATAACCGTGAAATAATGGTTTCAAATAAAATATTTTTTTCCCTTTCCTAAAATGGAGTTAGGTTAATAGTATCCTATTGGTCTAATTAGGTACTTCAATCAGTCAATGGCCTCACAATGTACGAACCTCTCTTGGACACATGATCTTTACTTGGAATCTACTTACATCTCATTGTGCGTTACTTGAGCGAGAAAATAGTCGATAGTTATTTTCTCGCTAGTATTGGCACAATTGCTTAAGGTATATTCAGGAACTATCTGTCAATAGCCCTGATTCTGTAAAACAAGCGATAAACTAAGTTTAAGACACCGATATCTTTTTTCTTTTACATAATACAAAAAGGATAAACGAGTGAGTTATTTTCTATTGCCGTCCTTTTCCCACGCTGTATATTAGTGAAAGATGGCAATTATATAATTTAAGCTTAATTTACGTCTATGGGAATCAGCGTCAACGTCAAGTTTCCAAAGTTGTAACTGTCCACAAATATAATAATAATAATAATAATAAATGCGGACAACATCACGTACATTGCTCTGAACCCAAAGTAAGTAGCTGAAGCACTTGTGTTATGGAATTCAGAAACAACGAAGGTACCACAAACACCCAGACCCGAGACAATGTAGAAAAGTTGGTTCCTACATTGACCCGTCCGGGGATCGAACCCGGGACCTCAGAGCTAGCGACACCTTGAAACCGGTGCGTACGCCACTCGACCACGGAGGTCGTCGAATATAAAATAACTTTTAGTACTTTAACAAAACACGAAATTTTAAACTTCTGGAATCCGTCGCTTTTAACCCAAACACGTTTGCGTTCGTACGTGTTTCAAATAGTTCTGAGTTCTAAAATAAAGTTAATGTTGCAACTGTATTGCATTAGCTTTAATTTATATTCAATCTATTAAGTTTAAAGAAACTTCATTGAAACTTTCTTATTGTGTAAAAGGTAATTTAGTTAGCTTGAAAATATGTGTTCTGGAACTTCGAGAAATAATTTCAAACTTTTAATAAGGATAGCAAAAATTCAAACTTTATGGTACTTGATGAACTTTTCATATATTTTGTTCAGTTTCAAGGCCATGAGACCTTAGCCCAAATCCTTTTTCGACACTAAAGCTGCATATACAATATTTTTATTAAAAAACGGGTTATAATTAACGGCAAAAACTTGTATTTACAAAAAAAAAAACTAATTTAAGAATTAGTTAAATTAAGTAACACATAACTGATGTTATCCAACGACATCAATATTAACGTTTATCCACAAAACAATGCGATTTCCAAACACTATCCAACCACCAGTTACTGAAGATCATCAGAAAACATTAATTCCACGAATCTTGCAATCTTGTGAAGCCAAACACGTATTCAATCAATCGTTGGGTTGTTTCCAACTTCTGGCTTAGCGATAACTGGAACTGTATTACAATATCTTACTGAAATCGTCAGAAACATTGTGTGTATAGATTAGTATACGATCATAAAATATTATGAAGTATTTGATAATCTTATCCACTTAGTAGAATGTGTATTATTTAGTTTTCAGTTCATATAAAAAGCTATCTAAACCAATTTATCTTTGTGACTACCATATTTAGAAACACACTTTTCTTTGTTAAAATCCTAATATTAAGTTGGAGAATATGCGACCAATGGTACACAGTAGCTAAAGCAGAGACAACGATAGTACCACAAACACTCGGACTCAAGACAATGTATAGCGGTGGTTATCTACGTTGTCCGTGGATGAAACCTGGGACCTCAGAGCTGACATTATAAAAACCAGTGTGTGCACCACTAATAAGATTGATGGTTATCTTTTTATCTCACCAAGATTTACAGGCCTTTCTTCAAGTGAACAACACAGGTCCAAATCATAATACCCTACAACTTTTTATCACATTATATTCTGAACAGAATTAAAAATAATATGACGTCATAAGGGCGACAACTGTAGAGGGTAATCGGTAGGAAACATAACCCTTCACTCTCGGGCGGCTGTTATGCATGATGACACAAAAAGGTTTTTATATATTACGCTTTCCAAATTACACCTGAAAAACTCTTACGTAACCCAAAAATGAGGATTAATGTAATGTATTTACACAGTAATGCGTATGACCAGATCATTTTATATTTTTTTCTTTGACTGTACACATGAGCTTTGTATTTCAGAAAAACTACTTTAAACTTCTGATAAGATTTTTGTTGCTCATCGAATATTGGTATTACTAAACAAGCAGGCTTTTTGTTTACAAGGACTATCGAGATAGATATTTTTTCTTATTTACTTAGTTTAGTCTTTTTTTATTATTATTTTCGCATACGCGACCTTTGTAAATGTGACGGCAATGTAAATTTAGTTGCGTGTACTACTTCATTTTTCTTCCTTTTTGGAGCATTTTGCTATTTACGTTGTTGTCGCATATTTGTATATTTATTAAAATAATTGTATTTTTAACATTGATGTTTACCTTTTATTCAAAAGAGTAACCAATGGAGTTTCTTGCCGGTTCTTCTCCATTGGAATGACATTCGGAACCTGCAACTAGAGTCAGTAATTTAACGTTTTAAAGGACCTTAAAAAAGCCTACTTTAAAAAAAATATATATTGATTTTGATTTTTGATTTTGATAAAACGACAAAACAAATTATTTCTTCCATTTTTTACACGAAAATGTAGAATTATGAACATACATTTCATGGCAATTTCAGTTAAACTACAAATCTCTCTCTCTTATCTCTATTCTACAGCTCAAGTATAAACTAGCCTGCTAAATGGCTAAAGGCCACTGCAGTGGTCCTCCACAAACCAAGTGCGTAAAATGTCCCGTTTTGTATGCGATATACTGCATAGTAAAATGGCTTTAAGCCAAGTTCGCCAAATCTGCCTTAAACTTAGCTTTAAGTTGACTTGCACTGAACAAATAACTTACGTTTAGCACTACTACTCTGCTTTAGCACCCGCCCTAGAAAGATACAGCTTTAGATTGTATATTTATATTATTGTTACGTTAAGGAGGACAGATAGGTTTCCCTTCATTTAATTTTGGTACCTACTTATATAATTATAGCAGAAGCCGACCAAAACGTAAATATGATATCTAAACACTGACTCTTACGCTACTAAACAATGATTTTTCTTCCCTTAGTTTAAGATAAGCTTTCTTTGTCGATTTTTGTTTACTGAATAAAACAATAGGAGAATTTTAAGTAGCTGTTTACATAAATTCGTTTTTTTGCAAATAAGTAATTAACTTTCATCAATCAATAATTTCCAGAAGACCAAAATATACCAATTAATTTAGTAAAACGTACGGAACTAAAACATATTGCGCCGTCATTTTCTAAATTAAACATTATCAATACCAAGCCTTATCATAGATTATGTACATATAATATGTAGGTATATCTATACATACGTGTAACATATTGTAATAATTATTTCGTCTATGTGCTTTAGTCTAATCTGCGTTATCGTGAAAAGCTTTACAAATATTGGTTGAACGTTGTTTCTGTCGAAATTGAAGTAGGCAAAGCTTTTCGTTTCGTTTCGTTTTCGTTCTTTAAAATGTCGTGGTGGCCTAGCGGTTCAATGAACGGAATTGTATGCAAGGTTGCAGGTTCGAACCCAGGCAAGTACCAATGTGGCTTTTTCAAAGTTATATGTACTTTCTTAATTATTCTAAGACACTTCTGACAAACGGTGAAGGAAAACATCGTGAGGAAACCTGGATTCCAAAATCGGGATCTGAAATTGCCAATCCGCAGAGAGCAAGCGTGGTAATCAATGCTCGTGCCTTCTCTATATGGGAAGACGCCTGTGCCCAGTAGTGGGGCGTTTATAGGCTGGATTATTATAAGCTTTTCATGTCTGGCAATAGTTCGAATTACTTACACTGTCATTTCATTTCAATTGTTTTTTTTTTAATCATACATGGTTACACACAAGAGACATTTATTTAAGTATGTTTATTAGTTGTCTGGTTACCATAACATAAGCTCTGCTTAGCTTGGGATCAGATAACCGTGTGTGAGTTGTCAAGGAATATTATTATTATTATTTAAATAGGAAGGTATATTAAACAAGCCAAGGATTGTATATCTGTACCTTTTGGTATTACTTAGGTACCTACTATAAAATATGTGACTTTATCGAAAGTTTCGAGCCCGACTGATGTCCATAATCATAAGACCTAATAACTTAACTTACGACTCGTGATAGTTTTTATACAAGAATTCATATTCATAAATAAACTAGCTGTGCCCCGTGGTTTCACCAGCGTGAATACCTAGGTCCCGTTCCCGGTGAATTTATATTATTGGGCGCGGAGATGAATCCAACAAATCACTATCGTAACAAAAGTCAGGATTACTTAATATGGTGGTTAAGTATTCTTAAATTTTCTAATTTTCCGTACAATTTTTTTCTTTCTTAAGAACCTTCTACTGACAATAACAAACACAACAAAATAAGAATTAGCAAAATCGGTCCAGCCGTTCAATAAATAAATGTCAATTTATTGTATTTGCTTTGTAGACAGCGCCAACAACCAAATCTTCACAAGTCTGGCTTGCGGTGGAGTTTCTAGCTCTCGCATTGTTTTGTTTAGCCACCAGATGCTTTATCGCAGAAATTAAGCTATAAATCGTCTGGGAACGACGTAAAGGTCTTTGCTGACTTAATGTTAGTGTGATAATTTTAAACGACTTTCCAAGAACTAAGTTATTAATTCTATTATTGTTTATTTATTAGGAACTGCCTCGTTGGCCTAGTGGTTCTAAGCGCAACTGCTACGCTAGAGGTCTTGGGTTCGATTCCCAAGTCGACCAAGGTGTTATTGGGTTTTTCTGTGAAATTCTCAGTAGCAGGTCAGAGTTTGTGGCAATAGGCTCGCCCCCTATTACATGAAACCTAAGCATACCGGCGAACTGTGGGTGTACATTGGTACACCTCTGCCTAACCCTTCGGGGATACAGGCGTGATGGTATGTATGTTATATTTTATGTTATTTATTTTTTACATGTTGCTAAGAAAACTTATAATTAAGCCCCACAAAACCGTAGTAATGGTTTGACTGTGGGGTCACTGATTCTCTGCATTACTTACATTTATTTTATACTTATAACTAATTTTACAATGTGTCTTTATGTATGTTTTTTTCGCGGTATCTCCGGTACCTATTTTTTTCATTGTTAACCAAGTCGACTCCTTTTTACATTCATATGTAACAACGAATATAAATATAATAAGACGTTCTTTTTTGACAGTATTCCACGCTAAAGCGGCTATGTGGTCGCGCAAGCAGTCGGTGTGCAGCGCCGTCAGCGGAGCCTCCAGAGGTGACGACACGGACTTGGCTGCCAATGGACTGCAGTTGTACCCCTTCGCTATTGGACTTAGAGTTAGAGTTCTACAGGTGAGAGCAAAGTGGACCTAATGCAAAAAAAAAATTAAGTTCCTTATTAAACAGTTTGAAAAGATGAGGTTCTTAATTCGACTGCCGCTTATTTTTATTCTACGCACAATGTGTAGTGGCAATAGAATTTCTTTTTTTTTTATGTATTACCTGATTTATTTTCGAACATAGAGAACTGATGTTAATATTCTTCTTTAACTTGACTATACATACTCAAAGACCGACTAAACTCGAAAATTTCAAAATCAAAATCAAAATCAAAATCAAAATATTTTTATTTCAAGTAGGCCTTTTTAAGCTCTTTTAAAACGTTAAATTACTGACTCTAGTTGCAGGTTCCAAAATGTCATTCCAATGGAGAAGAACCGGCAAGAAACTCCATTGGTTACTCTTTTGAAAAAAAGGTTAACATCAATGTTAAAAATACAATTATTTTAATAAATATACAAATATGCGACAACAACGTAAATAGCAAAATGCTTAGATTAAGGTAAACGATGTCATCTAAAATGGAAGAAAAATGAAGTAGTACACGCAACTAAATTTACATTGCCGTCACATTTACAAAGGTCGCGTATGCGAAAATAATAATAATAAAACTAAAAGACTAAATTAAGTAAATATGAAAAAATATCTAGTTAAATAGGTAAATAGCTTTACATACAATATATATGTAGTCCTACCTAAACCCTAACAGGAATGTCAAGGCATGTCAAAAGGTTTCTGCGAATAGAGACCGTGGGGAAGCTAGTCGAGTAAGATACAACAACAAGATGAGGCAAATGAACTGACGGACCGCCAGGGAGGCCACATGTGCAGAAGGTCCTAGATCCACGCACTTTTATCCTCTACGTAGTCACTAATTTTATAATAGGCCTTTCCTATTAGTTTGGATTTCACGCATGTTTTAAACTTTTTGTTAGTTAAATGAATTAAACTATCTGGTAATTTGTTATAAAAGCGAATAGAATTCCCTAGGAAGGATTTAGTATTTGTTTTAGTTAGTCTAAACCTTGGGACTACTAGTTTATTTTTACTTCTGGTGTTAATATTGTGATAATCACTGTTGACACTAAAACTATCTAAATGTTTACGAACGTACATTATATTTTCCATAATATAAAGCGATGGCAACGTGAGAATACCGATTTCTTTAAATTTATCTCTAAGTGATTCACGGGGGCCCATACAGTAAATGGCGCGAATTGCTCGTTTTTGCAAGATGAATATAGAATCTACATCGGCTGCAGAGCCCCATAGCAGAATGCCGTATGACATAATGCTGTGAAAATACGCGTAGTAAACTAATTTTGCCGTAGGAATATCCGTGAGCTGTCTAATTTTCCGTACCGCAAATGCAGCTGAACTTAGCCTTTTCGACAGTGCTTTGATGTGAGCACCCCACTGTAACTTAGAATCTAAAGTAACACCAAGAAATACCGTTTCGTTAATTAACTCTAGTTTTTTACCATCAAGCATTAGATTTAGATCCAAATGCGATCGAACGTTCGGAAGTGAAAATTTTAAACATTTTGTTTTTGAAGCGTTTAGTAGCAAATTATTAGCTGAAAACCAATCTGACAACACGTTAAGCGCACTATTTAAATTAGTAAAGTCGTGCAATTTTCTATTAATTTTAAAAATTATAGAGGTATCGTCTGCAAATAAAATTATATCCGTTAATTTAGACATTATGAAAGGCAGATCATTTATATAAGCTAGGAAAAGAAAGGGGCCTAATATTGAACCCTGAGGCACGCCTATTCTTACTAAGGACCCAGGTGAAGTCACACCGTTTACGCCTACCTTTAGCTGTCTTGTTGACAAATATGACAATACTAGATCTAAAGATTGTCCTCGTAATCCGTAGTATTTTAGTTTTAGGATTAGAGTGTTATGATCCACGCAATCAAAAGCCTTGGAGAGATCAGAAAAAATGCCGATGGCATCTTGTGAACCCTCCCAAGCTCCCAAAATGTGAGAGACTAACTTAACCCCGGCGTCGGTCGTCGACCTTCCCTTAGTGAAACCAAATTGTTGCTCGTGAAAAATATTATACTTGCTAAAATGTGACATCATTTGGTCAAGGACCATTCTTTCAAATATTTTACTAAAAGCAGGAAGTACTGAAACTGGTCTATAGTTAGATGGATCATTCTTGCATCCAGATTTAAAAATAGGTATTACTTTACTGTGTTTCATTAAATCAGGAAAAGTGCCACAATCAACACAGTCATTAAAGATATTTGCAAGAATAGGGGCAATAGTGTCACTTATGGATTGAAGTACTTTGACAGAGATTCCCCATAAATCTTCAGTGGTCTTTACTTTAATCTTACTAAATGTTTTCTTAACAATACTAGGAGATACATGCGTAAAATTAAAATTTGGAAAACTTTTATTCATAGACGTCTTTAGTAATGATTCCGCTTTTGACGAAGACGAAGGAAGAGACTTCGTCACCTCTACTGGTATATTTGAAAAAAATACTTCAAATGCGTTAGCAACATCTGTCTTGTCTGAAATTATTTTATTATTGATTTTCAAAGACAGGTCTGTATCTCTTTGAGTACTATTTCCAGTTTCAGAATTTATGATCTTCCACACCGTTTTAATTTTATTATCAGAACCGTCTATACGCTTGCTGATAAGTCTAGATTTTGCCGCTAAACACACTTTTTTAAATACTTTTGAATAATTTCTAACATACTTATGAAAATCAGGATTAGTGTTGAATGATTTTTCATCATAAAGACCGTAGAGAACGTCCCTACTTATTCTAATGCCTTTAGTAGCCCACTCATTAAATTTACTCTTAAAGTTGAGTTTAACATCTTTTCGAGGACACGTTTTGTTAAACGATTCCCGTACAATACCAAACAGGGAATTATAATCTTTATTTGGAACTCCAGAAAAAGAATATTTACAATTAAGGGCTGCTGTAATATTATTTTTAAATGAATTTAGGGTATGATTTGTTAAGGGCCTGGTTGAAATGACTTTAGATACAGGTAATTTACTTTTAGCTTTGATAGTAACTAATTGACCCATATGATCAGATCTTACACCGGGTATTAATCTAGAGTTTAGCACCGAACTATTCGAAAAAATATTATCAATACAAGTAAGGGAAGTTACAGTAATCCTCGTTGGTTCATTAAAAATATATGCGATCAACAGAGAAAGAGGAGATGTCTTGACGTTCCTTGAACTTAAAGTAATCTTTACATAAAATCAGACACCCACCCCCCTCAGCTGAAAGTCTGCTGAACGCACTGGCAATCGCAAAGTTATTTACATTAAAATTCATCATATCTGGTTTAAGCCAAGATTCACAAAAACAAAGAATATCAATTGAATACTTATCTACTAAAAGTTCAATATCAAGAATTTTGCTAGAAAAGCGATTTATATTCTGATGATACAGCAGAATGCTATCAGAGTGCTTCCCTATTGTCTGCGTTGAGAGTTTAAACAATCTACATTGTTACTTAAATCTAAACTTAACCTATTCAGCGTTATATCTCCTATAACTGTGTTAATATTAAAAGCTATTAAACTAGCAACTAAAAATTTATATCTTCTAGGAAGATACATAGTTTCATGGGTTAGTTGAAACCCAGTAATAAATTGATTAGTGTCAAAAAACACTAATTTGTCACTATGACAACAAGTTGACATGTACAAAGTATTGTTTAAGTAATGCACATACTTATTGTGTTCGCTACTTAATGTGTTTGCATAAGGCAAAGCACACAACATAATTTTACCTATATCTAAACCTAGTAAGGTGTCAATGCCATAAACAATGTCCTTTCTCCTTATGCCTAAACTGTTACCTACTAATAAAACAATGTTAGTGTTTTTATTTAATTTCATGTTTTTAATTTTGTTTACCAAATTGTTGAAATTACAGTTTGGGTAGCAGTAGTTTGTAACATTGTGATTGTTATTGTTATTTAACAATGAACCAAACCCTGCTCCGATTTTATCAGAAATGATTATGCACTTGTCTGAGTAAAAATCAATATCACTATCAATTAAAGGCTGAGAGACTGTAGGTGAGGAAGGAACCTGCGGAGGCTCAGATGGTGAAACAGAGTTACTACAGTTGCAAGAGAGATTGTTAGTCAGGGACTCATATCTCTCTGCATTGCCTTTTACTATGTCTAGAAGTTCACTAGCCTCTACCATACGCTGACTAAGTTGTTCCTCACAGGAAACATATTTAGCAAAGACATCTTTCAACATATTCTCTTTAACTACTATTTCGTTATATAACAATAGAGTGTCTTTGTCATATTTAGCCCTACATTGATCCAGTTCACTAGTATATAATTTTAATTGAGTTACCAAGTGAATGTGCTTTTTATGACTATTAATATTATTTAATTTAGTGATTTTTATTTTTCTTAAGGCTAAATGGGCTTTCCTAATTAATTTACTACATTTTATGTATTTTTTTATTATTCATCTACATCGCGGTCGACCGGAAGTGTTCATTGCTGGCGGCCGGCATTGCCATTCTTTGATTCGTTCGACATTGGATTCGTTTTTCATTTGTGGCTTTCTGGACGGTCAGCCAAGCCATTTTTTTCTATAAATAATGTTTTTACATAAATTAAAGTCAGGAATTATAAATAAATAAAATAAAATAAATCTATCAATGAATATATTTTATTTACAAGATAAAATTCACATCTGACAGATTTTTATTGGAAACTGTGAACAATTTATTTATCTATAATATGTATGTATTTAGAAATATATAAGTATGTTTATCAGTTGTCTGGTTACCATAACACAAGCTCTGCTTAGCTTGGGATCAGATAACCGTGTGTGAGTTGTCCCGGAATATTATTATTATTATTATTATTAATTTAAAATGATTTCTCTTATAAAATTGCCTGGCGTTTGGAAAATCAGCCCTATAAAATGTTAAACAATCATTAATGTCAAATTAAAATAAATAATATAATAAAAAGGGAAACCCCAAAGTATTACATTTAATACTAAATACAAAAACATTATAAGCTCGACCCACTAATTAATTTCCACTTAATTACATAACATTTTATATCGCGTCTTAAGGGATATCTTGACCATTTTAATTGGTGTCTGAAGTCCTACTAGATTACTCGTTCAATCACAAAGGGAGCTCAGATAATGATGCTACGAGTTATTAAATTAATTACGGCTCTACGGACACTTAAGGGCTGTCTCAAACGAAATGTTGATTTTATTTTAGGTCGAAATCCAGAAGTGATACAAAACTTTAGATTCTTGTAGATGGTTTCATTGCTGCCGTCGGTCTGTTCCTTATAAATTGTTGGTGTTTCGACCAGTTTTCTCACATCATCAGCGTACCTATTTATTGAGTTTTATATTTTAAGTAAAGAATCTAATAATTAGCTAACTTTTAAATAAGTTGACCTATGAATGTGTATTTATACTTTATACATCAGGTAACACACATAACCCTACATTACACTTAATTGGGCAACCCTACATCTAAGTTAATAAAGGGCGTTGGAGCAGAAAACCCCTAACGGATACACTAACTACAACAGACTATAATCATCTACCTAAAGTTATAGTTCAACGCGCAAGCGCACTAAACAACGTCAAACTTTTTCTGAAGAAAACCTTTCACGACTAGGTGAAAAAAGACACTGAAAATTGCTCGATATACTTACAGAACTTTTTTATTTTATACACTTTAGAATATACAGTTGATTTTCAAATAATACCAGTATCGATCCCAGTGGCCGGCTAAAGCAATTTAATCTAAAAAGTTCTAAATAAGTAAACAAAACTTCTGCGTAACGTTTCTGAACCTGGGATCGGTTTCTAGTCTCACCGGATTTAACAGAATAAGTAGGTACTCCGTATTTTACATAATATTCGTTTAATCTAGTTAGTCGCCATAATGTAACATTTCGTACCTAATCTGTAAATCCGGTGAAGCAGTCAAAGCCTGGGCTCAGGCTAACTCATAAATCTTCCAAAAAAAAAACACAATCTGTAGGTAACACATTTTCTAAACTTTCAACGTAACTCACACACAATAATTTTACAATACTTACTTAGGGCCGGTTTATCCAACACCAGATAATTATATAGATACCATCTAAGAAATAATTTAGATTTTTTGACAGTCCTTCGATACAAAATATGCTAAATGTAAATTT
Organism: Autographa pulchrina; assembly: GCA_905475315.1. NCBI lineage: Eukaryota > Metazoa > Arthropoda > Insecta > Lepidoptera > Noctuidae > Autographa > Autographa pulchrina. Next base: position 2,690,119 of record FR997773.1, on the reverse strand, counting down.
TATTTCTCACATAAAAAATCAATTTGTAATTTAATGTTTTAATTTTCAATTTGTAATTTTCGTAATTTTTTATTTAATTATTTTGTTTATGAAATAATTTGTATTTATTATTATTAATTCATGCACCTAATATGAGTCCTATTGTTACTCGAAATAAATGAATTTGAATTTGAATTGAATTGAATTGAAAAACATCTAATGTTTAGAAAACCAGCCCTCAGTTTTCTAAATAAATTAAAATTATGTGAAACGTCCCTTTATCTAAGGACGGTACACTCCACATTAATAAAGCTCCCGGCAAGATAAATAAAATGGATTAAGGCTGTCGCACTCGCTTGCAGTTATCTAGTGACAATGTAATCACGTTGCCGTTTTGTTATCGTTGGGAAGTGTTCGCAAGTTGTTTTGTACGATTAAAGAAAAAGTTTTTATGGTTTAGCCAAAAAAAAATGGTAACAATTTAACAGCTGTAAATCGAGTAAAGAAACTATTGGTTTCTATTCAGGATGTAGTTTTTTCCGAGAAAAATATTTTTAGATTATGTTACTTTTATTCAGTTCTAGCTGACACGGTGAACTTTGCACCGTCTAACATTTCGTTCTTAAATTATTATTATTTTTTAATGTTTCTCTCCGTAAGAACCATCCTCATACTTCAAGGAATATTTTAAAAAAGAATTAGCGAAATCGGTTCAGTTGCTCTCGAGATTTGCGCCTAGCAACACATTCAGCGATTCATTTTTATATTATAGGTTATTTTCATGTAGAACTCACACAAAATAACTTAATGCAAACAATACAGCGATTCTAAAACCCGAAATAACTGTCTAAGAACAACTAATACCTTATATTTCTCAACTATTTAATACAAGACAAACTACATAAGGCCCTATTCGTATCTGTCAGTACCCTTGTTAGCAAAACATACTAACGTTACATCGTCCACAATATACGTCAGACGGTATATATCTTCCTACAAGATATATACGAGTAGATACCATTTCTTTACAGGCGTACTAATATTGTAAATTCTATAGCAATTTTACAAACCGCCCGTAGTATACAACTATGTCGCAGAAGTCTTTGAATTACATACTAAGAACACCAATAGTTGGAACCAACATTCGTAGATTACACAAATGTTTGTTCCATGCGGGTTATAGACCTGGTGCAAGTTTCAGTGACAGTTGGCGTGTTAAGCTTCATAACACTCGCCTAGCCGTGCGGCCAGCAAAAGTAATCCTTGTCTATTTGTAATGCTTTTACGGCTTAACTGGTAAAGCTATTTTGATAAAATTTGGCAGAAAGTTTGAATGACTAAATATAGAATAGGCTAGATTTGGTTACAAAAAATGTAATCTAATTTTAAATGAATGAGGACAATATCACACACCTTGCTCTGAACCCAAAGTATGTGACTGAGGTACCACAATACATACATTAGATAATAATATAATATCCTGGGACAACTCACACACGGTCATCTCATCCCAATACATATTCTAGATACAGAATAAATGATCATGCTCATCACACAAACATTTATCCTGGGTGGGAATCGAATCCACGACCTCCGGTACAGCAGTCAGGGTCGCTAACCACTAGACCTGCAGGCCAGGCCAGTCCATTCCGAAAACCTTAGAGAAAAAAAACCATACATAATGTAATAATTACTTACAAAGTCGAGGGCAGTTTCTGCTGCCTTAAATAAACACATTTCTTCGTTCACAGACGCGTGGGCGGTACTAATACAGTTTCATTAACTAATTGTATTTTGTTTTTCGCAGATAATTGTGTATATTGGTATTTATTATGCAGCTATTTTTTATCTTAGGTAATAAAGTAATGTGGCTACTAGATGATATTAGCTAAAATTGAATGAGACAAACAAGGTTGAAAGAAAGAATTTAGAAGTAGGGTTGTAACGAGAGGCCTCTGCCTAGCACCAAGATCAAAAATTAGATTATTATATATTCTCTAAGATGGTTACTGGAGACGTAGTTTTATTTGTGGATACTTAATTGCCATATTTATTAAACACTTTACATTTAATAAACCATTATAGCGCTTTCCTCATAAACTTATTTAATAGTCAGTCTCTATAATTAAGCCATGAAATTAATCTTCCGATAAAAAAGGCCATTTCCCTAACATTCCAGTCACGTATACCACCAAAATTGTATTCCTAAATTAATTTATGATTTCCAAATCTCTGCAATTTTTCACTAAGAGGTTCAAGGTCGAATCAGCTGAAGATAAGCCAAATATTATCCCATCTTCGTGCCCTCATTTACATACTAATTTCTCCGAGGTCGGTAGGGTTGGCACGCATAAGTAATGAGGCATTTGCATAACACTTTCCGTGCTAATTGTAAACAGATAACCTGTCAGCCCTGAGTTAGCCTTTGAGGCGAGATAATTATTGGATGAATTAATTAAGTGCTTGGGAATTGAGCTACAAAGAGTCTTATTTAAAACTAGCTGTGCCTGCGACTTCGTTCGCGTGGATGACGAAACTTATCAATGAGTTTTTAACCGCAAAATTAAGTTTTCACACTTTTGGGTTCGGTGTCGGTCTAGTAACACCCCCCGCCATTTATTTTTTTGATATTTTCAATGTACAGAATTTTCACTTCTACAGATTTATTATAAGTATAGATAGATAATCTAATTTGCTAATTTTGAAGATAATGTTATTTTTGTTTCTGAAAATGTATTTTTAAATACTTATATTCTTTTTTTTTGACTATTTTTTTTGTATTTCGAGTCGAGTCACGTTTCCTAGTTTTTCGTGTTTGTAAAAGCTCTCACGGTCCGGCAGAAACTTTTTTAGTGGCACAGCGGTAAAAAGTTATGCTGGCATAGTGTGGCGTTTATAAAAAAATACTTCAAGAACAATTCTCTTCTAGTTAAGAAGAATGTAAATAAAGTATCATTATTTACACTTATCTTATATATAAAATTCTCGTGTCACAATGTTAGTTACCATACTCCTCCGAAACGGCTTGACCGATTTTTATGAAATTTTATATGCATATTTAGTAGGTCTGAGAATCGGCTACTATCTATTTTTCATACCCCTAAGTGGTAGTAGATAGGTAGTAGGTAGGTAGTAGGCAGGTGATAGGTAGAAAAAATTGCATTGCAACGCATGCCGGGTACAGCTAGTATAACTATATAAAAACGGTATCTACACTGCAATGCAACAAGTAATAAACGAAGAAAATGAAGCTTAACCAAGCTATGCTGTCATCATTATCCAGTATCCGAAATTACAACACTACATCTTGTATTTATTCTGCCCTGTATTTCTGTGATACATCATTTAAAACTATTTAAAAATGCTACGGCGTAGCCCTCGTAGCTCATTTCATCAGTTGACTAAAATTATTAAATGAATGCATTATAATAATCGATATAAAATTAGATATAAAAAGGTGCCTATCCAATATAACGTAATGTAATGCATACGCGAACAAAACTACATAATATGTTGGCTGTCAAGCCATTGGACAGATAGACTAGCAATATCTGTCAGGAACTATTTCCACTGTAAAAGTTATATGTGGGGATAAAATACCAATAGTGAAGTACATTGGATCTCGAATATAGGCAATAAAATATATATAGAATAATCCAGAATTTTGACGAATGCTGAATTTCAAGATACCTCATAAAATTCCGACTGTTTTTCCTTAGTGCCTGTGCCCAGCAGTGGGACGTATATAATCCTGTTTATTCATTTATTTTTAGCTAATTACTATCAAAGAATGTTAAAAATTTTAATGAAAAAAAAATCCAATAAAAAACAAACGTGTATTGATACGCGATTTTTATTAAATGAGTATAAAATAAAAATCACGTATCAAATTCTGTCATACATTGTGACATGTATGACAGAGTATCACTTGAGAACGGCTCAAACGATTTGTCTGTATGTTTATCGTTTGTTTTTGAAACGCGGAATTTCCGCGGAAAATGCCGAAAACATTACGGTATTTTTTTATGTTATTGTATAAATTGACAGGATCGGTTGTTAAAACAGCTTGACTGAATGTCAAAATTCATATCACAAGAGAAACTGCTTGTAAAAAAAATGGTTATACATTTACAAGAACAAAATAAAGAAAATATTAAAAATAAAATATAATGTTGAAATAAAACTTATTTTTACGGATTACGTTTCTATTATATACGTACGTACTACGTATGTCGTAACGTCGGGACCTAAACCGATAAAACTGACATTCGCGTAAACCAATACGATAAGTAATGGTTAACATTTTTTTTATTTAGGCGCATAGTTTTATTTATATTTTAAATTGAGTATCAGTATAGTTTAAGTTCTTTATAATTTTAGTAATAATTTGCATAATTTACAATTACACAAAATTCGCAAAATTTAAATTTACAATTAATACGCCACTCGACCACGGAGGTCATCTATGCACATACTATAGACATATTTATATTACAGATAGTCTGTGGGATTGGTGGCTTGGTGCTGGGGGCAGTGGGCTGGCTGGAGGAGAGACAGAAACCAGCGCTAGGGCTCGGAGTACCAGCGGGAGCTATTACTGTGTTAGCGGCCGGTAAGCTTGCTTAACTTTAAGTATAATTTATTTGTGTCTAAATAAGATACAGAGGGTACAAATATGTCCTTCTTTAATTTCAGTACATAATTATAATTCGTACACAATGGTCATTCTTAGTCGTGTGTTCAGTTGAGAGCGGTTTTACAATTTAACCCAAGGGTGTTTCTTTTTGTCTTCTATGTTTTGTAGTGAATTTGTATGTCTTATAATTTAAGTACATTTTTAATGTTTTCATACAAAGTTTTTTTTAGTTATGTAAAGTATATTATTTGAAAGGTCGTATAACATTAGAAAGCTTACAGGTATAATTACCTCAAAACGTTATTTTCATTACACCTATTTATGATAAACACTGGGTATTATTGCTTGACTACACATTACTCTCCAAATTGTGATTGCCTTTTTGTAAATGCTATACTTCAGTTCACGAAAATAAATTACATATTAGAAAGCTAAATGAAGCGCTTAATCTTGAATAAACGATCTAATGGCTTGTAAAATTAACCTCTAGCACCTCTTTACGCTGTGAATATGCCTCTCGCGTCTAGCTGGGGTCGTTAACCTTTCAGTGTCGTTTGTATAACACGTAAAAGTCAACTATCCACTAAACATTATAATTTTTTTATTGAAATAAAATCTTAATTTCTATTTATTATAAAGAGCTTTCAACCAACTTTAAGAAAATGAGGATTTATAGATCGATTTCAAAAATAGTTTGCCTTATCAAAATCAATCCAGTAAGTTTGTTTTTTTTTTATTGTAGTCGTTTTTTTTATTTATATGCAATCAATTTTTTGTTGTTACTTTTATCATATTCATATTACATGATTCTTCTTTGACAAATACCTACAATGACACACAATTCCAGAAATCCAAACTAATATTATAAATGCGAAAGTAACTCTGTCTGTCTGTCTTTCTGTCTGTCTGTCTGTCTGTCTGTCTGTCTGTCTTTGCTTCACGCCTAAACTACTGAACCGATTTGTGTGAAATTTGGTACAGACATAGTTTGGAACTTGAGAAAGGACATGGGATAGTTTTTATTACAAAAAATAAAATAAAAAATAAAATTTATTCCGGACATACAGCGCCATCTATTGGTCAAGCGTCGGCATCAATTCAGTACTGAAATGTCTTCGGAAAAATGTAAATAAATAGTAAAAAGGTATGAAAATATAATATAATACAACTTTTAGTACAAAGAAAATGCTCTAACGGAGTATAGATAATTCTATTAGTAGGTACTATATGTGTAAGCCCTTTTTGGATATAAATAATTTAAATTTGATCATGTTGGCGAGGTTAATAGAGGTTAATAGTTGTTTTTAAAATTCATAGATGGAGTTGCGCATTTTCTTCTATACATCTAATAAAACAGTAAATTACAACATTCTTTTGCCGGGGGTCAGATTTCATGTTACAGTATCAATTATGAACTACTGAATTGATAGCAGTAAAAAATTGAGAGAATGTTTTTGGTAAATCGTAGACGGTTGTTAGCTATTTTTAAACACGCTACTATATCTAGGTAATACGGGGTGGAGCTTTAAATTTCCAAATTCATTTTCTCATCTGCACACGTAAATTGGCATTATTGACATATAAACAAGAGGTAACTATGGCAGGCTACGGTAGCCATAGCGACCATTCTTCATTGTGATTGAAGTATACTTTTTGGAAAACTAGCTGTCGTAGTAAACAGCTTGGTGGTTGTAGGATTGGAAACGGATGTCCATGCTGCAGGTTCAAATCCAGTTGTTAATGATTGTATTTTTGTTCTTGAGTCCTTTTTGTTACATACGTTTGAATGTTTTGTTACTCAAGTTCAAGTCTCAGTCGAGCTAACACTTTTTGTGTTCTATTAGGTTAACTTTTATTAGTTTAAATCTTTGTATCATTTTGTTGTTTCTTTCGCAATGAGCAACAACTTTATGTCGTGCATTTTTTACTAGACCGATGCATAAGCTCAAAATTATTATGTTTGTATTTTAAATTTTAAGTGTGTTGCTCATTGCAGATCAAGCATGTCATATGCTGTAAAGAACGTCTGGCGTAAATGCCCTGACCATAGATATAAATCTATGGCACCGACATTTACTCCTGAATTGAAAAATAAGATTCCTCATAGATCATTTTATAGTTGTGATCTATGAGGAATCTTATTTTTCAATTCAGGAGTAACTTTTTTAAATTATTTCATCAAAGTAATGTGTAATGTTTGTTTTGGTTGTTGGTCATCTATAGAATTCCATGGACAAGTTTTTTTTTGTATTTGTAAATTTTTATTGTTTTAACTCAAAACCCAATGATCTTTTATGATATAATTTTTTCGTAAGTACTTACTCTTTAATATTCATTTTAAGGTAGCTTGCTACACGGGTTTTAATGCGTTGATCCAGATAAATCTTCTATTTTTTCGTTTACAAATTTCATTTAGTTTGTGTACCTATTTACTGGAAGTTTGGCCCAAAAACTAAAATAAAATAAACTTTCTATCGCATTCTCTACATTTTAAAATTAATATTGCATCATTTGAGCTTAGCACCTTATGCTGGGCAGTATCATCATCATCCACAGAACTTTTCCTCCCACTGTTGGGCATAGTTCTCCCCTTTTTCGTGCCATTTTCTACGGTCCTGTGCCAGCCTCATTCAGACTCGACCCGAGACTTTAACTATGTCATCGACCCATCTTGCTCCCGGACGACCGACGCTTCTTTTGCCATGCCTTGGCCACCATTCTGTCACCGTCTTAGTCCACCTGCCGTCATTTCGTCTGGGCAGCATAAAGCGACTTTATTGTAAAGGATACAGCCCCAGTCCAAGGCTTTGATCAGGGTAGAATGCGGTTGTCCTTGGTCTATTACTTAGTTTCCAGTCATAAATAATTTTAACCACAGTTTTGGTAGTTCTGATCCTGCGCCTCTCTATTGTCAACGTTTTCTTTCAGTTTCACGGGTCTCAGGTAAATACCTTATTAAAATGGAGCCTGCTTATCTCATTCGTTCATCCCTTTAAAAACAACACACTCGCACACTCTTTTGCCTTTCATTAGCAGCCACCATTACCAGACCACATAGTTCCTAGCTGCTAAGTTCCTTAACTTATTTCCACATATACTCTAGGCTTAGGCACCGCACTGACATCTGGTAGCTATTAACTAAGATGAGAACACTACCTTAGTCTTAAAACCGGACTTCACCAAAGCAGAGATGAGAAGAGCGGAGCGTAAATAATATTGATCCTCTACTATTGATCTCTACTTTCAATTTTACTGCGTAGTTCAGTATTTCGAATTTCGGGGTTTCGAACCAAAACCCCGATCTCGGTAGTCTTACTAGGGACTGCTGTACCAACGAAATACTATTGCAAAAGAAAAAAAGCGGTAAATTGTTTTTTTTGGCACGTGTCAAGCAATATTTGTGACAAAACTCTAGGTTCCACATCTGATACATTTTGCGTATAGCAGACTACTTAGAAACATTCATCTAGCGAAACAAGATAATATTGAAGTGTTCATGTGTTTTGTAAATTTTTAAATATATAAAAAGAACATTCTGAAGCCGGTGTCTAGGTAGTTCGTGATGGTGACCCTCTATACCACAGTCTAATTTATATTTATTCGCACAGATGACTGATATGAACGCGAACATCGTCGCGGGTACAGCTAGTCTATATATATAAAAACTAGCTGTGTCCCGCGGTTTCACCCGCGTGAATACCTAGGTCCCGTTCCCGGTGCCTTTGTATATAATAACAGACAAATAATTAGCAATAAATTAAAATTGCGACTATAATTTGAGATTTAAACTATCCTATCTCTCAAGTTGGATCGAACTGCACATGGTGTGCGAATTTTATTATAATCGGTTAAGTGGTTTAGGAGTCCATTGAGGACAAACATTGTGACACGAGATTTATATATATTAAGATGAATTGCTGTTCGTTAGTCTCGCTAAAACTCAAGAATGGCTGGACCGATTTAGCTATTTTTGGTATTGAATTATTTGTGGAAGCCCAGGAAAAGGTTTGAAAGGTAAATAAATATGAAAATGTTCGGAATAAAAAAAACTATTTATTTTAAGTTTATTTTATACAAAATTTTAGGCTTTTATTTATCGATTGAGGCAGTACGAAGTCTGCCGGGTCAGCTAGTACTGTATATAATAATGAAACAACAACAATAAACTTTTAAACTACAACAATAAACTTGTTTAAAAACTATTTTGCAAGTACTCAGTCATTTTAACTCAATCAACAATTAATTTGAAGTCATCGTTCTAACGAAGTGTTTATTCAAAACACAGCAGCTGCTATTTATATACGCAATTAGTAAACTATAACTTTTTGAACTATCCCGTAGTGAATTGGGAATTAAACTTTGAAGTCAAGTTGAAATATAATAAATCCTATTAGGATTTGGTTTCAGGAACTCGTGCCCTAAACTTTATGCTTAGAGTTTAGATATATAACGTTCCTAGTTTCCAGGTTTTAGACTACATTTTAATGAATTTTGTGATTAGATTTGTTTGACCATGTCATTTACTTAATGTATTAAGTAAACGTTAGCAATTTACATACTTCCTATACATATATTTGTTTTATATAACTTCACTAACACGCATCGGAGGCAATTTGTATTTATTTAGATATAAACAATTATTTTGTATCTCATTGTAAGTGAACATATGTATTGTTCTTATGAGAATAAATTCTTTAAACCGAAACCGATTAAATGCTGATCATAAATAAAATAGGTATCGATACATTACCGAACATTATAATTATTTATAGTATAGAGTTTTGGTGGCAAATAAACCGAAGAACATGTTTGAAGGGTATAATGAAAGTGGACAAAGCGAAACAAGTGCGTAAGGATCGTAGCAAGTGGAAAGAAGTGGTGTCTGCCTACCCCTACAAGGGTAAGAGGCGTGATTAATTTGTGGCAAATTAAGGTGCCTACTTTTATTTATATAAATATTTATATTTCTTTGTTTCAAAGTCTTCATTATCACAGTTATATAGTGATACAGTCTCGAAAAATAAGCAAAGTTTAGGACGTTATTTGTAAATTAGGGCGAAAAACAACTCTGCAATAAGATTCAAAAATCAGGCCGTCGCGTCCAAAAAACAACTCGGTAGTAGAATATTTTTTTAGAAGTGCTATACAAATTGAAGAGCAAAACAAGTCTTACAAATTTTACGAAAACATCGTTAAGGAATGACTAATCACTGTCACACTATCATCATCTCCCGAGCCTTTTCCCAACTATGTTGGGGTTGGCTACCAGTCTTACCGGATTCAGCTGAATACCGTGTTTTACATGAAGCGACTGCCTATCTGACCTCCACAACCCATTTTACTGGGAAACACAGTATCCCATAGTAAGACTGGTTGTCAGAATTGACTTAACGACTGCCAAAGATCTATGTATGACAGCCGGGACCTACTGTTTAACGTGCTTTCCGAAACACGAAGGGGTCTCGGCATGTTAGTAAGGCTTACACTTAGCCACGAGCCCAATCACTGTCACACTAAACTTTCATAAAATGATAGCACGCATTAAGACTATACACTTACTTCGCTAAAAATAGATAAAAAATAAAATGGCTAATATTAATTTTCCCTTCTCCACTTAGCCCGCGTTTTTTAGCATATTCTGTCGTACATAAGTGCTAGCATTTGCAAAACGCTAATGTGCCTTATAAAATCTTTTAAAATTCTGTGAGTTTTGAAGCTTAAAATTAAATGGTCTCGTCGAATATATTACATGGTAATATATTCGAACGGAGTTAAATTAAAACGAACAAAACACTTCATAACTGTATGTAGTATATACATTGTATACATTCCTAATACTTGCTTAAGGGTGAAGAAAGAGCCGTAAAATTAAAAATAAATTGTACATTTAAATTAATTAAGGGCTCGGAACCTAAGATATAGATGAACGCGATAGTTCGGCTCGATTGACATCACATAAAAAATGTAATAGTCGATAATTTTACAAGACTGTCAATAATTTCGAAGCACAAAAACATGAGTGTCCTTTTATTCACCGTTATATGCACTAACGTTTATTAATAAGATGCTGATAACGCTATATTATACTATACCGTTATATTGTTAACCTAATAGCGTTAACTTATATTATATAACTAGCTGTGCCCCGTGGTTTCACCCGCGTGAATACCTAGGTCCCGTTCCCGGTGCCTTTGTATTATAAGGGGTGGAAATGAATCCAACAAATCACTATCGTAACAAAAGTCAGGATTACTAATTTAGTGGTTGAGTATTCTTCAAAAACTTTTTCTTTAAAAACCTTCTCCTGACAATATCAAACACAACAAAAAAGAATTAGCGAAATCGGTCAAGCCGTTCACTCGTGATGCTGTGACCAAGGGAAATAGGGATTCATTTTTATATATATAGATTTTTAATAATTACAACCTACAGTCCTATAGTAATATGAAAATGATATATTCATATAATTACTCTGTGTGATGCAGGTACAACACAAGTTAAATGTTTATTATGTCACCCACAGTTGTTAGTGTTTGCGCAGCTTTGTGACATTTCACGTTGTGAGTGCACTTATGAAGTCATGACACTAGAAACTAGAGTAATTCGAGCAACATTGTTTTAATATCAAATTAAAGTTTGATGGAATTTATGACAGAAGTCTGATTAAATGCAATTTGAGTAAAAATACTACAATAATATAAACATAGGTAATAATTGTGAATGAGGTATTAAAGTACTAATTGTGTGTAACCTTCATTTCTAAACATCACTGAATCTAGCTTCGTTTTATAATGTCGACATAGACCCCAGCCAATAAATGAGAAAAATATCACATAAGTTTCCACGCTAAAACAACTAAACACCTTAGAAAACGATCACTAAAAGTTTGCCTAACATATTAATAATGTATATTATTTAAATACCTAGCATCGATAACAAAAAAAACAATAATAACAAATGAAAAACATTCACTTCAAACTATGTCAAAAAGAGGTTTTAACTAGCCCAGTTAACTAAGAACTTTTAATTAACGCTGACTGTCAACAGTAATTAGAAGTAGCTGTTGGCATAGATTTAATTCTAAACTTATTTAATTTGTTTAGTTGAATTGTTTAAGTTAAATTAGCAACGCAGGAAAAACTTGTCTCAAAAAAGTAACTACTTAGGAACGTTTAGTTTTTTGAGCAAAATTGTGAGAGGGTTTTAGTTTATAGGTACACAATTTAGGTTTACAATTTTACTATTATGTGTAAAAGCAGTAATTCACAAATATTTGGCGGAAAACTTTGCAGTTAGGTATCTTCTGCAAGGTAATTATACAAAGACAATACAATAAAATTTTATGAAAGCGCTACTTTTACTTAAATTAAATGCGGACAACATCACATACATTGCTCTGAACCCAAAGTAAGTTGCTAAAGCACTTGTGTTATGGAATTCAGAAACAACGAAGGTACCACAAACACCCAGACCCGGGACAATGTAGAAAAGTGGTTTTCTACATTGACCCGTCCGGGGATCGAACCCGGCACTTCAGAGCTGGCGACACCTTGAAAACCGGTGCGTACGCCACTCGACCACGGAGGTCGTCAAAATATCAAAATCAACAGTATCAAAATTAATTCTATTTTCTAAAATATTTGATGAAATAAAATTAATATTTTCTTCTCGTATCACATGTGCAATCGTAACCAGATCAGGATTAAGGTTATGTTAAAATAATTATAATAGACCAATCACTTATTTTTAAATGTTGTTCTTGATACTATTTATAATCATATTTATACTAATGTAGCCCACAATTTTCAGCTACATCAATCTACTACAGCCGCGGCTTCGGCGGCTGGGTGTCGGCTCGCTCTCGAACCACCACCGCGTGGGGTGCTCCGTGGCGCGCCCTCGGACCCTCGCCCTGCGCCGCGGTCCCACTTACAGTACTGTGGATGGCGGCCATTGGAGCCCATGTGGCGATGCTGGCGTTCTGTGTTAGGTCCTTATTGAATATTGGGTGAGTGATAGTGTTAATTTATGTAATAACTAGCCGTGACTAGTGGTTTTTACCTTGCTAATCTCGGTATTATAAACTTACCTGGAGAAAAACGTGTTTAAAAAAGGTCTGACGAGGCAGTGCCTGCGTAGATATCTTAAAAGGATTTTAAACTATCTGTCTCAATTTATTTGTCAAAATTTTGTATTTTTTACGTATTCTGAATATTAAGACTGATCAATGTAACAAAAAAAAATACACAAGAGTGAGTTATATTTGAGTAATTACATGAAAACACTTTGTACAAACAAGATTAAAAATACATTAATTACCACTGGGTCCTTTTAATTACATGGTTGTTAATTTGATGAAAAAAAAACACGAATTTTACTTGTGGATGGTACAAGCATAAATGTCTCTTTTAATCTTTTCAAGCTTGAGGTAAACGTTTTGTCGTCTGAATAGAGGCTATATTATATTTTTTTGTAGATTTTGTAAAGTAATTTATATATATGATATACTAGCGGTCGCCCGCGGCTCCGCCCGCGTGGATGTCGGTTACCGCTGCAAAAAGCCTACCCAGGAAAGACACGGTCAGCAAAATGATTCTCAGGTCAATTCACAGACACCGACACTAACATCGACGACGCAGTCATTATCCGCAGGATGCATAGATTGTCTTTATATGGATGTTAAAGTTGTTAATGATGAAAATATCTAAGTTTTCACTTCTGCCTGCAGTCCCGGAGTGCAACTCGTTGTTTTAGGATAGATAACTAAAGCGATTATTGTAGAGCTTCTCTATAATACATTTGACGTTAAATTATTTTCAGGTAACAAAATATACTGATGGTCGGGAGCCCCGACCCGTGATAGGGCAACGTAAAGTTGCCCATGCGTAAAACATCATTTTTGTAAATCAATTCCTACTAATTATTCGCCATAAGTTCAAAACAAAACGTCCAATTTTAATCATTCAAAGACCAAATATTATCTACGTAAACTGTACTTAGTGATGAAATAATTTATTTTGATAAGGATTATGGCATGAGTAAAATAAATGCGTTTAAATGTAGTCCAAAAGAAATTCAAGATAAAAAAAATGGTTGTTGTGCCTCACTCGACATAGATAGGTATAGTGTGTGGCGGACTTTTTTGTACATATTTATAAGATCTACAATTAATAAGACCATTTTATGGTTCTATCTTTTATAGTTTAGGCAGCGTACGCAAAATAAGTAACTATTCTGGTTGATTTTTTACACCTTGTGTCCGAAAAACCCAAATATCTTACGGAACCCTATTATTTTTCAAAATAGAATTTAGCCTATGCTACTCGTGGATAATGTAGCTTTCGAATGGTGAAAGAATTTTTAAAATCGGTCCAGTAGTTTTTGAGCCTATTCATTACAAACAAACAAAGTTTTCCTCTTTATAATATTAGTGTAAATAATACAATAATTGGTTTTCAAACAATTATTGTATTATATTCCAGTTTTTTCCTAGTTCTACCTAATTATAATTATTATTATTGAAATACGTGTCTGAAGTGCTTCCGACCTCTCCCAATGTGACCTGAATTTTAACGACAGTCATTTAATAAAAATGTCAGGAAAATCAATTTGTCATATTAGGAATGTTAAATAAAAGACTGCGATTTAAATAAAATCTTTGGTATTCAGGTGAAAGAATGGCCTTCACAAAAAATATGAAGACTCAAAGAGTACCTTGGCTTGTTTTGGAGTTTGTATAACGAGTTATTATTTTAAGTTTTAGATGAACCTAGGAACTTAGCAAGCATTTTTATAAAAATCCTAAATGACAAAATTTGATCTTTTTTGGAAAGCGATCTACTGCCGTTAACTTGAGCGCAGATGTGAATTCTACACCGGTTTTTGAAACTAGATCCTTACATCCTTACACATAACATATCCTAGCACGGGCATATCGTCGATATACATAGTTTCGTATCTAAAGAAATCCTCTTTCCAGGTGTGGCAGCACAACATGCCTCGGTGTTGCCAGTGCCCAACTGACACTGTCGATCACAACCCTAGCTGCGGCAGTGTTAATGTTTCAACTAGACCTGAGATACGACGCGTCACTCTCGCCGCCGCCGAGGCAATCTGACACGCACATATGTACTGCAGTTTCAATGGTTTGTAGATATAAAAATATCTTTATTGTACAAAAATTGTTAACATTACATTTTAGTATAGCCCTGGACCCCACACTAGGATTCCCTGTGTCGTGGGGCCCAGTCTCTTTCAGTCCACATAGGTAATAAAGATTATAAATGTAACGAAAGCAAACAAATTAACTAAAAAATAAAATAAAATAAGAAAGTTCATCTAAACAACTCCAAATAGTCTACTAATAAAAAAGTGTGTGTGTGTGTGTGTGTGTGTGTGTGTGTGTGTGTGTGTGTGTGTGTGAGGGTGTGTCTAAGAGTGTATATGCTTGTAGTGTAAGAGTTAATAAAGATGCGGTGATCTATTGTATACATATACATTTCAATCACTTTATATGGTGTACCCACTTATATTTCGGCCGCTGAGAGACTGCATTCCTGACGCATGTCAGTTGGTGGGGAAATAAAAAACCATGTTACATTATTCTTTGTAACTGGGCATAGTCAAACAGTTTTGAATGATATATTCGTTTATAGGAAAAATAAGTGATAGTTATAATTATAATATTCCGGGACAACTCACACACGGTCATCTGATCCCAAGCTAAGCAGAGCTTGTGTTATGGTAACCAGACAACTGATAAACATACTTATATATTTCTAAATACATACATAATATAGATAAATTACACCCAGACACAGAACAAATGATCGTGCTCATCACACAATCATTTGTCCTGGGTGGGAATCGAAACCACGACCTCCGGTATAGCAGTCAGGGTCACTAACCACTAGACCAACAGGCCAGTCGAATTTACTAAACATAGTAATTTGTGTTTAGTAAATTCTTGGTCTCCTTAAAGCATATCTTCCTGTGGACCTGTCAGGAACGCATTCTCTAAGCGGCCGGACTATAATTGTTTGTAAGTATTTATAATCAAGAGATCAGCCAACATTTCAAACTGTGTAAAGGGCCGTTCTTGTCGGTGGAGCAATCGCAACTTATTTCTTCTGCCAGCTTCTAGACAACAAGCTATTGTAGGTCTATATTTATATATCTTGCTGTCAATTTACCTTATTATGATATTATTAACATACTTTTAATTGTGGACGAATTGTCTCTTTTTGGTGGACCAATCTTCTATTTTTATCATGAAATCATTTGATCTCTTTATATAACTCGAATTGAAGTCAATAAAGTAAGTAGAATTAGGATTACATACGTAACAAGTTTCCAAATTAAGTTTCTACTTGTACTTCTAAGTCTCTTCTAACTTTTAACAGAGTGGTCGTTTCACGAACATTGTTATAAATTGCTTCGTATTTGAGTAGGGGAACATTCTGAAATGACAAAGAAAGGGATAGATGGATATACCTATTCATATCTATGGATCTTAAAGTCATATTTATGTAGGCATGTTTTTTTAATGTCCTTGACAAGTTACAAAACTAAACTTATTACTGTGACTGAAAAGGCAGAAATAATCTCATTTCAGACAACATAATAATTTGCGCCACCAATTAGTTTTTTAAATACGCGCCAAAAAGCTAAACAACTAAAAATAATAATATAATTTTATCTAGAAACCACAATTACGATCACAATACATTAGCTAAATGATGATGAAAACCAAAAAATATAATCTAAAAACAAAAGAGAGATGGGTGCGTCTTTCTGAAAGAGCCCTGTTTAATGGGGTTTCTAAAGCAAAAAGTGTCCTTGCCATACCCAACTAATTTATCAAAGTCGACGTAGGCAAGCAAGAAAGCAATTTTGAAGCTGACTTTATGAAAATCAATGTCTTCTTTTTTTTAATTTTAAACATATTTGCATTTTAATAACATTTTGAGTTTATTAAATAAGTGAAGGTTTTCAACTAAATGGAGAACCTATACATACCTACTCTATTACATAGAGCTATTAAGATATTGTTACTAAATTTAACAATATCTGCTTTTGATCATGTTTAAATTGAAAACATGCTCAAAGTCCTTAATTATGCGAGAACGTAGACTAGACAATCTAGTTCAATTGGTTTGCTGACATTTTCAGCAAAAAACTTTGACATGGTTTATAGTTCCACACAAAAATAAAAGTAGAACTAGTAACAAAATAATAATATTACTAATTATATTGCTTTTCTGTAACCCCTCCTAAATTTCTCCATTCATTAATCCTAAATCTCCATAAGTGACATTAATTTTGAAAGTGTGACACGGCTTCACTTAAGTAGATGTTTTGTGCTCGAAAAGATTAGGCCACCCTCAAGTCGGCTTGCGACCTCATTACATGAAAACTTTATGAGGGACTTGCGTTAAATATTAAAAATAATAGATCTTCAAAATTTAATATTAGAACGCTCTTCATTATCGCTTTAATTTAAAATGGTGTTCGTTTTCTAAATGTTAAGGCTCGGCGCAAGTGGACCACCGACCACAGCCATCGGTGGCCAGCGACGGCGACTTAACACACTTTTTCATATATTTTATTGCTGTAGCGCGTGGCCGCCACCGGCTACACGTGTGCGGCGCGTCTATACAAAATATATTAAAAAGTGTGTTAAGTCGCCGTCGCTGGCCACCAGTGGCTGTGGTCGGTGGCCCATTTGCGCCGAGCCTCATAGTGTTAAAATCAGACGGATTAACGTTTATAATTAAATAATAATTACCTTATTGTGAGATCTATTTTTTTACCAAATCATATTAGACTTACAAATGGCCAATTCTAATTACTGACTACTAAAATTACAAAGTAGATTGTTTTAACCTTTAAAAGATCAACTAGGCAATTGCCGGGTCTCTCTAATTCTAGATTTCTAGGGAATTACCAATTGGTAATTCCCTAAAAATCTAGAATTCACAAACGCTTTAGGCATAGACTAGACAAAAAAAAAAAACTTTAATTAAAAGGCCTTATTCAAACCTTAATAGGTATTTATTTCTCTGTCTAGTATTTTAACGAGATAGTGTAATTCGATTAATTTACTGAAAGCACTACGCGTGCTAAACGTTAACATACTGAAATCTATAAATAAGTATGTATAACATCATTCAACATTCTAAAATTACAATATTATTTCTTGTGGAATGTATTATTAGAGCTTATTTAGACGGTGCAAGAAATAGCGTGCGAGTTGCGGTACATTGCCGTCTACGATCCATCTCTTATGACACCATAGCCGCGCGACCCCGCAATGTACCGCGACTCGCTCGACATTTCTCGCATCGTCTAAATCAGGCCTTAGTCTTTCATAATATATTGTTAGACTGAGCTGCGTTGATATAAGCTTTCAAAACAATGAAAGGGCTTTGAGTACCTAATATGTTTGCTCAAAATTTCGTCATACATTACAGTTTACACACACACACAATTATCGCATGTTGACACTAAGCCAGCAATGTATTGTACATAAAGGCAAATA
Source organism: Autographa pulchrina (assembly GCA_905475315.1). NCBI lineage: Eukaryota > Metazoa > Arthropoda > Insecta > Lepidoptera > Noctuidae > Autographa > Autographa pulchrina. Next base: position 2,671,964 of record FR997773.1, on the reverse strand, counting down.
ATCAAGTCTCAATTAATTATTCTGGATTTCGGTATGACGTCATGCTGTAGATTTTCCTCAAATATTAACAAGACCGAGGTAAGATTTATGTTCGAAATTTGAATCATAAATCGTAGTTTGAGTTTCGAATTGCAAAACGGAATGACAAGTTTCATCTGTAATCAAAATTCTTGAATTTTAAGTAAAGCTTAATTTTAATAACATATATTTCTGAATCCTTTGGACTTTAATTATGTAAAATTATAAATAATTCCGAATACATGAAACCACTTTGCTCCTTTGAGACATTAAACCTAATTATACCGACCTTTCAGAATGATTACCTGCGAATCAAGTCATAATGCTTTACTACACAGTATTAACCTCCCCACAATACACACACTTATACACAAATAGGACCACAAAACCGGTCCCTCGAGACTAACAATTTATTACTTTACAGGTTCCATTGACGTCAGTGGCAATCAACAGCGGGAACAGTGACGCTGCTGACCCAGGAGGCAGTCCCCAGGGTAAGGAGAAGGAACCGCCACCCCTTGAACCCCCCACCTGATGCAGTGAAGCCGCTTGAGAGCCAGGACCAAAGTTCTAAGTGATTAAAGTGCAAGAATAATATAAAGAGTGACTTTCGTAATTACGGTATCTTGACAACACTAGTGTAGCTTCAATATCAATGTGATTTATTTTTTTAGGTGTTCGAATTTTGAATGCGAAATGTAACTGGCCAGTTCGATTTTATAGAAACGAAATTGTCGACGGCTTTTGAAGTGGCCATAGGTACGAACGTGAGTGGAAACTGCGCCAAAATCCATATTCCTATCACTTTTCAATCAAGCACGGTTATAACCTATCACATATACCAGACTGTATGTACATAATAATATGTCTTTGTTCTAACCGATTTTCTGTGAAATTCTATGTCTTGTAGGTTTGAGTCAGTACAACAACAACAGCTGTTCGTCTCAAATCCGTGCTAACATTGTCTAACGAACACCAAAAGTTTGTATACATCAATCAATCAGAATGTTTTGGAACCTTCCTGGCTTACGTCAGTCCATCAAGATTTTGAAGCTTGTTCCAACACGAATAAAAGAATGAAGCATTCACCTGTATGAGGATGAGTTGCTCGTCGACGTCAATTGGCGTGTTTGACTTTTGTTCCAATTTCAAAAACAATTTTGAACTGTACTAAAAGTCGCATAACTGTATTGTTTGATTTTTATTGCGTTTGAAAGCATATTGTGTAGCAATTTTATACGGAGTAAATGTTTCGGATGATCAGTTTTCAAAATAATTTGGTATTAATTCGTAACACTCACCGTGATAAAAAATTTATAGTTTGTTTTTATTTGATATGCATACTATAATTAGATAGATAGATAAATAGAATATTCTTTATTGTACACCATTAAAGTTACATATTTGAATATAATTATTCAATAGCTTAATAATTTTCATCCAAAGTTGGTCATAAATAATTCAATCTATTTTATCATAAACAAATCCTATTGCCTAGGCCCTAGCCCTAAACAATAACACAGTAAATGAAACAAAAGCACTATTTTCATAAACGTGTTAATCCAACTAAGTGCTAATTCACTTTGTATAAACGAACGATCAATTTCTCAAGCTTCGCATTGTTTTACTCGCATAGGTGTGGTGACTCTATTATAATTAAATGCCCTTCCACAGCTCTCTTTAATTAAGTGATTGCTACAGTATAGGAATTAATTCTTAGTACGACTGGTATAGTGTCTGAATGCAAATACTGGCACGCTATAAAATATAAACAGAATATCAAGTAGTTTTGACGACTAATTTATTTGTGGACGTGGTGATGAAAAGGCTGAAGGGAAGTCAGATGAACTATGTACAAGTCGAATTAAGAAAGAAAAGTGATTCCTGTAAACCGAAATGATAAACTTAATGAAAACATTTACTGACTCTACCTGTATAAAATACACCGGCTTAGTGAATCGGGAAAATTGAATAAATTGTAGAGCCTACGTATTCATTATTCAGTGAACATATTTTATAATTCGATCATTGAGTCTGCAACGACAGTCTTTTGTTTACTGACCGTAATGCTGAGGCCGCACTACGGTTTTTTTCCGCAAGCGGTAAAACGTGAAACCACAAAACCGTCCGAGACGCACTCATTACGCTTAAAAATCTGCCGCGGAAAATAACTGTCAGTGCGGCCGCTTCCATTAGTTTCCTTTATTAAAATCAAGCGGTTAAAATCCGCGGCGGTTTAGCCGTAGTGTGGCCTTAGCCTAACCTCTTTGCAGACTTATTTCTTTTATTAAGAGAAACTTTATTGTACATTGCTTTTATCATTACGTTACGTCAGAAATAAGGAAAGTAAAACTTTTGCCGTAGCGTACATTGTAATTCTCTTTTACTTTTTGAATGGATAGCAATATCGTGTTCGAATGTAAAATTATTTCTATTTCGTTCACATACACGTAATGAGGGCTGTATACAGGGTGTAAAAGAATAAATGCAATACCTTAGACACCCCAATTAGTATATTGAATTATACGTCCGAAACAACATGCGTAATTAAATTAGTTTAAAATCACTAGGTTTGGCTTAATGATTTTATATAGATTAGTTTTCCTAACTAAATCTGGAATGTATGGGCGAGCGGCGCGGGAGGCCCAAAAGATATTTCCTTCAAAAATTAGCACCTACTTTTAATGCCAGAAATCGATTCAGAAGCCCATTCTGATCCAACTACTTTCAGGAATTGCGTTTATTCTGTTACACGTTGTATATAGACTGTGAGTCTGTGAAGGTGTATGAAAGATCAAAAACTTTACTTATTTGACGTTTATGAGCAACGTGTTGACGTTATTTTATCATATTTTATACTAGCTGTGCCCGCGGTTTCACCCGCGCGAATGACAATTCACACACTATCTTTATAAATTATAGCCTATGTGTTATTCCGATGTATAAGGTACATTATTGTAAAGTTTCATTAAAATCCATTCAGTATTTTTTGCGTGAAAGAGTAACAAACATCCAAACAAACTTTCACATTTATAATATAAGTAAGGATTTATGTTGTTTATTGTGTCTTCGAAAATACATTATCATTGCATTTATGTTTAAAAATATTATTGTCTATTGATGTTTTACCGCGAAGACGATAAAGCCAACCGTCCACTGCTTAACTAATTTAGTTTAGTTTTAGCTCGCATAGTTGAGTCAATCTTTATACAAGTTAGTTTAGATGGAATACTTTGGGGATTTATGAAAAGCTGTCTGTTATAAAATTAGCTTAGTATTGCTGGCAGTGGACCGTCGGCTTCATTTTCTTTTATTTTTCTTACTATATCAGTGACACGAGAACAAGCCTTAGTGTTTATAGTACTACTGAAGTCGCTTACAGTACGGCAACAGTCTTATGGGATGTTATGATAGTACTACAAGAGTCTAGTCGATGTAAATATTTTGTGTATATTAAGGTAATATTTTAATCAATGTTTTATGTAAATAATATTCAAAGTATTTGTAAAATATAAATTATATCATGATAAAAGCTATTAAGTGTACATAGGTATTTTCAGTTTATAAAACTAAAACATTAAAAGTAATACCTACATGAATTGTTTTTTTTTTATTATTCCTATTAAAAGCGACGCCACTGGTTTATGGTTTTCTACTCTATGAGTCACGAATTCAAAACACCATAAAAAGTAAGTATGTATAATATTTTTTCTTATCCCTTATAATACGATTATAGCGATATGAAATACATGATTTCCTTCTTCAGAGAACAACGAATAAAATAACAATAAAAAAAATCGCCATAAAATCCTGACGCAAAACACTTTTTTTATTCAATACCATAAATGTATCATTTGTTATACCTATATGTGGAAATAGCTTATTCGCAAGTGGAATCTTACTTACATACTGAATCTAGGAAATTTACTAAAATAAACATAACTATTGTCCTAGTTATAGACTTGAGATTTTTCGAAGAAACTATTAAAATAGCTGACGGTTTCCACGTGTAAACAAAACCTATTATTATCTGTTCATGTTTTGAGAGGCAATTCTCGGTATGAAGAAATGAGTAGTAGTACTGGGAAGAAAGACTTCGATTTATGCAACCAGCCCCGGCTTCGCACGTGTAGACAAAATATTAATCAATTCTACACGCAAACTTACTCATGAATTTCTCGATTTATTGGTGCAAATTCGTTTAGTAGTTTTTGAGTTTGTTGTACTTTGAATTGAATGTTTGATATAGCTAGGTTACTTATACTTGGCTTAATGATTTTATTAATATTACTTAATACACGATAACCATTGCCAAAGTACATTACATTTTTGTATGATTGCGTTAATATTGTAACGTTAAAATACAAATAGTGACGTAACTAATGAAAAATGAAGTAATTATAATAATCATTTCTTTGTAAAAGTGTGCTTAGTTTGTTGCGCCGTTTCTCCGGAGAAGAAGAAAGGAACTAGAAAAATAGATGACTTATATGTATAGATACTAGAAGAAAACAAGTTTTTTTTTGCAAATAAATAGATCTGATGAACCTATAGGTACTTTTTAATTGTCAGACTATCTCTTACAAGAAAAATTGCTTGTAGAGAAAATACTTTATTGAATGTAGTTCAAATAAAGTTTTCGTTACTAAAACTAAATTACTTTCTAATAAACCTTTTTGTTACCCCTTTTTAGGTAAAGAAATGAAATGAGAAAACTTTTTCAATATCTAAGTAAACGTTTTGGGAATCAAATAAACCTTATTTTACAGGGTATTTCGTGTGGTATAAATCATATTGTCTACACCTTCTTCGGAAAAAATGTATGAGAAACTTAGCGAATACAATATACCTCCTTGCAAAAACCTTCACAAACATGATCTTATGGTAAAAAAATTGTAACCCTTTAAGCCTCATTTAAAAGTCGACCTTATTTTTTCTCGCTGGTCCCTTATAAAAGGAAAACAGTGTAGCATTCAGATTATCACGCCGCGATAGTTGTATACAAAGAAAAATAGGTTGTGATATCGAGAGAAAGCAGATTATACTACCTAGTAAAATGTCATGTTTTTGAACAGCTTTTATATCTGGGCATATACTACTACTGGGCATTGGGATGATAATGGCTGAAAATAATAATAATTAATAAATAATTTATGTCTGGTAACATGCATGACAGTTTGCTAACAGTTGCTCCTATTTAATACCTACTATTTGAATGGAATCCACTTTGTCGTCATTTTCCGTGCTAGACCTAAATAAAGAAATAGGATAATAAAATAGTTTTATGGGAAGTAGGACTCTAAAGACCATTAGACTAGTCGTAAGATAGACATGGCTGACACCAGTTGGCTGTCACTTAAGCTTACTGCTTTGGCAACTATTTTCGACACGCCTTCAACATTTTTCGACGTCCTTATTTTACCTCGGAAACATCACCCAAGTAAAATGAGGGGACAAAATAGAGTAATTTGTTCACCTTAGAACTAAATCGCCGAAGTGACAAAATGTGCCTTTTTCTAATATGAGAACTAGTGCGTAACTGACATAAATTAGACTTAAATTTTTTATAAACTTAATTACGAAGGACAAATCCCGCGCGGGACTGTATTACTAAATATTTTAATGTAATTAAATGTTTACACATCAAAGATATGTAAACATCAATCTATCATTATGATTGACACTCCATTGTGTGTTCGTATCTCATTTACAGCTAACAAGCGCCTTAAGCGTCATCCATAACATAATCTTATGATGTGGTAAATAAACACTTCTATATACATACAATACCATCTTTAATAAACAATTAAGTAGGTAATAAGAACACTCATAAATAAATAGCAAGACTAATACATTAAACTTCTAGTAAAACAAACAGCTTAAAAAAACGTACAATATTACAATAATACAATGAAGTAGTAAGAATACCCATACTTATTATCTCGGAAAATAAGTTAATATTTATTTCATAAGACAAATTTCCTCTCTTGGAATTTTCTTTCAGCATAGTTTCGACTCATTGTTTCATAATAAAAGAATCTTGACAAAAGACTCAGTTTAAAAGAACTCTCTTTTATTAATTATCTCTTGTCTCATAAATCCAATAACAAACAGCAATAAACATGAAGAAGAAACAATTTTCCCGCAATTTTCTTTGAAAAGTTTTAATAATGTATAACTTATGTTGTTCTCTTTGAATGAGACACAGAAGGTCTATCATTCAATGAAGAGGATATATTGACTTTAAAAAGGGGCTGCGTTTTCAGTGTTTTATGTGTTATTTTCATATCTTCTCTTGACATATTCCGTGATTAACTCATGATCATTAGTGGCTCTGACCTCATCACTGTTCTCATCACCAATGATAAAATAGATCCTTGCCTTTTTTATTGTCTTGCGGTCATAAAACATGGTGCCTTACTAAGTTTACTTAGTTCTTAAATTACGATATTTTTACACAACAATAGCAAAAAGTTTTTCATTGTGACTTACCGCCATATTTTAGAAGGGCGTTGGAAAGAAGGACACTCGCATTATTTTGACGATAACCTCTACAAGAAGCTTTGTTTTGTTGGTCATTAACAACTTTTGGGCGAGAAAAATAGACTCACTCTTCCAAACAATGATATTATAAATAAATATCATTGCTTCCAAAGGTATAGTGGCTTTCAGCCGATTTAAATAGGTTTGACCTTTTATAAACCATCCGTCTCGTTTTAATTAAGTAGTGTAGAGTTTAGCCAACTAACAGAAAGGCGGCTTTGCTATGTAATTACAGTTGATTTTAAATGTAGCTATAATTATTACGCGTATGACTTGTCCCTTTCTCGGCGCGTGTCAGTCTTTAATGTAATACCTTAATCGTGTCCTACAAAACAAAGGCAGGAGAGGGTTAATGATGTGAAATTACATGTAAAGTCACGAGTGGGTATAAATCATTATCATCTTGAACAGCCTGTTAATGACAAAACATATATAAAACTTTGTCACTGTCTCTTCTAAAGGGGACGTAAAACATCCGACTTTTTTATTTACCAAAACTAGACATATTGTTTACCTGACTTATCTGTTTGTATACACTTCGGAATGTGTGTATATATGGACTTGGGAAGCCGAAGTGCGTGAATAAGGGAGAGAGAGGCATCTGAACTGCAGTGGGACAAGAATGGCTCTTTAGATTACATACCTCTATGTGGGATGTAATAAAAGACTATAAATTAATACACTGAACAGGTGAGCTCATCCTGTCATCCTGAAATCCTATCTAAGCTAATTTATACAGACCAGACCAGAAAATATTGAGTTCGGTAACGTGTAAAGGTTAGGGAACATGTCAGGACGAAAATGATTTAAGGCAATATAAGTAGCGCTTTTATTATATTCTTAAAGGTCATGTATTTGACATTTTTATAGCCATCTATCATATACGACACTCTTTATTTCTTACAAGCTCAGCTGTTTCACCTGCCTTTTTAATCCGTATATTGTATATGTTGGGCTGCAAATATGTAGAGGAATAATGAAGGAATTCTGGATGACCTCCGTGTTCGAGTTGCGTACGCACCGGTTTCAAGGTGTCGCTAGCTCTGAGGTCCCGGGTTCGATCCCTGGAAGGGTCAATGTAGAAACCAATTTTTCTACATTGTCCCGGGTCTGGGTGTTTGTGGTACCTACCTTCGTTGTTTCTGAATTCCATAACACAAGTGCTTCAGCTACTCACTTTGGGTTCAGAGCAATGTATGTGATGTTGTCCGCATTTATTTATTTATTTACTTTTTTATATTATTTTAAGTTAAGCTATTCGCTTGTGGTTATGTTACCAAAAATAATACAGGAAAAGGTCAGCTATAATATTCTGAAGGATGATTTAATAACTCAAATGCCAAATTAAGGGTGAGTTTATTAGATTTCTGAGTAATTGCATCAAACCCAATTTGGGTTTCGAATATATTATTACGATGTACATTTCTGAATAAGTAAAGAGAAAAGGTAAATAAGGTGAGTTGTGTGTACTCATTACAAGACCTGCTATATAAAAGCGAATGTAATCAATAACATATTAAAGACTTACCTACTTATGGTACGTAGGGAAATAATATCTTTATTATAATTTTTATTACCCAAAAAAATTGTGAAGCAAAAAAGTTGTGAAGTAAAATTTATTGCAAAATAAAATACATATCTTCTTTTTCGATCAATGTTTAAAAAATAAAATGAAGAACAAAAAAAACAACAGTTTATCCTTTTCAATAATCTTGTAAACAAAACTTTTTGCATTAAAACCCACGCTAGTTTCTAAGTGAGACCTCCAAGTATAGAGCTACAATATAAATTTACTTTTATCGTCCCATAAAGAAATAAAAGCAAAGTGGACAAAGAAAACCTTTCGAGAAGAGAGAAGTTTGCGGAAAGCCTTATTTTTATCTCGATGTTGCAAGCAATGACCCGTTGAGTAAACTGCCGGTTTTACTAAAACTATGTACAGTCTACCACAAAGCAGTTTACAAAAAGAATTATAAAAATCAACTTTATACCCTTAAAATAAAGGTCATTTCGATATGTTCACATGTGGTTAACTGTACAATTTGTATGTTAAATTCCTTTTGTATGGGGTTTCTACATAATGTTATTTAAAGAAAATCGAAACTTGGCTAAAACTGGTTAAAATTAACTTAAGTCTCTACTAAAAACATTCAATGACTGCTTGATTTTATTCACACCCGACTCGGTTGATTAAATTTCACTTCTTGGATATAATGTTCATTGACTTGAAAATGTTTCGAGTCTCGAGTAGCTATACTGCCTGTAAAGTTATTTTGTAAAATAACTTACATGTCTTAGTGATGTTAACAAGAACTTGTAAAATGTTACGAATCAAAAATATCTGACACACAGAAATAAATATTCACTGTTAAACAAGAGCGTAAAATTGTACATTAAGAGGATGTCAAGAAATGGTTATAGTTTAGCTTGCAAGATTTTACCTAAACACACAAACGGGCGTTAGACGGGCCTGTTGGTCTAGTGGTTAGTGACCCTGACTGCTATACCGGAGGTTGTGGGTTCGATTCCCGCTCAGGATAAATGTTTGTGTGATGAGCATGATCATTTGTTCTGCGTCTGGGTGTAATTTATCTATAATATGTATTTTTAGGTTCAGAAGTGGAATTTTATTAAAAATAAACAATCGACAGGAATCCATTAGAATTTTAATCAACATAATCACAACAATAAATCAAATACTGCAAACTTCAATATTTAAACAAAACAATTTGGAAGAAAATGGCTTACGTGACCTTAATGGCGAACAACACAGATTATGACAATACTTCCGTACACAACAAGAGCTGTCAAGCAAAAGGAGAGCGTTCCCTCTTGACAGCCTCCTTTTATAGACTACCAAAAGTCAAAAGAAAAGTAGCTGGCGACATTCTCTCGAAACTCCTTACATCTGATGACATTGTCTTGAAACTCCTTACATTGTATGTATGTATTTAGAAATATATAAGTATGTTTATCAGTTGTCTGGTTACCATAACACAAGCTCTGCTTAGCTTGGGATCAGATAACCGTGTGTGAGTTGTCCCGGAATATTATTATTATTATTATTGTCTTGAAACTCCTTACAGTATGTATTTAGAAATATATAAGTATGTTTATCAGTTATCTGGTTACCATAACACAAGCTCTGCTTAGCTTGGGATCAGATAACCGTGTGTGAGTTGTCCCGGAATATTATTATTATAAACACAAACATGTTTGCATACATACATCGCAAGCTAAAGAAAGCTTGTATAAAAGTCTATCTCACAGTATATCCCATATATCACGTAGGTAATAAGTATAAACACATATAATGTATTACATTAAAAGGTGTATCGTACATTTCCAATTCAATCGACTCCTAGCCATCGTACTGGCATTTCAAATTGCCTACAAGACATACTCGTATGTCTCGTCTTGAATAATCTCCGTTTGCAATTGACATTCCAATTTATCCAGGACTTGGAAACTGTTACTTGCCAAAGGAAATTGAACCTAAATACCAAGAAATAAGTTACATTCTTATTTTGTTGTATTCTAACTTTGTTTACCTCCTTTGGTGGCCTTTTGTTTACCTTTGGTTACATAATGCTATTAAGGGTCATTGGACTGGTTTTTAATATACAATTTGTCAATTGTTTGACAATTGCAATGCCAAACGTTTTAATTCATAAGGTTTTTGATTTTTAGGGATGCTTTTATGAATCTATTTTCCTCAATTAAGCAATAAGATTATTTTTATGAGTACTTTTTACTACATACAGTTAGAAAAGTAAAGACCGTAAATTATAAAGAGTGAAAATTCTGTACATTGAAAAAATCGAAAAAATAAATGGCGGGGGTGTTACTAGACCGACACCGAATCAAAAAGTGTGAAAAAAAATTTTTTGTCTGTCTGTCTTTCTGTTTGTTCAGGTATCACGCAAAAACTACCGGTTCGATTACGATGAAACTTGGTATAATTATTCTTTATTATCCTGGGCACCACACTGGGTAGTTTTTATCCCGGAAAAGTATAAACAATAAAAAACAAACTTAATTTTGCGGTTAAAAACTCATTGATAAGTTTCGTCATCCACGCGAACGAAATCGCAGGCACAGCTAGTAAGTAAATAAATTCTTAAAAATATGAGAAATAAATATGTTACTAACATAAAATCAAGAGGATTTAGAAGAGAAAAGTAGGTCAAGAGGAAAATTCAATTTTCCTAAACGAAATTCGTTGGTTCCGTACTAAACTAGCAATATACTTATATCGTATTTAGAATTTAACCCTCACTTACCGATAGGGTCGTAAAGACCTCCAATATCATTTTATCTAATCGCTTTAGCAGTATTAGGTTACTGGAATATCCGTTATAGACTAAAATCATTGGGCAAAATAACTAGCTAAGAAATTACACGTTAAACGGTCGATTCAAATAAATAAATAAATGCGGACAACATCACCTACATTGCTCTGAAATCAAAGTAAGTAGCTATTAAGCACTTTTGTTATGGAATTCAGAAACAACGAAGGTACCACAAACAACCAGACCCGAGACAATGTAGAAAAGTTGGTTTCTACATTGACCCGTCCGGGGATCGAACCCGAGACCTCAGAGCTAGCGACACCTTGAAAACCAGTGCGTACGCCACTCGACCACGGAGGTCGTCTGTCGAAATCGCAGGACATTTTATTTACCTAAATAGTTAAAATAAAGAAAACATTTAAAAACAGGCAAAAACGATGATCTAATCTACTTATATCGTTTTATACAAGAATAATTTCCACAAGATACGGTACAACCTAAATGTAAACATACACTAAATATGTAAGGTACTAAACTTATAAGGAAAGTTCCTCAAAACTTTCATTAAATAGAACGTTTAAAACCTTAAACTTTTTAATTACTTTTTCCAAAATTTATTATAGGATATCCTCTTTCAAACCAGACTTCATTAGTAGCAAGTCTCCGAGTCAAACGATTTTAATAAAACCTCGGTAAACATAATTACTCGTTTCACTTCCAATCGATAAATACTACTTTAATATCGATATTTCAAATCGAGATACCTCTCAATCGTCTCTCGATACTCGACTGTAATTGAATAGAAAGTCAAACGGTCTAATTGAACGGGAGCTATTTGACTCAGTGTTCGTTCAGCAAAAATACTTATTTATTTTTAAAACGTTTCCAGTTTTGGTTTGGTTTCTTATACTGTTAATTAAAAGTGGAGTAAATTGTGTGACATAAAATTTTAAATTAAAGTTGCGTTTGGAAAATACCAATAAAATTAAATAATGCTTTTTTATTTATTTAGAAAGAAGTATTCTTTCACATAATGATGACGAAATTATTCCTTTATTATACAAACAGCAAATAAAAAAATTATAATTAAAAAAATTAAACAACACGCCTGCCATGTCAAAAAAAATTAAAAACAAGTCAAATATTTGCAGTCGGGGTCGGTTACTTGGAACAATTCATTACAGGTCCCCCGACTGCAAATATTTGACTTGTTTTTAATTTTTTTTGACATGGCAGGCGTGTTTTTTAATTTTTTTAATTATAATTTTTTTATTTGAGACCTTTTAGTGAACAACAAAAAAAACATGACGCAACACAAAAAAAAATATCGTTCGGAACCCTTTGCAGGCGATTTCGACTCACACTTGACCATTTTTTATTGTCCACATAGCCTATGTCACTCGGGATAACTCAAAGCTTCTAATGATACCACAAACATTGAAATCGGTCAAGCCTTTTAGAAGTTATGGTGGAATAAAGAAACTCACAAACATACATACATACATGAACCCTGAAAACATAACACTCCTTTTTGGGCAGTCGTGTAAAAAGACAATCAGTGCACCAAGAACCGTTCCATTTATTAATATTTTATCGTCAAGCCAGATGACCAATATCCAATCTACTAATACCAAAACTCAAATATTTTTTGGCATTCCTATTTTGAGTTTGACACTGCGTTCGACGATGAACGTGTAAAGAAAAGTATGGCACTATGTTCACAATTCTACACTGCACGTTCAGGGATACTGTGAGTAGTTGTAACTGCAATATCAAAACAAACATGAGCAAGCAACATTCACAAATGTTACGTAATAACAAACACTACGTAATTGATAATTAATGTGAATCAAAACAAACGAACTGCAAACAGATTAATTGCAAGCACCAATGTTTAATGAAAATGTAATGATTGTGGCCAACAGTGCCCACAGGCGTTACAATAGATTTGCGGTTAAATAGCAACAGTCATAATAGCTCGGTTTTTACACATCGCCTAACTTTAGTTATCAATTTTGTATATTTTAGCCGATTTCAAAAAGGGGAGGTTCCCAATTCGTGTGTATGTTGCGCGATATCTACGTTAACTGCGGACCGATATCAAAAATTACTTTATTCTTCGACAAGATATACCTTTTCAGAAGTGGTCCCATTAAAATTGCATTAATACCGATCCAATAATGGACTGCCTCGTTGGCCTAGTGGTGCTAAGCGCGACTGCTACGCTAGAGGTCTTGGGTTCGATTCCCAAGTCGACCAAGGTGTTATTGGGTTTTTCTATGAAATTCTCAGTAGCAGGTCGGAGTTTGGATTTGTGCCCGGTTAGTGGCAATAGGCTCGCCCCCTATTACATGGAACCTAAACATACCGGCGAACTGTGGGTGTACATTTGTACACCTCTGCCTAACCCTTCGGGGATACAGGCGTGATGGTATGTTATGTTATGTGTTATGTCAATAATTTGTATATTTTTTATTCAAAACATTGTCTTTATATTTATGTGCAATCAATTATGATGTTGCAGTTTTCTATTAAGCTACATAAAAATCTGTCACTAGACAGTTCATTTCTGTATTATGAGAAAAAGCTTAATTAAATGCGGTTAGTAGAGAATTCAAAAAGAAGAATCTATTTAGTATCCTCTGTAGGCACACTAAACCTGGATCGCTGAAGATAAACTTTAAACCATAATACTATTTATTTTCTATCCTATAGGTAAACGGCTCATAAAAATGTTGTAAAAATTACGGCCAGCGGTTTCAATATCGTAAAACTGAGGAGATCGACCATTACCCCATCGTTTTATATAAATCTGATCGTTAAAGATGTCTTGTGTGGTCGCAAATATAAGGTGAGGTTTAAAATGCCTGTTATTTTTATATACGCTGTAAAGAACCAGGAATAAATTAGCAGTTTATCAATTCTTAAGGGAAAATTTATATTAATATGAATTTCTATTTTAATTTATGACGTGTTCTGTGTTCTTAGTAAGTTGCTTTGATATATTATAAATATACATAGTCTGGTTGCGACCACGGCTAGTGTAACCCGGTCGAAACGTCGCGCCCTAAAGGTATTTAAGCATGTATGCGCTAATTCCCGTTATACAATATTACTATAAACATGCAGCGCGATAGTTTAAAAGTTAGTAAGTAACATTGAGCGCGAAATATTTTCCTGTGTTTTAAATAAATAAATGTAATCATCAAGGCATTTGCATTTTAGTTATAGGTTGCATATTGATGTATGCACTATAGTAAAATTAAATACATAGATTAAAGGAAACAAAAAAATGAAGCGGAAACCTATAATTTCCGCTTCATTTTTTTTTGTGAAATTTGCTTTATTTACCAATTTGTTGATAGAGACCTGCCACACTACCTAATAGCTGCAACATAATTGCAGGCTCAGTTTCAGTAATGGGAAAGTGATGAACAAATGCCTAGCGTTTCAGTGGCCTGACATTTTCAATTCACTGAGTTTCAGTATTCAGTAATCGGGCTTAATACCTCTCAAATTTATTGGATAGAGGCCTAAGCTCAGCTGCCGTATCATACGAGTAGGCAATTCTAGTTTAGAGATCGAACTAGTTTCGTCAGAGTGCTACTTTGATTAATATGGGGCTAAGTTGGTTAAGATGTCGTTGAGCTTGTTAAGTAAGTAAAAATGATGCCTAAAAATATAGCCGTGAAGGTATTTAATATGGCTTCAGAAACTTTGTTGGGCTTTTTTATGTATTACTTGTGATTAATGTAATTAATTGTTGTGTCTGCGTCGTGAAATGTTCCCGCGATTTTTCTAGGTTACTATCATCAGATCCTGATGTAATGGTGGGACCACTTAAAAATATACCTTTTCAAACATAAAAATAATTTTCCAAATCATTTCAGACGTCTTCAAATAATCGGGAACAAACTCAAAAAAAATACGTTCCGACGAATTGAGAACCTCCCCCTGTTTTAAAGTCGGTTTAAAAAAGAAGAACATACGTAGGTTCTAAACTTTTCAGCGAATTTTTAAAGCAACACTATCTTCGGTTTCACCTATCTCAATTTATCATTTGAAGGTTCCTTCATGAACATGAGAAATTACTTTAAAAGTACGATACCTGTGAACTTTCCACACATCCATTAAGTAGTTTGTTACATTATTACTCAACGCAAGATACATTTAAGTTTGTCTGCTTATTTACCATGTAATAATAATTAATGGAAAAAAAATGTCACGTAACCAAAATGTGTTCCAAAGTAAAGTCAAAACCATTCAAATTGGAGAGCTTATTTCCAGACCTTCAGACTTACTTATTATCCAAGCAGTAGGTTTGATTAAATAGGTAGATCAAAAGGAAAAAACACTAGTTTAAAATTATGCTAAGCACAAAAAGCGATGTCACCCTTATTGCAGCAGAGGTAATCTTCTGAGCTTATAAAGTAGGCGACTTATCGCTTCACAGATACCCTGTTAGAGTAAGTCGAGATATGATGAAAAAGTCTTGAAAATTACTAACTTTCCAGCTTAATGTAAGAAATAAACAGAACTACATGTGAGTATGGTGATGTTTTTATGATGCGCTCTATTTTTTAAATATATATCGGCGCTACGATATTTTTAGTGTTATGAAACGTGAAAAGGAACAGCTGAAATATGACAAGCGAGTAGACGTTTCTTGACACTGACACAACTCCGGGCTCTTTTGCTCGCGGCCGTCGGATGAAGAGGAATCTGGTGGCTCCGCATTGAACCAAGACGTGTTCGGTGGAGTGTCGCTGTTCTTAATTCGCCTTGCCCGCCTACCCACGATAGCTCGGCGATCGCAATGAACGATGATGATAACCAAGTGCCTATATATATTACAAAAAATGGAACAATATTCTTTAATACAGCAGAATAAATAAATAAAATGCCATCTACACCAGCTGTTAGGCATACGTTCATAAATAAAACACAAATAATATTCTAAAATTAAGTTTCAAAAGCTCCATTCGCATATTTGTTGGGCCATGCAAATCAAATCGAAATGCTATAGAAGCGAGTGCACACAATATGCAAACCACATTATATGAAGTAAAACAGGATGTCTATCTCTATTTCAATATATTTTTAACCGACTGCAAAAAGAGGAGGTATTCAATTCCATAATACGTTTTTTATTTGTTGTACGACTTCTCCGGTTATTGTGGATCTATTTAAAAAAATATTTTTACCATCGGTAGGTTATACCAGAGGTAAACCCATATAAAAATTTAAAAGACCATTAAAAATGTCGTGGTGGCGTAGCGGTTCAATAAACGGATTTGTATGCACAAGGTTGCAGGTTTGAACCCAGGCAAGTACCAATGTGGCCTTTTCAAAGTTATATGTACTTTCTTAATTATTCTAAGACAGAAATCAGAAAGAAAATCAGGTATTTTAAATTTACATTACAACTTGTCGGACAACGAATGGAAATGAACAAAGCACTTAAATTGTAAAGCAATTCAAAGAGATTGAGGAATATACCTCTTTATAACAAAGTCCCGCTTTACACAATTCATGCAAGCGTAGCGAACATTTCATCTACCTTACAATGCGGCCGACGAAACTTGGCACATCTAGAAAGAGCTACAATATATCGCCGTCCCTGTCTCACACACCGCGCATGTATATTGCATCTCGCTAAAACTAACTTTTATCTCTTTTTACACGCGCCAAGTTATATTGACCGTACTTTACTTGGCTAAAAGATATCGCATTCAAAACGAAATAGAATTTTCATTCAAAACTCTTGAAGGAAATCTTAAATCCTTTTGAGATTAGTTTGAAGCGTTTACAGTTGTTAGTGAAAACTTTGTAAATGTTTCGAGGAATATATGATTGTCCAAAAAGGAGCTTTTAAGTTATCATATGTAAAGATCAATCGTCTACTTACATTTATTAACACAAGCTGTATTACAATGTAAATTGGTGACGAATATGACTGAAATGCAACTGAAATGGGTTATCAGGTAGGGCACGGTTTGACTGGGCAGTACACGAGAGAATTGAAGTGGTAGAATTCCGTGGATAATTTTCAAAGGAATATCCTGCTACTATCAATTTAAATAACAAAATTTAATGTGGTTATCACGACTACTTCAAGACCTTTTGGGAATTCTAGGAATTCATTTTACATTATAAATTATAATAGGACAGTCAAAAACTTGCTTTTATATTTTAATGAAATTATGATAATTCAAGCAATGTGTTGTTTAGCTACTTTTGACCTTTTACGACGTATATTCAATTCTGGCTATAATTTAAAAAAATGTACGCTGCGGTGTGGGTAGGTATGTACATAAGTTTTGGGAATATAGATTTGTTTATCATTTTGAGACTGATTGCACGCAATACGCCTTCTGCCGTTTAAATACAATTCAATTATGTACCCAAAATCTAAAAGTAATTAATTTCTACTTCCTGAAACAATATTTTAACAATTTAATTTGATATCTACCAAACATTTAAGTAAAGCAGGATCATTATAAATAATGATAAACAGGGTAACTCTACACGGGAAATGGAAACTGAATAAAACATTTTAATCACGGCTTTCCGGTACATTTATTTTTAATGTTAAAATATCCGCAATAAACTTTCATCATTTAATATCATAAATATACTAAATTGCTTTGTTAAATCATTTAATCAAAAATTAAAGATTCCACATTCGTGCTTATTGGGTCACTACACCAATATATTTTTGAGGTATAACTAAGTTTTACTAATATTTTAGTTATAGTGTAAGTTCGATAGCGGTCGAGAATTTTATTTCAGTTACTAACACTGTTTTAATCTACTCCAATTTGACGCTCCGGCTTAGAATACCTTATGGTCGAATTCTAAGGGAGCGTCCACATCTGACGAACGAGCATTACACGAGCAGTTCGCGAGCTGGTCGCGCGCACGTCTGTCAGACGGCTTAATTGACACTAGTGCGTTCGCTGCACGTTCGCGAGCGGCTCGCGAACGGCTCGCGATCGGATCGCGAGCTGCTCGTGTAATGCTCGTTCGTCAGATGTGGACGCACCCTAAGAAAGCGGATAATGTTGTAGGTATTATGTATATTTATTTAATACTCCACGGGGTTTAAGGTACACAGATGGACTTAATGCCAAAAACATTCTCTACCAGCCTTCCTATTTTCTTGAGCTACATTTAATTATTCTTTATCCTAAATCAATAAACTTTCTGAGTTTATAACTAAAGGCGGAAAGGCTTAGTGATTCACCTCCTTAGAAACTCTTCTAGGGAAAGAAGTTGCATTATGTTTTCTTTCCATTGCCATCTAAATAAAAATCGACTACATTTCTTCACTTTTAGCAAAGCTTTTTCTTTTTTAATTTTTGCTCATCTTTTCAGCTATTTAAATAATTAGCTCATTGGCAACAGAGTACAGTGAGTGACAGTACGATCTGATAGATCGTTGTTATTTAATATGAAAAATACTTAAGTTTAATCATTTGTTTTATCGAATTTTTGTTCCAAAAGATTTCAAGAATGTTCTTTTTATGTTCTAAAAACCTCTGAATCTTCAGTCTTCATGAGAAATGAGCCGAAATAACGAGCTTTAAACCAGGAAGAGGAGGTCCCTATACAGTTGTTGTAGAACATTAAACAGGCCATAAAATAAGTAATTGCCTTTTAGATTACACCCAAAATATTTATGCTACAAATGTTGGTTAGATAAGCGACTAGACTCCATAAAACTGCTAAGTCTTTTTTCGGGTTATATAATGACTTTAGTCACTTTTTTAAGAGTTCTGCCGCAGTTGGTCTTATCTTTTACTGCTCTACTGAACAATAAAATTGAGTTAAAAAAAGATTTGGATGTTAATAGATTTACTCAAAAGAGGACTGCAAAGCCTGTGAAAAATTACGACAATCCATAAAATGGTAGAATATTTTTCCATTATCTATAGATATTGACCATAAAAATTAAATAATTAGGTATATATCAAAATAACAGCTTTTAGACTTCTCACTTCTCTCATATACAGAAGTCACGATCATTGATCACCACGCTTGCTCATAGCGGATTTGCGAATATTGAATTGGTATATAATATGTATCATCACATCAGTCATTCAGAGAGATATAAAAGCTTAATATATAAATAATAATTGTTAGAATATTTATGCAGAACCCTAACGCATGTAATCTTTAATTTTAAATAGAGCTGTGAACATTTTAATTTATTATTTCAACTGGCTAAAGATGTTCTCGTAATACTTTATTACACGAATAATATTGTTATTGAAAACCATATCGAAAAGTTTTAGTATTTATTCAGTTTATATACAGAGTGTTGTTAACTTTAGCCGTAAAAGACAACATTTGAAATGGCAACTTTTAAACAATTCTATGAAGGTTATGTTTATTATAAGTTTATACTCCGAACTGAAATGGTAAGTATATTGTACAGTCAGCTAAATAAATTATATACTTAGCAACTTTCAACTGATTTTCTCAATTTTAGATTGATATTGAAAAACATATTATTTCTCAAATCGTGTTTATTTTTTTTATATTATTTGAAATGTAACTTATTACTCAATATCTTTCCCAATTTCGCTACGTATATATACATATTTATGCTCCTGCCTGTACTTCCTTTAACTTTATTTTTTTTTTCCACAAAATAACGTTTCAATTCGCGTTTCACGAGCTTTCTTATAATGATATCACTGTTGGACAATATTAAAAAGTAAATTTAATTAAATTTTGTGAAATAATATTGAATGAAACTATACACCGTATTTTTAACCGACATGAAAAAGAGGAGGTTCTTAATTCGACTGACAGACTACTGCCTGTACGTTTTTTAATATATTTGCTAAGTGTTATCTTCGACGGTAAAATGACGATTTCTAAAATTATTTTAAATACTGGTACTTATCATACATACTGTATCGACCGCCTACGTTTTAACAAAAATAGCAAATGATTCGAATCGGAACTAAATCAATCGGTATGTGCTGTAATATATTTTAACGTTAAAGCGTTATATCAATGCTGTAAATATCTTTTGTTTTGAACACACAACATCTATTGTTAGATGTTGATCTCTGATTCAAAGCCAACTAAGAGTAGGTACAGCCAAGATAAATGCTACCATCGCGTCATTACTATACTGGAGTACAAAAATCGACCTTATTGATTTGTCATAGAGGCTATATTAGAATTAGGGTTACTAATGTGTGGCCAACTGTACTTCGACAGAACTTTTCTAGTCATTGTCACCAAAATGATAAATTACATACCTACAAGATGTACATGGGTACAATCACAAATAAATTGCTCAAAGTACCTACCTATGGGGTCCTTTCTTTGTGCATGTCATTTGAATATTTGTAAAACCCCTAGTAAGACGGATTATTCCCTATTTTGGGAGTAAATAATCCAGCCTATAAACGTCCCACTGCTGGGCACAGGCCTCTTCCCATATAGAGAAGGCACGAGCATTGATCACCACGCTTGCTCTCTGCGGATTGGCGATTTCAGATCCCAAATTTTGGAATTCAGGTTTTCTCACGATGTTTTCCTTCACCGTTTGTCAGTAGTGTCTTAGAATAATTAAGAAAGTACATATAACTTTGAAAAAGCCACATTGGTACTTGCCTGGGTTCGAACCTGCAACCTTGTGCATACAAATCCGTTCATTGAACCGCTAGGCCACCACGACATTTTGGGAGTATTTTTTTCAAAAGTATGTGGATCACGTAATATGTATTACCCAAAGATAGTGCTAGAGCTAGTAGGTAAAGTTTTAATATTAAACTACTATCCAAACCACTGCACTCTTAAGAGCGTCAGTTTGCTGACACAGCACTTTGATCGCCCTGATACATCACGCTTGGAGGTATCTATTCAAGATAATCAGTCACTGTTAGTATTTGTACAAGTCTATCGTATCGGTCACTTACGAAAGTAAAACAAGCTTATAAGATTTTCAAGAAAATAATTTACGATTATAATTTACGAACAAAACAGTACAAGAAAATGTTGAAATGTCGTAACACACGAACATAAAACAAAAATTAATTAAGTGATATTGTGTACATTGTGGTTATTTCTTAAAGTAGATTAAGTTAGAGGATTTTACATACTACAAAGTTTAATTGTCAGCTGAAAGGAGAACAACTTGCACTCTTTGAATACTGTGAAGGTTAGCTTTCAGTGATTCTGTTATTTTCCGTATATTTTTCAGGACACAAATACAATACACACAATATTTTTTAACACGACACTTTATTTGAAGCTTATCCTCTCCCAATATTGGCAGGTCAAATCCAATTTGGAAAAAGTCTTTTAGTGTTAATAATATATATAAGCAAAAATATACATACACACTATTTAACCATTAAGACATTTCACACAAAAAATGCATTTTTTTTATACTATTTATATTGATTCGGCAGACGCAATATTCGGCCGCCAGCTCAACCCTTTCAAGAAATGTATGGTATATTTATGCAACTTGACAAGCGTATTGAAGTAAACATTTTTTTTAATTACATAAATCTTTTAGCATTTGAAATTACATGTTAGGAACATTAAAGGAACATAACATAACATTTTCAAGCTACAAAAAGAACACTTCATTACAATTTTTTTCAAACGAGCCTTTCTTAATTCCTATGGTTTCAATTTCCACTCAAACAAAACCCCTTACATTAAAACTTAGTGACCCTTCGTCTCTTAGTAAAGAACCTTCTCACTTCTAGGCAATGCTTGATCTGGAAACAAGTGACTACACCGATATCGCAGTTAGTGTAGCAGGCGCAACCGAAGTGGCAGTAAGGGACGTTGGGTGGGCACTCCACCGGCGGAGCTGCGCCAGGGCAGGGCACCGCGCACTGTGTCGTATTGCAGTTATCCAACGCAACTGGAAAGAGGAGGTGCATTTAGAGAGAAGTTTTTAACAACTAAACTGTCACAAGGCACAAAAGTTAAGTAATGGGAATGTTCATATGCGACCCACTGGATAGGAAAGTGGTAAAGTGGAATTTTCGCACCTGGAGAGACAGGTGGAAGACGTTTTGGCGTTTATCATCAGGATGATCAAAAAGCAATAAGTAGATAGAGTTTAAGAAAAAAAGTAAGTAAAAATTGTCTACACGTTCTTATTTTTTAGTCATTATAGGAAAGCCGAACGTGCACAAGGCAACTAAAAGCATGCAACATTTTCTGAACTCTATATTTTGGGACTACATTTTGCATACACAACACACAGTTTCCCTAGAAGAAAATGAAAACAGTTTTCTCTGTTCCACGATGACTTAATAAGTTATCGTTTTATAAAGTGGAAATTCAAAACGCGAGTCGCCCTATTAAATTTGTCATCCCTCGTGAGTTGGAACAGTACGGTTTTGAGACGAGCTACGTGCGAAAAAAAATAAGAAATTCTGCATTCTGCTTTTTTCCGTCATTTACGAATAATATTTCCATACAGTTCAAGCATATTATTTCCTTTTTTGTAACTTTCTTGAGAAATAGAAAACCATAACATTTTATTTTTTTCAACCATTATAAACGTAGGTATAGTTACTAAGTACCCACTTCAAGACAAAGTCTTCCCTTTCCCTCTCCTTCCTACAGTTCTACTGAAGACTATTTAACACATAGAAATCAATGCTCAAGCATTGATTTCTATGTGTTAAATAGTTGTAAATTGTATTGGTGGTTGGTAGTCAACTACCAACCACCAATACAATTTGCAAGGCTTATTAGATCGGCAAGACAAATAGCATGCTATCACGTTGACGGCTGACGTCATGACTTTAGCATAGAATATGCAATCCAAGCAAGTTTCCCTTTCGCTGACAAAGCTCCTTAACATACTCTGTAATATCTAGGAGTAACTGACAATGGGATTAAAAACTAATCAAGCTTTTAGACTATCGTTCGTTAATACTGTTGCAGTCAAAAAGCATATCGAGATGAATAGATTACTGTTGTATGGCAGTGCTAGAGGTATGTACAGTCACGAACAAAAATATGTACACACAGCGAAATAGTAACACATATTTAGCGAGTTTTTTGTGTTAAAACTAAAAAACCGGTGCAAGTGCGAGTCGGACTCGCGCATGAAGGGTTCTGTACCACCATCAGAAAGAAGCCGGATCCAAATCGCGCATTAAAATTACACAAAACATGATACGATGCTTCCAATACGAAACGCCTGACATTTATAACATACTAGCTGTACCCGGCATGCGTTGCAATGCATTTTTTTCTACCTAGCACCTGCCTACTACCTACCTGCCTACTACCTACCTATCTACTACCACTTAGGGGTATGAAAAATAGATAGTAGCCGATTCTCAGAACTACTGACTATGTATAAAATTTCATAAAAATTGGTCAAGCCGTTTCGGAGGAGTATGGTAACTAACATTGTGACACGAGATTTTTATATATAAGAAAGATTATCAATAATTTGTTTAACTGTGGCCATAATAACAAGTATTTTGTGTAAATTTCAGCTGTCGAATTTTACCGTTTGGTCTGTAGAGGCCTGAGACAGACAGACATCGTAGGCTTAGTAATAGGGTCCCGTTGGTACCCTTTGGGTACGGAACCCTAAAAAGAAAAATAATATGTACATGATAGAGGAACTGTATTCAAGACTTTCTTTAAAACACGTTTTACAATATCAATCTGAAATTAAAGGAAAGAATTATTAAAATTTGGAGAGTGTATACATTTTGATGCTCGTGACTGTACATACATTAATAGGTTCTATCGTTTTGAAAACCGGTACATTCTGGGTCTGAATCAAAGCAGTAAATAAGCCAGTATTAAGCTGTGATAATATTTACAACCTTTAACTACTACATTATGATCTAATAGATTTATTCAATTTCAGGTGCAGAAATGCAAACTTATAACTGAAAAAATAAGTTAGTATCTCAAACTTGTAACTTCACAAAAGGTACTGAAATGCTGCATCAATCCTTAATATAAGGAAGATTGGTCGAAATACTACATAACAGAACTTACAATGTTGTCGTATTACTATTTCATGCGCCATGGAGTCACCACAAAATGCCATTTGGAGCAAAAATAAACAAACTAAGGATTTAAGCGACATTTTGCCAATTTCGAAAGAAAATACCGAAAATTAAAAAATAATTTTATATAAACTGGTTCACATTTATATATAATTTAGCTTCTCTTCAATAAAAAATATAAATAAACATGGAAAAATTACTTTGCTCTGTGATGGAATAACGGGAATAACAAATAAAACTCAATTAATGTCAAAGAGTAAACTGAACTGTCAAAAACCTGAAAGAGGTTTTCTATTCTAGTTCCAATGGAGTTTAATGCAAAGATTATTAATTTAGTTGTTTACATAATCGTACTTACCAATAAGTTAATATTTTCGAATAAACAGTATGTAAATAATTTCTAAGAAACTTAAGAGAGATGCACCGAAGAATACTCCGATTACGCCTCCTACATCCACTGAAACAATATTATAATTAAGTGATATCTCAGTTTTGTAAGTAAATAAAAATATGTCATTAAGGGCAAAATTTGCCTAACTAGGCAGATCATGCCAGTAAATTCAGATGAATACTGAATTGTACATGAACTTCATAACCCATTTTATTGGGTAAAGCAGTATACCATAGTAAGTATCATTAGAATAGAATAGAATATTATTTGTTGTACACCATTAGTGTTACTTTTAGTACTTGGAAAATATGGGGGAAAATGGGAAATAATCTACTACTGATATTAAAATTTAAAACCGACAAAAGATCGATGTCTGATGAAAATCTAAAATCATCATTTACTCTAATTAAACAGTTCAGTTATCTTTAAAACTGGGTTGAACACATTTCAAAGTAGTTTTGCAGTATGTTTTATCAACTGTATAACTTTGCGAATAAAAGGTAATTTCCGATCTATCGGATGGGATAACTTAGGAAGTCTTCAAAAACTTTAATAAAAGATAAGATTAAATTGGAACTGGAATTGATTGTGCTTCGCTTGTTCGATTTCTGCAGTATTGAAAAAAATGCCTAAAAAATCTACACTGTGGATTAAAGTTTTTAACAAACATAGAAACAGTAAGTTTTTAAGAATATTAAGGAGTGGAACACCATCCAATGTTCTTTATGATTATAAACGTTTATGGTTTTTTGTTGGCACCCAAAAGTGAACTATATACAAATAAAAAAATTGTGTCGAAACCTAACCTATAGTAAGATTACTAGACTTAACACTTATCAATGGGTACATGTAGGTATAGTAAGGTATTCACCAACAAGCCCCAGTAGTTCCCTGATGGCGTGACGCCGAACCCTCAACGATGGAAGCTCCCCGAGCCGCATGCGACCGACCGTCATCCGCGGACCCACTGGCTTACTGCTAGATCTCCTATTAATGTTGAATAAGATAGGATTATATAGCGTGAGTTATAGCTGAACCAAGTTAATGTTATAAACAGATTCGAAACGCATCTCTCTTTATAACTTATTGCAAGATAACAAACAGGAATATTTTTTTACAACGCTTTAGTTTTACTGACAAAAAGGAGAGTCATAGGATTATACATGTTATTTTTCTACCGCAGTTGCTCTGTTATATTAATTTTTGCCTTGTTTTCTTAGTTGTACATACTCATTTTTTATAATATAATTGGCGAAAACCCAGCCCAAAAAATCTGTGGGGTTACATGTTACGTGGTTTTTAAAACTGTTTGTGGACATCATAATATTTTATGATGATATTGTGATAGCATTACTTACGGGCAAGTTGTATGTAAGACTTTGTATGAAACTTCTTCACAGGCCATCAGGCAATGGTAGTTATCAGTCCATATGGTATCTATAACTGAAAAAATATAAGAGTCTTGGCCTGTCTTGGTTGAAGTAACAAAAAAGGTGAGCCAAAAAATGTTCTTAAAAAACTCTACATTATTCCAATATTTTTCTTTACAAGAATAAACTATTCTTATGTTAATTTTATATTTAGATAAAGTTATAGAATTCCTAAGCACGGTTCCCTTTACAATGCTCAATAAAATTGTCCTATTTGAGATGCAGTGTGCAAAAGTTTCATCGACCTAGGGTAGGGAGTCAAGAAAGCATTTTGAGCCTATTGCACTATGACATAAGGATTATTTTAGGTAACCGATCCCACGAGCCGTCATGGCGTTCTCACAGCTGCCATGACCTTGCTCACTAGTTCCGGTCGCTACGATAGGTGGCGCTAGTAGTAGTCACAATGGCGGACAAAATCTCCACGTCGGCCCGATAGATGGAGTTGTGCTTTGAGACGCGATTTCTGAATGGCGGTGTTAAGATTTTCCGCGACTGAACGACTACCCGCGCGGTCCGTTTGGAATTCATACTTACCTGGCGTAGGAGAAACCGTGATCATGAAGGCGGTTCTCCCAGGGCGAGGCCTTCCCATTGCACTGCGGGCGGGTTGACCCTTGCGATTATCCCTAATGTGGATAACTCGGACGCGTAATTTTTGGTAGTGAGGGACTGCGTTCGCGCTGTCCCTCTCAGAATTCCCTTGTTAACGCATACATGCACATGCTTTATCTTAGCTAGCAGGCGTACTTGCTGAATATTAGACCATTCACTTCACTGCTATGCTCTTATTTGTAATTCGTAGAATAAGATCTAGTGTAATTGGGTTTCTAGATAAGTACTGTTATATTGCATACTTAATCAAAAATGTAGTTTGTACAACTAACTAGGTTTCCTTTCGTAGAGACAAGCCAGACCTTCAATGTCACACATTGGTATATTCCCTGAAAAAGATACAACAAATATTTTAAAATATTTCATTTCATAATTTACATATTATATTATAATCCAGCCTATAAACGTCCCACTGCTGGGCACAGGCCTCTTCCCATATAGGGAAGGCACGAGCATTGATCACCACGCTTGCTCTCTGCGGATTGGCGATTTCAGATCCCAAATTTTGGAATCCAGGTTTCCTCACGATGTTTACCTTCACCGTTTGTCAGTAGTGTCTTAGAATAATTAAGAAAGTACATATAACTTTGAAAAAGCCACATTGGTATTTGCCTGGGTTCGAACCTGCAACCTTGTGCATACAAATCCGTTCATTGAACCGCTAGGCCACCACGACATTATTATAATTTACATACGCTATAATATATTTAAGTACCTAATTTCGGCATAAAATGGTGAGTACAGTTACATCCCTCTGCCTGCGCCATAGCTCTACTGTACATTTCACACGCGCTGTATGAATACCTCTGGAACGGCCACAGGTGCGCAAACGCAGGTCGCTCGTCCTTAAATAGGCAGTCACGGTTGGCTGGTGATATGCGCTGGACAGATAAGTCGCTGATCGTTTGTTCGGCCTAGAAATATATTAAACTTAAAAGTACTGATTCAGTAACTCTACAGCACAGTTGAACTCTTCTTATAATAAACACAAAAATGAAATATAAGTTTAAGTTTGTAGGAAAAAAAGTATTCTGCAGAAATATCCCCTAAAAAGCAAAGTTAGTAATAAACACCCTTGTACTAGATAATAAGGCATGGAGAAAGGACATATGAATACAGTATTGGGTACTTCCTCTTACCTTTAAAACGACATCAAACTCGGTCAACAAAGGCACATTGCTGCACTTACTCATGATATTTTCAGAAGCCAATGTTATCATTTCGTCAGACGAATGTATTCTTACCTAAAAAAGATTATTTACTTTTTTATATATTGTTGTTTTTATTCTACTCTACTAGCACCGACCCTTTGGCGACTGGCTCCTTTAGGTAATACATTTTATGCATTAATCTAGGTTATAAACAACCTGTGTGGTACGAATTTTTTAATCTAATAATACAGCCCGAATGTTGGTTATCAGTGCAAAAAGTAGCCAATGTCCTCTCTTGTGATTCGAACTCTCCTTTCGAAATTTCATCAAATTCAGTTTAGCTGTTTAGCCATAAAAGCATAACAGACAGGCACACACAGTTACATTCATGTTTATAATATTAGTATAAATTTACACCAATGAATAGACAGAATACTTACAGTAATATCCTGAATAGCGGTAAACATGAAGGTTTTGAGGCCAGTTTTTCTGTTGACATTAATTGTGCGATTTCCAGTCAGACGCGAGTTGAAAACGTAACAAGGACCAAACTCGGTCGGGATCTTTGAGAACCTACAAAATGAGTTACAGATATAATGATATATATTTTTTTCTTAAATAATTACTAGCAATGTTTCGAAAAACCTTTTTTTTTTGTTGTAGAGATAAAATTTTCAAACAGACTTTTGACTTATTTTTTCACTATATTTTTTGAGTTTCGTTTTTTAGTAAGTTCGTGTTCAGGTTTATATATTATATAACCTATACATTTTTAAATGAAGCTACTGTTTGAGTATTTAAAAAGACTTCTTTCGCATTATGCACCTACTTACAAAACGTTGTGAACAGAGCTTTGTCTTGGCAAGTACTTAATATTCAATAATTTAAAAGTATGCTCGTTAATAATTATATTTACTGATTCTACACTCGTACTCTAATTTGTTGGGATGTAAATTAAAACGAACCTTGTTTATTTTGATTGAAAATAATTTCGTGAAATTAATTAGAGGATGCAAACATATCTCTATACATGGACTAATTTATTCCTAAAACTCACTATACTGTGATTGCTGTTTAGAATTGTAATTATTCATTCGGTCTATGTTGACTTGGATTAATTAAGCGTCACAGATAGCATCCATAGTATACACAACAAATGCACTCTGATGTTCGCTACAATTCCCTTCTATAGATATATTATACTATCTGTATAATTGTTGCTGACCAATGAAAAACTTAATATTCTCCTCCAGTTACTATATTATAAACTATTTTTGATTCTTCACTTTTAGATGTGTGTTTAGTGAGTTTGCTCATTGCATTTTAGTAGGCGTCGATGAGAATTTACATTAGTAGAGTCGTAAATAAAATATCGTTTAAATCATTTATTCCCATAAAGACAATAAAGCCACTTACATGAGAATACAAAATAACATATTGTTGAATTATTTTCATTAACCGCCACCGACATAAGTAAATACAAAGTTTAACATTAGAAATTAAAGACTTATTAAGTAATATAATTAATAGGTAAGGTAGTTCAGACAATAAATAGTCCGTAGTATTAAAAGAGTACCCGCTCAACATGTTTTTATGGTTTTCTCAACTGGAATAGTGTAATTTAGCGTAAGAGAAGTTTTCGGTTATATATTTAGACAGTTGAGATTTAAAGACGTTGAACGAGCTTACATTTTTAATATTAGATGGTAAATTATTAATTAACTTACATTAGTAGAGTCGTAGACAGGTTCAGGTGTTTAGAAATCTATACTCAATACTCAAAATTTATTGCACTCCATATGTTGAGTATAGATTTCTAAACACCTGAACCTGTCTACGACTCTACTAATGTAAGTTCTCATCGACGCCTACTAAATTGTAATGAGCAAACTCACTTTAATAAACTTATCTTCAAAATCGGTGACCACTAGCTACCTATACACTTGAAATTTAAATGGTATTTAAATTAAAATTTAAAATACGCTACCTTTCACAACACCGAAAGGGTTTATCTCCCCACCAGCAATCAGTAAGCAGATCAGAACACTTCAACCTTATTCCTTTGGCCAGGTCCAAGAAGTTCGGAACACAAGTCTTATTCATCACGCACGTGGTGCAGGACTTGCAAATATTTTGGTTCCTATAGCTCACATCCTCGCTGAAGGCGGAGAGAGAAGATGGTAGATTGTTTCTAAAATTATAAAAGAACGTCGATATAAATTGTGATTGCATTTCATTCTAGAAATCAGTTACGTAGAGGCATAAGGAACATACGGTTTTCTTAAAAACTCATAAAAGTTATCGCAAAAATCGAAAAATATACTTTTCTCACTACATTCAGAGAAAAATATCAACATCATAAAATAACAAAATAATAAAACCGATGTAATAAGTGTATTAAGGGACTTAAACAGTCTTAACTTACGAAAAACGCAATAACACTTATTTTGGGTGAATAAGACCTTTTACCCAATCTTCCTGTTTCAGTCCAAGAGCCGAAACAAAGTTTATGAGGCGATTGACATAAATCAGCGGCTTAAGATTACCCCGTTCTTAGTGCCCTTTTACTAATAAGGATCACTCACTTGGATAGATTTTTCATGGAGGAGATCTATGCTGTTTGTATGAACGCAGACTGCCTACTTCACCTGATTTTTGCGAGAACCTTAATGGCCTCTACCTAGAGCAATAGAATAACTAACTACGGCAACTTTCACTGATGGGCATCCCCTGCGGGGTTCAGACCTCAACTTAGCGCGTTGCTAACAATCTTAATAAGCTAATAATTGATTGCACACGAGCGTAAAAAAAAACAGACTTCAATTAAAAAAAAACAAAACTATAGTATCGATTTTGATGCAATTTACATGGGTTGCTTCTGACGTATGTTCTGTAAAAACAGTTTATACAAAAAACTACAAACGAATTGAGAACCTCCTCACCTCCTCACCTCTTTTTGAAGTCGATTGGAATTATCAAGAGTGACTGGATCCCAGTAATTTATACTATAATATTCCTGTGGCTAGTTTGTTCGGGTTGTTCCAGCTTAATCTAGGGGTGTAGAAGACTCACTTGGTAAGGTACTTCGTGATCCGAGCTCTATTGAATTGTTCGCACACAGTCATGGCTGGGAATGGAGTGTTCCACTCCAGGTAGTCTGTCTCCACGGAGTATGACACTGCATCTGTGGTGTATAAGTCCAATGCTGCTTGCAAGACTTTGGCTGAACAGACGCAGCTAGCTATTATTGTGGCTAGCCAAAATAATCTGGAAATACAATTTATGATGATTATCAACATACTTCTATAACTATAAGACAAGCTACAGAAAGCGACATAAAAATAGAAAGAGCAAATTAAGTACATAATTATTTGTATATTGAAATAACTTACCTTTTAAATAAAGGAGTAGGCAATGGCGTAAATACATATCCGACCCATTGTAAACTAAAATGATCTCCTAGGAACTGCAATTTATTTCGCAGTTTTACAAAACAAGGTCTTTTTTGTTTCTGGAGCATAATTAGCAACAAAAGTTTTAATTTTAGAACTATTTGAATCGAGGGTACTATCAAAAAACTGTATATCGACTTATGAATTAAGTTTCGTTTGTATTGGTCCTGTGATCAGGAAAAAAAATGTATTTATGGTCGTTTAATTATTTTTTCATATTATTTTAAGAACATTGTGAATTTACATAATTTTACGACATGCGACAGTTCTAGACAATACTATGATTAAAAGTAAATTGCATATGAATGTTTTAAATTACAGTTCAATAGAGAATGCCGTCCTTGATTTGGGGTTAGTTAACAGTTATTAAGCCACATTACCAATGCTAATAGATTAGTCGATGATCATCAGGGAATTACGTTTGGAACACTGAAAGTCAATTAACATGGATGCACGCAAATTTGCTTTGTTTATTAATAAACAAACGACATAATATAAGTCCGAAGCATGGAGTCATAAAAAGTTAAAACTATAGAGTGATAAATGATAATGATAATGACAAATGCGGACAACATCACATACATTGCTCTGAACCCAAAGTGGCTAAAGCACTTGTGTTATGGAATTCAGAAACCACGAAGGTACCACAAACACCCAGACCCGAGGCAATGTAGAAAAGTTTGTTTCTACATTGACTCGTCCGGGGATCGAACCCGGAACCTCAGAGCTAGCGACACCTTGAAACCGGTGCGTACGCCACTCGACCACGGAGGTCGTCAGAGTCAAAAAAAGTTAAAACCATAGAGTGTGCATTGCGTCGAACGTAAGCACATTTTTGGCTGTATGTAGTACTCCCATAATATACCCCCTGTGTAATACATACTGCCTTAAGTGATACATACCATACATACCATCACGCCTGTATCCCCGAAGGAATAGGCAGAGGTATACCAATGTACACCCACAGTTCGCCCGTATGCTTTAGGTCCCGTGTAATAGGGGCCGAGCCTATTGCCACTAACCGGGCACAAATCCAAACTCCGACTTGCTACTGAGAATTTGATAGAAAAACCCAATAACACCTTGGTCGACTTGGGAATCGAGCCCAAGACCTCTACAGTCGCGCTTAGCACCACTAGGCCAACGAGGCAGTTATACATACCCCCTATGTAAAACATACTGCCTTATATGATACATAACCCCTATGAAATACATACTGCCTTATGTGATACATAACCCCTATGTAATACATACTGCCTTATGTGATACATCCCAGCTATGTAATAAAAAGTACTCAGATTTGAAAAATAGAATGTACCTTTTTCTCACTAGTGTACTTTTCCAAATATTTCGTATAGATAGGAATAGCGTCTCGTCGACACATATAAAAAAAATAAAAGTTCCCGGATCTCAATGCAAACGGACGTCTAAATGAAAAGTATCAAAATCATTTATGTTTAATAGGTACTGCCAAACGGCTATTACATGCAACTGTCCTGTATCAAAAGAAACAAATTACTTACAGGGTTACCCAGTCTTTTATCTAACATTCATGTAAGACATTTCAGTTTACTATACTCTGTTGTTTCTTAGCATTGGCTGATAAGCTATGTAATAACATTTTTCAACTCCTCGCATGCAAATGCTTGTCATTTTGGTGTTGATAACATGACGATTTCGTTTATGTACCTATTTGAATAACGATATGTATCAAGCGCTTATCAAGTTCCATCCGAAATGAGCTTCTCTCCTTTTGCGACGAAAGGGCAAATAATATTTCTTTGTATGATTGTTAAGGGGTCTCTCTATTTGTTTTATTTTATACTTATGTTATACATACTTATATCGTAATAGTAAATATGTTCTGAACTCTACTGGTTTCTAATAATAATAATAATATTCCGGGACAACTCACACACAGTTAAGGGCCCGAGTCTGCTATTTACACGCCGTGCCACTATGCCAACAGTTGCGCGCTCGGGCGGCCCGAACGCGCACGAGTCGCGCCCGAACCGGCCCAAGGGCACCCGAGAGGGCCCGAGCGCCGCCGGACGATGCAACTGTTGGCATAGTGGCACGGCGTGTAAATAGCAGACTCGGGCCCCTGATCCCAAGCTAAGCAGAGCTTGTGTTATGGTAACCAGACAGCTGATAAACATACTTATATATTTCTAAATACGTACATATTATAGATAAATTACACCCAGACACAGAACAAGTGATCGTGCTCATCACACAAAGATTTGTCCTGGGTGGGAATCGAACCCACGACCTCCGGTATAGCAGTCAGGGTCACTAACCACTAGACCAACAGGGCCGTCGCAAAATTCTGTGTTAAAAGTTTAATTCTGTCTGCAACTTTGAATAGAATTGGTTAATCAATAAATGTTTTAGTGATACATACATAATTATTTATGAATATGCTAATAAGAGATTCTTTCAGTTTCCAGACCATGTACTAAGATACAGAAAATATTTTTAAAGATTGCAATGTTATTTTAATGAACAAGCTTATAGTTGCCATGCCTTCACGATAAGATATTACCTACTGCTTATCATAGTGGAACATATTTTTTCATTATCATATTTGTTTTGACTACTGTAAACAAAGATTTCTATATCATCTTCATTGTAAGTAATTGTAAAAAGTAAGTAACACATTATTTTTAACAATTACTTACAATGAATTTTATATTTTTACTAGCTATGCGTCGCAATGCATTTTTTTCTACCTAGCACTTGCCTACTACCTACCTACTACCACTTAGGGATATGAAAAATAGATAGTACCTAACCGATTCTCAGACCTACTGAATATGCATATAAAATTTCATAAAAATCGGTCAAGCCGTTTCGGAGGAGTATGGTAACTAACATTGTGACACGAGAATTTTATATATAAGAAGAAGAAGAAGATGACACCTGATTTTTCTTGATATAATATTACCACAATGGATTTATTTTATCTATTGACAGATATTTACTACCATTCCACTGAATTTCGCCGTCGTAATTGAATTTTGTCCTTATATCGGTCTTCCTTCAAAAGTTAACAGAAACATGGCTCTAATAAAACATCCCTTTACTTAAACCTTAAAAAAATACTCATTTAAATCATAACAAGCCGAAGTTTGTCTCCTTATCTACAGCTGACAACATTTATTAAACAATACTATCAGTAAGTTGCATTAGCATGTTACATACACTACACACTTCATCTTGACTTATTATTCTTTATCAAAACGAGATCACATAATTACGTCAAATATTAAATAACATGTAAACAACGAAATTATCAAGAACTCAAAATACTGTCGCTGTGTTTGTCAGTGCGCGATTGGACGCGACCACGTCGACTTGCTCACGCGCAGAATGGTTCAATTTAGACGACCTTGAATTGAACAATTTAAATTTCGAACACAGTTCGGGAAAACTCGTTAAAACTCGATTTATTTTGAATATGGTGTGATAGTTTTTAGTGTAGTGAAAATGTTGTGTTTTAAAGTGGGAGCGAGACAGGTGATGAAGTTGAAGGAGTTAGGACGATTGAAATATCATTCAGGAGTGGGAGTGTTCGGTCATCGACCGATGAAAGTGAATGATGCCGGTATGTAAGCAGCAAGTAGCAGTAATGTTTAATTGAAGACATAATTATATGACCAAACAATTGAAGATGTATTCAATATTTAAATATTGAACATTCCAAGAATAGTTACATATTATTTTGTTGTCCGTTTGTAACCTAACCGTTTTTACTATTGATTTGTTGCTTATCAGTATCGACTTGTAAATATACATACATATAAACACACCGAGAAACACCTTAAAGTCCGGTGAAGCAGTCAAAGCCTGCGCTCAGGCTAACTGCAAAGATCTCTACCAAAAAAAAACCGAGAAACACCGGGCCCTTCTATTTATTTACCAGAAAGCAGGTTTACCCTTTCTCTTACTATTAAGTAGCCTAAATCATATTTGTTCTGCAGCTTCACTACAATTTCTATCCCACCACAAGAAAAAATCTTCTTGAATAAAGAACACATGTTCACATTGAATTGGTTATCGCCGATATCGCTTTAATGAAAACAAAACATTGACCTATAATCGTATATTTGAGTCGCTCTTATTATTTACTTATCTTATCGGAATCCCGCCCTGATCGCAAATATTAATAAGTTACTATGGACTGAGCAATACCGTATTATACTAACAACCAAAAATGTTTTAATTACGTTCCTTAGAAAAACCGTCTCATCATGCCAGTTCTGTGAAGACTAAAACAGTAGACAGAAATGTAGTACTTTCTAAACTTTATTTAATGTCTTATTCATAGATCTACAGCTGAAAATTATCTAAATAGTGTTAAAGGAAGGAAATTATTGAATTTGCTTAACATAAAGCACTGGCTTTAGCCGTCTTTAAAAACCCGTTGAAATCTTTCATAATTATCTCAGAGATCATACGGAGACTAATTAAATTACCTTCCTGGATAAGAAGTGGTTTAACTATTTTTGATTGTCGGGTTTATTAACATTCATATATATTTATTTACAATTCAATACTTATCTATTACAAGAACGAACGAAGACTAAAATTAAATCTTATATAAATAAATAAACGGTGAAACAGTCGATTGCCTCGGTCACCATGGCCTGTCTTGCAGCAGGAGCGCAGGACGTATATCCCGTCACGCAAATATTAATGACATTATTCGTCGTGCTCTTGTCACTGCCGGTGTACCAGCTGTTTTGGAACCCAATGGTTTAGTGCGCAGCGATGGTAAGAGACCTGACGGTATGTCATTGTTGCCTTGGAAATTGGGTCGGCCTTTGGTGTGGGACGCAACGTGCGTCGACACCCTTGCGCCATCCCACGTTCTAAGTTCGGCGGCCTCTCCTGGCGCTGCTGCTGGAGCTGCGGAGACCCTTAAACGGCGAAAGTATAATAACCTAATGGGTAATTATATTTTCGAGCCGTTTGGGGTTGAAACGCTCGGGTTATGGGGTCCGAGTGCACGAAATCTTTTTAAAGAACTGTCAAAACGTTTGGTAGACTCTACTCGTTATCAGAGAGCTGGTTTGTTCCTTGCACAGAGAATCGGCATAGCCATTCAACGTGGCAATGCTGCCAGCCTTCTGGGCACGTTTCCCGCCATTGACAAGGATGACGATGAGTTTTTTGACGCGTGTTAGTTTTATTTATTCATATATATTTGTTTGCATTTAATACCAGTTATCGTTTATGATATTATGATGTTTTATTGCTAGATGTTCCTGAAGATGTCTTGGTACGAAGATACGAGAACTGCAGAGCTCAGCGGCTGGTGGACGCGTACCGCACTCACGGGCACCTGAGGGCTACTATAGACAATGTTGATTATAGAAATGATGACAGGTAACATCTATATAATATAGTTTAGTAGCATATTATGTCTAAATAATCATGGAGAAATAAGTCCATACTTAAAATGTCACTTTATATTTTTCTTAAATATTAAATATTTTTAAGTTTAGTCATCAGCATTTTAATATTATCGGAACCTACTACACATCATTCTTATAAATATTAGTAATGAAATCCATTAAAATATGATCTCAATCCCAATATCAATATCCATTAAATTTCATTGCTACCTTAAAATTTTATTTACCTTCTCATAATTCCAGGAGTGTAAAGGAGCTTAATATCACAAGATACGGCCTTCGATCCGAAGATACTGTTGACGTAGGATTGCTATACAGTTACGGCGGTAAACAAACTGTCAAGGATCTGGTGGAAACATTAGAAGATATATACTGTGGACCCATATCGTATGAGTTTTCGTATTTAGAGGTATGATATCGGCAAGGGATAGAGTTGAATGAAGATCTTTGGAGGAGGCCTTTTGCCGAATTAAAATTAGTTAAACATGAATTTAATAGTACAAAATTTATGTAGTATATTTGTAAGTTTTTGATAGTAGTAATGACTTCTTATGCAGACTTATTTTTTCTTTTATTTAAACTAATGTATACAATCAAGGCTTATAATTTTATTTAATTATTTTATGAAATCAAAATCTAAATGCATTTATTTAAATAGGCTACTATGTAGGACTTTTTAAACGTCAATCACAATGATAGACAGAACCCCAAATCGCCGTCCCTTCACCGCTTACTAAGTGGTCTGGCTGTGAAAGAAGAAACAGTGGAACAAACTCTCCGTCATAAATGAGATAGGTATTGTAATCTTGACACGTATAAGGCCCTTGGGTTGTAAGCAGGTGGCGTTTGAGTTGTGTTTTGGTTTGTAAGCTAATTTTGACTGAGTATTTCTTTATGTTTCATGTAGGCTTTTTGATATTTGTTATCCTAATACATCTGGACTAGAATAAGTATTACACGATAATTCATATACAAAGTGAATAATAGTCGAGTGAAATGTGGTTCAGCTTCAGCCATTTCTTTACTATATATCAGCCACTTTAAAGAAATAATGACCGTGCTTTGGGATTATGAACCTTAATTCAATGACTAACAGTTCAGTTTCCATCACATTCAAATTACTTTTAGGCCCTTTTCGGTAATATTTGTCATTCTAAAATGAACTTAAACGCATGTTGTCAAAGTTGATGATTGCGTAATTAGTAATAACGTTTAATTCTCTTTCCAGATTGGCTTTAGTATAGATCGTTTACTATACGGTTTCATGCAGGCTGCGTAATTCAATATCACACTCTAAGAAAGTTGTATAATATATATCGGAGTGTGCTATAATAAAGTCTGTATTTCTTTGTAGACAGAAGCAGAAAGAGAATGGTTTGCCCAGCGCGTAGAGAGCGCGGAAGACGCAATAGACAAGAGCAGACAAATAGAGATCGTGAAGGAGTTACTCCACTCCCAAGCGTGGGACAAGTTCCTGGGCGTCAAGTATCCCACTGTCAAGCGGTATTGTGGAGAAGGAGCTGAATCTCTACTTACTTTCTTCTCCACTCTATTCAACCTGACCACTACTGGTAAGATATAAACAAGTCACAAGTCTCGATTAAATCGAAGTCTACTATCCTATACCTCCGAAAACGATTGTGACCAAGACTAAAGACAAGATTTTTTACTATTTAAAATATAAACTGTAAATGTGATGTTTCAATTTCTTAAAGACGAAAATGTGTGCTAGTTTAGAAAACTACGCTCTTAGGTTTTACTTAATTTTTTCGGTACGAAAACTAGAAAACGTAACTGTTAAGTAGATAATTAGAACTTACGATCATATATTGTAAGTTTATCTTAATTATTGTACATTTTAATTAAATTTCCCCCAAGTCTATTACGAAGATATTCAATATGGACAAAAAGGTTACAAAAACAAAACATTAATTAATTTTCTTTTCAAATATAACATTTCTGTGGCCATCCAGAAATAATTAATTCTATTATACTTAGATCTCGACAAAAACTCTTATTTCAATAAACGATGAAGGTCAATTCAAACGAAATACTGAACTTGTAATTAACTTATCCTAAAGAATAATTAGGATACCCAGAAGTTCGTTCTTTTGTTTTAAGAAATTAAGAAACTCAAAAAAAGAATGAGGATAAAAGATTTATAATTAAGAAAATTGTTAAACATCGCATCTGATATTAAAATTAGGCTCAGTATTTTTCAGTCAGTCATTATATTCATTTACAATAGATGGGTAAAGAGGTCTCTAAATGGTAAGAGAAATCGCAAAAGGCCTAAACGAAGATGGTGCGACAAGCTGGAATCCTTTGATAAAAATTTGTTCTGAACAGCCCTAACCACAAAGAGATGGAAGGAGGAAAGAATGGCTTTTGCCCTACAGTGGGACTGAAATGGCTATAGAAAAACAGTTTATTATTCAAAAATCTAGACACCTATAGGATTTTAACACGTTGAATATTGTAAAATGTACCGTATGGCATAATACTTAAATAAATAAATAAATAAATGCGGACAACATCACATACATTGCTCTGAACCCAAAGTAAGTAGCTAAAGCACTTGTGTTATGGAATTCAGAAACAACGAAGGTACCACAAACACCCAGACCCGAGACAATGTAGGAAAGTTGATTTCTACATTGACCCGACCGGGGATCGAACCCGGGACCTCAGAGCTAGCGACCCCTTGAAACCGGTGCGTACGCCACTCGACCACGGAGGTCGTCTACTATTATTACGATACTTAAGTAGCGTTGTTGTTTAAATAGGATAGCCTTTATGCATTGCTAGCCTTTTTCTTTATGACCTTACAGAAGGAGTAGAGCAAGTTATCCTGGCCATGGCTCACAGAGGTAAGTTGAATGCTCTGACCGGCGTTCTGCAATGCCCACCGGTGAAAATCTTCCACAAATTTAGCGGACAGCCAGAATTTCCCAAGGAGGCGAATGCAGCGTGTGATATTTCTACACATTTAAGTGAGTATTATTGACGTTATTATAAGCTTTTGGGGTATATTGTAATAATGAAGAATGTTACCTATATTATCTAGTGAGTCAGTTAAACTTTATATACTGTTTTAACATTTAATCTTACTTAAAAATTGCGCTAAAAACGCTGAAAATCTTTCTTACCATTCCATCTTTCTTCAAATTCCCGACTTCATGTGTATGCAGAGCAATGTGTAAATGTGTTATTATTGTTTAATGTTATGTTAAACAATAATAACACTTAAACTTGGTCTATCAAAATATAACAATTAATAATAATATGGTTCAGGTACTACATAATGTTGTATTTTCAGGTGCTTCCGTGGATATCAATGTAAACAACAAATCGGTTCGATTCTCATTATTGAACAACCCATCGCACTTAGAGGTAATTAATTTTAATTATTATTTGAAGTAGCTACTATATTGATTTCATAAAGGAGAAGATATCGCGTGTCTTATTAGAGATCGGTTTACAACATAAGGATATCATATAGGTGGTCATATAGGTATGCTGCAAATCATTTCTCACTCTACATTTTGTAAATAGTCTGCCTCACTGATTAGTCCCGATGCATTCCAAATCCACCATGCACAGCTAGCTACATCAAGATTCAATACACTACAGATTATCTTTGATCCAATTAGGACTGCGAGTCTGAATTACTCACTACTGCTCCATTGAATCACCAATCTACCAAACAATCCTACAGAAATGTAATGGAAATTAATTGACACTGAATTTATCGTAATTCAACGTTTGTAGGTCGGTCGTAGACGCGTCGCAATTATATACTATTATATAGCTTTTTCAATTCATGATATCCAGTTATTTCTTCTCTACATAATTTATTGCACATACGTACTACTATATAATTAGGAAAAGCAAGTAAAGTCAATCTTCTGCTGTAGGATTTACCAACGTGTCGACTTCTTGTACTATAAAATATGGATTTTGTTGTTTAACTTGGTTGTATTTCAGAGTTAGGTATGTGTATCGAGCCCGCCGCCTCTGCCTTCCGCATCCTTTATACAATTTACAGGATGCGGAA
Organism: Autographa pulchrina; assembly: GCA_905475315.1. Taxonomy (NCBI): domain Eukaryota; kingdom Metazoa; phylum Arthropoda; class Insecta; order Lepidoptera; family Noctuidae; genus Autographa; species Autographa pulchrina. The sequence continues at coordinate 2,631,564 of FR997773.1, read as the reverse complement.
GGCGGAGGCGGAGGGCTCGATAAAATAGAACAACTTGAGCGATGCCTATGTCCAGTAGAGACCCAAAGTAAGCGGAGTTGATTGATTGAGCGTTATATCGTTTTAGGCTGCCAACCCGGTGTCAATGGGAAAAACAAGATCGAAACAACTAAGATTAAAAGAAGGTGACTATTCTGAAGATGGATCATCTATGATGGGAGACAAAGTGCTAAACGTTCAGGTAAGAACAAAGCGACCAGATCTGGGGAAAGGGCAGTGGGGAGGGGGGTTCCTGCCCTTTCCCTAGATCTAGCTAGCCCAAGACGGCCAAATTAGGACCTTAAATATATGTCGCTAAATTAAATCCTGCAAAAAAATATCCAAAAATAAACCACCTCAAAAATGTTGTTACCTAACCTATGTTTTTACCCCCGTATTGGTTTTAACTTTACATTAACCGACGAGACCTATTTACTATTTTCAGATCCATGGAGACGCTGCCTTTACCGGACAAGGAGTGAACCAGGAGACCCTAATGCTGTCAAAAGCGCCGCACTTTAACGTTGGTGGATCTCTACACGTTGTAGTAAATAACCAAGTAAGTCATGAAGATGAGCATAATTATGTGTTTCATTAACGAGCATGTAATAAATCGATAAAAATACAACGACAAGTTTTATACGTATTTTCTATTTCAAAGGCAAATCAATAACTTCATACTTTATAGCAAATTTGGATACTCTACCTTCTCTTATGGTTGAAAACATGACCCCTCTAGCAAGTTTGTGACTTCCCTCTGAAGAGTTATTTTTTGGTCATGTACTAGTTCGGTAACATATATATAATACATTTTAAAGTACCATACAGATTTAAATTGTTCACCAAAATCCTCAAAAGTAGGTATTTCTACACTATAATCAGGCCTTATAACAGCGTGTGAACACGATAACGAGTGCAGACCTTTTTATGCATTGTACAACCTACCACACATGAATAGCCACTCGTTATAATTGTAAGCACCCTTACTCTAAAGGTATAAGGTTTATTTTTGCAAACCGTTGTTCTGACAGACGTGTGGAGTACATGTATGCATATTTTGATGTAGCGTGACCAACAATGGTACAATTTATTTTCACTATGTGTTTTCTTTTGGTTTCGTCGGCAATGTGTTGTGGCGTTGTTATTCTTTTTTAAACTTGGCAGGGGAAACATTATTCTTTTGCTCTAAAAATATGTATCATTATTTTTTGTTTCTCTTTCATTAATTTGCAATATCTCAAGTTTCAAATTTATTTATTTCTTTCACTTGAGATAGTAAACTAAAGAAAGTCCAAGAAGTACTTTTTTATGCAAAAGTGCTATAATTTGTTATTACATATCTATTGGGTTTCCAGAAATAAAACTTAAAGAACGTACCTATCTGTAGACGTCTGTGTAATCTCGAGCTGTCTGGTATTATTATTTAACAGCCGAGAGCCTCAGGCCAGAATCAGGCTCAGAATTTAATTATCCGGACTTAAAGTGGGGGAAAAAGTAAAACGATGAAAATAGAAAATAGAGGTCCACGAGAAATGAGTTCATGAACTTACTTAGTAAGATAATTATGTAATTGCATGGTTATGTAAGGGAAAGCTACAATTAACATGACATGATTTTTAACCTGTAGTGTGTAGTCACGACATCACGTAGGTACCTAAAAAAAAAAATTAAGTAAAAATGTTGTAAAAAGTTGTAAGCAAAAAGTATCTAAGTGCTATGTGGCGTAGCTCTTAAACTTAAGCACAGATTACGATTTTGTTTCAAAGCTGACTTTCTAAGCTATAATGAATAATGTTCCATTTAGAACTATCTTTTATTTTTCAGGTAGGTTTCACACTGCCAGCTCTACGTGGTCGGTCGTGTCGGTACGTGACGGACCTGGCGAAGGCTATATCGGTGCCTGTTATACATGTTAACGGAGATCATCCAGAGGTAAGTGAGCCTAAGAAATATGGTTATTAATCTATACCTACTTATAATAAATCTGTAGAAGTGAAAATTCTGTACATTGAAAATATCGAAAAAATAAATGGCGGGGGGTGTTACTAGACCGACACAGAACCGAAAAGTGTGAAAAAAAATAATTTTGTCTGTCTGTTTCTTTGTTCAGGTATCACGCAAAAGCTACCGGTTCGATTACGATAAAACTTGGTATAATTATTCTTTATTATTCTGGGCACCACACTGGGTAGTTTTTATCCCGGAAAAGTATAAACAATAAAAAACAAACTTAATTTTGCGGTTAAAAACTCATTGATAAGTTTCATCATCCACGCGAACGAAGTCGCAGGCACAGCTAGTTTTAAATAAAAATCTGATTCCTAGAATGCAAGTAGTGACTAGGACTGCTCAACTTGTACTTGATATTAAGTTATCTAATCCAATCTAAGTAATATGTGGTTGAATCGGTTGAATTAAAAACACTAGGTGTTTATGATGGTTCGAACCCATTGATAGTCTTGAATGATTGAATTGATAGTATGATTGTTTGTGAAACACTTCGCGATACAAAGAATAGATCCCTTATAGCGGAATTCGTTTAAAAAAAAGCAAATAGCAAAAATACTACTACAAACATTATATTGTATTTCATTCCCGTTCCAAAAATATATGTCAAGAATTCAACGTTGTTGTAAAAACAATGCGGCCTAAAGAGCCACCGCGTTTGGGGTTTGGCTCACACGGCTTTTAATTAAATGGGCTAAAAACTTGGTCCACCGCACTGAAACATTTATGAATACTGATTAAAGAGTTCACGAATCGTTCCTACTAACGTATAGTTACTATGATAAAAAACCAATTCCGAATTATTTTCAAAACCAAGCTTTGATTGCTACTGAATCGATGATGCATTGCAAATGTAAAGACGAGTCTTAAATGAATAGATGTAAAATTAAATTAAATGTCTAATAAATGGCTTATTAATATTTGACTTATACTTAACAATTACTGACATTTAAAGTCTCTTCTCATATAGAGGAACATGTCTAATGTTTATACAATGTTAGCTTGAAGTATAAAGTGCTCTTGCTTCTAATAAAATTAAAGGCAACTTACACTCAAAGAGACACTTAATTTCCACGAAACTCTCAACACTCTCTCCCTCTCTTTCTCCCTCACTAAAAGTTATATAATCTAATTCTCAGTTGGTGCAGAAGGCGACGAACATAGCGTTTGAATATCAGCGAAAGTTTCGGAAGGATGTGTTCATAGACTACAACTGCTTCAGACGGTGGGGTCATAATGAACTAGATGACCCTACCTTTACGAACCCGCTGCTGTATAAAGTTATTCATAATAGGAAGTAAGTATACAATATCTTTTTTTTAACACTACATTTCTCAATTTCGTGGCATGTAACCTGGGGCCCGATGCTGCTATTTTAAGTCAGTGAGTGGCGGGTTAATAAACGTTCCAGTGTACTTGTTTTTATGCCTAATTTTCGTATTCAGAAGATTTTAGTTTAATGACAAATGTACACCTACTTGCCACAGTTGTCATTGTAGGATTGCACGGGACTGCTCTTATCTGAATATGAAAATTAGGCACAATAACAAGTAGACTGGAACGTTTATTAACCCGCCACTCACTGACTTAAAATAGAGGCATCGGGCTCCTGAAGTAAGTATAATCAAAAATATTTGTAACGCTATACTTTTCTCAATGTGTCCTGGCAAGTGATCATTTAAAATCATCATGAAAAAAGTTAAATAATTAGCAAACAGGAAAGGGTGACCTTTCCCTGCAGTGGGACAGGGTCTCGAAATAATAACTAATAAGAATAACAAATAATTGGAGATTTTATATTTTTCAAGATCAATCCCAGATGTGTATGCTGATAAGCTGATTGCGGATGGAGTTTTGACAGCTGATGATGTCAAAGAAATATCAACTACATACACCAACTACCTTCAGTCACAATACGAGGCTGTATCTACCTATAAACCAGAGGTAAATAACTTAGAACTCCATGCCGATTAGTAACTAAGCTATTTATTATAAAAAGCTATTATATCCTCTTCAGGCAGCAGTTGGATTTGGTCGTTGGCATGAAAATAAAATAAATGTGCGTCACATCTCTCCGTCATTTGCTATATCTTAGAATATCGAAAAATGGCAAACTTTTGTAGAACTCTTAAACGGCAAAACATTGTTAAATCAGCCTCTTTTTTTCTTTGGTGAACCAATATACTAACGACTTTCCCAGAAACAAAAGAGTAACTATGCCACATTAATTACTGATAAAAGTATTACCTCATTGTCACCACTAATATAATCTAAAGACATAACAAGCACACAAAACCCAGTCTGAAGCCTGTGGCTCAGCTAATTAATTTTCCCTAATGAAGTTGTGTTGATGAAAGACCAAGTTCTGCCTCTACACTTGATGTTACACTTTATTACATCTACATAGTTATGAATAGTTATGGTGATTACATTTATGTGATAGTAACTCTATAACTGAATTTGTATGTAAATGTTTAATACAAACAACATCTAGGTACCGTTCACGGAAAAGTATTGGTACTTGGTTTCCGAAATTTATCTCTCATCTCTTCATCATTCAATGTCTTTGCCTGGTTGATACTTCGCGTGACCCAAAGGCTGGCTTCTACCTAGGTCAGCGAATAAGCATTGCCATACAACGTGGCAATGCTGCCAGCCTTTTGGGCACACTCCCAGTCGACAGCGATGTGGATGAATTTTTTGATGCCTTGTTTTAGTTCTTAGTTTTATTTAGTTTATATTTTTTCTTATTTCTTGTGTAGGCATAGTTTTTATATTATTGTAAATACTTTAAGTTTAATTTCTGAAATAAACCATCCACCATTTTGAAGTATAAATGCGGTGTAATGAGCTATTTGAGTGCTATCGAAGATTAGAAATCTTCAGCACAAAACTTTTAAGAAACAAACTAAGAAGTTTTTCTGTAAACACATTTTATGGAACTTCGTCGTGTATTTTTGTTACATACCTTAGTTATATTTCAAATCAGTGACCTTATAAATTATTAATAAAGGCTACAAATATCGTCATACTTTTCCTGTTTCCGCTCGTGGAACTTAAAAAAGACAGACAGACATGAATAATGTATTAGTTACTAGTTCTTGGGGACTACAATAATGGTGTAGGATAGTTCCTAAAAACTTTTTGAGTCACCCACAGTTCTTGTACCTCTTGCTTGCTGAAAAATGAGGTTTCTCTGAATTTCTATTAGGGACAGTAGTAAGTTAACTAAACAAAATAGAACTTTAATTTGGATGAACTGTACTGCCTAATTTCCTATACCTATATTCGTACCCGAATGAAATCACCATATTTCACAACAAGTGACGTATGTAAAATACATGACGACACACAATCGAAATCAATCAAGGCATAGACAGATTCATTCAATTGTGTCATTCGATTTTTGTGAATGGTCAATCTGTATATGTATCAAAAATGTAATTTGAATTTTTAGCTTTACTCGAACCACAAAACATTCAAAGTATAAATAAAACGAGTATTCCCGTTATCTACTAGACAGAAGTATATGTGCGAGGTTTATAAGACAAGATTAAATAATAAAACGCCTCTTGCACGAAAGGGTTAACATTCTAAGCCAAATCTTGAGCCCAAACACGATACGAATACGATTGTCATTTGTTTTTACTCCTTTTATTTTGGTAGTAAGTGCTACCCAAAATAATAAAAGAAATCAGTTTCTTTATGTCTTACTTATCGCTAACTCCTTAATTTATTGTTTGCGGTTTTTATTTCAGTTCTTATCATTAAATCTAAGTAACTTTCAGCTTAAACACTTTTCTTTCTTTGTCTATCAGACGACCATTTTCCCGGAAAGTGAATTTACTAATTTTAAATTAAACTTATGTAGATTCTACCGTATTTCCTCTAGTTAGTATTTGCTAAAACATTACAATTATTTATCAATTCACAAAGAGTCCCAGTTCATCTGTATTTTAGAATTCAACCAAGAAAATCCTGAAAAATGTAACCTTTTACGAGGCTACGAGCACTCTAATCCCTAACGAAAGAAAAAATGTTCTGATTTCCCTTCTATTTCCCGTATTCTCTTTTTGGTTACGTTTTAAAGTTGTTTATTTGCAGGTTTCGTACTACCAAGAACAGTGGTCTGATATGCAGGCGGCACCTAATGCTGTCGAGACTTGGGATACGGGAGTAGACTCTGGTCTTCTGAAGATGGTTGGACAGGCTTCAGTCACTGTGCCTAGCGATTTTGTAAGTATTGTTGTGTAATGGGATAGGTAATCAATATACATACAGAACGACAAAGTTTGGAAAATAAGCTAATAACTGAAAAAAAAAAAGCTGGCTATATAGTATGTTAGATACGGTTTCGTCAAATTTCTGTTAATAAATAACAGTAGATTTTATGTCGATTGCCTGCAACATGTTACTGAATTTATGTTAAACTATTTGCAAAAATACCTGCTAAAAGGTATTTCTACGATTCGTTTTGTCATATAATAGCAAAAATAGTCCTCTCCGTCACAAAGTTTAATCAGCTTACTGAGCACTGAAGTTCCCAAGCTAATACTTACCTATATTTTCACTACTCTAACTGAAATGCCTAAAGACGAATGAAATGTACTTTTTCAAGTAAATGCTGCAGTCCTGCTTATTTATGTATGCTCATTTATATTGTACGTGGAAGCTCAACGATCGCTGCATGCCGACTTATTTTACTTTCAAACTCTATTCGGGGAGATATAGTTTTTAAAAATGAATTTTAAAACACGAACGTGACTAAAACCTTACAAAATATTTTATGCTATAAAATTGAATTTCAAGTAGGTACCAATACAATAGTACCTACTTAAAAGTATATTACGATAAAGTTCACGAGGAACAAGACTAAAATATAAACACATGTGGGTGGTACTGTTAATGGTCCGATGTGAGCCGAAGTGTGAAGTGACTCTTATAAAGTGACCCAAGTTTATACATTAAGCTCTTGAGCTCGATGCACTACTAACGTTCTACAAACCGCGTATTCTTCGTCTTACATAAAATCCATTTAACTATTCACGTGTAAAACAGATTGTGTCGAAATGTCCTCCTAATCAGACTAATCAGTTAGTACAACTATAGTTCTAGCTATAATCTCACTTTATTCACGTTTCACTCATGTGCTACAAAATGAAACTTAGAAGGTATATTAAAATTATATACAGTAGCTAAGAGTATCTTAGTCTTTCTTATCCCATCTCGCAAATAATATTTTCGTAGGCTCAGCAACAAAAGATCCACTTCAAAAACATGTGTTCTACCAACCTTTTATAAAGGACGTAAGACCATCAATCAGGCATTTAATCAGCTACGTGTTTGCAGAACGTTCACCCTCATCTCGCTAAGACACATGTGAGGAACCGTTTGACGCGGCTGGCGGAGGGCAAGGATATTGATTGGGCGTCAGCTGAGGCCCTGGCTTTTGGTAACTAGATGCTTTTTGATTGATAAGATTGCGTGTCTGGATAATTGACAGTGTGACATTTTGTTCTTGATATTTTTTGCTCTTTATTTCTTCTTTGTTGTTTTTTTTTATTATGCTTGAAGTATTCGGATACCGGTGTTAGCCAAGTTGTCGTTTTACTTTTAAAAACTTTTAAATTTTTTAATACATATACTGGTTTTTTAAATCTCCCATCTTGTATCTTGCTGTCAGAAATCAATTTTAGATGGCAAGGCGCATAAATTGGTAAAGAGATGAGTGTGGTAGTTACTATCGATCAGTGTCGAGTTTCTAGTATTCTAATGACGATATATCTAATAGTGTGTCAGCACCCTTCAAGTACCTAAAACATATAAATTTACATATAGAAATTTCGTGCGAGTTTCAGTACCGTGTGTGGCTGCACAGCTATAATGCCATAAGTGATCGATCATAGACGGCAATGAATCTTATTTCACACGATTATCTCGCACCATCTACATAAGCTGTATCCATCCCCAGGGTCTTTATTAATGGAGGGTCGGCACGTCCGGCTGAGCGGCGAGGATGTCGGTCGAGGCACCTTCTCCCATCGCCACGTTATGCTGGTCGACCAGGAGACGGAAACTATACGGATACCGCTCAACCATATACATGAGAAACAGAAGGGATTTCTTGAAGTAAGTGGTATTGCTCCTGTTGAGACGTAAGTAAGGAAGATATAGGGATTTTCTATAAATGTCTCAGTATATTTGTGTTATGTATTCGTGCTTTTCTGATAGTAGAATTAAATGTAAGTTTCATAAATGTAAAACTTGAAAAAGTTACATGATCTAGTCGTAAACATAGTTCCTTCTTATGAAGAGGAACTGGTAATGTAGTCCATTGTTCCTCTTCTCCTCAAAAAGAAACATTTCCTTAAGCGAAGCTCATTCTGAATGTAAATACAAAAAAACAGTAAGGGTTCGTCCACATCTGACGAACGAGCAGCTCGCGAGCATGGCGCGAGCGGCGCGCGCACGTTTGGCTGATGGCGTTATTGACACTAGTGCGTTCGCGGCATGCTCGCGAGCTGCTCGTGTAATGCTCGTTCGCCAGATGTGGACGCAACCTAACAGTTTAAGATAATGGAGAGAATCATAATACAATTTGGACCATTGTCCTACGCAACAGCCAATAATGATTAAGTGATATTATCATTTTGGCCGTCAATGGATCTTACCTTTTGTAGGTTGCAACAATACATGGGTCCCAACAATGAACACCACACGATATTGGATTTATGCTCACTGTGAAGGAAAACAGTCATTTATTATCAACGACCAAGCACGCTCTTTCCGACTAATCGTAGCATGTTATAAGCTCTTTTATATATGTACCTACGTTGCAAATTTCTGTCTTTTTAGGGTTCCGTACCCAAAGGGTAAAACGGGACCCTATTACTAAGACTCCGCTGTCTGTCTGTCCGTCTGTCTGTCTCCAGGCTGTATCTCATAAACCGTGATAGCTAGAAAGCTGAAATTTTCACAAATGATGTATTTCCGTTGCCGCTATAACAACAAATACTAAAAACCACATAAAATGAATATTTAAGGGGGGTTCTCATACGACGGTGGTACGGAACCCTTCGTGCGCGAGTCCGACTCGCACTTGGCCAGTTTTTTTCTATTTCATCTGATATCATTAAACTGCTTCAAAAAAGGTTATCCTTTTAAACAGTTTCTTTCCCAGCAAGAGAATAAGCCTTGGCCTTTGGTTTAATTTCGCTATTATGTCATTCCTTTATTAAAATGATAAATACTCATAAATTTTCCGTCTATTGTAAACTCAACGACACGACAGCCAAACGACAAGTCGGATACAAAAAAAAACTATACGCGTCGAATTGAGAACCTCCTCCGTTTTTTTCGTAGGTTAAAAAGACGATTCTGACAATAGCTGTAACCCAACAAGCGCATTTCGGCTTTCAGGTAGCAAATTCGATTTTATCTGAGGAGGCTGTGCTGGGCTTTGAATACGGGATGGCCTACGACTCACCAGATAATCTGTGCCTTTGGGAAGCGCAGTTCGGCGACTTCTACAACGGTGCACAGATTATAGTCGACGCTTTTATTGCTTCAGGAGAATGTACGTATTGTGTTATTCGTTTTGTTTTATTCTCCTGTGTGGATTTGACAAAATCCTTTGTAATTTTGTAGCTGTACTGTAATAATTAACTTTTTGGTGGGATCTAAAATAACTCATAATTGTTTAGTCCTTTAAATGGGTATGTTTTTCTGTTTCTTACTAAATGTAAAGTCTAATACTGGATAAACAATAATGGATTCAATAGCTTTTTTAACTGCCAAATTATCTCGTAGATATTGATACTAAGCGGTGGAAGCGGGAAGCGTTATTAACTGTTAAAGTCTTCAAAATCAATCTGGCTAATGCATATGTAAGTCGAAAAGTTGGAGGGTTAGCTTTCTGCATACTCCTCGATTGAACTCTATGAACTTTCACTACAAAGCTTTCACACTCTAAAAGGAAATAGTGCGAAGTTTATCATTGTTCTACTTGTGCAGCTAGAAGAGTAAAGGGCTGATAGTGGCTCTATATCGGCCTGTTGGTCTAGTGGTTAGTAACCCTGACTGCTATACCGGAGGTCGTGGGTTCGATTCCCACCCAGGACAAATGTTTGTGTGATGAGCACGATCATTTGTTCTGTGTCTGGGTGTAATTTATCTATAATATTATGTATGTATTTAGAAATATATAAGTATGTTTATCAGTTGTCTGGTTACCATAAGACCATGTGTGAGTTGTCCCGGAATATTATTATTATTATATACACTACACAGTTTATAGCATAAGTTAAAGTAAGAATTCTACTAAAGAAGCGAAGTAGTGATTGAGTGACACTTCTGTACCAAGTTATTGTTACAAAACTTAACATTTATTTTTCTATTCCATAGCTTATTTACTGGTTTTGTTTTTCTCATATTATGGAGTGAATCTTATCATGATACTACTTGCTACAACTATATAGTTGTAGCAATCCGGATGACGTGTCCTTTTAATGTGTAATATTCTTTAGTTAACCAATATAACCATCTTTCCAGCTAAATGGGTCCGCAGTAACGGCCTAGTGATGCTGCTTCCCCATGGCTACGACGGAGCCGCCTCCGAGCACTCTTCCTGCAGACTCGAGAGGTTCCTACAACTGACGGACAGTCGGGAGTCTACCCCGGATTCTGATAATGTCTGTCTACATGTGGCTAATCCCACCACGCCGGCGCAGTACTTCCATTTACTGAGGAGACAGGTGAGATTAGTTGGAAATTCAAAAGATCCTTGGGTTGTAAAGTGGTTAGTAGGGATCTCTTTGAGCGATGTCAGTAATTACATCTGTAAATGTTCGGCGCACCCTGAGCATACAAGCTTGATCCGAACTTCTATTCTTATTGACGGGCCAATCTGTACACCATAAAAAATTGTTATGTAGTCTATGTTTTATCTACACTATGACTTAAGCCTCTACTTCTGTGCCATTAAATTTATATCAAGAAAAGCAAAATTAAAGATTTAAAGATTTTTTTAATTAATTCCGATCAAATACATAACATAACAAGCCATTAGTTATCTTTATATTGAAATAGGTCGTCTAAATATATGTTTTACTTTTACGTTAAGCTTACCCGACACTTCAGGACTCTCATCAGTTCTTTTGAATTGAAAACTCTATGTATATGCCCTTTATTACCCTTTTATCTTTCCAAATTGCAAACACATTGTCTGTCTCTATTCAGGATTACCCTGAACAGCCATATTATAATACTAGCTGTGCCTGCGACTTCGTTCGCGTGGATGACGAAACTTATCAATGAGTTTTTAACCGCAAAATTAAGTTTGTTTTTTATTGTTTATACTTTTCCGGGATAAAAACTACCCATTGTGGTGCCCAGGATAATAAAGAATAATTATACCAAGTTTCATCGTAATCGAACCGGTAGTTTTTGCGTGATACCTGAACAAACAGACAGACAGACAGACAAAATTTTTCTTTTTCATACTTTTGGGTTCGGTGTCGGTCTAGTAACACCCCCCGCCATTTATTTTTTTGATAATTTCAATGTACAGAATTTTCACTTCTACAGATTTATTATAAGTATAGATTATGTCTTTGTTATTACCAAGTACCAAAGTGGATGTAGGCGTAACAAGGCGTAAGTAACTTAAAGTGACTATGAAAGTAATACACTAAGAACAACATCGGAACAAGGGCTAAAACTCCAGCTTATTGAATCAAACTTTACTTCATTTACTTAAGTGGCTAAGTTTGTAAGTTGAAATTATATGGAATCCTTAAAAGGCCTCGAGAGAACTAAGAGGGGTTTTGTTACGTGTAAAACATTAGTTAATTCGTAATGTAATATTTGTTCCTTTTGAAGTTAATCTTTAAGTAGACTTTTATTTAACTCTCATTTTTTTTTATCCTCCAACCAAATAAAGAATAAGCATTACCATAAAACGTGGCAATGCCGCCAACCTTTTGGGCATACTTCCAATCGACAGCAATGTGGATGAATTTGTTGATGCCATATACTAGGTCCGCAGTGTCTGAAGACGCAGGTCTTTGACCAGTGTGTGTTGCCAGTGATGACATATGGCTCTGAGACGTGGTCGCTAACGGTTGGCCTTTTGGAGAGGCTCAGAGTCACTCAACGAGCTATGGAGAGAGCTATGCTCGGGGTTTCTTTGCGCGACAGGATCCGGAATACGGAAATTCGCCAAAGAACTAGAGTTACCGACATAGCTCGAAGAATATGCAAGTTGAAGTGGCAATGGGCAGGCCATATCGCTCGAAGAACCGATAACCGCTGGGGAAGAAAGGTTCTCGAGTGGCGACCACGAACCGGAAGACGCAGCGTTGGCAGGCCTCCCACCAGGTGGACCGACGATATCGTCAAAGTTGCGGGCACCCGGTGGATGCAATTGGCGAGTTGTCGTTCATTGTGGCGTTCTAGGGGGGAGGCCTTTGTTCAGCAGTGGACGTCTTCCGGCTGATGATGATGATGATGATGATATACTAGGTTTGATTCAGTTAATAGTTTATCGTGTTTTAATGAGAAGCAGCTAAATGAGTCCGGAGACCTTAAAAGTATTTTTAAGTGTGAAAATATCGACCACCATGTACTTACCCACCAGATAACACTTAGGTAATATCCCTTTACAGGTGGTTCGCAACTATAGGAAGCCATTAATAGTGGTTGCTCCAAAAGTTCTGCTTCGGCTGGCGGATGCAGTGTCACCTATGACAGACCTCGCACCACGAACTCACTTCAAGAACGTGATTGGTACGTATTTTGGACATCAGAATATATGCAACCTCTTGTAAAAACACTACGATTATTGAACGGTAGCACTTTTTAAGTTGCATTTGGACCTCAATATTTATAAACAATAAAAATAACATATACACAATTTAATAGTGATTGGACACTACTCACAAAATATGTAGGTAATTCAATTCATAATTATTTGAATAAACAAAAAAAAATATAATTAAAAATTAAAAAACACGCCTGCCAAGTAAAAAAAATTAAAAACAAGTCAAATATTTGCAGTCGGGGTCGGTTACTTGGAACAATTCATTACAGGTCCCCCGACTGCAAATATTTGACTTGTTTTTAATTTTTTTTACTTGGCAGGCGTGTTTTTTAATTTTTAATTATAATTTTTTTATTTAATACCTTTTAGTGAACAACAAAAAGGATGACACAACACAAAAAAAAAATTCGTTCGGAACCCTTTGCAGGCGATTTCGACTCACACTTGACCATTTTTTAATGTCCACATAGCCTATGTCACTCGGGATAACTCAAAGCTTCTAATGATACCACAAACATTGAAATCGGTCAAGCCTTTTAGAAGTTATGGTGGAATAAAGAAACTCACAAACATACATACATACATACATACATACATACCTACATACATACATACATGAACCCTGAAAACATAACACTCCTTTTTGGGCAGTCGTGTAAAAAGGAGCCTACTGGTTTGTTTTCTTTATCTTTATTATTTTCTTTGCTCAAGGGAAATCCTCTTTCATCTACTTGACAAAGTTTTTTCACAACACAAAAAGCTTTGAGGTTTTCGCTAAATCAACCCTATAGGCACGTAAATTACAGGGAAGAGGAAAACAAGTTGATTTATAAACATGTAAACGCTGAGTAGATAACACGTAAGGGAAATAATGCTTGATATATATTTGTTTATGACATCCAGATATTTTCTATGGATGTATTTTAGATATTTATTATAAGGAAACAAGGTCAAAGGTCAAGGACAAATTGCACAAAGAACCAAGACTTTGTTGAAACAAAATTTTGTTGAGAAAAGGCCGTTTGAACATCCAAAAACGCAAAATCTTCTGACTGTGACGAACCTTCAAAATATTCAGAAAATTCACAGTATATTTATGTAAAATCACAGCCAGTTACCTCGTAGGTGACTTATTTTTCTTTTTTTCTTTTCTTTTCTAGGGGACACCTTAGCCGATCCCCTGAAGGTAAAGAGAGTGATCCTAGTGAGCGGGAAGCATTACTACGAGCTGCACAAAGAGAGAGTGAGAGGCAACATCGATGATGTGGCCATTGTTAGGGTAGAGGGTCTCGCCCCCTTCCCGCTGCCGGACCTACAGACTGAACTGGCTAAGTTCCGAAATGCTAGAAGTAAGTGAGAGATATGAGATCTTTAAATAAGTAATTTTAATTTGTGTTTTTACTGTATCTACAGCAATACCTTTTATGAAATAAAGTTTTATTATTATTATTATTTGTGAACATTTTGGAGAGCCATGCAATAGGGATATTGTTTAGCAATGGAACCAAACATGCTGAGGAGAATAAATTTAATTCATAAGGTTATAATAAGGGAAATGAGGTTAACTTCGTAGAACAATACGATAAGAAAGTGTATTAAATGCACCATTTCTATATTTGAAAGAAGTAAAAAATGTAAGTTGATTTAGATTCTGGATTGAAGGCCACATAGCAAACTTACTAAATGTTGTTTTCAAAGCATATTAGATACGACGTATTGAATATATTTATAGTTAGCCCTTTTCGCCTAGCTTAGGATCAAAATTACATTTACAAAGGCATCGAGAGGTTTTCTGATCCCGACCAAAATAATATTGAGTAACATTCAGTTTATTACTATCTCTGTATTAACTAAGTTCTTCAATCCCTACTCAAACATGAATAATTAATGAACCCACAGGAGTTTGTTCATATTATTATGGCTAAACTTTTTCAGAGTTCATATGGAGTCAAGAGGAGCACCGGAATATGGGGGCGTGGAGTTTTGTGCAGCCGCGGTTTGAGAACCTCCTTGGAAGGAAAGTAAGTAGATAAGTTTTAGTTCATGCTTCACGGATTATGGAACTTTGATGGGTAATATTATTGATTTTGTTAAGGATTATATGTGTTGCAAAGTGATATATGGTTGTCTCTTTCGTACATTCTGTTTATACCTTTCGTCCATAAGATTTAGTTTTAATAATTAGCATATACAGTATGTGACAAAAACTCTGTGCGTCATTTTAGGTGCGAATGTATGGTTTTTGTAACAAATCATGAAATTATTACCTATAAATATACTATATATGCGCATGGTGGAGCGTTCGACCTTTAACACTGAATGATGCGTGGGTGCGTCTGGTGTGGGAGGTCGGATGTTTTATCGTGTGTTCGTTCGTTCCGGCGTTGCGCGGCCGGTATTGCGCGCTGCCTTTTCCGCCGGATTTGAACCGACCCCTAGGGTGCTGTCCTTTTTGTATTTTTGACGTTTAATAAGTGCTATTTTGTAGCCTAAGTTAAATAAATGATTTTGAATTTTATAAAAATAATTGTCACCCGGAAAACCGTTTCTCATATTATTATTTTCAAATACATACGTGGGTATTTTCTAATTAATCTCTTGTACTATCTTTCAGCTGTTATACGCTGGCAGGTCAGAAGCGCCGACACCAGCAGTAGGCGCCTCAGTACTGCATCGAGCTGAAGTTGAACATGTGTTGAAGGAACCACTCTACAACATTAAATAATGCAACCATTATATAAGAATATAGAAGGTTCTAAATACCTAACACAAAATATTTTTACAAGGTCTCTGGTGTTGGAGATGATCTTATATAGCAATTTTTACTGCTTGTTGAACCTCTGGCGAGTTTATGTATCCTATAAAAATATAAATGTAAGGAACTTTGCTTTGTAATTAAGTAACTTTGAGACGCCGAGTAAACAATTATTGAATGGTAAAGTATAACTGTCTGTTAGAACGATATAATTCTTGTTAAATGTTTAATGTAAATATTTATGAAGTTAAGTAAATGAATTGTTACAAGAAACTGTTTTATTTTTAGTGCGATACGAATATTTACAACAGTTTATGTTCATTTTAAAGAACATTTTAGTATGGTATGGTCTTTATTGAGTATAATAAAACTAAATACAATTACAAAAATATGATACATAACCGTATAAACGATATGTGTGGGACGACGAAATAATTATTGTGACCTTTGAATGAAATTTTTTAATGCTTTTTTTTTATTACCCTAAATTAGATCCCACTGCTGGGCAAAGGCGTCCCCTTTCTTCTTCCAAAACTCTCTGTTCTTGGCGATTTCTGTAATGTTTTACCCACATCAAATTAACGACACAAGCTCGCATGCAGTTAGGTTTTATTAGAAATCACACTCCCTTTCAAACCACGCTACTCTCAATAGGGTTGATAACAAGCACCTTTTTAAAACAAAACAAAATCAGCACCCTGCAAGGACAGTCCCAGTAAAGTCCCAAGTATGTGCCATATATTAAGGTTCTTACCGTCTAAGGTGCACTGAAAACGGGCCAAGAGCGACCCATAACCGTTAGGTAAGTAGGGCGTGAGGATACGAGGTCCTTCGCACCTAGAATAAGGCGGTTACACACAGGGAATTTAAAGGGCAACTTTGCTTGATTTTAAGCATGAAATCGTATTTATTATTAATTTTTGGAAGAGTTTTATGCAGTAAGCCTGAGTGCACGGTTTGACTGCTTCACCGGATTTTGAAATAGTATTGGTTTCTTAGGTTTACGCGAGCACATTAAAATAAAACTACTTTTTACGGACTTTTTCGCGGTTTAGCAATATATTCATAAAGAAATGTTGAGAGAACTTTTTAAGCAAGGCATATAAACACTTTGAAGTTGTTTTTGCAAAACAAATGCCACGATCTATTGAACCCTGCGTTGTGAGCAAAATATACAATATGTTAGGAGATAGGGAATGTTCTAAATTGATCGATTAAGGTCGGAGGGTAAATAATGCTCATAAAAGTGCACTTAGCGACGTTATTTTAAAACGCAAGAGCGTGACTCTTGCCACAGAATTTATAGTGAGGGGTGGTAAGGGTGGCTTAAACGCGGCAAAAAGTCACCTTGTTACATACCCTTTAGACGAAGGACGGGAACAATCAAGAAATGGATTATATGTATATAGTATTAGTATGTAGGTAAGTATATGAAATTATTCTTGTTTATATAAGCAAAAAAAAACATAATTTATGTAATGGAAATCAAGGGAAAGAAGGGATAAACAAATTAATGTGTTTCAAACGTGTTTAGATTTCTATATTCTCCAGGGGAAACAGTATGATGTTAATACCAATTTAATTTTACAGTACCTACGTAACAATATGTAAAATATGCAAAAGCCTGACTAATCTAATATTTACGAAGCTCTGCAAAACAAATCAGCTTTTGTATAATCAATAGTCGCTTCCACCGTTGCTAAGGGCGCAAAACAAACTGGAAACTAAAACAAAGCTACTAAAATGCCTCCAAAAGCAAAGAAAAAGGACAAAAAGGAAGAAGAAAATGATGGCGACAGTAAGAAAGAAGAAAAGAAATCTAAGAAGAAAGGAAAGTCAAAAGGCAAATGTAATGTGGACATGTTAACTGACGCGGCAATGGATAACGTTTACTACGCGTGTCACAATGTGCAGGAATTACTACAGGCGAGAGGATTTAATCATCCCGACTTTGCTAAAAAGAAGAAGAAACGTTAAGATATAAATAATTTATTTCAAAGATACCAGAAGCTGAGAAAGATATATTTTGACAAGTTAAGTTGAATATAGTTTAAAAGGAAGAATGATAAATATAAAGTCGTTTATTTGTGAGTGTTTGTAAAATACCCATTTAAGACAAAAGTGATACGTGTATGAAATAATTTGAAAATGTTATTGTTATGATTAGTTTTTTAAAAGATAGTAATGTTATGTCATGAGTTCTCGTGTACTATATGATGAGCTCTCGTGTATCTACGTTATTCGTGATAAATATAAGACACTAAGTATTTTTTACCGTATTATTTACTTCTTCTACAAGTGTTAGAAATTATTTACATTAGAATTTATCAACTTTGAAAGAAACTCTAACCAATGGGAACAAAAAAAATTAAGGACTTTTCTGAAGTGTGTCCTCATTAACTTCTAGTGAGTGAAAATAATAAAAAACCAAATAAACTAAAAAATAAATACGCTCAATATGTCAGTCATGTCAAAATTCTTTGTCATAAAACGTACATATTAGAAACAGTTAAAAAAATGTAATTCAAAATGTTTGTGATAGATAATAACCAGAAGTGCTTCAACCATATCTTAGACAGAGATCTGGTTTTTATATTTCGTTGTAAGCACATTAGAACAAACAAAACGAACCTGCATCATGATAAATGCTAAGTAAGGTAGGTTATGTGTCACTATTTTAGTAAGCTTCTGCTCGGACTAATTCTCTTTATAAAGAATCACCTCTCAGACTCCACGGGAGATAAGCCCTGTGTTGAGTATTTCGCAAACACTCCATTAGATAACAAAGTACATCAAGACACATATCAAATATTTGCGAATAAATTTACTGATGCGGGTATAGATTCCACAGCACGTCGCCAGTTGTAGTAGCTGGCAGCAGTTTATTATAGGTCTTCTGAGCAGTGGTAATCTGTGATCTGAAAACCCTCACGTTTTTACGTAAATGCGCAGGGAAATCAAAATAAAATAGGTATTAGGTTAATATTTCCTTCGTCACATTAATAATCAATGCCACGTATCCCCACCCATACTGTTAGTACTCTTATTGGAAGCAGCTTAACTCACTGTTCAGGTTACAAACATTAAACTTATTGCTGTCTCCATTACGTGAGGAAAATAGCTTTGTGCCCTAAGGCAATAAAAATCTGCCAACTGTAATGACTACTAAATAACATCCTACTCATTTTGCTGCCCTGGTACTATCGTTCTCTTGAAATAGATACATCAATTCTAATTTACTATTTACGACACTATAAAGCACCAGCTTGTTCTATAAGTATCCTGACTTCGGAACCAGTCTTAAAATTCATTGCCCCCGTAAATGTGGATACTATTCTCCGTTCTGCGATCTTATTTCTTTGAACTTTATCGACGTAAGTATTGGAAATCGATAATGCTAATACTCAATGTGAGTTGTTTATTTTTCGCAATTGCTGAAACCGACGTATTTGTTTGTTAACCCCCGAAGCAAAAAGAGGGCTGTTTAGGTTGGTATAGGTAATGAGTATAGGTAAGTATCACGTGCTTGACTCGAGGTATCGTAGCACTTAAACGAATGGACCGTTTGTGACGCAATTGAAAACTGGCGGGCTCGTCATTTTTCACTATGCAATTGGAAATAATAAGGACACTGGCTGTTGGAATATTGAGTTTTTCTTGGAGTTTTATTCACATTTTCATGATTTTATTCCGTATCACATCACTGCCGGGTATCTTGATTCATTGCGCCAATTTAGGTTTCATCTAAAATTATATCTCTAGGATATTTTCTACGAAATTGAACTATTTGCCGTTCCCAAATTGAACCCAAATTAGATCAAAACAGAAATGATTTTTGCTTTCGAAGGTAGATAAGGTGGAGAGATTTTAAGGTCGAGAAAATATAGTATATGAAACAAAGAATTTCTTTTATTATTCAGAACATTGACGAGGTCTGTGAATTGACAATAACATCCCTTGAATTGATTGCCTGTCGCTTCCCAGTACCCTGTTTACAATTTAGCTGATTTTATTGCTTAAATTTTAGGACTTTTGGGTCACAATTTGTTACCTTATCGTCAAGGGAATTAAGGCTTTTAGTGCTTTTTCCCTACAATAATTATTTGATCACAAACGAAAGGCAGTAGGGCTACGTCCCCGATGATTTAAAAATGCTATTAAGGCAAAAAAACAAGTATCGATTCACGAAAATATATTGGCGAGCTTTTTCGCTAACCACAAACCAGTGTCATTTGCAGAAACTACAGAAGGCTTAATATATTTTTTTAATATTGTTCATTTCCTATTAATCAGTCGGAAATCAAAGCCAATCGACTGCACATCACTCACACCACAGACATCCGAATATGATGAATTATAATTATTTTAATCTGGTGGAACTATAATATTTCGTATTTCGACCTGGTCGAATGATGAAGTCAGAAGGAAGCCAGAGCAATTATCGAAACGACCGATCATATAGGCTTGTTTGATTACTCTTCACTTTGAGCTTAGCTTACTTATTCAAAGTATAGGTACATTATGCTTTAGAATAAGCTTAATAATATAAAGTATCTAATATCGTGTGTAGTTTACTTTCTGTATTTACTTCGTCGTCTATTGTAATGGTTCCTCTTAGCATAATTCGCGACAGTTTTACTGGTAGAGTCGGGTTGAACGGTTCGATTCGTATTAGCAGTGGAATTCTCATTTTTGCGACGTTTCGGTAGGTACATTTCTTGGTATTACGTAGTATTAGATGTAATCCTTCGAAATAATTTTGTACACTTAACGTAGGTACCTAATCTGTATTTAGTTGGAATTAATCAACTTCGCAAAATACATTAACAATATTTACCCGAGTAACCTTCTCCAAATAAGATTAAATAATTAATAATAATAATAATAATATTCCGGGACAACTCACACACGGTTATCTGATCCCAAGCTAAGCAGAGCTTGTGTTATGGTAACCAGACAACTGATAAACATACTTATATATTTCTAAATACATACATATTATAGATAAATTACACCCAGACAACCAGAACAAATGATCGTGCTCATCACACAAACATTTGTCCTGGGTGGGAATCGAACCCACGACCTCCGGTATAGCAGTCAGGGTGACTAACCACTAGACCAACAGGCCCGTCATTTTTTTTTTCTCGTCAATTGGCTCCTAAGTCGAAAACTATTTCCATCAACAGCGGTAATTGAAAGGATTATAGTAACGTATAGTGAGGAGACATGCACTATATTTCCTTACATGAGGTATCTACGATACTTACAGAACCTACATTTTTTTTTTGGCCAATGCTTTAGCACACCAGTTTTACTTTTACCCTAGTCATTCCATGGAAGAGAATCCCATTCAGTAGGTAATTTTTTTAAAAGCCTGCAGGCAGTCTTTTTCTTATTACATTATCATCAAACGCATGGCTAATTTAATCAAACTTCAGCCTAACTGTATAGGACAGATAATCTGCACAAAATCCTTCGTAAACTTTAACTTACCGAAAACTAGTTCGTACGGCGGAAACGTGTCCCTGTCACCGGCTTTATAGCGGTGCCCTAAATACAAGGCTGAGATAATACATTACTTCAAGTAAGCCTACGTAATAGCTTCGTACTGTAAGTGACAGGACGCGGAAATGGCGCTTGGAAATATATTAGGCACTTTAAGGACGTTAAGCATTACTTTTTGAAGTGTCCAAAGAAGAATTTGTCAAACGAAAATCTTTACGGACGCATCGTGAACATTTGAACAGTGAAAACTTCTTAAATAAGTACATCATTTCTTAGCCGTCGTTACCTAAGACATAATTCTTCTCTTTATAGTAACTCAACCATGACGCCAGCAGTGGGCATCGACCTCGGTACCACTTACTCCTGCGTGGGGGTGTTCCAAAATGGAAAAGTGGAAATCATAGCAAATGAGCAGGGCAACAGAACAACGCCCTCATATGTTGCGTTTACGGAAACCGAAAGGTTGATCGGAGATGCTGCCAAAAATCAGGTAAACCAAAACCATAAATAAATTTAAAAATATATATATATATAAAAATAAATATATTATATTTATAATTAATCATTTCTATATGTTTTACTACATTGCGTTTCATGTCACAACCTAAGTTTACATTCTAGGTAGCAATGAACCCGAAAAACACCGTGTTTGATGCAAAACGACTCATTGGAAGAAAATTCGATGACCCTAAAGTCCAGCAAGACATCAAACATTGGCCGTTTCAAGTTATCTCTGATGGTGGAAAGCCAAAAATAATAGTTGAATACAAAAAGGAAAAAAAGAAGTTTTCACCAGAAGAAATCTCGTCAATGATTCTCAGTAAAATGAAAGAAGTTGCCGAGACATATTTAGGCGGGACGGTAAAAGACGCTGTTATAACAGTTCCAGCTTATTTTAACGATTCTCAACGTCAAGCGACCAAAGACTCCGGTGTTATCGCTGGCCTTAACGTACTCCGTATTATAAACGAACCAACAGCTGCTGCACTGGCTTATGGTCTAGATAAAAATCTGACTGGCGAGAAAAACGTTCTTATATTCGACTTGGGTGGAGGAACCTTTGATGTTTCGATTCTTCAAATAGCTGAAGGTTCACTATTTGAAGTGAAATCGACAGCAGGCGACACTCATTTAGGTGGAGAAGATTTTGACAGCAGAATGGTTGATCACTTTAGCCAAGAATTTGAAAGGAAGTACAAGAAGAACTTTCGAGAGAACCCAAAATCTGTGAGACGACTTCGTACGGCTTGTGAAAGAGCTAAAAGGACCCTATCTTCAAGCACAGAAGCCAGTATCGAAATAGATGCACTCTTCGAGGGTATAGATTTTTATTCGAAACTCACGAGAGCACGGTTTGAAGAATTATGTTCGGATCTTTTCCGTCAAACATTGGTGCCTGTAGAAAGAGCATTAAAGGATGCTAGTCTTAACACCAGAGAAATCCACGACGTGGTTATGGTGGGCGGCTCTACGAGAATACCGAAAATACAAAGATTGCTACAGGTACCGAACATGCAGAAAAATCATGTGCTAACCTAAGAATGTCTAATAATTTACAGTTGTTTTACAGGAATTTTTTGGTGGAAAATCTCTTAATTTATCTATTAACCCTGACGAAGCGGTAGCTTATGGAGCTGCAGTGCAGGCGGCCATTCTGACCGGTTCGAAGGACGCTCGTATCGCCGAAGTTTTATTGGTTGATGTAACTCCATTGTCTCTTGGCATCGAAACTGCTGGAGGTGTGATGACGCGTTTGGTAGAGAGAAATGCCCGTATACCAACCGCCCAGAAGCAGATATTTACCACCTATTCAGATAATCAGCCTGCTGTGACAATTCAGGTATGCGTCCATAATCACTACAACTACATAATAAATTTTGACTGAAATTACACTTGAACTTTTGCTCTACAGATCTACGAAGGTGAAAGAGTAATGACGAAGGACAATAATTTGCTGGGCACCTTCAACTTGTCGGGCATACCACCGGCCCCAAGAGGAGTCCCTCAGATCGAGGTAAGTAAATAAAACAGCTACTTACTACAAATATAAATTATACCATACCTACCAGCTGACCCGGCAGACGTCGTCCTGTCCGGAAAAACAGCGCCTCATACCGGGCCCAGTAAGTGTTTCCAAGTTGTGTGGGACATTTTTTTACATGATAATTCAAAATGTATTTGTATTAATAAATAAGAAGTTACAAACACACATGCAGACGAATTACATATATAAGATAGACATAACTGTTTCCACTTTCGTTTACAGGTGACATTCGACATCGATGCCAATGGTATACTTAACGTTAGTGCTCAAGACAAAAGCACCGGCAGGACAGAACAGATCACAATATCGAACGACAAAGGTCGACTGACCAAGGCTGATATCGACAAGATGTTGCACGACGCTGAGAAGTTTAAAGCGGAAGATGATAACGCCAAAAAGAAGGTGGAAGTTAAGAACCAGTTGGAAAGTTACGTGTTTGGATGTAAATCGGTATGTAAGACTTTTTATAGTGCTAAAATTATAAGCCCATCGCAGAAACGTGTGCATTAAAAACACAACCACATAAAAGGCGAAAATTAGTTAGACATTCTTATTTTATGTCTTCTTATTCTTAGATTATTGTTGTCTATTGACGTCCATTTTGCACGCTGTATGATGATAAAGGATAGCAATGGTTCACTTTTGTTGTTTGTTGCGTACAAATAAATCAGAAAGAATTTAGTGTTCTTACATAGATAAACTGTTTATTTTGTATTGAAGTACCCCATCTACATAAAAGCTGAAAATAATGTAGGGAAATCTTAATCTCATATGTTTTTCGCAGGCAGTAGAAAGCGCAGGCAACAGACTGAGCGACGCAGAAAAGACTGCTGTAATAACCGAATGCAACAACCAGCTGAAATGGCTTGAGTCCCACGCTACGGCTACGACTGATGAATTGGAGCGACATTTGAAGGAAGCTCAGAGAGTTTGTCAACCAGCTATGATGAGGTTACATGGAGCTGGTGGCGGTCCCAGCGGTGCTAGGCCACAGAGTCCTGGCGGTCCAAGGGTCACTGAACTTGATTGAAGACCATAATCCAATAGTAACCATAAAAACAGAACATATTAAGTATCTGTACATGGTTTTCGCTACTAGAAGATTTTTTACTTAGTTCGAATGGCGCTTTGAATTGTTTGCCATACAAGTTATGTCTATTGGCGTATATTTACAGTAGGGCAGTGATCTAAGTCCTCTGGCTAAACGAACCTAAGTTATTGTGAAGTTTTTCTTTTAAAGTTCATTGGTCTGGTAAAGAGTTTCTATATATGAAGACCAGCATTATCTATTCTACTAAATTAAACTATGATGAGATGTAAACTTAACAATACGACCGCCAAAGTGAGTCAGATCAGAGATAAGTCCGTCATTTAAAACTTATGTGAATCTTAAAATGTTATTATATTTCCAATTACAAAATATATAAGCAAAGATATATCACGAAACAATTATTTTTGTTTATTTTGTAATCGTTTCTGACTCGCTTCAATAAAGGCTTGGTGGGTAGGTATTTACAGATTTTGACACACAACATCATAAATAAAAATATACAACATATTTTGTATTTGATTTCAAATAAAACGATCGAATAATACAAAATCATTTATTACAAAAATATAACAATAATATCGAGCATTTATTTATATTAAAATTTTGTGAACGTGTGCAATAAATTATTCTAAAAATGCAATATTCGGCCTTAAGCGGTTTAATTGTACTAATTGTTGTTTGTTCATAAATATTGTTACGTAGTTTCTATGTGCACCGTGCGTGAATTTCAAGCGGATATAAAAACTTAATACTATTCAATTCACCAATAAAATTAACAGGTATAAAGTATAGGATACAATCATACACTGGGTTTCTAGATACTATACCTAAAGACGGTTTCAGACTAGCGTTTTACTCGCGCTTATAAGCTCGTATAGTCGCAAGCTATAGTAGTCACTCAGTACTCCTGGTTCGAATGAATACATCAGAATATGACGTGTATGCAAGTTTTGCTTTCCGTAGCGCAAAATATAGTATACGCGCTGATAAAAACCCTAGTCTGTAACCGCCCTTAGAACGAATATGGGTCTTTAAAATGCTTGTTACACTTTACATATCCAGCACGCAAATAATAATAATAAAACAATGGAAATAAAATCTCAAAAACGCACCAAAAGCATATCTAGCATATCTCTCATTAGGAGATACCTTGACAATAAAGATAATATCATTATCTAAATCAAACGTAAAATCTGCTACAAACACAATATATTTGTGGTCTAAATTGTATCAAAAATTAACTAAACATATAATAAATAGGAATCTTCACAAAAACTTCGAATAAATAAAATTAAGTTGTAGAGGGCAGCACTGTACCTTGTTCTTGTCTTGGCTATCGCGGATTGTACATTTCTTATTCCATCTATCTTTACAATTGAACCAAAATGTCTACCTGTTAAAGCATAGTTAGACGGTGCGAGATATATCCGGCCCGCAATGACCATCCCGCAACTCGTTCGACATTTCTCGCATCGTCTAAATCAGGCCTTATTACTTTAACAAGCGTTTAATATTTATGTACTGAAAAAGCGTCTTTTTAGATTTACCACTCCTTTTTCACTTTCGTTTCCTTTTTCACACATTTTGGCAACCAGGAAATACAAATCGGTTATTCGACGGTATGGAACTATAAATTATTCGCACTTTTCACCCATCAAGGTTTCAAGGTTAACCCGTAGGAACCGCGATGTTTGAAAACAGCAAATCTTGCGTAGGTATATCAAATGAAGAATAAACTCTTATAAATAAATTATAAGCTAAACCGTCACACGTTATTATTTATTTAAATACATCATATTTGAACTCTTGCATAAATACAACCAGTTTAAATAAACTTCTAATACTATTTAGTAATAAATTGCGACCATTTTAACTATTTCAACAGTTAGTGTACAACATTGTATGGAACTATGCTAAAATGTAATAAATAATAATTCATCTAAGTGCATATTTATTTATAAAATTCTATAGGTAACTAATAACTTTGTGCCATTTGTGAATGTACATTTTACATTATAATCCGACCGCTGAGAGAATACGTTCTTGACACATGTCAGTTAGAGTTATATTATTCATTGTAAACTGGCATAATGTTGAGTTTTGAATGATATTATTCGTTTATACAACAAATAAGTAATAGTATTCTATATGTAGTAGATTCTTCGCCACAATAAAGTTATATCTTCCATATCTTTCAGGAAAGCATTCTCTGAGCGGCCGTACTGTAATGTAAAGTTTCCTAAGTGTGTAATATAATTACATTCAGCAATGTAAAGGTAGATAAATATTTTTAACTTCACTAATATTCGATGTTAACTAAACATTCCCTCAAACTGTAAACTGTCACCCAGGCACTGATTTATAAGCACTATTCGTTTGCTACGCGATTTATTATCTTAACACACCACTTTAAGGTCTAAATTAGCTTTGATCGTGGCTTCGCCTGCAATTTCATTAAGGATTTTTTGTCTTAACCGGATACAGATTGAATAAAATATGTATACTACAACTTTTCTTTCTAGCAACATTATACTTATCAAATAACGTATGGACGTAGAGTATATTATTGAAAAGTCACATGTACATTTATGAATATGGGCTAAATTGATACGCTAGTGCATATTTCTAAAAAGATTTGTGACGACATGTGAGTATGTATGAGAACATGTGGAAACAATATCTACTACATATTGAAATCCGTTTCCGTTTTATAAAAAAAAGCCACAATCTTACTTAAAAGCGGTTATTTGGCACTAACGCCTGTTACACTATGTACTATTATAACAGAATAGTGTGTCAATAGGCCTATAAAGCGCTCGATACTAATCTCAGTGCTCAGACACATAATTCAGCTAGATTTTTCTCGGTTGTCGAGTAAAAATAAGTAAAATACTTGTTTATATATTTGTAATTATATTAGGTCTGCTGGCCACTGGTCACTGCTGAACACAGGCCTCTTCTCATGTAGGGAAGAGGCCAGTATAACATTAATTATTAGCTCTTATTGTCTTGTTCATATAACACAATTCACTTGTACAAGTGCACGGGTGAAACTAGTTTGCGGTGTAACAATCTAATTAACCTGTTTAATAAGTAAAAGAGAAACTCCCCAACATCCGGGATGAAACAATCCCGCAGGAACGCAATGGATAATCATAATCAAGGGAAAAAGGCGTGATTATATGTATGTATGTAAGAGAAACTAATACCGGTCAAGCAGTAGCAGTTTGTCTTCAAAAGAATTTTCATATATGAAGTTCATTGTTTCAATGTTCTGGTAACACGAACATAGTATGAGCGCTTCATAGACATACAAGACACTTAACTAATTCTGTGAGACACCTAAATTAGTGGAATCTTTACAAAGTGAACACCAAACCTTTAAATAATGATACCCATTTAAAATAAACCCTGTACCACAAAACATCTGAATAACATAAATCACAGACTTGCCTAGATGTTGGTCATACACGATGCAAGTAACTAGCGCTCTTATAACAACGTGTTAAGGGTTCATTTTCGTTATTTACTATTAGTAACTTGCACCGCGTATCTAATTCACAAACAATAAATTCATAGAAGTAAAAAAATTACACTTAACTCAAGCTAACTTGTCTTTCAGTATTCTCTGTATAAACCCGGACTGGATTTCGTCGGCCCTGGAAAATAGAAATAGTATTATAAAATATTACCTAATTTAATATACAATTAATTTTAGGCATTGGTTGTTGAAAATCTTTTTTTACAATCGGGTAAATGTAAATTAGTTAATAATAATATGGTATTTTATAAATAAAATAATTGACACTCAAACCCAGCTTCAGTTAAGAAGAACAAAAATAATTTAGCTTTCTGCAACCAGTCCAAAAGGCAAAGAAGTCTATACCCCAAGGTATAAACTATTTAAAAAAAAAAACACCCTTATCGGGCGCAAAAAGGAAAAATAAGCTTTATACGTATTGTAATAAAACTACTTTTTGAACGGATTCTATCGCGATTTTTTTTAATAATAGTTTTTTTAACGTCTAACAATTGCGTAAAATATCAGAAAGCCTTATAATACTTACTTGGCACTAGTGACAGTGTGCATCAAGTTGATGATGTATCTCGGGCAGACGTCCTCGTGCATGACTCGCGCGTGGAACAGCAGGCCCTGGCAGAGGCAGTACAGGATCTCGACGAGAGGCCAGTTGGCTGGGATCATGCCTTTCTGGTAGCCCCACGAGCATAGGATCTGGAAATTATTATAGTGATGTCTTATATGATTTATTTAAGGAGCTCGAGGTTGGACAGATAAAAATAAATCCGCACAAATACGGGCGTGGTTACTTTGGTATGTATACATAACGAGACCTCGGAGAGCAAGTCAAGCCGTTGGTACTAACTGTCATACTTTAATTTGCATGATAAAGCTTAAATGTGTCGTTTTGGGGACCCACCTGGTGAGTCGCTGCCTGCGTATTTAATATTGGTAACGTATTTGAAAGGCAGGTGCCAGTTTTCCATTGTTTAAGGAACTAATCCGCAATACACATCTGGCATCCCAATCAATAACCCAAGTTATTTACCTCATTATTTACAACAGCAGGACATCTACCTCGGCCCGTGCGTGCCTGTTCCATAGAGAGGTAGATAGCTCCTTGAAGATACCTCATTTCACTGTCCTTGCCGTGCAAGCGACATAGGATACATAGTACTAACTGTGACAGACATATATCGATAGTAGTTACCTGCAGTGCTGACGTGACAGGCGCTAGAGCGATGGGTAGCGAGGGCGCGGCGCGGAAGGCGAGCCCCGACAGGAAGCCCGCCGGCAGCGCGTACGCGGCACTGTCCTTGCCGTGCGAGCGGCATAGGATACATACTACTAACTGGAAGATAAATATATAAATACTCATTCAATAATAATATTAAAAAATCTAGGAATATCTTTCTAAAATTATGCTGTTACTAAAATAAAATAAAAAAATAAATTTTATTACATTTCATAGATCTATTGGAAAAAATAAACTATTTACCATATACAAATTAGCTCTTGCAGTATTATATATAGGTGAAGCTTAGTACCAACGTGAAACTAGAAATCACCTAGGGACTCGCATTAAATTTTGACATAAGGTGGCACATAGCAAAAGTGCTAAAAAGACATTTTTTATTTAGGATTGAACTAAAAAAAAACTAACCAAACACAATGGTCAACTGTTAAAAATTGTACCTCTAACAACAAAATACAGAAACAAGGGCAATCTGAACCAAATTTAGTACAATACATTTCATTGTATCGTTTCGTTATACATTCCCTATTCACAGAAACACATGACAGTTCAAGATCATAGTTACAAGGTCGACAGATTTACAAATCGGTAATCCAATGACCAAATTACATTTGAATAGGTACCTATATTAAGGTAATTTCATCGTTTTGGTTTGTGAAACATTTGTGTAGTTGATCGTTTCATGACAACTGCTGCGGCTTGCTATCAAGAGTGTATTATAAAAGACCTCAATTCGAAACTGCCATTAGTTTTTTTGTATTCTTTGTTTTATCTTTTTTGATAAACTGAAAAGATGTAGCGCCGAAACGTGATCTATGGAAGTTGTTATGTACCAGTGGGAGAATACAGACTGAATATAATTTCAATTTATTAAACATAAAGACTACCATTAAACAAATAGTTAAGGGATTTCCCTGACCTTGTTTTGACGAGCAGTCGATCTAATCGCTGCACATACAATTCTGCATGTTTTATTTGCACCACGTGCAAATACAACAAAGTATACAGGACAGGAGGACGATCAACAAAGAATAAGATAATTTAAGTTCTTACCCTATAAAGACCAATATATCCTCCAAAGAAGAGTCCTAGTTTCAATTGCGACAGTCTCAAAGCACTCAATGCTTTTCGCGGCGTCAATATCTTTGGTATAATCGTTCTCAGCAACGTCATCGCATATCCCACGCCGAAGAGCTGTGCTGTACCCTGAAATGGAGCAATCAACACATAAGTATGTTTCTTAATTAATATAGGTCAAGTTGGTCTCTCCACCTTTTTAAAAAGGGACTGGCCCATCCTAACTCACTACAGAAGTAAGAGGAAAAGGGGGAGGAAGAACTTTGCCTTTTTTTGCCTGTTAAAAAAACAAATGAGTTCAACCCACGTCGAGGGCACTCACACGGGGGTTGGACCGTTGGACGGTCCCGTCCTTGCCTTTGCTGGAGCCGCGGGATCGCTTAGCATTCTCATAGCAGCTCCAGCAGAAGACCTTTGCCCTGCACCAGGTACCAAGATACGGTCTAAGTAATAAATTTGATGTACTCTATTCCACGTTTTAAACGCTATGTGGCATTTGTTTAAGACTATTTTGTAAGCAAAATGATTTTAAATAAGGTGTTTTACATTAAACTTAGTTAATGTAGATTAGAACTTTGCGTTTTTGCATGCAACATATAATTTCATATAGTGGGAAAGGAATTAACTGCATAATATGTTTTTTAATTAGTGTGAATATGTACAAACGTTTTCGAACTTGTATTACAAATGAATGTTCTTTAAAATTCATGTATACTTTATAAATAGGTACACGCATGTTGCGAGTACAATCCTCTTGACCTTACGATGCAAACAATAATTTTATGAAAACAATAACTATTTATAACATACAAGCAATTATATTTGGATAGGTACCTGATGGATTTCAAAATCCATATTTACCATACATATTTTTATAATTACTTAGCTTGTGATTTCTTTTTCATTGGTTTTTAGGAAAATCAAGACTTTTGGCCTTTATGCTAACTCCAGTATAGATATTTACTAAACAAAAAAAAAAAATTAAAACGCAAATTTTGTATCGGTTAACGTCGGTGACCAACTACGTCATAGTAGGTCAAGTTGGTCATCGACGTTAGACGTCACGAAATTAGTGTTACAGTGTTTTTTTTTTATAAAGCGACTATGTATATTGCTTTAACAAATGAATCTTTTAGCACAGTGAAAATCTACCGACTTTAACCCACGAGCAGAGCCTTACGTGGGGATATGTCGGACTTGCACTGACTAAAAGTCACCCCGGTCCCTTCGTCGCCTTTTCCGCAGCAGACGGGGAGGATATAAGCCTACCAGTTACAGAAGATACTCGTACCTTTAAAATATAGTTGATGCATGGTCCTTTGTGTGGGCAAGCAGGACTCCTGCCTTCAATACCAGTAACCGGTTCACCAACCTCTTTGGATACTCGTGGAGGAGTAAAGAACCTGAAACAGATAAAGAATAATTAGAATATTTCTTACTTTAAAATGAGTTTTTAAAAATTGAAACCTAAGCCATCTGAGTTAGGTTTCATTTTGTTATGAACCAAGAACGAAAACTTATTAAAGAGAATTTATGTATAGCATTTTGAATGGCACAGTAACAGGAAAATAAAATGTTATTTTGCTAAAATCTATTTCAAGTGATAGATGCAAGCGTATTGATAAATGTAACTAACTTTACAGTAACCTCACTGTTTAAGTATTGGTAAATTCATCTCGCTCTACAAATATGTCGCTTGTATCTCTTATGAGATACGCCTATATTCACTGTGTGTGCCTACTGTACAATGGTTATGCACTGATTTATCGAAGCTCTTAAAAGCCTGATGTCGAAAAAAAATAACAAGTGACCGTAATAAGTTAGTAAATTATTATTATTATGCATTTTAAAATGTATTCGTTTTGAAAGGTTTTAAAAGGAGTAGATATTCTATTAGTAGAGCATTCAAACAAGTTTTTTCGACAGTTTCGTAATAGACTGCCTTTTTACTTTTATTATTCTTATTTTGTTATACTTATAGGGTAACGTTATCGCTAAGTAACGTAACCACTTAAAGATAACATTACCATGTTATAACAGTTACAATATCATATATTTCTTTATATTAATGGGTCATTAGGACACTGTGTTTACCGGAAACCTACAAACACTGATAGATACCTGCATAGTACGTCGCATCATCACCCTAGACACCTGCAATCCGTCATGACATCATTGAAGAATAGAGCGTTTGATCTCTGTGACCCTGAACACTTAGAGCGCCAGCTGGAACATGTTCAGGAGGTTCTCCAAAAGAATGGATTTCGGGTGAAAGGAAATATGAAGCGACGGTCGAAACGAGTCGAGCATCTGGACGTTAACAGACAACGAGCCTATATGCCCTACATCAGAGGAGTTACAGACAAAATCGGAGCTTTACGTAAAAAAGTTTCCATCCCGACGGTCTACACTCCTGGGACAAAGGTGCAAAACATGGTGGGCACACCGAAGGATGTTATACCCCTACAACATCCAGGTGTCTATAAAATCGACTGCAGCTGCGGTAAGTCATACATAGGGCAAACTAAGCGAACCATCGCGGAAAGGCTCAAGGAACATATCGCAGCTGTAAAGAACCGTCAGACGTCCAAATCGGCAATTGCGGAACACCTACTACAGCCTGGTGTTTGTCTGTCCTGGCGCTGCGCGGCCGATGATGCGCGGTGCGTCTTCCGCCGGAAATGAACCGATCCTTAGGGTGCTGTCGTTTTTATTTTTATATTGTGTTGACGTTGATAAGCGCTACTTTGTAGCCTAAGTCAAATAAAGAATTTTGAATTTTTGAATTTTAAATCAAGAAACATCCAAATTTCAATCGTGAAGACGGCTTCAAACTATCTGCATCGTGGTATCCAGTGATTCGCTTAACACAACCGCGCTTTTCTGCAAAGTCGGATAATGATCAGAATACGGACACAGTCAGTACAGTGTGTAGGGTAGTTGAAAAACATGGGGTAGATGAAAAATCATCAACTTCGTGCACGGAGCGATGACACCGCATCTCCAGTCTGCTTGCGACCACGGCCGGTGTAACCCGGTCGAAACTTCAAAGGTGCATGTTCAAATGCATGTACGCGCTTATTCCCGTGAATTATATTACTTACTTATATACTGATAACCGAAATTAGAATCGACTAATACGTCGCGTCACTATTACCGGAATAACGAACAACACTAGGGAGCAATATGTCATGGCGGCGCCTGCGATTCTCTTTGTAGTAGTCTCTTGCATTATATAAATTAACTAGCTGATTCCCGCGACTTCGTCCGCGTCAATTTCTTAAAATTGCGACTATAATTTGAGATTTAAACTATCCTATCTCTCAAGTTGGATCGAACTGCACATGGTGTGCGAATTTTATTATAATCGGTTAAGTGGTTTAGGAGTCCATTGAGGACAAACATTGTGACACGAGATTTATATATATTAAGATAATAATTATTATGGCGTCGCTGGCCTTTTAAAAGTATTGTAATTGTAAAGTTGAATCCATTCTAATGATAAAAGTTTAAAGAATCAGTGGTTTCCTTTTAATAATACATAATGTTAGAATAAACAAAGCGACAAAAAATTATTATTGCAATTATTTCTTATCCGCAAAAAAAGATGGAAACCCCATTCATAGGTTTGTTTATTTCCTAAGAACTATGAATGTGAATAAATAGGTATTTCAGCGTCGGATGTCGGTTATCGCCACAAAAAGAAGCGTGTTTAGCTTCTATTGGGATTCAAGCTTAATTCTATGTATTAGGTTTCATCAAAATCTGTGCAGCGGTTTAGCCGTGAAAGCGTAACAGACAGACAGACAGAAAGTTACTTTACTACACATACAATATTTTTATTATTCAATTATTATATATATATTAAAATTGAAGATAGACATACTAGGTAACAGTTTTTACTAATTACAATACATACTAACAATATGCCATAAAACTCAGACACGGCGATGCTTATCGTTTCTGGTAATTTACATTTGACATTGTTATTCTTAATTAAAACAACCGATAAATAATTAGAATAGATAAGTTTATATTAGCATTTAGACACCAGACACAACGTTTTAAAAAACTATGACTGATGACTTTTACTTTGTATAGAGATAATTAGTTGAATCAATACGCTCTTTTGTTATCATTTTGGACTAATCGAAGTAGTTTATCAAATGTTATAAAAGAACAGTAGATAACTTCCTATTCAAACCGAAACAGTCCGCTAAGAAAGTTCAAAATGAAATCATCTAGCATGTTAGTCTGTGGACACGGCAGAAAGTAACCCGCCTACATGTCGTAGAACGAAGGGCTTCCGATCCACTTAGGAGGACAATCCCGATTTTGCTGTACAACACATATTTCGCTGTTCACACATTAACTGAAAGGGTGGTTCTTGTGTATCTGAATAATTACATCTTGGCCACGATCACTAGGGTACATATCGTTAGGGTGACCCGTTTATTGTCTTGTGCCAAAGTTTCTTTCCCTTTTTTCTACAAAAAGTGTTTACGTGTTAATTGAACGATCATACTGGCCTGTTGGTCCAGTGGTTAGTGACCCTGACTGCTATACCGCAGGTCGTGGGTTCGATTCCCACCCAGGACAAATGTTTGTGTGATGAGCACGATCATTTGTTCTGAGTATGGGTGTAATTTATTTATAATATGTATGTATTTAGAAATACATAAGTAAGTTTATCAGTTGTCTGGTTACCATAACACAAGCTCTGCTTAGCTTGGGATCAGATAACCGTGTGTGAGATGTCCCGGAATATTATTATTATTATTATACATACCAAAACAGAGGAGTACGTTTGTCGTTTTCTCTGTCTAGCCTCAATAGATAGAAGAAGACAGCGCTACCCAGCATGAAGATTAAAGTTTCCTTGCTCGGAGACCGCCGGAGCCAACCTTTCATCTCTAAAGTCCGTACCCAGTACTCGAACACCTAAAAATTATATGTTGAACTCAAATAATCGTATTTTATATGCACCTATAATATAATACTAATTAAATTCATATAACTGACTGCAGACAATACAAATTGAATTATCCCACGGAAACTGGTGTAAAAGTATCCTTTTATGTTATTGTTTGTGTCAAATATTACCGAAAACAATTAAATCGTGTATGCGTGAAGAAATAAATGTATACCTATCTTCATATTTAAACTAAAGCCTTTTTCATTTTGTAACAAAAATGCTGAAAATGACTACAAATCTACTAGAAGTTGTGTTAGGCAACCTAAAACACTATGACGGTTCCAAAAGAAACAGTTGTGCATTTTTTTTGCGTTTATCGCTCATATGTGAAAATTCTGACTGGGTTAGGTATCGTAATTAACGCAGCAAAAGTATTGAAATGAAAATAGTATGTAAATACTGGAAACTTTCTTCTACATCTGCATAACACATTTTATCGCAATGCAAGTCATGAAACAAACTATTATCTTTATCTATATATATCTATACTAGCTGTGTCCCGCGGTTTCACCCGCGTGAATACCTAGGTCCCGTTCCCGGTGCCTTTGTATATAATAACAGACAAATAATTAGCAATAAATTAAAATTGCGACTATAATTTGAGATTTAAACTATCCTATCTCTCAAGTTGGATCGAACTGCACATGGTGTGCGAATTTTATTATAATCGGTTAAGTGGTTTAGGAGTCCATTGAGGACAAACATTGTGACACGAGATTTATATATATTAAGATATATAAAAATGAATCCCTATTTCCCTTGGTCACGGCATCACGCGTGAACAGCTGGACCGATAACACTAATTCTTTATTTGTTGTGGTTGTTATTGTCAGGAGAAGGTTCTTATGAAAGAAAAATTTGGAAAATTGCGCGGAAAATTAGAAAATTTAAGAATACTTAACCACCATATTAAGTAATCCTGACTTTTGTTACGATAGTGATTTGTTGGATTCATCTCCGCCCAGTGACGGATTAAGACTACTTGATGCCCTAAGCAATCCACGTCTGTGGGGTCCCCCTATCCGTTTGTAAATTAGTACAACAGTAATTTAGTGCTCAAAAAGAGGGTTACCTAAAAAGTTTTCTGGAAGATTGATTATTGGTGATTTTATTTTTTTTCTGGTAAGCCTTATTTAAAGACATGGTAGTGCCCCCAGACCTGGCAGACTTCAAATTTCATTCAATTTGAACCATTAGTTTAAGAATTATAACTGGTAAAAAAAATTATCTCTCTCTTATTTACTAACTGACCGATCATCGAAACTCTCCTCAATCCTTTTTATGGTGTTGTTTTTGGTGACGTGAGAGTGAGACGTAATGCCCTAAGGACTGTTTTTTTTTGCTTCTTCTGGTGCCCCGCTAGACGTGATGCCCTAGGCAATTGCTTAATTTGATTAAGGGTTAGTCCGTCACTGTCTCCGCCCCCAATAATATAAATTCACCGGGAACGGGACCTAGGTATTCACGCGGGTGAAACCACGGGGCACAGCTAGTCTTTAATAATTATTTAAATTATAAAGACATGGATTGTTATGCTCTGTTTAATCATGATACGAATAGCCATGTGATATCGGATTACGTAAATAATGAACATATCATCATCAATCCAGCCTATAAACGTCCCACTGCTGGGCAGAGGCCTCTTCCCATATAGAGAAGGCACGAGCATTGATCACCACGCTTGCTCTCTGCGGATTGGCGATTTTAGATACCAAATTTAGGAATCCAAGTTTCCTTACGATGTTTTCCTTCACCGTTTGTCAGAAGTGTCTTGGAATAATTAAGAAAGTTCATTTAACTTTGAAAAAGCCACATTGGTACTTGCCTGGGTTCAAACCTGCAACCTTGTGCATACAAATCCGTTCATTGAACCGCTAGGCCACCACGACATTTTATACGAGGTTTTAATAAAATACTCAGCGAAATTCTATGAATCGTAGTGGCTAAAAGCGCCAATACCATCAGAGTGATATTCCCTTTTTCCGTAAACGGACGAAAAAACATACCTACCTACTACCGCAATAAACTTAGTTTAAATACTGCATGTTGATGCAGTATTGACAACGTTGAAACTGGCTATAAAATTATATGTCAGGTATATGAGCTTTTCGATTAATCAAAGGAGATCTTAGATGTGAAATCAATAGATTGTTGTCTGTTCGTCTTAACTAAACTAGTGTTACATGTATGACGCATATAGCATAGTATTTAAGAGGTCAAAGGTGACTAGACAACGTTGTCATAACTAATGCTCAAACACACAGTTCTTTATTTCTATATAGCATTAGAACGACAATCCAGTTTGTCCGATGAGGTACGATCGACCTAATAAAAAACTACCTACGAACATCAACTTTATTGCTAAGAAATAAGTCTGAAAGTCGAATAAGGTAGCTGTACTTTTTTGGGCAAGACAATAAGTGCGGCAGCTACTGAAAAAACGTTAGCACCGCATCGATTATTGTCATAAACCGAATTAAACGTGTCAGTTTTACAGATACATATTCAAGGCCTAATAAATAGTGAACTGCTTATGCTGACTTCAATCATAGTGAATAGAAGAAATAAAGCGGAGATTGATATTAAGGTTCATAATTTTACAGATAAATGGAAACGTTCATACACAAGCTCACACACTAAACGCATGTCACTGTTTTTATCATTATTCAGAGGTATCACAACTTAGAATAAAATTAACAATATCAAAGACATCGCTTAATAAGATTAACCATTAAGGCCGCCATTTATCAGGCTATTCTATTCATTATTTTATTCGATCAGAAAACATAATTATTTGTCGTTCGATATACCTACTTATTTGAGCCCAAACACAGATAAAATTGCCTAATAATTCTAATCTTTATCAACAAAACAATAAAGAATACTTGACAACAACAATATCGCGAGTATGTTATCAAGAAACTCTTCTA
The DNA here is from genome assembly GCA_905475315.1 of Autographa pulchrina. Lineage (NCBI taxonomy): Eukaryota > Metazoa > Arthropoda > Insecta > Lepidoptera > Noctuidae > Autographa > Autographa pulchrina. The sequence continues at coordinate 2,593,605 of FR997773.1, read as the reverse complement.
AGGTTTTATTTTACCTTGAATTATCTCTGCAGTATTTAATTGATATCACTTTGTAATAGTATACGTATTTATATAATTTTACCTGATATGTAATTAGTATTAAATACCTACTATGTTTAGTAAATGAGTAGCATTGAATATATTTAATAAAGAATTGAACTTTTCAATATCTCAATAAATAACTAATTGTATAATACTAGACTATTAATTATAACTATTTTTAATTATTCGGAATGGATTACATTGCAATAATCGTTAATTCCTAAAGTGGGGTTCTTTTCCAACCACATTTTATTTCTCGTTGAAAATACCATTTTAAATCTTAGATACGCAAAATATATCCTATCTAAAATATTATGTTAAATATAACTTACCAGATTAACAAAGAGGTTGACGACCATTACTCTTCTGTACGGGGGCTCGCAGTAAACAGCAATACCGCTGACTGTGCATGGTAACAACACTGTCGTGTAGTATGAGAATTGACTAAAGAACAACTTCCTGCGAACAAAACACAAGTTTTTAAACTTTTAATTTTAGTTCTGGCTGTAAAATAAATGGACTACATGTTTATTGACCACTACATGTAATACCATCTCTGATCAGGGAACAGAGGACAATTAAGATGCATAAACTAAATACAGGTAAAAAAAAAATTGCAGGTTCTTTGCCGATCAAGTGGGATATCAATGGATAATCATAATAAAAAAGAAACTGCAGTACAAGAGCATGCCTTTGCCTGTTATTCAAAATTTATTATGTCAGTCAAATGGGACCATTAAGACTAAAAATAATAATATCAAGTGCGTCATGCCAAGTAGTTAATAACCACTCTTCAAAAGATTCATGCAATGACCATTAGTCATTACCCTCTTTAAATTTGAAGAAAACAAACCAATTAAATGTGTTATTATTATATGCAATCATCTACAATTAATGCCGTGTGACTTGACTCTTTGACATCACATTATAAAAAAAGGTTTTGATTATAGAAAATCATATTCATAGTGTATATAGGATACAAATCATATGACAAATGGGAAAATATTCAGCTGCAATTAAAAATACATGTTGCCACTATAAGCAGAATGCAAGTTCCATGTTCATGTATAGAAATTGTCGCAAAAAAGTACTGGTCTTACCTAAATATACAATTCAATGTTACAAATGAACTTCCAACGGTCAAACCAAATATTCCAGACTTCAAGTATAACTTAAACTGTTCTAACATTTCCTTTTTACCTAATTTTTTTCCTCTCATTAATATTTGGATCTGAAACAAATGCACATTATTATTTTACAGAACAATAGCAGTTTAGGTTTGGTTCTCACCCTTGGATGAGAACAAACACTATGTGTCCTCTTTAATTGAACAATAAAATTTTAATTTATTGCCTTTTAACATAATTGAATGGTTTGGCTGTGATACTCTTAGTCTCAGCAGAGACAATGTATACCAGTCAGTTTGTTCAGTTCAGGTGTCACTTACAAAATGATATTTTAATTATTTAATAATATCACTGACCAAATAATTTATTCTACATGCTGTATCTTCTTCTTATATATAAAATTCTCGTGTCACAATGTTAGTTACCATACTCCTCCGAAACCGCTTGACTGATTTTCATGAAATTTTATATGCATATTCAGTAGGTCTGAGAATTGGCTACTATCTATTTTTCATACCCCTACTAAGTGGTAGTAGGTAGGTAGTAGGCAGGTAGGTAGTAGGTAGGTAGTAGGCAGGTGCTAGGTAGAAAAAATTGCATTGCAACGCATGCTGGGTACAGCTATTATTATAATATTCTCTACAAAGTTAATTTAAAGAATTTTTAAGGAAGCTTGGTGACATGGAACATGGAATCAACAATAGTATTTTATACCATAATCATAAATTAGAATTCAATGTACATAGTTTTGTATTTTATAATTTTAAATTAAAAGTAAATATTTTTTTGTAAGCTTACAACATAGGCATAGGTACTTTAGTACTTAAGTCCTAATTATGTATAGAATAATCAAATTATTAGGTTTTAAGTAGACAGTTGTGATGTTCTGTGAAGATTAAGTTTTTCAATTTTCACATTACATTAAGCAGCTTATATTAAGTGTTTATATTTTATTACTATATTAGTTTATTAATATAGTATTCTCAATATCAAACACTGTAAAAATAAGGTTTAAAGTGCGAAGTTCGAGTGTTTATACGGATAAAAAAGTTATTAAGTTTCATTAGTAGGTACTTACAAGATAGACCATGGCATAGAACTTATAGCTGCCCTTAATACAGCTTATTAGCATGGTTCTAGTCGCGTCAGAACATCGGTACGTCCAGGGATGAATCAGTTCATGACATCTGCAATCCTTGCATGCAGCTTCAAACCAAAGCTTACTGGCTTCAACCATTTTTAATATGAACAATTTATTTTAAAATGGTCATCAATTTGCAAATTCTCTTTAATAATATAACATAAATCTTGTCCTTATTATTACTGCACTATAACCGAATGTTTACGAGATAAAATTGGAAGACACATGGGATATAACACTGTCGCAGTACACTTAAAAATATTAATATTTGATTTCATAAAATTTGACCCGTATCTCAGATACACTTGATATCTTGAAACAAGACAATTTTGACATAAACCATTTATTGTATACGCACGACACTCAACTAAAATAACGTTATCTTTTAGTCAATAATAAAATACTTCTACTTATTCTTGATCTCCCACAAAAAGGCTAGATGATAGATCTAGATTGTTTCATTTTGTGTCCCTGTTAGCCATATGCTCGTCAAAACATGCCATTTCTTTTTCATGCAGAACAACTACATTTCTCCGAATATCTCAACGTGACAGAACGTGACATATTCACGTTTACGTCAATTTCACTTCTGTCATTCTGACAAATTAATAGAGATGATCTCGTTTTCAATTAATAAAAATGTTCTAAATAATAATAACCGTAACTTTAAAAAATGTTTGGCTAAACGAATGCTGATTAAAAAAATACTTAATAAAAATATAAAAACTCCGCTATCACAAATACGCTGTTCGGTTAAAATATATTTCTTCCCCAGTTTTTAAGCTGATTGTGAGCTTACAGATTATTGTGCATTAGGTTTCACGTTCGATTTTAGCAGATTGTAAGTTAGTAACCAGGAACAATTGTTTTAATTTACTTCTTTTTAAACATTTTATAGTAGTCGTTGTAGTAAATATAGAAGTCTGACTTATCAATTATTCAGCAAATACCCCAGCGAAGTTATGATGTAAATCCGGAACGTAAAGTAACGATTTTACTTATTTATTTATTTAACAATTTATGTACACACAATATTATTACAAATTTAAATTGACGTACAAAGGTGCTTTATGTTCTATTAAACCCGAATTTGAAGTATGTTTTCATCAAACTCATGGATTATTAGTTTAAATATACCTACTTATGGCACTTTCACTTTCGTGTCAGGAATTATATTATTATCCAAAGATTGGGCCCAGTTTTAGTATTACTTATTTTATTTATTTATTTGCACATGCTGCTAAATTAACTTATAAACTAAGTTGATTGTTGGTCACTCAGTCTCTACATTTACTCCCGTTTATTTGAAACTTTTTACTAATAACTGCCTCGTTGGCCTAGTGGTTCTTAACGCGACTGCTACGCTAGAGGTCGTGGGTTCGATTCCCAGGTCGGTGTTATTGGGTTTTTCTATGAAATTCTCAGAAGCAGGTCGGAGTTTGGATTTGTGCCCGGTTATTGGCAATAGGCTCGCCCCCTATTACATGGGACCTAAACATACTGGCGAACTGTTGGTGTACATTGGTACACCTCTGCCTAACCCTTCGGGGATACAGGCGTGATGGTATGTTATGTTATGCTTATTACTAATTTCGCATGTTTTTAAAACAACATTTTTATATTAATTTAACATGCTTCTTTATAATATATTTTTAATTTATGTTTAAAACACTTATGTTGTTATATATATATATATATTTCAAGGATAGTTATATAAGGTGCTATAAAAACATCTGCCACGGCTTTAATGGGAGGTAGTATTGTGTTTATAGATTACAATAGTAAAGATAAATTATTGATTATTTATCATTTTTTTTTCATACAAAAAAAATAACGTATAAATTTGAATTGATTTATTAGTATAAAACTATCCCGTGTAAGTAGTTGCACTTTTAAAACACTTGTATGCCTGCGTATTATTGCGTACCTAGTAGATTATGTGTGACGAACTAGTCAGCTGATTACAGTTTTCATTCACAGAAAAGATGGAAAGAGATAGCAGTTGTTTTCATTGACGAAGCGTCACATTGCGCGTAATTTGTGAACCACGTTACGCAGAATAGAGTCAACGTTAATTTAACTATTTTAGTCTCTCAAATTTAATTAACTGTTCCGGGGTACGAAAGTTCTTCACTATTGTAATCTCTAAACACAATACTACCTCCCATTAAAGCGGTGGCAGATATTTTTATAGCACCTTATATATTCCACGAGTCAAAGAAAAGGTAATGAGTAATAAGAATTTCTTAAAAGTTTAGAAAATTACTCACCAAATAAATTGGCGTATAAAACTTATAAACTCCCTTCGCGCACTCCCAGAGCATAGTACCCAATGCACCTGTGCATGTTTCCGAAAAAGGATGGATCAGTTCATGACATGTGCTATGCACAGCATCACAATTATCTATCATGAACTTGCTCAATTCAACCATTTTCACAAAAAATAAAAATAATCAGCCACTATTTTCAGCACCTTCAAACTTGTGGTACACTGAACCAACTGTGCGCTCATTCATTTAATCATTGTTTCTTTAGGCTAAATGAACAAAGCTCATTAGGGATTTCAATTTAATTCATTTTACAACAATGGATGGCAAATATACATTTAGATGTAAGTAAGTAGGTATCTACCTATGTCATTAACATTTACATAAAATTGAATTGAATTACCCAATTGATGTACGACCCGACGTTTGGTTTTCTCACAATGTTGATGATGGATTCTACGGAAATGGATACGAACCGGACGACTACTTTCTATATTGGTCTGAGCTATCTCATCATAGTTTACAGATGAGTAATAAGACGTTAGAAGTTGCTTTAAATATATATATTTAGAGCAACTTCTATATAAGATAGATTTAAGCTTCCATGTACTAAAGAAAGAGAATTATTATACAATAAAAATAATCTACAGCTTCATCTAAATGAAATTCATCATCATCATCTCCCGAGCCTTTTCCCAACAGACTATGTTGGGGTCGGCTACCAGTCTAAATGAATCAAAATGAAATTCATAAAATAAATATTAAATGGTCTTAAAGACAAATAGAGTAAAAAGTATTATTATTTATATGGAATAGTTTATTTTTTAAAGCAGGCCCTGATACTTATGATCAAGTAAGTTAAGAAAACCGAATACCTACTTAAAAGAGAATGCGGTATCATCAATGTTGCTGAAGGAGGCAAGTTGCTATTCCTATTAGCCAGGGGCAAATAGAGTGTTGGTGCTGTTAAACTGTATACATTTGATAATTTTACATGGTGTAGAATTAATATACCGTGCCTTTTACCCTTTTACGTTTGCTTTCTGTAATATTTGTTAAAAAAATCCGGGTTTTTAATACGTTTTTTTATTGGAAGGTCATTAATAATTATTTAGTTGCACTTACTCTCTATATTATATTATTATAGCAAAACAAAATTATTTACTAGGCAGGCTCATATGGGATTGGGCGGGTCAGCTGTATGTGCAGTGACCGCTGGACAAAAATAACAACAGAATGGGTGCCTGAAGACGGACGACGCCGCCGAGGCCGGCCCAGGAGGAGGTGGCAGGACGACCTACAGTCTTCCAGCGAGGGTTGGTTCGAGGAAATATGGAAGGATTTGGGGGAGGCTTTTGCCCAGCAATGGGACAACGTAGGCTATTAAAAAAAAAAAACAAATTTGTAAAAAATGTTAAACAAGCATATTTTATGCAATGAAACTACATAAGTTACCTATGTAGTCAGTGACGTTCGTTACTTTTGTAATGCATATTAATTGAAAAATATATTGAAATGAATTGAAAAATAATGATTAGTAAGTATGAAAATTGAATGAACACGGAGCTTAAGTGAAAACGATTTTATTTAGTTCATATTCGAACTCAGCGCCAAAGACTAAAGTACTAAACATCGTCTATGGTCGCCACAACACAGCGTAAAGTTCTAGAATTCACCGCTAATGTCGATTGTCGCTGTAGTCGGTAAATGGACGTTTGATGTGGTTGTTTGTCAAGAGTGCCCTATTGTCTGTTTACAGTGATTTATTTTCCATTACTATAATCCTAATTGAAGTAAAAGGTTTTAAGGAGTAGATGAAGGTGTGTATTAGTCGGTTACATAGTTAATTCTTGGTTAAATTCGTTCTAAGTGTAAAAAGTGAATTGGCGCTTGGGGACTCGACTGTAGTTGGAGTCGATTCATCTCTTTTATGTCAGCTGTACACAAAGATGCTACGCATTTACACAGTTATCGTAGAAGTAATGAATTAAATTAGTACTTTTTCGTGAAATTAGGTCTTGTTTCGTTGTTGAAAGCTTGCTATGTGTGTATAATAACTGTATTCCTTAGGTTTATCCGCCGTACTACGGAGGTTATGGACTTGTGTTGTCCTTATTTTTCGAAAGAAGATAATGTATCGAAAAAAGTCATTTTATCACACCTAATGACCCCTCGCGGTGTTATAAAGGTACATTTTTATCACTTCGTACCCCTTTTAGTGTAAAGATTCGTGTCCATATGTATGAAAACAATCATATCAGTGTTTACGTAGATAAGTTTGAAATATGGATTGTTATAACAGAAGTATTGGTTAATGTTCCACAGAAATCATTGCAGTACTAGTTTTGTCATGTTTGTTTGTAATATTTGCTGTAACTTAGACATTTAAGACCTTATAAACTTCATGTCAACTCAACCCACCTAGAACCTAAGAGGTGACAGTATTGTTATTATATTTAGAAGTATTTTTTATTTACAGTTATAATTGCTAAAACTGTTGTATTGTATGTTTATTTGAATCATATAAATACACTTATATTATCTTGGTTTACTAAATGTATACAAAATTATTTTTAGTGTATTTAATAGATTAGAGAAAGTGCAGTATATGCTGTATGTTTTTATTAAATAAATGTTGGGTTATATTCATAAGTCATTTACATAATAAACTTGCACACAAAAATAATTTTACTTCAAGAATCACATACTTATATTAATAGGAAGTACAATATTATTTTGTTTATCATTGTATTATCTATTGATGGTTCATAATAAAAATGTAAATCTCACAATACGTAACACCAAGTCTCGATAATTCAGCCATGTTTTGTAAATAAACAAATAGACAGTCATTCCACAAATATTTTACTAAAACTTCAAAGATATTTATAATATGAGATAAAACAATCAAACAAAACAGTACTGTTTGTAAAAGATTGTCAAAATATACCTCAACTGTATATATTAACAACTAGTTTTCTCGCTATCAGTTCTATAGGTAATAAAAATTCACTAATCATGTTTAACAAAGGAAACAAAAATATGGCAGCTATTCAAAACTGCAATTTTAGATCTAACTTGAATGGTTTAGAAATTGACCTAGTTACATTGAAAATAATGATTGTTCAAGATTTTGTGCCTGTGTTGCTACGCTGTAAATCTATGATTTGAATCCCTTTTACAGGATATTAAAACTTACAGTTAAATAGGTAATATTATGTCCAAAACATCTTGAAATAGTTTTATTTTTAGCGTTTAAAAAAAAAGGACACCTGATATTATTTTTCTCAATTAATTAACAGAATTGAAAAAAAAACATTTATGATTGTGTAAATAAAACTTTAAAAATTGTTACTTTTAACCTTTTTCCAGTAATATTCACTTCAAACATGCATTTAGTAATATTTGAATAAGAAAAAAATATGTTTCATGAAATGTAACTTTTTTCAATGGGTTATTAATGTCACCTTAGTATTTAATGAGTTAAACAGACTGATAAAATTTGTTTAATATTGTATTGTTAGTGTTTGTGGAACTGAATGTTATCATTCCCTTTTACTACAAAACCAATCAATCAAAATTATTTGAGTTGTGATAAATGTAATGTAACAAATGTTGATAAGAATTTGTAGAAATTTATCATTATAAGAATTTCTAAGAATAGTTGTTGATACTGCCAAAAATATAAAAAGTACTGTGAACCTAACAACCATTTCCTTATTAGGACTTTACTACTTAGTATAAACAATTTAAAATGCAGCTATGTAAAATTAATAACAAAGAGATTATATTATAATAATGCTTCAACTCATACCAAAATTCTTAATTTGTTTGCCAACATTACAGTTTTATTGTTACTGCAAGTAAGTTAAATGTCTAATATTATTGAGTAATAATAATAGGCTGTAATTATCCTACTGTATTATTAATGAGAAGGCATTTATTTTAAGAACTCGTTATATTAAATCTAGGTATTATAATTACCAATCTATGTAAATAAAGATGAGATCAACACAATCACTTTCTGGCTAAAACAGTTTGCATGTGTGTGCCGGCCATGATTGCAACTTAGGGCCCAGATGCACATGCAATCTGGCTTAAACAATTCCCAAGTTTCACATTTAGGATCATATTAATTCTATATAAACACACAAATCAAGTTACATGATGGTATATAAACTCAAGTTTATTATATTCTATAGTCTTGCCTCACTCTTGTGTAAAATGAATCTGTCCTTATGATTAGCATAGCTTATAAGATAATGATACTATTTGTATTTACTGTTATAATGAAAGTTATAGGTGTATGTACCCATTTAATATGATATAGTGTTCTTGATTTTAATAATGTCCATATTTCAGGTGGATTATGATGCTATTTGAATTTGTTGTTATAATGAAAGTTTCATACACCTAGTTGACATAACATAGTGTTCTTGATATTAATAAACCCTCTGTATTTCAGGTGACAGAATGTCTCGCAACAAAGACAAGCATGAGGGCGCTAGCGGGCGCACTTACCATATTATGTCGGAGGCGGAGCGGGCGTCTGGCCGCCGTGGAGGCTGGACCACGCTTGAGGTATAACACTTTTTTATTATCATTACTTCAGTATAGAAGAAACTTAATTCTTTAATAATGTTATGAGCAAGTAGTGCTTAGTAGTAGAGGTAGTGCTAAACTGGCTGTCAGGGTGCAGATTTTGGGCTCACATAATCTAAAAAGGCCTAACTAGGCTAGGTTTTGAAAATGCACATGAACCATAAGTAAGGTAGTTTGTTAGATGTGCCTTAAGATAATCATTATTCTTAGCTACTAGCTAACATACTGCTGGACCAAACTATTGCATATAACTTTTGCACCATTATTTCCCAATTTGTGTGATTTAATTATGTTTTTCTACTTCACTGTCTCATTGTCCTTTGTTGTTACCGTTATGGTACACTTGTTGCGCCTCTACGGACCCAACCCAAAGATTTTTTAACACTACTCAAAGAAGTAATAAGTTTGGATTACGTTTTTGGTGTATGTGACGCTGTTGACTCAAAGTAGACGTAACGTCGAAGCGTTACGTAGTAGAAACCAATGACGAAACGCCAATAAACAAAAAAGTGCGCCTGCGCAATACTAGAACACACCCACGAACCATATTCTCTGAAGTTTAGATGTTAAGTAATACTGCACGAAAATAAATAGGCGTAATTAATTATATGAGATTAGAATGCATCTATGAACTTGGCTAGTGTTCACAGAGACCATAATGAAAGTCTAGGCTGGTCCTAGTCTGTGCTAGTTAGGCCCTTCCAAGGATGAACTTAAAAACTTCTTGTGTATAGGTAGCTGTATCTGTTATGTAAACAATTTATTTTCATTAAGCTGTAGTAAGTTATGCAACAACCTCGCCTCTCGGCCAAGGTTTTTCGCGCCATTAAGCGTACCTATATGGTACCCTGTGGACTAATTACTTACCCTTTTACGCTGAACGACTGTTAAAGGTTCTGGGATAAAACCTCATTACACAAATGCTATAAAATTATGTATGTATGTAAAGTCCATTAGGTCAGTAATGATTTTGGCTTAGAGTTAAGAATTTTATAACATATCCCAAGACAAGTACCCAATGTTCCCAAGAATTTGTTTAGTAGAACTGGCTGTAGAAACTATTACTGTATACCTCCTATTTATTCTTGAAACAATGGAACACCTATTTTGCCCTTCGTGCCCTAAGCGCACGCTAGGCGATAAAATGAAAGCTACTGGTAATGCAGTTCTCGTAGGAAAAATGAAATCAAATTTTCATTACCAATAAACATCTGTTTCCTTTTCGTTAATCATCTAAACTTACAGTTATCGTGTAATATATTCTAAAAATAATCTCCACAGAATTTGTAAAATTGTTTACCTAGTAAATACGATACAACAAATAAATTCCATAGCAATAAAGATAAACATAAAACTGACAACAATCGGCTGTGTACACATTAGGTAAATCCTACTTGTTTATTTATCGGCCTCAATAAATCACCTACTTTATCCTATTACGCTTTTAGCATTCGGTAAAGGTTAAACTTGAGTTTCCTCTCGTATATATGATACAACGCAAACATACCTTGCAACTGTTTTTACGTTTTATTTAAACAAATAGTGTCAAGATGTAAATTGGTGATGCGTAAATTTTCCTTAACTTGAGTTGTGCATCGCAATATAATTTTTTTGTAAACAGTTGTTATGCTAGCTAAACTTTCCACTCCTATTTTTCCGTTCTACTTCAAAACAGTATGCTTCAAAATTCATACAAGTATAAAACATTTCTTGACAAACTTTCTGCTACTAAAATGTAAACGCTTAATGTAATAGGCTTTCATTTTCTGTAGTTCAGTCTTTCAATAGCACTACTAGAAATGGAAAGTGGTTGTAAGTTGGTACAATTAGGTAATAACATCTAACCCATACAAAACCACAAACTTATGTAAAGGCCTCAAATTTGTGTAAACTTGGGTAAAGCAATTTGATTTTACATAATGGAGATAAATAATTGCTGTACTCAAATACATATGTATGTCAGAAACTTCATAACATATTATGTTACTAACTCAAGACTCTTACCTTTTGCTTAGCAACCAGTAGTTGCTCTTGACCTCCGATACGTTTAGGTAGGTCTTGCCGAAACTTCTCAATTTCGAGCGTGGATCTCGCGGCGAGAACCCTTTTGCCACGTCCCTCTAACAGATATCAAGGATGGCACACTTCAATCAAGGATCCCCTAAATCCAATATTTAATTGTACATTTGGAGATCAATATCTTCCAACTAATAATATCTTTATAATTTCCAGGTAACAGGAGGTGTGCGCGCCCTAGCGCCTCAACTGTTTCAACTGACGCATCTAACCGCTCTATATCTGAACGACAATTCGCTGCAGCGGATCCCGCCCGACATCAACCAGTTGGCCAACTTGCACACCCTCGATATATCTAATAACAAGTTGAGATCGCTGCCGGCTGAGCTCGGAGACCTTATACAGCTCAGGTGAATACATAAACCTATTACTAATTAACATAACATACCATCACGCCTGTATCCCCGAAGGGTTAGGCAGAGGTGTACCAATGTACACCCACAGTTCGCTGGTATGTTTAGGTCCCATGTAATAGGGGGCGAGCCTATTGCCACTAACCGGGCACAAATCCAAACTCCGACCTGCTAATGAGTATTTCATAGATTCTGAAAACCCAATAACACCTTGGTCGGCTTGGGAATCGAACCCAAGACCTCTAGCGTAGCCGTCGTATTACTGATTACGTGAACCTAACCCCCGGTTTCTGAACGTTGATCAATACAAAAAATTGTTAATCACCTGTCAATCCTTATATTAAGCGCTGTGATTGGCTGTTAGTCTTATAGTCAACCAATTTTAGTCGTGATCAGTTGATTAAACAACAGACTAAGTTGATCAGCCCCTCAGAAACCGCGGGAGTGCCATAGTAACTCTGTCTGTTAGGCCTTTACTCCTTAACTGAAGAACAGATGTTGTTAAAACGTGCTGTGGAATAAGCCCGAACCTTAAGATCTTAAAGGTGCTGAATTCCACAAGTTAATGATGTTATAATGTCTTGTGAGTATGGTGGTATGTGGTAATGGATTGTTGGCTTTGTAACCCTGAAATATGCTTTTTGTCTGCACCGTGCAATATTTATTTTGCCTCACTTTCCAATTTAACTCATTTCAAAACTTCAACTAAGTTTATTATGGTTCCAAAAGCACTTATTAATTTTAAAACTAGATAAAGTTGCTTTCGACAAATCGTTCACCAAAATGATCTGCCGGCGAGTAAAGATATTCATCGTAGAGATCTTAATACGTAAGTTTAAGTTCATGTACCTATACATCAGCCACTTTAAAGAAATAATAAACGTGCTTTGGGATTGTGAACCTTAATTCAATGACTAATAGTTCAGTTTCAATCACATTCAAATTACTTTTAGGCCCTTTTCGGTGATATTTGTCATTCTAAAATGAACTTAAATACATGTTCTCAAAGTTGATAATTGCGTAATTAGTAATAACGTTTAATTCTCTTTCCATATTTGCTTTATTTAGTATGTATGTTAAAGCCAGTCACTATATTCTATAAAGTCTTTGTAGGACGTAGTATTTACTATATTATCGTTGATCGTATCTTGATATTGATCGAATGTCCAATGCGATTAGTGTTGTTATCAATTTTTTTTAAAGTTAAGAAAACTTACCTTGAAAATGACTGCAATTTTCCGTTCTCAATTTAGAACTGTGACAATAATAAGCTGAAATTAATTGTTTGTTGGTTTGTCTCATGACTGTGATAGATAAGTCCAGTTACAGATCGCCAGGGGCCCGATGCCGCTATTTTAAGTCAGTGAGTGGCGGGTTAGTAAACGTTCCAGTGTACTTGTTATTGTGCCTAGTTTTCGTATTCACCACAAACTGACTTAAAATAGCGGCATCGGGCCCCTGGCTACCCTCTGCAGATACAAAAACTTGTTGTTACGTTGAGAAAAATATATATAATAATTTATTTATATTCTAAACTTATATAGTAAAACTATGACAACAAAATTTGAATCTAAGATTATTTTTTTACGAACAATCTAACAGAATAGATTATCAGACAAATAAATAAATAATTATTATTTAATATGGTAATATCAAGATGTTAGTCCTTTTTTATCAACAATATTAACTTCTGTCTACAATGTATGTATGTATATTGTTTGTCTGTCTGCTTAGATATGACCTTTATCTAAATAGGAATAAACAAATATTAACGTGTATTTGAACACCTGAGGGCTTTGTAAATATAGATTACGTCGATCATAGTAGATACTGAATACACAAGGTTATAAAGATTGTATCTCATTTTGAATTAATAACTTTAATGGGTTTATTATTAATTTAAAACGTTTTACAAATACGTTGTTGTAAATGTTACGGTTTTATAGTTATTCAGACCGGTACATCCGATTGTTTTCATCTAAACCAAAGACAGTGTAAAAAACGGTTCTCCGGCTGGACTCAGCTTATGGGAAGAAAAAAATTCGTTCAAATATTTTGAATCAAAAATGGCTACAAAAAGTATTTTTACTGTATTCAAAGTTTTAGTATTTTAGTTGAACTTGATGAACCTAACACCTATATTTCTAACCATTATATTGGGCTATAGTTTTTGTACCAAATCGTCTAAAATCGGTTCTTGTAGGCAAACAGTTTTTCTTCGTATTATGAGCGATACCCATGTCATTGCAGTCACGACGCAAAAAGAATAATGCAGTGACAGTGAAAGTTTAATTGTGTACACGTGTATTCAGTAAACGGTTAACCTATCAACATCAAATGTGTGTCAAGTAAATTCGGTATACTTAGAAACATTCGGTAAAGTCTTACTTTAAGATCAAGGTGTTATTTCGTAAATTAATTCGCAATTGAGGAAAAAATACTCAAGGATGAGTTTTTGTTGAGTTAATTCGTGTTCTAGTTTAATTGGCATCTTAATAGTGTTATACTGTAAATGTTATCTTAATTTGTTTCATGAACTAATTTGTGATAGATAAGCAGAACAGAATTTTTAAAGATGGTTTAATATACCAATGTCATATTTATATTGTTTTATGTTACACGCGTTGTCACTATAACTCTCATCTTCTGGCTATCAGTAATTCAGTGCAGATCGTCACTTGTTATAAGTCTTTGTAGATAGGATTAGTGTTTCCGCGCAATTCTTCGATACGCATGCGTCTAGGGCCTGTCTGGTCCTCGCTGACTCAACGTAGGATAAAATAAAATTTGTTCTAAATTAAAACTAATGTTACTTCAATTCAGGCCGCTGCCGCGCTGGTAATAAACAACCGTAATAAAAATCGCTTTTATGTAATATTTTTAAATGCATTACCCGATAAAAAATATTAGTTAAACATTGATTTTTTTCTTTTTTATTATAATTATAGTTTATTAGTAATGGCTGTTATTCGATTAAAGCTTTTCTTTAACAAATTTAGCGTCGCTTCGTAGCCTTGAGATTAGTATGTGTTTAATGTTTGGTCACGTATTTAGGTAGTCAGACGTGACCAGTACTGCAACGGTGTCTGATTCACCGAAATTGTACCTAAACATAATACAACGGTACCTTTTGATTGCAGTGAATTTTGGTAACTGGCCTGTTATGTTTTAATCATCTTCCCTTCTCAAAATGAAGTGTATTTTTTATTCTGTTCCTTTGATTAAATATAAAAGACTTGAAACCCAGTCTTTTTAATGATTCAGAATTATTTACAATACAAAAATTTTGGATTTATGTCGTGAGTAGAATAATGTTGAATCTTCCGGACTAATTGTCTAGATGTCGCTTTTAATATATAACAACCTGTTTACTCAAATCCAGCTACAATTTTACTAGCCCCTTATTTTTGCGTGTATTGATTTTAATAAATGCAATTTCAGTCATAATTTATGTGCCAATTATATTCCCATTTAATACATGTATGCATGGCCTGCATTTTGCATTACAGTCGAGGTGTGAATAAATGTACACAATATTACGAGTAAGATCCGAACAGCTTGTATTTCTCTAAAAAGGAGATTGTTACTAGTATTAATGGCGATCAGTGAGCGACCAATGACGACCTCGTTTGATATCTAACCGTCGAACGTGTGTACTCATTAACTTGCAAACTGTCGACCTTATGCTAATTTAGTGCAACACTGATGCTTTAATAGCAACTAAGTCGTGCCTTCACACTATTATTTTTGATCGTTTTACACCCAAAAAGGAGACGTTTAAATGTAACACCTCTTATACGGTCACGTTATCTGCATAATTGATAGAATTTCCAAAGTTGGTTGAAGAATGTTATTTTATTTGCACGATTTTTAGTATGCTAATCATTTTCATGTAATTCAAATTGTGTTTCAGAACTATTCGTTTCAATTGTAAAACAAAAGAGGTCGATTAATTTATTCAGTATAATAACCCTTTCCTTTTTATGCAGACTCTCGTATATGTTGTTGCTAAGCTGTTGTAAGTAATAATAATAATAATATTCCGGGACAATTCACACACGGTTATCTGATCCCAAGCTAAGCAGAGCTTGTGTTATGGTAACCAGATAACTGATAAACATACTTATATATTTCTAAATACATACATATTATAGATAAATTACACCCAGACACAGAACAAATGATCGTGCTCATCACACAAACATTTGTCCTGGGTGGGAATCGAACCCACGACCTCCGGTATAGCAGTCAGGGTCACTAACCACTAGACCAACAGGGCTGTCAAAGTAAGTAAATACATATCACGACAAATGGATTGAACAACCAAAAAGTTTATAAACTACTTTATACGCGCGTAAGAATAAAGTAATCCTATTTCGTATGGAAATTGCCTCTCGTGTCATGGCCACATCTTGCTTACAAGACTTGATTGAGTAATAAGCATACATGGATTCGTTTTTGTTAGAATCTTTTACTTAAAACGTTGAATAAATAATATAAAGCAATATGTTTTCTACTTATATTTTGTGGTAATTTCTTTATTTGATTTCTGCTTTGGAAATTATTGTATTTTTAAAATGTTCCTGTTTTTAGTTACCTCACTTTCACCCTTTTTTCCTCGTTTGCACATATTTTAAAGCCGATTTCCTATCTACTTTACCGTTTATTTACTTTTATTTCTTCTATGTAGGTAGCGGCATCAGTTGATTATCATTTGTTCAAAACTTCCCTTCGATTTCTACATCCACAACTTCATATAATTATTAAGACAACACTTATCATTATTCTCTCTAAATTGTTTACATAAAAAAAGATTTCACGCGAATTGAAAGAAATAATATTTTGATAATTTCCAACGAACCACGGAAACTTTCTATTCGTTATCATTGCGAAGTAGCTGTGATAGCGCAATGTGACTTGATGTAATCATAAAATAACACTTTCAAAACATTATATTATTTATACATTCAGTTTATCTCACGATAATATTTATGGATATAAAAACAAGTATATTAGCATTATGTTTCGTGTATGCGAGCGTGTATGTAGATTCAATGTCTTTGACCTCTCGCGTGTTTATTTTGCCGTTGACGTATATTAGTAAACACTAAAAGTAGTAAAGGTGTATATTATGTTACTGTTTTTGCTTATAACCTTTTTTTTATGTTACTACTGGATTCAGTAATGATTAAAATAATACACAAATATTTCCTGTTAGTCGGATGTATTCGGAGTTAAAAAAATAACATACATCGCGATAAAATCCATTTAAATAAGTTTATAATGACTAAAACGAATAGTTTCTAGGAAAACAGTTAAATATTAATTATTCTAAGTGTATAAAGTTTTACTTTACATATAACAGGAACTGCAAGGTCACTTTCATTTAAGTAGGAACGAACATTAATCATCACGATTGCTCACTCAGTAAAGTAATAGTACATACAAAATAGGCCAAGCTTTAATTAAGGTGTTCTTCATCGTGCATTAACTAAGAAAATATTAATTACTGTGTGACAGTGCGAATAAGGTTCTTATTAAGTTTGGCTTTTACTATCGGCTTTGTTTGTGTGGATATCGGCAAAGTCAAAGAGCAAGCTTGTGTCCTTTCTTGGGAAAAAGCTTATTCATTGCAAAGTCTCATCAAAATCGGTTCAGCGGTTTAACCATGAAAGCGTAACAGACATCTACTTTCGCATTTATAATATCAGCATGGATAAATGTAAATATATTAAAATAATGTTCATTATCACACAAGATGTTAATCAATGTGCATACGTCTTTATAATTTCTTCATTGTTTAATGCGATGTTGATAGCGTGATAAGAGTCACATATTTCTCATCGACGTGGATTCCTGAAAACACATTTTTTACTTTATAATTAACGCCTGAAGGTCGTTGAACCTAACACTTCTGTTCATGTGGTTATCGCTGTTATCAGCCCGTATTGTTTTAAATATGCACCTAATGACCACTGCGAATGAGGACAGTGCTTTTATGTTGGTAGCTTTAGAAGTAATTGCAGTATGAACTTTTAACTCCTGTAAATAGGTTTTATAATTTGTTCTAGGACCGATAAAAAGTAGGTACTCCTAAAACCAATAGTTTTTTTGCTACCAAATGAAATATATTATCTTAAAATAAAACACCGTTGTTGTCATTTTAATTATTATCATCTCCGTGACAATGCTAATCTACTCCATCACCCCTTTTATGAAGGCAATTGCTACTGATAATTTGAATGGTGTATTTTTAAAACTCTTAAGTAATTAAGGAGGGACCTAGTCATCGAAATATGGCTATTAATTATTTTTATCATTCCGGAAATTTAGTTCTAATTAAACATATTTTTGACTTATCTATACTATACTAATTATGATATCAAGTTTGCTTACGAAAATGCTTGGAATTTACACTCATTTTGTTTTGATATCCTAATATTAAATAGTAGTATTGAATATAATTTTGGGACATAGATACTAACAGTTTTATCGCTTGTAAAGTTGTTTTCGTTATATTATTTTAATAAATATATATATATATATAATAATAAAGGCCTGCCTTGTTGGCCTAGTGGTTCTAAGCGCGACTGCTACGCTAGAGGTCTTGGGTTCGATTCCCATGTCGGCCAAGGTGTTATTGGGTTTTTCTATGAAATTCTCAGTAGCAGGTCGGAGTTTGGATTTGTGCCCGGTTAGTGGCAATAGGCTCGCCCCCTATTACATGGGACCTAAACATACCGGCGAACTGTGGGTGTACATTGGTACACCTCTGCCTAATCCTTCGGGAATACAGGCGTGATGGTATGTTATGTTATATTATTTTAATAGCAATGACGGCTAAATCTGTAATTGTAGTATTCTTAGATTTCGCCATAATTCAAGTTATCTACCGCAGAAAGTTATCGCATTTTTGGGGGCCTTGATCATTATTTACAATGATTCACTGAAAACGTTTCGCAATTATAAATTATATTGCAAGTTAATGATAACAAATATATTAATTAATAAGCGACCTATATATAATCTTATATTGACATAATTCGTGTTATTGTTATTTATTTATAATCAAGTCGTAAGCATTAGGTATTTTTATTTTTAAGACGTAAAAGCCATACATACTGCGATAAATACAAATGAAACAACCCATTACGTGAACTAAATACAATAATAATTAATATTATCTTAATTACTTATTTTTGTGTAATTTAGAAATCTATTTTTTTTGTTATAGTTTCAAGCGTTCTCCATAATATAATTACATTCTAACAAAAGTTTCATTAAAATCCATTCACGTAAATAATTAATTTATGCTTATAAATAAAATTATTTAGTAAATTTATTTTTTTATAAAATCTTATTACAATTAAAAAAAATCTGTGTGATAATGTGTGCTTCTCGGTGGCGGAGTCTTGCTGCCAGTTGTTGCTAACACACGTTATTTATTATAAATAATAATTATCAATAAGAAACTATCATGATAATGACTCACGATAATTATCTTGACAATTATCCAGTGCAACCCTGGTCAAAATACTCAATTTTGGTACGAAACTGCAGATTAAAAGTCATGTTCCTTAGAGAAAGTCCTCAAGTAGTTAACGATAACGTAAATCGTGTCGCCGCAAGAGAATTGGAGCATTTCTAATGCTTTTATAATAGACATGAATAACATGAAAGTAATGCCACGCAGTTTCTGAAGGTTTCGCTCACTTTCAATAGACCGAGCCCTTTCATTTTTCGAAGCATTGTCTGTTATTGTTCAGCGTGTTTTAAGAGAACGTTTTTGAATAGTTTAATTGCTTTCGATTGAATAGTTTGAATTCGAGCAAAGATTTGTTTTTTAGACTTTTAGTATTACTTAAATAAATTATTTGACTATTATTTAGGTTTTTTTTTATGCAGAATAAAATAAATAAAACAGCTCTACTACCAACATAAAGAGAGGTTGTCCATAACAATGTTATAATTTAACTACGTAGTTTCTTAAGTAATAAGCATTACTTTTGTATGTTTAAAATGTATAAATAAATAAATGATTGTGAACAAAATAGACCTTCGTATTGATTAAAAACACATTATTACAATAGAGAATTAAGAATTATCTTATATACTTACGGCGCCTACTTTGCATTTTTATGTGCTACAATGCCCATAAGTACAAGTCATCATCATATGCCTAGCCTTTTCCCAACTATGTTGAGATCGACTTCCAATCTTATCGGATTTAGCTGAATACCGTATTTTACATAGCGACTGCCTATCTGACCTCCACAACCCATTTTACTGGGTAACACAAAATCCCATAAGTACAAGTAACGACATCAAATAACAACCGTACCCACTCCACAGAGAGCTGCACCTCCACAACAACTACCTCCGCGTCCTGCCGTACGAGCTCGGCAAGCTGTTCCACCTGCAGCTCCTCGGGCTAGGCGGGAACCCGCTCAGCAAAGAGATGCTCTCCATATACAACGACAACAACGGTACCGCGAAGCTGTTGACGTATATGCTAGACAATTTGCAAGGTAAGAACATTTTATTTGACTTTTTTACTTTACTAGTTACTAGTTTTAAAATTGTTATTAGATAAATAAGATATGTATTTATATAACAGCGCTTGATTTCATATATTCTATATAATTTAATTTTGAAACAAAACTACTTTAACTACCGGGACCTAAAATCTAAAATTAAACCGCGACAAAATCCGTAAAAAGTAGTTTTATTTCAATGTCTAACATTCACGTAAACCTAAGAAATTAATTTAATTTTAATACTGTAGTTAATTTAAATATTTTGATTATGAAATTTGTAAACACCCTTTTCAATTCTGTGATTAGCAGCGCCATCTCTGCGTATTTTAGATGACTATTTTAATTCTCGCACTAAACGCGAGATGTCGTTACTAGTATCATCGTAACTTTGTTGAGCCGGCTACGGTACTCAGTTCTAATTACCTACTAAATTAAAACTAGATTTCAACCTCTAGAGACATTAAGTCATAATAAATTTCTCTGGGCTACGTTAATTTAAGTGGAAAGGTCACCGTGACACCGGTTTTTTATTTACTTGCTCTTTTGTTACTTTCAACAATGGAACTTTTGACAGTGTTGTCACACGGAAGGAATTATTGAATTTTATAGAAATTCAGTTTAGTTTTCGTTTTTTATAGTCGAGTTTCGAAGAAGGTAGGTATGCTTATTGTTATAGTGGGATAAGTGACGGCAACGATTGTATCGCGTAAAGTTTCTCTCCAAAGATTTTGACTGAGAGAAAGTTGAATTTAATTAAGATTGAGAGAGATTGCGCAATCTCTTATGTAAACACGAGATGTGTTCATATAGTTATGAACGCTCGTGGGCTTTTTGATAATGTTTCTTTATGTTATTAAACGATTACATTAATGAAAGTCGTGCAGTCTCGGCTGGTAACAGAGAAATCGATCAAACGGAAGCTGATACAACACTTGGTAAGTAGCGGTAATATAATTGTGATTTTATTACAGACTATTAAGAAAGTGGTTATTGACGAGAAACTGTCCACTCAATGACTTTTTCTATAGAAATTCTCTTTAAAAAGATTCTTTCAAATAAAATGAACTCGACCAAAATAGATTTAAGTTTTATAACAAAAACAACTTTTTATGAATGACTAAACAATATTTGAATAGCCTAAAATGTAAACTTGATTTAGGTATAAATGGTTCGTTTTATATCTTCAGTCTAAATACAATATTAGTATCTAATATTTGTTGTGTCATAAATATGATACACGATGCTGTAGTTTATCTTGTTCGATTTATTTTTTTAGACTAGATCGTATTACTAATCCTTTATGTATAGGAGACACACATAAATCTTAACCCTATATTGCACGATGTTTACGAATTGATATCTTTGAACTGATTTATGCTTAGTAAATAATTTGGATTAGCAATCGTTTATTTTATTTTTCTATCCTTGCTCATATAACTTTTGTCTAACAATAATTTCACGATGACGAAAAGTTATTCCATTCGTCTTTCGTATGATCTTTCTGTTAGGAGTCATGGTTTTTTCTTACATAAAATCTACTTTATAAGCCAATCTGTAGCTTACGCATTAGTACAATTTTAGAGAGTTTAACTTTAAAAATAGTTCTTATCCAGATCACTTTCTATATAATGTTCTTTACCTTTTTGGCAGTAGGCTGCTGATCTTTGATAACCTTGCGTAAAAGAAAAACTAAATAAAAATAAAATAGCCTCGCCCGACGTCGCGCGTCGGTGAAAACTTGTCTCGTTATTACGCGGAGAAAAGGGACTAAATAGTGGACTAATTGTATTAATTAATGTTATATATTTTGTCATTAGAATTATTACTTTTTAGTATTCCAGTAAAGTCTAAAAAGCGCTTATTGTTATTTTTTTTATAATAACAAACACATTTCTTTACGCTTGTTTACGTCATGTTTACCTTGAAATACCTAAGGTGTACATTACTAACATAAACGCCTTAGTTTTTATATGGATGTTTTGTTGTTAAATGAAACTTCGTAGTTCTTTTGTTAGAATGCAATAAAGTGTCAATTTCTTTAACCTTGTAAACAATTCTTTGCAATTTAGGGTTAAACAAAATTTATGTGACAGCCTAATCTTGAGTGAAACTTTAATGTTTATTCTATGTATGTTCTAGAAAATACCAGTGTTCCACGTTTGCTAGTAGGCTAGGTAACTGTAGTGCGGCTAAAATGTCTAGGTTTTTATGTTTTACGTTTTTCGCTGAAACACGTTATCCAGCGGCTTGAGGTGTCGGTCTACTGACCTTTCATTACTTATACACGATTTTGGTCTTTACTCTCATCGCAAGTTTGTACACGTGTTACTTAAAAGTAGTACAGGATAAATCCTCTTGGGTCACGTGTTGGTATTAAATGCTTGGTTTGTAAATTTATGAAGTTGGTACAGTTTAAGTCGAAATGCGGTTGACTAGTATTTAAAACAAAAACTGTAATTTTAGTAACTTATTTCTTACCTCTTTCGAAATAAACGTGTAAATAAGTAAAATACTTTTCATACACCACTATTACACATGGTATTCTTAAACAATATATTTATGAAGTTTAATTAAATGCTTAACCACACTTTCCCAACGTGATTTACGCTTTGTTAAAACAGCTTTATTTATCTTTGACACACAAAACTTTACCCATGAAACATTATAACACTGTGTAAACCATAGCGAATTATAATTATTATTAGTTTTGGAGAGCCACTGTAGTTTCGTACCTACATCATAAAATGTGGTAATTTTGTTGCTAACATCAGATGTTTCCTCATGTTTGTTAATAGGAAGTATGTTAGCATTATTAATTAACTCGCGTTGGGTCTAATATAATAAACGCAAACCAAAGTGCAATCAACTTGGCTGTATGGTGATAATTGTACGTACAAACGTTCTCGATAGCTAATATGAGGAGTACAATAACTTGTGCAAAATGTATTCTACTGAGACTGTGTGAAATTAGGAACAAGTTTTTATAAATTCTATATTAACTCCCTTTACATACTTTATTCATATTATTTTGCGGTGCCATCTAAAAAATACACAAAATTATGTACTTAGTACAATTTTAGCTATGTTATAAAAAAATAGTTTAAGATTTTAACCAATTATTTAAATAGTAAGGACTTGAAAAAATCAATAGAAAGAATATGTATATAAAGCTATGAAAAGATATTTAGGTTTATTTAATTAAACTAACTAATGAACACTTAGCAATAGTCTAGACTTTAATTTTGAATCCAAGGAAATATTTATTTGGGACTGTAATGAGGTTTATTCATTTAATTTTTTTGATTAGGTCAAAGTTATAATAACAAATAATAATTATAAATAAATAACCTTCCTGAGGTTTATTGATAATACCAAATTAAATGAATGAAAAATTAATACATTACAATTGTATTTCAAAATGACTTCGTAATGTCTAGACTTTTTAATATTATTCATAAAACTTCGTAATCATACTTATGTTATTTAGAAATACGAAATGTTGTATATTTTAATATTAAATTAAAATGTTTGTTACTCAATCGCTGCGTGAGAGTTACAGTCTATTGAAATTAATTTAAGCAATATTTTCGTACTAAACAACGAAATCAAAATACAATCTATGCTAAAGTCAATATGGAAAGAGAATTAAACGTTATTACTAATTACGCAATTATCAACTTTGACAAAATGTGTTTAAGTTTATTTTAGAATGACAAATATTACCGAAAAGGGCCTAAAAGTAATTTGAATGTGATGGAAACTGAACTATTAGTCATTGAATTAAGGTTCATAATCCCAAGGCATGTTCATTATTTCTTTAAAGTGGCTGATGTATAATGTAGAATCTGAAAATGAGCTTGCACTTTTTTCATTTACTATAATACCATAAATGCCATGTTCAAAGAAGACTTGTTACAAAGTATTTTATTATTATTTCAATTTTATTAACAGTTTTACGAGATTGTTTTCGCCGTACAGGGGTGGTACTTTAATGGAAACAGTGACATATATAAAACCTGATGAGCAAGACAGAAATGTCGCTTTCATTTGCGTATCCGGATTTAAAACTAAAAGACGAGTTTTAAAAAGGCAAGTATGCCATTTTAAAACTATAAAGATTGCATCCAGTATGAAAGATATGAAATGTAGCTTCTTGGGTGCCTTAGAAAGTCTTCTTTTGATGACTGCTGATTTCAGGATTGCCCAGCAAATAAAAAAAAAAGATGACTCATCACGAAAGATGAAATGTATGTTTATATTGTTTGCGCAGATATAATGTGTTACTGTTTGTTTGTCCCAAATAAATAAATAAAAATAAAGATGCAACCATTTTATTAAACCAACAACTATATAGAAATCAAGTTGAGTTGAAAACAGAAACTAAAACCTACGCTCAAAACAGTTACAACTTGCAGTAGGCGTTGATTGGCGTATCTTGATCACAAAAGAAAGTGCAATAACTAGATTGCACACTCCTATAAGAAATAATACAGTCGTGATTTCATCAGTCTGTACGACAGTTAATAAAAGATGCGATTGTCTTTATATATTACAATGGAGCTAGAAAGTGTGAGAAGCTTTGTACTGTGATAATATTAATTGTTTTACTGGTCTTAGAACTATCGGGGTGAGGCGGTCATATAGCTTTATGTCCGTGTACTGGAAAGATGCGCTCAAAAGATGCGTTAACATTGTAAGACACTTCATTTATTTTATGTGTCGTCGCGGTATTTAATGTAATAATTACTTTTCCGACTGATGTTTTACTATTCATCTCCCGAGCATTTTTCCAACTATGTTGGGGTCGGCTACCAGTCTTACCGGATTCTAGCTGAATACCGTATTTTACTAGGAGCGACTGCCTTTTTTTTTTTTTTTTTTTTTTTTCTTCAGGTGAAACTCGTTTATGAGCCAGCCTTGCATCTCCATGGGGGGTGGGGATGCAAGAGTCCGGGCTTCCGGAGCCTTGAAACAGGCTCCGACTACTCCGGCAAAACACCTGGTGCCATCCTTCGCCTTAGTGGCGGCGTTACGGGTCCAACCGAAGTCTTAGCACCATAACGCCTCCGGTGACTGTCCGCTTAGTGGCGGGCCCGACATGACCCCCCTCCTATGTAGGAGGGAGGACAGCAGGGGCAGTGCATGGCACAACACCACCCCCACCCAGCAAAGGAGCGACTGCCTATCTGACCTCCACAACCCATTTTCCTGGGAAACACAGTACCCCATAGTAAGACTGGTTGTCAGAGTTGACTTAACGACTGCCAAAGATCTATATATGACAGCCGGGACCTACGGCTTAACGTGCTTTCCGAAACACGGAGGGGTCTCGGTATGTTATAAATGGTCACCCATCCACGGACCAACCGCGGCGAGCGCGGATTAACCTGTATTATCGGTCAAACCGTACGGCTTACATTTAGCCACGAACCCCCCTGATGTTTTACTATTGTCTGTGTTATTAAGACGAGTGAATTCATTGTTTATTAATTCTAGATCCACGATGTGTTTGATTGGACTTAATCGACTTTGATTGTATACTTGAGAGCTTTTTTGTTTTAATCGATTTATCATATCATTCCGGTTGTTTTAGAAAAAATTATCTTATTTTAACTGCGAGCACTGACATGAGTAATTATTTACTTACTACCAATAACTAAGTATAAAAAAATGATTTTCAAATGACCTTTAACATAGCAATCTGGAAGTTCCTCATGTATTTTTAATGTCGAATATACATTTTCTCAAGAGCTTTCCAATAGATAATGATGACGATGAGAATTCTATATCTTATAGCCAAGTTATTGCAGTCATACTCAGCTCCGTTTTCCCTTTGACCTTAAACGCAGTAAAACCTGCATTCACCTCGCTGTAATGAAAGTCCTCGTTGTTATGACGGCGAACCGATATTAATATAATTACGCACGCAATATCATAGCCGGCACTTCGATCACAAACATTTCGATGAAAGTGGTCGTCTATAGCTCAAATCGTTTTAGTCTGATTGCTTCGTCACGAATTTATTTTGTCAGGTCATATTGAAATGACATTGGAAATTTCGATTTTTGTAAAGAGAAAATGCTTCATTTCCTACAGTTTCACGTTGTTATTTTTTATAAAGCTTTGCATATTTTAACGTTTCTCGCATTTATATTGTTTTTGTGTATAAAAATCACAACTCGTTATTGTCAATCGTTTCTAATTTTTTTAGATGTTCTAACTTTCCCATTCGAAAACGTCGAAACTCTAATAATTCTCTTAACGATTGTCAGTAAAAGAATTACACTTTATTAAAATTAGACATAATAAATGGAGAAAGAGATTGTAGATAATAATTTACGTGATCGGAATAGCAAAACAAACCAATTCAAAATATTACGCAATGATTTCTCGTGACGTTGCGTGGTGAGGTGAAATTCGCCTTTCGCAGGCATCCAAATTAGAGAGTTCAACATTGTGTCAGTTTTGACAGAGGTGACCATGAATCACTAATTTAGGTTCTGTGTCTTCCAGCAATGATTTCGTAGAAGAAATAAAAAAGATATTAGTTAAAAAAAATGCCGATGCAATTAATCAACATAAATACATTATATTTCGCATTTTACCTATTGCAGTTTGCATAATTTTAACTAACAAAAAGAAAGAAAGCCAAAGTAAAAAAAAAGTACTGAAAACGCTTATTTTCCATGAACCCCGCGAACACTTGGACACAATGCGAACAATGTTTTCCGAATAAATAATCGTGTTGATTTTTGAACCGGTCATCGATAGTCATGAAGTGAATGACAATGGGCCGGGTGTTGGCGTCAGCGTCGGGCACACGTCGGCGGCGCCACGCCGTGATGCCACTCGTCCGACCGGTGAAAGTGTTTCGCGAAAGTGAAGCCGGAACCAAACGCGCTGACGTCACAACGATTTGCGCAAGAGCACCCGGCTATGGTGAGACGTTGCGAAATCTTACCTCCACCGTATTGTTGACGATACGTTCGGTGATGCCGTTTTTGTGTTGCGCGCCGATATTACTTTGTTCAGTAAATTATGTTGTTTGTGTAATACTATTCTAGCCTTTCAAACTATTATATTCAATCTTGAATAATGACACTCATTTGTTATTTGTTAAACACCTAACAATACGTGTTTTTATTCTATGTTCGATTCACGATGTGAAGGTGAACCCGCAATATCATTTGGAGGATGACTATTGAATACTCGTGAATAACCATTAAATAAGCAGTTTGATTGAAGATTTCTTTCAACTTTCTATTGCAAGAGATATTTTTATTAATTCTTACCGTGTCGCAGAACAATAAAATATGAGCTATCATAAAATTAAAATAAATCACTGCGAAGTCTCATTTCTATGCTATTTCAGAATAGTATATCTAGTGTCAAGCAGTAATTATATCTCATTACATTGCAGTCTCGTGAGAGAAACTTATTACAATACAAAATTAAATGGAAGATATTTTCATAACGTTTTTGACGTTTCATTTACAGTTGGCGTTTGTAGGTTTATGTGTTCTATTTGAATAAGGTCGCAATAAGCTCGGTGTCTCGATTTGCGTATTGTTAACACGAATGAGGGTAGACTGAGAAATCTGTTTTGTTACAATGTATTCCTTACGTAACTGTGAAAAAAAATATCACAGTGAAATCTGTATCGCACCGTCCGAGAATCTTGCTCTGTATGAGAAGCGGGCACCAATGCTGTAAAGTGTAAATGGAGACATTAAATTATCCGCCCTAGTATATTTGTTTTATTTCTCAAATTAGTTACGTTTGAACAACAGGTTTTTTTTACAAACTCGATTGTAGAGGTTTATATGTGTTAGGTGTGTCATAGTTACGAATTACTCCTTTGCATATTCTTAGATAAAATAGTAACCGAAGTTCAAAATTATGTTTAATCACTGTTATTATCTTCACGAGAAATAATAAATTTAAATCAATTAGACATTGTTGAACTTCCCACCTCCTACATGGTAATCAAAGGAAGCAATTATAACAATAATTAATATCCTGTTTCCATAGTGTATCCTCATCCTTAATTCATCAAATATATATGATGATCACGACTGGCTGCCATTACCCGTTAGTCTACAGCTACACTAGCTCAGCCTCGCCATAACGATTTCTGCCGAAACTTTATTGCTTTTTGACGATCGGGTGTAATCAGGAGACGGCATTACTAAACCCAGCACGTAGTTAGCAACCAGCCAGAAATATAAATTCGTTTTAATTAAAACTTTGCAGAAGTTGTATTATCTTGAGATTAATACGTCCATCCATGTGGGTTCTTATTTGTTGCTAATGAAGTTTCAGTCGGTGTCATTTGGGCAAATGACAGTACGTTAACGAGTTGAGTAATATTCATTAAGGTATAATTATGGTATATTTGTCATAATCAAACGCCGTAGGTATTTGTATGGCAATTGTTTTTCAAGATGAAAGAGGAGCACAGATTTTCTTGTTAGGGTTCCGTACCCAAAGGGTAAAACGGGACCCTATTACTAAGCCTCCGCTGTCTGTCTGTCCGTATGTCTGTCTCCAGGCTGTATCTCATAAACCGTGATAGCTAGAAAGCTGAAATTTTCACAAATGATGTATTTCCGTTGCCGCCATAACAACAAATACAAAAACCACATAAAATGAATATTTAAGGGGGGCTCTCATACGACGGTGGTACGGAACCCTTCGTGCGCGAGTCCGACTCGCACTTGGCCAGTTTTTTTATATGTTATGGCTAAAGAATATATATAGACTAAACCTATTATATCCCATAAAAAAAGAAAATCTGTGCTCTCCTTTTATCTTATTAAAAACAATTGCCATGGAGATACGTCAGATCGTTTCATTTGTATAGCTTAATTATTATGACCTCTTTCAAACCGTTGAGCAAAGGATGATTCTTATATCAAATGGATTAATACATTAGTACTGTAATTGACCCATTTATTATACCTTTTCTTACGGGTCACATCACATACCATTCAACCTTGGGTAATTGAATGAAAATACTTTGAACCTTGTACGTCACACGGCTCAATTCCACATCCTATCTGCTTTATGTATGGCTCGCTTCACTGAATCCGCTTTGGACGGGATGGTCCCGTGGGCTTATTTATTCATGTACGTATATTCTCAATTGAATCTAAAGTTGGGTACCTATATGTATAATTCAGTTTCAGTTCAGAATTTACCATAACGGAATGATACATTTTAATATTTGCAAGGACTTTCAATTTTAGTTTTAACCCTAAAATATCACTGTTTCGTCGATATTAAATGTTTTTGATGAACAAACTTTGCTATCTAATATATTGATTAGGAATAGATAATAAAGTTCCTGATAAAACTTAATACCAAATAAAGTTTATGTGTTTAGATAACGCTGTGCGTAATAAACCTACCTTTAGAAAGGACATTACAAAAATGATGTAAAGATCACATAGTAATTAAGTGATTACGTATACATATAACCTATCAAAACAGCAACTTTAGAAAATTTGAATTGGTAATTCTATTTATTAAATGCCAAAGATGGAAATCTAAAATCTTCGTCTCTACTGAGTTGCGATTTCGTGCATTAAGCTAGACCAATGGCCAGTCAGTAGCTAAGATTACAGTATCGTATTTACGAGCTGTTGCTACCCCATCGAGGTCAACTTCGCAATTGAATATTAATACCATCAGGTGCTCAGTCGGGCTTTAAAATGGATATTACGCAAAATTGTAACTTTCCCCTAACAAAATAAATATTCGTGAAAACTTTCTGAATGAAAATGAGACAGAATTTAAATGTGTCTGGTTGTAACTTTAGCAAAAAGCCTACGATGTATTTATTACAGATAATAAATTGTGATATTACGTTGGATAGGGGTGGCCGGTTAGACACGAATTATAAATTATGTATCATTTCTGAACGCTGAAGATCCTTTACCTCGGACGGGCCTCTCTAACGGTTTTGATGTTGAGATTAGAATTCTTGTGTCATTTTAAAACGAAGAAACCCTAGTTAGGTATTATAAAAAAAAACAATAGTTGAAGACGTTTATCGTTTAGATTATTAGTGTCAAGATATAAAAAAAAAGTGATGATATTGTTTTCCACCATCCTTTGTTCTAAATACGAAAGTGTTTAGAAATCGTAGTGGTAAAAAAAATATGAAGAGGATAAAAATATCTTCAACCCAAAAAAATGTTTTGCCTCACAAGACACAACTGTTTCAGCTCCACAAAAAGTAGGTTAATGGTACAACAATTTTGTAGGGAAAAAATACAGCAACATTACTAATGTCACTTTTGGGCTGACATTATCAACACAAAGAATCTAGTTTTCATTTTTCAGTAGCTTTAAATATTACGTGAGTTGTTCAGTGGAGTATAAGTTAAATTATTTATATACATTTATAAACACTCCTTTTTGGGCAGTCGTGTAAAAATAACAATCAAAAATTTAAATAAGTGTGTATCAGTTGATTTGCTACCGTTAGACCGCGGAGTTAATGATTCGTTAAATGGCCGGTTAAGTAAGTCTGCGAAGAAAGGGCGGACATTGGGCGTAATGCAAGGGCACTGTGGCGCCCTTGTCGGGGCGCAGTCTGGAGGTCGCGGATGTACCCTTACTTCGTCCCTCACACCAACTTTCCTTCCATAAAGTCGGACTATGATAACTTTGTTATTTCTACAAATCTATACAGACCCGACTGATTAAACCTCGCTGTGGGGCGCACAACTTTTCAAAGGGCGGACGTTGGGTGAAGTGCAAGGGCGAAGCGCCCTTGAGCTCGTATAGTCTGAAGGTCGACATGTACCAATCGTCCCTTTCATATGTATCCCTACTACTGTTTTTTAGTGTTAACTAGACTGGCAAACAAGATAAAAACAGTGCTTTGAACGTTCTTCGAATCTCTTGTATTCCTGGCCGGTGGCCAAATGAAACATAAAGCAGTAAATTTAAATATATAAAGTGCATTGCGCCCGGGAGGAAACTTATTATCCTGTTGCCTTTGTGGCTTTCAGTAAATAGAAATGGTTAAATAACGTAATGGCTCTTGTTTATTTGCCTATATCGGCAATTTCTATAGAGGGGTACGTCGCCATATCTGAAGACGCAGCTTATTCATAAAGGACAGTCGATTAAATTATGCCCTTTTGTAATCATTTGAATAATTGTATTCTCTATTATTTGATTAAATAATATAGACAAGGCCAAAGAGGTGAACAGTTGTTGCTTCAAATGGGCTACAATGACAAACGCCTTCTGGCTGTATTTACTGATGTTTATTGACTTTGTCCCGTTAACCTTAAAATGTGATGTTACCAAACTTGTTAATAATTTCTATTAGAAATCATGTTTACATACTCAAAATTCTGGCTTGACATTTATCATGAAATGTACCGATTTGTTTTGTAGAATAATATTGGACGAGACAGACGGCTTAATCGAAATCGTAGTAGGTGACACACTTGTCTATATTGTCTGTTACTGTCAGAAAACTATTTGATCAAACAACATTTGAAATAACTTTGTTTGTCTTGTATATTTTCATTACAAACATTGTATTTTATCGCGAAGCTGACTCTTAAACCGATTTGCTTTCAAAGCCCATACATTATTATACTTAAGAAGTGATGACTTGAATTTAGTATTGAAAGTCAACGATTTTAATAGTCAAACCCCGAGTTAGTGCCATAGATCTGTTCGTAATGACATCTGTACAGATACTTGGATACAACAATCTTCCGATTTATGGTTGAGTGGAATACAAATGAGGTTGGGGCATAGTTCTTAATATTGCTCAGTCATAGAGGCTCGACACGTCATGGTTTATTGCCTCGTAAACTGAGCTCGTGCCGCGAAAACGCATAACTTTGTATTAAGTTACAATTTCTTTGGCTAGATCGTCCATTATACAGTGTGCGCTTAGACAACTCCCGCATTCAACCCTAAAAACTGAACGTGAACAGTTATTAAGGTTTTACTGTACGAACTTTTTATGTATTCTTTATTTTATAAACAATATTAGTTTATTATTCGGTGAAGTATTAAGTATAATAAAGATGATCCATATTTTAATCGTTAAACCATGAAAAAAGTAGAGAAAGTATGTAATCGATTGAGTCTGTGCTAGTTTCAGGTATATGCGATTCGCGTCGTGATTTTCAATCGAGAACTCTTATTACAGACTAATGGTGGTAAACGCAAAACACGAGGTTTGGTGAATGTAACAGATACAAACTGCAAAGAGACCATAACGTAAACGCTTTACGCGTTAGTGAAAGTGCAGCTCTGAGCGGCGCCAATCAAAATCACATTAACCTTCGATACGGCGCAAGCGCATCTGACCATTGTTTTGTATGTTTTAGACGTTTAGCTTACTTTTTATGTAAAATGGTCTTTCTTTTTTTGCTGTTGGAAGTGTTTCTTTAAATCTATAAATAGAAACAGTTTCTTTACATTGACAAATACATAGTCAGTAACATTTCAGGCTCCATCGCACATTGCTAACTTGTTACACATATGTACTCCACTAACGAATGACGCATAATGTAAAGCCCCCATTTAAAACGTCAATTAACACATCGATGATTAGCGTAAACAATAGGTAGTTATCGAGTAAACGAGTCCGAATACTGGCTGCTGGCGTCGGCGGCGCCTGGTGCACCCGACGGAAACGCAATTACGTTAACATTCACCGGAAGACATTGCGCCCGCGCAAACACGGGTAAAAAAGCGCTAAATGCAAATGCGAGCCCAACTGTAAATTTAAATTTAAAAAAAGAACACAAGTTTCCCCTTAAAGACGTTTACTGACAGTGACAAGGCCCCCCTTACTATTTAAATGGTTCGCTTAACGTTAACCTCCTTCCACACAAATGGCTCCATTAAAACGTTATCATGAATACGCTCTTATTTCGTAATATATATCCTCGTTCTGTTTGTCTAGACATGTCAACGCGATGAAATAATCCGTCGCTTTATTTAATTTGTAACAGCTGTCCTTGAATTAACGTTATGAATTTACATAGTGGTAACAACAAGTACAGGAAACATTATGATTTTCTAATGTAGATTTTTAAGAGACCCACTCAGAACAGTTGAACCGGCAAGAAACATACATGATGACAACGCCAATTCTTATAAGGATACAAATACATAATTCTTGTTGACAAAAACTGAAAGGAGTGGAAATGGAAAGTGTGTCCGGTAATGGTGATAATTAACCACAGGTAAAAAACATTTGGTGACTTTCGAATGTAATGGCCGGTAATATTTCTTTTTCGCTTCTTCGCCCGCTAAATGTCGGTGTGTTGAATAATTACTTAACACCTATAAAGTCATCGACTTCGTGTTGTGTGCAATAAAATTATCTTTAGCCTCCGTTAATGTTTTTGTTATTGCCGATCGGTGAAAACGTTCTATTTAGTGAACTCAAAACTGAAATTTCACCACATTCGTGTTTTAGTACTACTTTTTGCATTGTTTGAATTGTAATAAACAAATTGGGTTTTGTTATTTTAAATGATGTTTGCAAAAGCAGAGCATATAGAGAATTTATTTAAATGTTTAAAATAAATATCTATGTATTTTAAATTAATGACGTAATTTCTTCTACGTTTTTCTGCATTTCGGAATATTTAAATCGTAGAGAGTTTCGCAATAGATAAACACCGACCAATATCTAAGAGCTGACTGCGACTACCGCGGCAACGCCACGCAGTCACTTAGCTAAACACCGCAACAACATTTCTAATAATTGAAACTTGATACGCGTTATCCGGCAAAAGAGAAAGTCCAGCCTGATCAAAATATTATGACGCCTTCGGGGTAGCGCACAGACCAGTTTGGTACAACTTATAACTTTCCCTTAGCTATATAATATCAAGTATGCTCTCGTAACAAGCGTAACATGTAATAACCACAGTGTTAGTCGGTTAACGCATCTATTCGAGAGCGAGAGTGGATGGTAAATTGATTTTGTCTAAGCACGCGACGGCAAGGGTCAATGGATCTGAACACTTTCTCTGATCCGCCGTGAACGATCTGAGCGATGCACT
Organism: Autographa pulchrina; assembly: GCA_905475315.1. Taxonomy (NCBI): domain Eukaryota; kingdom Metazoa; phylum Arthropoda; class Insecta; order Lepidoptera; family Noctuidae; genus Autographa; species Autographa pulchrina. The sequence goes on along the minus strand of FR997773.1, from coordinate 2,559,400 downwards.
GCATGTTACGTGACACAAACTGCATGCTATTATTGTCTTTCTGCACATGTAATATGATCTAAACTTGCATATTGGTTAGATTTTCGACTATTATAGTCATTTGTGGAAAGCGAGTAAAACGTTTAAGCTATCATGATGCGGCTGCTTTCAATACGTAGTACCGATAAATAAAAACGAATATCAATATCTGGGAAATTCTCTTTAATTGTTTACTATGATTCGTGTACCTACTCTTAAGTAACCTTTTTTGATTATTATAGATAAGAAAAAAAGAAAGCTCGGCTTCCTTCCCTAAGAAATACGACGAGTATGCAAATAAACTGAAAGATAAAAAAAAAACTTTCAGCCGATCTAAAATAAATTCAATCGTTACTTGTGAAATATTCAACGGCATCTAGTTATCTAGAAGGCGACCCCAATAAAGAACAAAGAAAAAGAAAGAAACGAAAATGCTGAGCTCAGATAATCTAACTCGTTCAAGCAGAAAGTAATATCGTATCCAACGTAACCTATTACAGCCAGGCCAAGGTTTCTCCGTACTTTTAACCTTTCCGAACTATTTCGAATATTGTTGCTCATTTTTATCGTATTATGGACCAAATTCAACCCTTCAGCTTCATAAAAAAAAAAAACAAAATCAACAGCGGTACATTTTTTATTTCATTTCAACCCTCTCGAGGGGTGAACTCGTGATGACAAACTTTTTAACGTGCCATTCCCGTGACATTGAAATGTGACACATAAGTATAATATGTGATGGTTCCGGCCACCCCTTGGCCTCTTTGTCCTGTCTACGGCCTTAACAAATGGGATCAAATAGCTGAATGGACCGTTTTATTCATATCATAAATATGAGTGCTACGATATAAAACGAGTATTGTTATAAAAACTTGACATTTATAAAACGCTTCCTTGTTATTATATTTAAATAAAGGTTTTAAAGACATCTTAGTAACAGTCTTCTAAAATTACGACGATGCAAAAGATTTATAACTTTTATTTATATTTGTATTTATAAGGTCAAAGGGAGTTTATAAATCAATTTCAAAGTCAATTTTAAAAAATAAAAGAAATCTGAGGTAACGAACTAGTCAATTAAACCCTTTTTTTTCTTATATCTTTAATATTCTATCGCCTATAAAATCTGATGTTTCCTATACAAATAACAATGGATAGTTTACGATGTATACGCATTAGTTACGTATAACTTTCGTTTGTTGTCCGATGAAAGTTCTTGTTGTTAATATGAATATGCTAAATGAACTTGCGATCTGCATAGCGTACAACCGAGTGCTTAGTGGGAATTAAAATGTTTTAATTACTTTTTGATAGTTTGAATTTTAGATCAGTTTTCCCCCGAGGGGTCGACAGGATGATAATAATGATAAAATGCTTGTACAGTTTGTCTAACATGTACACTTTATTTAAATGCAATGATTTATTCGTATCATCAATATTGTCCGACTAACGAATCACAAAATTTATTGACTCTCAATTTGGTACGAAAAGCGAAATCATGTCGTAACACAACGGCGTATTAAACAAAGTGAAACTAAATGTTCCCATGCCGAACGTAAAGTAACAATCACTTGAGTACACAGAAGTACACGAAGTTAAATGTAAAGAAGGTACATAATCACAAAGCTGACGTTTATCGAGAGAGAGGTCTGACTCATGGAGTTCACTTTCACCGCCCCTCTGGTAACAAGATGTCGTACGTCACAGGACTTATGATGACGATGTAAAAGGTCGCTATTAAATAGAGAACTTAGTACTTACTTACCTTCTAGCTTTTTGTTGCTAGGGAAAGTCAGCAAGTTGAAAGACGAAAATAGGCAGTCCTGTCATTCAGATTTCAATGTTATAAGTTTTATTATTGAAACTACAGTATTTTTTCTAGTAAATAAACAAATGCTGTGTACGTATAATTTATTTACTATGGATCAAAGGTTTTGTAAATAGTAATGACGTAATATTCTAAGTTCATTATTTTTGCTGAGCTGGTGTCTGTTTTTAGTACTAATAATTAGTAGTCGTCAATACTTAATTAATAATTTAATACTCATTGTACGTTTATTTTGATAAACATTGTACATTAAACGTTTGATAAACGAATAAAATGCAACGTTAAATGTTGTTACAATAGGTAACATACTTAATTAGGTATTAATACTTTTGAAAGAATTTGAAAAAATAATTTGCAAGAAATGTTTGCAATATTTGCAAAACAAAATATTACAACAACAACAATTTACGAAATCACCCCAGTCAATTTTTGAAGTTGATAACTCGCCATTAAAGTCTTGGTAAAGTTCAAAACCATTACACCCAAAAAATTATGAATTGTATCCGTTAATTAGTTTTTGACACCCCTAGCAGGAAAGTGAAACGTTAAGCACCCATTTATGCAGAGCTGTTTTCAAAACAATTTAGTGTCCAATAAACGTATTTTACTAACGTAGTTTGTTAGTAGCGTGTTAAAACTATATTGTCACCTTTAGGGCGCTTTAAGTTTTTTATATGTACCGGTATTTGACTTTAATATTCTTTATTTTATTGTTACAGGTAAGTTTAACTGCCTTCTAGTGCGCCCGGAGAAAGCGGTAAGGGTACTAAGATTTATTTTATTACATAAGGTTGTTAATATGTTTAATGTATATCATTATCTAACTACGACCGTAACCGTAAATAAGCCCTATTTATTTATTTATTAGTGGCTATATAATAACTTAGGCACCTACGCTGTGTGTTTCTAAACTCTATAAAATACCGTAACTAAGGCGAGTTGTGCGTTTTATCTGCCTCGTTACCATTTAAATGAACAATTACAACAGTTGTTTTCTTTTTTTCTGTACTCCACAAGAAAAGTAAACAATGTTGAGCGGTTTAATTGTTAAGCGATTAGGGTTGTAAAGTTTTCCGGTGCATCGACGCCAGAACGATAGTCGCGTGGCTCGGCGAGTCAGAGGCACTCCCACTCGACACTCGCGGCCGCCGCCGGTTCGCACCGCACTCATTCACTCCAGTCTTCTGCCGACTGTCGCGGCGATAGCACGCGCGCACTCCGCCACACGCCTCGCCTCAGATGTTAGTGTACGATTACGACATCGCGTTACATCTCGAACTTTTACCGTGACAGTGAATTGTACTTTCACGAATATGGGTTAAACATCCCCTTTAGCGTGATGAGTCCGGGCGAGCGCGCCGCCCCCGGGCGCCGCGAACCCGCTCGCCCTCAGTATGCCACCACCGCACCGGGTTTCCCGCCGCCCTACTACCCGCCCTATGGTGTGCCGCACCCGAATGCATGGCTAGGCGCACCCTTAATATCTATGGCGGGCAGGGCACCACCACAAACCCGGAATACGCCTGTATCCAAGCTAGCTATGCACGCACAAGGAGCACCCCTCATCATACAAAATAGGCACGACCGAAGAAAGTTTACAACTGCACCGGAGCAACGCAACCATAGGCCAGTCGGCCAGACAGAGCACGTCGCTAGAGACCGGTGTGAAGCACCCGAGGGAAACAGGCCGCGTAACCAACAGCAGCAAGTGCGTTCCACGCGAGGCGGACGTAACAACAACACGGATGCGGTCAGTGTCGCGAGCGATGAAAGTTCCGGCTCGACCAACTCTGAGACTATGTTGCCAAGGATAATCAAACCTCGCAAGCGGCGTAAAAAAGACAGGAAACCTAATAATATTGTACCGCACGATTTATCAGCGGCAGCGTTGGATCTCGGCGATGTCGATCATTGTGCGGTTTCAGGCCTAACTTCATCGCATGGTATATATGAGGATACTTATTGTCGGGAAATGTCTTTACCTTACCGTTTGGATGTTAAAGTGATGGGATATCCGGAACCGGTACCTGAGACGTATCGAGTTTCAGCGTTAGGGGACGCGTTAGAAGCGACCCGATTTGGTCTAGCAGAGGCAGTTTCGCCTGCAGAATCAGCAGTTAGTTCGTGTCAGTGTCGTCTTTGTGATCCCGTGGGACAAATCTGGGATGCCGATTCTATCGCTGATTTACTTGATGAAAATTCTTGTGGTGATTTCGCACCTACTAAATTAGAGGAGTCTATGAAAGTTGTTGGCCCCTTGGGGAGAAGAGGAGCGGACACGACGTTGCGACGAAGCTGGAGTGACCCTTCATCGAGGGTTCCGGAGCGAAGAGAGGTTAATAGCGGTGAAACGTATTCCGCCCCTAACTTGTACTCATTGTTTCCACCCACGAGAAGAGCCAGCTCGCCAGAACCTCGTTCTCCTCTTGCTCTAGACATATCCTCCGAGATCGTTACCTCCATGAACGGCCACCGTGACCTGGAAATCAAGTTGTTTTCGACCTCGCCCCCGGCTACGAACTCCGACCGTCGCTCCTTCTTCGCCGATAAAAGTGAAAGTGCTGTGAACAGATGTATCGCGAGCAACAATCTTAAAGTGAACAGTGTGGTGAATAATAACAGAGTCGAGTCTAGTGTCAAACCGAACGGCAAAAACAGTGAGGATGTGTCTGAAACGGGGTGTTTATCGGCATTCGTGGCCGGCGAACCTTCGCGCAACATTTGTGATTTAGCATTAATTACTGCCTGAGCTACTCGTGTTCGAGTAACGCGATATATTAAGTGGAACTTTAGTGTTGTCGAGCTGACCAGGTGGCTCTACGCTCGCCATTTGAGCTGGACTCAAATTGTCTCAGCGAGGCATGCACGGAGCGTCTAACCACGGCCCACTAAAAATTGAGATCTCCGAATCGGTTTCCTGTAGATTCTATAATTAATTTATTGATAACACAATAGCGTAGGAAACTGACGGGGGACTTTATCTGGAAATGCGTAGAGACTTAATATTCGCTGTTTATCATTTTATTTTGTATAATATAATTCAAATTATACGAAGGAAATCAAATCAGTATGACTGTGTTATTGAAAGTTACTAGTGGCGAGTAGGCGTCGATGTCAAACCGTTAATGTATGATCGGTGGATTTGCGTACAGTTAGTAACCGAACGTGCTATAGAAATGTTTATGTAGGAATCGTGCGCGCAGAGTCTAGATCACAATGTATGATATATTATAAATCAATTGCAATTTAGTGAAACGAGCGGCTGCAGCGCTGAGCCAGGCCGGCCGCGCCATAACTCGCCGTGTGCAATTAGCGTTTCACACTACTGACACGGTTCTCGCGCTGCGGCTGCGCGCTCACTATTGCGGTTTCCCGCGGTTTTCACCGCGCGCGCCGTTCCGGGTGGCGCCTCGTGCGCGCACACCGGTTCCTACCACTAATGACTTTTTTCATTCTGACTTAGTCTTGGCTCTCTCTGACCATTATGTTTTACATGAATATTCAGTCCACTTAACGTAAAACATGACTCAAAAGTTGTAGGTAATTCCGCTTATCTAAGAATCTATCGATCTTAATGTGCTTATCAGTATTTCTAATTAAAAAACTTAATAAAACATAGTCATTCGTCACGTTTGAACTATCAAGCGAGTGTTAGGTATCGATTTAGTTATTGTAATAACGTAAGCGATGAACACGTTTTCAGATTGCACTCATCACGTCCGAGCACAAAATTCACGAAAGTATAATTATCTGTCATTGAAATGATTATCGTGAACACTGCTCATCATCTTTATCATTATTTGCACTTTACATCACGTTTCATCGCTGCGATCGCAAATCTTTGTTAGCGTTGAAATTACCATTATTTCCTACAGTTACGTGACTTCAGTTACTAAGTGTGTTAATCTCGCGTTTCCACGATCCTCTAGTTACGTAACAGGTGCGCCGACGATAAAATGCTACGATACACACTTTTTATGCCAGTTTCTTATCAATGTTTGTTAAAACTGTGTACAGAAGGGGCCGTTTAGGAAGTTAAAAGATCTTTAACTTGCTGGATTTGTAAAAACGGTACGCATAAAACGTCCGCACGTGTTCTTATACAAAAGCTACGAGTCTTTATAGTAAGTCACTTTATATGAAACGGAGTGTTTGTTTACGACCATAGTGCCGCTGGTTATAGGAAGTTTAGTATCGACACAAAAGTCGCGACTGTCAGGGACCTCATCAAAGTAACTGAATATTTTAACGTTTGTCGTAATATTACTAGCGTGATAATATTGTCATACAAGTGAGTTGTAAGAAGTATCGTAAAATCCATTGATAAACGGCGAATTAAAATCTCTCTTCCGTATGTCTATCTATCTTTTTGTTTATGTGAGGGTCCAACGGAGTAAATGATGCCAGATAAAGTTCCATAATAATGTAGATAATGTGAATATAACTAAGTTATTCATGGACTGTACAGTTGTTCGCAGTCTCTATCGTTGGGTTTTACACTCTACGGGCTGTTACTAGGTTTTACGTTTTTATTTTTATGTGTGTTTGCTTATACTGCTCGGCGCGTGCGTGAGACGACATGATAAATTGGTTTTTGCTTCACTTTTTTTTATCTCTACGACAGGCTCGGGCGAAGACGAGGAGTTATTACATCGCCTTATCTTCTTTAAATTCAGTTTTTAATGCGTGTTAGTGCAAACTCTGCGATTGGGTCATTTATCGGTGTCTATATTATATGCAATAAGCAATAACTGATCACTTTGAAGTTGGGCTTCCTTCATTTAATGTAAACTTTTTATCGAAAAGGAAGGGGGCGATAGCTTCATTATTACCTGTCGATAAGCGCAGTGATGTTGCCTTAACTGTTAACGATATGTAATCGATAGCTAATGTTATTATGATGTCTACCGTAAAATGTTTTCATATTTTCTCTTTGATAGACACGTAAGAATATCGAATCAAGCAATACGCCCGAGTCTGTTGTTGTGTTGGGATTTATATGGGGCGTGGCAAAACGTGGTTGTAAAACTCAACGATACACCTCACTATATAAAATAGGCTATGTCTAACATACTGAGTGAATGCATTTTATACATAAAAACTTAGGTTTAATATTTGTTTGTGTATGTTGTGAGGCATGAGTTCACGCTCGCACACTATTTTTGTACAATAAATTACCATGTCCCGATGTAATAGTGGTTGTTTTATTTCAATTTGATATGTGTTTCGACATAGTAGTTAGTTATACACGTGTACTTGAACACTCAATACTTCTACCGTATTTTATTGTTCTCGATTTACTTTTATTAGAACGCAATTTTGATCGCTCTGAATTACATGGAGAATATAACTAGGTATAGTTATACAAGTTTTGTATTATGTAACGTCGTCTTAGAAAAAATGAAAAGCTGTCCGTATTACATCACAAAGGTTTGATTGACATGAATCATAGTTACGAACAACAATAAGGAAACTATCGATAGTTTAGAGGCTTGCGTTTGAAAATTCAAACATATTTTGTAAACAAACCGGAGGTGTTTACGTAACTCTTCAAAACCGACTCTCTATTGTGGTGCGACAGCTGGTAGTCGGTTACGCATGTACCATTGTGCTCTCGTTTGCAACGGACACGTTTGGGTGCAAATTGTTAACAAAAACCCACTTTACCTGACTTTAGCTAGCTGCTTAAAATACATTAGGGTTTAGTTGAAAGTCGATGCTGTCTTTTGACCGTTTGCGGGAATTACAACAAAATCTACTATAATTTAGTTTTAAGAATATTTAGTTCATATACTCGGCTTATTATACACATTTTCGTTGTCTTCTAACAACAGTGAAAGTTAAAGCAATATGTTGAACTGACGTATGTCGTAAACTCTTTCATAAATCATCCACAGTGTTAAAGAACAACAATATTTGGGATCCCAACAATATTTACGATGTTATTCAGTTTGTTTGACATTTGTCACTGAACATACCTAATTTACATGCATTTAATATGAAACCATTTGCAGCAGTGTTTAGCTAAATGGTAATGGAACTTTTACAAGGACGTCATCTTGGTCAATGTCACGAATGTTTGCTTTAAAATTTTTATGGTTATTGCCGTTTCATGAAACTGCGCAAATTACATTCGCAACACGTGCGCGGTGCACTGTACAATTTTGATATGTTATGTTGTTTGTGTCAATTGTATGTAATTCGGCATAATTCTCTTACATGTGCGTTTTTTGGGTAATCAATTTGGCAACCACATCTAACGCGATCCGTAGATATAATTACAACTACGTAAGCGCTGGAAGGTTTTCTTCTTTAAAAATCTTAACATATTATTCAGTTGTTAATGTCACTGACGTATGTCTATAGATAATTTTGTCCAATCTTTAGTAATTTAAAATTTAACCTCTAAGTATCCTCGAGACGCTGTCAATCATAGTCTTTAACGCTTTGTTACAAAAGTGCAAAGTTAGTTTTTTGCATGCATCGATTGCTCGTTCTGTAGTGTGAACACGAGTTTCTAGATTTGATTAGATAATAAGTTTTAACTTTTCTGTTTCTCACCTAGTTACTACTAGGTATGATATTACGCATTTCATAGTTAAACAAATCAATTTTTTTCTAGATATTAAATTACGTCTCTACGTACCTTTTGCTAAATGACTAATAAATATATTAAGAGCCATCAAATTTTAATTACAATACATTTATTTATTTTCGATTTTAATTATTATTTTGATTATATTTAAAATCGGAAAGTTTCTAACACGCATACTAAACCAAGCAACATGATCTACAATCCGCACGATATCCAATGGAGATTTTGAACGCATCTCGCGCCACAAATATAGTTGATCTCGTAAATCTCGCCGGCCATCGTACATTTACTTATTTGTTTACGCAACTTCACATCTCACACGTTATTACGACGCATTACAGTTTCTGCGCGGACATTATTACTGCTTTATTGCGACACTTGGTACAAGGCATTCCTATGTTCATACTTATATTATGTTAGGTTACGGCTATACTAATATTTATTGTATACTTATGTTCCGTTCTGACCATTACGAGAATGTTGCAGGAATTTGGTTTAGTTCTGGTTTTGGTGTTAGTAAAAGCTAAATCGGGTTCGATAGATTTATTAGATCGGTGGATAGGCTTAGTCTACTCCATTGTATGCCATAAGATACTATAGAACCAATAAAAACACTTTCTGGATTATCTACAGAATGCTACAATTTTATTTTTAATCATATTTTTTTTAGTTTTTTTTTTAATTTTATTAGTTTGCAATATTAAAGTCGTCAGTCAACTGCTCTTATTTAAAATTTTAGTATTTCTTAACTTTCAAATTAAGATTACAAAAACGTTCAAGGTCTTATCCCGACATTTCCTTTCGCAAACAAAAAGCTAGTCTGATCATTACGTATTCACATGTCCAAAATAATTATCTCAAAGGCCAATTGTAAAGTAAATTATTTATGTCGACATAGAAGAGTGTAGAATAATTTAAATAAAACAACGTTCACACAATACAATGGACGATCGCACGTGGCCGGTGACCTTGTCCGCTTGCCTATAGAAATCGCCACTTGTATTTTATAGTCTCGACAATGTAAGGTAAACATAACACCGTGTAGACAATGTTACACGTAATAGCCGTGGAACATACGATGAAAGCCTTTTTGCTGTTTCCGTGTCAGTTAAGGGATTTGTGAATGCTTTATAGCCGATACGGTTGCTTTGTAGCTTTATTTTCTATTGGGATATAGATACATAAGAGGCTTTTGTTTACACATTTCTACGTCTCAGTTCGTGGCACTATACAGTACAAGTATAATACACGAGCATTAGTAGATCTAGTTTATTAGTTTATAGATGGAGGATACTTGTCATATATTTTCTGATGAAACAGGATTATAAGAAACGTTTGAAGACTATATAAATGCTCCATCTTAAACCATCATCTAATGAAAGCGTAGCCAAGATAGCTAAAGTTATCTTGCACTTGTTCCGAAAGTAATTTGCAAAACAAATGAAACTCGACTAATTGCCAATTCTAAAATATGCAGAAAATAATTGCCAGTCCTCAAGCTTTAATTGTTGCCGACTTGCCGTACATAATCAATCGGCTTCTTCCAATTAAGGGCTAAGTCGAGAGGATCCTAATAGTACAAGTTCTATCGAGTTATCTAGTAATTGTTTACTAAAAATAACTGTAAGCCATTATACTATATCAGTCAGTTCTGAAGTATACATAATCGTAATCCTACTACTATGCGAACAACGCTCAAAGTTCCTAGTTAAGCCTTCAAGAAGATAAATTTCTTAGAAAAGAAAACTTGCTACAAGCGTTTCACATTTAAATTAATAGTCATATCTAATGAATATGCATAAGCGGCTCGTTTCGACCATTCTTTGTTAGAAAAATATATTTCTTTTGTTAGTTACTTTAATTTCATGTGTGTGTTCTCCTGAGTTTCACAGTCTTTATAATTATAAACATATATACGTTTGTTCTGAGTAATGTTGGCTACTAAGGAGTACTTACTAAGGAGTACCTACTACAGTGGTGCAGCTAAGAATGATAGCATAACAGAAAATAATGTCCCCTAAATCCAGAATAAGCCGGAAGCGATCCAGAAGCAGTATAATATTCTCAACAAACATTAACTATACTTTTTGCAACATTGTACCTTAGAAAGTTAGTGTACTATTACATTTTACACTTAAATGGGATCGTAAACCGCATGCTGTCAACGCCCTATCTATGCGGCACGTTGCTCAGGGTTAGTTACTTGGCTGGCGACGGGAGGCGGGGTAGAAAGCCGCCTGGCTTCCGTTCGGAAGTTTCACGCGGCTTTCACTCGCCACCCGGCGAGATATGACGCCTTACCGGCCTTACCGGCCTTACCGCACCGCACCGGATAAATATTATATGCTTCCTCCTAACCTTAGAATTTTGTTCTCATGAGATCGACGCCTTTATGAAAGGCGATAGAGAGAGATTTATAGCAAGTGATTTGTTTAAGTTTTGTTATTGTCAGTAAACCAGTTCGAAAAATCGTTATTGCTTGTTCCTTTGTAAAATGGTCAGTAATGCGGCAGCATCATTAATATTATTAACAAAAGATTGAGTGTATGATGGAAACCATTTGTTAAATGACTTTATTTTTAGCTGCGTATTTAAATATGGTGGCAAAGTAAGACATAATAAAAACACTCAATAATAACAACAATGAGTAGTAAGTTTAGTCAAGTTACTAGTTATTGTTGACGATTAGATTTTTTGTTCTCTATTTTTCTAACCGGTTTTCTCATTCGCTATATTTGTTATATTGCCTCAGGGTAAAATGCGATATCATACAGTTTTATTCCATGCAAACCAATAAGTTAACAAGCTAAAAAAATGTTGTGGTCATGTTAAACCAGTAAACAAAACAAAAGTATACCTATTGGTAAATATAAATCTTTTAGTTTCAATTTGTTACGTGCTAATGAACTTTTATATTAAAAAATAAACAATACGTGATCCTAATTTGTTCACACGCCGAGACACATTTGAAGATAAACGACCATCAAATGAACGATTTAATTAAAGATTTAAGTGGAAGCTGCACTTTGGGTCGACGCACTGTCGAACATCGTGCACATCATCGTTATATGAAAAAATAACGCTTCATTTTCTTATGACTGCTTACGATTTGTATCGGCGCAGTGTTAAATCGCATGTCTTCACGCGATTAATGTTAAAAGTTTCATGATTTATGTTACGGACGAAAATTAAAAAGCATTTTGCTTCCACGTAACGCGCAAATTCGGTAGACTGGTTCGTTTAAGCTGTATGCAATTGTTGTAATTAAATTAATTTCTTGATTTGTTGACACACACATGTGCGCGTTAATTGACACGTGATGTAAAAGTTATTACCTGTTAAAAGATGAAAAATTGATTTTATAATTTTTAATTATTACCATTCTTAACACTAGGTACCTCAATTTAGCGAACAGTTGCATTATGTTAGGTTCAACTAAAAATAAAGAAGTGCGAGGCTGAGTGCTCCAAATAATTATACCGCATCCGTCTACTCAAATAAGATCCTTGGATGATTTGCATATGTGTTGTGCCTGATTATATATTGCACTTCTTTATCGTATATTAACGATTCCGTTTAGTCATCTAATGAAGTATTCAGGGCTCAACATCATGCGGTCTCGACCCATCCAACTCGGTCCGGTTTTAATAACAAATCATCTTTACCATTGTATACGGATTATAGAGAATTACACGCTGATTTCCATTACCATGCCGACGTGTGTCGTTTTATTTCGAATTGTTACAAACATGATTGTAATTTATTCTAGTTTATACCGACAATAACCGTACTTATTTATTGCCCCATTACGCGTGTTTGTCTATGTTTTTGTTATCTCAACTATTTCTTTTCGTATCTACAAAAATAAGCCTACTTAGTTATCAACACAAACAAGCTATAAATCGTTGAACCAAAATTTATCTTGTCCTTGTCTTTTAATAAAACATCACATTAACAGTACGTTCAACCTTATTTTTTTATACAAAACCGACTTACAATGAAGTTTGTCTTCATTTTTGAAAATATCTAACTTTAGTCTCCTAAAGTATGCGATATAATCTTGGTCCATGTTGTAAGATTATTTAAATTTAACCTCTATGCAGCAAAATAATTAAGAAAAATGAATTCGACCACCGCAGTAATATAAATTGTCTTGTTCATTTTGGTATGATCACTTCCTCGAATCGCAAGATGTATCTGCATCCTCAAGAAAGTTTATCTGTACAAGCCCACGCTGAGGAAGAGCGAATAATATCGCTATAAACCGTTACAAAATAAAGCAGGCGTAGCAAATAAAGTTTCATTTGTGTAAGTCTGCGACAGGCGCGGTGCGGCTCGATGGTGTGATTTCATAATTTTCTCCTGCCAGTTTTCTATGGGCGCGAGCCGATAAAGCTGTTCGAGTCGCAAGAGAAAGCCGATATAGTGTTGCGTTTCCCGATGTTCTTGCACTTAGCCGGCATGTGCCAAGCGATGAGCGATTACCGCTAATAATACTCTTCGCACAATACTTTTAATTTATTGACTTCACATTTAATGCCCCAAATGCAAACTTGTTTATGATCATCTATTTATATGCGATTTCCTGCTCTATTAAATCATGTTGTGAATTTATATTGCAATTTTTTTAAATAACCTGTTGATGACTGGATAACCGACTGGATAACCATATTTGCGCATAAATTCAATAGTTTTTTTATAAATAAGGTTTTATCGAAATGTTTGAAAAAGAGATATCAATTCTGTATGTTCAGATCAGTTGGTACAGAAAATGTATTCAACCGTGCTTTTAATATCCTATTGTATAAACTACAATTAAACAGACTTTCCTATTCCATAAAATAAAAGCATCTGAAAGATTAACGGCGAACGGATCAAAGGCTCCTCGGTTCACTTTGATCACTTGATGAATGTGAAACGTGAAAACCAATGAATAGGAAACGTGACTTTTTTCTTTTAATTGCTATGAGCTATAAAGCGATTAACCATTTTTTATCAAAGGAAAGTCTGTCCAGTCAGGTGTGAGTTTCACTATCTTAATTTAGTGTTTCATCGTAATAAATTTAGATGAAATATGAGTTTTTGTTGCGTTTCTTAATATATCCGAAAGTGCATTTGAAGGTGAAAATCAAAACAAAGAAAATATTACTATCGATCGTAAGCAGATAGAAAAATTGTAATCCTTGAGATAATATTCAGTAACCTGAGGGTATCGCTCTACATTACATAGATTACAATATGCAGTAGTCATAATCGATTAGATATCGATTAATTAAGGTTCTTGACTCTATAATTCCTATATAACAGTTTTCTTTTATCTGTTTGTTAAACCCCAACTACATATAAAAAGTTATTAATCTGTGAGATAATATTCGGCAATCTGAGGCTATCGCTCTACATAGATTAAAATATGCATGGAATAAATAAGGTTCTTGATTCTTTAGAATTCCTTTATTGCCTTTTGTAAAGTCCAGTTTTGTTTATCTGTTTGTTTTACCACAAACCGCTGTTAGTTTGCGTCGTGCGTCATTAACCATACTTGTACGCACCGGTCTCGTCGATTCGCGAGTTGTGAGAAAGTTGTTCAGCTGCTCTCTCGGCGCGATTGATTCTGTCGTGTGCTGCCAAAGACGGGTGACTCCGGGATCGCTACGTCACCTCGATGCGTATTGGCTATTAGCTTTCCAATTCCAAATTATAAAAAGTAAATAAGCCCGAAAATGTGTGGTGATGTAGAGTGGGATGGAAACCATAACGAAACAATAAATAAATACTCCACCTCCAGCAGATATAAAGAGTTATATCTAAAATAATTATAAATTAATTAATCACAATTAGCAAGATTATTTAAAAATGTTCCTTAACCTAACATATTAAAGGCTAAAGGTGTCTGAAACATTGGTCTAAAGAAACTACGCTCAAGATGTATCTAATCATTTGTGTTTTACGTGTAGTTTATATTCAACTTACTATACCTACTAACTTTTTTAGTTAAGTCTAGTTCTTGTCAGACCTGAACTAAACCAGTCTACCTTTCTGTGATTTCAAACTTTCACACAAAATTATCTCAACATTTACCTGAGCAAACAGATAACAGACTAGTGTCGTAGCAACATCGGTATTTAGTAAAGACTTATTTACTCCACTAAAACGAATATCAAACAGTCGGAAGGCAAGAACAGATAACGTTGGAGCTTTATGAAACAGTTTCGAGATTACATCGGTATCATCGTAAGACACAACACGCGATAAAAGATGCGAGAGGTCACCGCTATCGTCTTCCTTATTTGATTCGGGCTTTCGTACATTAGCGGGGTGTGAGTGCATGATAAAGCACTTTGGAAACGGTTGGCCTTGAGCTAAGTGGTTCAGGTCACTTGAGATTTATAGGACAGGGTTCATAGATACGTGATCGGAGCCTTAATACTATTTATGAGCTAGGATAAACTTACAATGTTGGTTTAGTGCGTCAGAATTGCTTCTTCTTCAGTAAACTGAAACGGTCTTACATTACGTGTGGTTTATACTTTTTCATTCATACATATACTAATAGAAATTATTGTTTCCCATCTTAAAGTAACAGATTTTGTAAAAATACCTGTGTTTAAAGCTCATTTTAGTAACCAAGGGCTCCAGCAATATTATGGAAATTCAGACTGCTTGAAGCGTGTAACTTCAACAGTAACTGATCAATAGCCAACAGAGCACACATAGATATACTACCAATCTATAAAGAATAAACTGCGCCGCATTAACATTGCATGCATAAACATCTCGATAATATATTCCATACAATTATTATGTTCATTGTTACCTTTCACATACCTATTGAAACATGGTCGCGACGCGGTGACGTAACTTTCAATGAATATGTTCTATCAAAAGGACGACATTATTCAACACTTCACAAATTGAGAAATATGAGTTCCGTACAGAAATAGCTGCGGTCTGGCTCCTGGCTCCTAATCGGGCGCACGTGACTTTGCAGGAGAGATACGCGGCACGTGGGGGCGAAGACATGTGATTGCTATTTAGGATCGTTCCGAAGAAAGTTTTATACGTTTCCTGAGCACTTTTAAAATAATACGTATTACAGTTTTCTTTTGGGTCGTTTCAAGTCTAATAACACGGTAAAGAATTGCCCAACCAATCGTTGAGTAACGATGTTGACTCCCGTCCGTAAATAATGTTTAATGTACTTCGTAGTCGATGCACCCCAGACAATAATGTAGTAACGTAGAGACTTTTCACAGGCTCCCTCTTCATATGCATGCACCCACCAAACGCACCCTTTGTGATACTTATGTTAAGACGAAATTGACTGGAAGTTGACAAACGGAAACAACGTAGATCAAGAAACAGTTCTAACATAATAAAATCAAAGCAGCGCTATGATAAACAAAAAAGAAATAAAGATTTATTTTAATTTATAGCAGTGCTAATAAAAAATATGATGTAGTAGTATTTTTTCATCCCTTTTAATAGCTCTATCAACAAATTATGATCATGACTTTCTAAGCTTATGACAAGTGTCAATGAGATGTTTTAATTGAATTGCCTTTGGCGTTGCGTGTGCGACCTACAAACGTACGACATGACGACCGACGTATAATAAACTTTGCATGCAATTGCTCCCATGTATATTTAATATACCATCGTCTGGAATTATAAAGTTATAATGAAATGAAAACTTATTTTATCGTGTTTATGCAAGTTATTACCAGTACGATGTAGCTCTATGCAAGGTATATTGCGTCTAGAGAGAGTAACTGGAGAGTCGAATGCGTTTTCTTCGTTGGGAGATTCGAGATGATGATATATAATTACCACAGATGGAAATATTTTACCCGATCACCATTATGTTTTAGAGTAGTTAAAGTAGAATTCCTGAAAAGTCCTGGTAATCTGGAAAGTTCCACATATTCGGCGTTCAAGTGTACCTATGAAACTACGAGAGCTTTCACACGCAGCGACTCATATTTCATACATGTGCTTTCGGCTGGCCGGCGCCGACTATACGGCAACCGGTAGGTAAGAGAGTTTCTTGCCTTCAACGTAAAAAATAAATCAAAAAGGTCCCAATGCAGATCCTGTAAATACTATCTATTTACTAACTTTGACAGATTTGATTTTAATTTGCTAGCGAAATTACAGTTAAGTATTTGCATTACCTAACAGAATAATAGTACAGTACCTACAACATTTCCTAACTGTTGTATTAGTAATAAAAACAAATACTTGTGGCTTACTAGTAAAGGCAACCATGATATTCTAGACAGTGAACATTTGTTATAAACATAAGTATGTAGTTGTGTTGCGGGAAAGTCCACCGATGCGTGTGGAAGGTCGGATCGTTTACCCCGCGACGTGATATCATATACGTTACGTAACAGTTCAATGTCTACTCTTACATAACGGCAATTTAAACCTTATGTTCAATGAATTCTAAGATGAGATTCGATCGCAACAAATCCTAGTGATCCCACCCGTTTATTGAACAGTGCGTGTAATGAAAGCTTTTTGTAATACCAATAAAGTATGCACACAATCTTATCGCTGTTGTGTCAATGAGTTACTTTATTTCCTATGTTTTGAATAGATAATATTTACACGGCGGCTCATGCGTTTGATACATTCATTTTATAGAATTTTTATACTTATCTGAATCAAAACACGCTCGTAAATGTCGAATGTTGGTGAGTAATGCGATGATACGCACAGTTCAGGTCGCGCAACTATAACTGGGTTAGTAACCGCTGTCCTATTTACCTAAGCAACGACTTTGGGTGTAGTCGAATTTGGAACAATGATATAAACACTTGATAGTAACAAAAGTTTTGGTATTGGGATTTTTGTTACGACAACCTTGTTCCCGAAACAACGCGAAAGCTTGTTTTTACGGCAACGCGGTCAGGTTTTATTGGTTGAGGCAAAATTGAGACATTTAGGTAAGGACTTTAAATAAATATGTTGTCGGAATGTATTGCTCAAGTGTTTCCAAGTAATACAGACGAAAGTTCGATTTGAAGTCACGTACAGAACGAATTCTACTGCTTTTTTTGGTGACCAGCGCAAACATACTTTAACACTCCTAAAATATTTGGATGTATTCAATATTAATTTGTGTCTCTTTGTTAAGTTCATTTATAAAAAGGTACGGCATAGTTGATAGTTTTTTAGTTATATATATCGTTTGTGGTTCGACAGGTTACCGTGCTATGTACGCATTAGTGAAACCGCAGCCGGTTGCGATTCGGTACCGATCGGCCTCGTACCGAAACTAGATTTATCTTTCGATGCTGCCAACTAAAATGTTTGTTTTGATCGCCCCGAAACTTCAATAGAACAAAGAATGTTAGCTTACTGTGTTAGCATGTATATAATTTGAATGCAATTGTTACACGTGTTGTTTCATAGCATTTAGCGAATGACAGTATTCCGAGTCGGCTCCAACGTTGTCACAATTAAATACTCAGTTGTTTCCCATCGTTACCTTATCTTTCTTATGACCTATGTGAAGCTGCAATTACTGGGTGGTATGACATTGATATACGATGGTTAGACCGGTTTTCAGTCTTTTGGAATTAAGGATCCGTAACAACTATGCTTCATGTTTATTTTACATGGTGTATTAAAAGTAGCTAAAGGATTTGTAGGATCTGGCTGTTATTATTACGACAACTACGGTCTTTTTTAATATATTGTAAATTACAACGGGCTAGTGGGCATATTGTATAAGTATCCTCATTTTCAAAGTTATCAGAATAAGTAATCCAAAATCTAACTATATCTCTATCCTATGAAGAAACCTTAAGCAAAATAACCTAAATAAAAAAAGCTAAATTGTATACACGTAAAGCTCTCGCCTTTGTACTTTTACAAATATTCATCTCGTCTTATCTCGCTAGAGAATATCGGACTTCGGCGTGTCTACTTAAGTAAGGCGTTTATCGGCAAAAACTTTGAGAAATTGCGGAAAATAAAAGGAGTTGGTTTGTCGGATGAAATGAGAAACAAAAAAGGCTTTAATGGCAGAAGTATGTAGCAAAACTCACCAGAAAAAATAGGTGTTGATAGTAAGACCATTACGCGGTCAGATATTTGTGTTGAGATTTCTTTCTTCTTTGTATTTTTTTTCATATTTTTTTTATTATGTGCTTAAAGTCGGCGCTTTATGCATAAACAATATCAGTTTAAAAATTCTTTAAAACTATGAAGCAAATTCTTTTTGGAACTAGACAGTCGACTATTGCTCTTTTAAACGGTTACTAAATTATTTTCATACTACAAAAATCATCTGTCAATTAAACAAAGGCTCAAACTACTTCTTATCATTTTCGGTTAAAATCAGATAAGCATGTCTATCAATCATACTTGGTTTATATCGGCATCACATATCGAAAAACTAAAACTAAATAGGATTATAAACATTTCATACGGCTGTATTCGAAGTCGTGACTATTAATAATAGTATAAAAGTGCAGACGTATAAATTAAGACAATTGCTCATTCAGTTGCCCGAGGATTGTCCAACATAATTAATTTATCTATCAGATTTCACTATTTAAATGCTCATCTAGATCTCGAGATTGCTTTTATTTATATAGTTATTAAACTCTTAACGATTATTTATCGCTCGCTTTGAGCTGTACTAGCGATATATGAAAAATAATTGATCAATTTGTTTAATTGAACGAATACGTTAAGACCTCCTTTGCATTTACTTGAAATAGGTTTAAACCTACGACAAAAAATTGTCCCTTCTAGCTGTTGGGACTCGCATTAATTTATTAGATTAAATGTTATAATTATAATGTTTTAATCATGTGAAACGTTGGCTACTGATTACAAGTAAAATTTATTAGAATGCACGAATTCTTTACAAGTTAACCGGAGATTCCGTGTTCGTTTCTCACGTTTGTCAGCTTTCACAATTTATTCCAGTTTTATCTCTGTTACAACATTTCAATTCATTTGTATTTCGGTGCTAGACTAATGAGGCGACATATTATGGTTTTCTTAATACCCTGTATATATTATAATTATATGAATAACACATTTCTTTATGTTTTCTGTCTGCAACTTCATTAAGATTTGGCTGTAGTGCTAATTACTTATTTAAAAAAAGTAAAATTTGACGTCATGTAGTCAAAAAATCAATGCAGAGCACGTATACTATGACAAATCTGAGCTTAGTGTGGCGTGACTCGTCACAGTTTGGTTGTTGCCGGGGGGTGCCCGGCGACCCCCGCGATGTCTCCGGCGGCAACACACGCCTGCCGTGTCATGTAGGTGTTCCTACAGAACTTGTCTACTTCCTACGACTTTTATAACTAAGAGCCAAGGTGAGGGGTGCCTGCTCGCCAGTTTGCCACCCGCGGTCACGCGCCCGTGAAAATGGTTCTACATGAATAATCCAAAAGACGTTTTAAAAATTTGCGACCCTTTCATTCGTGGATCCTATTAAACTTGGTAGGAGAATACGAAAGAGGGTGTTTTACATTTGATATTTCTTGGATTGGTAATCCGTTGTGAACAAAGATGTAGTATAACTGGCCTCTAAAATATATCATTATCAAAAGATAAATAAAACACATTGTTATGTAGTGACATACGTGACTGTTTGTTACCATTGTCGAGTTGTTCGCACTTAAATCATGCGTGATCGGATGAAAGTAGGATTGTGGCGTTATCTCGCATCTTCCCACGGGCGACGCGCGTCCGACGGCCTGTACCACCCTATTGTTTCTTGTTGATATTATATCGAAAGAAACCTCACTAACAAAACAATACTAATAAGATGGATCTATTACAATGATAATCATGTCATGACATACATCATTCATGACGCTTTAATAGTAGACGTTTATAAGCAGTCACTAAGTGAACAGACAATTCTTTCAGGGGTGCCACAAACATGACATTTCTAACGCCACAGTAGTCGTACTTTCTAAAATAGAAAACCTATTTTATATACCTAATTAATTTATTGTTGGAACCTATCACAGAGAGATCAATACAAGGTGTTTAATCGTGTTTTCGAAATTATCGTAGAAGATAATAAGGAAACCATTTGACATCAAATCTTACTATTGGAGTATTACAAAACTGAAAGTTTTTCTGTTTGCCTTCGCTGACTATAATAGACCAAAGTAACACAGTGTAATGTTGACATGAGATTTGTGTATTTACCGAGATAAATAAATCAGCAAAGTATAGTCATCATTATTAGTTACGTTAAACTGCCTCGTTGGCCTAGTGGTCCTTAGCGGGACTGCTACGCTAAAGGTCTTGGGTTCGATTCCCAAGTCGACCAAGGTGTTATTGGGTTTTTCTATGAAATTCACAGTAGCAGGTCGGAGTTTGGATTTGTGCCCGGTTAGTGGCAATAGGCTCGCCCCCTATTACATGGGACCTAAACATACCGGCGAACTGTGGGTGTACATTGGTACACCTCTGCCTAAGGCGCTGGCCACACAGAAGAGACGTAAGACGCAGACGGGGCGCGGACATTTGTCTTTACCGCGACGCTTTCATACAAAATGTATAGAAGCGTCGCGACGCAAAACATACAGAAGAGACGGGGCGCGGGCGCGACGGTTCTATACATTTTGTATGAAAGCGTCGCGGTAAAGACAAATGTCCGCGCCCCGTCTGCGTCTTACGTCTCTTCTGTGTGGCCAGCGCCTAACCCTTCGGGGATACAGGCGTGATGGTATGTTATGTTATGTTTATTATTAGTTACGTAATAGATATTAAGAGATTTTATTACTTGTTTTATGAGCGCTAAGATGAACTTATGAGGAAAACATGAATATATTTACTGACAAATGCGGCACGTCAAATGCAGTAAATAAAATGAACGTAATCAATCAGAAAGATTTGTGAGACTGCTCGTTGCTGCCGCTGTCATCTACACTAATATTATAAAGAGGAAAGATTTGATTGTTTGTTTGTTTGAAATGAATAGGCTCCGAAACTACTTGACCGATTTGAAAAATTCTTTCACTGTTGGGAAGCTACACTATCTCCGGTGAACATAGGCTATATAAAATTTTCAAAAAAGTTAGGGATCCATACTTAAACCTCAATAATGTAAACCAAGGTGTGAAAAAATTACCAAAAAACTTTCTTGCATCGCGTGCGCTGCGAAAACTATTGATTATAGAACAAAATAATGTACTACGTCTTTGTAGAACATATAATTATCTACAAAAAGTGTCGCGACAGCATATGTCTAACTATAACAGTTAGGTCAAAATAAGAGATATTTTATTAAAAAAAAAAATATTGAAAGGACGCCGCTAGAAAAGGCTCTTTATTTGTTACTTGGTATTGATCCTTATCAAAATAAATTACTTCATAGTCAAGACTGCTTCAATACCTTTATGTAACTTTTTGAATTATTCACTTTGGACATTCCCTTCGAAAGATATCACGAGTTTAAAATATAAGAATTAGAAAAAAGTCGCGTGATTGTCGCTCACTCTGCTCGGCTAACTATGCGATTTAAGCATCACTGAGGTACGGGAGTGTCTATACTAATATTATAAAGAGCGTAATAGTAGTAATAACACAGAAACCTTCAATCCTAACTTTTTAATAATGTGTTAAATACCCGTGCGAAGCCGGGACGGGCCGCTAGTGCCAAATAAAGAAGTCTTACTATACACGCTCCGTTTAATAAATCATCTATCTAATTCGACTATCAAAATTCGACAGGTAATCCTTTGAATTCATTGATGCGCGATAACAGCGCACTACAAGCGCCAAGGGACCCAAAAAAAAATCCATATTCGAATCATGGCATCGATTAAAATTCCACCGCGCTGCCGTCCATTTTTGGGGAGCTGACATATTTCTCAAACGTCATCAGGATTCTTTTTACGGTAAATGTACTGGTGAACATGTACAGTTTCGTGTCGCAATATCCCATATACCTCAATACGCAACGCGTGACCACCGGACGTTTATAATGAACGCGTCAGGTTAATAACCGACATAGTACATGTCATAAGGTCCGGGAGATGCCTAACACAATAAAGTTGTCATTATTATTGTCGTGTCCCCTTTAATTACAGCTCTAGGTGCAGTGCCTGTCGTCCATGGCAGCAAGGTACTTAAAACTGACGTCTTCTAGGAAATTTACGGATTCTCAACACAAAATCGTTATTCCGCTCAGGTTATCGGCACATTGTATCTGGCACCTCGGGCGGTACTAAGGCGTGACGTGAGAAGCGACACTCCCGCCTAATATATTGTGCAACATTGCCGGCAGCATCAATTGCAACTCGATTCCCCTGAATTTCCCGCAATAACCTAGGCTCTTTTCAATTGCCCGTACGTGTTCGGAACGCGTGCCGCCAACCACAGCAATCGACGTATCTTTGCCCACAATTTCGATAAAACCCTGTGTTCATCGCATCATCTCGTTGAGGTGTGCGGTTGGCGCTCAAGTTTTATGCTGACCAAAATTGAAAGTACAGAATCGATCACGAGCATGTTACTAAGTATATGTCTATATCACGTTATAGCACGGCAAACAACGTTCCTCATCGTTACCGCAAGGGCCAATTTAAGAGTCGAGCCTTCCGAGCCACCCACCGGAGTCGGCCTGATTGATTGCTAATGACTATTGTTACACTGTTACGCAACCCTCCGGGCGAGCCGTCCGAACTGACACCGTACATGACGGCTAACATTACTTCTGCGTCTCATGGATGGACTAAACCATTTATTTGCGAACAACAATAAACGGATATATTGGCCCTCAGGTAATCGACGTATCGGTGATACCGGACACACACGGGACTGATCGAAACCCTGTAATAATCGTCGATATACACCTCCTCCGGCTAAGCAATTTTAAATGACATCAGTCTATGACTGCACTATATTTTCATTCTCTTGCCATATAATCTAGAACGAGACGTCTGTACGAATATAAAGATGTATTAGCCGTGGGCTATAATTGCTTTGCCGTATACCTGATTGATTGTTAATGAACATTGTTACGGGATTGCCTTAATTGAGAAGATAATGCTTGTTCTTTCTGTGATTATCTTATTAATTGCTTAAGTTGTATAATTGTAGTAATCGTGTTACTTGTTGTCTTTGCTTTTCTCTACTAGTCGGCGAAAACGCATGACTTCGACTCACAATCATGTTTCATTATAGTATTCTTGACAGTTAAGTTACTGCTAATGAAAAGTCGGAGTGGTTAATGTTATTATATCGCCTTGGGGTTTCTGTTTAACGGTTTGCCGCAAAATGTAATAGATATTATTTATTTAAATTCGATAGACAAATCGAGAAACGGGTGAAAATGTTCAAGTATTAATAGTACTAGCGACAATCGACGTTGCGTGTGGTGTATACCCTGATTCGCCAGCAATTCGTGACGCGCGATAATCGATCCGCAAGCATCGCGAACTAGCGAGTTGCGATGCCCAGCGACCCGGCAGACCTCGATCTGAATCAGCACGCGGCCGATTCAGCGAACAGTACAATCTGACCAAGTTGGAAACGCACAACACAGTCAACGACGCCGGTGCAACACCGGCCGACCGGCCTCGGTCGATTACGATCGCGACGCTGCATCGCCGCACTCCCATTATGGCCTTTTACGTGGCGATTGTATCGATTGTGACGTCGAGTAACGAAAACGCGCCGAGGTCAGTCTGACAAAAAAAAGTCTTTAAATCCATTCATGTGTTCAAAAGGGTATGTAGTTTTTTGTCAATAGTCGAGGTAGATACGACCGAACATAAATATTCAGCAGGATATCGTTTAAATTGTACGCTCTTAAACATCTATTATCTGAAGGTGATCAGTAAAGTAACGTAGTGGGTAAACAAAGGCAGCAGGGTCAGGGCAGACTGCCAGGGGCGATGTGCAGCTTGATTTATTACTGTTCGATACCGGAGCCCTTCCGCGGTGTCCGTTGACGGTAACCGCACGGATCTCGATGGGCCCTTTTAAAACCACGAGCAAGTCCCTGCTTAATAGTATAGACCCTAAAATGAAGTTGTTTTTATGAAAATTATTTACTCCTTTTTGTTGAAGTATCGTATAAAAAAAACTTGAACATTTTAACCAAAATCAAGTTTGAATTACATCAAAAGGAAATAAGATTCAAGTAGTATTACGATGTGATTATGAACCATTATTGTACGCTCTGAGCAGTTGTAAATTGATGTCTGGACAGAAGATACGCAGCTACCATCAATGAAAAATACACGATTTGAGACCAGCATTTACTTAACGACCGTATCCAGCCCGCTCCCTACTATTAACGCATTAATTTTCATCTTCGCAAGACTTTCTGCGGCCATATTGGAAAATAGTAGCTGGGGAAATTGGAGCAAAGTTAAATGACTGATACGAGTACGATCGAACATGTTCTTTGACCACTACAGGGCGCTGCGGTTTCTACTCCGCCGGTAACATAAGTAGCCCAGGACAGAATTAATTATCGACGGGTAGAAGTGCTCAACGGTTTCTTGTGTAAAACGAGACGAGACGCACCATGGGAAAAAGGTTAACTGCATATGCATACATTGTGGCGAGGTGAAATTTCCAACTCGTATGAACATTCGAAAGTCTATAACTTTTTTATAGCGTAAGGATGGTAAATATGAAAGTTTAATTCTTCGATTACCGCTTCCGATAATAGTTCCGCTAAGTTTGAAGGTTACCATAAATACTTCAGTTTGTGCACGTACACCTGTAAACTACACAAAGTTTACAGTTATACTTTATTTAAACCTTCAATGGTTTGAAATGCAGTATGAAATTCACAGAAGTAAATTATGTATTGATTGAATAGCCTACAAATATTTATTTTATACAAGCTCAGTTAAACAATATTTCGTATTACAAAATGTTATGAACAACAAATTAACAAGATTGGATAGATGTTAATTTATTTCCGTTACGAGAAGTATTGATTTAAACTTTGTTTTTATTTTATCAACTAATTTATAGTGTAAGCAGGGATATTGTAAATTTGTATTTTATACTATTTAAACCAGTACGTAGTTTAATAGTATTTTTAACGATAAATTTTATGGTGTAATACATCACGATGGTATAACATCGGTGTAGGGTATCTTAGTAATTGGATACACTTATCGTGGCGGCCGCGGGCGGGTCTGTCCCCGTCTACCGAGTGGATTTATCGCCGCAGCAAATCATTGCGTTCATATCACTCGGCTTCGGCTTCCCTACACACAGCCTTACAAACCGCTAAACTTCCATTAGCTAACTTCCGGATCTTTAACGTAACTGTTGATGTTCCCAGAACACGAAGCCGGGCAAGTTATTGCCAAATGTGGTTATTATACATTCGGATACTTCCGCGAAACTTTGCCGGTCCCCTGTAGACAGACATGTATTATGAAAGTGGTCGACTCGGATGTCTAGTCAGCTTCATTTATATACAAATGTTATCTACGTAAGAAGAATGCCATTAATACTGGAACATTCGTTGGTTTTGTTGTATTTTTAATTCTTTAATTTACATAAGAATTTTCTAATGTTGATAAAACGTTAAGATTAACGAAAAATTTACTAACTAACCGTGGTCAATGCGTCACGATTCCTAGAAACCAAATAAAAATTATATAAGCTAGCGTGTGTTGTCCTGATTGCTAGCTAACACACCTTATATATTGTCTGTCTAATTCTCTTAGTACATCGCCGACAAAATAACGAACGCGGTCATTAGGATCTTCATTAAATTTATCACTGCCACAAATTATCTAGTTAAAGTCGAGACAGTAAAAATTTATTTACTGTTTTATACTTCTAAGGCTTACAAAAGCACCACCCTCTTTTGGGGTAAAAAGCAAATGCCACCGAAACTAAAGGGGAAGTAATAAAAAGATTTAAGCAGGGTTACATAAATTAACTGTTGGCTCCCTAAAATGATAGTCGCCCGTTTTTATTGATGGCGGGAACACTGAACTGTTTTCGATACAAACACGTGAGTTTGGCCGGATCGCAATGTTTGTCGTCGTATTATCTCTCGTCGAATTCGTCAATGTCATTACGATAATCGCTCCTACTAAATCGACGAAGCATTATCCTTTGTGTACTTTAGCCGCTAAAACTGTTCGTGATAAATGAGACACGTCTAACGTGAGACAATAAATCAGCTACTTCGACCAGCAAATGCTCTCGCGTCAATTCTTTACTTTACAGTGTAGCTTTTCGAGTAACTCATTTTCATTGATGTTCAATTTTCACTGACTAATAGTTCAACATTGTTTCACCAGCATTGGATACAAAACAAAACGATGCTTCAGGCGTGACCGTTCAAACGATGGTTGCTTTGTAACAACTGTTCTGTACAGCTGCGATCCTGAAGGTTAACGCGGAGACGATCATTTGTAAAGCTTTTGACCTCCCGATGAACAATGTTACCCTTCGATCGGGCCCGTGATAAATGCGCATCTACATTCATTTTGAAACAACCGTTCAACGAATCGTTTTTGTAGTTTTCTTTTTGTTAATAAATTATTTTCAAATGCATTTATATTGCACTTGTATGTAATGTGCCAGCGGTGAGTTCTGCGAACTTTGTTTAATGCTGTGTTTATTGGGTCAAGCTTTTAATTATTGTCTGTGGTTGCATAACGACGTACATGTATCGTGTTTCGTTCACGTGTTCGGTTTGCACCGTTAAGTGTGTCCGGTAACAACTGTAGGGCTTCGGAACGTTACGAGCGCAGGTCATCCCATGCCTTGGCTTGTTTGTAACTCAACGCTTTGTTTCTCACGCATCAGGTTACTTAAATATCATTTAATTTTAAAGCAGAATTTGCAAGTGTTACTTGGAATGTGTATATTTGCAGCAATTTGTGGGTTCGCGAAGAAACTAATAGCGGAATTAGGCGTTGTTTAGTTTATTAACAGAAGAAATAGGTTTATGTAGTCTTATCCTACAGTTAGAAATTGTCGGATCAGCTCAAAAACACACTTATCTATATTTAAAGATCCTAGATATTTTAATGTTACATACAGAAGATTTTACATATAAACAATGTAGACTCTCTCTAAATCTTCATCTCATGATAAGCTAAGCAAATAAATATCGAAAATTTAGATCAGTAAAGCTTGCGTGCTGGCCTGATTGCGACTATAAACTACTCACCCTGAAACTGGAAATGCAGCGAAACCAAACATTATGTGCGATCAGAATCCCACTGACACAGGTATCTATTGTAAGCTCATAAGTCCCGTTTGTAATAACGCAATCAAGTGTCAATTTGTCACAAAAATTAAATTGATGTTATTTTGATACAGTGATTTGTTTCTTATAACGGGAATTTCGTTATTAGCTGTAGATTACATTGGACCATACAATGATAGAATGGCTATTGCATTTAGATAGCATGATCTCAGGTACTCAGTGTCGTCAGGTGAGTGTCAACTGAATAGCTGATGAACTTAAACCTTGTAACAGTTGATCTGATGCTAAACTTTTCTTAATTCATGCTAATGCTACTGTTTCTCAATCAGTTATTTAGATTTTTAGGATACCTACGTATTTTCTTACGTAATTTTAATTCTTGTTATTTATGCAACACTTAGCGCATAATTTGAATGTTTAGTGTCGCTTTACACTTAATACACAGAAAACCCTGTCAATCAAATTTATTCGTGTACGACATTTCAAAATTTACCCAGAAGTTTGTTTACATCCGAACATACGTCCACATAAATATTTCCATTGACCGTCGAAAGTTGTTTTACCTCAAAGCTTTGTTTAGGAAAAGGAACTGAAACCAGCATCCTAATGCGTCATTCGACAACGTGCCTTTATATCAGGATAATAACGTGAGTCGTCGAAACGGGCCAAAGTAACCACGTCGAACGCCTCGTGATCTGCGGTTTTGTTTAAAACATTACTATCCCATGTACGTATTAAATCTCTGGTCGAAATGCCAACACGGGAACGTTCGAAAGTGGTTTCAACTGTAAACATTTACATGAAATATACAACCATTGTGGTAACCGAGAGAGAAACTCGATTTCTTGTAGGTCTGTTATTTTATTTGCGTCGGGTACCAATATACTAATTAAACTTATTTTTATAGACAACACATTTATTGACGTTAATTGGTATATCACTAAAGCAAAGCCGCTGCAAAATGTTTGGAATAATCTGTTGTATCCGGTCCTTATACTGCTTTTTCGTAATATCAAAGCTGCCCAATTCTTTAGAAGCCAAACATTATTGTTCAGTTTCCGGGTCGTTAAGGATTTTAACTGTAAACTTGTCTAGAACTTTTTGAGTGATACCTGTTCGTTGTAATAGACATAAGTTGTTAAATCGTTATATTCACATCTATTCGACCTTAATGGTGTGTCGAAAATATACTATTATTTGTATTATTTATTGCGGGCATACCTAGACAGACGTAAACAACTCGACACTTATAGATGCTCGATTAAAGTAAAAATGTTAGCGCTATAAAGATTTTCATTTGTTTTTTCTTACGCTTGGGTGTTTATCACTGATTATTATCATTACAATTAACGAATTCCTCGCTTTAACAAGCATAAACTGGCTATGCTTCTCTTCCAATTAAGAGAAAAACAAGCCAAAGCGTCCATCGCCTTCTCATCGGTCTCGAGCTATTTTCTACTTAGATTTTTTGTTCTCTAATAATTTCATGCTCATCCTAACGTCTAAACCTTTATTTTTTATTCGTTCATCTTTTATTTCAAGTTCTATCGGATGTTCACATTAATAACAAAACATTGTTATAAGTTTACAGCCATTACTATAACAACGCTTCCAATTTTAATGCAATTTATGTTTTTGTGCGACCGGTTGACGACTGACTATAGTATGCAGTTAAGGATCTGTTTGATAAACATACTTCAACTATTATTACGTCACGTTTCCCTCTAAACTGCTTTGTATAAAGTCAGTGACATTCGCTTAGCTATAAACATCCGAAATTTCGAGGTCGGAGACCGAAATGTGTCAGGTGAGCTGTATCGTTTGCAAAATGGAAGATTAATTCGGAACTTTATGACTCGCCGCCCACTGTTTTACTGAAAGTCGATTTCATTGCTATGGCTCCCGTTTATTATTTAAAGATGGTTAAATATAACAAACAGGTAAGCGAAGGTCTTACAATCACATGGGCACGCTAAGTGAACCAACATTTTATTAGGCGTTTTACTTCTTGCTATGAAATTGATTATTTTGAACCTGATATTTTATTGATTGTTGTAACTCGAAAAAATTAATAAATGTTTCTTACCTACTGCAAATATTTCTTCTTACAAAATCGAGTTCGAATTACGTGTGGCCTGAGGCGTAGCGGGCGCGTTGTGAAATTGAAAATATAATTAACACCGCGAACTACTTCATTATAAAATTGAACTGTCTTTTGAACGCCTACTGCATAAATTGTATTAATGTAACGTCGCTTGTGGTGTATAACAAACTTGTTCGGTTTCACGGCTCCGTACGTGCTCCAGCGCATCTCGAAATATTTTACGTCGCACATGTAGACCATTTTGTTTTATTCCAATAATGCATGCTCTAACAAGACGTAACTAATTTTGTTAAGCGCGGGAAAAGATTGCTACCGTGTTCAATACTGTTATTTAACTATTTAAATTTTACGTTGGTTATAAATAACCTTGTTGGTGCGATGCAGCGATGCCCAGGTCCAATAAGAGATGAACAATAGTAACTTATTTATTCAGTTATATATTGATGGTCTTTACATATTATTTTTGACATTTTCTATGTTTGCGACATATATCAGGAAGTGCATGTTTATTCAGAACACTATACAAATTCTAAAAGCCTTTCGCCATAAATAAAAAAATAATTCACTCTATTGTCGATAAAATGTATTTATGAGCGGCCGACCTGACAACCGTTACAATGATGGTCAATCGTAATTAGTCACACCGAAATGCAAATGTCACCTTACGGTCACGCGATGCGCTCGTTTGCGGGCTCCGTATGACCAATGACGAAACTATTTATTGATTGTAAACCTGATTGCTTCAACAATCCACCGCAAACAGCAATTGTACCAAACAGACCAGCCACAGTCTAGATTTTAAAACAGTTTTATGATAATGACCTTCGTAATTAATATCTGTCTCAAACACATATGTTAAGTTATTCCAACCTTCTGTGGTTTTGTAACGTACTTATAAAATATAATATGTTGTAAGTCAAAGGCATTATGAGGTCAACCGATGTGAACGGTTTTATTTTTATGTTAATTTAGTTTATTGTTTATTCATTACGATGATTAGGATCACAATGGAGCTATTGAATGATGGCCCTACGACCACGGCCGTTCGTTTCAATCAATCGCAAGGCTGATTGGTGAGTACGCAGAAAAGAAATGGGCTTATTTAAACTATTTGTGTCATTGTTGGTTACCCTAATTCGTGATGTCGTGAGACTAATTCTTCAAGGTTTATAGTTGAGCTACATAATTCGGAAAAATAAATGCTATTGAAATATTTATATTGCCTCTTTTAAGGCTACTCATATTTTATGACTGTCGTAGAATAGATACTTATATTGTTTAGCAGTTCCTTTATGACTATTTACAAATTACCCAGAAACATAAAAATAAATGATTTTACTGTTACCACTGTAAAAACGACCAATCAAAAATTGAAACAAGTTCGCCATTAGGTATATAGTTCTGCAAATCTCCATAAAAATCATCGATCGTCGTTTCTCGTTACACAAGAACACATTATGTATCAGGTCGTCCAGTTAGCCATAGCGATGTGTATGTAGGTCAGTCATAATTGGCAATGCCATGACTCCATCGCCGGGGTTGTTACCAGCCTTGTCCAAGATTGAACTAGTTTTTCTATCAATCGAGACGAGGGCGAGGTGATTGTAAGCGATGTGTTTGTGATACGAACAAGTTATGAGAGACAAGCGTAGGCGTATTTTGGGACCATTGCACTGTTTTAAAAATATTCGCCTCAGGGCTCTTTCGTAATAAAGTTACTTAAATATTGGAATTGATAAGATGTTGAAAGTTATTATTGATTGCTTGCGTTGTGTAGCAAGCTTAAAAGCATTGTGTTTTTCTTGTGTGAAGAAAACATATGGATCTTTTTAAGCTTAGGTACCTAAACAAAATCGACTATAATATCTTATTTCTGTTTTTCTTTCCGTGTGGAAAGAATTACATAAAGACCTATTTAATACGCAAACCAGTTTTTGGATGCTTATTTAAAAGCTTAGTGTCCATGAGATAATTATCACCACTCATAAACCTTGACTGAACAAAAGCACTATAAAACAATAATTTCAGTATCGCGAATCATTTAAGCGACGTTACTTATAAACATTGTCTTGGACGTGTGCCAAGATATGTCTATAGCGGATAATCTTGCTTTTACCAATATGTTGTAATATATGTCAAGGCAGAACGTTTTAATACTTTCATGGTTGCCGTATTCATTATAACAATTTCTTAATATACTGCCTGGGAAAGTTTCATTAAAATCAGATCAGCTCTTGTAAGCCGCTGTCATTGTTCTGATAAACATTTTTCACTTGCACCAAAACGTGAATTAAAAGGTCGCGTTGGACGAACGCAAATCATTCCTTCTATTATCATTCCTTCTATTGAGGTAATGAACTTTATAGATGTGGCTTTGAACTAATAGAATGTGATTGACGTGCGACCGTTGTCGCTGTTGCTGGCAGACCAAGGTCGCCGTCTTCCCACTACTCCTCTCCTGCCGCGTAGTACTAGGGAGTAGGACAGTGCATGGGATAAAAAATATAAACTAAGCAGTAAACTTTTATCCGTGAGAATAAGTGTCCCTTCTTTACCGAAGTCTGCTCGATACCTTTAGCGAGATTGTCTCCGCACTCTTCATCGAGGTCACGAGGTTTACGATTTCACTCAATACGTCTAAATACTCACGCTCCGCGACTGCTGCGCTTGTTGATTTTGGAAGCAGTTTTATGCTCCATAAAACTCGCACAGCTATATTCCTATTCACAGCTTTGCCTAATGCAGATCAGAGAAAAACTTCGATTTAAGCGCTCAGTAATGTAAATTGAATATGAGCACAGAAATTATTCTATGAATGTTAATTTTCTTTTTTATGTTGGTTTAAACTAGTCCTGAAGGTACCTATGTACTATAATAATAGTATAGTGTGATAAATAATTATATGTGCAGCAATACGTAGTAAGTGGATTGCAAAATAAAATTGATCTATTAGTTTACTCTGTTATGTATAAACTCGATCGGTCTTCGATATAATCAAGTCCTCTCATTTCAACTGCACTGTAAACTAGGTAGCGATTGTTACTTGTTAATATTTAATAGCCCATCGGCATTGGTGTCAGGCTCGCTAGAGAATGGAAGGTTGTCGATCGGCACACCTCACCTACCGCTGCGGACGTGCAATTTACGTTGCCGCTGCATTCCAGCCCTTAACTATCTCACTGTAAGACATAATTAGGCTAGTATCGAACACACTGAGCTGCAGTAATCTACATGCCGTATTTATTCGATTAACCTTATACGTGTTAAGAATTTGTCCCGCTTTAAAATTACATTAAAGGCGATAACGGTCACGCGTCTTGTCATATGGTTTTCTCGTATAAGTAAGACATCTTGTATAAATTTACTCGAAGATATAAAGGTAATGTTTTTTTAATGACCTGTTGCTCCAATATTTTATAGAACGTACAAGATTATCAATTTAATACAAAAAACAGCCTTGCATCTGCGATATTCACGAAGCTATTTGGATGTAATGTAAATCTTAAAGGGCAGAGGCGTGGCATTAACTACTTCGGATTCATAAATATATCTGTAGGCGCAGCAGGTGACCTCTTAGGTGTTTAGCCCGTGAGCTTGCATATTTATTGCATCCAATACTCCAGTCTACTGGTTTCCATTGTAGCTCAGTACAAACACACGCACTGTAAATCATCCTTAACACGTGAGACAACATGTTTTCCTGTTTCCCAGTGGGATTTACTAGGTACTGCTTATTTATCTTACTTTGAAAATAAAAACAAATCGAACACAAAGCGGTGTTCGTATTTACTTGTTTCAATGTTTATATGCAAGCCATAACGACTATCTGATCTGTTCCTTGAATAATTTAAATAACCGCATTCTCTTATTTGACCTTCAAAAACGTAATACCTTTGTGCCGACACTCGACAGTAGTCCAATGCGTTTAACCGCTCATATTGTAAATGTTAACAATCAACGTAATTGTACTCTCAGCAGTTTATTTGCTAGCCGATAGCAGATTACAAAGGAATCTGTAATTGGCAACATTTGTGGAGTATAATGATTGCATTCGAACACCACCTGTTTATACAAAATCCGCGTGGGAATCGGCGAGCGCCTGCGGCACAGCGGCGCGGCGCACCAGTGTTGCGCAAACGCACCGGTCGTCGGCGGCGACGCGGCGCTCCACTGAAGTTTCGAAAACGGTTGCGACTGCGCACCTCGTTAATGCTTCGCTGCTAGAAGAGTACAGTTACAAGAAATTATTAAAACAATTTAGCAAACATTCATTTTGCATGTGTTGAAACAATTAGGCTACCTAGACCCAAACTAGTTTGTGGCCGACATCATGCAGGTCAGCTTTCTGCAGCTGATTAGACGCACTTTAAATTATTAACCAGTTTTGTAGCATTATTAAAGAAAGGAAAGGATCCCGTTATAATTAGGAGTTCGCTTTTATGTTATTTACAATAAAAATATTTTATCTGATCCTACTTTTTATTTGCGTGAATCACCAACCTTTATATGCCACTGACTGTAGCTCTTGTTAAGTAGAGCATTAACAATAAAGTTCCTAGTAATTTCGTAGTATATTTAAGTATATTTTATGAATGGACTTTATGAAATTCGCAATGTTGTGGAGATTTGTTTGCTATTTTAGAAAATAATCGTCATGAATATAAGTTAACACAGTCATGTGACATCAATAAATTTTATCAGCTGATTTAATTAACACGTATCCCTTACAATGTTCCTTTAAACCTACGTCCTATAAAAAGTCGTACAAAAGAAGAAAGTACCGACACTTTCCGTTCACTCATAACCTACCGGAGTCAGAAGCTTTATTTGCCTGCACACACAGAATTGTTAAAACAAACAACGCGAGCCAGCTCTGTAAACGCTTCCGTACTTCAATTATTGTTTGCACAAATAGGTGACAAACAACACAACGAGTGAATGCGACCTCCGTAAACGCTTTTCACTGTCCCTCGATTGTCGTTAATTTGGAACTGTTTCGGGCTATTGTAAAAGTGAAATCTTAAACGGTTAGAGCGACTTTGAATAGTGATGATCCATTTTCACAGCCATTTACACTGAACTTGAAAAGAATACATAGTCTTTGTTATTTATTTTTATGCACATATTTCCGCTTGTGAAGGACTTGAAAGCAGTCTTTGCTGTCGGGTCACTCGGTGAAAAAACCCATTGTTTTTAGTTGTCGCAAAATAGAGTGACCTTGTACACTTGAGGAAAAGTGTTTTATACTTTTATTTGCCTTATTAAGATAACCTCCGTCAATGCCATTATATGATTATTCTAAACCTTAAAGATAAGCGTAGATTGATGAAGATTTTGGTACGAGACATAATTGCCGATATTACTTCAGTTACGTCACACGGCACTCATTGTTGAAGCTCTAAGGACTAACATTGCTTGACTCTACATATAATTTGCATAAGAATCGGCAACAATGTAAAAGATCATGGGATTTCGTCAAAGTAGCACATTGCTGATGGTAACTGATTATGTGGTAATGCTAATCTTACGTAAGTAGAACACTCAGCCGTCTCTGTGTTTAACAGATTTGTAGATATAACCTATTAGTATTTAAGATGTTACTTAAATGACAATGTTTCTCTTTATATAACTGCGGGGTTATTAGGTAGTCCATACAAAATTTAATTTACATAGCCAACTTTTCCACGGCTTCTAGATTGACACACTGGAAGCAGAAAGTATCTGTGCTACAAAGCTTTATGCAGCGTACAGGTGTGTAAAGATACCGCTTAACCCTAGTATGCAATCACGTATCTTTTCAACGCACGTAGGATTAAGTACGAGCCGATAATGGCAGGTTGTTCGCCCGCCGCGCCTGTGTGTACACGTCAATGCTTTTTCATAATTGCTTCTCGACGATAAGCTATACACATAGAACCGTTTATTATTAATACCATGCAATAATGCAAATATTATTAATATGTTGTGCGACTTCAAATTACCGCTATTTCAGACGGAGAAATTAAAACTTAAATATCCTGTTATTCGTTATCGAAATGTGAATTAGGTAAACAATTTTCTTTATAAATTAATAGGCGTAAATAATAAACTGACTGGTTTAGGATGAACCGTATCCATTTCAAGTATCATAGCGAATGGTTTATCGAAAAATATTGATACAGCTGCCATTATTATAAATGTAAAATAAGTGATTTCGATTCGCTTTAACTTTGAACGTCAGTAATTAAACCAGTTGATATTGGTAGATTACTTCCTATTTCGGCTGAGATATAAATATCGCAGTCTGGGTGCCAGATATCTTACGTAAGCAGGTTTGCATTTGTTCTCGTTCGTGTCTTGTCTTTTATATTTTTTACGTTCCAATCGTATTTGATATCAACCTCGTGTGTCGTTGTGATACTTACAAGACTTTATGTAACCTGCACTGGTTTTAGACCATTATACTCTTGCATACAGCAATTAGATATTGGGTTCAAACAATGTAATTTCATGTTAAAGATGGACGGTTAGCCTATTATGTTAAACTGAAAGTGAAGAGCTTCTCTGGCAGCTTGTTAGGAATTTAGAGTAGTTTATACTATGGTAATATGATAATATATACTATTACCTGTTTACGTGCATTTTAGAAAACATAAACTGTATCTACCGATTGACGGGCATCGATAGTATTTATTATGTTCGCGATCGTATTTTTTGCCTTTTATGTACACAGATAAGTTCTGTAAAAAATGACATTGACTAGACAAAAGAGTATTTAATCAGTCCATCTAACAATACAATTATTGATATTCGATACGTGAAGCATGCTATGTATATTCAGAACATTTTAATGCGGCTCCATTAGAAACCAAATGAGATTCCACTAAGTAAGTACAATACCGAATTAAACTCGTACTATGTCACAGAATACATTGTTACACCGTGGGATAACGTCACTTTAATTACAACAATACAGGCATTTTCTGCACAAATTGAAAATGTAGCATGACGTATTGTGTTTGAATTGTTTCATGCAGTTCTTTGTTCGTTGCTGTAACGTACGTGCATGCATATATCTCTTTTTATCGTAGTCCGTAACAAACGAGAGCGAAAGAGATGAAACAGTATGTCAGTGGGCGCAGGTGAACGGCCGGCATACATTCGCTTATCATCCGCCGACCGGTAGTGACGTCCCTTCGCACCTGTCGATTTCTACATCTCGATGTGCAATTTATTAAAGTTGTAGAATGCTTTACGAAACATCCGGCTACTTGCCAATTTATGCTCATGTTACTGCGACATCAAATGTCGTTACTTACAAAAACACTTTAACGTTGTCACAATGTTTTCCTATGTTTTAAGAACTTTGTTTACACGCACTTAACTTACATCCATGAATAGATAAACGATAATAGAAAACGTCATCGATATCGATAAAATATAGAAGTGCAATGCCGTAGTAATAGGAGTTTTGTTATCTTGGGACGATTAAATATAATTGAATCTGCCGAGTAGCAAGTTCGAACCAATCTAACCTCTCACGAAGTCGGGCGCTATTCTGTGCCGCAACACCGAGAAGAGTATCGTACCATTCGCTTATGATTTTGCAACGAAATGTTACGATTACATGGTTACACAACCAAGATATCCGCACCTATATTTTTAACAATTAAAATGTCAGGTTTTGGCTTTAATCATGAAAATGGATGGATGGCCTTAACCCACTAAATTCTGGGTCAATATTTAATATTCTGATGTGTTATTACATTGTCATGGTTTTTTTCTGCATTCTTTAAATTGACTTGTAATCGAAGCCTTCTAATTGTACTGAGAATCGATAAGTAAACTGGTTCTTTTTCATTTCAGGTACGTATAATCGAAGAATTGCGTACGGTTAATTGGAGCCAGGTATGTACACTAACTGTTTTAATAATGATGGTCGTTGCTGGTATGAAAGTCAATGGACTGCACACCCTGATTGCAAACCTGTAGCGATTCCTTTGACAGACTCAATGTCGACTTATGTAAACTCTTCTTGTTTGATTTCGGTTTAACAACATTTTATGTTGTATTTACTAACAAAACATGGGTTTAATGATCTCATCGTACCTTTTAAATATACGGCTTGTAAACGTACTCCAGCGACAATATTATTAACGACATCGTTGAATTACAAATAGCGCTATCAATCTTAGGTAAATAGGCCTTAGAGGTCACGCGGTGAGTACAGGCTAAACGTTCTGGAGCTTTTAAATATGCGCATCATACTGAGAGTAATGTATTTTTTATTGAGTATCTGTACTTACTTACGAAATCTTTTCAATATTTCATTATATTCTGTACTTATTGGTCCTACTTTTAAAAGCGTTGTTGTATGTAATATTTTTTACTCATAAGTAAGATTAATGTAAGCTTATAACAATCTGTTCTACGAAACAAAGTCCATAGAACGGCCTTCACCAACTAATCCGACAGAGTGTCGGTGTCACAACTACTCTGCGAAGGACGTCTGTGGACTACAGTTGACATTGTTTATTGTTTACCCCTTCATTTGTCCGCTTGTTACCCAAGAATGACATGTTGTATGAGCTCTTGCAAAAACCTAGCGCTTGGGAATATACGAATATACGCCCGGATAATTGCCAATTGTTTTCTACGAACAGTGGCTTACACGTTTCTGAAGCAAGCCTTCGGCCTTTTCCGTTGCTTGTTTTAGTAGATAGTACCCTAACTACTTTCGGTTTGTGGAAATATGACGTCAACGTTCGTTCACATTTTTTCTTTGTGTTGTTTAAGTGTTTTCCAAGACGGTGTTAATAGAAACTATCAAAGCTTAAAGGAATAAAACGGACGTTTGAGTTGTTATACAGTTGTGACACTTCAATGTATTTATAATGTTTGGAAATGATTAGTTTTTTTTTGTTCATATATTCTCACGCTTTTTTAGAAGTTGAAACTAAAAAATATCAATTTATCTCACTATAAATTTTATGAAAGATCTTTATTAATTGTTATTCATGCAGATATTATGCGCTGTTACCTTTTCGTGCTGAACGCATTTGTTATAAATTGATAATTTATGCGCGTTTTATTCGCGAGCCTTGTTTTATAATAATTTCCTTATTTGTTTTGAATCGGATATCTACGATGTAAGTTATTTATGTAACTGTTACTATATTTCAATAGATTTTTTGTCACGTCCTGCTAGGCGATGTAAATACTGAATCAATTATTTAACAGAGGATAATGCTTTAACATTTGAATAAGATTGTCTATATTACCTGTTATGTTATTTTAAGATATTGTTTGAAGGTTAAAGATACAGGAAAATCCCCACAAAACCTATTAAATTTGGACTTTACATGCTGAATGATAAACTCAATATCAGCACATTTATGTTTATCAACTAACTTATGAAACATTTCATTTCGTTTCCTTTCTGTGCGGGCCACCGTCATCAGTACCAGACCTCTTCATTACAGTTAAATACAATCAAAATTATTAGTTACATCATTCCCCGCGGCTTCACCTGCTGATTACAGTGTAAGCAGTAAAGCAAATTGAGTAACATCTTGCCCTTGGTGGTTAATGTTAACATCGCATGTAACGTAGGACCAGCCTCGTATTATGTGCGAACTTAATATTTTGCGTATCGGGTCCGCACGCAATGCCTCGCGTACTGTCTACAGTCATTTGTCAAAAGTGTATGGTACTTGATTATAGAATATTAACTAATAATACTATACTATCCACCCGCGAGTACGCCTGTGTTTTTTTTTTCTAAAGAAATATTGATTATTTGTATTTTTTCCTATCAAAGTATCACGGGAAGTTCATTTCAGAAGCATCTTCAAATACTCAGAAAGTTTTCTATTTATTATATTAACGGGATATTTAAACCTAAACCGATAAACTAAATACCGATTGAACACCTCGTCGGTTTCGAAGAAGTTACTGTTCTCGATTCGCAGTAATAAGAGAGCCAAGCCGTGGATTCGTCGTAACTCCAAATGCTAAGGAAATATATATTTGATTTTAATCCCAACGATAAATTCCCCAAGAAATGCTGAAGATTCCACAGCTTGCCGTATAACAGGATAATTTGTATTCTACAAATAAAGCCTTTGATTTTATGAACAAAAAATAATGTTTTTTTGTTGGGATATTCATCAGAAATAATTAATTTCAATAAACAATGTCCTAATGTAAATTTATCCTGTTCATGTAATTGTATCATAATTGGTAATCCGAACTAAACCAGGACATGTAATGAAAATGATATGTTAGTACTATTATTTTAAATTTTAAGCCACAGTAACAAAATACAGCATTCAATCAAACGGACGGCTTTGACAGTTATCCTATATCTTATAGACTAGTCCTCCGTTTTTATAGCAATGATACAATGTAACTATTTATTGCCTAGATACTACCACACGCCCAATGAATGAGCTCAATATCAAATTGAAACTCTGATATATATTCCAGACGTGTTTAATTACCATCGCAATATTTCAATAGCTGGTCTTAACGCATCGAGATTCAATTACACATAGCATTTAAGGGTTTCACAAGTAATTAAAATGTCAGATTTAAAAATATATCGCAGTAGAACTTTCGTAACGCGTGTTAATGTGGGTCTCCACCCGAAGTAGCGGCTTTATCACAATGAAATATCGTGTTAAGATATAACGAAGACAGGTTCATAATAACTAACTCCGCTCAACAGAAAATGCGATAGAAATGTGCTTTGAATAATTTTATAACGAAAATTTCCATCTTGATAGAAGTTTGAAACTGGGACGTTAAGGTGTAGTTAGTCGAACTCGTTTCAAAAGGAGAATGACCATTTCCAGTATCGCTTCAATCTAAATTGTGCCATAAGTTGGTGATAACAATAATTCCTTTTTTTAATTTAAAAGCCTATATCTAATAGTAGATAATCATAACTTCCCCGGACAAAAACTGATAAAAATAAAAGTTTTTGTTTTGTATGTAGGTACTTATCAACTTCGTACATTCCTACCTACCTACACTCCACACTCATTTAAAACGATACCATAATTAATAGTCCCGCGAAGCGAGTGTTTTTGTGTTTCATTACGATTTACTTTCAAGAAGTAATAATTATATATCCTGTGTTAAATAATGTCATATCATGGGGCTCCACGTGGAATGCGTTTGTCATCGAAAGAATCATAACAGAGTACTTTAAAAAGGGTTAATAATCATTACGTTATTAAGATTGGGGCACGCTTGTACCACCGAACGAGATTACTGGAGTACCTACAAGCAGTTCTTCATAATAATACGACATAATGAATTTCTAGTCCCAGCTCTATTTTTAGATGATATGTTTGACGAATATGTGTATGAAAATGTAGAACTTGATGTGCAGTTGTGTACCTACCACACTTTTATTCAATAAACTCATGTTTTGAGTATCTGCAGTATTTATTTAAAATGCCTGTGTGATTCGGATTTCTAGTTATTATTATTTTTTATATCAGTAGACTGGCAAACGGAAAGATCTAGCTAAGAAAGAAGTATCTAAGTGGCCACAGTCGTCTATGGACATTTCGAATACCATTAGAATTGCTAATATGTTGATGATGAGCTACTAAAAAGTAGTCAATGTTCTAGCAGCATAAAGTAGGTGGAAACGACTCCCCCTACTGCTAGCACAACTTACAGATTACCTTTCCTCTGTCAAAACTCAACAAAAATAGCTAGTTCGATTTTTCTCATTATAACAAGATGAAATCTGTGGAAATGTTTCGTAAAAAGAATCGCTTTTTACAACTAATTCAATTCAAAACTACGGCAAAATGCGGAGAATTATTTAAAAAAAAATTACTGTATTTAAAAGTACCTTAATCATACTTTATATTAAGATATATTACATTGTGGCACAATATATTTGATAACGATACTAAGTGCCATAGTCACTTGGTCATTCTCCTTTAGTCTCAGTAATAGTTTCAATTCTGGAACGAAAACTTTGATGTTGGAAATTCAGCTTCGAGCTTTAGTTAGTTTCCAATTTAGTTCTAATTTCAGAATAACGTTTTCAAGAACCATAAAAGCGATTTACTTTTCTTGAGTTAGATCTATTTTGGGATGAAATTGACATCTTTACTTTATTTGGTTTCGTGACAAAAAAATGCCTTTTAGTTCTTGTCATAGTTTTATGTTAGTTTGAGGTTGATATTTTTTATGATCGTCACTCATTCGCATGTTCTCATGACTATGTGTGACGTAACTATTTTCACCATCTGAGACACGCCTCGCTTGCATAATAATGAGTTCACGTTTATTTCGCACGATTTTATAGTAAAAAACCTCAAGTCGGTGACTAACCTGAAGAAAACTTACATAATGGCTGTAGTTAGTAGGCACTGGCACGTTATTTAATGTATATTTTTTTAAAAGGAAAGCGTTTTTACTTTATTTATAATGCATTAATTTGTTTGCGCTGCTGATATGTACCTTGTAAAAAAAAACAATAATAAAACCTCCTTCAAAGGCCTTAAATGAAGTGCGGGGGTAAAAATATATCGTGTTGGTATTTCCAGCTAAAATTTTACCTCCAGTAAACAATACAATAGTCAACATTCATTCTAATCCCCCAATGCAACTAAAAATACATAAAATATAAGCATGTGCCCCTACATAGTTTTTTACTACCGCGCGCAAACATGAAGGAAAACACGCACGTAAACCATAGTAGTTTACACACGCACGTAAACCTTATGGT
This sequence comes from Autographa pulchrina, assembly GCA_905475315.1. Lineage (NCBI taxonomy): Eukaryota > Metazoa > Arthropoda > Insecta > Lepidoptera > Noctuidae > Autographa > Autographa pulchrina. Next base: position 2,516,924 of record FR997773.1, on the reverse strand, counting down.
GTCCGTTCTAATCAAGATAGACGTGTTACCTGACAAACGTTATTGAAACGACCCGGTTATTCCGCGAAATTGAAACATACACGTGATTTTATGTGATTATAAATTTATGTAGTGGCGCATGGTGCGGCTCTCCCGTTAACCCATCGATTTCAGGTTAGTAGATAAGTAATGGGTGTAAAACTGCATCTGGTTTACGATGCACTGATTACTTGTAAGATACCGTGTGATCTAGGAATTAACCACCCTATTGCATCCGGTGCCCATAACATTATCAACGTGACACAGACTGGGAATTGGCACACAATTAAAAAAGAATTAATGCTATTTTTACTAAAGTTTTACAAAATGCTCTTAATAAAACTATTTTGCATAGAAAGTAAATAATAGAAAATGGTCTATGCCTAACAGACTGTGATAAGCTTGGAGATTAACAGTATGAAAGATCATTTGATTATTGTAAGTCTGTCCCACTTTCCACTATTATGATGTTTCAAGCGGATATAAGACAATGCAAAAATGTTTCACAAAATTCCGGTGAAATATTCAGCAAGCAGAATTGTTTTGATACGCACTCAATAAATCTAGGTGACGGAACGTGTAACAGAACGTTCGCCAAAATAAACGTTATCATCGTAATCGCGCTTTAATTCCGCTGCAGAAATATTATTTTTTCTATTAAACGTATTTCGGCCACCCCGTTACTGATTAGTGTCGGTTAAAGAGCCAACTGGTTTAGTTTGTATAACCGATTTAGATATCATAATGTTGCATGGCTGCTTCACTAATTATGTTATTAGTGTTCCGACTATATAAGTTATCAAAGCGCCAGTAATGAGGTTACATTTGAAGAGTCGGTTTTAAATTTATTAGCTTTATTACCATAAATATTTGGTACTATCGTATAACGTTTTCTGTCTCTCCTGGGAATGAACTCATTAGTGTATCATATGGTGAATGCTCAATTGCTACTATTAAGTAATAAATTAAAAGCTTTAGCTTGATTTCATATTCAGTTAATATAATAATCATAAACATGAAGAAGCTTTACGATATAGTAAAATACACAAACCATGTACATAAATCTCTATGATGTTTATACTGAACATAGATACACTTACGCAATGCATGGAAATAATACTTAAAATGATTTATACATTACATTTAATATTCGATTAGGCACGTTCAAATTTGAAAACAAAACGGGACTTGGGAGACAGATTTAGCCGATGCGTCGGGATCACTGTTTTCAATGAATAAATAACGTTTCTGTTAGTGCCAACGTACCCTCAATTCGTTTCTCAACAGTATTATGTTTATAAAGTGACTTCGTTTTTATTACTTCTGAATTCAAATATCGAAATGTTTTCATCAGCATACATTTAATGCGGCTAGATGGTTATATTTTGTAATGCAGCTATTAAATATTGATGTTGGTAATGGCAGCGTTGATATGGGTTTTATAATATCCTTCTTTAGTTGCTTACATATTTAAATGATTTATGTTTAATAAAATAAATACCTAATTTATTGTTTGACAGCACAGCCACGACACCGTCTAGAGGATATTTTTCTTAGATCTATGTTTAAGCATTTGTTAGGTATTGTTTTACAAAAACTGATTTTGTTCTTACTGTAAATTTAAAGAAAAATTAATTACCTTGGAGTTTTTACATGAACCAAAATAGTATTCGTACAAATATTCGTGTTTTTTTGTACAAACCTAAAGTCAAACTTTAAAACGAAAAATAGATTACTATTGTGTTATGTGTGCAGCTTCTTAAATAAATACCCTTTCACTTATTTGTGACTTTTTAACAAAAATCCAGAAATCTTAATTAGAAGGGTCTGGAAATTATCTTTCCTTATGTTTTTATACAAGAAAAACATGTATATATCTTAAGATCTTGGGCAGTTCCATTAATGCAGGCTGTATATTAAAAAGGTTAGAGGTATCGTGAAAAACGCAAACATGTTAGTCAGAATTAATATGTTGTGTTGAGGAAAGAGTAGATAATGAAACGCCTCATTATGGACAAGTTTGAATACAATATGTCCTATATATCAGCCACTTTAAAGAAATAATGACCCTGCTTTGGGATTATGAACCTTAATTCAATGACTAACAGTTCAGTTTCCATCACATTCAAATTACTTTTAGGCCCTTTTCGGTAATATTTGTCATTCTAAAATGAACTTTAATTAGTAATAACGTTTAATTCTCTTTCCAGATTGGCTTTAGTATAGTAACGTATATTAAATAATATGTTAAAACGCTATTGCAGCTGCCATTAAAATGTTTGAGAGTTAATTGTAAATAACAAAAATAAAAAAGATCTCGTACATGCGATAGTATCAAATTATCAATGGCACCTGTACTAAATTAAATACCTACTCATTTTAAGTAAAGACTTCTTTGGTGTGTATACATTGAACAGTTTCAAAAGGCTTTGTTTACCTCAGCGACTGGAATCGTGAAAGTACTCAGTGACTGTTTGCGTGTAGGCATAGACGTTTTATTACTAATACGTAGGAATTCCCACCGCTCGACTCGTTTCAATTCCGTTTCGTAGGAATGACGTCTGCGGTACACCGCAATTTCTTTTTAAATTATATTTGCGCGCATTTAAAAAACTTCTTGACCTATATATCTATTTTTGTTTACATCTGTTCCTACATTGTAAAACTCGTTGAATGTTTGCTACTAAAAGCTGGCCGATTCGTTCTACGTGATCGACAAAAGACGACCTCCGTTTAACGGTAGCAGTAATGTTTGTATACGCACAAATATAATTGTGTGTTTATAAATAAGTGTTTACTGCATTTGGTACGGCTACTTTAGATGTTCCCTTATGGCCATCGTTTACTTATTTACGTACCACTTTAATTTTCATGGTTGGTTATCTGTCTTGAAGTTTTCATTGTTAATACCAAGAAGAATTTTTGAAGATCACTTTTTCTTTTTCGTGTACAACAACACAAATTGGTCATATGATTCGATTTTCATATGCGTAGCACTTGTAGTAGCGAGTACTAGTAGCTTGTAATAGCATAGTCCATTTACGGTATGTTTAGGTAAACTATGGTGTCAATAAATTGTCAACTGTTGTAAGTATATACATAAGGCATAAGGCGTTCTCCCTAGCCGTGACCCAGAAATTGGCTTGTCACCAAATCAGTAACACGGCTTACCCTTTTCTTTCCAAGAGAAGTCGGATTTGTGATGCTATGCTCTCTCTTGGGGATTGACGTGTTATGTGTACCTTGGATGAAACGTCTATGTTCCACTTAAGGGAAGTATTCCCATAGCCCATACCAGTTGTAGTGTTACTGCTATCTTTGTTTACGAATACCTAACATCTAATCCATTACTAATGGATTCATGTGTTGTTGTTTCCTAATATCTACAACGCTTGTATTATGCCAGCTAGTGACAACACATCACTTTGTTTTCCTTCTTATACATTATTAAGTGTTTGCGGTTATCCTGTGTCCATAAATAGTCAATCAATTAAAATAAATATTATCAATGTAACTACTAGACTGAGCAAAAAAAAATATCTTTAGTAATCTCAATTTATTTTGATAGCTTCGACCGAATTTTTTGTCCTGGACCATTCAGTTTTTGTGAACTATCATTATTAAGTTACACATCTTGACTGACAAACTGTGACGGCCATGTTTCTTCAGAAATATAATTAATATTTTCATACCTGTCATTTTTTGCTTAGATATATTATACTTTGTCGTGATCTGTATACTTAATTTGTATATTGTTTGGCACTGAAGCGTCTTAGGTGGCTGACATGTTTATATTTAATGGTAAAATAGCCGATTAAAAGTTTATTTCTGCGAAGTCATATAAAAGGATTGTTATCATAAAAAAGATCAATATAAAACCCTTATATCTATTAAAACAACATTCGGGACAGTAAAAATACTTGCTCAGTGAATATTATTTTATTCACAACAAACATATTGCTGCGTCTCTGCCAACTGTTATTGCATCTAGGAATAAGGTTGAAAGTACTTTGAAACAGTTTAAGTAGTTTTCAAGACATTTCGGTATTTCGATACAGTATGGCAGCGCGGGAACAAGGATATCATTCGACTGGTAAAGGTCACTTGGTTTGAGGAGAGACCGGTCAGCCTTGGGCCGTGTAATTCACTTTCGTACTCGACTGTATGGCCCTTCGTGTGCCCTCATTTCTCAACACTGTTTGATTTGTTAGCGGACCTGCGATGAGGTACAAGACAGCGTTTTCTTTATGCATGTACCTAATCATACTTCTAATATTGCTGAGGGAAAGTTATGTTTGTTTGTGTGTCAGGGGTTCATACAAAAGCATCTGTTTTTATATACCTTATGGCTACTGCATACAATAGTCACATCATTCTAAATTTGTTACGCATTAATGCATTGATTGATAATCTATACTTATAATAAATCTGTAGAAAGGTCAATTCTGTACATTAAATATATTTTCAAAATAACTATCAGGGGGTGATTAGTGATCGATAATGATGCCAAAAATGCAATCAGTAAAATTTTTGTCTGTCTGTCTGTCTGTCTGTATGTTCCTTATAGAAACAAAAACTACTCGACGGATTTTAACTAAACTTGGTACAATCATTTTTCATACTCCTGGGCAGGTTATAGTATACTTTTCATCACGCTACAATCAATAGGAGCAGAGCAGTGAAGGGAAATGTTGGGAAAACGGGAGAAGTTACTCATTTTTTTAAGCTTCCGTCGCGTGTGCAGCCTTAATGATTAAAGACTCATTGATAAGCTTCGTCATCCACGCGAACGAAGTTGCAGGCACAGCTAGTAATAATAATAATAGCTACTTGTTACTGGTCATCTTCGGGGTAGAGGTCACTCATATAAGGAAGACTTCAACATTAATTACTGCAGGACTACACTGATCCTAACTTGTTTGATGTAGTTTATTTTTTAGGAATCTAATCACTATATCGTGTTAAAAGGCAATTGTAATTCGCAGTTGGGGTTCAATTAGAGAAGTATGCCTATTATATTTTAACAATCATACGCATATAATTTACGCCTTGCCTCTAATTTGGTTCTATGAATAATGCTTTGTGTTTGCGTGGCGATTAAACCAATTGCTAGCCTTATAACGAGGAAGCTCATTACTCAGTAGCAGGACATTAACAAGTTGTTATTGTTCCTATGTACTGCTGGCTATCATACAACCATGTACTTCCTTGCTTTAAATTACTTGCTAAGATTCGATTCACTATTAAATGAAGGACAAAAACTTATGTAAAATATGTCATCTTATGAGTATCTTCGAACCTAATCGTGATGCTGTTAAAAATGATAATTTCTGAGAACATTTAGTAGATAAATTTATCTAGAATGGATAAACGAAATACCTATATTTAAAGCTATTAAATCTGCGACAGTATAATCGATATTGCACTTTCTCGTTATCTAAACGGATGAAACACATAAAAACATGAAGGATGGAGTTGTGTTACAGGGAACCATTCTAAACTTCATTTTACAGTCTGCTTATACGAGCTTTAAATCTAACTTTTCCTGGTCACCATATAATAGTAACCAATAGGTTTAGTTTTACAACTTACGTTCCTATTACCTCGCCTTGTAGAATCCCGTGCAATACTGGGAACACGTTCATATAATCGAGAATCGATTCGATTCAATATTCTACAGAACGTTATCGTTTGTTTCGGAATGCTCGTATGTGAATGAACCGATTATTCTGCATAGATATTCCTATTATAAGTTTATAGATAACCTTACCAAGAACATAATTCTAATGGCATGGTGGACCTACATTTATATATTGGTCGGTATACTTAAATTCACGAATTCCGCTCGGCGGGGCCCACGCTTTGCCGCTTGCAAGACTTTACCGTTATACTGTAACAAAACATTGCAACGTAAACGAGTGCATTATCCTAAATGACCATAAATGGTATTTACTGAATATGTTTAGAGTTTATTTTCTAAAGAAATATTTAATGCACATGGGCATGCCGCGATGGTCCTTGTAGTAAACAAGTAGGGACTATAAATAACTGAATTATTAACTTAATACATTCACAATGCTACAAGCAGCTAATACCTACGTTTTAGTTAAATCACAAAAATAACCTTGTCGAGACCTATAGAAAACAATTGAAAGGAGAACAGCAATGCGTACAATAATCTCACAGCGAGGGCAAACATGAGGAAACGTACTGAACCTGTTCTGTAAAAAGAACAAGTACAGAACACGACATATCCTTTAAGAATTTAATAATAAAAGAAGAACATAAGCAAAACTCTGAATTCCGGATAGACTATAAATAAAGGTAATCAGTGCCGCAGTAAAAACTTTTTCAACGACAATTGGGGTAATTACCGACTTGAGTAGAACTATAACGTACCTACTTGGTACCGCTATTAAGACAAAGTCGGCTAATATGAGAATTACTTGAGCAGTAAAGTTTAATTGTATTAGATAGTCGGAGAGGCTCCGACGTAACTGCTGAGTATATTTTATATGGCTCTGAAGATACTCGTTACGTATCGCATAACGCACTAAGTAACAACACCAATCAGAGATCGTTTGAGCCTGTGATGTAAGCACGTCAAATTGGCTAACGCGCCCGGATTACGGACGCCAGATAATCAAATGTGACCGTGACCGAACACTTAGGAAGAATACCAGATGTTTAAATATCAATCCTCACGCTGATAACCTTAATATTATTTTATGTGCTATTTATATCTTTGTAAATCGATTTGACCCTTTAATAAATATATTTTTTATTAGACTCTTATAGTTAGCACCTCATTACTGGTATAGTCCAGTTGATCTTTCACAAGGCCATATAACTGGTCATATACGGTTTAGTGTTAACCAGTGCATGCAAAGTTATTACCAGTTATAGTGGGTATCCTCAGGTATTTGGTATACGACGTACAAGGAAGAGTACGATCATAAAAACGTTAATAAAACGAAGAAAAATTCTCGCCGAGAAACAAGTGCTAAAAATATAGTGTTGGTTTAAATTACAGTCGTAGTGTTAGTGATGTTGACATGTGTCAACATCCTCCTCTCGAGCGTCGAGATCGAACTAGGATTACGAAAGAATGTTGCAGTATAGTGTCTAAATGTCACATTACCTACAAAATTATTTACATCATTCTTAAAAGTATTTTAATAATCACTTAATTAAATTAACACTTCGACGTGTTATAATTATTTATAACACGTCAAAGTTCAAGCATTGCTTCAAGTTTTTGTCGAGGCAAGTCATGTATATTTTCTGTTCCTAGTTTACTAATCAGTAATTATATGCTATGAGTATACCGACACGTGTACTTATCTATGATTACTATAGCGTAGGATTGTTTACATAATGGAAAACTGATTAAAACGAATCCATTTAGTGGGGTCATTACGTTAATTAAACGTAAGTACTAATTGCTGTTTCACCTGACCCGTTAATTTTTTCATTCGTCATAATAGTGTGCTATTTAGAGTTCATTAGTGGCCTTCGCAATAGTATTTCCCGGTTAAAAGTATACCTATGCGCTATCACTACGAAAAAATTGAATATTAGTTTTGGTTATTAGGGAGGAAATGGGTACTTTTTGTATAATTTTAAACCAGTCGCCTAGCTAAGATTAGAGAAGTTTCCAGTACTTAGAATGGTATTCAAGAAAGGGTATCTATCATAGCAGAACAATGCTGCCTTAAACCACCCACGTCTAGAGATTTAACCTATTTGCATCTTAAGACCACACGACAAGCACTAACTACTACTTACCTTTAAATTATTTCTATTTATAAACATCCTTACAAATACCAGTTGATAATATAGGTTGCATAATATTAAGTTATGCAACCAGTAGCGCATTAGTTTGTGGGTATATGCTAATACTTCTGTAGGGCATGAGCCGGGTCGATCCGGCCAAGGATATCGCACTGGAGAAGGGACGTTGAGTAACATTCCATTGGTTTTCGTGGGCTTTGAATGTTAATACGAATGCTTGCCAAGTATCTATTAACGTAGGGACGTAGTTTAATAATAAAGCAATTACATAGTTGTCGACAGGTGCGTCGTAATTTTATTGATTGAAGCGTACTTCGATAACAAGTTTAAAACTTGAGGTAGGACAACGTAATTGTATAACACGGAAAGTAGACCCTACATATTTAATGATATCATATCGTCTGCGTAATAAGGTCACGAATTCACGATTGGACAAGTCAGTGTCAAACTATTTGTATTTCAGAATTAATGCCCACTGCTAATAGAGACGTAACAACACCAATTCGGTTCATAAATTCTCATTAGTTTGACGTTATGTGCCATTCAATTATCAATCTCTGCGAAGAATTGATAGCATAAATATTACATGATAGCGTTACAATAAGCAATATGTAGTTATGAATGAAAATATTATTTTTTGTGTACTAAACAGTCAAGGTGAAACCGATGTGAGCGCACCGATTATGCAAATCCCACCTCCTATCAAGATGACTTATTTCCATCTTTGGCTGCGCATAAGGTTATCTACTACATCTGAGCAAATTGTTAGCATTGGTTGATGCACAGTAGGGATTGCATTTTATTTGCAAAAAGTTTTCATATATTTTACCTCGTTTTAATTTAAAGCTTTTCTTTGATTACGTAGGTACACTTTGTTGGGTATCTGGTGTAAAACCAGAAGAATCTAAATTACATTGCACATGTCATACGAAGTCAAATCGAGTTAGTCCTCGCAAACGGAATTTAGAGGATTCGCAACGAAGCAAATTAAATTATTCAGAACTAAACTGATTTTATCCGGCAGCTCTGTAGTGTGAATATCAATGTGTGAATAGGGGTTTGTGGTGCTTAAGTTGATCCTAAAATGGGCGCATAGTCACACAGCACGGCAGGTAATGTATCGCGGTGCGGTCACGTTCTAAATAACCCACTTGTATTATATTTCACAGTCTTTGTGTCACGAATCGTGACAAAGCTCCTGTCTCTGTATCATCGTTCACATTGTGCAACCCGATGTGCAGAGCCGGGCCGTGTGCCTGTTCACAGGGGCACGATTACCCAACCAGTTTCAGACGCGCTCGATTTCCTAAGCCTCTAGATGCGCGATGAGGTTTTTGCCTAGCCGTTTGGTTGCTGGATTCATAAAGCCGCATAGTGAAAGTGTTCGACGCTTATGAAACATCGGGGCAAGTATGAAGAGTCATCAACTCATGTCACGTTTTATCAAACATTTCATCCTTTGAAGCGTGCCTGCAGTATTTCATCGTACGCGCCAGTTGGCAGCGGTGAAATTGGTATTCATTTGGTTGGACTTTCAAAGGGGACACATCTGATGAGGTAGGCGCATCGAAGCGCATATCCTGCGACATGCCCATCCACATAACTTAAAAGCAGTCACGTTATTTGCACGCTTTAAATGTACCGTCAAGAGAAATACACACCCACTCATTTTAGGGTGCAGTTAAGTTCTATAATTGGTAATAGCACGTTACTTATCGGTTGTTTCCGCCATTGTTTTATAAGCTAATAAATTTTCGCCTCACGTCTGGCCGAACGCAGGCTTTTGCACTGAAACCAGATTGATTAATTTCCGCTTACTCCCCCGGCAACAAATTAACTCTCGTACCTGCCGTCTCCATATTATGATGAAAAATTTTGTGTTTTATGCATCGCCGAATGAATACTGAATGTGATTAAGGGTATGAAACAAATTATACTTTAATGTTGTCCGCTACGTGAAGGTTTTTAGAAGGGCGTGACCACAGCGGAAGGTCGCTATAAATTGCGTGTGACATCATGTTCATTTTGTAGATCCTCACCCGCGACGTTTGTTGTTGATCAAATATTAATCCATTTTGTAGTTCACCACGAAATATAATTATTTTGATGTTCCCTAACTCATTATAATTGACGGAATCAATTTGATATAATCGTCTACACCAGACCCTAATCTCGTTATAATTACCTCTATCTTATACGAAATAAAGCAAATTTTGTGTATAATACTTTATTTAATATGCAACCAATTATACTATATTCTTAGTGACACGTAGTTATTTAACTTTTTGTATAAAAATGTCGCGCTACATCGGGCATGATGCCAGTAGATAATGCTCATGACGCCAGTTAATTACGAAATCTAAATTTTTTTTTTTTAATATGGTCCCGATTGTCATTTTAATATAGAAAGATTTAGGTAGAAGATTTGTTTAAATCGTTCTTATAATAGCCTGTCAAACTAGTTCACTAACCTATTTAAATGAGGTAGCTTCTCTACAAAAACAAATTAGTTCGGCTCTTTTGTTTTATGTGATTTCCGGTCCTATAAGATTTACATTGTTTTGGCTCTAAGGCTACAAAATACAATTTATATTACAGAACCGGTCAATAACGGAGATCCTTTTTATTGTTGCAATAAAGAGAAGCTTAGTTTGTTGGGTAACATTTTGCGTAATACTTTGTGACATCTCAATACAATTTCGGACAGGATACATAAAGTATTTTATTGTTTAAGCAAGTCATAAATGTTCACGAAGATTTCAGATTTGTAAAAAAGGTCGTGTACCTTCTCAAAACACTTCTTATATGACGTAGGTGAATACCGATACAAAATATCCGGTCAGACAATACGGGGAGGGACGTTCAAAGTCAAGCAGTCATGTACCGAAAATAATTAGGGCGGTGCAGCGAGGCGCAGGCGTGGCGCGTGGTGACGGCGCACCTCTGACTAAATGCGCGAGCGCAACGGTCACCCAACTGTATAACAATATGCTGTTTATAAAGTGAAATGGCTGACTGCAATGATTCCATTTAACTAACGACCATAAATTGACGACTGCTTTAGATACCGGACTGTATTCAAAAGTTTATATACATCTGAATGTATAATGTAGTTTTCTGGTTGGATGAACTACGACCTCTTAATTTAGAAATGTCAAACCACTTCTTTCGAAGCTTTGCGTTGTTGTTGTTACAATAGCTATAGAACTATACCAAATTAATTTATTTAAACTATTTGAACATTGTGTTTAAATTAAGTACTTTATTACTAATAACGTCCCATACTTTGATCGTTTTAAAACGTCAGCAAGAAAGTGACTGTCCGTATAATACCGACGTTCTGTCACAGATAAATAACACCGCCCACTTGAATACCTGTGAATCTTTAGTGTTTATCTGAAATGATGAGGTTCTAACACAGGCACACCTCATGGTATTTAAGGCCCGAAGCTGCCCGATCATCCTACACACATATCATAGATGGCATCGAGCGATTGTTGGCTTTCTAACACCTCATTACTACTTTGATCTTTGTGCTCGGCTGCTGTTTCTCTCAATTCGCTTTATCTTGTTAATTGGAGAGCAACACTGTCGCTGTCTGCTCCACTTCTGCCTATTGTTCGTGACACGACACTTTCTAAACTAATCTCTACTTCATATCTAGTTTTAATGACGTAGGGCTCAAGCTTTTAAGTCTCTAAGGCTTAAGCCGTGTCATACTGTATGAATGCATTAAGCACTCTTTGATTGGCAGAGTCATTTTAGTTTTAAATTTATTTTCTCAGAACACCATGTGCTGTATTTGCAGTAAGTGTTAAGTTAAGTTTAATAACTGATAAAAACCCATGTTTATTTTAAATTTTTAACAATATGAATTGCCTTCCGCGAATGTCATAAAATAAACAATCTAATTGGTAATTTTGCTGTATCAGGTGCGCACTCGACGTTATTATGGACTTTAGACTTTGCAACATTAGGTTCTTTATAATTGACCCTAATTTGGGCTCTGATTAAATTACCTTGTTCTATGATGCGTTTTTTATCTAGAGCCTGTGTCTGGGTGAGTGGGTGTGCACGAAATAACTCTAGCATAATTACGATCTCGACTTAGCTCTAATTCGTGAGTCACGGCCGAGTGAAATGGCACGCGGTCCATGATCGCGCCGCCCGTTCATTCAATTACGCTGCGTGATGTGAATTGAAAATTATTATACTCGAGACAAATTTGTCGTCAGTTCATAACAAATTCACGAGCTTTCACCTTCTATCAAAATATTGACAGTCACCATAACGATCGGAACACGATCTAGATCGTGTTATTGCGGAGATAACTGATATTGATTTCATTGAAACATTAAGTTCATGTGGTCAGACGTGGCTAGAGCCGATTGCATCTATTGCATTCAATATGTGTTGAACCGATAAGCACACAATCATTATACTGTCACAGCGACGAGTGTGGGTAGATTGGTAACGGCGCCGTAGGAACTGGGACACATGAACGTACGTAATCCTATTATGAGCTCGTTAACGTAATCCCACTTGGACCTCAATTCAGCGATGTGAAAACTAAGTTTTCTAACAATCTTTCACTTGTTACTAATGTAGAGCTAAACTAGACTAGAAACGTGAGCAAAGATTAGATTCGCAACTTGATCTATGTCAAGTTTCACTGATTCATCAACCGTGACTTATTGTTTCACTAAGAATAAAGCTGATTAATAAGTGCGTCGTCAAGACGCCCAACACGTAACTTATGACCAATAAGACAATAGTTATTACCTACTGTCTGACATGTAAACAGTGCGTGCATTGTTTTGCTGACTCATAAATTATGATAGATGACCGACAGTGCTCCGCCCTTGATTCCGTGTCATGAAATAGTAACAACAAATTATACTATTATTATAACATGACGTCTGGCACTTGGAATATTAGAACACGAAGTTATAATAAAACTAAGTAGTTTATTTGACAGAGACAGGGTATAGTCAACCTCTTAAACAGTTTCATCAATCACACTGCATCTATTTGTATCTGAGATATCTTCATAATTGTTGTAGAAATGTATTGAGTGTTTTCCTCATAACCTAGACCTTTGAGTCGGGTTGTTTTAACAATAGTACATTATTTAAATAGTTTTTATGATTGCATCTCTATCAAGATAAAAAAGCCATACACAAATTGTTTCCGAGTAGAATACGTGTCCCCGAAGGCCCAATTCCTTGAGCCCATTGTCGTCGGCGCGATGGTATCATGCGTGGGCGATGTAACGATAAGTTACATTTGTTATATCTCAAGTATGTTTTCATTACTTATGACCTTTATGAGTTAGGGTTGTTTGTGCGTGTAATGAAGATCGTGCACGTCGCCGGTTCGTATCCGAGGCTGGGTGTGTCCTGCTACTAACTAGATTGTTGTAGATTTTGACTTGATAAAACTCCCTGCGGAAATATAATGCCGTCGACCTGACCGCTCTGACATTTCAACAATGTTTTTTTCTGTGTCGAGGCAATTCTCTTTATTAGCTTGTAAGTGGTCTTGTTTATTTAAGTAATAGGCTGTTAAGTTCTTGTACTGTCTCTTGTTATCCGAATAATTATAGTAAATTGGCTTATCTAATACACAGAGAAGCATATTAACGGATACTATCATTGTTATTATTAATTAAGTAAGAGAATTCCTACTAAAATGTTTTATCTTTTTACTTATCGCATCTTCAAAGCCGGATGCAATCTAAAGATACCAAGTAATTGATTTACGAACAGTAAAGATGTTCTGTTTATGGTCAAGAAGACTTAAACCAAAAATAAACGTAACCTCGTTTCTGTAAGCAAATTACAACTCCCCATATGTTGCGACTCAAACGAAGGGCACTGTTCTCATCATACGCAGAAACCTATATTAAGTATACAAGTACTTACCATATAAAGTTAGTGTGCAGGTTTATAAAGTTTAACTCGTAATTGTGCGTTTTACCTTATGACATGGTATTCCTCGATCACCAGTTACATAACCATGACATTTGCGATCATTAAAGGGTCATGATGTAATTATAGTTAAGAAACGCAATAATGACATCTAAATCATGAGAGGTGTTTCTTCTTCTTCTTACGTGTTTACTTTATCTAATAATAAATACTTGTAATTTAGTTTGGCAATATAGCAGTTGTAATTGCCAACCTTAATGTAAAGTCTGTCATCCTTTTCTATATTCATGAAACGCTAACACCTTCAAAAGCATAATCAAAAAAGTATTACAATATCAAAAGAAAAATATTATCGTTCACAAAGAATCTGGCACAACATCACATTTATATATCGGGTTTGTACCGCATCTTACTGGAGCATTTCCTTTTATCTCCCAATGCCTTTTCATCGGGTTCAATAGGAGAAAATGTCGCCTTACGGGTTTAAAGTTATTTTACTGGAAGGTATATCGGAATCTCGTTTAAAAATCGGATTAGGAACTTTTTGTGTCTGCCTTGCGTCCGCTGTTCCTTGAATATTTTATTTTAAATGGTGTTAGCTACAATTTGATTATGTTTCCTTCGTCCTTGGGCGCGACTTTTGTGTTCCTCCAAGATTATGAGGATAATTGAAAATTGAACTTGGTTAGTGTAGGTTGCTTAGAACTGCTTTTATAACTATTGTAAATAGTCAATATTGATAGTCATTTTGTAGTAAATAATGAATTTAATTGTATCTAATAATCTTCTCACGCGTTGTTTTTATGTATTTAAAAGCCTGTATGTGAAGGCATTTCGAAAACAATTAAACTAGTATTCCGGACCATTTTTTACTTCTCGAGTGTTTAATCTACAGTCGTCTAACTGGCTCTGCCGGCTGTCTAGGGTGCGACAACAAGCCAATCGGAAGTCGCTACGCTTTATCTTTAACTTGACGATAAATGTTCAGAGACATTTTATTAACATTCAATATATTTTTTTACCATAAATTACGTAAATAATTTAAATAGGATATGTGGTGTTACTTTAAAATAAAAACTGTATAATTGATATTTGTATTAACATAAACGAAACTAGTTTGATTAAAATCAATAGTTCCGTGTGAAAAAACTGTTGTCAATACTTTTAACATTTAGTAGTCGATACATTGTTTTATTAAATACACCACGATCACGGTATCACTATGTATTTACCGAAATATAATCCCCGTATTGTTAAACATACGAACGTACAGCTTATAAATATTTAAACACCATGCTCATCCAGGAACATTAGATCTGTGGGAAGCCGCATTTTGAAGTCCTATTGAAATTGTTTAATGACCCGCGTAACTTGAATGCGGGACTAAGTAATGAAGGGGAGGTGGAACGCTCCTATCTGACTCACTTGAGGAATTTCGGTTCGATGGTACCACTTCTATGTGGCGTCGAAGGTCCATAAGGGGTCCGTCTGCAGCAAAGAGGGCAGTGAGTGCTCTTTTGACCCCTTAGCTTGCTGATAGTTAAACAATTAAAGGCTTGTGGATACTACAGACTACACACTAGTCCGGATCTTACTTTGTGCTATTTAAACGTTAATTACTTGGTATTTTAGGAAAACTTAATTAGACTCGGTTAAGCCTTTAAAAGGTAGGGATTACTGACCTTTCAATGTTAATAATAAAATACCAGCCTTTTACTGAAACTGACCCAGTACAGGGCAAAGGCCTACTTATGAATCTTTCGTCCAAACCATTTACGAGGATAGACGTGTTACACTTTTGCTCCGCAAACATCGACTGACGGTACCACACCATAACAGTACATATTCCTGCGTGTGAGACGCGAGTGTTGCGTGTACTCAACTGCCTATCGGAGGTGCGCCCCCGGCCGCCCGCACGACGAGAGGGAAAAAGACAGCCTACATAATTGCCGTCCTGCTCCCGCGACGCTGCCATCGTGACCTTCAACACGGAGACCGAAGACAAGATAAGGTGATCCTTACTATATTGCTATCTCAGTCCCGTTCCGCTGTCCGCAGACTTAACGCAGAGTGCCTGTGTGAAGAGTGCGGGCGCGATAATTGCTATCTCGTTTGCGCTCAGCATTGTAACATCCGCGAGAGCTACGGTCCGTTTAAGCCGCTGTAAGCGCTGCGTTAGTCATCATACGTCACTGGATAGAAGCTACTAAGTTGCTACACTTTCTTGACTGGCGCGCGATTTACCGTTCTATTACCATAACAAACATTAAATCAAATATGGACAAATCGCTCTCGGAAACTGACATCAACCAGGCAGATCTGAATACACCCCCCAACTATGTATTCCAACGAATTAAGCGAAGTAGAGAAGATATGGAAGGCTCAATTGTCAAGGAATTTGCTGAGTTCAAGGAGGAAGTAAGAATAATGCTGAGTGGCTTCGCTGAAAAGCAAGGGCAAGAAATTCAGCGGATAATTGATTCGTCTTTGAAAGAAATTCAGCAAAGTAATATCAAGCTCGTGGGTTCAATCGAGTTTCTCACTGGCCAATATGATGATCTAAAAAAGAAACATGATGCTTTGGAGAACCAGGTTAAAGAGGACAGGTCCTATATAAAAATTTTAGAGGATAAGATAGAATCCTTTCAAACCAGCAATCAAAAGACCAATTTTGTTATAAAGAATGTGCCTAGAAAGCCAAGGGAAGCAAAGGAGGATCTTGTTGACATGGTTATGTGTCTTACCAAACAGCTAGACTGTGCCATAACCAAGCATGATATAAAAGACATATATAGAGTACGTGGGAAAAAAGGTGAGAACCTTAATACACCTATAATAGTGGAGACCGGCTCAACCTTGCTAAAAACGGACATCATGAAAATGGGTAAGGCTTTGGCTATAAAAACAAATTCCAAGTTATGTTGTAAACATCTAGGCCTCAAGTCAGATGAAGATATTCCCATATTTCTATCTGACCACCTAACTCCGAAGAGTTCCCGTCTTCACTTTTTGGCGCGCGACCTCGTCAAGTCTGGAGAGTTTAAATTCTGTTGGACTGCATATGGCAAGGTTTTAATTAAAAAAGACGATCAGTCCCCAACCATACATGTCACGAGCGAACAGCAGGTACATCAACTTAAACTAAACAAATGACTAGTTACTTCTTCTCATATTATATTACGTATCAGTAACATTGGGAAGTCAAACGTAGCTATGTTATCGGGATTTCTTGTTACCTCTTGTTATTTTATTGTGTTCTCTTTAAAAGTATATTTATTTGTGATTATTTTGTACGCCAACACTACAATGCTACACATAGCCAACCAGTACTCACCTACACATAACACACTAACTTATTTTTCACTAAATTCACACAGAAATTACTCACACACAGTCAATTATACTAACCATTCATTTATTCTGATATATTCCGTAAATGCCCTTTCATTCCACACCTGTATAACAAAACTAAATATTAAAATTATAATTCGCTTCTGCAAAAACCTCCACCAAATATCACGTCATTTCTATTATTTCCAATTTATATATAATGAATAATCAACTACAAACCCTAGAAGATATTGATGATCTTCAAATTGCGCGTAGTATTAAATGTGATTGCATGGATTTCAATAGGCTGATGAACATCAAAAGAACTGATTTTACTGTCATCTCTCAAAACATAAGAAGCATTTCGTGCAACTTTGACAACTTTATAATTACTCTATCGACTTTTAATTTTGAAACTGATGTCATTATTTTAACGGAATGCAGATTGAGTTCTGAAAAACCAATACCACATCTATATAATTATTCCTCCTACGTTACCACACACCACCAAAACCAGAATGACGGCGTTGTGGTATACATAAAAAATAATTTAAAATCTAAAGTTACGGAAATTAAACTAACGCATGCGTCTTGCCTTCAACTTGAAATATTTAATAACACTGTTTTGTGCATCTATCGATCGCCAGCAAACGCGAACTCGGAGAGTTTTATAAATTCTCTAAGTACTCATCTCGATACTATAAACCCCCAGAAAAATATAATTATAGCGGGTGATATAAATATTAATATTAAACAAAAGGATACTGCATCGACTCACGACCAAAAAACCAGACTTAATTACCTCAATACACTATCCCAGTATGGTATACTGCCTGGTCATACATTACCTACTAGAAATGAAAACTGTTTGGACCATTTTATGCTAAAGTTAAACAAACGTAAGATATCCGCCTGCATTGCCATTCTGCAAACAAGCATTACAGATCACTTTACCACCTTTCTGTCCCTTTCAAAAATAAAAGATTCTCCAATCGTGAACAAAACCAAATCCTCAATTGACTTTGAGAAAGCATATAAGTATCTACTCGAAAATAAATTAGCTGATTTACTTTTTTGCAACGATCCGGAATCCCTGACAAACCTTCTTATATTTAAACTATCAGAATCGATTAATAAAAATACTACCCTTGTAAAAATTCCAAATAGTAAGCGCATTATCAAGCCAT
Source organism: Autographa pulchrina (assembly GCA_905475315.1). Classification (NCBI taxonomy): domain Eukaryota; kingdom Metazoa; phylum Arthropoda; class Insecta; order Lepidoptera; family Noctuidae; genus Autographa; species Autographa pulchrina. The sequence goes on along the minus strand of FR997773.1, from coordinate 2,498,665 downwards.
GGATTACCCCAGGCATTTTAAGATGTATCAGGAACCGCAACAAATTGCAAAAAGATAGTAAAAAAGAACCTTACAATGAAATATTAAAAATAACGTTTATAAGATACAGGAACTATATCAATAACTTAATAAAAAAAGTAAAAAGAAAGTACGAAAGAGAATTAATAACTAAATCAACTAATAATAATAAATTACTTTGGAAGAATATAAAAACTATTACCTACTCTAATAAATGTAAAAGTGACAACACAGAATTATTAAATATTAAATCATCTCCATTAGAATCAGTTAACTATATAAATAATTATTTTGCCAATATTGGTAAAAACCTTGCACTAAAAATCCAAACACGTATAAGACGTAATCAACAGGATCGACATCACTCTCCAACCCGCCAACCTAACTCATTTGTACTGCTGGACACGGATATAAGTGAAGTTAACCGTATCCTCGTGAGTCTTAAGACCAGCAGTGCACCTGGATGGGACAACGTTTCAACTTGTTTTTTGAAGCACATACGCAAGGATGTTGTTCCCATTATTACTCATCTCGCCAACCTTTGCTTTAGTCAAGGAATCTTTCCAACTGCATTAAAACAGGCTATCATTACGCCAGTTTATAAGTCTGGAGACAGAGACGATGTCGGCAACTATAGGCCTATATCTGTCCTACCTGCAATTTCCAAATTAATTGAAAAACTTATTAACATAAGGTTACTTAAATATCTAAAAGATTTTGATATATTATCGGACTCTCAATTTGGCTTCCGGCAAGGTATGTCTACCGAGAATGCAGTTGCGGCGCTTAGTGCGCTAATTACCGAACAACTTGATAGCGGCAAAAAATGTGTAACTGCTTTCCTAGATTTAAAAAAGGCCTTCGACACCGTTTCTGTCCCACTCTTAGCAAATAAGTTGGAAGCTATTGGGGTTCGTGGGCTGATGTTAAATCTTCTCAAAGATTATCTCAGCAATCGAAAGCAAAGGGTTAGAGTGGGTCAGTATATTAGTGGGGACACGGCAGTGTCTTACGGAGTCCCCCAAGGGAGTGTATTGGGGCCCACTTTGTTCCTTATTTATGTGAACGAACTCTGCAACATGCGTATTACAAACGCAAGAATTTTTTCGTACGCTGACGACACTGCAGTAGTGTTCACGGGTAACTCTTGGCGAGACGTTCAGCTTAGCGCAGAATTGGGATTATCTGAGATTGCTGGATGGCTGGGACGAAATTTGCTCACACTGAACATATCTAAAACTAACTACATATGTTTTAGTGTGTGCAATCGTACACAACCCGATACTGACTTTAATCTTAAAGTTCACCTATACGATGCTGGAAGTCACTCACACTGCAGCTGCTCAACTATAAACAGAGTACCTCATATCAAATATTTGGGTATTATCGTCGACCAGAGACTATCTTGGCATCCCCACATTGATCAAGTTGCAAACAGAATCAGAAAACTAAGTTGGATTTTCAGGACACTCAGACATGTAATACCTAGAAATGTATGTACTCCCTCAGGCAGAAACAAAAACTTCCTAAATATTATATATTTAGCACTTGCACAATCAGTATTGCTATACTGCATCCCTATTTGGGGGGGGGCCTCTAAAATAAAATTTTTAGAATTAGAGCGAGCACAACGGTCTCTCATCAAGTGCATGTATTTTAAAAAACGGAGATATTGTACTGAAAAACTTTACCAAATCAGTAACCTTTTAACGGTCAGAAAGCTTTACATTACTCAAGTTGTTCTCACAACTCATAAAGCACTAACCTATGATCACCGAATATTGGCTAGAAGAAGAAAAGACATTATATTAAAAATACCACAAACAAAAACACTATTTGCTAGTATTCAACTTTATAAACGATCTGCTCAGCTTTATAATACTATTAATAAACACATTTACATCTACCCTAAGAATTGTTATGAATGCAAAAAAACACTAACGGAATGGATAGGAAACCTAACCTATAGTGAGACTGAATTACTTCTACAACAGACACACTAACACTATACTAACACAATACTCCACCCAAACACAAACACCCTCACAGTCACACACACACACACACCCCCACACACACACACACACACACCCCCACACACACACACACACACACGCACACACACCCTCACCCTCATTACACACACACATCCTCATTCACTCAAATCACCTTGTTTTTTTTTTTATTGTGTACTCGTATTGTATAGTTTACACTTCTTGTTTTTGAAAGAGCGGAGTCTCCTAATACAGGCATCTTTTGCTTAAAAGGAGGCTCCAATCTCAAATTTGTTGTACGTTTAAGGTTATCAAATAAACTTTTTATTATTATTATTATTATTATTATGAATAACCATGAGTACTGACCTAAATTAGTAAAATGCTTAAAATATGTCTTCCGTTTTAATTCAAATATTTGTATACGATGTTTATTTCAGGAAATGTTTAGGCCAATTTAAAATAAAGTATCAAGTCAAAACAAATTGTAATAACATCTGTTACTCGCTTTTCATTTAATCTGCGATGGCACAAATAAACCGCAAGATGTTCCGTATAAATTGTTTAATGAGAAAGGAATTCAACTTTATGTATTCTTGCTTGAGAACGAAAGTACCATCCGCCATATTAGCATATTTAAAAATGTAGGTATTCTCTATTTCCTCAAACTCTTGGACTGTTTTTTACCACTCTAGAATAAGGTTAAAATTCTTATGACTTGTACCTGTTTAGCCTAATGTACTTAGTATTATCTACATACATAGTAAATGCGTGTGTACCTTTGTAATCGAAGTAACAAATCTATTGAAATTGCATTGCAAAGATAGCGATGTTTGCAGATATGAGTACATGTGTTAGCGGCTTTTATATAATCGTGTACACATGTGTAATGTATTCGCGATAGCGCTACTGACTATGGTGTAAGTGTTCCTATGTGTTTGTTACTTAAACGAACAGCTTGCATAATCAGCTAGCTGCTCTTAACTAACTGTTCCCATAAAACGCATGTTACAAATTGTTTAGCCTTACGACTTTTAAAAACACGGAGTTTAATTTAGATATAGGGTTTAATTTTCTAGTTGGACCAGCATTATTCGGTTTTTCTGCTCACAAGTAAGCCCTAATATGCAGTGGCACAGTTTGCTGTGCTGCTTTTCTGATGTCCTCTCCGAGAAATATATGCGAGGTAACTGTAACCTATGGTATAAATTTAATTTTTAGTTCAAGAGAGTATGTCGGTGCAACTGCATTAAAACTACACGGTAACTGCACAACGACTAAACCATTGAACTGTTGATCGAGAGCATGTTTTGCTTTGAAGCTATTAGACTGATGAAAAACATTACTAGACCTCAGGTGCGCCCCACATCGTCAGTAATATTCGCAGAAGAAATAAATTACTTGGCGCCACTATGGGGATCTTTCACAATTAAAATCCAGTCTAACGCAGTTGCTATGCAATCGAGATACAGTTTATTTGGAGCTTTACCAATTATGTATCATCAATACAAGCATTACATAAGTATTGCTAAAGGTAACCCACCTAAAAAGGGAATATGGAGTGTCTAGCACCAAAAGTAACTAGCTAATGAATGTTGTCTGCTGTAGCTAGTTACAGTTCGCGTAACATTTTGCTGTGGCATTAGGTAAACCTTAGTGATTACCATAAAACTAAACATATTTCTTTAATAGGTATTTTCTAGTACATTATTATTAACATATTATAATTTACTGAAGTAATTACATAAAATATTTTTTTTCATTAAAACATGAAACAGTTAATCAACTCAAAGCAGTAAAGTATTAATGACTGTTAATTCATTATTGTAAGAAAAATAAACTGTTTAAAAGTGGCCTAAAATTTGAATGTTAGTCACACGTTTTCTCGGAAGCGAACCCAGCGCGTTCTATTTCGAAGTCCGCGTTTGACAGATTTACACCCGACAGCTATGGATACGCGTAACTTTGACTGTCCAACTGCTATATTTATGTCGTATTTTATAAGTATCAAAATGTATGGAAATACTGTTTTATATTCTACTAGAATATCGACTACCGGCAAACCTAGTAGCAAAAGTTGATCAAGAAAAAAACGAATGAATGAGCGTCTTCAGGTGTAGATTTGAATTCTGGAGGGTAATTACAGAATCAAGAAACATAACTTTTATTAACATAATGTTCTCCCCTCAAGTATATAAATAAAACATTTGTAAATCTCGGAAATTACTTTAACGTCATCATTGACAGTATTTATGATTAAAGAGAAGCAGTTGTTCTTATTAATTATGATATATAAGTGAAAAATATACTTTTATTGTAAACTTGCACATAAATAATTTAAATTAGATTAAGTTTTACGTAACTCATAACAAACTTGCTACACCATTAACTATGATGAAGGCAGCTATTAACTTGTCACTTACGCTATAACCAATGTCCCATACGGCAGTAATCAGAAGTTTGTTGCTGTATCACATTACGATTCATCTATTCTAATACAAGATACCATTGTCTTTTATTCTAATAGTTCCATTGAAACGTACCTAACGCATATTTAACTTTGTCAATTAACGTTATTATTGATGATCACTAGATAATCCGTCAATGATATATTACTTATGTAAGATCCGTTATAATGAATATAGAATTACTTGAATAACATTGTAAATACGTATTGCGTTTATGAATTATTAATGACATGCTCACATTAAATGAGAAAAACGATTTAACAAATTCCTGTGGACAAATCTATATTTACATATAATAAATCTGTAGAAGTGAAAATTCTGTACATTGAAAATATCAAAAAAAATAATGGCAGGGGTGTTACTAGACCGACACGGAACACAAAAGCGTGAAAAAAAAAATTGTCTGTCTCTCTGTCTGTTTGTTCAGGTAACACGCAAAAACTACCGGTTCGATTACGATGAAACTTGGTATAATTATTCTTAATTATCCTGGGCACCACACTGGGTAGTTTTTATCCCGGAAAAGTATAAACAATAAAAAACAAACTTAATTTTGCAGTTAAAAACTCATTGATAAGTTTCGTCATCCACGCGAACGAAGTCGCAGGCACAGCTAGTGTAAAATATAGCTTTTATAAATCATTTAGGAACAAAGAAGACAATAACGGTCTATTAGTGAAAATAATCTTGCCATTGGTACGTGATATCCTTGACCGCATTGTGCCCCTTGCACACACTATAAATTTACCACAACTCAGTTACTCGCAATCTGTGCAGTGCATGTTAAGATTGACACAAAAATGTAAATGCATAATAAAGGAAAATAAAAAAGAGCTAGTATGAACACGCATTTATTTTTTAGTCTGAAAAAACTTAATTGACGAGGATGTATGTAGGTACATTATTTTCTAAATTAAATTTAATTATTTTTAAACTAACTACTGTCATCGGAATCACTTTGTACTTTAATCACAGTGCTGTATTGTGAATTGAATATAGCTTTGTCCAATGGGTCCGGTTCATCATCTATTATCGTAAACTTTTCAAAGTTGGTAGATTCGAAATTATTCTGATCAGCTTTAAATATAATATCACATATGGCTTGTTGCACTGCGTTTTTCGTAGTTTCAGAGTACTTTTTCATTTTGTTTCCTATGAAGGAGGTGAATGATTTAATCTCTTCGTCTCTTTCGGATGCTGTTTGAGTGGGGCTTGGATTAAGTAGAGGTGTGCTTATATCTTCTCGTATCGACTGCGTAACCATCTCGTTGAATTCCTGCTTTACTGAAACACTTATTGACCGCGATCGACGTTTTTTGGCTAACACTGGTGAGTCGCGATGCGGCCTTGATATGTTTGTTTTTCTGGTTTGTGGACATGAATAATCTTCGTCTTCTTCTTCTTCCTTAAAATTAATTGTTACTTTTTAATTTAAAATACAAAAACAATGTTACACCATTTTCTCAAGAATGAGTCTAACGCACTATTTATCATTATTTTTTTTATTTAGTTATTGAAATTTCAAGAAATATGACATTAAGATATTATGACTAACAGGAATAGAAATTACTTACGCGGACAAAACCGCGTTGCGCAACTTGTTTATTGTAAAGTTGATACAGTTTTTACCGAATGTTACTTTAAAGAAAAATCTTTTTAAGTGGCTATGTAAATAAGGTTAACAAATGTTTAAGAGCCATTCCCCATATTTTCATCAACAAATAATTATCGAAAAAATTTGTCCACTTTGTAGTCATTTTTAATTACATTAATCGGCATTTTTAATGAATATGAATGAATTGAATGAAAAAACTTACCAATAATAATTGTGATTGACGCTTTCTTTCATTTTCCTTGTCCATTAGAAACGCCAACTCCTTAAATGCAAACCATGGGCTCTTATACACATCTGTTGGATCTGTAATAAAAAAAGATAAAAATTTAAATAACAAATAGTTTAATATTGTTAGCTGATGAATAAACTTAGAATAAATTAAACTGATTCATGCATTTTATTACCTTTTTCTTTCAAGCTATGCATTATTTTAGCCTTTTCTCTTCTGAATGACGACATTAAGACAATCATCTTGTGTTTACATCTATCTGGAGTTATGTTGATTTCTTCGCCTATTTCCTCCCAAGCCAAACTTTTTCTACACTTTTTAAAATACAGCGGATGTTTCTGGTCCCATAAAACAGGTCTTGCCCTATACCTCTGTATTAATTGTAAACATTTTTCTTCAGTCCATTCGTCTGTAACAGCTGTAGCCATATTTAAAACTTGCAACAGGACACGCGTTGATTCAGGTTCGCACAAACGCTACACTAGTTACAAAATGGCGGCGAACACGCGATCGCACGAAACGACGGCGACAAGTTGCAGTAACCATAATCGTTCAGTACATGCATCTCTTTCTCACTAAGCGTGTCCGCGCCAACGAGTGAGCGTATCCGATATGCTTATCTCTGTTGCACGCATTAGTCACATGTCTACGGGTTCGGTCAACATTCTGTTCTGTTACTGTAGCAGACTGTGTTAGTGTGTGTAAGCAACGTAGCACATGTGTGGGATTTGTGGATGAGTTGTTGTTGTTGTTCAGTTCACCGCTCGGTGTTTGGCGTGCTTTATTGACAGTTGTTGGTGCACATATCTGATAACTGAACTAAAATGTGATAAATTCACAAACTAAACTTTAGTTTCGTACGAGATTTATTTGACATAGATAACTATGGACAAATGTTTACAATATTATCTATACAACAGACTATAATATTATTATACTATTATAAAAATTTGTTTACAATATTATCTTTAAAACAGATTAAATTAAATATTATCCGCTGACAATACAAATAGGAAATTCCAAGATAGATCAGGAAGTTATTGTTGAAATAGAGCTCAACGTGTTCAGAATAATATCATAATTCAACAAGTTCTCTGCGTAGGAGGATTAGAAGTCAAGTGAGGTCAGTCCTTTACAGCTCATAAAAACGTCACTTTCATTGCCCTTTGTAGGTCACATCGTGGGTCTAAATTCAAGAAATGCCGCCGTATTCAAATGCAATTCACAGTCACTTTAACTGTCTGTTATTAGGATATCTCTGCATGCCAATACGTGAATGTTATGTCCAGATGATTGATTGTTAGATGGTAGTTCCGATAAACCTATGAAAATACAAGTTCTCTTGTGCAGCAACGGCTATGCTATTCGTCTGTCATTTGTACCGCGATGCATACGATTCATGTTATCGGTAAAGTTCAGCTTGCTGTGTGAATGCTAAGAGGACAGATTAGTCATGCGATGCATTCGTATGTTGTCGTTCACACGCGTCGAACACAGATGTACGAAAGATAAAAGCTAACAATAAACGTACCGACGTGTTTTATAATATATCATGAACGTTTTCCTTGGAAGGATATATCTGTCGTTGACTGCCTCGTCACAGACTATCTATGAAACCTAGGTACCTTATTGTTATGTCTCTGTAACCTCGTATTATGTAAACTTATGTAAACACTTCTTGCATTGTAGCTACCTACGTGAGATATAGGCACGAGATTTCTATACTCAAATCAAACAATTCAGTCAGTTTATTTACTATATTTTTGTCCAGTCCTATTGCTGGACAAAAACCGCATTCTCAAACGGAGAAATATCAATGACGAGCAATAATCACTACGCTTTGTAACTTGTGGTGTTTTCATATTCATTTAAAGGTACTAAAATTAATCTGAAAACACATTTGAATCTTAGTTGCAAATAGTTATTATAAATGTCATAATAGGTATGTAATTTATACTTATTTACCGAGTCTCTTTATAACATAGTACTTAGGTATGTAGTTTGCATTCCTATTGTCCACCCGCAGTAGTGTAGGTATCCATTATACTTATCTTCCCGTCAGTAGAGATGGATGATTAGATTGGTGCAGCGCTGTTGGTGCTAAGTAGGCTATTCGCGCTATTTGTAGGCCAGACTGACGTTTGCGAATAGGTACGACTGTTTATCTGGTTACATTTTCTTCGTAATAGAAAAAAAAGCAAATTATTTTTTTTGCTACAATTGTTGGTCTTTCCTGAAGCTATTAATCATCAACAAACTAAACTCGTCATCATCACATTTACACGTGTTCTAGAGAAGAATTAATAGCTAATCTTCTAAGAAATATAACAATAGTTATATTGGTAGTAAAAAATCCGTTTTGTATTTATGAGACGACCTAAAGGCAAAGCTGTCTTTTCTGTAAAACTCAGACAACCTATTACAATTTAAGCCTAGATATCTGTTTAAGTCTAAGCAGCCTCGAATGATACCTAAAAGGAGAAATGAGGCGACATAAACCCAGACCAGATGTCTGTTTACATTAAATAAAAGTCTTTATAATTTATGGTAATGGCCGCTTGTGATCGATCTACTAATGAAATAGCGACGTTTCTTAATCGCTTTACCTCCAATGTAGAAGTCAATTAATTTGAAAAACATCTCATGTGTCCACTATAAGATAAGTAAAACATTATAATACCGTTAATACAATCCCATTTAACGCTATGCGTGCACGCAACGTTTTCTTGGCCTAAGATAATGTCGCCCGGTTCAATTAGTACGATTAACCTGTCACAGTAATGTTTTACTTCTATCAATTACTCATGCAAATAGTTTTGTTTCATGAATATTCAATTCACGAACTCACGGAGTCATATTTTTTTGAGCTACCACTGTTATTTACTTAATTTTCTATTCTCGTTATGTCTCGGCAATTATTTTTATCTGATGAACAATGCTTATTATAAATTATTCTGTCGGATATCAGGTTAAAGGAAAATCAATATCGTTGACTGTCTTCAATAATTTTATAACTGTATGTTATTACATCCATGTCCTATTAAGCATGCAGATAGTAACAATAAACAACATATTATGAATTCACTACCGTGTAGGTCTGTTCTATAAATGATGAATGCATGTACTTATGTCACTCAGTATGAGCAGAACGTATCACATAGCATCACACACAAATTGAGTAGAGAAAACCGAGTGTATGGATAGTATGTCATTGTAATATTAAATCATTTCTCATAGGTAGTCTAGACCTACAGGGGCTAGTCGAATGGAATCTATAAATAATTTACATAACTGTTATTTGCCGGTTCCATAAAATTATAAAAAGAAATACATTTTACCTCTGCGTAGGTTTTGTTGAAATCAATTTTAAGTCGAATGAAATATTAAAACTCTGGTTTTATTGCTAGACATAGAATATACTGTTTTCTTGCTAGACATATAATATATAAGTCGTCTACATATTACACAAATTATGTTGAATTCCTCTCTTCTATTTAAGAAAAAGAATAAGGATATCTCTGTTCCCTGTTAGATACAAAACCCTAAAAATAGTCGAATAGTTTTTAATTACGGATGTTTGTCGCGAACATGATTGAGTAACATCCAATCGTACAAACACGGACCCATACATTTGCACATACGTACAATACATTATGTATAAGCGGGATTTGCGCTTGTGTGAAGTGATGAAAGTTAATGTTTGCCATTATTCTTGTACGACGTTGATTTAAGCCGAACTCTTCAGAAAGCTTACGTCGGCGTCGTCGGTGCTGTTGACCAAGTTATTGTTATGTCCAACGCTACTATGAATTATAGTTTGTACAACTTTGAATACATGCCGGACGCTATTGTACAGTTTTAGTTACCATGGTAAATTAAACAAGTAGCCTTGCTTTATCTTCTCTACTTCTAAGAAAACATTATACTAATTTTTTGCGTATAATTATTATCTCAGAACTACTAAAAACTATATTTTGTAATTCTTGTCTCAAAACATACATGGTTTCCTTTTATTAGTTATCTTTATTATTTTAATACTTAATTTAATTATCTTGTAGAAAGGCCTGGTTTGCAGTTACTATCTGCCGTTAAAGTATTACTGTACGAATCGTAGGTAGGTATAACTTTTTAAGTACATTGGCGTTGTTTCACAGCCCCTTCATTCTATCGCTGATCATATGCCAATATTTATACATTTCCTATTCAAAAATATAATGCGATGTCGAGATATCTGTTAAATAAAGCTATCCTTAGTAGTGGTCGAAACATCGTGACTTGACACACTAAACCAATAAACGCCAGGGTTTTGTAACACATAAATCAATTGAAGCGTGAGTCGCTTACTTCTAATACATCTAGTTCATAAAGAGTATTAATATCATAGTAATTATGTATAATACCGGTATAATCATTATTATTCCCACGCCGTCTCAATAGGGCTGGTACATTCACTTTCTGATCTTGTAAATGTCACTGTCTATATTATTTATAATTCTAATTTACAAAAACATGTATCCATCCTTCTTTGGGACTTTTTAATAAGTACCTTTATTTCTTCCCATTTGTAATCCCAATATATTTCGTCCGTTCATTCACTTAAAACGTATTTTGTGATATAATCTCTATTCTGTTGCAGGTAAGCTGATGCAACGGAACGACTTACGAGCATTAGGTAAGCCCAAACTCATACAAAGTTATCTTTATAAAAAGAGGCGCCACGTTATCGATTATTATTACCTATTGCCCGACCCTTTTTTATATCAAATCACTATGGACCATCTATGGTCATTCGGGGAATATTTATATTTAAAAGAAACGACTTCATTTCATTGTATAAACCTACGCCGGCTACGCCTGTGTTGTTTCTTCGTATTTTAAACTGGTTGTTTATTGTTTTTGTTATTTGCATACAAAAAGTGGCATTCCTACGAACGGCATGGTATTCAAAATTGATTATACTATTGCTATTGTTTTTTTTTTCTAAGCCAAGTGTGTCTGCACGTAATTATGTTGCAGGTGTTTATCGCGTACCAATTGCACCTGTGCAATACAAGTTTTATTTTATCAATAATCTTACTTGTAGTAGTAAAACTGGTGCCCCTTTATCATTTTATTCCGCTTATAAAGGAATTATTTCTCAACGTTTGCGGTTTCTAGTCCGCTATCTAACTCCTATTGCCAAGCATTTGATTAGTTACTATTAACTTTCCAAGAAATTGTGCAATTTGTTCCTTTCAACCCATTCTTGAAAAGATTCACCGAAATTGCATTACCTTCCGTATTCTAGATTTTCCTTGAAATATATTTTCTGCTTTGTTGGTGCATGCTAGATTTGCATTTCTATTCCGAGATCGCTGCCGATATGGCACCCGTCCGTTCTACTATAGAACTTCAACTTGCTGATGAAATATTATTATGTTTTGCGAATTTTGTTTTGGTTCCTATGCGATGGTTTTTACTTAATCCTAAAAATATAACGCATTGCGCTTAAACTGCTTGTTAACTTTGAGACATGTTCTCATATTCAAAATAATATTTTAAAACAGAAGTTATAAAACAATCATAAAGTTTTAAAATAAGATAAATACATAAAACGGTGACCCTAGAGTTGACTCACAATAACGTGACTGCAATAAGGAAGGCGTTATGTCTGTAATAAAATCGCTGTTTCGTCCAAATACGGTGGCAATCTGCACTAAAATAAACGGGTCAAATGAAGCGTACATATTCAATGCGGTTCCGCTTGTTCACGGCCTTGAATAAATTAGTTCTACAATGATCCGCTTGTACGATTACGAGACCAAATTTTTTACCGTCAGTCATCAGTGCTCATTAAAACACCACGTCTATCGATAAACATCATTCGATGTATTCAATGTATCCTTATCAAGATTTGCAGCGATTGCTGCACGCACGAGTGGTTTCAAATCCTTTCGATCCTTCACGCGGAATCCGCTTTTTATCTATCCGCTCTGATCAGTCGCTATTCAAAGGTAGGCTACCATTTACTATATAACGTGGCTCAATTTAATACGTCCCTACTGCAATAACTCAATTTTGTCAGTTGCATGTTTTACTCGTTTTGTTGATGTCCTTGACGCTTCACGGCGGTCGGGACGTACGTAGTTCGTGCTGTGAAAGGGGTCATAGGATGAAAAAACTTGCTCGAAAAAGCGGGCTTTCTCTTGTAGCACCGTGGGAGGTGAAAGTCGGCCGCCTTGTCCTTGAGTCCCTAATGCAAGTTAGAAGCTTGCTGCGGGAACAGTCTTGTTTTTACCGTCTTTTTTCTAACAATTACTCTATCGTTGTAATCGATACTATTGTAGCAGTTTTTCAACTAAGAATTAACCCATATAATGGGCACGAGTATCGAAAGTTACATAAAAACGTTGCACCAAGGTCTTACCATACATACACCTTCATGGTCGACGGATCCAAAAACGGACAGAAAGAATAATTACCATCACTATTATGTTAATCAATTCTTTTAACGACGCGGCATGGGGCCGAACTTGGAGCTGCACTCAAAATTTAAGACAACCAACTTAATCGTTCTTTCACAACTGGTTTAAAATGACCCATAAATTATTAACATCTGTCGCTTTGATGGTTTAAAACGTTATTAAATTAGAAAAGAACAGTAATGTAGCTTGTTCCGCTGCCGTGTGACATTATGTTAACGTTGTTGACGAACAACATATTTTGAAGAATCCACTGTACCTAATTAATGGGGTCAAATTTTAATATCAAATCAATGGTGATACATATTTATTTTGGGTACTGTTACAAAAACATTTCTTTGTCTCAATCCGACGACCTAACGCCGTAAATAAAGTGTTCTGTATATTTGTTTTCTATAATCCTTAAATATTAAACATGGTGACTAAAATGGTTTTTGATAAAATGTTTCTCAACATTTTGCATTACTTTTTTCTCTGCTTAAATTTACATAGGTACCTTAAATGTTCATTCGATATAATTTATTTTTATCAGACTGGTGGCTTTAAAACTTGGCAATAGATCTACTGCGAACGAGAATTCTGTTACAATTTGACACCGTTCTACGACATTTGTGTAGTATTTATAAAAGAGATGCGACATCGGCTGTTACCTGAGGGTAAATGACCACCTGACCCATATCTGCGTCCCGACTTTCACCGGCGGCCGTTCACCCGGGAACCAGCGCGTAAACATACGTTCCAATTTCCAAAATGGACTCGCTCGGAACGAACGTAGTCCACATTAATTGGGGCGCATTCCAATTAAGACCTCGTTACATACGCCTCTTACGCAATTAGCATCGTCCGGCTAAACCATTAAGTGAACGAGCGTGTCCAATTTTCAAATGAGACCATTCTTTTTTCTATTCCTATTTTTGTGTTTGACATTTAACAGTCCTGTCGCAATAATTGTGCGCTAAAAGTAAGTGATCTAGTTAAAGGTTCGTAACAAGGTCAAGGTTCGACTGTGCCTTTAACTAGTTATAACTTTACTTTAGTCGTCTTTTGTATGATTTCTGTTTGAAACGCTAACTTAACTACAGTGTTAGTTGTGCTTTAGGAGAATGTAGTCCAATTAAACCATGTTAACGGAACCATTGGACTCGAACCTATAAATATAAACAACGATGCGACATCAATATTCTATGTTTGACAAATAGTTACAATTCAGCTTATTGCATGCCCCGAGACTATTGTCGGAAGCTATTTCCCACCAGTATCGAAACTATTGCAAAACAATCCAGTTTTTGTAGCAAATGCCCAGCGGGATGTTGATACTAACTAACTTATAATAGAAACTGAAATGGGAACTGTCAGTTCCGATAGTATACACTAGAAATTCTGTTACACGATGAACTATTAAGATTATTTATTAAAGTCATCTGTTTAGCATTCATGTGGTCTAAAACAGACGCGTGTTATTGTTTTCCGTATACAAAGAGATCCTTTTGATGCCGGTGCCAACACAATGATCTGTATTTAACCAATTCATACCGCTATTGTCCTTGTGCCACGGCTGTACACAAAAGACCTGTTTGCATAATGTACTTATCTTGCACCATCTAATTAAGATCGAAATGTACGTGTATTTTCTAACACACGGACTGCAAATTATGTATTGCACCACAAGAACGTATTACTGGAAAATAGCATGTGGCTGCATTCCCAACTGCAAGGATCGATAAGCAGAATGAAATGGTTGGTGGTTATAGTTCGAGGAAAGAATTATGGCAGGTTTTACCAACGCTGAAATACATGTACGTGTTTGTAGTTAAAAAAACAATTCGAGGACTGTTGGAAGTGATTGCAAATCTAATATTCTAATAAATGATTCTTTACTCATCGATAGTACCATAAAATTGTTTGTTTTATATAGCAAGCTATAAATAAAATACAGAGAAGTGAAAAGCCTAAGAGGCAACAGCAATTTACGTCGTAATTGAAAGTCGATTTCAATTCAGGTGCAACGAAAGCGTTTACTGCGCGTAAGCGAGTTTAGATAATATAATAGCTATACTTTCTAAAACGTTTCTTATTTTCACAATAATTTTCATTCGAGTATGAATTGATAAAACTTTATGAATACTTTGATTATTTTACACGATTTAAGATGCTTAATATTCCCCTCATTGCTTAGTATCTCTTCACTTACATAACTATCATCATAATCACCCTGAGAGCAAATCACTTGGGCTCCTCTCTCAAATTTCTGTAATATGAGCTTGATTCTGCATGCAATTTTACCCCGGCAAACCTTTCCTTGCGCTCTCTTCCTTATAGCAGGGTCTTTTTTTAATGGCGCCTTAAAAAGCTACTGTAGTTCATCGAAAAACTTGTATCTTTGGAGGTGAACAGGCTCCGTATTCAGAACTGAAGGGACAAGTGGGCCTTGAAGCAACGCCGCACCAGCCGACCGCAGCCAACTTGCAGTAAAAATAAATAGGTACACAAAGCCTTCGAACTAAACAAGGTTATATACGGATGGGGGTATGATTCAGACACGCCGTGATTCGACGCTCACTTGAATGCATCGCGGTTATCTGTAATA
This sequence comes from Autographa pulchrina, assembly GCA_905475315.1. NCBI lineage: Eukaryota > Metazoa > Arthropoda > Insecta > Lepidoptera > Noctuidae > Autographa > Autographa pulchrina. The sequence goes on along the minus strand of FR997773.1, from coordinate 2,483,293 downwards.
TGCGCGCCACGTGCCTTTTTATTGTGCTATCTGTACAAGTGCTTTTGAGTAAATGTTGTATCTAATTATATTATCATACGGTTCATTTCAAAAAGCAGTTGCCGCTTAGTAAATAAGCGCTCTCAATATGCTCAAGACAAAGGATTAAAATCATTTTATTTGGCTTGTTACCGTTCCATCTGCTCTTGATTTCGTTACTCGCTTATTTTTACCGTTGATTGCTCAATGGTCCCATTCACTGTAAACCTTATTGTCTACTCCCGGCTCGTACCTTTTGTCGAACTCGTTGTTTTTGTGTAATTCCAAATGATACTTATCTCGGCCATCACGAGCATGTACTGTTATTTCAACTAGTAACAAGTCAACAATTTGGTCGCAATATTTATTTCCTGCGCGCTTTAAGAACATCTTGAAAAATTCAATCCGCAGTTATCTAAATTGGATTACTGTCTTATTTACTCTTGTTATGAGAAAGGTCGTGACTCAGCTCATCGATTTCACCGACTCACGCAGCGTTTCCAAAAATCATTTAGTTGCTGATGACTTGTTTGAGGATACATTTCAATAGAATATGCGATATATCCCGTTCCAGTTATTTTTTATTGGTTGACATGTGTTAAATAATCAGTTTTGCAACGTGAAGTCGCATTGTTGGTGCGGCGCGCGTGCGCCTCGCGGGGGCGTCGCCCCAGTGAAAGTGTGAAAGTGAGGCGAATGCGCCCGCGCACCGCAGCTACGAATACTGTCTATAAAATAAACCATATATGTATTGCAGTTTTCAGAAATGTTCAGAAATTGCCTTTTAGATATCAATCAGTACTTATAATTAAAATTCATAAGCAGTTAACTCGCGCGCAGTTTTATGGAATTGCAAGCACTTTCGCTATTTTAAAATCGTATAGAAACACGATTTCTGGTAATTAGATAAATAAGTACACAAAATCACAACTAAAAGATATATTTAGTTTACGGTTACTAATCAGTTTTAATTAACATATAATAATAATTAGACGTTAATTTAGTTTGTTTCACTACATATTTACAGTTTGCTCTAATTATGAAATATACCTCCCTAATATTGGTGCTGTACTGATTTATAGACCAATAAAATCACGTATGCATATTATGAATTCGTGAATTTTAAAACAATTTAAGAGACCCTACTGTTTTCGTGCTAATTGAAAATTGACTGTAACATTAATAATTATTATTTATTCCACGCATTGATAAATAATATGTATAATTAAGTATACTTATAGCTTCGACCTGTATTGTTGAAAAGTACCTTCTCACAGTTCAAGGGTCAATAAATTGAATCAAACTTAATGCAGGTAACTTTCTTTATCGCATTTAAATTATAAAACAGTCACGACTTTATACTTTAACTAGAGGAGATGAAAAAGTGTAACGAGGCTCGCGAATAATGTATTTAGAGCGTGTTGCTTGACCGTTGTTTCCGTACCGACGTACAACCAACCTCAACATAGCTGCACATATATAATATATACGGGCCTGTTGGTCTAGTGGTTAGTGACCCTGACTGCTATACCGGAGGTCGTGGGTTCGATTCCCGCCCAGGACAAATGTCGTGTGATGAGCATGATCATTTGTTCTGGTGTCTGGGTGTAATTTATCTATAATATGTATGTATTTAGAAATATATAAGTATGTTTATCAGTTGCCTGGTTACCATAACACAAGCTCTGCTTAGCTTGGGATCAGATAACCGTGTGTGAGTTGTCCCAGGATATTATTATATTATATTATATATACAGCCAGTACCGTAGCCACGTATATAAAAACAAGTTTATCATCCTTTTGACTCGGTCCCCGCCTACAAACGCCCGCATAAAACTAATGTTTTTAATTATAAGAATTATGATTATAATCTTTTTGTTTAATAAAATGTTGCTGTTCCCTTTGTTTACGAATTTGTGTTTACTAGCTATTGAATAAGTGTTTATTGACGTTTTTTTTTATTTATTATGTTTAAGTTGTTAATATCGAAGAGTCGCGAATAAAACGTAAGCTGTTCTAGATGTTCTAGAATCGTTACTTCAATGATAAAAGTTATTATATAGATAGTCTTTATAATAAACAGGTATGTTTCTAAATAATTTCTGAGAGTACCTACACTAAAAGTTATTTATGTGATTTTAAATTCGATCATTAACGTAATTGTTTTGCGATTACTCCGTATTTACCTAGAACATACATACATTAATCTTTGTTTTCTGTGAACATTTTGTGTCCGGGCGCTGACAGCGATTAATTGTTTGCGTTGTTTCCGATCAAAATACGCCCAGATTTGTCTCACATCATCACAGAGCATTTCGGAATGTGTGCGACATATAAATATGTATAGTGCGGAATAATGACAGTAAATGATCGCAGTCTCGAGTCATGTAATTGTACCGCAATCGATGCGTTGCGATGCGACCTCCATAACAGTTAACCATCCTTCGTAGCGATGAAGTGTGGCGAAATGGATAATATTTTAGCATCTCTAATGGCTCGAGATATAGGTTTAATCTTAGCTGTTTCACAATCCAATCTTGCCGTGCCATGAAAATTACAATATATATACTAATTAGAATGTATATTACTTATTTAAAGTCAAATGAGAAAGCGCACGACAGATCTTAACGTTATGAATCAGAAACCAAATACTTCTTAAGTACTTATCTAAAAAACCTCTCCTACAATTTGTGTTTCTATTTGCACATTCAAAACACTTCGGCGAACAATATAATTTTTGTTTCCTAACAACAGCAATCTTACAGATGGAACAATCTTCCAAGACAATTCAGAATCACTCTGTTTTACATTAGACATTGTATTGTCGAAAGCGACTATGAAATGTGTCGTAATAGCCGCTACAAGCACTGCTTCTACGAACGCTATCATTTTCAGGCGCGTGCTCTTAACGTTCAACTTGTTTGTATAATACTCCATGAATATGAATTAAATGTAGATTGTGTTGCCACAAATTGCATTTTGTCAACTGTACTCGCGACAATGTTCCATTTGTATGTGATTATCGTCGCTACGTGTTAAGTAATGTAGTTCGTGCTTTGTAAGTAACTTCTCCATTTAATTCATGTTAAATAACTCCAATAAAGATGACCATGTAGATTCCAAATTTGTTATTTGTCTGCAACGACGATTCCAATTAAGGTTTAAACACGTCTAGGGCAGTATAAACCTTGGCTATACAAGTCTTTTATTTTATATGCAAACCCAATTCCAAATCTAAATACCAATGCTAATGTATAACTTATTTTCAGACTTTGATCTCATTATACAATCGATTTAGCTGGCTCAAATAAAGAAAGGAACAATTGATGGACTATGATAAATTAAATGCAATAAAACGACATTCGTCTTCTCGTTTCGTGCTTATCCTATAGACGGTGCATCGAAGCTGGCTCAGATTGTTATGAGACGCATGCTACCATGATTAGTAATGCATGACGCTCGCTCTTCGTGTCGCTCTCTCTATTGTGCACTGCATGACGTTTCACAATCTTTTGTATATTCCGTGCCAGAACTCATCATTCTTTCATTGTAGACCACAGTAGAACTTTTTGTACGGTTTTTCTTATCTATCCCTCTTTGTGTTGGTCCTCGAGCATTAACTAATGTCCCCTGTCTGTCAGATGATATCGGGCTCTCGTTAGTGGCATTGTGGCACCCACGCCGAGCCAGGCGCGCGGACCTAATGGACCACTGACAGGATTACCTACGAGCTGTACGATCAAACGTTTACTCTGAACCACACTGATGATTTATAGATAAACAATTTCGCTCACGATCTAGTTATGTTAAAATTGAAATGTTTTGTAATCAAGTCATTTCAAGACATTCGTGGTTATGATTCATCGCCGTCAAACATCAGATCAGCGTAGGTGTGTGACAAACACGAAATCTCAGAGCGTGTGAACAACGATATGCCCTGGGAAGACTACCAGCGATGTATCGGCCTCACGCGCTCCTGATATTATCAGGGGTTTCGTTCCGACCCCACCTAATCATTGATCTTTCTTTACGTGTCTAATGGAAAATATTATGAAAATACCAAAATAGAATAAAAATATTCTCTGTATCTTAGTAACATATTAAGTTTGTTGTTTCACTTTTGAGAAATCGCTCTCACTCTTGAATTTCGAATAAGAAATCATTATGATTGTCTTGTGCGCGCTCTCGCGAGCACGTTATCTAATACACTTCTCACAATGGATCACCGCGCTGAGCGCGCCCGATACAATGCTTCCGTCGGCTTCGGTTCCGCTCTCGTGAATTAGGTAACTGGTGCATTTGACGAAACTTCACTTTTTCACCGTCCCACTTAACCCTGCTGCGCGCCGTTGAATTTACCAATCTATAATTTGTTTGCTACCGATTAGTAACGCATTTATCCATAAAAGTAGATTTCCACGCTGTGTCGGAGGCGGGTCCATTAGAGAGCTTGCGATTCGCGCCGGGAATTCTAGCGATCTTTTCGCACGACAATCGGGAGCGAGACGCTACAACTAGAGCGACTAATATTCAAATGGACCGGTTTTAGATCAACCAATACCTGTAGCTTGGACCGGCATCGTTCTGCATGTAGTACTAGTTTAATACTTAATTTATTCTAAAACTAACCTTGAAACAAGCAATTATTATTTTGCCGATATAAGACACTGTATTTGTCTCATTTAAATAATTAAAAGTATGCATGTTTAAAACTAGCAATCACTACCGGTGTGTGCTTCTGTGCCAGTATGTAGGTCGATCTAACTCCACGCTACACTTTCGTTGGCGATATGCAAATCAGAGCGTGAGTGTCGCAGTCAGTCGGCGCCTACCCTGTAAAATTGTTTGGAAACGAAACTGCCTAATCAACTCCTCGTTTTGTAGACGGCTGCACTCAGTTTCTGCATTATTTTTGTCATTACAGTCATTACTATCCAGTAATCGTCGGATCCAGCGCGGCTGCTTTCACCTCAATTCAAATAATTTCTCTCGCGTCAGAATCCGCTGGATCCTGTCGTACCATATAGCTATACAGTCGCAACGTTCAACCAGTAATGTGTGGGAAATGGGCGTTCCAAGTTTTTTTAATTGCCTTGTGTCGGTTGTGTGGTATGTTATTATTGCGGAGCGTAATGCAACGCGGGCCACAGAAGTAAGGCGCCTAGCTGTCTCCGAACAATTTCGTTGTTAATTATCTTCAATCGGCTGGCTGGCTGCTCGGTTGCACGTCTGGCCCGTAACTGCTGCCTTGAAAGTAGGCAACGAGTGTGTGGTGGTTGATGCACGTCAACTATTCTCGGATGATATTTTCGATGCGCGACTGTTGTGGGTCGACGACCCATCTGCAGAATTGCCCAACGCGTTGTTTTGTTTATGCCTCTATTTCAGGAATGAACGTTCCCCTTTATAAATATTAATAGAATACTCGCTTAGATTGAAACGAAAATAATGAGTTTAAATGTTAAGTTAGGTTCAAACTTAAAATTCTCAAAAGATCGTTTCCTTTTCGTTTCACGTAGTTTCATATAAGTATACATAAATAATAGGTAAGATCCTCGTTTGATTTGTCTTGCATAACAATCATGACCCAAAGGCTACTACTACTCTACTCAAAATTCTCAATGAATATATTCGATCCATTCAATATCACTTGCGTATTCGTTGCTCACGTCCGCGGCGAATCCGGTATCGTTGTATTTGACACACTCAGACGCACTTAATTAACTTAAACTTTTCCTCGTTAATAGAGGTCAAGCCAGATGAAAGATACCCATTATGGTTAAAAGAAAAAAAAAAGACTAAGCGAAAGCCTAATTCACTACTTTGTAAAACAATGGAAATGTTAATTGTATCTAAATCACAACCAGGATTTCCTTCAAAAATATTTCGCGTTTCATTTCCATCTCCAATCATGGAATTTAGGTTTATCACTATGATATGAGTATTTATGTTGTTTACGTAAATTTCTACTACCTGTATCACAGTAATGTCATCTCAACGTTTTCTACTTACTAGTAAATTCAATGATTTTATGACACCAGATAAGTAATTCGCATACGGTTACGCTCATTGATATTCCCACCGTCTACATTCTCGATCTCAAAATCGCCTTAAGCGGTATATTCATTATAATATTAGCGAATTCACCTCGCCCGTTACTTAAGGCCTAGATGGCAAAGCGGCTGGAAAGGTAAGTTTATTATATGGTATTTGGCACAATACCGATGTTTCGTTGTAAAATAACATTCTCTCTTGATGAGTCTATTACGTAGACATGAAATTGTACTTAGCCACTAGTTAGAGTGCAATGCATGTCTCAACCGTTGTGTACCTATGTCAGGATAAAATACCGCATTTGATATTACTGCAGAATATTTGATAGGCTTCTATCGAAGTCGACGTATCTGGGACATTTCTGTTAGTACATCGAATATATCAGTTGTCGTCTTCAATATGACACTCATTATTTCGAATACCAGTGTTTAGGAAGCTTATTTTTTAAGCAGAATATAAATAGGTACATTGAATTTATTATTTTTACCTAGTGTAATAATTGCATACTTACAGAAAAGAAAGTTAAAACAAAATTCTAGACTATTTTGAATTAATCAAATAAACGCTCTGTGGATTCAGAATTTATATTCATTGTAAAACTAGTTCCGACATCTTTTTTATTAATTAATAAACTAAATTGTCTCAGTATAAACACTTAAGTTAATTAATTCGTATAGGTGAGTCGCGAGCGTTAGACGCGGGTGAGTCACCGGTAACGATGACTTGTTCGTGACGTGAAATGCTAACCTGTAATTTGGACTGAGATTTACGAGGCGACTCTCGCGGTGATTATAGTAATTTTAGAGTATGCGGTTGCCAAAATTAAGAGGTTACATCGTGCAGTGATAAGTGGGTACACATACACGATGTAAATTAATATAAAAGCCTTAAAAACATTACTTTTTTAGCACTATCTACTTCATTTTACTTTTTTCTTTCAGCATTTATGTCCGTCAATCAGTCAAATTTGCTATAATTTCTTTGTCTTTCCTCAAAATTATGGTTGATATTAGCTTACGAGTATTGCTGTTATTTTCCTTGTACAAAAAGTACCTAATGGATTACAATTGAATTATACATACATACATTGTATAAGTTAACAAATCATACAAGAATGAATAAAACGCAGCATCAAAATATAATAAAAAAATTATAATTAAAAATGTTGGAAATAGGAAAAATGGGTTCAGGAAAAAGTAAAACAGCAACTCGCGTCAACCATATTTTATTTCAAGTGAAGCATAGTAATACGTTTTTAAGAACGTTTTAACAATGAAGTATTGGCTGATTATTGACTGCCAGTAAGAAGTCAATGTAATGAGGTTTTATATGTTGAATGAATATTTGTATATTCCAACAGTCGCCCTCAAATATTTATTTAATATTTATAATTATATCCATTTAGAAATATATAATTTAATCATGACTATACCATTACTGTTTTGGTATTGACATTTTAAATTTAAATGGATTGATAATAAAACTTTTGAGTAAGAAATACAATCGTCTTATAAAATTATACAGTTAAGAATTATAATTATTACAAAGAACACTTAAAAATTATAAAGTCTTATAACACTTAAATAATTAAATTAACTTTATCTTATTCTACATCCAGGAACTAAGTTTTAAATATTAACCATTTTCGTGAAATATCTAGTAGATTTCGTAAGGAAATATGTTCTTATTAGGGAAGGTACATATTTACGCGACCAGGTTTTTACACCAGGTATTTGCTTCCAAGTACGTACACCAGGTACCGACCCGAAATACTTGAAAGTATTCTGAGCCCTGGTTTTAGGACCTGGTTTCTTATGATAGACTTACTTGAAAACCCTGGTACTCGATTTTGCAAGTATGACCCATGACTAGTACTTTTGAGAAATAAATTTCTTTAAAACGAAATATGTTTTGGGTTTATTGCTATAATAGTAATTTGTCCTTCTAAAATTGTACTTGATATCCATCAATAGTTATGAAACTATTGTGATTTGTGGGGTTATTTATAAAACTAATGGCAACTGACATTGTTTCCAAAAATTACAATTTGTAGTGCAATTGGAATTAAAACGCAATGACTTTATGCAGATTGCTTTCTTCGTTGAAAATGCAACGATATTGTACAATTATCAAACGCTTTAAATATGCGCAGTTCTGTACTTTTTCTATATACTTATTATACAATTATTGAACAATGAGTATGTGCCCCTTTCTAATTATTTTGTCAATTAGTTCACCCCCTCAATCGGAAAATGCATAGCCAACTATACCTTCTACTAAATACACTATCACATTTTAATTAATTTAATTAACGCGGTTCAGAGATTAATTTTAAGCTAAGCGTACTTTTGATGCAGTTATTTCATAAAAGAAAAGAAGCATTTTCTCGATTGTACGTTATTTTTACTCTGTTATCGACTTAGTAATTAGTACAGTATAGTATCCGGTCGCTTAAAAAACATTATACCTGATAATTGTCAGAGTTTAACAATAAACATATAAATAATTTCGAATAAAATGATGATTTGTAAGATTCAGTAATTATTGAAGAATTTGTGTAAAAAAAAAAAAAAAATTAATACAAAAATCTTATACGAAGATCTTCTATTTTAAGTAGCTATATCTAAGTTAATTTTGAAGTTCAATAAATTACCACCGCTTCCTAAGTGCTGTAGCTGTGGAGAAGAAACGGCGCAACAAACTCCCCAGCAGCACCCTATCGCCAAGTTGAATATGAAGGTTCTTGATTGATATCAATTTACCATCACTTCTATTTCATTTAAAACTATCATATTCAAATGCTTTATTAAACCTTTTCCATAAAATTGTAAAGTTAATCTCTGGTACAAAAACGTTAACGTTGACATATAGGACAATATAATATAAACTTTCCGTAGAAAATTAAATACATATTTCGTAAATAAAAAAAAATACAGAAAAATTACATGTATTTTATGTAATTAAATATCTTATGTAGAACTTTTAGACATAAATCAACTTTGAAGTTCTTGCTTCAATAATTTAAATATTTTTGACTTTTTTATATTTTGAAATTTATTTATTAGTACATACTAATATTAAAATCAAAATTAATATTTCGACCAACTAGTGCAAACGTTTATAAATAAGACTTCAAGTTTGATTTTCATGCTATACTGTGTTGTATGGCTTTTAATTTTAACCATTTATAAGAATCAGTTCTATTATAATCGTTAGTATGTTTGAATTTAGTATTTATTCAAAAATGCAATTAATAAAATAAAATCTAGATCAATATTTTGTTTATAATCTCTTTATAAACTATTTGTATCCTTTCTCTTCTAAATTTAGTAAATGAATCTGAATCTCAGTTTACTAGACAATGGTCCAACATCTGAGCTTTCAGCAAGGTTCTTGTGTTCGTTGCCTTTTAACATGCCTATTAACATTGCCGATTTATAATCGGACTTGCTAATTTCGGCGGGAATTTGAACATCTACAGACCTACAAGAATCATAAGTAATGATTCGTCAAAATATCTTGAGCAACGAGAAATATATAACCATTTGTCTCGTTACTAACGATGTTTTGGTCAAATTTCTATCGACAGACAAATAAAACTAGGAGGGTTTTGTTTGTCTGCTATGTCACATTTTGCATGGTGTTTTATTATATTCTGGCGCTTTTGTGGAATGTCTGTTTTTAAAATACGTTACCGTATTATAAACAGCTTCATCAAGTAAAAATTTCGCACTTGTTACCAATGTTTGAATCATTTTGGTTAACGTACGATTTATGCACGCAGCGACACCATTTTGCTGTGGACTATATAGTACCATCAATTGATACTTTTCCCTTTATTAAAGTTATAGTAATATAACTATGATGCATAGAATTGTATTTAATAGCAATGTTTACATCTTCGGTTGTGAATGTAATCAAATCACAAACATCAAAATGAATAAGAAGTAGGTAACGTTCGATTGGTATTTTAAATTATCTTTAAAATAAATTGTGATTGTTTACTAAATATACAGCACATTTCTTACACATAACTTAATAGTAATGTATATATTACCAATCATTTTACCATCATACTTGTCAATATCATTTTTGAGAAAATTATTTATTTATTCTTGTGGAATAAATAAATAATTTATTTAAAATTTAATAAATTATGTACTCACAATAGTTTAATTAAATGATGCATAAAATTAGTTTATAATTTAAAACATCTTGGTCTTCGCAACTGTTTTAAATAATGTTTAAATATCGTCACGACTCATCTACCTCAAAAATGATACTGAAAAAGCTGTTAGTTTTATCACTGGTCATATAGCATTTAGTTATTTTTATTTTATATTTGATAACCATTATTACAAAAATAACCGACGTACCTGTCTGTTAAATGCTATTTATCCATAACAAATTTTACCGTATTTCGGATGAATATGAAACGTCTTCAATAATTCTTAAAATGCTTAAAGTCGTGGTCGCAGCGCTCCTCTCTCTTTGAGTAGCTTAACGTAAGATGCAGACGCCTCACAACTGATCAGCGGCATCAGAATCTAAAAGAAAACATATTTCATTATCAGTTTACCGATCATCGGCAATATTGGTTAACTTTGGAGAACATAGAAACGATACTGTCCTTGTCAGCATTTCAGGGTTTAACATTGTTTGTCGTTTTCTCATAGCTGGTAGATTCACCATTTTCCTGCATCGTCTTGACTAAAACGGTAGTTCTTTTTAGCACGGTTTCAACGCCCATCATAGTAACTCTATATTTAGCAAATGTCTAAGTATTTCTGGGTTGAAATATTCTCTCTTCTTTGAGTAGTTTGGTTTTTCTTAGAAGGTGGGTTGTGAGTTGAGATTGAGAACCGTTTGCTGTTAGCATAGCAAAAAACCTAGTTTAGGCGTAGGTTTAGCTTTCATGATATACATCAAGCGTGTTTTAATAAGCTGAGGTGTTGTTCGCCGAGTGTTATGAGTTATGACATCGTCGCACATCGTAAGCCTTTTGCAATCTTGTTGTTCTTCATTTGGGAAATCTTCATTTCCTTCATTCTTCGTGTGGGGAAATTGTAATCTAGTAGTAGGTAGCTAAATATTTATTTTATTCCAGAACAAAACTTTGTGTCATGTGCATGTTCATTTGTTTTGTCTAGATGCAATTTTATCTATATATGCATGTATTGAAAAATATATTAGTATACATATCTGTTGTCTAGTCCCCATAGCACAGACTCCGCCGTAGTTCAGGATCTGATGGCCGTGTGAATTTTCACAAGATATTTTTATTTCGTAGAAATATTATCACAACACTTACATTTAATTTTGAACTAATTAATTCGCGCAGTTACTAAAACGGTCTGGGCCCATAACCTGTTGGAAATAGGAAAAATGGGTTCAGGAAAAAGTAAAACAGCAACTCGCGTCAACCATATTTTATTTCAAGTGAAGCATAGTAATACGTTTTTAAGAACGTTTTAACAATGAAGTATTGGCTGATTATTGACTGCCAGTAAGAAGTCAATGTAATGAGGTTTTATATGTTGAATGAATATTTGTATATTCCAACAAAAAAAAATAAAAAACACGCCTGCCACATCAAAAAAAAATAAAAACAAGTCAAATATTTGCAGTCGGGGGACCTGTAATGAATTGTTCCAAGTAACCGACCCCGACTGCAAATATTTGACTTGTTTTTATTTTTTTTTGATGTGGCAGGCGTGTTTTTTATTTTTTTTAATTATAATTTTTTTACTTAATATCTTTCAGTGAACAACAAAAAAAACATGACACAACACAAAAAATAATATCGTTCGGAACCCTTTGCAGGCGATTTCGACTCACACTTGACCATTTTTTAATGTCCACATAGCCTATGTCACTCGGGATAACTCAAAGCTTCTAATGATACCACAAACATTGAAATCGGTCAAGCCTTTTAGAAGTTATGGTGGAATAAAGAAACTCACAAACATACATACATACATACATACATACATACATACATGAACCCTGAAAACATAACACTCCTTTTTGGGCAGTCGTGTAAAAACGTAACACGGTAACAAACTAGTATTTTATTGCTAAGCTCGGTTATCTGATGAATTATCTAACTAGCTCGATGGGTGAAATTTTACCGCCGAAACCGCTCCGAGCAATAATTAAAACCATCAGAAACTATAAACATTTCCCATAGAATCGAACCGCAACTTTTTATGCAATGCTTACGTTTATAGATTAATAGTCGTCACGTTTTTTGTTTGGTACATCATAAAAACATACACCGTTCACGGTGCTCGTCTCAAATTTTATTTAATCATAAGCTTTCAACTTGCCTTTCAATTTGAATTGCCAGCGATTTTGCATGTTTAATGTTACTTTTTTTCCTTGAACTATTACCGTCAGTTTTTCTCCCATCACGAGTTTAGCAAGTGCGTACCTTAAAGATTTTTTCTAAATTGGCTGACTTGCCCATAAATGGCGTTATTTCCTGCCTACACCTGCGCCAATGTTCATTCCTTGGCAGCCGACGCGTCGTCGCCCGCAATCAATGCCTTACGATTAATAGCAAGCCGCAAAAACGTCGGCTTAGCTTCCTCAATAGATTATTTTTTGTCGATGAGTGTCCTTTCGGACGCTTTTTGATTTGATGATGATGATCATGATTTGCCAATCAAAGAATCAAAAAGGCCGTGTTGAGTGTTCAGCGATCATTCTTATTTCGAAACTGCAATTGATGCTTGATTTAAGTGATGTCTGCCTTAAATTGAAACCTAAAGGGTTGTAAATTTTATTGTGTTTTGCTAAACTGCAATCAGTGGAACTGTTAGTAGTAGTTCAATTCCATTTAAATACTATTCAGAAATAAATGTACACTTTCCGAGCGAATTACGTCCCTGTAAAATGGTTTGTTGAGATCAAAAGTTTAAATTGCTTCAGCAACGACCGCTGTTAAGCCAAGTCAACACACGAGGTATGAGTCCCGACTGAAACTCAAGTCAACGCACTGTGCCATTATCTTGGAGTTTACTATCGAACAAGAACGAACCCTCATCACATCTAGTACTCGATAGTGGTAATACCGACGTCTTTACTGCTCCAAGCCTTTGCCAAAATACAGTTTTTACAGTCCACAGCTTCATTACGATAAATGAATTTCACTTGTGAGTTGACCGTGCAATTGATTCTTAATGGGCGGTAAACGTGACACTTTGTTACATTACACCCACAGGCACTTTTCATTGTGGAGAAATCACTTCGTGAGATCCATATTTTATGCTGAAAGCTCTATTGACTTTTTTCTGTACGTGGTAACATTAACATTGTATGTTAATTACTTTTATTTTGTCAATTACTACTGACTAGCTTTGACAGCTTTACAATGTTTAATTCATGGAAGTGGAACCAATTTTATAGATGAATAACCTATTGAGAGTTTAGTTAACAGAATGTCGATAAATCGTATCTGTTTACATAAAGGGCGATGACAAGATTTCGTTGAGTCCAAACTGATAAACAAAGTACGTACACAACACACAGGACAAATGTTTACTGTGCTGTCACAATAATGATGTCACATGTCTAATGTAGTGTGTCTACTCGTGGAGATAACGAGAACTTTAGGTTATTCACCTTCCACGAGGCTCATTGTACTAGTTGGAGCATCGCATGACAAAATACAATGTGTGTGTTCAGCGCTGCGCCTAATTTGAAAGCCAAAAGTACAAAGTACACGTACTGTTCGCGAACAGTTCACGGACTATTGGTTTGTGAGCGATTCGATGTATTTACGAGTTGAAACGTTGATACACGTTCAACAGTAGTTAAGGCAAAGAGAACACATTCGTTGGCAAGCTCCCTACAACGTATAAATATTCAAAGTAGGAGATTTATTGCTACGACATGATGTGGTTCAGATCCCACTGATACTAACAGACGACTGTGTTGGTAATTTTAGACTTATAAAACAAGAAAACACGACAGTCGTAATAAATGATGATTGGTACTTGCCAGTCAAGAAGAATGATGTAGCAGAAACAAGATATTCAGCTTTACAAATGTGTGAAAGGTTACTCCTGTAGGTAATATAAATGTCGGAAGACGTTAGCTAACATTTCATAAACCTACGCTTGATTTTCTGTACGTACTCTTAAGGATTTAATTAAACTCTGTTTTCGTGAAACACCTTAAGCAAAACAGTATATTGAGTAATCTCGAATATACACATAATTGCAAAAGTTAATTTGGCGCCGTTCTTTAGCAACTTTCTCACGCAAATTGGGCGTAGGAGGACGTTTTCTAAATATTTCACGTCGACGCTGCGGCGTCGGAATAATTAATGAATGGTTATTTACTATCAGACACCGCACGCAGAGTTCAAGCTTACACAAAAGCAATCACGAAGTACGACACGGCTACATTACCGACAGTGCACCTTTAATGTGCTATGAGTAACGATGCTGTCATGCTGTGGCTGTACACAAAGTGTGCATTGTTGATATCCCTGAAGCCGCGCCACGCCACACGCCTCGATTTATCGTGATAGATCGCAGAAAAATAATGCGTCCCGAAATGCATACAAGATGCTTGACTTAACGACTCTACCTGCACAAGTTTAAGATAAAATGGCCAAACTAACTACCTACCTATAATCTTTTTCAATCATCTTTTAACGTCAACATTTTGGGAGCGTTAAATCTTCACAGTGAAAAATGACAAACGGAATCTTCATAACTCACAACGCGGTCAATGATCTTTCTGAATGAAAAATACGAGCAAATAAACATTTTTTGAATGCGACATGGAAAAGAATATGGCCAGTCGTTTGAATAACAAATTCAGCTTCGAAACTATGAGTAACATAGTCCCGTCGGAAATATAAAAAGCTACAAAAGCGTTGGCTTAACTCCGAATTCCGACCCCGGATTTGTTGTAAAGCCTATCGCGTATTCGCAGGCGCCTCACGACTTCACTTTCACTAGCAAACTATCAATCGCGACTGTCACGCTTTAAAAATACATTGCGTACTTTGTATAAAGGGACTCCGGTTCTTACATTATTATATTTTCTATATCTAACTTGTAAAGTAGTTGGCGTGTTCCTATAACTTGCTGAATACAATCTACCAAAAAGAACTTCCGGTTAATTTCAACCATTGTTGTTTCCCAGTAATTTGATAGCTGGTTTGTACTCAGTGTTAACCTTCATTCTGTTAAAATAAATTAATCGCCAAATACTAATACTCAGTTGAATTATAATAATTATTGTTACTAACATAACAAAAGACGCTCAGGGTCACTGAGTAAAGTGAAGAGCTGAAGAGGGTTGGCGAACTTACTTTTTAATAGTTTTTACAATCATTTATCAGTCTGCTCATTCATTGTCTCATCTTTCTATGTCAAACGACAACTTAACAAAAGCGTTTTAGAATAATAGGTTTCAAACTAGATTCCTATTTCCTCACCACCCGCATACTTATTTTAAACAAAACGAAACAATCTCACATTTAGAACAACGTTATTTGAAATATCCATTGTATAAATATCGATACTCTATATACATTCAATAGGTACTATTAAAAGGTTCTTGGCCCCGCATTGTTTGCCACCAATTACACGCTTTATCTTGTTAAAATAATAATTGAATCGAGCGTGGGTACACACAATAGATAACTATTGGTTCTAATTACTTTACACTATTACACAGACAATGAAACTTGTATATTATTTACGATACATTTCGAAGTTTGAAATACAAGCATCACAAATATAATTATTAATTGGTTCTATAAAACAATTCAAAAGCATAAACACAAACATAAACGATTTTCTTAATAATTGGATTTATTTATTGCCACACGCTAAAACATTGATTGAGTTCTTCACAAATTGTGATATTTTTATGGATCGATTATGCTTTAACGATGTATAGTTTACACGTTGTTATAATATTAATATTTGTTAGGTAGTTCAATACAAGTTCCATTTAACTTTCAACATAATTTTATAAACGACGAATTATGGGAGCAATAGGAGGGGCAACAAACGAATCCAGTTTCAATCCAATTATATAAATCATTTTACCTTATAAAAGGAAGGAAAAAATTAACGAAGGATACCGAAAATAAATGAGATTAAACGTGTTCTTAATATTCTAAGCCGCTCCAGATAAAATGGAATAAATATTTTTACTCATTTATCATATAGGTTCAACAAAAGGAGCTTGCTACCTCCCGAAAGCCTTTTAACGATCAGGATCTTGAAAGTTATGCTCACTGCTCAGGTATAAATAAGATATCCCAGTTTCCCACAAGTTAATGGCAACAGAACCTAATCGAGCCTATAAAATTAATTGCACATTACGTACTGTATCCGTATAGGTCTAGGAAATAAAGTAAAACTATTTACTGTATTGGTTCCTTATCTTTCATTTAAATTGATCAATCCGGACGTAATTAAGGCTATATTTAATCAGTAGTCACTTATTGATTTTCGCCGTTAATGCATAACATAATTACCCCTGAACGAATCATAGATACGTGTGCCTCAGACTTAATGAATTCTTATACGTCGCCACTGATTTAATTAAATGATAGTTACCTATAAAAAGCAATCTTCTATAGCAACTCAAACGTATCTACTAGGAGATCTAAGAAAAGTTTTTCTGTACGAGATGTAGTCTATGTCTTTACATTAATTCTAATCCAACGTGATTCAACAACAAACCTAAACTTAATAACATAAGCAAGATGGGATATTCGCAGCGCATTTCAAAACAAGTTACACGGAAACTAGATACCAATTAACTATTTAACGATCTGTAAATCAAATTGCATAAGCTCAGTTGACGCATCCGACACTTTCTCGGCGCTCGGCGCGACCTCTACGGGCGGGGTTGCGAACTCTACCACTGCGGAATATCCTGCGGCCTACCTTTCACGAGGTTCAACGCACTTACGTTATCTATGATGCGAACTAAGTAATTGCAACGTTTTTATGTGATGTCCAGTTATGCTTTCCCTACTCAATTAGCTGGAGCGTTTACAAGTAAATGTGTCAGCGTTATGTGAATCATGTTCTAATAGATGCCTTGTGAGAAAACTGCTGTAAACGTTATATTAATTAAATTCCTAAGTCACTGATGACCACTGAAAAATATTGCCAATGTACCTAGTAGATACTAGATAAAAGTTTTAACATGATAGAGATATAAATTACTGTTCTAATGCCATAAAATGTAATAGAAAAATTATTGTATTTAAACATAATAATCAATGCATATATTAAATGATGTAAAAGCTAATAAACGCAAATGATATTTTCTTAGTATTGTTAAGCAAAAAGCCTTACTTAGGCTAAGTAGGCAATAGCTTAGACCAGGGATGGCGAACCTTTTTGTATCGATGTGCCATTTCTATAAAAAAAAGTTTCATCATGTCATAGACGTGCCATCAAATAAGTTTATCTCTATGATTATTGAGAAAATAATAAATATCGCATTCAATGTTTCCAAGATTTTGTTTTTAGCATTTTCAATTGTATTAATAGTCAATATTTTTGTTTCAATGATTTGTATGTAACTGTTTCCTTGTTTTATATAGTACATATTTCACTTTTTTTTCGTAGTGCATAATGAACTATGCGATTAATATTAATGGCGTGCCCAAAATAATGTGTTACTTATGTGTCACTTATGGCACGCGTGCCATTGGTTCGTCATCCCTGGCTTAGACGATAAAAAATCAATAATATAGCTAATTCCTCATCTCCAATCGTCATACTTTAATATCGAAGATGTAATAAACGAACAAAAAAGTAATGAGAAATGAAAAACGTACTTACTGATAATACCTAGGTATTATTGAGAGACCTACTATGCGACGATTGACCACAGAGTCTTGAATGATAACGTCATTCAAACGTTGGAACTTTGTGCTCGTCATTCCAGTAGATACCCGTTGTTATGGAAACTTAAATATGTATTATTTGTTTGCTTTTAAGTATTTTAAAATACCTACAAACTTGTTTTTTTAAATCATAAATATGAAATTTCAATAATGTTGCAGAATTATAATAAGTCCTAAGAAATCAAAAACTTTACCTATCCCGAATTCACGGAATAGAGAAATTTTGAAGTCAGGCCGTACCTATTATTTACTCATGAGCCAAGTAAGTAAATGAACTAAATTACTCAAAATACATACGGCACAGTAATTAAACAGGCACATGTATTAGTGACGGAAGCTGAGCGTTCGTTCGGTTGATTAGCCTCCACCCACCGGCCCGTTCAGAAAGGTTACGGTGTTAAAGTTCACGCTATTATCACCTCTATGTGCTCTGTCGACTGGAAAATTGCTAACAAACTGGCGCTCTATGTGTCCCTACAATAAGGCCACGCGCTCATTAGCGAAACTGACATGATTAGGCTATCTTTAGCCTTAACCGTCCTAATAGAAACATCTTTTGTTGTAAGAAAAAAAGTAAAATTTTAATTTATTTTTACTCTATCGTTATCCTTAATGAATAAACAGTTCAGCCAAACCATTAAATATTTCAGTAATTTATTTAGATTGGCCGCCAGTCCGACGCCTGGTATAATTTAACAAAGCAAAAGTTGGAAGCTTTTAGAGCACCGTTCGTATTTATCATCCGAAATGCAATTCAGTTAAAAGCTTGTAAAACAAAAACACCAGTAGGTAACAGTTAATAAAAAACTCAGTAATGTGTTAAGCGGGCTTCCGTTTGAATTATCGCTTTAACTAGGCAGAAAAAACAAGAGTCGTTGAAAACATTTACAACTATGCTAGTAACAAGTTCAGATAACATATGCTGATATATTGCATGGAGTAAAAACATTGGCGACCCGTCTGTGAAAGCTTCCGTTATGCGCTTGAAAATAGTTTTTATTTTGCAGTTCGCAGCCGCTGAAATTATTATAGTAAAACCCACAGAAAAGTAAATTAATTTGAATTATTTTGTTGCGTTCCATGTACTTGAGATTGTCATCTCATATGGGTTAAATGCACTCTTATTTAAAATAGTTTTTACAATGTAGAAACGGTATGTGTTTCCAATAAATTGCATGTTTTAACATAAATCCACGTAAAGTGTTTATTGATATGCCCGCTTTACCTCGAACTAATGTTTACAATTTGAAATGCATATGCCGCGCCAACTGATACCATTCATCATGATGTATTTACGTACACGACTGATGACATAGTAATGTTTATGCATTACACGACAACAGAAAATCGATAATCATATACTTTCACGTAGCATGATCACATTAGCTCACAGATACAATGCACCTCGCCTGTTCACTTTCGCCTTTCTTGGTCACGATGCGACCGGCCATAGTTCACGATCGTCACAGCGACTCCTCAGCCACTGGTATTCAAACGATACGAGAAAGTTTTCAATTGACCTTTACATAAATACTAGCAGTACTACTCTCACTGTATTACCCACTGCGACCTCTGCCATGTCACACTTGTTAATGATACCCAAGCTAATTTGTAATTACATTCACAGTAATGTTGGGATAAGTAGGACGTCTATACGATACGAACATGCCACTCACTCGGACATTGCAGCTTATTTAGATACTAATTACTTCGCAACCTTTAACGACAGTAAAAGTCGTTTTAATGCTCAGTAACGGCGTGTGTGAACTTCTGCGGGGCATTAAATTTCCTTCTTTATTTGTGTAATTGTGTTTACAAGGCTATCGCCCAAGTTTCTGTCACAGTAACATGAAACGATGTTCATGTATTTCCGTAAGCAACGAGCATTGAAGCTAGTAAACTGTCGTTGACCAAACGTTACCTTTTATAAAATTTTGCCATAGCATAGGTATGGAGTACCTACAGTAATTGCTTGCTATTGCACTATGTTTTCAGAGTTGATTACTAACATGTACAACTTTCATATCGAGTTATCTTCTGTGATCTTTGATCTGTTGCAAAATTGGTTAGAAATTACACGAGTCATATTGTTTCTCCTAATATCTTTAACTTGCATTCCATATACTTAAAACAATGTATTTATTTATTTTCGTGGGGCTTAGTTTATAAGTTTTCCTACAAGAACAAGTAAAAAAAAAATAATAATAATGTTCAAGCTTTTTAAAGCTATGTTTTTAATTAAAATCATTTTCATAATAAGCTGTCAGTGAAGTCCTAAAATTAAGCATATAAATGAGTTTAAGTACTCAGACAGGTTTCTACAAAACTTATGCACTACAGTGTTAATACACCTCGTCTGAGCAGAATCGATACTTCAAACAAGTTCGCGAATTGGTATGCAAGTGTTCACACCACTTTCTACCCGTCATTACTCAAACTGTCATTTACAACTCATTTTATTGCCATTCATACAATATTTCAACAATAGCTAACGAGACTTGATGAAGTAAAAGTTGCAAATGCGTACTAATGCCCCATTGTTGCTTTCTACTCTGTTGTTTATCGTATCGTCGACGTAAAATGTGATTGGAGGTCGAAACAATAATAGCTCCGACTATGTACGGTATACGACAAGATGATTGTTTCGATATTTACTTTCAAATTTTATAGATTGTCGTCCAAAATATATACTTAGAGTTGTAGTAGTTCACGAAGACATTAGTAAACTGCGCATTAGCTACGATTTGTGTATGGATGTTAATGTTCTTTATAATGTACGCTTTAAAACTACAGTGCTATTCCAACCACTGAACTTATGTCTTTAAGTTGGTCATGTTTTATTGCATTTTTATGTGTCATTACTCACTACTATACTGCGTTTTAAACGTACCACAAATTTTTACTTCACGTCTTCATTCAAAATTCAGCCAATTATAGAGGTAGATACAAGAGGAAAACGTCGTAACTAATGTTAGATTATACGATAGCATCTCTAAGTGAACATACCACACAAAGATGTTTCGTTTTAAATGTGTAGCGATATGCAAACAAGATTATATAAATTGAATGGATGGCTTCAACGTAGACATATTGGCCCTCAGAGAGCGCGGTACGCAGGCGATATTTGGTCGCCGGCTGTTCGCCGTGGCGTGTGCGATAGCGATCTGACTGAACGACCGAGCAATTGCCTTGTTTGTCGTGCCGGCGACGCTGGCGATACCACGGTATGTTGATACCACTCAGATTGGAGGTGGCAATTTGTTGGTGACGATATAGTTTATGCACACCTGCACCACATGCCCGTATCCAGCCTTAATATCATGATGCCCTCTTCAACATCTGCTTCTAATTAAATGAAAGCCGTTCGGAATCCCGCTATTCCGACGACTAATATTAACAACGTTTTAATTTTCGCGTAACGCTTTATCTTCGTATTATTCATCGTTAACCCAGTTATTATAATTAAGGCTCCCACTTTTATATTCTTTGAAGATTGTGCTATACGAAATTTTCATGCGTACTTCATAACTGTGTGGTGCTCAAATATTGTCACGGAGATAAGAATTGACTCACGTAAACTGTCCGTGGAATGTTACTTGTTTGTACCTAAATGTCCAGAATATTTGTAAAAGTACAAATAGCAGTTGTCTGGATTCCTAGCTTCGCGGATCTCCGGTACAGAGGTAATACACAGGCGGGTTTACCATCGCAGCTAGAATGACATGACTGAGTCGTTTTTAAGCTGGCGCTACGGACGCGGATACATTGACGTCGCCATTTGTGACATTTTGATGGTAGATTGTTCTGTTTACATACGGACAACTGCGGCCACCTTCTAGAAACCTGTGTGTTTGTGTTCCACTTATCCTATGCGTAGATCTTAAGTACGCACCGTTTCGGTCATGACTCCATTCTGTATTGTTTCTACGAAAGGAATAGCAAATGAAGCGTTCACAACGGACAGATCACTTCAACAGATGAAATATGATCTTAGAGCTTTAACAAAGTAACTTTTCACTAAGCCACCACCATTAGTTCTATTTGGTAATCAATCAACACAATGTTCACCTATTAGTCAGTCGGTTCGTTCACCTCGCCTTTCAAGGTCTAACCGTGCATTATTTTAGCGTCGGCGTCGGTGGCGACCCACACACGCACTACTATGCACATTTCCAAGTACGCTGCGCGAGGTTGGAGGAATGGGAGCGCGTGATTCGAATACACTAACCATTATCTGTACAGCGTAGATTGTATCGGTACGTAAAAACCTCCGAGAATCCCGCCACACCCTCGTGAAACAGTGCGGACAAATTGAATTTTCCCGTAACAGGGCCCTGTAATCACTTTTATAACAAAGTATTCACAATGGACCATCGAACTATAATAAAGAGCGCAAATTCCAGGTAGACAGACTTGATTGTTTTTGACATAGAACCCGATCCCGCCAGTGTAGATAGTTATCCAGTAATCAGATAGTTAGCCGTAGAAGATGTAATAGTTCCCTTCTGCTTACTAATAAAACTTTGCTGGGTTAGTTACTTACCCAGCCCGTGTTCAATTTATTTAACAATCATTATATTGTATGATTATCTAGTTGACAGGAGTCCATTAGTGACAGAGGTGTAGCTCGGCTGTGATTTATGACGGCCATCGCCCCTGCTTGATGGTTCCTTGTATCTCTAAATGAGAACACTTACACAGTAGCCAACAGCTACTGAGAGCTAACATTTATCTGATGGACATTTATATTCTCAGGTAGGTGACATGACAAAGGTGACGTAAAAAAGTTAAACTTACTTTTTTTAAAGATACGAGTATCAAAGCTCATGTCACGCAATAGTTTTCATTTTGTTAGCCGCGCTGTAATTTTCCGAGTCATTAAATGTTGTGGGAGATACATAAAGACTCCCCACGTGGGCATGCGCGCGCGCTGTTTTTTGCTCGGTAGCACATCGTTCGTCATTACGCGTTTATTATCTGTTTGGCCTTGGCCGTGAACGGTCGCGCAAGAGGACGCACTTGCGCGTGGGCAAATACGGTGGCTACGCAGCGTACCACAGAATTTTGAATCAACCTAGCAAAAAACTTATTGTGTCCATACCACGAAATGTTTTACTGGACATCGCACAAAAACTAGCTATATTAAATTAAAATACCACATCTTTAAACGTACTTAGAATAATAAACCTTTTTAAACTAATAAATAGTAGGTACGTGTTTCTCTTAGTTTTTACAATGTTCTTCGTAAATTAATTTAGCATTAGAAATACGTGAAGGATGTAAAATAACAAAACTAAGTCGTAGCGGCCACCCCGCTGGGCATGTTACAGCTAAATGATAGGGTGCGTCTACCTCAATAAACGATAACGTCATATTTTGATATATGAGTGGAAAACATCTTAGGTACGCAAATACTTCCTTACCGCTTCACGTACAATTTGTATTGACAAAGCTCTTTGTTTACATTTCATCTGTACAAAGCAAAGAACAATTAAACCCGTTATTCACTTTCCGCTTTATAACTATTACGTCAAGTTTGAGTATCTGGTGTAACAGTCCATTTGGGTCAATTGCATCAATCGGTAGGTAGGTCGTTAGGTCCGCCCACCGGCGCCGACGGCGTGCGCCAGTCGACCTATTCGACGATAGCGCATCCGCTGGCGTGCTCATAAACACACATTTGCTTACTCCTTCAGTTACGTAACTCAACTGTTCAGACGATTCTCGATATGTGTACAATTAACAGCTATTTGCAGCACGCAATCTACTCTCTCCTATAGGAAGCAGATGACTTCGACTATGTACAGTTCGTATAAAGTAGGTACTTACCTACCTATGTTCACGCTACCTACTTCTAAATGTCGTTTTAATGCAGTGATCATCAACATGATTGTAGAATCTTTGAAGGTATCAACGATTCAATGTTACATCATGCTGTTTTCGCGAAAATATGTGTGTTTAACGATGTTGCTTTGTGTGATAATATCACCGTCAGAGGTCATCGCACTGATGTTTCAGACGATAATTTAAGTGATAATTTGACGTCATTTGACCTTCTAGAATTCACGACTGTGTCTTTTTGTCACAAGTTTTGCAATAAGTGTTTATTATTGCTAGAATAAATATATCTGTTCACAGCCAATTTGTGTTTGTTAAATCGATGTATGCAATCGCACCCAAGAGTCCGAGACACAGGAGAAATTTCCAATTTAAAATAGTATTATGATGTGAAAAATAATAAAACAAACACATACGAGCGATTCCACCCTGACCACGATCTACGAACATAATCGTAAAGTTACTTAATGAAAGCTTCGCTCGAACATACGCAGGCTTTCAACAAATCAATAGACAATTCCGATGTAATCCTCGTCCAGCAAAAACAGCCCTTTATTTTATACCACTTTATTTATTCTGTGACTACGGGCTACGGCTACATGTAAATTGTTTATATTCAGTCTTAAAGCTACGCATTGGGTATGTCAAACTCGATGGATTAGTAAAGAATTTGTCCTGCATAAAATGTCGTACGCGCCTATAGAATGCACAAAACATATCATTCATTACTGTCACATTACGAAAATGGATAAATGCAACGGCGTCATATAAATGTCCAGAGTGACAGCGTTTACCGGAGTTGTGGAGTCAGATCACGCAGGCCGACATGATATGCTCGGGGACTGTATTTTCGCTTATAAAATAATACTGAGGGACAATACCGATGAGTAAACGGTTCGGCACGTATGAGCTTACGAGATCCTTTATTACGAGCGTGCGCGAAATATTGAAAACAATACGAAACTAGAGAGATACCTATGTACAAAAAAAGAAAACTTTTCCGTACGAGAGAATAGGCTACGTTTAATATTTGCTCTAGGATGTGATGCAACAATCCTTGTACCGGTTTTTGCTCGATCGGCTCCGCGGCGTCTAGCGAAGATACGATAGTCAATGGACTAAAATGTTTTGCATGGAATTGATTAACCCCTTGCCCTCGGCGTGTATGAGATATTCCAGTTATTGCTTATATTGAAATATATTTTATTTACTTAATCCTAACCATTTATGCCATTTTAACTAGATATCTATGTGGCTTAGTTGACCAACATTCAGTGAGTTTATCTTGGGTTGTTATGAAAAGTAATAACTGACATCTTAACCGTTATCAGAGAGCCACGCGAGTACATTCTTGCCATAAACCGTTTATATGACAGATAGTTATGCTAATATTAAATCTGATAAAGGATACTCCTGGCTTGCAAATGTCAAGTTGTATGATATGAGGGGCGTTCTCACGGTAGCTCTTGAGAGAAGAACAGAGAAAGCCTTATCTCATGTATCGGAGCGCGAACAATGTGAAGAGCGTGTCGATCCTTATCACAGACAGCCTATCTAGTGGCTGTAGTGCATTCGACTTTCACTCGCCGCCGACGCGCCGCAGCCGCCACGCTGCCGTGCCGCTTCTAACACCACTTTATTTGTTCAAGTCTTGTCTTGTTAGCTTTAGCGGAAATTGCGAGGCAGTAGCTGTATGTAAAGCGAATCAATGTGAAAGCTGTTACAACATAAACCTTTGTTTTATACACCGCGCTCGTAACTACAAGACGTGCAACATTGTTTACTTCAAAATATGTAAAATGCGTCACGGCAGCGGTAGTAGGAGACGGAACAGCATTTTTAGCATTTAATATTCAATAACACATCCATAAACGTCCATTGTGTCGGCATGGATTATGGGTGTTGGGGGACGTCGGTGCCGTCGGTCGCGCATGTTAAGCCTGTCGTGATTTAGTGCAGGGCCGCGGCTCGTACGCAGCCCACGGGCCTAATTACAAAGTGTAATGAGGCGACTACGACGCCCGCGCTCGCGTCCGCCCGCGACATCACTGACGCCCCGACACACAATAACTAACTTGTTGAGGCGACAATACCGCTGCTATGCTGTGTCTTCTTTATTGTAATTAATTTCTTACCATCAAAAAGCTCGACCTATGATATTGCATCTACAAATAAATTACAACAGAAGTTGCACCACGGAACAGAGTACATTCCAGGAATACTTAATAAAACATACATTTAAAAATTTCGCAAATTGAGTAAAAGACATTAACCTTTATTAATTAAAAGTTTATAACAACTATAGCAGCAGGTCAAGAACTCAAGATAAAGTTATTGTATGTTAAGTAATAATTTTGCAAGGAATTACCACAACAGCAAAGTTAATAGGCACCACAAGCCAACACACTCTCCGCAACTAAAAGGTTTATCCTTATCTAATCTAGAATCAAATCACCAACACTAAGCTAGGAGATCACGAAGCGCATGTTCGAATTAATATTTTGATTGCAACATTCAATGGTTGTTTATCTGAGCATCAAATGCGAGCACAATGTTAGAGGTAACCCATTACATAATTACAGAGACGGGCGTTTTCATATTATGATTTACGCACGAGTGGTCGCCGTCCGTTGCTACGGCTCAACTTTGGCAAAAACACTCAGCAATATCATTCCACTTAATTTCGCATTCGAATGTTGAACTAATCTCGAATGATTTAGTTTTTTAAACCATACCTTACCGTTGATATTTTTAATGCATAAATATGGTAATTGAATCTCATGTTTAACATACACGCTGCGTGCACACGTATTGTCGTCATCAATATTCTATTAAACAATCAATCAAAAGTAAAGAAATATAACTATCGCCGCCTGTAAGTAATTTAAGCAGGTTTGCCCATACATCATGTTATGTAAATTGCCGTTTTTTTTTCGAGACAAGCGTCGTCACCACGTAAGTGATGGACATACCAAATTCTGTTCTATTAATCTTCATTGATGGGTATGAAATACTTCGATCTTCTGGACAAGTTACATGACACGGCCCGGTCGTTGATGATCAATTTATTTTAACAATATCAGTATGTTAATGCATTACCTAAACTGGTTTCAGCGACAGCTTAAGTTTTAATTTAGAAGAAAATTAATTTGTTGCATTCCACACTCGTTCTTATTTAAACTTATAACTTTTGCTTCCCTACCACATTATGTTCTGCCGTTGCTTGTTCTATAGCATAGATTTCAACCGTTTTATTTTATTTTCATATACTTTTCCGAAGCGAGTCATTAAGTTTTTACCTGAAGTCGTATTTGCAAATGCGGTTTCAATACCAACGGTATTGCTGAGACCATCGCACGCTTGTTGATTTTTCGCTCGAATTGATGTTTCGTTGCGTATACTGTTCCGAACAATGGAAAAAGTTTTTAAATGTAGTTAATACGGTTTTCTAGATTGTACTACACCTCTAAACTAACGATTTAAATTAAGTGAAAACTTTTTGCTTACAATCAATATCTATCGAAATATGGATATTACACCCCTGTTGATAGCTTTTAGTAATAAATATGCACGAAATACAATTTGCATTGATATCGCTCAACTTTTTTCAAACGTATACAAAAGACTTATTCCATCCACAATCCATCTCAAATCCTTTTATTTTTTGCAATCCAAAATCGATAATCGAGTGCGCTGCAAGACATCTCGTTTGAATGAAAATAAAGTTTTATTTTTATTTTGTTTCAGTTTCTGCCACTCTACCGCCACAGAGGCCTTGGATACCATTGACCCGACCGAACAGGACTCGTCCGACTTGTAAGTACCATGTTCACCACACAATTAGTTTCCCAAAAACAAATATTAGCAACAACAACATGAGCGTGCAGTTACTGCTCCTCCAAACATTAATTTAAATGATACCATCGCGCTTATGCCTTTTTATTCGTCGTAGTAATACGATTCATAGCTAAGAACGGCGCGAGATTATTTAATAGCGATAACAAAAAGCTTAGCAACAAGTTCGTCATTAATAAAGTGTCATAGTGGCACGTATGGGCGCGGCGCACGCGGCCCGTCTCATAAATAATCAACCAGAGCCCGCCCTACCATTGCAACGGTAATGTTTCCACCCGTGGGAGACCCCAGGGATACTAGTTTGGTCCTGGTTCGGTCACTAACTTGCAGTCTTTCATCCGGTACCGTTACACCGTTAACGTGTTATGACATATGAATAATTTCAAAAGGTGAAGCTTCCTTGTTTTGAGATTTAACCTATTTCATGGATCAAGGTACACTTTAGAAATCTACACATGTATGTCAGCTTTGGTTATATTATGTTGCTTACTTATATTATCAGACTCACGTGTTCGGTGAAAACATACTTATGAAGTCGTGTAGGTAAACTTAACATAGTACCTTTTAAAAATAGATAGACAATAATAATTAAGTATTTACCCGGTTCAGCAAATTAGCAACATATATCATGTGCTAAGATGTCATAATATCAAAATGATCGATGAGGCTTTCATCTATTAACTACTTTAATGTATATCCAGCGCACCTGCTCAGGTTGACACTTTGTAACGTTTTCTCTTGCAGCACTTTTACCTGAGATTTATTTAAGTATCTAGTTCGAGAGCAACTAATCGTGTAGCGCATGCCTCTTGCCGACGCTTAGTTTAGATCCCGTCACGCGTTCCTGGCCGGCCGGCACTCATGCCGCTTCCCGACGCACGATGCGCATACCCAATTTACATAAATCAAAACGGACACTCGAGCCGCTCAAGCGCTCGAAGACCTTACACCTATTGGCTAATAATTAATATCGTTGCATACAACATTCCTGATTTGCTAAAATACTTGCAAAGACTGTGTACACAGCACATTGCGCAAATCAGACCAGCCATCCATACAATTAGATACTTATACAACGAACGACATTACGCGCTCGACCTTCTTGTTACATGCTGTTACTAACCGTGTATTTACTTAAGATTCAATCGAGCGTAACTAGGAAACGATCTACAATACACCGAGAAACCGATTCAGTCGATCGCACTTATTCGCTCTCATGGCCGGCTTGCTCGGGAAGAGAGGAAATGCCCTTCGTCTCGCCATTCGCGGATAAACAATGCACAATGAGAGACATTGGCTGCGACCTCCTTGGATCCGTGAACCCTGGATCTAGCAAAATATATAGATACTGAAAAACTTGGCCAAACATACATAAATCACACCAAGGCCTAAACAACCGTCGTAGGTTATAGCCGAAAAAACCTTGATACTTCATAGCTGTCATAAACGCGTCGTAAAAAAAATCAATTGATGCCTTTGATATTGTTACGGGACTGTGTCCTCTAACAACAAGCAATCGCACATTGCTCGTGTTTATAAGTACTATTATGTTTATTTCATACTTTTAACCTTCACGTTTTATGATCTTGTTTTTCCGAACGCTAGAGATAGGTGACCTTTCTATGTTAGTGTAAGTAAAAATTCATAAAACAATAGACAGTTACAACACTTGAATAAATAATTGTTACGTCTGTCGTGATACAAAATGCCCACGTAATGGCATTGCCAATAAACAGACGGCTGTGCGCCTCCCTCCATTATATTCTGATGAGACGAGATAGCACCCTACTCGTTTATTTCTTTCTTTTATTGCGGACATAAACACTGCAGAGTGAGATGTTCTGATCGACACAATCTTGCAACGTAATAACTGTTCACACCATCTCCTCTTTCTTAAATCATGCCCGTTTGCAAACGTGTTAGCTAGCTGTTACCCCTACTTGTTTGATTAATGTGTGTTCATGATTTAGCGATTGCATCTCTGCTCTCTACACCTGTCAGTAATTCTTAGAGAAATCTCCAACTCTAACACATTCTATTTGATACATGGCGTCTATTTCAACCCTGAGACCTCGGGAAAATCTGTTATTTTGATTAGTATAAAGTTTTGCGAAACGACTATATTTGCAATCATAGTCATCATCATCATCATTCAGCCAATCATAGTCCACTGCTGGACATAGGCCTCTCCCAATGAGGAAGATGTAAATAAAAAAAAAACGCATTTTTATTGGCTTATCAAAAAATTTAGGTGAATAAAAAAATAACTGCGAAAAAATTATGTCGATATCTCCAGTAGTTAATTTTTTATAAATTTTTCAATTTCGTATCCCCCGATAACTTTTTGAGCCGGCCGAGAACCTGTCGTGACGTCACGCCGCAGTACCGCAGGCGACGGGCGCTCGGGCCGGCCGGTGGTTATTTTAAAATTATGATACCTCCTAAGATGTTGATGGAAATCAAGTAATGTCAAAGACAATTTTGTTCACAATTAAATACTTGTGATTAATATCACATTTATTTAGATAAGGATTAGTATAATTTTGACAAAACGCCTTCGCAAATAATTCATAATTTAAAACAAAGTTGATTTCCATAAAAATGCGGTTATAGTATTAAATCTTGAAAGATAGCCATATGTTGTTGCTGACTTTTTTTTTGAACTTTTAAAGAGGAACAATTTCGTCATACATGAATTTTGCCTAACTTCAACCGTTTACGCTGCGCACGCAACGGAAGTTCACAAATAGGGATATTTTTCCGTTTTTGTTACATTTTCCATTGATGATTCGCCCTATTGGGTGCAGCGTAGTGTTATAAAGTCTGAATCAGTAGTTCCTAAGATTAGCAAGTTCAAGCAAACAAACATACTCTTTAGCTTTATAATATCAGTATAGATAGGTAGATTTCTATGTTGAACATTTTACTCATGTTCGAGAACATGAAAAGCAGCGGAATGCTAAATATTCAGTAGTATATGTGCCCCAATGTTTCACAAAATCCCCTTTTAAAATAAATAAAATTTAAACTTCCTATTGCATTATCTATCTGTGACTGAAAGTTCTGTCAAAATCGGTCCAGCCGTTTCAGAGATTTCGTTTCAGAGCCAAACAAAAAAATTAAAACTTGTTTTTTTACGTAAGTATGTACCGTATTTGTAGTTAGTGTAATGCTGTTAACCTAAAGTGTGTTTGTAATTTCATATTAAGATATCTATGATAATATAAGAAAGAGGCAAGATTTGATTGATTGTTCCTTTGGTTGCATTTTGAATAGGCTACGAAATTATTATACCTATTTAAAAAAATCTTTCATTGTTGATTAGCTACACTATCGTTGCGTGAAGTAGCCTATATTAAATTAAAATAATAATAGGGATCCTTACTAAAACTCCAATAATGCAACAAGTGTTCTTTCATTAAAAAAAAAATACAATGACGTCGCCTGGAAATGGCGACCTTGTGTTTGACCTTGGTAGTAATCCTTATCAAAATAATTTGCTTTATATTAAGACTGCTTTAATACCATTATATCATCATCATCATATCAGCCCGGAATCACCTACTGCTGGGTATAGGCCTCCCCTTTTTTCTGCTATTGTTATCTGTCCTGCTCGTAGTATAATACATTATATTATATATTATTATTATATTAATACATTATATTAATTCAAGTTATATAATACCATTATATAACTTGAATTTTTCAATTTGGACATTACATTCGAAAGATAACACGAGTTCAAAAGTGTAAATATTAGAAAAAAGTCGCTTGGTTAATGGTGGCCGCTCTCTCCGCTCGGCTAACTATGCGATGTAGACGTCACTGGAGTACGGGAGGGGAGTAAACTAAAATAAAATATAAAATGTAATAGAAAGATTCATAAACAATAATAAAAAAAGAAATAACAATCCAATTTTCTTTATAATGAAATTTAATGTACCTACTCTTTTTTTTACCCCATTCAAAAACGTGTTTGTGTGAGTGTTTATTAAAATTAATATATTTTAAAATGTTTGTTAAATACTCGTGCGAAGCCGGGACGGGCCGCTATGGATAGAAATAAAGTTTTAGCATTATTTTTCACATTGAAACGATCTTTTCAAGAATGACGACTTGTTCTTCCTTTTCATTAATTTACGACAATATAATACACGAGCGCATACTTTTTTTTGTCATTTCGGGCACAAATCAGTTTTCAGTTTCTAATATAAATTAATTTTAAACACAAGCTTCAAATTTAACTAAGCTCACAGCAATAGTGTAGACTTATCAAACAAGCCCAAACGCGATGCGATTACGTCATTTAGTTAGAGAGTTCCTCGGGCCACCTTCTGGCGCCATCATCAGATCAGCTCGAAAGTACTATAAAATTATATTGTCATCCAAACTTAACAGATATACAAAATTTCAGCTCAATCAGTTAAAGATATCTGTTTCAAAATTAAGTTGCAAGATTCCACTCGTAGCTGTAGGTACAAACGTATACATTGAATGTTAAATAAAAGCTTGTAAAGATATATTTTTTGGCGTGCTAACTGTTGTATTAGTACAAAGAAACCTATTCAGTAACTTTACGCTACTCTTTTTTCCATATTTAGCAAAATCTAGAAAAATATGCGAGTAACATAAAAATACTGCACGAGATCGTATGTACGGGAGCGGAGGACGGGCGTTGTGACGTCACGCGTTGATCGGGCGAACCAAAAATAAATTTAAGAATGCCCGACTTTAAAAATTCGTAAAAAATAGAGTTTTTGAGATATCGCTAAAATTTTTTCACCATTGTTTTTCTAATTTTTTGTTTGATTTTTCTAGATGATAAAAAAAACATGCTCATCTTCCTCATTTGCGCCACAACACCCGGTCCTCGCAATTATAGTAATTTGAGCTAATGATTCTTTTTCTTTTTTTTTTTTAGTTTTAACAGCATTTCTTTATTAATGGAATTAAACTTAAAATATTTACAATATTATAAAAACTAAGCCGAAGAATTATAGACTAAATGAAACTAAGAACTAAAACAAGGAATCAAAAAATTCATCCACATCGCTGTCGAGTGGGAATGATTCTTGTATATAAAACATTAAGTTTTTAATGAATTCATTTGTAATTTTATCAATAGACCAGTTACACACTTTATGATTTTCGATACCTTTATTTGCATTTTATAAGGTAACCTTATATGTATATTGCAAACTATGTATATTAGTAACCTACATAGCAGATCACAACAGAAGGACGCTCAATTGACGCCATATGTCGATGCATCCATGTTCGATTTAACGATCCAACGCATTATACTTTCATATGCAAATTAATGTTGGCTCAACTGTGATGAGTCACCTTCTTATACTCGTATCAGTAAAAAGAAAGATTCGAAACATTATCATCGTATATTTAACAGTTAAAATATGTAGAGAAAATTAAATGTTGTTGTCTTCTTCTGACTAGCATTTTGTTATTTTCAATGTTTAGGTCGGCTACCAGTCTTTCTGACGGATTCATGAATGAAATGTTTTCTTACTGCGTGAAAATTTAAAACGAATTTGAATGAAACCGCATGTCTTGCTCCCATTAACTGAAGGTGAAATCTGTAGAGCGGTGCGGGCAGCAACAAAGACCGACGTTAAAGCCCTTGCAGACGGTATTTCCAGTCGACATTGATTACTGCTACCTTAAGCCTCAGCAGTCAATTGTATGTTGTATACTGACGACACCGTCGTCTGTAAGCGCCTTAACATTTCAACTTCTACTAACATCTTGTTAGCACCTATTGAGACTTCTTACGTCATATTGTCGATCACACCGGGCTCTAACCGAACGTGATCTAATGAGTTCTTTACACCGCCAATCCAAATGGAAATCTTTGCATACTTAAATCGATTTTAATGAGCTGTGTTCAGTGCGCAAAAAAGGCATGATCTCTCACGAATTGTATTGATATTACAAATCATAACGCGAGCGTGACTATAAACTACCACGCTAACGGTTACCGTTACTTCACTCAGATTTGACTGTTTGATGATGTACTCTTTTATAATATGTTTGTTTGCTATAAAATAAAAAAGCTTAGTTTACGTAGTATGTACTTAAGATAGTATTTCAATATAAGCCTATAAATCATGTAGTGAACTGGCAGGCTGCTATAAGTGCGAATTCCTTGCGGAACGTCGTGACATGCCTCACTAGTCGACCGACTTCCGTCGCCTCGCCTTTTCCTTTCTGCTTTTATATTTTTACTACACGCACTAGTAAGTTTACTTTACAATATACATACATGACATCTTTGATATGCCCACGCTTCGGCGCTAAAACCATAACGTACGGCGCACAATGGTCGTAGCTATCAGGAATATTGTAACCACACGCAGTTAGTGTCACCTTCTCCCATTGTTTGTGCTTCGTACACGTACTATTTCATCATCGTCGTCGATTTATTTGAAATGAAGACACGCGTCCACATGTTCGACAACATTACCATTTATTATTGTGTTGGTGTGGAGCTTTCGTTTCGCCCGTAGTTCCTTAAACAACGAGCGATTATCGATGCGTGTATTGTTTCGCGACATTTGGCATGTGCGCCGCGTCTCGCGCGCTCGCATCGGGCATACAATGGACGTATTTGAAGCACGTGCTGCGGCCGTATTGATCGTCGCCGAGTGTCGCCAGGTGACTTTGACTTTGCGTCGATTAGCATGAGCGCGAGCGCACCGCGCGATCGTTATCAATTTGTCCGGACTACGGCTCCACGGCCGATCTCCACGCATTGTCTTGTCCTTCCAGCTGTCGTGTGCCCGTCACTGCCGCTTTGTCTTACAAGCTCCACTCCCGGTTCTTTGTCCGTTGATTGACTGAGACCGGCTCGATTAAATCTAGATAATTGCATCGCCAAGGTCTTCCACGAAGTTGACATTTAGACGAGCGGCCCTCATCGTCCTGCGCAGCGCGCCTTTTGATTCGCGTAATGAGACGGGTGCGAGCTCGCGTCCGCATAAATCTGAGATAATGGTGTGGAGCGTGAGAGAGCACAGTCGTGCCACGTAAGTTTACGTAATAAGTGGATACGTTGGAATGAATCCATCTGTTACCCAGCAAAACGCTTATGATGCCCAATTTCCTTATACTTACTTCAAGTTTACATAACTTATTTTTCCTTACCGGCTATTAAAGTTAATTTCACATGTATAATTTTATGTAACAAGAAATATAGTACCTAATTTATTTCAACTACTAATTTGTATTTGCAACTTTAACAACGCGAGCAGAAAAATCGAGTGCGGTCGGAGCATCGCCCGCTGCGGCCGCCTGTGAGATATGATTAGAAAAAGCAAAGCCATTGTGTCGCGTGCCCACCGCATGTAGAGCGTAATACGAATCTCATTTTAATTGGAACATTTTTTATCTGTCACGCGACTTGTCCCCGACACTAGTAACTAAGTGTCGCAGCCATCTAATTGGCGGTGATGCTCGCCTAACATGGTGTCCCCAGATTAACGATGCGATGCGCTGAAAGAAATACAACTTATTCAGAAACTAGCGACCCGCCCCGGCTTTGCACGGGTGCATTGCTGTTACTAAATATAATACATAATCATAAAGTGTTGTAGGGCGAAGCGCGGCCTTCGACGCACTTTTTGGTATAGGCACGCGCTCCCCGGCCCCCCGGCCGGTACCGCCGCAACCGCTATGTCCCTGCATTTTAAATCTGTAATATCTTCGAAAATATTCATTGAAATTACATGCTGTAAAGGGCCATAATGATCTTTATTACATGCACAATGTATTTAAGGTACTTAATTGGACAAGGATTAATGCTGTATTGCTTAAAAATTTTTCGTTAATAAGTAATAAATAAAGGATAAAAATGGTTATTGTGGGTTATCCTCAAGAGATAGACATATACCATCGCGGACTTTTTTGTAGACCATTTTAAGGTGTACAATATTGTAGTACATTACTTTGATCTATCTCGTAGGGTTCAGCCAGCGTTTGCAATGTAAGCGCAAAAAAGTGTGTTTATTTACGACCTTACATAAAAAACTCTAAGATTATCAGTGTTTCTCTACTATATTATGCATGTATTATACATATAAACCTTCCTCTTGAATCACTCTATCTATTAAAAAAAACCGCATCAAAATCCGTTGCCTTGTTTTAAAGATCTAAGCATACATAGGGACAGACGGCGGGAAGCGACTTTGTTTTATACTATGTAGTGATGTCTACACGTTTTCATGTTTATGTAGCATCGCAAAAAATAAACTGTTTGATGATTAAGTCCAAAATGTTTGATACCTTCACATCCCAAATTATGGTCCAAAATAACTTTTTCTTGGTTTGTGTAACACCAGATTTTTTTCATCTTTGCGAAAGATGTTGTTTATTTATGTCTATAGTAAAAAACGTTTTACAGTAAAGGGGCATGTGTCTTGCAGGTATATTCACAGTAATGTGTTACAACGTTCTGTGTGACAAGTACGCGACGCGACAGATGTATGGCTACTGCCCCAGCTGGGCGCTCGAGTGGGACTACAGGAAGAAAGGCATCCTCGACGAGATCCGACACTACTCCGCGGACATTATCAGCTTACAGGTTAGTTACATGACCAGCACGACGGAAACCACTTGTAATTGGCTCTCTATGTTATACGCTGTCGATGTTTTGGTTCATTGTCTTCTAAATTATTAAATCTTAAATACGTGGGAAACAATATTAGCTCATTTTAAAGTAGCCTATGAGATGATTATGGGGTTTAGATTTATTACATTCACTTCTAAGTGACAGTTTCTCAAAAAAAAAGGGTTAAGTAATTTCAAGGAGTTTGTATTTAGTTTCACCCAAGATGACCCTATTGGCATTCAGTACGCTTCTACCTAAGGTACGGAGTACATATTGCGCAATAACAACTTGCACAATCCACAATATAAGGTATGCCATATGGTGGACCTGCCAAGTGCAAATTAGGAATTTTTTACTTATCCTGATGTTACATTAATCGTTCATAAGACAGATTTACACCGCCTGTGTTATTACAACACGTACCTTATTGATCCCTAAACTGACTGCATTAAACTTGGTTCTTATCGCTTAACGTCATGAATGTATCAGACGCATGTAGATATTTTCAGTAATAAGGGGTTTTTATTTGTTAATTAGGAAGTGGAAACAGACCAGTTCTACAACTTTTTCCTGCCGGAGCTAAAGCAGGACGGGTATGATGGCATCTTCTCGCCTAAGTCCCGCGCCAAAACGATGTCCGAATCAGAACGGAAGTACGTCGACGGATGCGCCATCTTCTTCAGATCTG
Source organism: Autographa pulchrina (assembly GCA_905475315.1). Lineage (NCBI taxonomy): Eukaryota > Metazoa > Arthropoda > Insecta > Lepidoptera > Noctuidae > Autographa > Autographa pulchrina. The sequence goes on along the minus strand of FR997773.1, from coordinate 2,446,318 downwards.
CTAAGTATGGACCGTTTATTATGCACAATTTATGTTCATTCACATATCACTAATTTAAAGCATTAATCCCTGTTTACATAAAGCGAAATTAAAATAAGAGTCAGCTTATTGTGGTTTACTCTCCACTTTCCAGTTTAGAAAACAGGGCTCTAACCGTACTAAACTAAACCGAACTAGCAATTTAAACGATGACCTCAAAATCTAATGAAAAATATTAAATGTAACCTTATATGCAATGGGATTTATGAACACGATAGCGACGATGTTAATACGCCCCCAACATGTCGTTTTACATACGCATAGATTGAAGTCAACACACTCTTTACTGGCAACATAAAAAATAACAAACCTTACGACTTCATTTCAGTTCGTCGCGTCGTTCATAAAATGTTTTAATAAAATTTTATATATTTTGTACTATCGACGTGTTAAGATCTTGGGCCCAATTCCTCTATTTTAAAGTCAGTGGGTGGCAGGTTAATGAACGTTCCAGTGTGTACCTAATTTCGTATTCAGATGATTTTAGTTTAATGACAAATGTACACCTACTTGCCACTGTTGTCATTGTAGGATTGCCACTGACTGTTCATTTGTTCACTGGCTTATCTGAATACGAAAATTAGGCACAATAACAAGTATACTGGAATGTTCATTAACCTGCCACCCACTGACTTTAAAATAGCGGAATCAGGCCCCTTGATGTCAACATTGTATTGCAGGTTCGCATTAGTTAAAGAACACCTCATAGAGTTCAACCAACTGGCAATGGCTAATAGTGAGGGATCAGATAATATGTTAAATCGTGTCATGCCGAAGGACAATATAGGGTTGGCGGCCCTTATCAAGACTAAAGAGGCGGCATGGGAAAACGGTGAGTACATAATTGTAGCATGCACTTGAATAAATTACGACCTGGGGGCTCTGAAGTGTGCGGTACGCAAATAATCCTACAATTTTCGAGTTAATGTGCCGCTTAAACATATTACATATATACACAATTTATTTATAGGATGAGACACATTTCACTCTGGTGATTATTAAAAAAGAGAATGTAACTTTGGCTCTTAGGTCTCCGTAATCATGGAGAAAAGTAGCTTATGTCCTTGTAAAAAAAAATGTATCAAAATGTGGTTTTGCCATAAAAGTCTAAAAGACAGTGTCACATTCGCATTTTTTTCTTTTCTGAATGAAATATGTTGCTTTTTGTTTATTGTGCTTAGATGAATTCAACGTTTAAGGGACTTTATTTCTTTTGTGAAGTATTGAGATCATATCTGCTTTTTTATCACATATAATGCGTGCCATTTTACTTGAAGCAATAAACACATACGTTGTTAAAGTTACATTAAATTTTATCACTTAAGTTGCATACACTAAAATTAAGGGACATACATAACTTAAGACATACCCAATCGTTTTAAGTCGACCATCTTGTCGCATCAGCTCACGTTTAGTAGCCAAAAAAGCATTGCATGCGTTTTACACAATAATTTAAAAAAGAAAATTTTATAGCCTTATTTTGATTTAGCAAAAAATGTTTGTTGATTCACCGACCGTCGCGAATTTCTAAAAGTACATGATAAAAAGCGTGTCGGTTTTTACTGTCATTCTGTCTCGTAATTATCAGGCGTCTATTAACCTAAAAACTACAATCGATTTCTTTATACTTTCTCTGTACGTAAAACATGCAGTGTTTAATGAGAATAAAATAGCGAGTTTTGTTTGCACAAGATTATCGACGAAATATAGGTTAGATAACGAAGGTACGGTCGATAAGCTATGTAACTCGGTTTAACCAATGCTATGCAATAAAGAACAAGTACTGGTTGTTACAAAAAATGTTTGTATCGTTGCAAAATATCTCGAAAAGATTGCCGTACTATAGGTACAAGTACAACAGACTTTTTTATCTTTATTGTAAAGATAAATAAGAAAATAAAAGCCTTTATAGAGACTAATACTGAGACAAAATACATAAGTTTGCTTTCGGTCAGTGCTTACCCTTCTGCGCGGATTAAATATCACACAAAACAAATGTTTGTTCTGCTTTCGGTGTTTGCTAATTTGTTCATATAACTTCTCACGAGTCAAGAGAATTACAAAAAAAACATTTTCATGTTAGTCTTATTTTCTAAGGCTGAAAATAGTAATGTAAATTATGTCGAAGATTAGTATAGTAGTAATGTCAAAGCAGGAGGCCGATGTATCGGGACCAGGGTGTTTTTAATCGGTGGAAGTTCGACTCATTCCCACGCCGTACCTTCAGCGTGGGTTGAAATCATTAGATTTTCATCCCGTTAACCAATAAACATATGCTGATGTATCGCTTGTAGTTCTATATACCTTGCTAATATTACAAGTTTCAGTCTACATATCACGTACGCGCGGTAGGCAGATGCATTAGACGTTTTACTTTTATTCCCAGTCCAGCGTTGAAGTAAGATATTAGCTATTAACTAAAGTGCGTTCTAAAGTGCATGATTATCGATGCCACGTCACCGCAGCCGACGCCGGCAGCGTGCCTTAGCTATCGCTTCATAACAGAGGATAGAAATGAATTGAATCTACAGTCTTTCAGACAAGATTACCTATCATCTACTGGCAATAGCTCTTGGCGATGTACTTATAGGCCTATTGAAGTAAACACGGATTATATCGGTTTACAAACTTAAAATTTCTTTATTTCAAGATTATACTCATGCTTTAGTTTACATTTTATTTATGAAATAAGTAAATGTCATGCAAATCGAAATATTTTAATAGAATTGAGCCTCGATTTTGTCGGTCGCAATTGATTGACACATATAAAATTGATTCAATTTTATCCTTATGTGCGGGGTTGTCACACTAGAGCACAACAATCGTAGACAAGTACACAAATATTTGTCCCAAGTCTGGGATCTCCGTCACACAATAACTTGTTCTCCGAGCAGTAAGTAAAAAACGTTCGGAAAAACTGTCATCTGCAATCATACAACATGCAAACAAAAGATTTCTAATTACTAATCATTATTTTATAATTCTAGGATTACCAACAGACTCATCGATGCTCGGCCAGCCGATCCTCGTGTGCACGGCCCACATCCACTGGGACCCGGAGTTCTGCGACGTCAAGCTGATTCAGACCATGATGCTGAGCAACGAACTGCGCTCGATACTGGACGACTCGGCGCGGACGCTGCGGCTGGCTGGCCAGCGGGACAACGTGCAACTGCTGCTGTGCGGGGACTTTAACTCGCTGCCCGATAGTGGTGAGTTTGGTTCTATCAATCTATTTTTTTTGAATATAGACTATTAAAAAAATAATGTGTCTAACTGCTGACCAACAAAAAAGTGTGAAAGAAAACTTAGTTACTGGACATTTAAGTTCTTCGACCTACGTTTCTTCCAAAGCATGTTAGGAGTAATGTATGATTAGGCGATTTAAACTTTTTAAGAATACCAAAAATTAATAGTTTAAATCCTATATTTTTCTACAGTACCAATTACTAAATGTGGATCAAATATTATTAGCTGTCAGATCAATTAAAAAGTTCGACAACTTTGGCATTCAATTATGATTTAAGTCCCCAAAGTAGGTGTCTTCCCTAACGTCTTTAGGTAATGTTTTTAGCTAAGGAACTATAATAACAAATTGAATTAAAGCGCATCGAAGCCAGTTTTATAGTTAATACTTATGCAACCAAGTAGAATGATTGATCAGCTTATTACACACTCATAACTCAAGCAGGTTGTTTTAGTCTGTCATTTACGAGTGCACGAGGACATTGATAAGCCCGATACGGAGTTTACGACGCTTTCTGAGCCTACGTTTATAGTCGATTACGAGATTGGACACAATATATGGCCAGTTTCATTCGATTTGTAAACCTATTAATTAATTGCTCAATTTTTACGGCGTTATCTTAACATAAAAGGGGGATTAGCTCCGCTTTTTCAGAAGGCTTAAGTTGTAAATTATGCGGCTGTTTTAGTTGTGCCCCTGAATGCACATCTGTCTCTTTAGTCTTTACATAAGTAGTGTTTAGAAATCACGGTCCTCTATATTGTAAATAAAAAAGTCATAAAAATATATTCCCCAAATTAATGTACGGCCTACCTGGTTGTACGAAAAGTGAGTTCAATACATATTTATTGTGTTATTTCTAGCTGCTGGAGACTTGAGTTGTAAAATCCTTGTACATTTTTCAAAAGGATATTTTTTTTGTTTTTTTGCGCGTGTAATTTTTTTATTTTTTTATTTAATTTTTCACAAATTCTCACCTATTTCAATGTCACCCAGGCGTGGTAGAGTTCCTATCGGCGGGCCGGGTATCCTCCGAGCACCGCGACTTCAAAGAGCTCGGGTACGCGGCCTCGCTGCGCCGCATGCCCGGCTCCGAGCACGAGTTCACGCACAACTTCAAGCTGGCGTCCGCGTACAGTGAAGACATCATGCCCTATACTAACTACACGTGAGTACTTTTATTATTGACCCTGGCATTTATTTGGAGAAACATTTGTTTGGGAAAGGTTCGGTTGATGACCTAATAAAAATTTGTGATTTTCGAACCACAACCGTGTTCAGATTATATACAATAAATAGCCTCTTCCTCGTCGTCGTCTTGGTCTTTAAACACAAAAGTAAAGTTAAATATGTAAGTAGTATAATATTGTGATTCTGCCATTTCAGGAGAAGATAAACAAACATAGAAGGAAGGACTAAATTTATTTTCAAACGGCAGAAGCCCATCATACTGGCCTATTTCTGCTACTCATCGAAATAAAACATTAATTAAAATAATATTTGAATTACTTTCCAGGTTTGACTTCAAAGGCATAATCGACTACATATTCTATAGCAAGCAGTCAATGACACCCCTCGGACTGCTTGGGCCTTTGTCGCAGGACTGGTTCCGGGAGCACAAAGTGGTCGGCTGTCCGCATCCGCACGTACCTTCAGGTAAGAAACTTAGCAAAATATTTTACAATTGTTGTTTATTTGCAGCTCGTTCACTTCATGAATTGCCTTGCTTGAGATTAATTTTGTTAGTCTTTCAACAAACTTTTAAAATGGTTTACTGTCGTAATTTTTTCTTGGGACAACACTGCCGCTGGAAAAAGTGCAAAAAAAAAACGTTTAAGAAAATATACGAATGGGCTTATCAATTCTTTTCAAAAAAGGTCAAATTGTGTTGATTCTGAATTGTCCTCTTTTTTGGCATGTATTTGTTCAGTATGTATAGTTGTTTGTAACGTGTGTATGTCCTGGCACTCTGGCAGACCACTTCCCGCTGCTGGTGGAGCTGGAGATGTCCCCGGCGGCGGGCGGCAACAGCAACGGGCTGATCGGGCGCAGGTAGCACGCGCCGCGCGCGCGCCCCGCCCGCCGCCGCGCGCCCCCCGACGCCTAGCGCCCCCGCTGCCTCGCTGCCTCGCGGCTACTCCGCCGCACTCAGCTACGCCCTCAACCTTAACATCCGACTCCTCACCGCCACGGTCGAGTCTTACCAACAAATCGAAGTTCACTCTAAAATAATTCTTTACAAATATCAGTAACTAGCTTATGAATCGTTTATGTACAAATAACTTAGTCTTAAGTACTTACTTAAAATCATCTCATAGTATAACTCTGCGTTGTTTTGTTATGATCGTTTCGACACGGACCGTTTCCGTTCTCGACGCTACTTTAGTTGATAATTTTCAAATGTATTTTGTATACCGTTACTGATTATACCGAATGTCGTTTTCTATTCACTGGACTTTTGCATGTAGCACTATTAGAGTACTTTGTACTGTCTCGAAATGTTGTTTTGCTCAATGATATTTAGATGTTGACACTGTTCTGTTAGATGGCTTGTGGAGTTAATTAGTTAAAGCAAATTAGATAATATTATATGTAAATGAAAGCGCGGAAACGAAATATTTTAGAGAAATATATAATCAATTGTAATTTCATTTGTTTTTTATTTAATACCGCTGACTTGCGTACTGTTTGGATGGCGTCCACCAACACCGCCGGCGGGCGGCAGCCGAGCAGTACAAGACGAAGCGGTGCGCTCTCAGCCACAGAGTATCGCATGCAGTGTTCCGCACTTTCATAGCGAACGTGTAGTTCCAACACTAGTTAACACTTCTAGGTTTCAGTGAACAGATAACGGAATATCGTAGTATTAGTTTAATGAATGATTATGTACCTAGCTGGATGCCTTTCAAATTTGTGTCAGTGATTGTAAGTTAGTTTAGTGTGGCGAATGTCAGTGCAATTGTTAATAACGAATCTGGTTAAAATTATAATAGTTGTAATTTTAAATATTGATTCTATAAAATATGAATGAACTAAATGAGACCTACGCTTATTGTGTCAATAAAATTGTATGGGAGAATCGTAAAGATAAATATTTTGTCAGTCGATTACGGCAACAATTTTACGCTTAGTTTTTGGATGTATTATATACAGTTGAGGAATGCAATACAAAATATAGTATCGATGTCTACAGAAAAAATAAAAGATCTAGGCTATACATAGAGGGCGCCATGTTAGTTATTTCTCTTTCGTAATTACATTTAATTTTTATGGTGTCGTTGAGGTTTTTTTATTTTTCGTTAAAGCGACGGCTGTGCAGTCTGTTGCGACAATCTTAATTTTAACATGGACGTCCTCGATCCAAGTGAGGGTTTTAAACGTCCATTTACCAATAAGTGAGCTAAATTCCTCCACTGTATATTGTTTAGATAATATTATTGGGATGATTATGCAATGTATGTGTGTTCGAGGGAGGCGTCCCTCGGGATCAGTGAGACTCCGCGGAGGCTGCGAACAAACCGTACATGTAGAATATACCGACATACCTATGTACAACAATAGTAACACCAATATACTGACAGTAGTTTGAGCTAGTTTATTAGACAATTTTTACTCATATCAGATATATGCGAGCGTACAAGTTATAGTGATTTTACGGACCACTCATTAATCGTTTTATGAATAATTGTAGGATATAGTGAACTTATAATAATTACAGTTTTGAATTAGCGTATAATAGATTAGTTTGCGACTGACACCCGTTAGGTGTCGCGGTCGGCTGCGGCCTTGTCTTCCTATCTCGTTCTTTATAGTACTTATTATACTGCGCTCTCTTTTTCTCATTGTCTGTATATTCTACATCTATAGAGTTACTGTTTGGTGAATGACGTCGTGTGTGTTGTACCAACGTGACGGGCGCAGAGCGTGCTATGTACGCGCCTTATATCGCAGCAGTATTTTTAAACTTTACTACTTGCATGCTATTCGTAGTACAATAATTAAAATCTATCATATATTATACAATATCATGTCTTATTAACAATTTAGCAGGTCATTTCTGCATTATTTTATTATAGTAATGATAATAACAACATCTACTCAATAGTCAGTAATTCCTTATTAGATTAGTACATTAGACGCCATTAAATAAAATCAAACAATGCGGATACTGTTTAGTAAGGTTTAACAATACAAGTGCGATGCCTAAACAATGTAGCGCGAAAAGTTGACACCACGCGCGACGAGGTTGTAAGGTAGCTATCATAAATCTTTAATAATGTAATAGAATATTTGAATTATTTTTGATACTTAATTATCTATTATAAAGTTTTATAGAGATACCATTGTTAAATCTAACACTGCCTACAAAGTGACATCACGTGTGTGCAATAAATTTATAATACCTTAAGTGATAGTATAATGATGTGTAGTGTTGTTTCATAAATATATAAAACTGAGAGATCGGTTGTTCTGTGTTAGGACGAAGTACCAGTTGTTATGCGCTTAAATGGATGATCGACAGGAACAATGTACACATAGTGATGTTAGATTCATTCTATTTCGTTCGAATAGAGTATTTGCGTGTCCAATGCACAGTCTGAACAAGAAGTTGATGTAAAACTGGGGAAATAGTTGTAATAGTAGCAATGAGTATAAAAGACATTGTAGAGTTGGTAATGTCTGCTGAGTGCCTTTCGTAGTGAGGTGCTGAGCCGTTGTCTCCACAGCAACACTTGCATCCGTTTATCTAGGTAGGTTGTCAGTTTGTAGCCCTGTCTCACGTACAGTGATGAAACAAGCTTTCGGAACACGTAATTGTTCTTCATATCCAAGCCGTATTATTTGTAATTGTCCAGTGTTACGTAAACTTCTTGATCGTCAAGGCTGTCTCACTGATCGGTAAGTGTTATTAGTCGGATTAGGTATTAGAAGGCATTTCTATCGGTATAGTAGACTCGAAGACGTTCGGATCGGTTGTCGCGCGGAGTCGGCGTTGAACAAAGTCGAGCGGCGCGCTCGGCGGCGGATGGTCGGTGTTAGGTTAATTGTGACATCGAATGTACCAACAAACATTATATTCAGCGAGACTCGTATACCCTCCCCTCCCCCCCTGTATGTTCCCCGCCCCCCTCCCTTCCCTGTGAGTTATATTGTCGTCTGTCTGCGTATGTAAGTGGAGAGTTGTAGCTTAGTCTAAGTCTTGATTTTTTTATGTTTGGTCTCCTTCGGCGGTGAGTCGCGGCCGGACGCCCCCCCCTAGCTGTAAGTAGGTTATATATGTGACGATCGAGACCCTCCCCACATTATTTTCAATTACGTATCATTGTTACTTACTATTCACAAAATAATTATTTTATCGTTAGCTCTTAAGGTGTTTCATTTGATTCGTCGAAACAGTTCAGTATTTACGACTCCTTACGAGAGGTCCGATCAAAAATTGCGAAACGACGTTAGATGCATTTTATTTTTTAGGTTAGTAAGTTTTTTAAATTGATGTTCCGGAGGCGTCCGACGGCGAACCGCTCCACGTTTAGTAGCGGGTATAGCATACTGGCGTAGTACAAATGTTTGTGTGAGTGTCGATAGTGTAGTGGGCGTGGTTATTGCGTCACGTGTGTGAGCCCCGCCTGGTCGCGTCTGGAGCTCCACTGTGCATGTTACCTAGTCATCGGCGGAGCGCCGCGTCCGCTCCCGCCCGGCCAGTCCCTCTAGCCCCTCTTTACAAGTGACATTTCTACAAACGTTAGTGCCGATCGAATCGCTCAAATGTATGGAACTGGCAAGTGTCTCGTGACTTCTACACATTTGGTCGGTTTTTATCATAGTTAATGTTTGTAGAAATGACACTTGTCTACGGGGCAGGCTCGCTCCAGTCGGGCGGGCGCGGGCGCTCGAGCTCCTGCGCAATGTTCTCGTTGTGAAGCGTTAGTTGTTTCATCGTAATAAGTAGTGATATTTACAAAAAAAATATATTAAAATCACATATAATATTATTATAAACAAAAACTATTTGGACCACTGCATAGTTGTATCTACGCTTATTTTTGTCATCTCCATCGGAATTATTTATATCGAATAATTGATTTTGAATATTTTTATTCAGTATATTATTATATTATTATTACTTATGTATATCAACGACAGGTGCTGTTGTATTTAATTTTTAATGTTACTAATGTGATTGTGATAGGGATACGTCTCTCTTGTAATCTATCTCATGTATTGTGAAAAAATTAAGCCAAATCATAAAAAGGGTATATTGAATTATTACTTTTAGGATAAATGGAGTTAAAATGAAGTTTTATACGAATCAAATTTTACTACTGACGCTGTATAATTTTTCTAAGTACAGTAGATTTTAAAATCATATCATGATGATCTTGTTCTAGTACTCGTGTAAATTAATGTAGATTTTTAAGACTTGTGACGTCACTGGCTGGAGCTGCGCCGCCGCCGCCGCGCCAGCACAAAGTAAGGAGGTTCGTTACCTAGGTCTATTGTACATGTATAGTGATATCTATTTACATCAGCCGCGGTGCAGTTCCCGCAGTGACCTTCCAGTTTGCCTTCATCTCACGTCACAATTTCTAATGTTAAATTTAAGTTGACATGAGTATTTGAAACGATCTAATGTTTTCTCTTTAAACAAACCACAAATAGATTTTAAAATAGTAGTGAGTATTTTTGCATTTACCGTGTTGTCAGTAATTATACGATACAATATCTTATGAAGCATAATACTATATAGGGCTACGTACACTCGACCTCGGAACAATAGCAATTAACCGCTAAGATTTGGCTATATATGATTCTGAATTCTGAGTTATACTTACGCGTAACACAAAATATAGGATAGTTCAGTAATGAGTGTAAGTGTGTTGCTTGCACGCGATATTATAGTTGTTACATTCGTGTCTGTAAGAGTTTGCCCGACTACAGAACGTATTTTTTTTCTACACGCATAAACGCTCGAAACAAATATCTAAAGAAACCTATAAAATATTTGTCTCGTGCAGACTCTGCTAGTTGTTTGCAACAATATTATTGTTATTCATTCAAATATTTAATTAAATATAAATAAAGTGCTACAACGTTTTAAATATCTAAATCAGGATGCCTTACAAAATAAAGTAATATAGTAATAATTGATCTAGGGATTGTTGTTTATACGTAAAGTTGATGCAAGTTGAAAGTGATACAAGTCAGGCACCAATAACACGTAAACAACGTACTATCCCACACGCACGAATGTGGCTCCCGAAAGTTATTCTGTTACAAATGTTATACAGTATTTACATAAACCAAGAGAACACAGCCACGATGCGTAAGTATCGCTTATGAATAATCTAGAGCTTTATTGCAACAAGTTTATCTTATTTGTAGAACATATTATATGATCTCTTTATTTTTAATAGAATTTTGATGGACATTTTTACTTAATAGTTGTAGCAGTGTGTAGCGTTGAAATAGGAATTTATATCGCACATTACATTTGTTATATTCCACTGTAAGTATATTTATTAATTTACAAAACTGATGCCATCCAAAATTGTGAAGATCACTTTGTTCGTGTCGTTGAAACCTCTCTCGTGTTTTAATCATTGTGAAATCACCCGTTTTTAATATTTCAATATCGTGCTATTGATTATTCCTTTTGGAATCATTTACTTGTACATATTTGTATAATATCTTCGCTTTTGTTTAATGTAAATACTCCTCTTCGTTTTTGTACAATTCTGTTAGTTCTTCCAACGGGAGGCTTTAACGATGCCACGCAAGTTTTGGATAGTGATTCGAATTAACCACGAGAAGCCTTCATGTTGTGTGTATATTTAATTTGTAAATATGTAATTTCGATAACAATTAATGCTAAACAACGAGCGAGCCGTCGCATATTGTCAGCCGTTTGGACTTCTGCGCACACTGAGACCCGACAGACACATAGCTACGGAACACTTTGTGAGATTATCGCGATCCTCGACAGACATTCCACAGGCACCGAATTAGCTCAATATGAAAGACTGTTTGACACTTTTAAAAGAAAAATATCATGATAGTGAAAAAATATTTTCTGAAGCACCTTAACGAGTTTACAAAAATGTGTTTATGGTGATTTAATGATAAGATCGCAATGTTTAACTCACTAGTATGTAAGGACAAATGCTTTACGACACTGTGATAGACAATACAAATTTACCTGAGAGAGACACCATAGGCATTTACGAGAAATTAGGAAAGTTTTCATATGGAATTGGAATGTTACATGTACTCTCAGACTAGAAACGGACACCGCTTGACTTTGTGAACATCTTTAGGACAACAAGCCGTTAAAGTGATATTCGCAGTTTACAAACACCCATTTGAAATAGAACCCGACAATAACATGATACACACAAACTCACAGATACAATCGGTGTTAGTTTCTCCAATAAGTGTAAAATAAAGATCTATAAAAGTACAAAGCGTATGTGCAGAAGTTCGGTCGCGGCTCGATACTGTGTTCGAGCGGTCAAGTGCGTGCGCATGTGTGTGTGCGTGTGTGTGCCGGCTGCGGCAGTTGTTGGTGTGTGCGGCCGCGCGGCCCGCGTCTCGCTGTTCTGTTTGTTGATACATTATGTATATTTGAAGGAATCAAAAATTATAAGATGAATTTTACTACTTGCGTTTTATTTTCCCTTTACCCTTTAGGTGAACTATCAAGCCATAACAAGTGTTGTGTTGAGTATGTTTAAATTTTACCAAGTTTTCTGTTACCTTCAAAACTATACTCTAAAAGGGCACCCATGAAAGAAGGATACCTAGTTCAAAAGAAAGATTCAGCATTTCATTGAAAGTAAATAATATAGATTCTATATTTACATTATTTTATATTTTAAACCTAATATAATTATACTACAATCAAACCTAACACATTAAATATGTTTGAACACAACATCTTTGAAGCTGTCCACAGTCTGTAACTCAAGGGTGACGGGACACTGCAGCCAGTTAGATAGTAACTCCTCTGTGTAACCAAGGAGGAAATACATTTTAGTTGGCGACACTGCCCTTCTGATGATCCCTGCTACCCTGATATGGTTAAATTGGCGCTTTACAATGATCTGGAAAATTAAACATAATTATGTAACATAATGAAAAACTTAGGTATTTAAAAAAAAGAAATATTTCTTTAGACTAAAATCATGTAGGGAGTTATAAAACTGAACCACAGAAGCTTTTGCCAAGCAGTGGGAAAAATAATGCTAAAAAGTTCTTGTCAGATTTGAAATATACATAATGATTGACTGTTGATGATTTATTCAACTTATGTCAACAATAATGATAAAAATCTTTGAATTTGAGAGATTTGATTCTTACCTCACTACACACAAGCCCATGCCAAGTACCAGTCATGAATCTTCTGATAAATTCATCTTCCAGCACAGTCTCTGACCTCCTAAGCCCATCCTTTAGGTTAGCTGAAATATTATTGCAATTTATTTATATAATAATATTAAGTTAACAACTAGGTATGTCATTTAATTATAATATTATTTCAATGTACAAGCATAATATAAAACAAATCATTATTGCATTTCTGGCAAACTTTTTAAATTTTATCAAGAAGTTTTCAGGTTATCATCCCTGGCAAAATACTCAAGTCTAACGAATTAATAAACTTGGACAACATTACATACATTGCTGAAAATCCGAAGTAAGTAGCTAAACACAAGTCTAAATCAGAGACCATGAACATATCACTCAGACTCGAACCAATTAAGAAAAGTGTTTTTTTTACATTCGACCCGTCTGAGGATCGAAGGCGGGACTTCAGGGCTGGAACACCATGAAAACGGGTGTGAACGCCACTCGAACACACAGGTCGTAAATTAATAAGACCCCTAGTCATTTATTTGTAAGCTTCAAACTAAACACTTAAATGCCACTTACAGGTGTTCCAAGAGTTCCATGATTTGCGGTGGGCTATGTAATGAGGAGGGTTCGCCATCTCATAAGTAAGTGGCTTGTCACGTTTCTTCGTGATCCTATACTTTCCCGACACGACCCTGCATAGCGCAGCAGATGTGTGCAGCTGAGATGCGAGCACAGGCGAACATTGTGCTAATACGCCACTCGAACCAAGACTATGCTATAAAAACATAAAATCAAGATTGAAGTTACAGTAGTTATGTAAGTCTAATAAAAGCAAGCAATCAATTACCTTTGCCAGTTTTATGATAGACGTATTCATAGTAATGTTTTCCTCGCTTTGACTTGGGTTAGTAATAAAATTACTTTATTTTACGCTAAGTCGAGTGTTTTGTTAGGTTATATTGTGATTTTATGAAGTAGGTAGACTAGGTAGGCTGTCATTGTGACATTTATATTGACAGTCGGTGTTCAGACGTTTTGTTTCTTCACCAACGTTCCATATATTATATAGTGAAATCTGAAATCCATATATCTGTATTGAAGCAAATTAAGCCTAACTTTATAATCTCGAATTTCCCAACGATAATAATAAAGCAGTTTTTTTTTCGTCTTTTCAATTTTAAATTAATGTTAAAATCCATATTTTGTCTCACCACGCCATGCACGTACGGAATAATATTATCTATCTTTTTAATGGTCCTGTTTTCAATTTTGATTCTTACATTATTAACAAGAGATTGTTATTTACAATACGACGAAATTTAAGCATACAATGAAAAGGAACCAAACCAGAAATAAAGAGAGTTTTTTAGCTGGCGTTTGTTTTTAACCATGCTGATCATGTATGGATTAAAGGATTGAGTATATTGATATTATTCATGTTATGTATTCCCCTATTTAATTCTTTTTATCACACTCTCAATAAAAATCTAATTATTTTACGTCATTAATTTTCATTACTTACACGCTGTTTAACGACTATTTTACCTCTTTCATTAATGGTAGCTTGAATTAATCGTTATGAAAATGCCAATGGTTTTGCACAAAGAAATATTCTACATGAGATTTTATTTGGTTTTTATGATTGCATTTGCGTTTCCACACATCGGCTATGGTAAATATTGTTACATTTTTAATTTCTGGTTAGAGGTCAGGTCACTACGCTATTGCAGCGCTAAGCTGCATCATAGGTGTAGGTAGTTAATATTCCGATTTCTCTGTATGGTAAATGGTCAGTGATTGACCTGGGACGTGTAGGTAGATAGTTAATTTCTCATTATTTTTAAATGTTATTTTGAATGTATTCTTCCACCATTCCCTTATTTTCCCTAGCGAATATATTTCCACCTAAATAAGTACCATGTACCAATGCTTTAATATTCCCTTCCTACTACATTTACGCGTCCACTTTCTAACATAAATCTATTATATCATCCCTAATATTTTAGGAAACAGAAGCAACAGCTCAATTAAGTCCATGATCGTCCAAGAAATTATGAAAAAAGTATCTAATATAACATTGCACTCGTTATCTAAAGCCCCAACAGAAAAAAAGGAAACTGTTTTAACTAAAATAGAAAACAGATTAAGGCAATCTGCTAAATCTATGGGTGCTGACGCAGACAAATATGTTAAATTTATTATGGATGAATTTAAAACAAAGGCTTTTAATGATAGACGTAACAGAACTGCTGCAGCATCTCTACTAAAACCAAAAATCAGTATTCGATCGATGGTAAAACCAGTAGTCCGCAGTGGTATCGATGCCGACACAAAACGACAAATAATTAAAGAAATTGCTGATAAAATTCAATCTCTAGCCAAAGGATTTATGAAGAATGCTAAAACGATTGAAAATAAAAAGGCAGTCTTGGAAAAGATTAGAAAAAGGATAATGGAATCGGCTAAACAAAAACACATGCAGATTCACAACAAACACGAAGAACTAAAAGCGTACAGCAGTCTGATCGCGCAGGGACTTGAGGTATCGATGCGGAAAATGATGAACGACGAAACAAATGCGCGACGGATGCAATCAGACCCCGATATGAAAGACGTAAATATTGTTAATACACCTGAACCAGTTACAGAAGATGTTGACATAAAAGTAAAAGTTAACCCTGTTCATACTGATGAAGAAATAGCGAAAAAATCCACATTTGTGTTTGATTTTAACGAGATAAACAAGTACAAAGAGCTTATAGCACAATCTTTAAACGACACTTCCATAGATCCACGATGTGATGAAATTGTTGAAGAAACGTGTCTTAACATTCAGTCGTTTAATAAAATATCGTGTGGAGACGGAAAAAGCGTTCCTATAGAATATCTCTGCAATGGAGTAATTGATTGTTGGAATCATAGTGATGAAGAAAACTGTACTACTCAAGGTATGACCGTGACGTGACCATTATTTAAAAGTAAATAACATAAAAAATATTTAAAGTAAATAAACAATAATTTCAATTTAAATGTTACAGCAATGGAAAAGGTGAGGAAAGCTACTGCAGTAATAACGGATATAGAAGCATCTTTGAACCGCCAATGCTTTGCTGCGACTTCGGACGGTACTATTTTGACAACACAAAATCAAATTTTGCGGGACGTACTGCAAACCCAAATGGATTTTTTACAGACACATGTCGAGACTCCTACAACACCACCAGAAAGTAAAGACAAAGAAAATGTTGATGAGTCTTTTATTAAGAAGACAGTAGGTGACGTGACTTTGATTTTAAGCACACTGTCATACGCGTTAGATGGGACGCTTTGTGCACAGCATATTGACCCATATCGAACAGGAAATATTGTGGCTCGTAAATACAATGATATAGAAGTTGAAGAGCTGGATGAGGGACCTCGTGAACCCGCATGGTCTCCGAAGTCATGTACTTGCAAAAAACAATTTTGTGATAGTAAAACATGTGATGCCCCATGTAAACGGGTGTGCTGGCAAAAGTACAGTTTGAACCATTGGGGTTGCCAAGCCATAAACGGAGGTACTAGCGTGTCTTTGAATGCCATTTGTGATGGAAAATTAGACTGTTTTGATGAAACCGATGAAAGTAACTGTGCAATAGGTATTTAATTAAATTACTTTTTAAGTTTGTGAAACATTTAATTAGGTACCTTTAAAAATTATTGATTACGTTTTGTTGTTTATAGATTCTAAGTACTCCAAGTTTGATGCAAGCACCACGTACAGCAACTTGCTGGATTTATTATCAACAAAATCAAAATCGTACGAATTCATGAAAACTCGGAACAAGGTAGTTGAATTGCTTGGCTTAGTTCGTCAACTCCAGCAGCAGACTATGAAAACGAATACTGATGCCCACGTGATTAAATTGCTGAGAGACGATACCTTCAACCTGCTTGTGTCTATTTATGAAGATCTGTTACAATCAACTGGACTCAGAGAATTAGACGATGCTTACATGATTTTGTTATCAATTAATGAAAAACTGGTAACTGCTCTGAAAGGCACCCACGCTGGAAACGAAAACTTAATATCGCCAGAAGGGTGTTACTGCAGAGGTGGTCTTTGCGCCCTGCGCAGATGTACAAAGAACTGTATCCAGGCCTGCTTGGCAGAGCCCGTGTTAACAAGATACGCTTGTAATGTGCAAAACGTTACTGTGCCCGTAGAAACAATATGTAATGGAAGAAACAACTGCCCTAATGGAGAAGACGAAAAGAACTGCAAAAAAGGCAAGTAACACACATTATGCTTGGTTTTGAAATAATGTCGTTATGGTAACTAATGTGTTTGTTGCAGATATCTGTCGCGGACATCACTTAGTTGTGTTACGTCATAATTTACAAAACGTCGGTGCAAAACACAGAGGAACAGTTTTGGGGGAAGTTATAGAAACATGGAGGACTAAGGTAAATTAAAATTGATTTTATTTTTGTAAAAATATTGCAGTTGATGACTTTCCTTTGAGCTCGTGATTGTGAATTTTAGGTTTCGGCAGCTTTGTACATCGCCGAGACGGCAGAGAGACCTAATCACAAGACGATGAGTGACATCGTAGGTCGTGTTCTTCGGGACCTGGTGATGGCTTTCGCGGCCATGGAGGATTACAGAAGAACAAATTCTGACTACGCTCTGAAGGAATTTATAGGCATATCTAAAATAGTCATGAACACAATGAAGTCTTGTAGGAATTAAACTATGTAATTGTTGGTTTATTTATTTTGTTTACAATTTTTTCCTGACTGAGAAACTTTCAGTGAGCTTATGCTCATTTTTCACTAGAAATGATTATGCTCTTTTTTCTACAACAAAAAAACATTTCTGTGAAAAGACTTTTTCCTGCAATGGCACAGTTACATACATAAAATCACGCCTCTTTACCTTGTACGGGTAGGCAGAGACCACTTCTTTCCACTTGCTACGATCCTTACACATTTGTTTCGCTTTGTCCACTTTCATTATTCCCTTCACACATGCTGTTCGGTTTATGTTACTCTTGACCTGGCCTTTTTTCTTTCACACTCGCCTACACTTTGCACTTTTTTCGTCAATCGTTTTTCATTCATTCTCTCGACATAGCCAAAACATCTCAGCATACCTTTCTTAATTTTTGTCTCAACATCCATCATCTGACATACTTTATCCACCTTACCATCCATTTCTCCTCTTACATTCAACGTAGCGAAGCGGCTCTCCGTGGGCCACTTTTCGCCCCCGCGAGAAACGAGACTTGATGGGTGGCGAACCACATCGCCGCCATTTTTGATAATTAAATTATTTTTATGATTATCCATTTACAAACAGCTTAAAATATTATTAAAGCTCTTTCAATCTTATAATTCATCCATGTGATTGTCCCGTTTTCATTATAGGTGTCATATGAATTTCTACAAATTGTAGCTATCGCCTGTTATCGACTATTCGTCCTACTTTATAGGGTCATATCTGTATGATAGGTAAAATTGATAAGATTGAATGGTATATCCTTAGCTAAACATTGAACATTGGATTAAACCCTACCGCTGCAGATTTTTTAAATACAAACTTAGGTATATTGTGCCCATAATCTTTATCTATTTCTTTTTTTGCTGGGGTTGTGTTTAAAAGTATATACATAATCCGGAGCAGTATGAGTATTTTAATACTGCTCCAGGGAATGCTTATCAGAGAACTTTGTTAAAATTTCTTTTTTTATACCACGAAATAAAAGGAATTTTAAGAAACTTCAAAACATGTATGACCGTGGTAGCGATATTAATGGTAGCAATGCGTGACGCCGCTGAAAAAAAAATAATATTTAAACAATTTGGAGCTAGTTCTGGATTAGATACAAAATGTCCATTAAAATTTCAATCAGTTGGAAAAAAAAAACAAAAGTAGGAAAGCCTAGTTACTAGCTGGGGCTGAGTAGATCCGTAAGGAATACCTCAAAACTAGTCAAAACGGATATACAATGTTATTTCTCAGATTAAATCAGTATTATTGTATGACTAATACCAACATAACATAATATGTGGTGTAACAGACACAACCATGTATGACGTAGACTGTGTTTAATCTGATATCGCTTTTTCAATGGAGAAAGAAAAGGCAAGAATAAATTATTGAGATAACATACTTAGGATAAATAAATTTATCTTCTGAAAAAGAGGTTATAAATTAAGAGAAAGAAACCTCAAAAAAAAATATGCCTTATAGGCAAAAATACAGTCTGAATCAGATCAAACTATTTCTCCATCGAATAAACAAATCACCTATTACGTAAATTATAATTAAACTACAATTACAACTAATTAATTTCTCATTAAACACCTATTTGAACCCTCAAGAAATAATAAGTAGTCGTTATCAAATAAATGTGTCGTTAGCTTAATGACTCAGAGTTGTATTAAAATACAGGCAAGTAGGTGAGACAAGGCAGTAAGTAGTGAACAAGTGAACTGAAAACATGGCAGGTGAGTGTAATCTATAGATAAGGATAAGATAGTGATAACACGCCTCTTGCTGGAACGTACTATTCTTAAATAACATACGTATTAAGTATTGTTCAGTACATAATTAGCAGTGACATTGGCAGCAAGCGCTGTTGTCTCTAGTTTCGTGAAGTTGACATTTTGGAAGCCTTATCATGAATGGTAAAAATAATTCGCATTTTCTTTTTAGACTTAATTTTTTATGTATAAAAATGTGCTCTAGATATTTGTCGATTTTATAAAGAAACTATAAGAAAGCTAGGAGTTTCAGACTTAGCGTAAGGTACTTTAGTGCTACCAGTGCAAAACCCAAATAAAGAATTAGGACAAGGTCCCGCAAAAAATATCGCTGCTCCAAATGATTTGTTATCTAAAAAGTATTTACAACGCGATGCATTTAAAAAACAGAACGATCTAGAAGGACAAAGACTGCTCACGCGCAGTATTGTCATGTAAATACTCATGCGCAGAGCACTTGTTTTTTGTTTAAACAATGCAGCCTGACTCGAAGCGAAAGACGAATGTTGACCTACATCGTTTATGAGTGTTTGTGTTAATTATCTTAATTTAGCAAGAAATGGCCACGTCATAAATAAAATATTGATAGAAATCCAGGTGTAACTACGTTCTCGATATTTCTGCTCGCTAGTCTAAATACGTGCCTGTTGTATTCAACCAATCGTTTACAGCCAGTTATATGAAGAGTATTTATTCTCTAATTCTGTGATTAACCACCGAAATATATAATTTAAAATCATTATAAATAAAAAAAAAACAATACAACTGATACATCAAAAACGTACCTAGCTTTTTACTTAATAAAGATAAATAATAGAAGGATAGTTAATGACCCAAATCTATTGTAAGAATCAATTAATTTGATCTATTATATCAAGTTAGGTAGAGATAACACTTGGTCCGACATTCACATAATGTTTACTCTTTATCAAAATCTATAAAGCCATTTTGTTACCAGCAATTTATTATTTATCAAAAACAAATTAAAAGGCGATTACATACGGGTTCTTATCGTAAATACTAAGTCAATGTCGAATAAATGTAGGTGTAGGTAACATCAATATCCTAGGGTTACTTATAAACATTTATTAAATACCTAAATAAATAGTAAATTGATACATTTTAAAATGTACCTAACTAAACAAAGCAATGAAACTTATTATTACTTTAGCCTAACTTTATCCCAAGCTATGATAGGTTCGGCTTCCAGTCTCACGATTCAGGTGAATACCCAGAGGGTTTTGCGAGTTCTATTATTAGATTTTATCTTAGATTTAGATTAGATAGATAAGTTTTAGGTCAAACAGATTAAATGCTTAAAAATAGGCCAGGTGCTATTTGTTACAAATAAAATGAATTGAAGTTTACTTTTCTTGACTAGTAACCAACTAATTTTGTTAAATGTACTAATTTTGTATTTGCTAAATAACAACATTTAATAATCATTGCTTAATTAATCAATGAATAACATGTGAAAGTAACTAACAAATATTTTATGTGATTAATAAGAAGTGCTAAAAACCTCCGCGGCTTAGTCTAAGAAATAAATAATCCAAAAATATTATATATTTATTTTTCACAAATTTTAAAATTTTATAGGACATTTTAACAACCCAACTTTAGAAAAGCATAAACTATCGATTTCCCTTAACGAAAATAATGATCAGCGATTCTTAATATCTACAATAGTTTGTTTATAAAGCTAAAAGTTATTAATTTCATAAAAAACACTTGGAAAGTCTAAAGTACTTGAGTTATCAAAGTGATTTGAAAACAATAGCAGCCACGTCTCGTATCAAATCAAGTGCACTTGTTTACCTACCCGTAACTAAACAATTCATGATACGTTTTGATTATCCAAGAAAACTACATAAGAATAACAAAGTACCATAGCCATAGAAGGTACAATTAATGATAGTTAACTTTTCGGGTCCCTAATACGTTGAAAAAATATTTGTAATAAATAGTTAAGCAAAGAGTCTACTATTCTTTTTAACATTCGATCAATTAATTCCCTTGTCAAAGATCTTTAAAAGAGGTCTTATTTTTTTCAAAGTTGTGAATATAGTAATTAAAACATTACACAGATCGTCGGTATTACGGTTGGGGCGGCCCCCCTCCACGACACGCATACCCGCCCGGGCCCCACGGCCACCCCCCCTACATGTACCCGGTCGGGCCCAGCGTGGTGTACTACCCAGTTCACCACCCCTTCTACCCGTACCCCCCTCCCCACCACGACCCGGGCAGTGAAGTCACGGTCGTTGAGAACGCTGAGCCAGAGGAAATCCTCCCGGAATTGCCCGGGGAAACTGTCGAGTTGCCGTGGAGTAAGTCTGGATTGGGTTGACGGAGACAGCACCTTCTCTCATTCATTCGTGCAGATAGACCCTGAACTGATCAATTCTGAACATCAAATGTAATTTAAAAAAACCCTGATAAAATAAGTCAAATGCTTAAAATGTATTCGCAAATGTTTTGCAAGTTCCACGAAAGTAAAGCAATAATTGCAACGTATTTTAATCAATACGATATATTATTGTAACACAGAAACTCCATCGCATCAGCAATCATTAATCTAATCCGGGACATTTTAGTATTATCGATAAAGACGACTGATAAAATAACTTTGCGATACATCAGTTTAAACAAAATGGGTAAATATGAGTCGGCCGATATTGATAAGGTTTTATAATTTTACTCCATTTTCCTTAAAACTATTTCATATAGGGTTTCATAGAAGGTGCTAACTCTAAGATAAGCTTCTTTGTATTGTTTTGCGTCGTCAGGTCAATCCTCTTTATGGTGACTGTCCAATCCAGATTTACTCCTTTTCACCAATCAGAATACTAACAATATTGTATCTAGTATTTTATGTGACTACATCACTAATATTAAAATTAAAGTAGTTACCCATACAGAGTTTTGGCCGTGCCTCATATTGTGTTGTTATTTTACGTTTACATACATACAACTCTTGTTTCCCCGCGGAGTTTCCATTGAATCTACCTCCTACAATCCTGATAATCCATCATTCTGAAAATTCTTATTTCTTCTTTATACCACCTATCATTATCATATCATAACACTTATCCTGTATTTTTTTTTCAAAGTTCTTCCATTTTGATGTTCAAGTTTTCCAAGGTTTCCACTTCGAACTGTTCCATACGCTTGCTTTACTTGTTTTGTTGGTCTATGTTTATTCATTCACCTGTATGTGGAAACCATTTCTTGTTATATTTACCATCTTGTTCTCCTTATTAACCTTGGGTCTATTGACTTCAGGTACATACCGTTGGGTCCCAGCGTGCTTGAGCCAGCGCTCCATCCCCCCTGGCGTGCTGTGCGTCGGCAAGGACGCGGACGGCGAGGACATCTACGCCGGCAGGGCTCACCACGAAGGTGACATCCTTCCCGCCAAGGTCATCCCTGGCAAGAACGCCTGCTACATCGCCTACGGTGGCGAGGAGATTCCCAAGGATCAGTTTGAGGTGAATACCTTATCCTTTTTTCATTGTTAAAAAACCCAAGTGCCGGTACCATTTTGTGGTAGAAAATTATTTAAAGAATTGTGCATGGAAGACATAAATGTGAAACATGAAATTAAAAAAATGGTGCTATAGTGGCTAGAGATTGTGATAAGCTAAATATATATTTGATATAATAATTAATAATATATCCTCTGTTACCAGGTCCTGGTCCCCGCGATGTTCTCGTGGCAGTTCTCCACGAACGGCGAGGTGCCCCCCGGCGCCGTAGTGGCGGGCTCCACCGCCGACGGAGAGAAGCTCTACTTCGGCAGGGTCACACACGACGGATGCACTACTCCCGGCAAGGTATGCACTTTTAAACCTAGTGACTGAACTACTACTATTTATGTAGTGAAAAGGATGGATGTAGAAACGCTTTTTAGAAATTACGTCAACCACTTTTTGGCTTTCGATCTAACTAATAAGTGATTTCAAAGTATGTTTTGTAATTTAACTGGAGTTTTATGTAACTTAATTATAAAACAGATAATTTAAAGAATAGATAGGTATATTTTGGGATATACCGAAAACAAGGTTATCTTATATATTAAATCTAAAAAAAATAATACCCTACTCATATTAATTGATTAATTCATTGCGATAAGATATCTAGAAGAAATTTTAGTAAGCAAGCGGTTTGCTTTCATATCTTTTTCAACTAAATTTATAATATTACATAAACTTTAAATTAATTTACGTGTATTCTAAAAGTTATATTTTTCTTTCAGATCCACCCCAGCCACGGCACATGCTACTACCCCTTCGACGGCGAAGAACGCTCCTCCACAGAATACGAATGTCTCGTACTGCTGTAAATGTACTCTTATATATTTATAATACATAAGTAACTTGTTAACTTGATATTTTTAATGTTAATGTAAATATTACGACAACGTGAAAATACTTTCAGATAGTTGTAGGTGCAATATACGTATATTAACAATTACCACTTTTGTACTTGTATGTTGTGTAAAATAATGACACAATCAATAAATAAGGAATTATAAAAAAATATATTAAAGTAATCCACAGGAATTAAAATCATTACATTTATATTTTTTCAAATAGATATAATAAATGATACACCAAACAAACAAACAAGATTATTTAATTTACCTGAATGTTGTGTTGTTTTACTCAATAGAGTTTAGTGCTATCAGATTTGCTCATGAAAATGTACCCGCTGACCGGAAGAGGTACTTACCTTTGTTGCAAGCTTTTTTTTGTACACAGTAGCACAGCACAGTTCATGTGAAAAAATTAGAAAAACACCCAGAAAAAAAATCAAAATATAAGGTGAAAATTCGAGTCGCTTATGCAGGGGAAAGGTGGAAAAAGCAATTAGAAATAGTTTAAACTTTTAAGTTAATAAACGTATCGAAAGTAAACATCTGCATAAAAAAAATGTTTTCAAGATCTAAATAATATATGTAAATGCCATGTTTGCAACAAACAAAGATTATTTTAATTTTTAAAACTAAGAGCTTTTATTATCATGGTATTTGTTACTGCAGGTTTGTATAACTACTTAACAATTTATTATATTGCTAAAGCTGATCCTTCGGACTGGTCTGATAGTGCTTGGGTACCTAGACTCTAGGTGGTTCCTCAGCTCATATTTGTGTGTAAGTAGTAGACCAGAAAAACATTTCTCTAGTGGATAAAAATGTTGAATTGCATCATCAAGCTGGTGGAAGCTACCAAAAACGTTAAAATCAAAACAAAAATCAAAATGTTTTTATTTCTTATAAACCAAATAAAAAAGGCGCTCAAGAAACGTTACGTTAAATCTACTGACTCTAGTTGCTCGGTTCCAAAGTGTCCTTCCTATGGAGAAGAGCCGGCAAGGAACTCCATACTAGGTTAATCTTTTAAAAACTAAATAACTAGTTACAATTATTTGTACATTATTGGTTAAATATATGCGTCAACAACGCAATAAAACTACGTTAATAAAATAAAGAAAAAATACTAATAATAATTTAAAGCAATCAATCCGTTATAATGAATAATAAAAAACCACGCTGTTGACGCATTCACATGAAAAAAGTACAAAAAATTAAAATTATATATAAAATAAAAAGAAATATTTCCAAAATAGTAAGTACGTTTGAGTTTGAGTTTCAAAAACAAATAACATTCTGTAGTCGAATTCGTTTGCGCCAAGTGGAAAACGTACTACAAGCACGGTGCAGGTAATTAGCGCCGCTAATTACAGTACAGTACAGAGGGCACCGCTAATTTAGCGGTGCCCTCTGTACTGTAGGTACTCATTCCAGTAAAAATATTTATTCATACAGATCACTGACATCCTCCCAAACAACGTCGCCGGTACGTTATTGATAAATGACCTAACAACTGTAGGAAAAAATATCTAAGGATACCAGCTAATGTTGTCCATCATTAAGCGCTTACCTGCATGGTCCACTGTACATGGGTAGGGGCACTGCGGTGGTTTTAGCTTAAGAATAGAGTTACAATGCAAAACAGTTGGCTGTTCCACTATTGATGGAGTTCAAGTAAGTGACTTTTATTTATGTCTAGTATTTTCGTCTGTACTTGTATTTTTAGAAAAAAAGGTCTTCACGAAGTTCTGAAAAATTAAGTGTCAGTTAGAATATTTCTAAAAAGGCAACGTGTATTCCTTCAAGGAAACACATGGTGTCAGTCATCGCAGCTCAACAACGTGACCGATAAGATTTGATAATCACAAGGTCAAATGTAACTACTGATCTAGTTAGAAAATGAGAGTGTTTTGTATACTGTTTGTCTGTAGTATGACGAACTGATTGCTAGATTGTTTGAGGGTTTCTCCATAACTAAGAACTTTCTAAAAATATATTTGTTAGTGAAGTTAAAGCTCAAAAACATCATTAGTGCCTATAGTTCGACTCAGTAGAGTCGACTGTTTTTAAATATGTATGTCGTTTTCCCTTTTTTACATCACAAAAGAAAAACCGGAGTCTAATAGTTGGACATTTGTAACTGATATTTTAAAAGAAACTCTCTAGTGTCGTATGAGCGGGTTTGAATTGTATCTCTGTACCATATCTATATTCTACCTTAACATACACTTTAGATTGGGACTGCAGTCAAAGACAATCATCAAAAATCATTTTTCAAAAGTTTATCAGGAATTTTTTATTTGAAATTATAAGTTGATAGTTGATACCATTTGATTTCATATATATGACTCATTCACTAGATAATTGTAATAATAATAACTATCAGTGAAAAGCCAGTCATGATGAATTGACCAATCGTGGGCAAACATGTTGGCTGAATTTCGCTGCTTCAATAAAGGCACGCGCACATGATTCGTGTCTAATCACAACCCAAACCTGTCTCTTATCACCTGTTATCAAGCCAGGCCTCACCCACACATTATGTGATATATAATAACAAAAGACACTTCAATTAGTTAGTCTTGTGAACGTAATCGTTGATAACATGGCAGGTGAGTCGAAACTTTAATTTGGTACAAAAAATAATAGTTAAACTTTATTTAGTTTGTAATAAATCGAAGCATCAAGACTGTTATTAGTGTAACAACATATAACAATTGTATTCAATATAATATGTTGGTTAATATTTCCTTTGACAAAGTATTCAGTGGAATGAGGGTCGGATATTGTTTGATAAAATGGTGTCTTAAACTGGGGCCCGAGTCCGCTATTTTAAGTCAGTGAGTGGCGGGTTAATAAACGTTCCAGTGTATTTGTTATTGTGCCTAACTTTCGTATTCAGATAATTTTAGTTCAATGACAAATGTACACCTACTTGCCACTGTTGTCATTGTAGGATTGCAAGTGACTGTTCTTAAATGAATACGAAAAATAGGCACAATAACAAGTACACTGGAACGTTTTAAAATAGCGGACTCGGGCCCCTGATGTTATGTTTGTCGACTTGTGGTCTATAATCGGAAATGATAAAACTAATAAATACTTGAATTATCTTAATCCCACTAGGCTGTTTTGTTCGATCTATTTTTTATTATGGATTTGAATCAACATTGTATAAACCAAGTATATTCCTTTAAAATAAATATATTTAATTCGGAACTCGAGCGGTAATTGACTTTTGATTCTAGTGTTGAATAGTTACTATCTATGTTTTGACTAAGATTGTGAATCAGTATATAAATATGGAGTTCACTGCTCTCCTAGATATTTAGAGCGTTATAAATCTAAATTCGTACCTACATTTAACTAATGCAGACGTTATAGTACCTAGATGGTATTTTCATCGTTAGGTCTAATTTTATTATAAGACTCCTTACTCATAGCCGAGAAGCTAAGATTATGCGTCTTGATAAGTGAGTGTGCATCTGAGGAATACAGAAGACCTATAGTATAACAAAACCTATGACAAATAAAGTTCGATTTCATTCGATAAGAATACTTAACTTCACTACAGCATTACTTTCCACATCATTCCAAGGAAACGGAGTTTTCCTGCATATGTAGGTATATGTAGAAAAAAAAATAGAATGATAGTAGGGAAAAACACTCAGATTTTTACGAAATTATTGATAATTTCGTAAAAAAACAAATACACAAATTACACGTAAATTGATAACATAAGGAAAAGTGAAATCGTAAATTATAATCAAAACATTACATTGCTTTAAATTTTGAAGATAATTTGGTCACCAAAAGGTAGTTTATCAAGGAAATTGAATTAGAATCTTTTTTAAATTTCATTTTCGTGATAAAAATATAATTATGGAGAAGTTAGTCAGTCAATACAGACACGTGTAATTAATCTATCAAGTTACCTATCTAATGACAAGTTGATGATACCTATTATGAAATTGATAAGTATATTTCATATCTTGGAAGTAATTTTAGATTTAGTGGAACATTTTTGTACTACATATTTATAAACAACTAGCTGACCCGGCTGACTTCGTACTGCCTCAATCGGCAAATAAGAGCCTAAACTGTTGTATAAAATAAACTTAAAACAAATTGTTTTATTTTATTTATTGAATTCCGAACATTTTCATATTTATTCACCTGTTAAACCTCCCCTGGGCTTCCACAAATAATTCAATTCCAAAATTAGCCAAATCGGTCCAGCCGTTCTCGAGTTTTAGCGAGATTAACGAACAGCAATTCATTTTTATATATAAGGTGCTATAAAAATATCTGCCACGGCTTTAATGGGAGGTAGTATTGTGTTTATAGATTACAATAATGAAGAACTTTCGTACCCCGGAACAGTTAATTAAATTTTAGAAAATAAAATTGTTAAATTAACATTGACTCTATTCTGCGTAACGTGGTTCACAAATTACGTGAATTCGGTGCGGAGCGGCAACAGCTTAGGACACGGGATGGTTTTATACTAATAAATCAATTCAAATTTATACGTTATTTTTTTTGTATGAAAAAAAATATGATAATTAATCAATAATTTATCTATACTATTGTAATCTATAAACACAATACTACCTCCCATTAAAGCCGTGGCAGATGTTTTTATAGCACCTTATATATATACCTATATAAGATATAGATAAATAGATAAATAAGTAAAACTAATATCTTTGTGGCATGAGCTATGTTGTACAGCACTAAATACTTAGCTAACGTCTATAGAACCTTAATCGTAGTGCCATTAGATGTCTTTCATGGAAAGAAAGTGACGAGGGCATTAAGCTGCGATTTTTCAAATCTGATTTTCTGTTGCGAAGGTAAAACATCATAAGTTTTCAGTAATTATCGTATCCTTTTATAATGTAGAAAGTCATTACTATGGGGTACTGTATACCCGTAAGATGATTGCAAAGGTCAGATAGGCAGTCGATCCATGTAAAATTTCGGTAACTAGCTGATTCCGGTAAAACTGAAAGCCGTCCCTAGCATACCTTCGGAAAAGGCTACGCAAAAAAATAGTTTATATATGCTAATTTAATATGCTGATATTTATTCTTTCTTTCCAGACCGTTGGCTCCCTTGCTCCTTCGCGGACGGCTCATTCCCGCCGCACGCGCAACACGCTGGCTTCGACATTGATGGAGACTCCATCTTCGTGGGCCGAGCTTACCACGGGAACGACCTGCTGCCCGCCAAGATCATCCCCAACAAGCAGGCCTGCTATGTCGCTTATAATGGAGAGGAGATCTTCAAGGATAGCTTTGAGGTGAATTAATAAGATAGCTTTTGCAATCATCTGAATTGAAACTGCACTGTTAAAGCAAGCAGTCGTTATTTCCAATCGACCAGCGACACATTAGCCTTTGCAACTGTTACATATTACATTCTTAAGACCTTTAATACATTGTGGGGAGCTAATCAAGTATTGAGTATTGTGCTTACATCCTCATGAGTTTACTACATAAGTCAGCTTTATAGGGAATTCTATTGAGCGTTGATTTAAAACTCGTGGTGATTTTTTTCCTATTTGTTGTGACACTTTACGAAGTCTTGTGAAGTTTTTTGCATGCACATTCGTTGTACTTAATTGTACCCTCATTTCAAAGTGTCTTCTCTTATACCCTGTTTAAATACGAAAGAAAAACATTTTAAGAAATCTCATAGTCTTTCTGTCCATATTTCCCTTAAAAAAGGTCGGGAAAGGCCTAAAATTGAGCTATTCGTTTAGAAGTATATTTGGGTAATATCATCACCCCGAGTTTTTTGTTTTTCAGGTGTACGTACCCCCGATGGTGTACTGGGAACCGGCGTCGAACGGCGAGGTGCCTCCCTTCGCGGTGATCGCCGGATCCACCGAGCAGGGAGAGCCGCTTTACTACGGCAGAGTGTCTCATGAAGGCGCCCTCACTCCTGGAAAGGTAAGGAAATGTTAATCATAGAGATTTTTAGCTACTTAATATGACCAATCACACTAGCACACAAGTTATTATTATGTACCACAAATGTATTGGTTAAATAGGTTAGAATTTTATGTCAAGCGTTTTGCTTAAACGCTTGTATCTCTTATATTAAGTGCTTTTAAGTAAGTTATAAATATACCAAAAAAAATTATCTTACTAGACTTATAGTATATAATATTACAGACTATCTGAACAGATACTGGTTGTCGTGCAAATCTCTACAATTTCTTTAACATATAGTCCATTTTATTTATATTATTTATTTATATTTATTTTGACCATTTTATCCAGTTACCATTGTCTCTTTGCAAATTTTTAAACTCTTCTTAGGTGATCCTCCGTCATTAATGAGGCAATTGATTTTTATTTTATATGGGTATGTAAACAGCGCAATGTACTGAATTACATTACACAACTACATTTGCCATAGGTACTTTAAATACTGTATATTTTTTTTAACAGATCCATCCTTCCCACATGACCTGCTACTACCCCTTTGGCGGAGAGGAGCGAAGCTGCCCCATCTACGAATGTCTCGTACTTAAATAAACCAAATGTTTTACATTAGTTACTACTTTTTATATATCTTGCCCTTATCGCAATTTATTTGGGATCAGAGCAAAAGATTTTTCCTAGGTAAGCTATAAACAAAAAAATGTTCAGCCTTCATTTTATTAATAAACTCTCCAAAAATTTGCTTTGGTATTATTTTTGCGATGACCCAGTATCCTTTGGTTTCTTATTACAGCAAAGCATCAATTACCTAAATTACAGAACTGTTTATTTAAAAGTGTATCATCCACATAGATTTTTATCGTAGATTTTGTTCTAGGTACATAAAACCACCACAGGAATAAAATGTATACAAAAGTTGGTGTTCCTCAGGGCAATATACTGGGTCAAACATCTAATATGTATATTACACATACACAAACATACTTTGTATTATAATGTTTATTTTATTAAGGAAAACCCCTAGCGCTAGTATGACTTATAGACACACAGAATCATGATCGACGATCAATATGCGCGCGCGCACCGCCTATTTGCATTTTATTTTTACAGCTCATTCCGTCATCAGTTGCGACCGGCTGCGCGCGTGTTTGTCATTTTATTTATTACGTTAAATATCGTAAACAAAGTCCCAGTGCAGTTTTTGTTTGTAACTTTTTGTTCCAAATTCAAATAGACCATGAAGGCTGTTGTCAGTTTTGTGATGCTCAGTAAGTTTTGTTTTTTTATTTTGTTACTATTTACTTCCCTAGAATGTTCGCCTTGTTACTTATACATGTTTATTTAAAATCAGTAAATAACTCAATAAACATTCAATCAAGCATGCTCTCTATGAAATAAGCCCGGTTTTAACAAAACTGCATTTTTATTTGACTTAAGTATCTAAAATGAATACATGTAATATATAAAACCAACCTAATTTCATCTTAGGCAACCTAACTCAAGGAGCTCTTATGTTATTCTACTTTATAAGTAAACGATGCAACAACCACATAATATCCGATGCGTGTAGCCTAAGAACTGTTTACTTTAGATGATTGTGTAGCTCTATGGCCGAATACTGACCTGCCCTTCTCAGATGAAAGAACATTATAATCAGGTATAGGAAGTTAGAGAACCATGTACCTACTTTCCTACATAGATCTATACTGTTTCTTCGTTTTAACATGAAGACTGGTTTTTCTGCACAGACCTTGGTTTATACTTCATAATAGAACTTTATACCTACGGGAAATCTTCATTCTAATAACAAGAAACTATGTG